>OY282559.1:147847707-149189264 GCA_958295665.1 Tipula vernalis
GGAATTAAAATAAATAATGTATGACATTGAAAAAATATTAACATTGAAAATATTTCCGTAAATATTTTATATATATAAAATTTGTAAAGTTCCGCGTGTTAAACAAAAAAAAGATTTCCGCATCTTCAACAAAAAGATTTCCGCAGCTTCAACAAAAAAAAGATTTCCGTATCTTCTGTAAACGTTGTAAACAGGAAGATTAAATTGTAATATATAAAGACATAAAATTATAAGGTAATCAGAAGTAAAGACATAAGGTAATCAGAAGTAAAGACATAAGGTAATCAGAAGTAAAGACATAAGGTAATCAGAAGTAAAGACATAAGGTAATCGACAGTGTAATCAGAAGTAAAGAAAGATAGTGTAATCGAGAGTGTAATCATAAGTAAAGTAAAATTAACAAAATAAAGAAAGTATCTTAAGTGACAAAAATTCGAGATTTTCAATTCAGGAATACATACAATTTGGTAAGTATAAAATAACCAACATACTAACATCTGGGTACCGTTGAGATTGAGTAATTGTGAAAGAAAGAAATATGGCAGTATTTATACCCGCTGAATAATCTTTCACACTTATAAGATCTCATCTTTCTCACAACTAACATTTAAACTCTCCAAGCTTAAATATATCACTTGGGTCATAGCACCTACCAGCGGTAAGCGCCAAGTGACTATACAAGCTCCAAACCATCGTCTCCATATAACTACATTAAATCTATATTAAGTCAAGCTAACCACCGACGTATCTCATACCCGGAATTTGTCATACACACACGAAGTACAATTAACTGGACATAATAATTACCCGGTACATATAACAAAGAATTCCCAAACACCTATAAACATAACAAAGCATTACCATAAATACCCAAAATAATGACACTGTAGGCTAACCGATTTCAGATAAAATACAAATCCCATCACGATAAAATACAACAGAGTCAATATCAGATACAAACATAAAATATTTAACTAAGATCTGATCAAAATATAAAATAATATCCCTCCACATAAGCACGAAATTTCCGAATGCTTAGGACTGCTGCTAAACATTCTAACTCAGTGACACTGTAGTTTTTCTGGGCACCGTTTAGTTTATGTGAGTAAAATGCAATAGGATGTTCCTCACCATCCTCATCCTTCTGAAAAAGGACGCTTCCTACTCCGGTTTTGGACGCATCGACCTGGATATAGAATGTTTTGGAGTAATCGGGGTGAATAAGCACTGGTGCAGCGGATAGACACGACTTCAGCTCTTCAAATGCCCTCTGGGCCGCCTCTGTCCATGCTATCCCGCCTTTTGACTTCAAAAGATCGGTGAGGGGGGCTGCCAGTGATGAG
Source organism: Tipula vernalis (assembly GCA_958295665.1). Classification (NCBI taxonomy): domain Eukaryota; kingdom Metazoa; phylum Arthropoda; class Insecta; order Diptera; family Tipulidae; genus Tipula; species Tipula vernalis. The sequence goes on from OY282559.1 coordinate 147,849,051, forward strand.
TAGTTTGGGATAAATTTTCTGTACCAACCGCTCATCCCCAGGAATTGACGGATATGTTTGACTGTCTTCGGGGTAGGAAAATTCTGAATGGCTAGGACTTTGTCCGGGTCTACCTTAACACTGCCATCTCCGACGATATGGCCTAGGTACTTTAGTTGCTTCAGGACGAACTGTGATTTTTCCACATTAATCGTAAGATTGGCGTCTGTGAGATGTTTCGCCACAACCTTAAGTAAGTTAATGTGTTCCTCAAAGGAAGATGAGGTTATTAGTAGATCGTCCAAGTAGACAAAAACGCGCTCGTGCAATTCATGTGGAATTACCCTGTGCATCAATTTGCACATCGTCTGGGCCGCATTGCACAAACCAAACGGCATCATCTTAAATTGATACAATGGTCTGCCAGGTACCGTGAAGGCAGTTTTACACTTTGAGAGTGGATCCAGCGGAATTTGCCAAAAGGCATCCTTTAGATCCAAGCTGGAGATGTATTTTGTGTTCTCCAAGCGACTAAGTAGGCCATCTATTATCGGGAGTGGGTAGGCCTCCTTTACCGTCACTGAATTCAATTTTCTCGCATCTAAGCATAGTCTGAGTTTTCCACTACTCTTCGGTACCATCGTTACCGGTGAGCTCCATGGACTAGAAGACTCTTCGATTACGCCGAGGGACAACATTCTCTCAATTTCTTTATCCAATTCCTTCTGCTTGGCAGGGGACATTGAGTAGTATCGTTGTTTGATAGGCTTCGCGTCTGCGGTATCTATTTCGTGCTGTACTAGATGCGTGTGCCCCAGACCGAGCCTCTCAAATGATGGGAATTTGGATTTTACTTCGTCTAATATTTTCTGTTGTTCGTCGTTCAACAGATGCTTATTTGCCTCTTGTATTCCCGGGCCGACCTGCGTTATTTCAGATATTGAAATCTGAAGATTAAAGACTTTCCAGAAATCTGTTCCCAGATATAGCTTCTGAGTCAAAGATGGAGCGATAAATAATTTTAAGGTCTCGGTCTGGTTGTTAAACGACACGGAAACATAGATATACCCGATAATTTTCTCAGCCGTACCACTAGCGGTGTGTAATTTAGTTACCATTGGGTGATACGTCAAATGGCACCGTTCTAAAAACTCTTCACTCCCGCGGCCCAGCACACTGATGTTAGCCCCTGAGTCTAACAGTCCTTCTACCTCATAGCTACCAATCCTAATTTTGGCATATGGCCGGTTGTCGGGGTTAGAGTGGATAACTGTCGCATTTAGGTTTTTAAAAGTCTCACGGCGTTCGTGGAAATATTTTATTCGCCTGATATCTTGCCTGTTATCCGTTTGGCACGATACGGCTTGGCTACTGCGGGCTTTTGAGTTTAGTGATTCCTCCTCCGGTATAATTCCGGATCGGTGTTGCTCGCCGCTTCCTCCGTTAAGGTGGTTGCTCGTTGCCTCGGCTCGGAAGACACGAGATGAGGTCTCCGAGAGTTCCCCATCCCCGTTCTCCAGTTTTCCGGAACCTTGCAATGAGTGCAGTCGGGGCGCAACACCCCTTTTTCCCCACAACCGAAACAGAACACTCTGATTATCCGGTCGCGACAATCTAAATATGAGTGTGAGGCATCATCACAATTCCAACAGCGAAATGGACGTGGCTCTGTAGCCCCAATTTGCCTAGCGGGTTGGGGCTGGGCGCTACTATGTTGATAACCTCCAGTTTTCTTGTACTTTGCTTCACCCCTCGGCTGGTCCTGGAAAGTGACCCGTTGCCTTAAACGGTCGTTTATTTCGCACACCTGCTCATAGTAGTTCTGGGAATCGTCGAGTACAGTATCCCCCTGGCCTTCGAGCCTTTCGTCAGCCTCGGCTGCTTCCCCATTCAACTCGTGCACCCGGGGTGAATACCGCTCGAATCTGGTTTGCCTCACAGTTGCTCTATTAGTGTAACTGGTGGGTGAAAAGTTATTGAGAGTAGGTGTTAACCCGGCCTCTGGGTTGTGCCCTAAGCGTTTCCACATCTCCTCAAGAGCGGAACACCGGCGTGCAAACTCTCCCAGATTCCTAAAGCTCTGCTCACTATGCAAAGCCATCTGTAGTCCTGGACGCATATTCCTTCTTAAGATTGTATAGATCGTGTCATCCGATATTTCCTTGTTGGTTTGTAAGGTAATACCGTGAATGGCCTGGTAGAACTCCATAAATGACTCGCGGGGGTATGCTTGTTTGCGGTTGTTCAACATGCGCCTCACGTCATCGTCGGTGCGACTGGAGGCAAACCGAATGAGCATTTCTTGCCGTAACACTTCCCAGGACATCTCTGGGTTCCTGTCGACCGACGTCCAGAACCAATCCAACGCATCCGCCTCCAAACACAGGTCCAACACTCCTACCAGATCGTCAAGCATTATGGATGACCGATTTGCATGCCATTCCATACGCACAAGAAACCGCTCCACTGTTAGGGAACTTTTGTGCCCTTCGAATCGGACCTTCCATGTGCCCACTTCCCGGCGTAACTTGGCGTCCGTCAAACCACTAGCGTTGGACAATCCTTGTGCGAAATGGCGCGAAGAATTTCTTGACGAGTGTTTCTTGGATGAACCACTCGTCCCAGGGATATTTTTACTTTTAGGACCGCCGAGAAAATCTCCGTCTTGGTAGGTTAGTGTGGCCGTCTTTATCGGAGAGATTTTAAAAAGGCTTGCGTCCTCATCCTCCTCTTCCTCGTCTTCTTCCGATGAACTATCCGTTTGCTGCAAAGCTCGTTCTCTCAGTCGGTCTTGTTTGCCTCTAATCTTTGGACGGCCAAAAACCAAACGTTCCAACTGCTCACTTGCTGCTTTCGATGTAATTTGCTTGCCTTTTACCTGGGCAATTATTACGACGAGCTGTCGAAATGCTTTAGACCAAGCCGTTGTTTGTGCATGGAATGTCGGCGAGAGTGAGCTTCGATACACTCGACCTTGAACGTGTTCGAGGCGGGTGGTTATAGCCGGGTGTATCTCGACCTCGGGTTGATCCGCGGCAAGTTGTTCGCACAGTTGCCGATAGATATCCTGTACTTTCCGCAAACAGGCCGTTGCTTCCGCCTGCGGCTGTTTGCGAGCCGCTATATGGGCGTCTTGCGGTTTGAGGCACGTATCTGCCTGCTCTTGCTGCATCTTGTGCGTAAGCGTGGCCTTTAATGCGTCTGTTACCTCACGCTTCGCCTCCTCACCTAATGCCCTTATCTCGAACTCTATGAGGAGCTCGTCTGGTTCGAGAAAGCTTATGTCCATTTTCTTGATATACTATCTATGGATGAATTAAAATAATAACTAACTACTGGTTTGTTTATCTGTTTTGTATGAGTTAAAACAACCACGGGAACATTACCCTTATCCCGAGACATAAATCCTCCTAATTTGGATCAGACAAGGAAAGGAAAGGGAATTGAATACTAAAAAAAAAAAAATTTGATGAACCTGTTTCCTTGTTCCCAATCTCGCAGCGGTCGTCTTAACCTATGAAGGTGATCCTCGCTACTATGGTGAACTTGAAACCAGATAACATAAATGGTACCCAATAGACCATGGCAAAATTCTTGCCCCCTTAGCCGCAGTTGGCAGTCTTACTCTGACTTCAGAGGAGCTCACCTGCGAGGGTGACCGAAACATTACCATGTAAGTCAACTGATATTTATGAGGCCTTTACAGACACTCTAACATCAGCTGCTATGGCTGTCTATTAGGGATGATAACTCGCCGGTTACCACCAAGGATTTCCGCAGTGTGTAGTATAATGATGTTTAGCTTATGTCCAAGACCTCATCAATATCCGTTCACTGATAGAAAACCGGATTGAACAGCTAAACATATTATACTCTGAACGCGACTAAAACTAACAATGGGAGGACTTGCGAACCCCATCCCGAAGGATGAAAATTAATTTTACAAGAATACGAAGTGAATTTACGCAAGAACTAACTATACACTGCGACTTTGAAATCCTTATTTTTAAAATTATTGATTTTACATCCGCCTGTAATAAACGGTGCAAATTAAACTGTGGGTTAGATGTTAGGTTAGTTCCACAGCATGAACTCGGGTGCGGAAAGATGTTCCAAATTTACTGGGAATGTGCAGCTCTTAATACCTCTCCGGTCTACGCCGGTACAGAGAGAGATGATGCACATTACGCCAGGGATCACATCCTTCACCCTAACACCCAATGTCAAATGGCATGTCAGTTAACCCGAAAATGTGCAGCTCTTAAACCCTCTCCGGTATACGCCGGTACGGAAAGAGATGATGCGCATTAATTCGGGGGACAATACCATTCTTCACGGTTAAGTTCATGCCATAGAATTAGTTATACATGGTATCGAAAACCGTACAACTTGATATAAACTATGTTTTTAGTGATGTGCAACTTAACCATACTTGGCCGGATATGGGCTCCTGCATTAGGTTGCCTGAACATGTGCATCTCTTTTACCATCCGCTCAACTCGTCGGCAGGAAAGAGATATGCACATTCTAGGAACCAATGCAGTGCTTACCCAAGCACCGTCCAATTGTACAAATTCAGTCGCAGAACACCACTTCAAACAAATAGACTTCTTGGTAAATTTTACCAGCTTTGTTGGGCCAATTTTGGCCCCTTTTTGGGCGCCACTTGAAACGAATTCCCTCAGCTTAGCTGAGGCAACCCGCTTCTCGAATTTATTATCACTGGTGGCTACATCCCCTGCGGCTTAGCTACCTGCAGCTCAGTCTGGTAGGGGTAGCTTGGTCGTGGGTGGTTGGGGTGTACCAGTGGTAATCTTGATTACCGCATCATTTGTTTGGAAAGGGACAGTGATGACATCATGCCATCAAGGAAGGGAATTGGGGTTAGGACATATAATAATGTAAAAGGACCCAAATTAGTGGTTCATATGCCCTGAATAAGGTCCGCGCCCGCGGTTGTTTATCGTGTTGTTTAAGGTAACATGACTACCTTAAACTACACATAAATGGAACAGCGATATTTCGGGCAGCAAGCCCACGGGTTAGTATGAGACTAGTTTTGGTTAATTAGATATTGCGACTGTTCGGAGGTGGCTGGTTTGGAAAGGGAGTGCAACGCCTATGGCGTCGAAGCACACGATGCTCCCGCCTCAATAGAGGCAAACCAACCAAGCTCCTTTCAGTCTAAACGGGTTCTTAAGAACCCAATACTTACCCAGTGTTGTTCTCCACAAAGCAGCCAAAAAAAAATACAAAAAAACACAAAATTACTTTGAAATTCTACTTTATTCCAACTGAAAATTTATTTTTACTGCTTCTACTTTCCCAACACCCCTTTTGGTTCCACAAAAAGACTGACCTCTTTCAAACAAAAATGTACATTATTTATACCAATTTTTCTTGTCGATTCGTCATAAAAGTGCATAAAAAAAATGTCCAACAACGTGACATGGACAACGTGACATCGCCATCATCAAAATTTATGCACTTCGATGACAACAAAATATATTGGTAAGACGATAATGGCAATTTTCATAGGTTTTTTGTTGTTGTACCTTTTTTTTGTTAAAAACCAAAGTACAAAAACAGCAAAAAAGAAAAAAAAATGAAATTCATCAAAACTAAGCGGTAGCTTCGAGTAACCAAGTTCATTACTCGTGCTACACTTTTGCCTTGAAAATTATTTGTTCTTATCTACATAAAAACAAGGATCGTGTTACATTATTTTTGTATTTACGTTTATTCAACTACCGTATGAGCATATACAGTAATTGGAGTGACGTAAACACAGAAAGAATGTGGAATCTCGGCATGGTCGTTTAATGAGATAATAACCGATATTATTTGTGATATCGTTTTGAGGTTTTACCTCGAAGTGTATGCCGATTTGTCGTTTTGAGAATTATGGTTTGGATTGGTAACGGAATTGTAAATTAATTCCGTTACACATTCGAGCATGGGAGTTAATTACACATTTGCGGACATTATGAAATCTAATATTGCTCCACTACTTTATCAAGAGGCCAAACCAGATATCGTACAAGATTATGTTGATCACAATTCGACACCTATTAACATAAACCGATGAGATGGAATACTTCACCTCTTAAATATTTTGGTTAGGGTTAAAACTATGTAACAGTGCCAATAATAATATTGCGGTTATTGGAACTGGCTTTTGTATCATTTGATCAAGAAATGATCGTTTCGATGAGTGAAGATGTGGTTGTATTTATACCCCAGATGGGTAATATTTTACACTCTTAACTAAATATTCCAGTTATATTTGAATGTTGCGAGTTAAAGTTCTTTAAATGAATTTCTGGATGGGCATGTTTGGTCTTCTTTTTGTGCTTAGGAAAATATGGACGACTTATTGAGCGAATCTGTAGCATCATGGATCCAGGAAATTTATCCCTATACTGAAAGGTTGAAACACCAAGAAGGGAACCTTGTGGGTTGATAAATCTAAAAAACAGAAAGACTCTAATGATTTCTTCCTAGCAAGATTGATAAGGGAATCATTAGCCAAATCATTTTGCGGATTTTGTTACTTTTTTAAAGAAGGAGTAGATATTAAACCTTAATCTGCCTTTGCTAAAGCAGACACACAACACACAGCACAATTTTTTATACAACATACACACATAAACACATATAACATCACCTAAAACAACACCATCTTAACCCAAAGTTCAACTGCAACTTAACACCCTACACAACAACACCTCGACCCTTAACTCAACCCCAAACTAAACGCCTAAGTCAATCCTCAAATCAATTCGGTCTGAAAAACTACATGCCCACTTGAACTCAACTCAGAAAAAGACAAGCAAACTTCGAAGTCAAGAATCAACTCAACCACCAGATAAATCCTAAATTAAACGGCTGAATGAACCCCCACTTAACCCCAACAAAACCCTTATTAATCCCAACTCTACCACAAATTCAGTCCTCAACTATAACCCAAACTCAAAGCCCTACTGAATCTCAAAATCAACATGATTCGAATGTATTTCATGCGTACATGAATCAACTCAAGCTTACTTCCAACTAACTTCTCTCCCCCGTCTCCTCTAACAAATGCACAAGTGAACCCCTCACTAAACACAGTCTGAAAACAGCATGTGTCTATGACTCAACTCACTCCAAACTGAACCTCTAAATCGACTTCCAACTTAACACTTAATATAAATATTTAAATTAACGCGACTCGAAAAACATAAACTTAACTTTAACTCAACCAGCAGCCCACCGTTAAATCAACACGGTCCAAACAACTACATGCGTACATGAACTCAACTTAAGCTAACTTTTATTAAACCGTCAATTCAACATACAAATATCTCCCCAGCTGATGCTCACCGTACCCTAACCCAACTCCAAGTCAACCGCCAACTCAACTCTAACTCAACGCGCAAATGGAAGCCATCTCAACCCTTAAGTCAACCGTTAACTTAACGCTCAACTGAATCCTCAAACCAGTAAATATAAAAATTCGTCAACATAATCACGTGGCTTTAATTTAATACTATTTATTTTTTTTACTTTTTACATTTTACTTTTTACTTTTTACTTTTTACTTTATACTTTTTACTTTTTACTTTTTACTTTTTACTTTTTACTTTTTACTTTTTACTTTTTACTTTTTACTTTTTACTTTTTACTTTTTACTTTTTACTTTTTACTTTTTACTTTTTACTTTTTACTTTTTACTTTTTACTTTTTACTTTTTACTTTTTACTTTTTACTTTTTACTTTTTACTTTTTACTTTTTACTTTTTACTTTTTACTTTTTACTTTTTACTTTTTACTTTTTACTTTTTACTTTTTACTTTTTACTTTTTACTTTTTACTTTTTACTTTTTACTTTTTACTTTTTACTTTTTACTTTTTACTTTTTACTTTTTACTTTTTACTTTTTACTTTTTACTTTTTACTTTTTACTTTTTACTTTTTACTTTTTACTTTTTACTTTTTACTTTTTACTTTTTACTTTTTACTTTTTACTTTTTACTTTTTACTTTTTACTTTTTACTTTTTACTTTTTACTTTTTACTTTTTACTTTTTACTTTTTACTTTTTACTTTTTACTTTTTACTTTTTACTTTTTACTTTTTACTTTTTACTTTTTACTTTTTACTTTTTACTTTTTACTTTTTACTTTTTACTTTTTACTTTTTACTTTTTACTTTTTACTTTTTACTTTTTACTTTTTACTTTTTACTTTTTACTTTTTACTTTTTACTTTTTACTTTTTACTTTTTACTTTTTACTTTTTACTTTTTACTTTTTACTTTTTACTTTTTACTTTTTACTTTTTACTTTTTACTTTTTACTTTTTACTTTTTACTTTTTACTTTTTACTTTTTACTTTTTACTTTTTACTTTTTACTTTTTACTTTTTACTTTTTACTTTTTACTTTTTACTTTTTACTTTTTACTTTTTACTTTTTACTTTTTACTTTTTACTTTTTACTTTTTACTTTTTACTTTTTACTTTTTACTTTTTACTTTTTACTTTTTACTTTTTACTTTTTACTTTTTACTTTTTACTTTTTACTTTTTACTTTTTACTTTTTACTTTTTACTTTTTACTTTTTACTTTTTACTTTTTACTTTTTACTTTTTACTTTTTACTTTTTACTTTTTACTTTTTACTTTTTACTTTTTACTTTTTACTTTTTACTTTTTACTTTTTACTTTTTACTTTTTACTTTTTACTTTTTACTTTTTACTTTTTACTTTTTACTTTTTACTTTTTACTTTTTACTTTTTACTTTTTACTTTTTACTTTTTACTTTTTACTTTTTACTTTTTACTTTTTACTTTTTACTTTTTACTTTTTACTTTTTACTTTTTACTTTTTACTTTTTACTTTTTACTTTTTACTTTTTACTTTTTACTTTTTACTTTTTACTTTTTACTTTTTACTTTTTACTTTTTACTTTTTACTTTTTACTTTTTACTTTTTACTTTTTACTTTTTACTTTTTACTTTTTACTTTTTACTTTTTACTTTTTACTTTTTACTTTTTACTTTTTACTTTTTACTTTTTACTTTTTACTTTTTACTTTTTACTTTTTACTTTTTACTTTTTACTTTTTACTTTTTACTTTTTACTTTTTACTTTTTACTTTTTACTTTTTACTTTTTACTTTTTACTTTTTACTTTTTACTTTTTACTTTTTACTTTTTACTTTTTACTTTTTACTTTTTACTTTTTACTTTTTACTTTTTACTTTTTACTTTTTACTTTTTACTTTTTACTTTTTACTTTTTACTTTTTACTTTTTACTTTTTACTTTTTACTTTTTACTTTTTACTTTTTACTTTTTACTTTTTACTTTTTACTTTTTACTTTTTACTTTTTACTTTTTACTTTTTACTTTTTACTTTTTACTTTTTACTTTTTACTTTTTACTTTTTACTTTTTACTTTTTACTTTTTACTTTTTACTTTTTACTTTTTACTTTTTACTTTTTACTTTTTACTTTTTACTTTTTACTTTTTACTTTTTACTTTTTACTTTTTACTTTTTACTTTTTACTTTTTACTTTTTACTTTTTACTTTTTACTTTTTACTTTTTACTTTTTACTTTTTACTTTTTACTTTTTACTTTTTACTTTTTACTTTTTACTTTTTACTTTTTACTTTTTACTTTTTACTTTTTACTTTTTACTTTTTACTTTTTACTTTTTACTTTTTACTTTTTACTTTTTACTTTTTACTTTTTACTTTTTACTTTTTACTTTTTACTTTTTACTTTTTACTTTTTACTTTTTACTTTTTACTTTTTACTTTTTACTTTTTACTTTTTACTTTTTACTTTTTACTTTTTACTTTTTACTTTTTACTTTTTACTTTTTACTTTTTACTTTTTACTTTTTACTTTTTACTTTTTACTTTTTACTTTTTACTTTTTACTTTTTACTTTTTACTTTTTACTTTTTACTTTTTACTTTTTACTTTTTACTTTTTACTTTTTACTTTTTACTTTTTACTTTTTACTTTTTACTTTTTACTTTTTACTTTTTACTTTTTACTTTTTACTTTTTACTTTTTACTTTTTACTTTTTACTTTTTACTTTTTACTTTTTACTTTTTACTTTTTACTTTTTACTTTTTACTTTTTACTTTTTACTTTTTACTTTTTACTTTTTACTTTTTACTTTTTACTTTTTACTTTTTACTTTTTACTTTTTACTTTTTACTTTTTACTTTTTACTTTTTACTTTTTACTTTTTACTTTTTACTTTTTACTTTTTACTTTTTACTTTTTACTTTTTACGTTTGTTTTGTCTCTATTCTTATGCAGGTACACCACCCTATTGCCGTACGGGTTCCGAAAGCTTATCAATTCTTCGCTCATTAGACCATAAGCACAGATTGGCGGTGATTAATTCTAAAGCGAACTTTTTACTTGAGAACTATTGGTACAGATAGACATCGAGACAGATGGACGATCATTTTAAAGGCGTTTTCGGACCCAGTGAATTTAAAAACTTCGAGAGAAGTTATTTTGGACCAAATGTTGTGTATTTTTTACAGGATTTCAATACTTTGGTCACTTTGGGCCAAAGTAATTTACAAAAGATTATCGAAAGGTTACCCTTATACGACGTATTTAATCGACCGTTCCTGCGATACGGTACACTTCAGATTTTTTTTTCCTGATTTCTTGAATGCCTGAATATGGCAAGAAATTGCATTAGCGGCTAATTAGGTAAAATAGCTGGAATAGAATCGAAACCGGCACCTTGTTTAATGTGAAAATTTGACAATATAGACTGAATGGTATCCATTGTGATGGCTAAACATAGTGTTGAGATTGAGTTGGAATTTGAGTTGGAAAAGGAGGTTAAGTTAGAGATTGAGTTGTGGTTGAATAAGGGACTAAGGGGTTCAGTTATGGATTGATTTGGTAAACGAGTTGGAGGCTCGATTGTTTACTTGATATGAAGCTACGTATGCTGATCACCACGTGAGGTTTCAGACCATTTTATTTTAATGTTGAAGGGACGTTTATCCATAAGTAAGAAAACATATCGGCAAAATCCTGTGAAAGCAACAGCTTCTAATATCTAATAGTAACATAGTCCAGTCTAATAAATGCCCCGTTCGAGACAAAGTAAACAAATATCTCTGTCATGGTAGCTCAAAAACTTGAAAAACAAACTATTATATGTATTAACAGCGTACAGCAGTAAGTTTCCTAAATAATTTTGAAATGTAGATACAGCTTTATTTGAAATGCTATATGAGAAAAATATTTACTTTTTAAATAATTTAAAGCAGTTGTGTATAAACAATAAATATTAATTATTTAACAAACACTTATCGAAATACACGTCATCCAAAGCACATGCAGCAAATCCCTCGAAGCTGTTTGTGACAAAATGTTAGAAATTTAGCTTAATGTTAGAGATGGACTAATCCATTTGTGAGGGTAGCCTCAAAATTTTATTTAAAACTATAATCCTATGCTTTTGGAATATACTTCAATTGAGTAATAAGTTATGCAATCACTTAAAACAAAAAATTGTGTCTTGTTGACTTATTTTGGAATATTTGAATATACACAAAATACAATTCATGTTGTTTGTTCTGTAAAAAAAAAAAGATATTCTCGCCTATATAAAGATGAAATTTGCAATTGATGTATCAAGTCAGTTTATTAGACTCGAACCATCTCAAGCTACTAAATTACGGTCAGTAAAAATAACAAAAAATGCGTTCTTTAATTTTGTTCGCTATATTAGCAATACTTTTCTCATTTGTACAAGCCCAACTTGAAGTAAGCAAAGCGACAAGTAAGTAAAAATTATTTAACAACAACACGCATGTCGTGTAACTCATTTTTCTAAATTTGTATGTAAATCGCATTTAAACAGAATGTGGCAAACACGCAACGTACTTCTCATGTGGTGCAAATTGTGATCGAGTATGTGCAACATTAAATGAACCATGTACTATTCAATATATCCGGTGTCCCGATGGATGTTATTGTGACGATGGATATGCTAGAAATGCAGCAGGTGCTTGTATTCCAACAAGTGATTGTTGAATTTAATTTTAGGATGCATTTGTAATGATTTACGTAACTGTGGATCCAAGTGTGGGTCTAAAATTTAGTGTTATTATTAAAATTTGTTTTTATTACGAATAGATATCAAAATTGTATTTTTTTATTTTTTATTTATGTAACATCTCTATTTGGCAAAAAATTTCCTGTCAAAAAATGAGCACACATTTTTTTTTTGCCCAAAGCCATTTTTCTCGAATCTGTTCTTTTTAGTTGAAATTTAGCTGGGGTGAAGTTGAGGAGTGAGTTGAATTTATGTTGAGTTGAAAAAAATTAGAGGTCGAGTTTTGGGCTTAAGTTGGAGGTTAAATTAGCGGACTAAGGCTGATTTCATATATGCTTGTGATTTTTCGTTAGAATTTTTCGGTTGAGTTGAATTTGGATAAGAGTTGAGTAAGCTTATTTAAGGCTAAGTAGGTATCGAATTGAACGTTAGATTGAGTTGAGCTCATGTGCGCATGTAGTTTACGGACCGTGTTGATTAGAGGATTGACTTGGGCGTTGAGTTCAGGGTTGAATTATGGGTTAAGACTTGAGTCGAATTAAGGTTGAATTAGGTTGCTTAAGAGATTCACTTCGGAATTTATTTAGGGTTCGAAATGTCTTCATTTAGGCAAGGATTTGATTACGGAATTTTGTTGATGGTTAAATGAATTAACTTGAGATGAGTTCACTTTAGCACGTAATTTTCCGGATGGCTTAGTGAGGTTTCAGTGCTCTACATTTTTACTAATTAGTTATTGATTAAGGTCAAAAGCTTTAGTCCTAGGAGTACTTATAGTGTAGAGTATAATGACTAATGTACCATCTCAGCTATACCATCGATTAAAAACTAGATGAGTCCAACTTAAATGCAATTGTGAATTAGCTATGAATGGATGTCTCCTTTGCGCTCCAGAATACTTCCTTTTATTTTTGTTCCCAATAAGACATACCGCTTTATGAGGACATTTCCTGTGGTCGCAGGGCGACAAAAAACGAATTTGTTTTCCTTGGGCGATTTCTTGCGATAACAGTAACAGCTCCAGTTCGATTAAGAATTGAAATCAGGAGCTGCCGAGGCTACAGGAGCGCAACCTTGTTATACAAGAATATGTATACCTTGGTCTCTCTTATCTCTTTTCGAGGCATTGACAGACATCGAACCAACGTTTGTTCTAGACTCATTAATGTCCCATTTAGTGACTTGATGTGATAAGGAGGATTTGGAGTTCTCCACGAAATCCCGCTTGGTAAGAACAATCTTTCAACTGAACAATTTACCGCTGGTAAATGCACAAATATTCCAAATGCTAAAAATCAAGATTTTTACTTTTTACTTTTTACTTTTTACTTTTTACTTTTTACTTTTTACTTTTTACTTTTTACTTTTTACTTTTTACTTTTTACTTTTTACATTTTACTTTTTACTTTTTACTTTTTACTTTTTACTTTTTACTTTTTACTTTTTACTTTTTACTTTTTACTTTTTACTTTTTACTTTTTACTTTTTACTTTTTACTTTGTAACGAAGTTAAAGATGACTCAACTATAGTATCCAAATTTTGATTTAAAATCAAAATGGAACAAAAAAAAGTCACTTCGTTAAAGAAATAAATACTGATTCATTGCCTTTGTACGGTCATTTAAGTGCGGCTAATGCTCAGGAGCTTAGGGGTGGGATTTACAAAGGATGAACTCAGTCTTGTTAGACCGTTAATTTAATTAATTGCAAGATCATGAAATTCTGACCACAACAGAAAAATAATAATTAAATTAGTGAATGGAAGAAAAAAAATTTAGGAATCATCATCATCATCAACCATAGAATAAACACACATAATCCAGTATATTGCTTACAGTAAGAATGCAAAACAGTAAGTATTAATGAGAAGCAGAAAAAAAAATTAAAGGTATGCAAAGAGAGAGAAAAAAAAATGATAAGAAAAAAAAAAAGAAAAGGATCTATTCTTGTCATTGCATTACTCACCTATCTCACCGATGATTTGATTAATGAATCATCATTAACATTATGTAATTATAAATCAACAAAAATAAATAAAAAGAAATTCAATGTAGTATCAAGTTTCACAAAAAAAAACTATTATGTGTATTTAATTATTGCTTCATTCATAAATATCCAACATTTGAAAATTATAAATGTAAATTTGAGAAAAGGCAAGAAAATTAAAGACGTACGAGTATGTACTTATATACAAATTTCAAATTAATTCTAATAGCCTGTTCTAATCCTAGTCTAAACTTATTATGTACCTATTCTAAAATATAACCAAAAATTACATAAGAAAAAAAAATAATGATAATAATAATTATGATAATAATTAATAATAAAAATAAAAATAATAATAACAATAAAAATTAAGAATTATAATAAATGTATATAATAAAGTAGAAAATAAAATCTTATCTTGACCAAGTTGCGTTTAAAATGGTGAATGTTGCATGTTGAATCAGCACATTGAACATTATGTTATGATTGTATATCCATATTTTCAATGTTGCATGTTGAATATCGAAAATGGATCAATTACACATTATATTTTAAATGTTGCACGGAAAATATTGAATTTAGCTATTCAATGTTGCACGTTGACACCGGCGATTTATATTTGTTTATATTAAGTTTTAGGGTATTATATTTATAGTATATAGATTTCGTTATTTTATAGATTTAGTTTTATTTAGGATTGTTCGGTGTTTTTATTTTTATTTAAATTTTAACATGTCACTTTCACTGTTGAACTTCGCTGTGTATCGTCTTGTTAATTGTGGTAACTGTGTACAACTTGGTACCAATATTTAACAAAGTAACAGACTTTAATTATAACACTATATATTAATTAAAAAGTTCGATACGGAATTATTACTTTTATTGATTAATGATTCACTTTACGATCATTCACATCAAATTTTGACTTGACGTTATATTATGACCTTTTGTAATCATAGCTGTCTCAAAAAAAAAAAAAAAAACGTTCTTGAGGCTATGTTCGGAGCACATGTTTATTTTAATTTATAATTTCTATAACTTAAGTATAACTAAGTATGATTATGTACATATAAAGATCATATAACAGTTTGCACTAAACCAAAGTATTTCTTAAAAATTACACATAAATATATATACTATATATGGTTTTTAGCTTAATTTATTTTTGTATATATGTACATTAACACAAGAGAGAATGGTATGACCATTCTGGCCAGTTATAACCGAACAAAAAAAAATGCCGTTTATTACACTATAGTTCTAAAGAATGTTATTTTTTTAAGATATACACCAATTTTTTTCCAATGGATATCAACTCAAAAAAAAAATAGATTTAAACAAAAAAAAAACTAAGATTAAACTAATCTTTTCGACACAAGATTAATGTTTTAAAATTTTAATATTTAACTAATAAATTTTTAATTTTAACTTCATTAGAATCATTTTACAAAAAAAATACCGACCGATCTCATTGCAATTTACTTTTCAACTCCCAATCCAAAAAAAAAATCTGTCCCACCTAAATTAATTAACAGCAAAATTTTTTGCAACATACACACAAAGTAAGCAGATATATATCCCAATGTTATGATAATACACACTTTGTAATCTGTATTAGTACTAAATAAATCGACTCAATCATATATTTTGAATTTGTAACACAGTGGTAACCAGTGCTGCGTTACAATCGTGGAGCTGTCCCACACCCGAGATAGATCTCATTAAGCCAGGCAAGATTATGTTTTAATGTCCTTCATATGATAGGTACCTACGACTTGACCATCCATATTTTCTACTACTATTGCCACATTTCCAATAATATTTTTGACTCTTCCTATGACGAATTTTGGAGCTAGTTTGGATGAAAAATATTTGGCAGCGTCACTCTGAGAAAAATTACGTACGTAAATTATTTGACCAGGCTTGAATTCGCGAATGCGGGATCGAAGGTTATAACGCTTTTGGTTTTTTTGGTGCGCTTGATTGATATGCGATAAAACTTGCTCTTGCGCTAGCGACAGGCGATCAGCGGATTGGATAGTTACGGAACAGTCCTCCAAACATTTTAATTCCCTCAATAATTTATATTCAGAGCCGTTCATAATCTTATGTTGCCCAAACACTAGGTAATGAGCAGAATATCCAGTAGAGGAATGTACCGCATTTCGCATTGCCGCAGCAATCTCCTGTAGATGATTGTCCCATTCACGATGGTTATCAGTTAGGTAAGCTCGGATTGAAGACAGTATAGTACGATTCGCTCTTTCACTAGCATTGCTTTGCGGTGAATATTTAGGTGTGGTAATATGTTTGACTCCAAATTGTTTAAGCAATTTTTGGAAAGTTTTAGCTAAAAATTGAGGTCCATTATCTGTTAAGATTGACTCAGGAGTACCGAATAGATGAAAAATATTGTTCTCTAACGTGCTGCATACTAAAGAAGCGTTAGCATTTCGCATAGGAAATAAATGTACAAACCGAGAATACGAATCCAGAACAATAAATATATACGCATTACCTAATTTCGTCCTAGGGTAAGGTCCTAAAAAATCTATATATAAATGTTGCCACGGCCGATAAGTGGTAATTTGATGACCCATCTCTGGTTGTAAAATTTGATTTGAAGGCTTACAGGTTTTACAGATCTCACACTGAGATATATAATCCTTAACCGTCTTAAACATTTTTGGCCAGTAATAGTATCGCTGCAATTTTTCCAACGTTTTCTCCGTTCCTAAATGGGAGGAATCAGGAGGATCATGAGCTTTCTGGATTAATTCGGAAATTAAAGGATTGGGAACATATAGTTTCCAGACTGGTAGATCATTTGGACTGTCGATAATTCCAAACTGATTAGTGAAATATATTTTATTATTTACAACTCTAAGATTACAACGATAGTTTGATTTGAGCTTTAAGGCATTGAGAAGTTCTAGATACACCGGATCGTTAAAATGCGAAGAATTCAGATCAATTGGAGAAGAGCAATTATCATTGTGAAGAGCTTCAATACATTGTTCAAAAGCTCGAGAAAGCGTATCTGGAACAACATTCTGAGAACCCTTTACATGCCGAATCTCAAAGGTGAATGGCTGTAATTTCAGACTCCACCGGGCAAGTCTTCCATGGAGATCTTTTTGACCCATTAGCCATTGTAAACTGGCATGGTCAGTTATAATGGTGAAATGATAACCTTCGACATAGCACCTGAATTTTTTTACACTTTGAATGGCGGCGAAACATTCCAGCTCCGTCACTGAGTAATTTCTCTGTGCATCGTTCAATTTTTGCGAGAAATAAGCGATAGGTTTCTCGACTCCCTGACTATCGAGCTGAAACAAGACACCGCCAATTCCGCTACTGCAAGCGTCACATTGGATATAAAAGCGCTCGTTAAAATTGGGATGAGATAATATTGGAGCGGACGACAAAGCATCTTTTAAGCTTAAAAAAGCGTTCTGTGTATCTTCGGACCATTTCCATTTATTATTTTTTTTTAAGAGATCGGTCAAGGGAGCGGAAATTATAGAAAAATTCTTAATGAATCGCCGGTACCATCCACACATACCTATAAATCGGCGAATTTGTTTTCGAGTGTGCGGAGTAGGAAAATCAACAATCGCGTGAGCTCTATCAGGATCGGCACGAAGACAACCGTCACCAACCAAATAGCCTAGATATTTAATTTGCTTTAGAAAAAAATGGCTTTTTTCTAAATTTATGGTTAAATTGGCGGCGGATAGTAAAGCCGCGACCTGTGCAAGCAGATCAAAATGTTCGTCTAAGGTTGCAGAGGTGATCAACAGGTCGTCTAGGTAAGTAAAAACACGGTCGTGCAGTTTATGTGGGATCACCTTATGCATTAGACGACAAAGAGTTTGAGGTGCATTGCACAGGCCAAACGGCATCACTTTAAATTGAAAAAGAGGCTGTCCCGGCACAGTAAACGCAGTTTTATCACGTGAGTCGGGGTGTAACGGGATCTGCCAAAAGGCATCCTTAAGATCAAGACTCGAAATATACCGTGTATGATCCAGGCGACTGATAAGGCTTTCTATGAGAGGCAAAGGGTATGCTTCCTTTTCTGTTACCTCGTTGAGACGCCGTGCGTCCAAGCAAAGACGAACTTTGCCATTTTTCTTCAGTACTGGAGCTATAGGTGAACTCCAGCCACTTGATGACTCTTCGATAACATCCATAGCTAACATCCGATTTATTTCGTCATTTATTTGTTTTTGTTTGATTGGAGAAACTGGATAAAACCGCTGCTTTATGGGTTTATCATTAGTGAGTTTAATTTGGTGTTGCAGAAGATGCGTTCTTCCCAGTCCCAACTTCGAACAGGATGGAAATTTCTCAATAATTCGTGAAAGTCTTTCTTGATCGCTTGGAGATAGTTTATGTTGCTCAGGGTTAGTTATCTCTTGACTTTCATTCATTAATTCGTTGACTTTTTGAGATGACGTATTAGAGTTGAATGAAAGATTGGAATGACTGTTAATTTGAAGTGGAGTTATATGTATACCAAATTTATTCCAGAAGTCGATTCCGAGATACAAGGGTTGTTGTAATGACGGAACTATGAATAATCGAATTAGGTTCGACTGTTTATTAAAGGTAATATTGGCATTAATATATCCAAAAACTCGCTGTGACTCGCCACTAGCTGTGGAAATAGTTGTAGGTAGATGATGAACGATAATATTTGGATCATTCAAGAATTTATTGGAACCCGCACCTAAAATGCTAACAGAAGCTCCGCTATCCAGTAAACCATGGTACATTTGACCATCGATTAAGACGTCGGCATAAGGCCTTTCATCAGTCGGATCATTTGTAATAACGGATGCTATAACATTAGAACGAAGGTTTCGAATTTTGTTAAAATATTGACGTGTGCGTTCTTTTTGCTTCAAGGAAATTGATGTCTTGCGTGATTTATACAAATTTGTTGCATTTGAAATGATTTTACAATTTAACAACGATTGATTTTTGGAATCAATTATATTAGCGGTTTGGATTTTGGTGGATTTGGTTAGAATTGGATTATTTTTGTTGGACGTTTGTATCGTGGAATTCGAATAGCTATTGGGTAACGATGAAAACAAAAGATGATTGGGCTGATTTAGATAGGAAAACCCTAAAGAATTGGTGGAATGAAATGAGTCATCTGAATCTATGGATCCGATTTCCCATTGTTGATTTTCGTTTGATTGAGTTCGCCATCCGTGTGGCAGGCATTGTCGAATTTCTGGGCCTTCAATATAATTCTCGGGGCACTCAAATTCCCAGTATGCATCTGGTCCCGAGGAGCGTTTCCCGAACATTTAGGACAGTCAGAGACAGTTACACCTTTACAACCACATTTGTAACAGAAGCGATTACGCTGTAATGAACAATGATGAAATGTGTGACCTATGTCATCACAATTAAAGCAAATAGGAATATTATTTTGGTTGTGACTTCTCGATGTTGATGGATTGGAGTGATAATTAGACATATTCAATTGAGCTATATCTTGATGAAAAACATCTATTGGATCAGTTACGGGTAGTAAACGATCATTATTTTGATATGGACTGATAGGATGTGAAGGATCAGTTAATTGAAGTTCATGTATTGACTTTTTATTAGGAACATAAATATCTGGATTTATACCGAAACGTGCCCAGGTAGTTTCCCAAGAGGTTGCGCTTTTAATTAATTCCTGTACATTTTCAAAATTTTTGTCAGTCAAATTCAACTGCAGAGCAGGATGCATGTTTAATCTCAATACTTCAATCAAATCTTCTTCGGAATATGTTTTTTTACATTGTAAAGTAAGACTCCAGACGTCGTTATAAAAATTTAAAAATGATTCCCTATTGTGTTGTTTGCGGGATTCGACTAATCGACGAAGTTCGAATTCGGTTCTTCGATCTTTAAACCTCTCAATCAAATCATTACGGAACTTCGACCAAGTGGAATTTGGACTAAAGCGTCTATACGTCCAATAATACCGTAAGGCATTACCTTTTAAAACGAAGCATACTTCGGTAAAAAGCAACTCCTCCGATAAATTCAAAGATTTAGCTAAAGTTTCGAGTTGAAATATGAATAAATCAATCGGGACTGAGTTAGGAGAACCATCATAAGAAATTCCCGATCTAGCTAAGGTTCGAGTATCAGACATATATTTCCGTAATTTGATTGGTTGCGAAGTACCATTTGATTCAATACATTCGATATTATTTTGAATAATCTCACAACCTGGAACACGATTTTGAGTATTAACGGTGTCAACCACTGTGGCAGCACCTAAATTGTTTACATCATGAACAAGAATATTCGTTTGTAATCCAATGTTTTGTTGGGGGTTATCTGTATGGCCAAGTATTGAATTTGGATTAACACCCACCCTAGAATTCATTTGTGTGTCGGATTGGTCAGGGTGTTTTATAGGAGTACTATTAACATTATCGAAACGTTTAAGCTTCGATGTAGCGGAATAAACAAATACGGGTGGATCAATATCAGTATCTGATTCTGACAGTTGTTCTGGATCTTGTAATTGCATCTCTTTAAGTTCAATTAATGTTGATTCGAGATTAGTTTCATCCTGCATAACAGATTGGATTTTCAAAAGCAACGTTCGAGCAGTATCTAAAAGTTCCGTCGCTTGATTACCATATGTTGGAGACATTCGAGCTCTGTTCAGGCGCTCGATTAAATGAATAAGCCTAGTTTCTAAACACCGTATTATTTTAGTGTCTATCTCTTGTGGATCTAATTTCTCCATTTGCAGCTTTATTTCTGATAATTTTGTGGAACACTTCTTTATTTCATGTTGTGGTTTTTTCCGAGCAGCTGGGTGCATTTTGTACGGACGAATAGAGGGCATGCCATCTTCCAATTTCAGAGCATTTTCGAGTTGTATAATGACATCTGTTGGATTGCCTTTTAGACCTCGAACCCTACATTCCACTTCTAGTTCGTCAGGAAGCAATAAGTGGAGATCCATTTTTTCTGATTATTAAAAACTAAATACTAAAGATGAAATTTTACGACGTAACCTAATTTGGCACCAAAATAAAACTAAATAATAATGAATAAAAAAAAAACTAAACGAAAGTAAATTGCAAAAAAGATATTTACACAAAAAAAAATCAATAATATTTAATTCAAAATTTCAAAACTTAAGCCTGAGGCTCCTTTTTTGTTTTAATCTTAGAAATACTATGAGCAGCTGTCTCAAATTTGAAGAAACAGTACTCAAAATAATAATAATAATGATGAAAAAAAACTAACAATAATAAAATACAACTTATAATTTGGAGACTAGGCAAGCAATGACAATAACAGATAAGACCACGACTGATTAATGAAGAAATTAATGGGATATGAATTATTGCATTGAGATGATGTTTACCCTTTGGTTGAGATGAGTGAGAAGAAAAAAAAAATAGAGGTGGATATTGCGTTTATTAACCAATGAGTGAATCAATAACCTGTAATGGTTAGACACATTTGCAAATAAACTCAACATACAATCAGAACAATGAAAATCACGTGCATATCATGTGCAGGCAGCTCATCAAATACTTGTAGTATGGAGATGTCCTCTATGACAGGATAAGATTTCATTGTATAATTAGTATTTCTGTATTAATAATTATTTTTAATGTCTCTGCTCCACACCGCAGTCAATATGGAAAATAATCTTCAACAGAACGCATGTGTGAAAGCAAAAGCATTATTAAGACCAGAATCTCATTCCAGATCAATCACGTAAGGTGAGCATAGAATGAAACTCCAACACTATTTGGAAAAATGAAAATGACTAATTCTGAGCCGAAACGAACAATTCAATCAATAATTAAGATAAAATTAGCAGAAATGGCGAATCGGAACCAATCAGTCACAAAAAAAAAAATATCTAATAAGGAACATAAAATTGGTCAGAATCATTTGAAAGATAAATGTCGTTGGAACTAATAAAAAATTTTGTTTTTGTGTGTAATTAGTTGAATAATACTGCAACGAAGTTTAAAAATATGAATAAACAAAAAAAAACTTATTGGATAAATGTAACGGACTTACTTTAACGGACTTACTTTGGGCGCCACTGTAACGAAGTTAAAGATGACTCAACTATAGTATCCAAATTTTGATTTAAAATCAAAATGGAACAAAAAAAAGTCACTTCGTTAAAGAAATAAATACTGATTCATTGCCTTTGTACGGTCATTTAAGTGCGGCTAATGCTCAGGAGCTTAGGGGTGGGATTTACAAAGGATGAACTCAGTCTTGTTAGACCGTTAATTTAATTAATTGCAAGATCATGAAATTCTGACCACAACAGAAAAATAATAATTAAATTAGTGAATGGAAGAAAAAAAATTTAGGAATCATCATCATCATCAACCATAGAATAAACACACATAATCCAGTATATTGCTTACAGTAAGAATGCAAAACAGTAAGTATTAATGAGAAGCAGAAAAAAAAATTAAAGGTATGCAAAGAGAGAGAAAAAAAAATGATAAGAAAAAAAAAAAGAAAAGGATCTATTCTTGTCATTGCATTACTCACCTATCTCACCGATGATTTGATTAATGAATCATCATTAACATTATGTAATTATAAATCAACAAAAATAAATAAAAAGAAATTCAATGTAGTATCAAGTTTCACAAAAAAAAACTATTATGTGTATTTAATTATTGCTTCATTCATAAATATCCAACATTTGAAAATTATAAATGTAAATTTGAGAAAAGGCAAGAAAATTAAAGACGTACGAGTATGTACTTATATACAAATTTCAAATTAATTCTAATAGCCTGTTCTAATCCTAGTCTAAACTTATTATGTACCTATTCTAAAATATAACCAAAAATTACATAAGAAAAAAAAATAATGATAATAATAATTATGATAATAATTAATAATAAAAATAAAAATAATAATAACAATAAAAATTAAGAATTATAATAAATGTATATAATAAAGTAGAAAATAAAATCTTATCTTGACCAAGTTGCGTTTAAAATGGTGAATGTTGCATGTTGAATCAGCACATTGAACATTATGTTATGATTGTATATCCATATTTTCAATGTTGCATGTTGAATATCGAAAATGGATCAATTACACATTATATTTTAAATGTTGCACGGAAAATATTGAATTTAGCTATTCAATGTTGCACGTTGACACCGGCGATTTATATTTGTTTATATTAAGTTTTAGGGTATTATATTTATAGTATATAGATTTCGTTATTTTATAGATTTAGTTTTATTTAGGATTGTTCGGTGTTTTTATTTTTATTTAAATTTTAACATGTCACTTTCACTGTTGAACTTCGCTGTGTATCGTCTTGTTAATTGTGGTAACTGTGTACAACTTGGTACCAATATTTAACAAAGTAACAGACTTTAATTATAACACTATATATTAATTAAAAAGTTCGATACGGAATTATTACTTTTATAGATTAATGATTCACTTTACGATCATTCACATCAAATTTTGACTTGACGTTATATTATGACCTTTTGTAATCATAGCTGTCTCAAAAAAAAAAAAAAAAACGTTCTTGAGGCTATGTTCGGAGCACATGTTTATTTTAATTTATAATTTCTATAACTTAAGTATAACTAAGTATGATTATGTACATATAAAGATCATATAACAGTTTGCACTAAACCAAAGTATTTCTTAAAAATTACACATAAATATATATACTATATATGGTTTTTAGCTTAATTTATT
The DNA here is from genome assembly GCA_958295665.1 of Tipula vernalis. Taxonomy (NCBI): domain Eukaryota; kingdom Metazoa; phylum Arthropoda; class Insecta; order Diptera; family Tipulidae; genus Tipula; species Tipula vernalis. The sequence continues at coordinate 147,872,862 of OY282559.1, forward strand.
TTTGTATATATGTACATTAACACAAGAGAGAATGGTATGACCATTCTGGCCAGTTATAACCGAACAAAAAAAAATGCCGTTTATTACACTATAGTTCTAAAGAATGTTATTTTTTTAAGATATACACCAATTTTTTTCCAATGGATATCAACTCAAAAAAAAAATAGATTTAAACAAAAAAAAAACTAAGATTAAACTAATCTTTTCGACACAAGATTAATGTTTTAAAATTTTAATATTTAACTAATAAATTTTTAATTTTAACTTCATTAGAATCATTTTACAAAAAAAATACCGACCGATCTCATTGCAATTTACTTTTCAACTCCCAATCCAAAAAAAAAATCTGTCCCACCTAAATTAATTAACAGCAAAATTTTTTGCAACATACACACAAAGTAAGCAGATATATATCCCAATGTTATGATAATACACACTTTGTAATCTGTATTAGTACTAAATAAATCGACTCAATCATATATTTTGAATTTGTAACGCAGTGGTAACCAGTGCTGCGTTACAACTTTTTACTTTTTACTTTTTACTTTTTACTTTTTACTTTTTACTTTTTACTTTTTACTTTTTACTTTTTACTTTTTACTTTTTACTTTTTACTTTTTACTTTTTACTTTTTACTTTTTACTTTTTACTTTTTACTTTTTACTTTTTACTTTTTACTTTTTACTTTTTACTTTTTACTTTTTACTTTTTACTTTTTACTTTTTACTTTTTACATTTTACTTTTTACTTTTTACTTTTTACTTTTTACTTTTTACTTTTTACTTTTTACTTTTTACTTTTTACTTTTTACTTTTTACTTTTTACTTTTTACTTTTTACTTTTTACTTTTTACTTTTTACTTTTTACTTTTTACTTTTTACTTTTTACTTTTTACTTTTTACTTTTTACTTTTTACTTTTTACTTTTTACTTTTTACTTTTTACTTTTTACTTTTTACTTTTTACTTTTTACTTTTTACTTTTTACTTTTTACTTTTTACTTTTTACTTTTTACTTTTTACTTTTTACTTTTTACTTTTTACTTTTTACTTTTTACTTTTTACTTTTTACTTTTTACTTTTTACTTTTTACTTTTTACTTTTTACTTTTTACTTTTTACTTTTTACTTTTTACTTTTTACTTTTTACTTTTTACTTTTTACTTTTTACTTTTTACTTTTTACTTTTTACTTTTTACTTTTTACTTTTTACTTTTTACTTTTTACTTTTTACTTTTTACTTTTTACTTTTTACTTTTTACTTTTTACTTTTTACTTTTTACTTTTTACTTTTTACTTTTTACTTTTTACTTTTTACTTTTTACTTTTTACTTTTTACTTTTTACTTTTTACTTTTTACTTTTTACTTTTTACTTTTTACTTTTTACTTTTTACTTTTTACTTTTTACTTTTTACTTTTTACTTTTTACTTTTTACTTTTTACTTTTTACTTTTTACTTTTTACTTTTTACTTTTTACTTTTTACTTTTTACTTTTTACTTTTTACTTTTTACTTTTTACTTTTTACTTTTTACTTTTTACTTTTTACTTTTTACTTTTTACTTTTTACTTTTTACTTTTTACTTTTTACTTTTTACTTTTTACTTTTTACTTTTTACTTTTTACTTTTTACTTTTTACTTTTTACTTTTTACTTTTTACTTTTTACTTTTTACTTTTTACTTTTTACTTTTTACTTTTTACTTTTTACTTTTTACTTTTTACTTTTTACTTTTTACTTTTTACTTTTTACTTTTTACTTTTTACTTTTTACTTTTTACTTTTTACTTTTTACTTTTTACTTTTTACTTTTTACTTTTTACTTTTTACTTTTTACTTTTTACTTTTTACTTTTTACTTTTTACTTTTTACTTTTTACTTTTTACTTTTTACTTTTTACTTTTTACTTTTTACTTTTTACTTTTTACTTTTTACTTTTTACTTTTTACTTTTTACTTTTTACTTTTTACTTTTTACTTTTTACTTTTTACTTTTTACTTTTTACTTTTTACTTTTTACTTTTTACTTTTTACTTTTTACTTTTTACTTTTTACTTTTTACTTTTTACTTTTTACTTTTTACTTTTTACTTTTTACTTTTTACTTTTTACTTTTTACTTTTTACTTTTTACTTTTTACTTTTTACTTTTTACTTTTTACTTTTTACTTTTTACTTTTTACTTTTTACTTTTTACTTTTTACTTTTTACTTTTTACTTTTTACTTTTTACTTTTTACTTTTTACTTTTTACTTTTTACTTTTTACTTTTTACTTTTTACTTTTTACTTTTTACTTTTTACTTTTTACTTTTTACTTTTTACTTTTTACTTTTTACTTTTTACTTTTTACTTTTTACTTTTTACTTTTTACTTTTTACTTTTTACTTTTTACTTTTTACTTTTTACTTTTTACTTTTTACTTTTTACTTTTTACTTTTTACTTTTTACTTTTTACTTTTTACTTTTTACTTTTTACTTTTTACTTTTTACTTTTTACTTTTTACTTTTTACTTTTTACTTTTTACTTTTTACTTTTTACTTTTTACTTTTTACTTTTTACTTTTTACTTTTTACTTTTTACTTTTTACTTTTTACTTTTTACTTTTTACTTTTTACTTTTTACTTTTTACTTTTTACTTTTTACTTTTTACTTTTTACTTTTTACTTTTTACTTTTTACTTTTTACTTTTTACTTTTTACTTTTTACTTTTTACTTTTTACTTTTTACTTTTTACTTTTTACTTTTTACTTTTTACTTTTTACTTTTTACTTTTTACTTTTTACTTTTTACTTTTTACTTTTTACTTTTTACTTTTTACTTTTTACTTTTTACTTTTTACTTTTTACGTTTGTTTTGTCTCTATTCTTATGCAGGTACACCACCCTATTGCCGTACGGGTTCCGAAAGCTTATCAATTCTTCGCTCATTAGACCATAAGCACAGATTGGCGGTGATTAATTCTAAAGCGAACTTTTTACTTGAGAACTATTGGTACAGATAGACATCGAGACAGATGGACGATCATTTTAAAGGCGTTTTCGGACCCAGTGAATTTAAAAACTTCGAGAGAAGTTATTTTGGACCAAATGTTGTGTATTTTTTACAGGATTTCAATACTTTGGTCACTTTGGGCCAAAGTAATTTACAAAAGATTATCGAAAGGTTACCCTTATACGACGTATTTAATCGACCGTTCCTGCGATACGGTACACTTCAGATTTTTTTTTCCTGATTTCTTGAATGCCTGAATATGGCAAGAAATTGCATTAGCGGCTAATTAGGTAAAATAGCTGGAATAGAATCGAAACCGGCACCTTGTTTAATGTGAAAATTTGACAATATAGACTGAATGGTATCCATTGTGATGGCTAAACATAGTGTTGAGATTGAGTTGGAATTTGAGTTGGAAAAGGAGGTTAAGTTAGAGATTGAGTTGTGGTTGAATAAGGGACTAAGGGGTTCAGTTATGGATTGATTTGGTAAACGAGTTGGAGGCTCGATTGTTTACTTGATATGAAGCTACGTATGCTGATCACCACGTGAGGTTTCAGACCATTTTATTTTAATGTTGAAGGGACGTTTATCCATAAGTAAGAAAACATATCGGCAAAATCCTGTGAAAGCAACAGCTTCTAATATCTAATAGTAACATAGTCCAGTCTAATAAATGCCCCGTTCGAGACAAAGTAAACAAATATCTCTGTCATGGTAGCTCAAAAACTTGAAAAACAAACTATTATATGTATTAACAGCGTACAGCAGTAAGTTTCCTAAATAATTTTGAAATGTAGATACAGCTTTATTTGAAATGCTATATGAGAAAAATATTTACTTTTTAAATAATTTAAAGCAGTTGTGTATAAACAATAAATATTAATTATTTAACAAACACTTATCGAAATACACGTCATCCAAAGCACATGCAGCAAATCCCTCGAAGCTGTTTGTGACAAAATGTTAGAAATTTAGCTTAATGTTAGAGATGGACTAATCCATTTGTGAGGGTAGCCTCAAAATTTTATTTAAAACTATAATCCTATGCTTTTGGAATATACTTCAATTGAGTAATAAGTTATGCAATCACTTAAAACAAAAAATTGTGTCTTGTTGACTTATTTTGGAATATTTGAATATACACAAAATACAATTCATGTTGTTTGTTCTGTAAAAAAAAAAAGATATTCTCGCCTATATAAAGATGAAATTTGCAATTGATGTATCAAGTCAGTTTATTAGACTCGAACCATCTCAAGCTACTAAATTACGGTCAGTAAAAATAACAAAAAATGCGTTCTTTAATTTTGTTCGCTATATTAGCAATACTTTTCTCATTTGTACAAGCCCAACTTGAAGTAAGCAAAGCGACAAGTAAGTAAAAATTATTTAACAACAACACGCATGTCGTGTAACTCATTTTTCTAAATTTGTATGTAAATCGCATTTAAACAGAATGTGGCAAACACGCAACGTACTTCTCATGTGGTGCAAATTGTGATCGAGTATGTGCAACATTAAATGAACCATGTACTATTCAATATATCCGGTGTCCCGATGGATGTTATTGTGACGATGGATATGCTAGAAATGCAGCAGGTGCTTGTATTCCAACAAGTGATTGTTGAATTTAATTTTAGGATGCATTTGTAATGATTTACGTAACTGTGGATCCAAGTGTGGGTCTAAAATTTAGTGTTATTATTAAAATTTGTTTTTATTACGAATAGATATCAAAATTGTATTTTTTTATTTTTTATTTATGTAACATCTCTATTTGGCAAAAAATTTCCTGTCAAAAAATGAGCACACATTTTTTTTTTGCCCAAAGCCATTTTTCTCGAATCTGTTCTTTTTAGTTGAAATTTAGCTGGGGTGAAGTTGAGGAGTGAGTTGAATTTATGTTGAGTTGAAAAAAATTAGAGGTCGAGTTTTGGGCTTAAGTTGGAGGTTAAATTAGCGGACTAAGGCTGATTTCATATATGCTTGTGATTTTTCGTTAGAATTTTTCGGTTGAGTTGAATTTGGATAAGAGTTGAGTAAGCTTATTTAAGGCTAAGTAGGTATCGAATTGAACGTTAGATTGAGTTGAGCTCATGTGCGCATGTAGTTTACGGACCGTGTTGATTAGAGGATTGACTTGGGCGTTGAGTTCAGGGTTGAATTATGGGTTAAGACTTGAGTCGAATTAAGGTTGAATTAGGTTGCTTAAGAGATTCACTTCGGAATTTATTTAGGGTTCGAAATGTCTTCATTTAGGCAAGGATTTGATTACGGAATTTTGTTGATGGTTAAATGAATTAACTTGAGATGAGTTCACTTTAGCACGTAATTTTCCGGATGGCTTAGTGAGGTTTCAGTGCTCTACATTTTTACTAATTAGTTATTGATTAAGGTCAAAAGCTTTAGTCCTAGGAGTACTTATAGTGTAGAGTATAATGACTAATGTACCATCTCAGCTATACCATCGATTAAAAACTAGATGAGTCCAACTTAAATGCAATTGTGAATTAGCTATGAATGGATGTCTCCTTTGCGCTCCAGAATACTTCCTTTTATTTTTGTTCCCAATAAGACATACCGCTTTATGAGGACATTTCCTGTGGTCGCAGGGCGACAAAAAACGAATTTGTTTTCCTTGGGCGATTTCTTGCGATAACAGTAACAGCTCCAGTTAGATTAAGAATTGAAATCAGGAGCTGCCGAGGCTACAGGAGCGCAACCTTGTTATACAAGAATATGTATACCTTGGTCTCTCTTATCTCTTTTCGAGGCATTGACAGACATCGAACCAACGTTTGTTCTAGACTCATTAATGTCCCATTTAGTGACTTGATGTGATAAGGAGGATTTGGAGTTCTCCACGAAATCCCGCTTGGTAAGAACAATCTTTCAACTGAACAATTTACCGCTGGTAAATGCACAAATATTCCAAATGCTAAAAATCAAGATTTGAATGTAAAGTAAAAATTCCTCTGTCGTCATCTGTTACAAAACTAGTAAATTTGTTTTTTTGTCATTTGAAAGTAGAGGGTGTTCGCCAAAATGCAAGCAAATAAATTCCTTAATTTTCGATAAATCTCTGAAAACCTATAAAATAATCTTCCTGGTTTTACGATTTCATCCTTATTTAAAATAAAAGCTTGCCGTATTTAAGATAAAATCTTAAATATTGTAGGACTCCATTCTTCTCCATTTTTGGGATGAAAATCACTCGCACTTCGATCCAGCATCTTAGAACAAATTACAAACTTTAGCGGGGCTGGTGCAAACTGATTAGGTAAGGTAATCACATTCTGGAGATTTGTAAGGCCCAAAAGAGTTGACCATGAAACGGTTTTCTCCAGGAGTAAAAATATCTATCCATCGCTTGTAAGCTTCAGCTGGAGTTGTATGAATGCACAATGCCCACTTTAAATGCCCTCCAGTTTCAATGGACTTTACACTAAAGGACGCACTCACTAAACAATCGAAACATTCACCCATTTAGTTTCTTGTCCATTTACTTGCAGAAATCTCTACAATTTCCGTTTGCTTTTCCTTAGCGCTTCTTTAAATTGGGTAAGAAAAATATGATAGGTTGTTCAATCTTTCTTTCACTTGACTTTCATAAAGAGTTTTCGAATTTCTCTTCTTTTGATCTCTTTCAATAATTTCTCCGACCGGAAGCCAAACTCTCCAGATTATTTGGTGTGAATTAGCATCGCAAACGATAAATAATTATTCGTGATGAGTTACAATAGTTGATAAAGCTTTGCATAGCTTTTAGGGGGAGAAGCGAGGGTATATTGTTGTTTTCGGGAACAGCAAGATAGCTCAACCTCTCTCTCGGTATTGCTTGGCAACCGTCTAATTTTTCCATTGTCGGGCTTTCGTTTGATGAAGGTTAACGTCATATTGAGATGTGGTTAAACCTAGACGTTCCTAGATGACTCAGCTGATCCCTATTTAGTGACTTAACACCAGTTCAAGCCTTTTTGGTTATCTATGCGGTATCTCATAGGTTTATGGCCATTTTGATATGACGCTTCTTCCTCTTAGAGTGGAAGTATGGCCCGCGACAAACAGCTAATTTACTTTTAAATTTGAGTACTTGGGCACCTCTGCGGTCTTATTGATACTGACAAAGTTGGTTGCAGGAATTCGTTCTTCCTGTCCTTCCTCAATTGTATCTCTCACCGCGATACTTGGTTCATTGTTCTGAAACCCTACACATTCGGCAAATTATTTTGTATTACTTTAATTACTTTATACTTCATTTGTGGAGGTGGCTTCATTTGTGGCCGGGCTATTATCTCCACCTCCGTAGATACCCAATCTGTCGGGTTTTTCTCCTTTTTTTGCTGGCTTATACTTTAGGGGGAAGTTATTATACCGGCTCAATTTAATTATCACTACCGTCCTTCATCTCGGTTTGGCATTGCTGAAGAGCTTGCTCTTTGGTTGGGCATAAGCTCATATCCTGCCTTTTATTTTTCTCAAATTATATATTCCCTAGGGTACCATCGAGATCAACAGTTGTCGATATGATACGCATCCTAGCGGAAAATCACATGGGGATCTGCTGTCCTTATCAAGAACAAAATAAAACAATATGAACTTCAAAAATTTAGTGAGGGCATATACAAGTAACTGGTAGCACCGTATCTGCAGTTTATTGCCCACCGAAATATTCAGTAAAATGTCCTTTCGTCTCCCTGGCGGAAACTGGGCAAGAAGTAATGAAGATAAAGCCAACATATTTGATCAACAACTTAGTAAGGTATTTATACCCAAAGAGCAAATTGAAAGCCTCGAATTGATAACTAATGATGCAGAGGCTGAGGACATCCATCCAATTAAATACAATTGGCGCCAAGTAGAAAATAAAATCAAGGAAAATATTCATCCAAGTAAAGCACCAGGGCATATCAAACTATAAATAACATACATTTTCAACGCTATAATGAAACAGGCTACTTTCCTGAAACCTGGAAAATTTTGCAAATCATAATGATTCCACAACTTGGATGAAAGATGAAACAAAAGTAAACTCATATCGTCCAATCAGTTTACTATCGACTCTCTCTCTAAGCTATTCGAGAAAATACTCGTGCAAAACCTCAAACCAATTCTCTCCTAAAATCAGGAACACTTTGCAACAAAAAAGTACTGCTTGACACCGTTTCTAGACATTGCGCAAACTTCCGATAAAGTGGGGCACAAAGAACTTATACTCAAAGATAGAACGCGGTTACGGAAAAGTTTTTCTAAAATCATTAAAAGTTAGCTGCTCGATCGAAAGTTTTTAGTGAAATATAATAACGCATCCACGAATGTATACAAAATCCTCGATGGGGTTCTACAAGGCAGTGTCTAGGTCCACTATTATATTTGATCTACACAACAGACCTACAAACATGACATTACGTAAAAGTTTCAATTTTTGCGGATAATACTCCATTCGCATCAAAGTTTCTCGATAGCATTAAGAAATCTATCAACAACAAAACATTAAATATCTCGGCAAACATTTAGGTAGAAGGCTTACATGGAAAAAGTACACTAAAACTGAACGTCAACAAATCAAGTTAAGGTGTGTTAAGATGAAGTGGTTAATAGGGAAACATGGGCATGTGAAGTTATCCTATAGGATTTTATGTGTGAAGTTAACCCAGCTCTGGATCCTAATTAAAATAAATATATTCTACAAGCGGCTAATTCGGTATGTTGCAAGTTGACGAAATATGGCCTTTGCCTTGCAGCTCGATAACGGAATTTCTTGGATTGGCGCTGGATAGTTTTTAAATGGGCATTCAAAGGCTAATTAATGTGCAATTTGCCGAAATATGATATTTTAGAAGTCCTTGGCATTTACCCTTATTTAATCTGTTTTTAATGCGGTGCGCGTCAAACTAGCACATTAATTAGCCCCTTACTTGCCCATATAAAAATATACAGCCCGAATCCGACATATTTTTAATTTTGGTGTACCACAACCAAGACCACAACATCATGGGCGAAAACGTCGTTTACCAACGATTCATTAATATTAGATGATCTGTTTAAATTTTTACAAAATCGGTCTGATGCTGACTAGATTCATTAAAGCCACGTACAAGTAAGAAGTCATCGTTACATAAATCTGCTGGGGTATATTTGGCAACTGATGCCAATTGTTGTTCCATATGCAAAAGGAACACGATATAATAGAATGTCTATTTGCGAACGTAGAGAGAGTATAAAAGCAGATAATCGATGTTTTAACCGCCTCAAAATCAACAATCTTGTCTTCAACAATCTTGTCAGAAAATATCACCCGCTCTTACATCCGTCAATGACGGAGTGCTTTGTTGGAAACTGCACTTCCCAAATTCTAGATTTGGTACCTAACGATAATCCTGCAGACTGCGCATCGAGAGTTATCACCCCCCCCCCCCCCATGAGGTAATCAACAATTAGTTATGGTGGCGTTGACGCAGCTTGGTTATGTGAGAATGGTTGAATACGCTTTGCCGGTAGATTCCCCATTTTCCATGGTTATACCTTTGGACTGTACCTCACTGGCCAAACTTCTTCCGTTGATTGGTCAAAATTGTTCGCATGTAGCAGCAAGGAGTGCTTTAGTGCCAACCATTTCAAGGGATACTTCAAAATGAGCCTTTTTTGCGTAGTAGTTCAAGTTTGTCATGAAAACGTTCATTTTGTACAATTTGGATTATTGCTAATAGCCCCGATTCATTATTGGAAGTACTCAAACTTCCAACCTTTCCCTTGGGCAACACTTAATTCCAACCGCAGTAATGTAATTTTTCTTAAAGAGGCAACACGAGATTTGGCACAAAGAAGCGCAGTTTTTGCTTGCATTCGCGAAACATTAAATTTGGCAAATCATTACGAAATTGTGTTAATTGATTAATGATCCCTGGTGACAGCTGATCATCACATCCCAACTTTAAATTTTAGCAAAGAAAAATGATGATTAAGTCATTTTGAAGGACAGATCTCACCATTAAAATTTTATGACCTCATGACTTTCCACTTATAGACCTTGCAATTTTGTTGTTGAGCTGTCGGGCTTCAACGCACAATGATCCGGAAAAATGTAGTTATGAGGTTCAACTTTGGATTGCACCCTAGTTTATCCCTAAATTAAAAAATCGACATTGTGGCATAGAAAATGAATGCCCAAAACTGATGGTGGCTCTTTGAATGGCAGACATACAAAAAATGTTCCTTAAAATCATTCCTCGTAACATTTCGCTTGTTCCTCTAACGGTATCGACCTAAGTTCATTTTCGCCTAATTCGAGTTTCTAAATCAACTCTGTTTTATTTTCTAAGTCGAGCAATGTAGACAAACACGACAAAAAGTGCTTGATTGGGATATATTAGATATTGGTAGCATAACTGAACCTAAGACCACTAGCCAAACACGGTGTTGTGAAGTATCGGAAGGTCACCTAGGAGTAGGTCGATATGTTGTGGTTTATTGAAATTGTCATCAGCCAACTTAACATTAGAGAGCAATTTCCAATTCTGGATATCAACCGACATTACTGGTTGAGGTTGCAAAATTTTTGGTAACACTTGAACATTGAATGTAGCGCAATAGTCCGTTATTGTCGGCATAGTTGTAAGTTTGTGACTGCACAAAAAGCATCTAAAGTGACCGTGGAACATCCAATTTCTTTGAATTTAAGTCCTAGCCTTGTGAATAATGACTTAGTTAGAAAGCTAATTTGAAACCCAGCTTCTAGAAGTGGTCGTGCTAGCACTCGATCTCCATATTTATCCAACACTTGGACGATTGCAGTAGCCAGAAAGGTGTAATTCTTTGACGTGGAAATTGTATTCTCAGTTGTTGCTGTTTGTTGTGCAGAAACGATGAAAGATGTCACTGAATTGGTAATATGCAGTAGTGTATGATGTCGCCTTGAATAAGCGCGATCAGGACATTTTGTATAGTCATAGGCCCCCTTATCAAACAATTGTATCAAAGTTTATGTTCTTTGACCTTATTCCATCGATCAGAACTATTTTTAGACAATTGATGGCAAAAATTCTTCTCTGCAGACGCTGATAGGAATGAATTACTTGGAGTGCGATTACTAAAATTCTGTTAGATCTGGATTAATGAACTGAAATTTATGACAATAAAGTTGCATTTAACCATTTCGACCGTGTTTCTGAATCTAACTTAGAAACAAACTAAAAAACAATCAGGTCATTCTATTGAGCAGTTGGCCGTTTCATTGTAGTCACAAATCTCAAATGGGACTTCAAGTTATTAACCAAGCAGTCTAGCAATTTCTGCTATGAAGGCTTATCAATTATCCTGAAGTTAGGCAACGATCATATATGTTCCTCGCTTATGTATTTGTCGTTGTCGTATGCTTTCGAATAATGTCCAGCAGAGAAAGCCAAAGATGCAATAGTAGACAGACCAGATTTTTTAAATGAATTTTTCAGACGCTTAAATTTTACAATATCGGACAGATTTTATTTAAATAAACTACCGATTTAAAAAACTCAAAAAAAATCGGACCAATGTAACAAGTTGTCAGTAAATATTGGAAGTAAGATATCGGATAACTTTGGAAAACTGTTTAAATGAGAGGTAGTCTCTAAGTAGCTTTTATCTGGCATCATCTAATAATGTAGTAAATATTTTCAATCAATGTGCAAAAATCATCTGCCGTATATTCTCCGTCAGTTAAAAATAATTCATATGCATCTTGGTTTTTCACAAATGATTATATTCACTATGTCTTGGAGGGGCAACGCTAGAGGTACCTTAGAGGCGGTAGGTAAATTTGAATTTTTCCACTCTAATGAACAGTTCATGAAATCAATATGAGTGGCAATTTACCTCGCCTTATGTAGTCAGGTGTGAAGTTGCTCGGGGGATTCAAGTTGGTACTTGCGGCCAGCTCCGTAACTTGCAACTTCCACAAATGCTCGTGTTACCTCCACGTGGTAACCGCTGGTAACTAGATTGCTGATTATTTGGCTTCTAGGCTAAAACTCGGCGCTAAAGGAGTCAACCTTAAACAAATCGCTGGGCTGGGTTAAGGTGTTAATCGTACCGTGCTGATAATCGACCAGAGTGGGGACCCAGCTTTAAAACTAGCTCAGTCGCTAACGGTGGATCCGAATACTTGGCGCCCTCCGGATTAAGTAGCCTTATCTGTGTACTGCGAATCTCTGCACAGATGGACATTTCTTTCTCCGCTACTCGTGGGACCAATCATGGATCCAAACAAAAACACACAACAACAAAAAGAGTCCGGCTCTCTAAAATATCCGGAAAATGTGGACAACGAGACTCGGGTCTTTAGGCCTGACTCTAAGTCTACAAATAATCGGGACATAAGCTCAAGAGAGACTGGCCCCTCCACTCGGGTCACCAAACCTGAGTATACAAATACAAAGCGGAACCAAAGCACGAATAGAGCTAGTTCCTTGAAGCTAGGAAGGCTCTTCAGCTGGCTCACAGCTTAAAAGAAACAGATCTCAGGGGGAAAGTCCTAAAATCGCAAAGCGAACAAAACTCCATGCTTCCGCTATGAAGCCTTTTAACGAGATTCTCAAAGATCAGCTGGTTGTGGCAGTTATTGACAAAGCCCAAGAGGATGGCAGTATCACGCCCGCCAATTGGAGAAAGGTGGAAGGGGCCTTAGCCACCACCCACCTGAAAGTCCTTTCGGGAAATCCAGGACCTGCTCCGACTTGCCGGGATGCGGGCTGGCACAGGAATCACGTAAAACTGACTGCCTGTGCAGATCAGAGGTCCCTGTTTCTTTATAAGAAGGCAGTGGAGGTGCTTGGCCAGGTATCGCCCGGAGCCAGCCCTGCTGTTATTGATAGGGAGGAAATCCCTAGCAGACCAAGAGCTAGGGTGTACATCCCTTCGAAGCTTAGTGATCCGAAGGTGATAATCCAGTTGTTGCAGGTTTGGTAAATAAGACTTGCCAATGCACAATTGTTGCCAAGCTCGAGGAGACAAATGCTGACTATATGTCAGCTGTTATCATCTTACACAGGGAGTCACTGACTGCACTGGAAAAAACCAACGGTTTAATCAACTATGGTTTCAGTGCAGTCACACTTAAGGTGTACAAGAAGGACGCGGACAAGCCGGAGGCTCAGAAGTCACTTCAGAAACTACAGCGGTGCTTGAAAGCTCATATGCGTGCGCGAAGGAAGCCAGCCAAGCGGAAACTCTCTCCATGAATACGGAGATGTCTACGTCCATGGAGTCTCTAAAGAGGCTCTCAGAGGACTTCCCATCAGGGGATGACTCTGATGTTACTGTGGTGGAGAACGGGCTGCATAGATTACACTGATATTTTTACAAGTCAACCTCTGCTACTCTAAGGCAGCATCAGCTGCCCTAATTTTAAAAATTTGGAAAGAAGCGACAGATGTCGTCTTGATCCAGGAACCTTGGGTCACTGAAGACCGGGTACTAGGACTCAAGACTCACTATTATAGATTAATGGACGCGACAAAAGAATGTAAGTTTCGGTCGTGCATTCTCATTAAAAATAACATAAGTTGTTTTCTGCTATCAAATTTCATTAATGGAGATATAGCAGCGGTCAGCATTGAGGTCGATAAACGAAACCTCTGGCTAGTATCAACTTACCTAGCTGGTGAGTTAAGGTGAGTTACTCCTTGATTACATTTTAAGTACTAACCTTCATATATGTAACATAGACAATAAGCAAACCATTATAACTAGTAAAAAGACAGGAAGTATTGGATATTACTCTTGTCTCAAGCTTTTTGACGATTAGTCTATTAAACTGGAGAGTGTCGTAGGACCACTCCTTTTCTGATCATTGTTATCTTCAATTTGAAATGGACTTGACTTCTCCAAAAATTCCAATCTACATAAACAGGAGGAAAACCAACTGGGATACTTTCAGAACTATTCTGGGTAATTCACTACCAGATCCGGTGCCAAAACCTCCAAAAACTGCGCAAGAGCTCGATGGCTTGGTGGACGAGTTGTCCAGCGCTTCTAATGAAGCGAAACTGGGCTCTAGTCCCCTTAGCAGGCCTCGAGGTAAATCTCGGCCATCCTGGTTGTCCAAGGAGATTCAACAAACACGTCGAAAATGCAAAAGACTCTTCAAAACAGCACGGCAAACAAAATCTGCTGTAAACTGGGGCTTTTATTTACAAATATCAATTGAGAAGTGCCAAGAACAGATCTTGAAGACTGAACTGTGGCAAAATTCAGGAGCCTTCGGAGATATCTAGGCTACGCAAAGTACTAGCAACTGGTCCTTTCATCCCAAGTTATCTTCAACGGCCGGATGGGTTATAGACCACTAATAGTGCGAAATCGCTGGAACTTATGATGGAGACATATTTTCCTGGTTGTTCCGAATCTGTTTCTAGCACATCAGTAGGTGAAAGGGCAAGTAGCCTCATAGGCCAAATTATTAGCTGGAAAAAGATTCTGTGGGCGATACACAGTTTTAAACCATAAAAGTCGCCTGGACTCGATAGTATTATCCAAGCGGATATTCAACAAACTGCGGATCTAACAATTTCCTGGTTAGAAATAATTTTCAAAGGCAGCCTAGAACTAAGTCACATTCCTAGTAAATGGACAGAAGTGAAGGTTGTTTTCATACCTAAGGCGGGAAAACGCTCACACTGCAATCCCAAAACCTTAGACCGATTAGCTTGTCTTCCTTCCTTTTTAAAACACTGGATAGACAAATAGAAGCTCACATTAGAGGCACGATTGTATCGGAAAAGCTGTCTAAATCTCAACATGCCTATTGCAAGGGGAGATCTGTAGAGACTGCTCTCCATTTCCTTGTACTTTTCATTGAAAAATCTTTCGAATATAGAGACTACGCAATGGTAGCCATCTTGGATATTAAGGAGCCCTTTAACAATGTGCTTCCAAGGGCTATAACTCGGGCACTTTCAGATCTGGGAGTGGATGAATCACTCAAGGAATGGATAGATCAGATGCTAAGAGTCAGGATCATAAATGCTAGTTTTGGGGAATCCTCCGTCAGAAGATTTGCAAGCAGAGGTACGCCACAGGGTTTCGTACTGTCCCTCCTACTTTGGAACTTGGTCATAAACGACCTGTTGCTGAGACTGGAGGACGGTGGCTTCAAGGTGGTTGCCTATGCGGATGACGTTGCTATTGGTGTCCGTGGTGCCATACGGCTTAAATCCATCTTAATGTGGACCTGCAACAATACAGGGCACTCATCTATTTTGTGCAATAAACAAATTCCCCCCCAACCCAATTCCCGTCTTTTGACACAAAGTTCCAGACTATCACACCACCTCACGTCGAAAGTAGTCCAGAACAGTCTCTCATCTCTTAACGAGATGGCAGATAAGTTCAATATCCACATTTTATGGGTGCCAGGACATTTCATAAATAAAGGGAATATAAACGCCGATGAACTGGCTCGATGTGGTACAATGGACCACTTCTCAGAAAGCAGAAAGGATGTTGAAATGCCTCTTGCGGTATGCAAACTGCAGTTTCAGGAAGAAGCTAGCAAGCTGACGAATGACAGATGGCCAAATATCAGTAATAACTTGGCAATCCTGGCCAAAGTTTGACTTGGCGAGATCCAAACAGCTGATCTCACTTCAGCGAAGTCAGATCAGCGTGGTTGTTGGAGTGATTACGGGGCACTGTCTCATAGGGAGGCATGCGAGTAGACTTGGCGTCGTCTCACATGACTACTGTCGTAATTGAGAGGACAAAGGGGAGGAAGAAACAATACTTCATCTTCTTTGCACCTATCCTCGTTTGGCACGAAACAGACTAAAGTTTCTAGGGGCACCCCTCTTCAAAGACCTGACGGACCTCTGTAGGATGGACGTCAGGAGTATCCAGCGCTTTGTTAACAGCTCAAAATAGTTCCAATGATTTGGAGGAAAGAATTATTCGTGGTATGGCTATGGACCACTTCCTAGTGGACCGCCACCCAAACCTAACCTAATCTACCTCGCCTTTTATGCCTTGTCTGCCATTTTCACGAATAAAAATATTAAAACGTGTACTTACAGTTATAGTCATGTGGCCCTTATTGTAACGATAAAGTGATGAAATGATAGTTTCAAAAAAAAAAAATTTACATTTACTTCATGAAAAAGTGTTGCTTTTATTTGTCTTCATACGCTTAGTTTATCCTTAAGCATAATATTTGTCACAAAATGACCTAATTCAAGTTGACCTTTCAGTTTATAGGAAACAAAATGAGTTCAATCAAACCATAACTAAGCAAAATGGTTAAAAACATCATTAGCACTTTTTCCAATCTGCTATTCGTGTCATTTTCAAAAGCTTACCATGAGTAGTACCTATGTATAACTAAATAAAATAAAAAAAATTGTTGGTCTTATTGATCATATCTGTTTAAAATATTTGGATTGTCTAAACTAACAGCTTAGTATTGTTTGATGTTTTTATTGACTGCATTTTGAAATAAAACACCAAAGAGTAAAAATTTTGAGTTCAGTTGATTTTGTATCTGAAACGAAGCGCTTGCTCATCAATAGAAAAAATAAAAATAAAAAATGCGTTCACCATTAATACTTGGTTTAATTGCTGTGATTTTATCATTAGCCAACTGTCAAAAAAGTATGTATACATATTATAATTATAATATAAACGAGTCGCACACGCCATAATAAATAAATATTTTATTTTGCATAATTTCTAGCATGTTTGGAACATGAAACATATCTACCATGTGGACCATCCTGCCAAACAGAATGTGCCACATTAAATCAACCGTGTTTGATTCGCCATTTCCGATGCCCCGATGGGTGCTACTGCGATGACGGATATGCTAGACGTGCAACGGACGGAACATGTATTCCGAAAAGTGATTGTTAAAATATTAATAATTTACACAATAAACGCATTTGCTTGATTTGCTAATTAAATATTTTATTTTGTATTAAGTAGTTTGCGTTTTTTTATTTATGTAAATATTTTTTCACAAGCTGTCAATATTACATAATTATTTTTAAAATGGTAATTAATGTTCGATGTCATTTGGGAATTAATTTCAATGTTATTAAGAGCGGGGATTTTATTTTATTTTTTTTTTGTTGAAATTCATCAAGCATCACATAATATGCTGGCTTTGTTGTTATAAATAGTTAATGATGTACAGATATATTATTAATATTCTTTGACCCATATAGTAATTTGAAAGTAAATTTTTGGTATGTTCACAAAAGATGATGCGTGACCAACATTTAGGGGTTGCGACTGACAGTGCTTGGAAACTTGTGTTACACGATACATTTGTAATGGAACGCCAAACAAAAAACTTCAGCAAATAGTTGTATCGTCTTACAGGATTGTCAGGTAGCAAGGTACAAAGGTCAATCACCAACATAGTTAATGGGACAACTACCTAGAGTTCGGATTAGCCCAGCGAGACCATTCGAGAAAACCGGTGTGGATTTTACTGGAGCAATCTCCCTGGCAAATAAAAGAGGTCGCGGAGCAAAACTATCAAAGGGGTTCATTGCCATATTTATTTGTCTTGCCACAAAGGCTATTCACATTGAAGTGGTCACAGACTGCTCTACAGATATATTTATTACAGCGTTAAGGCGATTTATTGCAAGAAGGGGTCTTCCGTCAAAAATGTACAGCGATAATAGCACGAATTTTGTTGGTACTGAGAGAACATTACGGCAAATATACAATGCAGTGAATAGAAATTTAAATGAAATACAAAAAATTACATCTTCGAATGAATTTCTATACGATATTGGGACTTATCTCTCCGAACACAATATAACTTGGCATTATACACCGCCATTAGCCCCCCATTTTGCTGGAATTTGGGAATCAGCTGTCAAGTCAGTAAAAACTCATTTGGCAAATGCATTTGTGCACGTAGATTCACCAAGGAAAACGCCATCGGTATATAGAACATATCGCTGCTAAACATATTTATAGTTCGATTTTAGAACAATCGATTATGAAATTTCTATAGAATAACAGAAGCAACAATCCGTTTTCAAGTTGTAATGAATTGTTAATTTCCATTAAAGAACATGTCCATTACAAGCCATTATGTCAATGAACATTGGCCTCAGCAACGAAACCTTTTATTTCTCCACCGAAAACTCAATCGTTTACACCGTCATCAAAACCACAAGCATCAAAATTATCTATATCGATAAATAATTTTATGGGAAGCTGTCGACACAATGAAATGCAGATACTAAGTCGTTGATCTGCTGCAATTGTTTCAAACCCGGGACATTTGGCCATAAAATTTAAGAGATTGCGTCATTTGTTGACTCCCGGAGCAATTGTACGCTGATCTGTTATTTATTCGCCGAAGACTTAAAACCGAAGTTTGATTGTTCGTTTGATTGCGCAACCGTTGAACCCGATGGCAATAAGGACGAATTTATCTCCGAAAATGTATTATGGCTCTGTGACATTTTATGTAAAGAAGGAAATCGTCTTGTAGTCGAAGGTGACCTGAAAAATATTTAAGCGAATCCGAACAATGTCAACTAAAAACTTTGCTGTCAGCACATTTCGATGTTTTCGCTTCAATTGTATCGCAGAGTTAGGCAAATGTTCTCTAACAAAAATGAAGATTAAGCTCACCGCTCACACACCCATCAATATTAGACCGCAAACCGTATCGCTTTCGCAAAAAGGTCGATCGTAAACAATAATGTAGGCGAATTATTACAGTATGGTATTATGTATATAATCTTCATGAATCTCCGTACCCTTCGCCAATTTTTTTTTTTGGTCTAAAAGAAGAACGGCGAGAGTCGGCGAAGAATTTTGCCCACCCGACTACAGTAACCGAAGTTCGACGATTTTTGGGATTTATCGAGTTTTTCCGACAATTCATTACAGACATTTTGAAGCCTGCTTATGATTACCAACTCATTACGAAAATCCGAAGAGAAAAATTTTAATTGGGATGAGCCGCTTCTGTGGATTGAGAGAGACATTTATTGATAGGGAATCTCATTTTATAAACCAGCTCTAATCTGGAAGCTAACTTAACTGCAAAAGATCGTTACCACAAATCCCAAATAACCAAATGTATCTGCAGTCACAAAATCCTGAAAAACCAAATTCAGTGTATAGCTACGATCCTGAATTATGCGCAATAAATAATTTCCCTAACCATAATGGACCACCCATTTGGACACAATCAAAATTCACAAAGATTTCCAACAAATACTCGTATTTACTGGAACTGTAATCTTCCTGGTCATTATTTTCGCCGCTGCAAATCGAGGTTGAGGAAATTCGGTTTCGCGTGTGGAAAAGGGGATACGGCGTACGTCGAGTGCTAGAATTGTAATCCTACAACGACGGGTAACTGACCGGGGAAGATTTGGATCCCGCGGGAGAGCAATCATCAGAACTCCAGCATCCCGCGCATAACTACGTTCGGGGACGCAGATCAAAAAGCTTGGTTCCAGCGGTATTCAAGGCTGCGCATGTACCTCCTTCCTCCAGTCACATGGGAATTTTCAAGACATTGGATTGAATTCAGCAATATTACTTCGGGTTTGGTATGGCTGAAGACGTGCGTTAATCTGTTAAAAACTGTATTCGTAATATACTACACGACCACCAATGGGTAGTCTACCTCAAGTAACCCGTCCTTTCCAAAAAATATATATTCATTATCTAGGTCCACACGAAATGGCAACACTTGTGTTCTTATAGTTTTGGACCATTATTCCAAATTTGTACGACTAAAGTCATTTCGAGACGCTTCTGCTCCATCGTTGTATGATTATCTGGAAAAGGAAATTTTTAGATTATTCTCGGTTCCACAAATTATTCTTTCTGACAATAACAATTTCAATCTAATCTGTTTAGTAATCTTCTCAAGCAATATGGCATCAAACATAAGAAAACCCCATTATATTCGCCTCAAAGCAATGCTTCAGAGAGAAATGATCGTAAGGGGGGAGATAATCATATAAATTGGGACCTACATCTAGACCAGATAGCGTCAACTTGAAGAAACTTCGTACACTTATCCACTAAGTATTCACCACATTTTATGGTATATGGACAACACAAGGTGACCCACGGTTCGGACTACCACCTTAGACGACTGCTGCAATTTGAAAATGAGCACGAAGTAAGCATAAACTCATGATCCGTGCGATTGGATCTAATACATCATAATGTACTAAAATCGGAACACGATTAAGGTATACGAAGTAAGCTTAAACAATTCATTGTTGGACAAAAGGTCTTTGTTCGCAGCTACCTCCAAAGTGCGACATCAAGACAATTTTCAGCCAAGCTGGCTCCAAAATATACTCCCGCAATTATCACCGGAAGGGTGGGAAACGTCGCCTACACATTACAAGATTCACACAAAGGTATATGCACCTAAATAATTAACCAATATTTCTGAATTCAGCATTAATTGGCCTGGCTTATGAGACACTCAAGGAATGGGTCTTCCCCACGATGTAAAGATGGCTGGTGCCATCTATACAGTTTCTTTTTTTCGAAATAATATATGAACGTGTGAGAGGGGTATTATATTTGCTGCTCAAAATATTACGATAGATGGCAGTACTTGCGATGAGGGGAAAATACTTGTAAAGACGAACGTCAAATAAATTTTTCAGTTTCCTTTGAGATGCCGTGAAGAACGGACCTGCCGTGAATAAAAGTGGTGAAAATTATGTAAGTTAAGAGTTTTGTTTAAAGTTTTATTAAAAAAAATGAATTTATTTTATGTTTATCTGTTACATTTCAAACTAAAATTAAATAAAATTTTAAATATGTATGTAAATTACAATAGTCTTAAATAACTAGAACATGTTTGCGCATGTTCTTGCATGTTCTTGCATGTTTTTTTTTCCTTTTAAGCTGATTTAGCGTCTTTAGGTGATGCGCGTGTTTGCAGTTTATATTGAGTTGCAATTCTAGTTGTGTTAACTCTTTCCCCTTAAAAGATCCGCGTATCGTGGGTCAGAACTTCAAGCTTATTGGTTGGACTCCGGATTGATTGATGATGACTTCTTCAAAACATGGTTTTGGAATTGACCATTTTTTGGCGTTTTTGTTCTTAACAAAATGATGAGTATTATGATTTAAATTATAGATGTGATACCGAAGTCTACAAAAGCTGCTTCCTTATGTTTTGTGAATAATTTTTGTAGTTGATTTACATTATTTAGGTGCAGGTTATAAAGGTATCCTGGGTCGATTTTTAAACCTTTATCTACTATATTAGGTTGTAGTACTGTTGGTAATACTTGTGATTTCCTAATATCTCTGCTGGTGAAAGTTGTATTGCTGATCTTAATTGTTTCATTGTCGTATTGTATTAGAAAGTTTCCCTCCAGGTGTTTGTCCGTCTTGTTGTAAAATATGTCTCCTTTAAAGTTTCTCAGAAAAATCGTATTGTCCTTTAGGATGTCGATTATCTGATTCTTGTTGAATTGGTAGCTACATTGAGCATCTAATCTCCTTATGAGCTGGTTGATGCAGTAGTCGGTTTTTAATACTTCCAGACTGTTGATCTCGCAAAGTATGGTTCGACGAGGAAGTCATTTCATCTTGGTTTACCAGGAGTTCTTTGTATTCCAGGTATATTTGTTTGTTGTTCTCAATCGTTGATCTTACCATGACGTGATTGTATTCCTGTTTACTTATTTTTGTTATTAATATAACATATAGCAATGTTGATTCTTTAGCCAATATCATAGGTTCTGCGTATTTTATTGCTTCTATATCGTTAGAATAAGGAAGGGTTTCGATTTTTGCAACCAGGCGACTGATTTCCTCTTTATCCAATAAATTTGTATTGATAATTTTTCCTTTTGCTAATTGTGCGACTCGAATGATTTCTTTTGTCTCCTCTTTGATTATGGTTAGTCGGTTGAATAAGATTTGTTGAATTTTTTCATCTGAGTCTTCATGTAAATGATTAACAATTTTGTTGTATTAGTTAAGAATCTGCTGTGCTGTTGATGATTTGATTTTGACTTTTGATTATTTGATCCCAGTCTGTGGTGTCTGGTGATTCTACAATCCACTTCCATGCGGAGCCGATCCAGTTAATTGATCGGTGAGATCGTGATTTTTGATCTTTAATTTCTGATATTAGCTGCTTGGTTTGGTTCATTTGGTGAATCAGTTGATATCGAAGACTGCTTTCTGGGTCAGTGTTGTCAAGTGAAGTTCTAATTCTATTGATTATTTTCTCATAATCGGTTAAGTTGATGACATGGATTAATTTGAAATTTCCATTGATGATTCGTCCATTGCCTTGTTTGAGAGTTACTATTGGTGTAGTATATTTGTAAATGGTAAGGGAGCTTGTCCAGCCCAACATCCAGAAACTGGGAAGAAGAAATTATTGCGTTAAATGTTTTATTTGAGTCTTGTGGACCCTTTTCCCGGAGGTTGTGGTAATTGTGACTCGATTATCTTTGACCGACAGTTTCTTCTTTAAATCTAGGTTTCTCTTTTCCTTGAATTTGTTTGATTGTATTATAGTATACGTATATTATTTCTCCAGGTTCATATTTTCTTGGTATATTGCTCTTTGCGTTTTCCCTAGAGATGTTAGTTTTTTGGTTGTTCCTGATTTTTCTGCCACATCCTCGTTGACTTGATTCTTTAAATCTACAAGATTTTGGTTATTGATTCTCTGCGTTCTCCCAAAAAAATATGTCACAAGGTTTATGTTGGATAACCGAATGTATTAACTAGTTCCTTTATGGATAATTGCTTATATTCTATTTGAAGGCATTTTGTTATCTCGATGATAGTAGAATGAACTTCTTCGATGGATCCACTTATCTTACTTCGCTGGGGTGGTGTTAAGTATATTTCTATCCTCAAGGTTTTCAGATAGTCCGTTACGATGGTACTTACTAAACTCCCCTCATTATCCATTACTAATAATCTGGGAATTGTGAAGTAATGCAGTTTTTTAATTATTTTGTCCCTAATGTGTAGAACGGATTTGTTGTTGATGTGGAAGAACTTGGTAAATTTGGAGAATTTATCTACGCAGGAGATGATTTTTTCATTTTTTATCTCGATTATGTCCATATGGAGTATTTTTGTTGGATATGTTAGAACTGGCGTTTCGTGGAGCTCAACTTGATTTGGGTGTCTCTCATATTTGTTTGTGTTATAGATGCTGCAGGTTTTGGTATATTTTTTTTATTAGGCTGGCCATTTGTGGAAACTAGCACCGTTCTAGGATTTATTCCTTGTTTTCAACGTGATTTCTTTGTGCTCGATTATGTTCCTCTGTTATAATTTTGAATTTATTTTCCTCGTTGCTGATTGTCTTGGACCACTTTTTGTGTTATACGTAATTTCAATCCCAGAAATTTTTCTTGGAAAACTTCTTGTAATATTTGGATGTGTTCTTCGGGTATTTTTATTCCATTGATGATAGTTGGATGTAGATTATCTCTTTGGATTTTTCTTAGATTGTCTTTATTTATTTCTTGTAGTTCTTCATGACAATCAATATCTTTTCCTGTCCTGTCCTGATTATCAGTTGGTTTTTGAAGACGTTTATAGGTGCTCCGCAGTATTGGATTAAGTCTGTGCTGTCTTCTTCAGCGCTTTGTATCGTGGAGGTTGATGATAAGGTGTTGACCTCTAGTTCTAATTTCGATAAAGCATCAGCTACTTTGTTGGTATACCCAGGTTTTTATATGAATTCATAGTTGTATTCCTCCAATCGTGCCTTTCATCTTTTTAATTTTGTGCTATTATTTTTAGTACTTAGTGCAAATGTGAGCGGCTGATGGTCCGTGAGAATTTTAATTTTTTTCGCTCCTTACTGGTAACTTCGTAGATAGGTTATCCAATGCCCAAATGATTGCTAGCATTTCTTTTTCGTTAACTGCATAGTTCTCCTCGGTTTAGTTTAACGATCTGGATATATATGTGATTGGTCTGTCTTTTCCGATGTCACCCTGTGATAATACCTATTCCTGTTAAGCTGATTTTCACTTTTTTTGATTATTATTTTTTTGTTGCCTTAATTAGTGCGCTTTCGCCTACTATGATGTTGGGTAAGGGCTTGGCGATTTTTACGAAGTCTCTAATTAACCGTCGATAATATGATGCGAGTAGAATGATTTTAACTTTTTTAAATAATCTGGGCTCTTTAGGTCCCGTATAGCCGTGACTTTTTTTAAATCTTGTCTGATTCCTTGGTTTATGTATCCTAGGAATTCGGTTTTTGTTTTCATGAATTCCGTTTTGGCAAGATTGACACGTAGGTTAGCTCTTTCAAGTTTCGATAATATTTTTTTGACATTGATCGTCCTTTGGAATATAGCCGGCGCATTTTTGTTTTCGGAAGGTAGTCTTAAGAATTCATATTTTCCCATCATCGTGGAAAAAGATGTTTTCGGAGTATCCTTTTCTTTCATCCTCATTTGGTGAAACCCTGATGTAAGGTCGTAAAAAACTTTGATTTTCCAAGATTTGCTATGTGTCTAGTATTGTAACCGCGTTTATTCTTTTTAAATCTATGACTATCCTATATACCTTTTTTTCGACTACCCAAATTGGTGAGTTGTATGGGCTTTTAGACCATGCTCCAAGTTTTTTTAGAGTGTCGTCCCCGATTATTCCGTCGAATGATTTTAAACCAGGTAGTAATTCTATTAATGTGTTGATTCCTATGCATTTGAAAAATTGTCCGGATATTTTTACTGATCTTGATGTCACTCCCCGCTGATTTTATGTTAAACGGGACGTTAGTGGGAATTGCTCCTTCAGCTAGTTTAGGTTTGATGAAGTTCTTGTTGGCTCCCGTGTCGATTAAAAATTTAAAGATGTTGTTTTTTGCTGTTTTGTACTCTAGGTATGGTATGGCTAGAGAGGCTTTCTCCATAAAATTTACTTCTGAGTTTATTTCCTCTGGTTCATCTTCGAATGTCTCAATATCTGTACTTTCGTTAACTAATTGATTATATTCCTCTTCCTCCTGTGTCTCTAAATGATAAATTCTTTGCTGCCTTTGCGATTCGCCGTAGCTGTGATGTTCCACTTTTGGTGGCTGGTTATTTTGATATGCTGCCCTATTCATGTTATTTACCTGTTTAGTTTCAATTGACTGCTTGATTTCCATTGGTGTTGCAGGTTTCGGATAAATTGGCCTAGGTATTATTTGTTTCAGGTTTTGATTGTTGTATGATGTTTGGTTGTTATAGTGTTGATTGTTGTATACCGCATATTTTTCCGTTGCGGTGGTATTAAATTGTGGATTACTCGTGGATTTTGTGAATTGGTATACGAAACTTGGTTGATCAAGTTAATAATTTTGTGGATTGATATACGAAAATTGGTTAATTGGAGCTGTTACCGAGTTATTAATGTTATTTTCAAGAATTGTCAAATTTCTGAAATTCATGATTTGAATCTCAAGGCGGGATCTATGTTTTTCCGAAAGTGTGGTTGGATTGGATGATTAGCATTCTTGACAGTTCTCCATTTAACCCTCTATAGTTTTCGACTAGAACGTTGATGGTTTCTGTCGAATAGTCCTCTGTTTTGCCCATGGTTTCCAAAGATTGAAACCTTCTCTCCAGGAATCCAAAGAAATCTTCCAGTTTTGGAATTTCTCTGGGCTTCTGTATAGTTGTTTCGTATATCCTAATGGATTCTGGGTCGAATTTTTTGTTAAAATTGAAACCCACGAATGCCTGTAATATTTCTCGTGGCATATCGCGCAAATTTCTCACTGTTTAGGCGGATGGTATCTGAATTGTCGTAAATGACAATAGTGCATTAAATTGATGCACGTTGTTGTACCTTGCTTGGATTATGTCCCAAGCGGTTTGGTAATTGTCACCTGTTGCCATAATAATTCTCTCTAACGTAGTTGGATGTTTGTTCGTCTTCTTCCAGCTCTACTAATAATTCTGGGTGTTGGGCTGCGATTTCTCCCATGTCCTTTTCTGATTGTCTTGTTTTAATATTCACATATTCCTTAGATATGTTGTTGGTTTCCAAGGAATAATTTATTGACGCCAATTTCTGATATATCTGGAGCATGACCACGTCTTATCTTTTGACCAATTTTGTGTTGTTGTTCCCTTCTAACTTTGCTGCTTGAAGAGCCTCAATTGAACTACTCATCAGCATTTGTTGTGGTTGATTTTCCGGTGAGTAGTTACCTTGGTTGATTTCCTCCTATTGGGAATCGGTTGATGAGCTTTGTATGGCATCCAACCGAATTGATGGCGTTGTGTTAAATGATGCCTCGAGATGTGGATTTGGTAGTTGTAATACTTGTGACGTTGTTGGTGTCAATGGAGGTCCGCTATGTAGGCGTTGGCGCATTTTTTCTACCAGCTTATTGTAAATATCTGTCATGTTCTTTCTTGTTATGAGATAAGCGTGATTTTGGCCCAGAGGCGGGAACATTCCTAAAAATTTGGCATCGTTTCCAACGAACTAGTTATATAGCGTTTTACAACTCGCTATTCTCTTTTCTAAGTAAGACCTCGTTTTTCTGTCTTCACCGTCTTTTCGATAGTTTCTCTCTAGGTCCTGTCTTTAATATATCGTTCAGCGTGTAAGATGTGCTAGTTTTTGTTGAATCATCAAAAACCATGCGAACCATGCTATCTGGTTTAATTACTGTTAATATTCTCGATTTAATTGGTTTTCAACATGAAGTTAATCTACTGCCAAAAATATTTCTAAAGCTTCAACAATATTAAAGCCAGTTTGACCGACATTGAATGACGCATCCCGTCTGTGACATATCCATCCCAAAATTGTGTTTCACATTTCAATAACTGAAAGAAGTAGTTTGACCCACAAGGAGATCAATTCTCGTTAATTGATTGGATGGTGAATCTGTTAGATTTCTGTTTTGCAACTCTGGCCATTGATCAATAATATTTGTTGATTCACTTTAGGCAACTTTGTGTTTAACTTGTCGATAATAATAACATCAAGCTCAATATATAATTACGTTCCAACGAAGTGCATAGTAGCATTTCTCATGCGTCTCATGTAAAAGACGAACATAAAGAAAATGCTTAATTGCATTTCCTACACTTGGAAAATGCAATTAAAGAAAACATCATAAGATACGCGAAACCCGAGCCAGCGGATAAGCATAAGACGCACACGTAGCATTTTTAATAATTTTAGATTAGAATTAAGAAAATATAATTCATAATTAAGACAGTTGTAATTTTAACTCCGTAAAAGTGACATGTAGATTAAATAAATGTTAAAAGTTGAATAAATAAATGTTTTTTTTTATTAAGTCTTACATGCCACGCACGTAATTGGCGCAGCCGCGGTTTAGTGGAAAATCAATGAAATTATTAACAGTGCAAAGAATTTGAACTTAAAAACAAATTCAGAAGTGAATCCGTGACAGTTTAATTTCGTGAAAAAAAAAATTATTAGTGTTACATCGCCAACTGAAGGGTAATAAACCGTTGGTTGACTTGAGGTTCCGCCGGATTTCATTGAAGACACCACTGTAACCCACTCTCTCAGAACGATTGCAAACAAAGGTAAGATTTTTTTGTTTAATTAATCTTTTGCGATAAAAAGGCAATTAGCATCAGTGAATAGCAATTGCTGTGATTTTTAAAGTGAAGCGATAAAATATTATTAAAATCGTTACCTCGGTACGACCGCGCACTACCAGATAGACGCAACGGTACCATACTGTTCACGATTAGCATCAGTGGATCGCATAGTGACAGTAAACAAAAAAATATAATAATATTAAATCCATTAGCGTCTAACATATGAGTAAAAGGTTAAAAATCTTTGATCAGAATAGAAACATTGACAAAGAAACCAACTCAATAGTAGAAATGGAAGAATTAGCTACACAACTAAACGTGATCGTAGAACAATTATAAAAATTAAACGATGCACAAGTGGAGCAAGATGGAAAATTAAATTTTCTTTTCGATAAAGTAGATCAATCACAGGCTCAACTCGAGACCCCTGTTAAAGTTAAAGAACAAATGTCAACAGTTGACTTGTTCAGGATCCCTGATCCCATTAAATCGATTCCACATTACGATGGGAATCGTAAACAATTATCAGCTTGGCTGAAAACAGCAGAAGGTACACTGCTAGTATTTCAACCACTGGTATCAGAACAACAGTTCGCATTATACATTCAATCGGTATTGAATAAAATAGAAGGAAAGGCAAAAGATATAATATGTCTTGCCGGAAATCCCCAATCATTTTTGGAAATAAAAGTTGTTTTAATGGAAGCCTTAGGCGATCGCCAGGAACTTTCATTCTATAAATCTCAATTATGGTCTACAAAGATGACCGAAAACATGACAGTGCACAGTTATTTTACGAAAATAAAAGAAAATGTGCAAAATATCAAATCACTGTCTAGACAAAATACATTATATAGCGAATCATGGCCTGCAATCAGCGCTTTTATTGCAGAAGACGCACTAGCAGCTTTCATTTCGGGTTTACGAAAACCTTATTTTGGCTATGCCCAAGCGGCAAAACCAAAATGCACAGAGGAGGCATATGCCTTCCTCTGTAAATTCAATAGTAACGAGTTAATATCAAGTAACTCGAAAAAACCCAACAATCCCAATAATTCTCAAAAACCAAAAACAATTGATTATTACCAACCAAAAAATAAAGATCCGTTACCACCAAATTTTAATAATAAAAAACAAACCTATTCAGTTCGATCAATGTCTCCCATGGACGTCGATCAATCCATGAGAACTCGAAACTCATTTAAGAAAATGATTCACAATCATGAAACTAAAAATGAAATTCCAGACGACCTAGCGTCAGATTCGAACGAAGAAAATTTCGACGAGATCCAAGATGGGGACTCAGGAAATTTTCAAGGGACCATCGAGTCAGATACGGAAGATTAAATTATCTTCCCTACCTCAAGTGTTATAATGAGTACTTAAAAGGCCATGTAACACTTCTAATAGATACTGGCGCGAACAAAAATGTCATTACGCCAGAATTCAATAACTTATTAAATCTCAAAAATTTCGTTAATATAAATGGAACCACAATTAAAAACATTTTAGGCAACCATAAAGTTGAAAAAAAAGTGAAATTAAATTTATTAGGAGATAATCAACCGGAACAAACATACTATCAACTAGATTTCCATAAATTTTTCGATGGAATTCTAGGAGCCGAAACAATGGCGAAAATGAATGCCAAGATAGATTTTAAATCTAACAGTATTACACTAAACAACCGTGTATATAAATTCAACAGATATTATCCACAGGACAATTTCTATAACCATACAGTCACGCTTAATACATCGGAAAACGGAGAATGGTTAGTTACTGGCTTCAAAAAATTAAACGAAGACATAACAGTACAACCAGGACTGTATAAAGCTGAAAACTTCAAGACAACCGTCAAAATTCTTACGGGAAACCCCGAACCTCCTAAACGGATTCCTAAACTAAAGCTCAAAGTGAATAACTTTGAAACACTCAACCCAATACCACTTTCGGAGAATAAAACTCTCAGAATAATTATCACTCAAAAAGTATTTGAGAAAAACGATATAGTAAATTACATGAAAAACTTCCACAATGGTAAGCAGTCGGCAATTCTAGCGCCAGAAATACTGTACCAAAGCATCCAAGAAGCTTTCAGAGAGGATTTTTCAAGAGACGGCCATTTCGTTTTCGTTACGAAAATGCTTGAAGACGTGACGAACGAGGATCGTCAAAATGCCATTATTTCAAAAGAACATGAACGAGCCCACAGAGGTATTCGGGAAGTAGAGAACCAAATCAGACGCTCATATTTTTTTCCAAATATGGCGAAGAAAATCAAAAGTCACATTAATGTTTGCAAGACCTGCCAAATTCATAAATACGACAGGAAACCGTATAATATCAAAATATCGCCTAGATCTATCACTCACAGGCCACTAGAAAGACTTCATATTGACATATTTAGTATAAATAAGTCAAGTTTCCTATCCATAATTGACGCATTTTCGAAACATCTGCAGTTGATTCCCATAAAAACCAAAAATTTGTTAGACACAACTAGTGCTCTAACTAGATACTTCACTCAATTCGGAATTCCTCATACAATTATATCGGACCACGAAACAACATTCCATTCCATACAATTTAAGGAATATCTTAATAAACTTAACGTTCAGCTAGAATACGCATCTTCGTTCGAATCGAATGGACAAATTGAAAAAGCCCATTCAACGATAATTGAGATTTTCAATACGAACAAAACCAAGTTTCCTAATTCCAGTGTCCCAGTCGCAATCGAATTATCTGTAGCCTTATACAACGGCTCAGTGCATTCCTCCACAGGCTTCACGCCAAACGAGATGGTTTTCAATCAAATTAATCAAATAAACCCTTGCGAAATTCAACGACAATCCAACGACATATTTAAGCAGGTGAACTTAAGTATAGAAGGGGCAATAAAAAAAATGGAAAAACAAAATATCCATAGAGAAAATCCGCCAAATCTGCTTAAAAATCAATCGGTATTTCTCAAACCGAACATTAGAACAAAAACGCAAGCAAGAGGGATTGAAGCTCAAGCAAAAAATATAAATTTTAAAACATTCAATATCAATAGAAATATTAAACGAAACAAAAATAAAATTAAGAGATTAAAACAGTGTAACTAAACTAAATATTTTTTATCATTTCAGAACTTTTCATTTAAATTTCGTAAAAATTATAGCTAGCTAATTATAAATTGAAAAAAAAATAAAATTGAGAATACAAATTATTATATTGAAAACAAAATTATAAAATTGAATTGAAAATTATAAATTGAAAAAAATAAAATTGAAAACAAAATTATAAAATTGAATTGAAAATTATCAAAATTGAAAATTATATCATAATGTAGCCACAAATCTGTATCTTTTTAATTGTATTCATTAAACCCTTGATGACTCAAAAATTAGAAATTAAAAGTTTATACGAAGACCCGATATTGTTAATAAAAACAGGGCATTGCAAAATTCAAGTGGGAAATATTAAGGTAATACATCCAATTAACCTCACTAATATAGAAATAACGGTAGGCACAATTGACAAACTAATCAACAATAAAATGTACGATAAATTAGAATTACATAACATAGTAAAACAAAAAATTAAAAAGCTACACGACAACCTACGTCAAATAAAACCACTTCAAAGCACCATACATAAACGATGGGATGCTTTGGGCTCAGGATGGAAATGGCTTGCGGGGAATCCCGACGCTGAAGACCTGCGTATAATCAACAACACCATGAATCAATTAATAGACGCCAATAACCAACAATTTCATCATATAAATCAACAAATAGATCGAAGAATCCAAATGATAACTGCAACCGTGAACAGGGCAATAATGAACAGCACCATCAGTAATAAAGTAATACTAACAGAAATAGACATGTTGGCAACTATGTATAGTAACCATTGACACTATACAATATTGGAAGAAATTCAAGAAGCAATAGTTAGGACAAAAGTAAATTTACCAAGCAGTAAAATTCTGACATTAACCGACATCATCAAGATTAAAGATTTATTGGTCAACCAGGGTATCAAAATCTCATTTCCCGACGAGGCATTACAGTTTGTAACACCGAAAGTCGCTATAAGCGGTGAAACATTATTATACATCCTCCAGGTACCAAAATTGGAAAAGGAAACCTCAAGCACATTGATGATCGTACCATTAGTCATTAACAACACAGTCATACGGGACCATCCACTGTACCTCATCAGAAACAACCAGAAGTTATATACAACATTGGATCACAAGCAGTTTGTACAAAGTCATTCAGAGATACAAGAATTTGACGACAATTGCATCAAACCGCTAATAATGGGCACATCAAGCCACTGCAACGTGACATCCCAGATGGAAACAGAAATGCAGTTTATTTCCGAAAACAAATTAATTATAAATAACGCAAACAACGAAACATTACACTCAGATTGCGGACCTAGCGATAGGAAATTAACGGGAAACTTTTTACTAACGTTCTGGAACTGCAGCATAACAATTAAAAACAAAAAATTCCAATCGTACGAGTTAACTAGTGACCTACAGGAAATCCAAGGTGCGCTGTATAACATAAACGCAACAAGGCAACTAATAAAAGCGTTAGACATCAACATAATAAAGGAGGAGAATACTCAAAACAGAAATGAAATCAAGAACGTGTATCTAGAACAGATCAAACATCAAAACTGGATGTGGACGTTATCAGGAACAGTAACGATATCATCAATCGGGATAATAAGTCTCATCATTTATATTGTCCTCCGTGGTATACAACCCGCTACGGTAAAAATAAGCAGCTCAACTCCAAAATCATCAGAGAGGGAAAAAGTCAACCAGTTGTCAAACATATTGAAAGAAACGACCGACAACCTAAAGGACGGGGACGCCCTTTTTTCACCCCCCCCCCCCCCCCCCCCCCGGAGGAATTACGTTCCAACGAAGTGCATAGTAGCATTTCTCATGCGTCTCATGTAAAAGACGACCATAAAAAAAATGCTTAGTTGCATATCCCACATTTGGAGAATGCAATTAAAGAAAACATCATAAGATACGCGAAACCCGAGCCAGCGGATAAGCATAAGACGCACACGTAGCATTTTTAATAATTTTAGATTAGAATTAAGAAAATATAATTCATAATTAAGACAGTTGTAATTTTAACTCCGTAAAAGTTACATGTAGATTAAATAAATGTTAAAAGTTGAATAAATAAATGTTTTTTTTATTAAGTCTTACATGCCACGCACGTAATTATATGCATCACTATGTTTTTTGGTACAAATCGTATTCTTAAAGCACCACGCATTTTTTCAGAAACTATTAAACCAGATATTTGTGTTCTGCAATTTTTACATTGTTTGGATTGCTTATATCACAATTCTCTAAAGCTATGTACCGGTCTTGGAAAAATTTAAGAAAAACTTCAAAGACTGCCAGAGACATGTTGATTGTTTTTACGGAACACTGCCTTTGAGTTTCGTCATCAACATTTTGTAAAATCAAATGGATTAACCACGGATCTCTGGTACCTGCAGCTACTTTTAACACTTTTAGCTACTGATATGCCTGATCGATTTATAATTATTTGAGAGTTGATCTACAAATCGTTTGATTAATGACGTAATTTCTTGCCCTTCACGAATGTATCTCTCTAAAATTTTGGTCTTTGTCTGTTCAAAATTCGCCTGTTACTGGAATGTGTCATATCAAATTACCGAAATTAAATGTGGAAAACTTTTCCACGTTCGTCAGTGATGAATTATTATGAATTGGCCAACTCTTGGTAGTTTCCACTAAAAGACGGTGTGGTTAATTTTGTAAGTTTAATTTCATTCTTTTGAGTATATCGCTATATCGAAAGCCATTTCACAGCGATGTGACAAGATTTAGGATATAAAGAAAAGTCGCTGAACTGATAAGAAAAATATTAACAAAAAACTGATGTTAAATTGAATTATCAAAGACTAACATTATTCTTTTCTTTAGGTAAACGAGACAATCTAGAGAAGGATGCTCGCATTATATGAAAAGCTTGAGATCCAAAAATTTTTGTTTGTTAATTTCTTACGTTGATGGATGACGGAACTCACCGCGACATTAATACTAGCATAGCATTTATTGTTTTCGTAAGATAAAGGATGCCAGTTTTGGGCAGGGTTTTGATAGCCCTATTTATATCCTATCAATTCCTGGAGACTTTGACATGATACCATTTACCTTGTCAGTATTTGTATGTTAATCATTGGCGTTGTATTGTGATTTGTGATTTGATACAAAATAAACAGTCTTAGAATCTATGCCCAATTGTATATATTGTCGCATAAAATCGAGATATTGTTCTTTCAAGATTTCATTATTTAAGAGTTTATTCTCCAATGATTGAAATCTTTTGAAGACTATTGATTTGGGTTCACCCAACTCACGAATATTTTCGTGGATGGGCTACCTTACAATATATCGACAATCGTTCTGGCGTTTGGCGTGTAACACACACCAGAGCCTAGCCTTGTTTTATAAAAAAACAATACAACTATTTTAAGAAAGCCTAATTTATCATCTATGCGCGCTTTATAGCCAGAATATGAAAACTCTCTGAGATTTGTGTTAATTGGCGTAGTGTAGCGGCACCTCCATCACTAGTTTTCAATGAAATTGATAGTTTTTGAAAAATTTTCGCCAGAGCCCATCCCTGTAGTTTTAAAATCTTCAATGTTTTAAGAAAGCCTCACCTATCATCTATGCAATTAGCATTTCCATCACTAGTTTTCTATTAAATTGATAATTTTGGAAAATTTGTCGTGTTAATTGGCATAGTGTAGCAGCACTTCCATATGTGTTCAGGAAAATGGGTTTCCACTTATTTCTCCTCGATTGTCAACACTACGGAAGAATCACAATTCTCGATTTCCCAATATCTCTTGACCTGATCCATTAGACCAACCTCAGCTTTAGTTGGCATTCCGCAGAATTCAGTATTGGGCTACTTGACGCTCTGTGAATCGCCTTGCCTCTGACCACACATCCAAACCGTGTTTCGCTTAACAATGGTTGACCTAGACTATCTTTGAACATTTTTTAGCATATCGATGCGTTGAAGAACTTTAAAATATGAATCATTCAATTGGACGTCGCTTGGTGTGCTCCAATCTTCAACATTCAATTTGCTTGTTGGTAAATCATCTGCTATGTTTTTAAGAACCAAGAAATCTAACTAGGCCCTGAAATTAGTTGTTCGTGATTGGATTATTGTGGAAACTTTAAATTTACAATTTGAAGTTTGATTACCAATGCCCTTGATTAATACGTTTACATTTATTTTTGAAGCCCTTATTAACTGCACAATCTGTTCGGTTATGTAATTTCAATGTGAATTGTTATAGAGAAATGCCCTGACATGATCTGGTGTTGAATTTTTATCATATACTAATAATATGACCGTTGACAATAGAACTTGATTTGAAGATGTGAACAGACTAATTGATTAGCTCACTGCGACATGTAGTAAGAAGGGTATGATGCTTCAATTGACATTTACGACATGTTTCACTTTTACAGACATTGGCAAGATGTGCCTGACTTAAACAATTGTATAACATAACCTGGCATTTGTTACTTACTTTATTCTTTCCTCGGGCGAAAGTTTGAAAAACTCGACACATTGGTTGATATAATGCGTTTGATTACACATTTGATATCGTGTTGGATTACTTCTCATAAGTTGCGTTTTGGATTGAACTGACTTCATTTGTCTTGATGTTTCTCAACTTTCAAGTGCATGACATTGATTTTGTAAGAAAAATATCAAATCGTTATATTCTGGAAGTACTTCTGGGCTTCTTTTCCGGGCTTCGAGGTCCACTCTGTTGCAGATTATATTGATCAAAAACATTTCTGACGTTGGGTTCATTTCTAGGTACAGTGATGTTAGTACTTGAACATCGGTTAAATATTGAAGAAGAAGAATTTATTCAAACGTTTCTCGATAATTCGATAATGATTCTTTGGATTTCATAACGTTTTCTTAAAGCAGACCACAATGAATCAAATGTAACGGGTTTTGATTGTATATTTGCTGCTTCGTTTCTAAAAGCACCCTCCAAATAATGTAACTTGTGAGCGTCGGTCAAACGTCGAACTGAATTTTTCTTTGGAATTCATTCATTCATCGCAATTGCCATACTTCAAGGAAATCGACTTTAAAAATTCATCTTCGGCGGTGGCTTCAACATCGATTCCATTCACTTTAATTTCTGGTTTGCTTAATCGCGCACTCAACAGAGCCATTTGTATCTCTAAAGCTTATGGTTTGTCACTCATGATTGAGATTAATTTGAACTCGCATCTTTAATATAATTGCAACCGTTTCTCAACAAAACCTTAATAAAAAGTACCTTAGCTTGATAATTGAAAACAATACCAAAAGGTATCTGTTCCTAGTCGATTATGGAGCAGATGTAAGTTTGGTGAAGGTAAATTGTTTGGATGGTGATATTTTTTGTGTTATAGAAACGCTTGCAGCTTGCAGTCTAAAATTAACCTTTCCAGAGTTCAAACCCCGACACATTTCCAATAAGGTATGACGGTATATTGGGTTTAGATTCACTAAACAAGTTTAAATGTTCATTGAATTTTGATTCAATACCATTGAGAATCCTAATCGATCAAGAAACTCATACAAATAATTTGAATAATAGTCTCAACGACATTATACTTCCGCCAAGAAGCGAAATAATGGCTACGCTTAGAGTAACTTCGTCTGATGGTGATCGTATATGCCTATCTAAAGAAATCCTACCTGGAGTATATATTCCAAATTCAATTCTCAAAATTAATCACAATATAGCTCATATTTCGTTAATAAATTCAAATGATAATGAAATTCTAATCGATTTCAATTTTGAAATTCCAACCAAGTCAGTAGAAGATTATGAATTTTTCCACTTAACATCAAATAATATACGAAATAGGTTAAGAATACTCGAATCAAAAATTGATACCGATCATCTAAATCTCGAACAAAAACAAAGTGTATTAAAACCAAATAACAAACAGGTCTACACAAGGCAATATCGTTTACTACAAGCAAATAAAGTTGAGGTTGACCGTCAAATCCATCAGATGTTGGAAGATGATATTATTGAGCATTCCACTTCGCCGTGGAATTCTCCTATTTTATGTGTGCCAAAAAAATCAACCGCAGCGGAAAGGAAATGGAGGATAGTTGTTGACTATCGGAACCTTTCGCGATCCCCTCAATCACCCATATTTTAGAACAACTAAGCAAAGCCATGTATTTCAGCACAGTTGATCTTGCAAATGGTTATCATCAGGTGGCAATGAATGTTCCTGACACAGAGAAAACCGCGTTTGGTTCCAATTCCGGGTACTATCAATTCAAAATAATGAGCATGGGTTTGAAAAATGCACCAAGTACATTTTAACGGCTCATGAATAGTGTATTAACGGGGCTTACTGGTTTAAAGTGCCTTGTTTATCTGGACAACGTGGCAATGCTGATTCATCAGCATGGCGTTGTTGTTCATTCATGAACATCCGTCAACGCCAAATTATTTGCCAACCAATAATCATTCTTCAAATTTATATTGTTCGCAAATAAGCAAATAAGTGAAAATACTCCGAAAATATTTCATTTTAAAGCTAAAGATGATATTTACACTGTAATCAAAGAATTTCATGATAATCCTTCGGGTGCTTATCAAGGTATCTATCGCAATTACAAAAGAATTAAACAATATTAATATTTCGAGAAAATGTTCTCAACTATCGACAAATATATTCAAAATTGCCCTCTATGTCAGAAAAATAAAGTGTCATATAATTCCAAACTGCCTTTAACGTCAAAACTGACGGGTGTGAAGTTTTAGACAAAAACACAATGAATTTGAAACCTCAAAAATTTCTGCATATCGTATCAAAAATTACCATTATTCGAGATCAACATGAAATGGTCCTAATTCATCGTATTGGAATATGGCTATATGTAGTCGATATAAAATGCCTATTTCTAATTATTATAATTTATAAGTCGAACCCACAGAACCTCTCTGTAATTCAGCCAATCTTCAATAAAGCGAATCTCAAAAATTTCTTCAAATCGTATCAAAAATTACCAATATTCGAGAGAAAAAACAAATGATCCTATTTCATCGTATTGGAATATGGCTATATGTAGTCGATATAAGATGCCTGTAACTAATTATCTTTATAAGTCAAACCCGCAGAACATCTCTGTGAATTGGCCAATCTTCAATACAGTGAATCTCAAAAATTTCTGAATATCGTATCAAAAATTACCAACATTCGAGATCAACATGAAATGGTCCTATTTCATCGTATTGGAATATGGTTATATGTATTCGATATAGAATGCCTATATCTAATTATTATAATTTATAAGTCGAACTCGCAGAACCTCTCTGTAATTTGGCCAATCTTCAATACAGCGAATCTCCATATCGTATCAAAAATTGCCAACATTCGAGATCAACAACAAA
This sequence comes from Tipula vernalis, assembly GCA_958295665.1. NCBI lineage: Eukaryota > Metazoa > Arthropoda > Insecta > Diptera > Tipulidae > Tipula > Tipula vernalis. The sequence goes on from OY282559.1 coordinate 147,910,920, forward strand.
TGGTCCTATTTCATCGTATTGGAATATGGTTATATGTAGTCGATATAAGATGCCTATAACTAATTATCTTTATAAGTCAAGCCCGCAGAACATCTCTGGAAATTGGCCAATCTTCAATACAGTGAACCTCAAAAATTTCTGCATATCGTATCAAAAATTACCAATATTCGAGATCAACAACAAATGGTCCTAATTAATCGTATCGGAATATGGTTGTATGTATTCGATATAGAATGCCCATATCTAATTATCTTTATAAGTCGAACCCGCAGAACATCTCTGTAATTTGGCCAATCTTCTATAAAGCGAATCTCAAAAATTTCTTCATCTCGTATTAAAAATTACCAATATTCGAGATCGACATCAAATGGTCCTATTTCATCGTATTGGAATATGGCTATATGTACTCGATATAAGATACCAATAGCTAATTATCTTTATAAGTCAAACCCGCGGAACATTTCTGGGAATTGGCCAATCTTTAATACAGTGGGCCTAAAAAATTTCTGCATATCGTATCAAATATTACCAATATTCGAGATCAACATCAAATGGTCCTATTTCATCGTATTGGAATATTGCTATATTTATTCGATATAGAATGCCTATATCTAATTATCTTTATAAGTCGAACCCGCAAAACATCTCTGTGAATTGACCAATCTTCAATACAATGAACCTCCTATATATAGTCGACCGTGACACAAATCGTGGTAGAGGTTGTGGTTCCCCGGCTCCCAGTATATCGCTCGAGGATCGAATGACACGACTCGAATCAATGCTCGAAGGTATGTTCCGAAGCCGCAGCCGATCTCGGGGGGCGACGATCCAATTAAAAAATCGATCACATAGCCCCAGCAACAATAACAACCAACAATGTAAATGCTGGTACCACGCTAGGTTTGGTTTGGCAGCCCATAAGTGCATCCCACCATGCACATTCAAATAATCGCAACAATCGCCAACTGGTGATTCTGGCTCACACATGGAGATTGAAAATCAAAAAAACGAATTCACAACCAGGTAGAGACTTGCACGTCAAATACGTCACAACAATTATTCATGTCTCCCACACCTTACACAACCACACATCCCTATTCGTTTCGTTTGTTCGTTTATGATCGAACAAACAAAATAACGTACCTAATAGATACTGGCGCTGACCTTTCGGTTATTCCAGCTAATTATTGTAAACACGCTTTTTCAGTTTACAATCGCAACTCCGATCTAATCTTGCCGGCTGCCAATGGCACAACCATCCACACTTACGTGTGGATACGCTTCAAGGGGATATCGGACTCAAAATAAGCTTCACGCATGCCTTTACCTTGGCTGCTGTGAATCGTCCGATTATTGGCGCCGACTTTTTGACTAAATTTGGCCTCCTTGTCGACCTCAAAGGGAAACGGCTGGTTGATTCAGCGACTCAGCTGTCAATCAATGCCTCAATGTTCAATCCAATTCTCCTACACCGATATATTTCCCAATCGACAATAGCTACGGCACTCTGCTTAAGCAATTCCCTTCTCTAAGAGCAGAGCCAAACTATAACTTGCCAGTGAAACACAACGTGGCCCACCATATCGTTACATCTGGTCATTTGCCTGTGTAACGACCACTCCCGATTAGATCAGATCCGCCATAAAGCCGCTTTTACAGATTTCCAGCACATGGTGGAATTAGGAATTTGCAGGCCATCTGCATCCTCTGTCTCTTGTCCTCTGCATATGGTGAAAAAGAAAGATCACGATTGGCGACCATGTGGGGATTATCGCCGATTAAATACGGTCACAATACCTGACCGATATCCGATACCTCACATCCAAAACTTCTCCATGCACTTGCATGGATGCAATATATTTTCAAAAATCGATCTTGTCAGAGGCCACCTCATTCCCGTCGCACCCGAAGATGTTCATAAAACAGCAATCACGACCCCCTTTGGCCTATTCGAATTTACCCGAATGCCATTCGGTCTTCACAATGCTGCCCAAACATTTCAACGTTTTATGAATACAGTCGTCCAAGACCTGGACTTTGTCTTTGTCTAAATCGATGACATTCTTGTGGCTTCCCAATCTGAGGAGCAACAAAAACTCCACTTGGAACAACTTTTCCACAAGTTAACTGAGTTTGATGTTCATATCAAGACCGCAAAATGCGTCTTTGGCGTATCCTCTCTTGACTTCCTCAGCCAGAAGATCACCCCTAATGGTAATCTGCCGTCCGAAGAACGAATTAACGCCATTAGGGAATTCCCAGCTCCAACTAGCATCAAGCATATTCAGCGTTTTGTCGGCATGGTAAACTACTACCACCGATTTATACCAAAACTCGCTGAAATTCTCGCTCCAATTCATAGCCACTTGGTAGAACTATTACGTAAGCCCAAAACACCCAAGAACTTCTCTTGGCCCGACGAACGTCAACAAGCATTCACGTCGCTTAAGACTGAACTAGCGAAAACAACACTTCTGTGCCATCCACTAGGCGATTCAAAGCTAAGCATAACCACCGACGCATCAAATACTGCGGTCGGCGCTGTACTACAACAGTACAATAACAAGTGTTGGGAGCCCTGGGGTTCTTCTTTAAGAAACTATCGGATGCCGAAAAGGAATATTCTGCATTCGATCGGGAATTACTCGCAATCTATCTGGCAGTTAAACACTTCAGATATTTTGTCGAAGGTCGGGAATTCACTATATACACCGACCATAAACCTCTGACAAGAGCAATTCATTCTAAAACTGAACGCAATCCAAGGCAATCTCGCCATTTGGATTTTATAAGTCAGTTTACCATGGACATCCAGCATGTTCATGGATCTGATAATGTGGTTGCGGATACATTATCCCGCACAACCGACAACGAGATGGCAGCGGTCGAGACCTACTTCGACTGTCACACTATTTGCAAAGCTCAAAAGGATAACCTAGAACTTCAGAATTTATGATTTTAATACGAGGATGTTCCGAAGATTGTAAGAGAATTCAATCCAGTTTCGAACTGATGAGCTTATGATTATGAAAAAATCAATCTTCTCATCAGGCCGCGGCGACTCGACTGATTATACCACAATTTACACTCTATATATACAGAATGTGCTGTGCGTTAAGTATTAGCGAATCATAACTAATACAGATGAATTCTCTTACAATTTTTCTTCTTCACAATATTCACACAGCTCTATTTCTGTGTACGTTAAATTTTTACTTTATTAATTTTTTGTTGAATATTAATTAATTCATGTAATATCTAATATGCTACCGGTGGTTAGACCATTTTAATTGTGTTTCGATTAACACGAGAAGTATATTAGTATTTACGAACAGTAATTCAACGAAATCGTAAATACTAATATACTTCTCGTGTTAATCGAAACACAATTAAAATGGTCTAACCACCGGTAGCATATTAGATATTACATGAATTAATTAATATTCAACAAAAAATTAATAAAGTAAAAATCCAGAATTTACTTTCTGGTTCCGAATGTCACTCCGGTTCATCATGGCAACTGGATCTTTTGAAACTACCTGGCCTGGAAATTTATTGCGAAACCTCCACTGGGTACAATCGCCCATAACTCGCAGAACCACTATGTCGAACCATTTTCGACACTTTACACAACATTTCACATCCTGGCGTCCGCGCTACTCGTAAATTGATTTCTGCTCGCTACTTTTGGCCCAGTATGAACAAAGACGTGAGTCCAACGGCACACAATTTCACCACGCGAACAATTCGACATTCCAACTGGTCGTTTTGAGCACATCCATATAGATGTAGTAGGGCCACTTCCTCCTTCTAATGGATATACCTACCTCTTGACTTGTGTCGATCGTTTCACTCGCTGGCCAGAAGCTTACTGCATGACAAACATGATAGCCGCAACCGTTGCCACTACTTTTGAACACAATTACGTATCGCAATTCGAGTCCAAGCTTTTTACTGAGTTAACAAAACTCCTCGGATCAAACCGCATACGTACAACGGCTTACCATCCACAAGCCAATGGCATGGTTGAACGATTTCATCGTCAACTCAAGGCTGCTCTTATGGCCCGAGCTAATACAATGCACTGGAGTTCGGAAGTTCCCATCGTTTTACTTGGTATCCGAGCTACCGTAAAGGAAGATTTGAAGTGCTCTCCAGCTGAAATGTTTTATGGGCAAACCATTAAAGCTACCTGGTGAATTCTTCATCGAAAATCCTCCTTTACCTTTACCAACCAGCGACACAGTCATCGACCAACTGCGACAAACCATGCAAAACCTTATGCCAACATCCACTCGCCCATCAAAACAAGACGACATATTTGTTCCAAAATCACTGGCCAACTGTGATTTTGTATTCATTAGAACAGACAAATTTCGCACGGGTTTTTCTCCTCCCTACGAAGGTCCGTACAAAGTTATACGTCGACTTCGCAAGCAATTCACCGTGTCGATTAATGGAAAGAATTAAACCATTTCAATCGACCGGCTCAAACCTTCATACGATATACTTTGTTCAGCTGATCAAAATTCAGTTCCTCGCCCACACAAAAGTGCCCGTATTGCCGAATAACATTTTCATTCTCGGAGAGGGAAATTCACTTGCAGGGGAGTCCTGTGGCAGTCATTATCATTCACCACCACAATATATTAACTTGTGTAACAACTATTGTGAATTCACCATTAACAAAATTAAATATTTTTTCTGACCGGAGCACTGCAATGCGCTCAATAGCAAAACAATAATGTCTATTCAATTGGTTTGCGCACCGGCTATTATAGCATACGCTATATTTATGACATCGCCGTCGATAAAAACGCATCCAACTTCGCACACAAATGAAAACGAACTTGTCGTTTTCTCTTTCTTGTCAATTTTATTTTTCTAGCGTTTTTTATTTACCAAAAATAAAGGTGGAAACGCAAAAGAGTGTCTGATCAAAAGTCACTATTTTCATTTTTCAAAATGATATTTTTTTTTTCTATCAGGGCAGAATTTTTTAAGTGAAATAGACCAAAAGTGGCTATTTTCAGCATGGACCAAAAATTGCCAATTTCTCTATGAAAAATATTCCTAAAATTATTGATTTTGGTCAAAACAAACTATTTACTACAAAAAAGTGATCAAAAGTAAGTAGCAAAAAGTAAGATGTAAATAGCGACTTTTGATCAGACACTCCTCATATAATGAAAACAAAGTCAAAAATTATGTAAAATTGATTTTTGTTAATTTGTTAAAAAACTAGCAACATATCGTTTCACCCTGTACAATGTACATATCTATGCAATACAAAAATTAAGCCAACATTTAGGTGTATCTCTATAACACTGTCGATAGTAAATTAATAACAAATAATTATTTTATAAAATTTTTGTTTAATTATCTAATTAAACAAACAAACAACAGACATTAAGGCTAACTCTAATAAGCTACAAAAAAAAAAAACAAACACAAATTTCTACGAAATCATCACTTTCTAATGATTAAAATCTATGTATTTACCTTTTCTACTTTAACTTCCATACACGATTGTAATGATAGTAATCAACTTCTCAGAATTATAGTTCTGAGTTGCAATAAAATCAAATCAGTAAATTCATTGTTCATAATCAGAACTCCTTGACGTTATAGGTATTTCCATTTCCACTTTGTATTTTTTCTCGACTTCCCACTACGTAAAATGTAGTTATCAATTTTAGTTTGTAAATTACTGTGTACAGTGACTGATATGCAAAACATAAAAAATTTTAAATTAAACAAATTAACGAATATTTATTATACCACACGACAAGTAAAACTATTGTTTACAAAATATTTTAAATAGTTTTAAATTACTTCGGTTGTATATCGTGTACAAGTTAGTAAAGTGTTTTGTTATCATTTATTGTTATTATTACTATTAATCAGTCGACCATACTACATATATATATTTTATAAATCATGAAACAAACAAATAAATTTTTATTTGAAATTATTTGTTTAATAGTTTTATTGTGTTTAACAAATAATTCGAATGCTGCGTCATATCACATTAAAAATGATGTAAGACATAAGGTGAGTTCGTTTTGTTTTTGTTTTTCGTATCAATAGTGCATACATACTAGTGCCTCATCATATTATTACTAATCTACTAATCTGAATTGCTAGTACAAATATTTATTTACTTTGTGTTTATAGTAATGAACTTGACCTCCAAACAGATATAAGTTTTTTGTTTCTTCTTAATCATATGATTGTCGTTGTTGTTTTATTTACTTCACTCGAATAGTTTTAAAGTTTTTGGAAAATTTATCTTGGGGAAACGGCACTTGTTGTGTTGTGAATTTAATATACCAGACCATATTAATAGGTTATTGCCGGCTCATACATTGTGACAGTTTTGTATTGAAAAAAAAAATTAAGAATATTTTTTTTCCTTGAAAACTGACCACAGACTTCCCAATGATAGATCCAGCAGCATTTTTACAGCCGGCTAGGTTGCAGTGGTTGGGGGAGTTTTTTTCTGGATCACTAGGAAGCTTGATTAATATGCTGTATGACAAATAAAAACTGGTTGTGTTTCTGGCTCGAGATCACTGTTTCACCACCAACAGAAATAGAACTAACTTAACGTATCATTTTGTTACACGCGACACTTAGCTGGAAAATGAAACATTAATTTTGAAAACAATTGAAAAACCGTTAATTACTGAATCAATTCATAAACAAATTAATTTATTAAATTCAAAAGAAAATTAATCAATTAAATGAAATACATATTCATTGATGAATCAAAAAAAATAAAATACTCAATCAAACCGTTACCCTAAAAAAATGCATTCTTACTCCTAATACCTAACTAGCTAATTAATTCTAAAATCTTAAATAATAATTAACAGTAAATAATGTCTAAAAATGAAAGATATCAATTAATATAAATAAAATAAAAAAAAAACATATTCACAATTTGTGGATGTGGATTATTCCGTGTTGTAACTTTTTTTTTTTTTTTGTTGCGTGAAGGACATCCGAAGCGGCAACCCTTTTATTTTTCTGTTTGTTTGGTACACGTTTTGTTCATGTTATGTAACAGGAATCATCCTACCCAATTTTCACTTCGCAATTTAACATGTGATGTGGTTTAGTTATCACACGGTTATTAACGGATATTATAATTTATTATTATTTAGATATACTCGTACTTATTAGAACTTATCATACCATAGTTAATAAATAATTAATTTTATGTTTTTTTTTTTTTTTTTTTACATATTATACTGAATAGTAACACTGATTAGTCTTTCACTGTTGTTTCGGTTTATTAGTGGGTACCATTATCCCATTATGCCACTATCAAACTTAGATGGTAAACTTATCACTTTAATGTTTGTTCAGTTTCCTTGTTTTTTTTTTTTTACTTTTTATTTTTATTTTTATAATCGTCACGATAATCACGGTTGATCACAATTTAACGATATACGTATTATCACTATCGTTTATTCAAAAATCTTAATTATCAAAGTTTATTAAATAGTATATTATCTTAATTTAAACTTATATTAATTCAAGTATTCACTTATAGTAATTATTATCTATTTTGTTCTTGTTTTATTTTTATTTTTGTACTTTTTATATTGTTTTTTAACCAACAAGTAAATCGAACCGTCTCTACCAAAAATAATTTTCTGACTCCCCGCATTTCATCTCGACCATCCCATCTTCAGCCCGTTTTTTTTTCTCTCTTCGTTCCGTTTAATTTTTTTTTCGTTTTATCATTCCCCAACACATTTGAACAATCCAACTGTTATCTCATAAATTTATATTATTGTAGCGCTAATCTATTGATCACCTGTACAATATTCATTATTAAAGCTCTATCAAGCAAGAATACATTTTTTTTATAACGTGAGCATAGGTACAGTGCAGGAATCAATTTTTTCCCTTGTATAGTCCGACAATGTCAATACGGTGTATTGAACGAACTATGATATACCAATATTTTTTTTATTATTTAAAATCTAAAAACTCATTATATCCCGCAATTCCCTGATTGCCACAACATTCGATTATGATCTAGCTTATACTGAAGCTTAGTTTGAAGTTTAGCTAATAATTTATGTTTGTTTCACAATTTAGATTAATGTTTGGGTAAGATATTTGAAAATGTTTGAAAAGTCTGGCGGAAACTTCAATTATAGTAAATTCGTTACTATATTGCAGAATCGATTGGTGGATTAATTAAATACAAGGTTAGAACACACTTCACAAGTTTGCGTAAATGCTAGTGAAGTTTCTATTAGTGAGAGTAATTAAAAAAATTCGGATCAACTGATAAAATTTAAGCCTATAAATATAATTCGGGCCAGTCTGAATAGGCGTGTTCTGTTACTTCTCTTTATCTAGATTCTTAAGAAATTTAATTTTTTCAAGATTTTGGGAAGTTATAAATGTTAAATGTTATGTATAGTCGCACACATATTGCTTATAACAATTTATTTTAGGATTAGTCGCACCTCGGATTCACAAATAAATCAACATTAATTTCATTCCTATTTGATTTCTATTTTCTAATATTTACAAAAATTTTGTATATTATATTTTATGATTTTAAACAAAATTTTATTTTAGTTATTCTCAAATGTATTTTACTGTATTATTTTATGTTATTAGTTATTTGGATGTTATTTCTTTATTTTTATTTATTTTTATTAGGCTGTTTACTGCTCGGAAATCCACATTCAACTCCTCTTCTTTTTCGATCTCTTGTATCTCTTCTTTACGTTATTTTTTTTTTGTAACCAATTAACCCTTTTGCTCGTTAAGTTTGTTTCGTTGAGTTGGTCGCTTTTGCCCTGTGTGCAACTTCGAGTCATTGCAATTATTACGGACATAACACCCCCATTAATGAAAAAAAAGAATGAATTTGCAAAAATCATTCTTTCGAAACAGGTATGGTTCAGCTTATGATGATATGTGTTATATGTATGGAAGACGTCACCTTAACGTTAACTTATATCTAAAGGTATCAACTATCAATATACCTTACACTACATAATATATTATTTTTTATTTATTTCAAATTTAGTGTATCTAAGAATATACAAAAAAAATTATCTTAATAACTAATAAATATATAAGGTTAAATATAAAAAAAAAAATTATTTTATACTAATATGTATATACGAGTACGTATATTGTTTTTTCAAAATTCAAAATTATTATTTTTTTTTTTTTTTTTTTTACGTATGAGAAACAAATTTAGGTCATGAGTACCAACCATATTTAATTAAAAAAAAAATGTTCTCCTTTGTTAATTCAACTTTTTATGAAACATCTGATTTGTAAATAACTGTTAGTTGCTTTTTAACTCTAAACGCTTATGTGTTATAGGCATATTTCATTCTATCGCGGCTATTTAATATCTGCTAAGTATATTTTATTTTTATTATTGGAAATTTTTAGGTTTCTAGGTTATGATGGTATATTTTAATTCTATTGTTATGAACAACCTTTTTAGAATTTCCTATTTTGATCGTGGTATTTACGTCGCAGGGTACGTCAATTACTGCGTAAGGCCCCTTCCAAAGTGATTCTTCTTTACCTTTTCTAGTTTCATTTTTTATTAAAACATAGTCACCGATTATGAAAGTAGATGGATTTAAATTTCTATCGTGATAAACTTTCGATTTTTCTTTCGCTACAATTAAGTTTTGTTTTGCTATCCCGTAAGCTCGTTGTAATCGAAATTTTAAATCAGTAGGAAAATCATCGTAATTATAGACTATATCAACATTATCTTTAAAAACATTCGGCATTTTAGGTTGTCTACCAAACACTAAATAGAATGGCATAAATTGCGTTGCAATATGAGGAGTGGTATTGTAAACAAACATGGAATATGCTATGAATTTATCCCATGACATTGGGTCTTGATCTACAAATGATCGAATATACTCTACTAGAGTTCGGTGTGATCGCTCCAGACTACCATTAGATTGAGGATGATATGCGGATAGGGATTCCAATTTATCGATAATTATCGATAAAACCGAAGTAAATAATATAATATTATCGATAAATTGGAATCCCTATGCGGATGTATTAAGCTTATTTATTTTTAATATTTTACAGACTTTTGTGAATACCTCTCCCATGAAGTTAGCACCTTGATCGGTAAGTACCGATTTTGGGCATCCATACAAGCAAATTAAATTATTTACGAACGCCTCAGCTATTGTATCGGACTTTTGATCTACTATAAGAATGGATAAACAGTATGTACTTAGAAAGATCATCTTGCATCGTCAAGATATATTTGTTGCCTGCATGCGTTGGAATAAAAGGTCCTACTACGTCTAGAAATATTTTCTCAAAAGTTTCTGACGAAGTTGTGGTGATGACCATAGGCATTTTTACAGGTCTACTAGATTTGTTTTTTTGACAAGAGGTACACTGAGCGATTTTAGCGCGCATATTTGGGAAATATACAAACTGTTTTAGCCGTTGGTAAGTACGTTGTATTCCTTGATGTCCGCCTAGGGGACTGCAATGATACTCGGTAATAGCCCTTTGAATGTTATCTTCGTTTTTTAGGATTGTTACCGTCTTAGGGTCAGTCTCATTGGAATGAGCTGTAAAATTATTGAATTTTTCTAGGATTGTGTCGTTTTCCGATGGCAATGAATGAGAATTTTCTGGACATGAACTACTTTCACTTGGTTTAACGATTAGATTCTCATTGTTATTTCTTGCTTGTGAACGAGTAGTTATAAAAATGTCGCAAGCTTCTGGATTTATATTGTGATAATTACTATCTATTGATATTCGGCTCAGCGCGTCAGCATTTCTGTTCGCTTTTCCTGGTTTATGCATCACTACGAAGTTATACTCTTCTAGCTCCAATCTCCAACGAATAAGTTTAGATGATGGGTTTGTTATACTCCGCAAGAATTTTAAAGGTTCGTGATCTGTAACCACGACAAACTTTCGACCATACAAATACGGTCTGAAATTTTGGATCGACCAGACAACGGATAAGAGTTCCTTTTGAATGGTGGAATAATTTAGTTCTGGTTTTCTTAACGTTCTGCTTGCGTAGCCTATTGGTAAATCGTTTCCATCAAAATTCTGGGACAATATTGATTAAATTGCAATATCACTTGCGTCACAGGTTAATTTAAACTCTTTTCCGAACTTTGGGTATTGTAAAATTGGTTCTTGTACCAAACAATCTTTTAATTTATTTAAAGCATTCTCGCACGACTCTTCCCATATGAATTTCGTATTTTTCTTTAAAAGTGCAGTCATTGGTTTCGCAATTTCAGCAAAATTGGGGATAAAAGACCTATAGTAACCGCAAAGACCCAAAAATGATTTAATTTCCGTGGTAGTGAGAGGCTTGGGATAGTTTTTGACTACGATCACTTTACTAATATCCGGTTTTATTCCATTCGGCGTTATGACATGACCTAAATAGGTAACTTCTTTTCTAAGAAATTGGCATTTGCTTGGATTCAACTTTAGGTTATGAAAGCGAAAACAATCGAAAACTTTTTGCAGACGTTCACCGTGCTCCTTCAAACTGTGTGCATATACCACGACATCATCAAGGTAAACAAAACATTTGATACCGTTAATTCCCATTAAAACATTATTCATAAGACGTTGAAATGTCGCCGGGGCACCCTTTAAACCAAACGGCATTTGTGTAAATTGGTAATGTCCGAGATTAGTGCTAAACGCCGTTTTCTCTTTGTCTTCCTCATTCACTGGAACCTGGTGATAACCACTGGCTAGATTCAGTGTAGTAAAATACATGGATCGACCTAGCTGGTCCAAGATCTCTGTGATATTAGGTAAAGGAAAGACGTCTCCAAACGTAACCTCGTTCAGTCTCCTGAAGTCTACCACAACACGAAATTTTTTTTCGCCATCTGTTGATTTTTTAGGTACAATGATCAAAGGGAAATTCCAAGGACTCTTCGAATTTTCTATTATGTTGGAGTTCAACATATCTGCAACCTGTCTCTTAATTTCCTCTTTGGTGGATTTCGGAAGGCGATATGGCTTAACATAAACTGGTTGTGTTCCTGGTTGTGTTGGTATTTTATGACTAACCAAATTAGTCGAAGTTAGAAGGTCACCAGGCAGATAAAATATATCATTGAAACTATTATATATGGATACTATAGAATTTAGTTCTTCTTTATTTAAAGATTTGAGATTTAGTTCATTTTCAAGTATTAATTTACGATTGGTAGGGCAAGATTTCAGAATTTAAATTTAAGATATCATAATTATTGATATTTTCAGTTTTCGGTATAACTTTGGAAAGATTAACAGAATTCTCATTCGTGTTAATTAAACAAACGACTGCCGTATTATTATTTACCGAAATTATAGAATTTGCTATGAACACACCTGGCTGTAATTCTTCACGTTGACATATTAACGATTCTGATGTATCAGGAACGTAAACTTTGACAAACTTTTCACACCGAGGTGGGATTTCTATATAATTGAATGGTAAGATGTCAATCGAAACATATTGATGATTAAATAAAATAAATAGCTTATTGGTCGAGAAATCGATTTTACATTGATTTTTAGACAGGAAATCTTTTCCTAAAATTCCGTCACACAAAATGGGAAAATTATCATCGACGATGTGGAACGTATGCTTGAGCTGCTGCGTACCAAACGATAATAGAGCATCAACTGACGCTAGAGTAGATATAGCAGATGGAGAAATTCCCCGAATAGAATATTTGATTTCTGGGTGGCAAATCGTATCGAATTTAATACAGTTTCGTTTTAGCAAACTAATGTCAGCCCCTGTATCTACAATTAAAGATGGATTAGCATTTTTTAATATGTCGATGTTTGGATAAATATATTTTCGATTATACTGCTACCGGTATAATCGGCGAATGACGATGACAATATAACTGAATTATAAATATGTGTTTTATTATCTGAACACTCTACTTCAAATCTTGAACCCGTGCAGGAGTGTTCGTCTGCATAGATTGATTCGAGTTTCCCTCATGGCTCGACATTGGTGGTTTATTTTCAAAATTTAATTTTTTTGCATCTGCATTTTTTTTTCTTAAAATATTCTCTGATGTGATGTCCGAGTTTCTTACAATATGCGCAAACTAGAGTAGACTGTGATACGTGAATACTTTTGTTATGTATTGGTTTAGGATTTTGGTTACAGTTTAAATTTGTACATCTGTGAAAACATTTTTCGGATGTGTGGCCTGTTTTTTTACAAATTTGACACTTATCTATTAGTTTATTTGACGGATTTTGTGTATGTACATTCGGACGCGTTATAAGCAATTCTTCCTCGCATGCTTTCGCAACTGCCATTTTCAGTTCTGTAAACTGGCAAGCTTTTACATAAAGGCGTATAGGCTCCATAAGCCCTTCCTGGAATGCTCTTATCGCTGTCTTAGAATTTAACTTAATTACGAATTCTTTTGATTTCGAACCAAGCGTATCAACACACACATCGTTTAGACTAGACATTAAATTTTCAATTCGGTCAGCGAAATTTCTCACTGACTCATTTCGTTGTTGCTTGGCCGTAGTAAGCTCAAGTTCGATCTGTTCAAAAGTACGAATTTCGGCAAAACGAGATTTTATTTCTTTTTTTAGGGTTTCCCAATTTTCAAAAGAACCAAACTTAACAACATCGTATGCCCGATCGAGTAACTTAGTATTTAGCACTTTTAAAATTTTAAGGATTTCTGTTTTATCCAATGAGTCGGCCAGCATGTCACAGCATGCCAGAAACCGATGTAACTGTTTTGAATCTCCGTTAAACTCTGGGATTAATTTAAGTGTGAGGCCGATATCTAATTTTTCGCCCATGTTATTATTTATTTTAGTATGTAATTTCGGTTTAGTTGATTTAGGCGTTAATTTGTGACGAAGTAAATTTGCGAAAATTTTACCTCGTTTGATTTGGTTGATTCGTTTTACCACCGTTCTATTGCGCAAACCGTAACATTCAACACTAGAAACCATTGAATTTATTAGCGAAATAGCCCGAAATTATCGATGGAGTATTCTCCGATTCTCACAAAACTAGTATCACCGATTATGCATGTAACATTCAAAAATAATTCGAAGAGAACAAATTAGAAATTTGAAAAATGGAGAATTTTTTTTTTTTTTTTTTTTTTTAAATATGATTAATACTCACCGTTTGAATTAAATGCAATTTTCTAAATCACATATGATGCTGATAATCGATGCATAAATGTAAAGTTTTTTTTTTTTTTTTATTAGTTGATATAGCTGCTATGCTCAGTTGGTTTTTAGGATGACGTGAATGTATAATGACCGTGTTGGATTTTGATAAAATTTTCTCGAACGATGTCCACAATGATAATTAAAGATGCGATACTGGAAATTTTATGATTCCCCGTTAAATTTATTTTGGTAATATTACGTCGATAATTCGAATTGTTGGTAATAATGATGACGCCAAATACTGATTAGCAGGATAAATTTGCTTTTGTAAATTTAACAAATTTACTAGACGACCACGTGCATTTAAAAATGGCGATGAGATTGATTTTATTACTTCCGGAAATGTTCAGCCCAATATTCACTGTACTGGATTCGAACAAACGAACACAACGATGAAACGTCGTATACGATTTTTGTTTGTTTTTTGTTTTTTTTTTGTTTAATGAAAATGAAATTAATTGTATTACGCAAAAAATGATGTACTGCGAAAATCCATGAAAATCCTTAATTGAGTCGACGTACCCCACATCTGACACCACTTTTGTTAAATGTTATGTATAGTCGCACACATATTGCTTATAACAATTTATTTTAGGGTTAGTCGCACCTCGGATTCACAAATAAATCTACATTAATTTCATTCCTATTTGATTTCTATTTTCTAATATTTACAAAAATTTTGTATATTATATTTTATGATTTTAAACAAAATTTTATTTTAGTTATTCTCAAATGTATTTTACTGTATTATTTTATGTTATTAGTTATTTGGATGTTATTTCTTTATTTTTATTTATTTTTATTAGGCTGTTTACTGCTCGGAAATCCACATTCAACTCCTCTTCTTTTTCGATCTCTTGTATCTCTTCTTTACGTCATTTTTTTTTTTTGTAACCAATTAACCCTTTTGCTCGTTAAGTTTGTTTCGTTGAGTTGGTCGCTTTTGCCCTGTGTGCAACTTCGAGTCATTGCAATTATTACGGACATAACATAAAATTAGTTTGTTAGAGTAGATTTTCAACTACACAAAAACAATGTGTCCCTATGGAAATGATCTTTGGGACAGATAGAGGAAATGTTAAAATCAAATTTCGTAACGTAGTTGAACTTTATTCTAAATACTTATGCCAATTTAACCATACAAATTATTGAAATTCAATCAAAAATTACCAAAAATTTGGTGGGTCCAAAATCACATTTCTCGACGTTTTGAAAGTCCCTGAGTCTAAAAAAGCAAAAAAAAAAAATGTCTGTCCATCTGTCTGGATGTCTGGATGTACCCATGGTATCTCGAGAACGGCCTGTCGGATTTAATTTTTTTTTTTTCGCCCATCTGTTTCTATGGTCAAGGTTGAGATGGTTTGAATATTGAGTTCGCCATTGAGGTTGGGGTTGAGTTGAATGTTAAGTTATGAGTCATTTTGCGGGTTGAGTTGAAGTTGAGTTGGGACTGGATTTAGATATATATGATGGTTTGAGGATTGAATTGAAGGAGAGTTGGCGCGTTTGGGTTTAGGGTTGAATTGGGAGCCGTTTGCGGGTTGAATTGGGGTTGAGTTGCGGTTGGATTAGTGTTTAGTGAGCAGTTGAGCAATCTATTTAAGTAAGTGTTTGTATCTATATATACAGCATATCTGTATGATATTTAAACAAATCCACATGCCTAGACCGATATGAACCAAACTGTACACAAATATTGTTTAAAACTTAAGAAACCTCAAATTGAACCTTTTACATTTTAAATTGAACCACTAGCAAATTATATAGTATGAATGCCCAATTAGGATGGAACTTATCTATTTCTTAAAGAATTTTAGTCAAATTTGACATCCGTTTGGAAATGACATTCTAAAATGATAGATGAAGTTGTGGAATATGGGCAAGTATGAGGAAACCTTCCTATTTCTCAACAGATGAAATTTGACATGTACGTTGGAAATGGGATTCTAAAATGATGTTTGGATGAAGTTCTGGAATATAGCCAAGTATAACGGAACTTGCCTATTTCTCATCCGATTATTATGAAATTCGGCTTGTGCATTGGAAATGGGATTCTAAAATGGTTTTTGGATGAAGTTGTGGTATTTGGTCAAGTATGATGAAACTTGCCCCAAGTAACAATGTAGCTAAAGTACCTTACTCTATATAGTACTTAAATCAAGAGCAACTGCAACTTTAAATATATAGCTCGAAGAATGCAGCACTACAAAATATTAGATTCTTAAGGCGAATTGCTTTAAAATAGAATAACTTTATATTTGGAAAAAAGTTTTCGAAAAAATATGTAGAGAAAGCATATTGAATAATTTCCGGGGGAAATGAATTTTGCCGACTTTAGACATTTTAATTTATCTGTAATACTTTTCTAATGGTGTTTTGATTTAATGAAATTACGATAATAAATATATGAATTATAAATGAAATATTTATGCAGTTTTATTATTATGGTGAAATCTAGAAACGATACTCTTCATTAATTTTCAATGGGCCACTCAAATTTGTAACATTTAATAATAAAATAAATATTTCGATAAAAAATTGAATTTTACATCTTAGAAGCCGTGGAGGTTGAAATTTTCCGGAGATCTCTACAATTTTGGTCTAAATCATATAGGCCTTATTCAGGAAAAAGTATCACCATTCCTCTCGTAGAACGGGAATCGAATTGTTTTTACATTATAACAGGTATTATTTTACCTCTGTTAACGTTGTAAAGCTATGCCGCCGGACGACGGTTAATAAATATGGAGGATTTTGTTATTGTTATTTTATCCTATTATAGAGCACTCTGAGCTATTAGCTGAGTTACACAGAAAGTCGATTCATAAATAAAGTTAATAGCTCTATATCACTCTAATATTGTTGCGACACAGTTATTGAATACTGCTATAGAGCTGATCAGTGTTAATGTTAAATTGTTTACACATTGAATGGCATTCTCGTGCTGTTGGTAGGTAAGATCACAAATGCATTATTTAAATTTTACTTAATTCATAATGAATCTATTTAACTTTTTCCAAAATTTCAAAAAATCAAGTGAACATGTTATTTAAAATTGTATAAGAAACGCAAAAAAAGGTATACGCCATTGTAATCATTCCAGAGGAAAAATGTCTTTTACCCACTTTCAAATTTAAATGCTAAAAGGCACAATGCAAGACCACATGGGTCGCTCGGCCATGTATGGTGAAACTCAAAAAGATAAAGTCCTATGAGATCGCGGAGCAACATGAAGAGGAGTTGGTGGCCAAAATCGTAATAACAGCCACAGAAGAGGAACGGGATGGAAGTGATTGTGATGATCCGAAAACAAGTAGATACCGGAATCCGTACAGCGCTAGATCACCGCAACAAAACTTTGAACAAATAGCTGCAGATTGTTTAGAAAATGAGGGATATACCAACTACAAAGGTAGGCCGATTTTAGTAAACGTAGAAAATGTGGAAGAAACTTCGGAAAACGAAAATTTGTTAGATAGTCAAACAACAACATAACCGCTAACAACAGTGATAATGTGTACGTTTGCACGATATAAATTTCTTAAATGCTTCCAATAGTACTATTAGGGAAAATATTATACCTAATCAGATATAAATGAGTCAAATGAGTTAAATGAGTATCAATTAATAAATGAGTTGAATGACATAAAAAAGCAAAATTGGTTGCTTCGAGGAATCTAAAGCTTTAGATAATTCGCTCAAAATTGAAGAATATTTGACAACCATGGTAACATATGCTTAAAATTTTATTGAAATACAATAATTATAATACATAGTTTTTTTTCAGGTCTCCCAAATCTCATGTATTGTTGGAAAAGGTGGCAATAGAAGTGGTGACGGATGGACTTGTTGCTACGAATTAATTGTAGCGTTTTTTAAGAGGTCATTTCTAGCACAATGCAAGTACCATTTTTATTATTAAGTACCATTTTAATTTTTAGTTAAGTGCAACGCAAAGTTTTTTTAAAAGTTTGCTGCGGAACTCTACAAGATTTACAAACCAAAAAAGCACGCAAATACGAAAATGTTCAAAAAGAAATCGAAATAAAATGTCAAATAATATTTCTAAAAGGCCAAAACATACAATAGTTCCAGATTCAGACGCAGAAAAATCTATGAACCCAATAAATCAGGAGTCTGTCACAAGAACTATTTATATACTTACCTTCTTTTATTTATTTTATTTATAGCAGATGAAGGATATTTACGAATACCAAAATTAAAATTTAGATTCCAATTTCCTAAGTCACATTGACTAAGGCAATTAGGCTATGAATTATAAGTTCCTTTTATTCTTTAATATGTACATACATATATGTACTTTGCTAAGAATGTACTTTATTTATTTTTTAAGTTACGAATTATATTTTTTTTTACTTAATACATTAATAAAAAAACTCAAAAAAATTTTCTATTGTTAAACCATTATCATCTATTGAGTTTCATTTAATTTTAATGTGTGATTAAGAGGTATAAAAACTATAGTATTATTATTAATTGATTTTTTCGGCTTTTTTGTAGACAAATATATTAATTGTTCACGGAAATCCCAATATTTTCCAATACCTCATAACATATCTACTGAAAAAAAAGTAGAAATAGCATTTTTCCCTCGCCTTAATTTTTGCCCAAGGGCCAAGAGTTATACCAATATATTACTCTTCAAAAATAAGAACCCTCCATGAGTTTTTTGTATTGGTAGTTTGGTTTCGTACTGAAAAGTTGGTCTACTCATCAGGTAGCTACGACCAAACTACAAAAATTCCACTCTAGCCACTTACATTAAGTAGCTGGCCAGAACATACTGACATAGCGAATTATTATTCACTACATCAAATATCATAAAACCCATGGTGAAACATCATTTGTGTGTGATATTTCTACTTTTTTTCAGTAGATATGTTATGAGGGGTTGGCCTCTTTATTTTTCTGATTTACCAAATCGAAAATATTGGGATTGTCATGAACAATTAATATATTTGTCTATAAAAAAAGCCGATAAAATCAATTGATGAACGATACGTTATAATATTGTTATTCGGTACACGCTATTTGTGGGCCAATATAAACTTGCATACTAAATTTCACTTCAATCGGTTAACAAACACGGGAAGTTGTAGAAGAAACGTTTATTTTCTCATACTAAATACTACGGCAATATATAGACAGCCGTATAATCGAAACGGGATACGTTATAATATTGTTACTCGGTACACGCTATTTGTGGGCCAATATAAAGTTGCATACTAAATTTTACTTCAATCGGTTACGAAACACGGAAAGTTGTAGAAGAAACGTTGATTTTCTCATACTAAACACTACGGGAATATATAGATGGCCGTATAATCGAAACGGGATACGTTATAATATTGAAATTCGGTACACGCTATTTGTGACCGAATTAATTTGTGCGATTGCTTTCAAAGAACCGTACCAAAAACCAACTGGTTACCACAGTTATGATTGCATTTCGCTGCCCCTGCCATGATATTATTGTAACAAAGTTGAGCATTGATAAAGAATGATGCGTGATCCAATTAAATTACTTATCGTTTTCGAGAACGTAGCTGTTAGAATACCAATTGCAAAATGGTGGCCATATATTTATAGGCATTATGAATCGATTCCTAGTTTTAATATTTTACAAAATAAATTTTTTTGACAATCTAACATAATTGCGGTGGTGAAAGTTAAAAGTAAAACATACACAGTCAAATTTTATAAATCAAATAGTATGATACCTACGAGTGAGATGGCGCAGAATAAATTAAAATTATTTGAACCATGTATGTAAATAGAGAAATTATTTTTTTAATAACATTTTCGATTAGATACAATTTTAATACATAAAAAACAGAATAAATTATTCCGTTTTTTGTTAAATAAAATGCGTTTGGTCAGTATATTTTAAACATTTTATTTAAAACACATAGTACAATCTACATTCAAATTAATTTCAATAGATAGAGCTGTGAAATGGTTGTAATATAGACATAAAATTTTAATTCTGCTCTTTTCATTTAAATGTCACATTTCGCACAGATGTCGCTAATTATTAACATTTTTTTACTTTGTAACGTAAAAAATTTCATGTAAGAAATACAATTATTTACACGTAAATAATAGTGTAAATTACGCAATGTAATTTACGTGCACAACACTGTCAGAAAGTGATTCAGGTAAGCTACATTTAATATTACATATGTACATATATGGGCGTTAGGTAGCTTTCAATAATATGCAGGTATTTTGTAAAATTTTTTCCTAAAGTGATAAATAAATAGAAAAAGGAGTATGGGAGTGATTTTATCAGAAGAAGGATCAACTTCCATTGAATTAGGAAATAATAAGCACATAACAACTGAAGAAATAGTTCAACATTCATGGAAAAGAGGGTGTAGAAATGCACAAAATTATTCTCAAAACATCCAGAAAGCTAAACGAAATAGCTGTGAAAAATATATCACTAACAACTCTCTTATTATTCATGCCAAAAAAAATTCTACATAGACCTTTTTGTTTGAAGAATTGTAGGGATAAAATAAGTTTTTTTTACCCGCCAAATGATGTTATTATCAAACTTTAGTTAACAAAACTTGTTTTTAAACGCAGCAATTAAACGAGAAATTCCTAACCATATAAGACCAAGATACCGTATTTGACATATAAAAATGTAAGTGTGTTAGTTTGCACAAAAATTTTCCTGAACACATATAACACCTAAGAAGGACGGTTCGACCGTGCTATTAAGCAACATGTTCCTCGAGCAGATTTTCGTGGATCATTCGAAGGATAAAGACAGAAAACATCAGAATCTCTCATAGCTGATGTCAAAGAGCTTATTCAAAGATTTCCTTCATACAATAGCCGTTATACAAGATCAAATAATCCTGGCAGAAAATATTTAAGTCCAGATTTAAACATTAGGAAAACGTTTAGCCTTTACCTCGAAACATGTAAAATTTTTAAAAACCAGCATATTAACGAATGGATTTACAGGAAAACCTTTAAAAATGAGTTTAATTGAGTGAAAAGACACCTGTCCAAAATGCGATTCACTAAACTTAAAAGTTGAAGCTTGTGAGAAAGAAGGTCAGAAAATACAATTAAAACTAGAACATAACTTACATCTTAGAAGGGCAGAAATGGCTAGGAACTCTTTAGAAGAAGATCAGAAAAAGGCCCCACCAAATCCTAATGAATATTTCGCCTTTTCATTTGATTTGCAGAAAGCATTTCCCTTCCCCAAACTAAGTGTTTCTGTATAGTGTTACATGAGAAATATGTACGTTTTAAATTTAAGGTTTCTTAACTTTCACAACAATAATATTAAAATATATGTTTGGGATGAAACCCTGAAGGAAGCCGCTTCGTGTTGCATTAAACATCTTAAGAATGCTACATCAACTCAAAAGTATGTAATTGTATATAATGATGCATGTACCGGTTTATGGACATATTACCCTGCAAAATAAAGCCTGCAAAGTGAATAAAATAATAAATCCATGAAATAAAATTGAAACATTATTCTCCTACAAAACTAATCGGTGTACTATACAATCAAAATTGACGTTTACGTGTGAAAAACTGCAACCTAAAACTTCAATCATATTCTATTAAGTTAATAATTAAGTTCAATACATTAAGCCTTTCGAAAATGTTTTCACAAAATTCCACCTCGTTCACCATCTTTTAATCGAAATTTGGCATGCATAAATGAATACGTCATTATGTGATGCAAACCAAAATCACTACTCAACTCAAATCAACACTTCCAAGTTAGCATTTTATTTATATGATTTACTTAATTTATAGCCTTTTCACATTAATTAAATAAATTTAATCATTTAATGCATTTTATAATGCCCTGTAAAAAATAAAATAACTCATATCTAAAATAAATCCATCCTATATGAATTATATAAGGTGGATTCCAATTCGACTCAAAACTTATTTGATTATACAAAAATATAAAAAACCTATTTGAGTCGAATACCCTAAAATTTCGTTGTGTTTGTACAGTTCATGTTTTATTAAGAACATTATAGTTGTAACATAAATACAAATACAAAAAGAGGGGAAATAACAAAATAGAATAAAAACAACAGATTCTTATATACTAAACAACCAACACACATTAAAAGCAAATATCTCTACAATCTTCCATGTGCGTAGCAAAAGACTTATCATGTTTTCATTATTTTATATACAGCTAATACCATTACAGCGCACATACAAAACAATCCTGATCTATATATCAAGTATAGAAAAATATTGGGAACCAATAATAAATAGTACATTTCCCTAATAGGATCCGCGTAAAGAGCGAACGAGGCGGCCCGTACAAACATTTCGTTGGCTTTCTCATGTATCAATTTTCAAGAATGTATTTCTGTCTATTATACTTTGTACATAACATAAAAACCAAGAACCAAAACCATACCGAAACCCACAAAAATGTTTATACGTATCTATGTATAAACACCTTTGTTTGGCTTGCAAGAACGAAAATCGAATATGAAATTAACTACGACGTATGTTAATTTACGTTAAAAACTATTTTGATACGATCCAATTATTAGGTTTTAGTAATAAAATCATGTACAATCCAATCACACACACGTTAAAAACATGCACCCAATAGAAATCAATAATTTTCATTTGTTTATAGGCATAAAACATTGCCTGTTAAATGCATCCCGGTGGATTGCATTTTTCAAAATTACACTTTAAATTATTTCACTTCCACTTTAATTATTATTTCACTAAAAACTGAATTAAATAGAAATTAAATAGAATTAAAATTATAATTATAATTAAACTTTATATACTACATAAACTACATAAATAAAACAAAATAAAAATTAAATTAAATTAAATTTTTGAAGAGAATAGAAAAAACACGTCTATCCTCTTTGACGAACATTCGCTCACCCCCCATTTTTAGGCATATTAAAACGTCTGATTTGTAGATCTGTGGTTTTTTGTGGCTTTTCTTTATGTTTGCTGGACCTTAAGTGTTGATCATACACATAAATTATACATATACGATACCAATTTGATGTCAAATGCGGACATTTGATGATTATTTTGTAAATCACGGATTCCGCGTTTCGTACAGTGACATGTTTCAATTTGTATAAGTGTTTTATAACTGTGCAGTCAGGTTATTTAAATTTTGTCAATAACTATCAAACCCTAGATTTTATTTCGGCAGATTGAATCTACTCATAACATAGAATAAACAAAATGAGATATGTAAACAAATGTACGTACGTTACGTACGCGTGAGAAAATTGACATGGAACTAATGGAATGATTGAAATGCTTTTGAATACTATACAATTTAGGCAACAAAAAGGTTCAAAAATGTTTATTTAGCTCAAAAAGGTTTCAAACCATGGAAAAGGTGAGAAAAGGTGCTAACAAACCGACACCATTTGAAAGGAAATTTTATGAATCATGTTTCTATGTAACTAAAACGCGTAAAGCTGGGTCCAGTACGAAAAGGTTTTAACCTAAGGACGTGTTCGAAGTTTGTGATAATTTTGTTTGTGTAATAATTTTGACAGAAGTGAAATAATTTTCTTTTCCATATTTTGTAATAAGTTTCATTTGTACTCTTTTTTATAAAAATAAATTAATGTAATACGGCTTAATTATTGTTATTGCATGCTTTTGTTTATGAATATTATTACAGAAGCGTCAAATTTACAACACGTAGTGGCTGTGATAATTTGGTTGCATACAAAATAATGTCATAATTATTACAGCTGGAATAATTATCACAAACTTCGAACACGTCCTAAAAATCAAAGCCTTAATTATCAATAATAATTTGTTGAAGTTCTACAATTTTCTTATCTTTAGTTAGAAACCATTTATTAGGCATATCAATCGACAAGATGAATTCATTCAAAACTATTGTGTGATATGATCTATCAAAAAAAAAATGCTTTAAAATGCTCATATGCATCATATCTTAAAAAATCCTTTAAAATAACAATACCCATGTTGTACAACAAAAACGTAAGATATTCTGTGCCTTTCCAGTATGCTAAATTATCCAAACCCCTTACAGCTCCGTGTATCTCTATTGGCATTTTTAATTGTTTAAGTATCCGCGATATGTTTTGAGTATCTGATGCAGAAAATCTTATATCGGTTAGTTTGAACTCGCCATTTGTCCAACCTGTTAAATATTTGTTCATTATTCCTACAAAAGTACATATTTAAAATAATTGAAAAGTCTATAAGATGTAAGCTATCGCCAACAGGAATTTGTTCTCGTATCATATCTATCGGTAATTGTTGTAAAGGAGATACAACCTATTATAGCACAAATTATTTGTTAAACACATTACATTTCTTAATAATTTATTACATGGTACATACCTTTAATAAATGCTCCAGCCCGTTGTTATTCCATTTTCAAGAAGGTCCTAGTATTCATTCACAAACTGCTTTAAATACTCAATCAGGTCTATCGGCTTTCCTTTCCCGCAATAAATACCTATGGCCATAGGATTGAAAGACTCGATTTCATTAATTGAAAAAAGAATGGGCCAAAATTGTATTTGTTAACTTTTATATATTGGTAAACCATCAATATTTATATTTAATGAAATGCTGAGAGCGTGATCTAGATTAGTAGAGAAATATTGCTTCAAACAAAACTCTAAGCCTTGATACCAATAAAAACCGTCACCAATCGCAATAAAGTTATGTGATTCAGGTGTTTCCAACAAAGTGTATCGAGAGGAACCGTCCCTTCAGACAATACCTTTGTCAGCAAAACCAAAAGTTTTTTCAATGTCTGATGCCTTATATTACTTTCCAATGCCCATATTTTAAGTTCTTTTTTAAAATGTATTTCGCTTTCCTGTTCTTCTTCTGGCTCGGAATCAGAATAATTGTCGTCACTAGCTAAATTCGCTGTCCAATTTGGACTTATATATTCGTCTCTGCTGTTTTCGTCTATATTTTCAATATCAGTTTCACACAAAGAAGCAGCAAACTCGACACTTTTCGTTGGGTTACACAATTCAGGTTCAGAGTTTCTTACATTGTTTGAAATAGTTTCATTTTTCGATGAATGACAGTTTTCAAATAGTATTTATATTTTTTCACGTGTTTTCTAAAGGTACTGCTCGATTTATATTTCTTCCATGAACTAAAATTTGACATTTTAACACTACTTTTACTGAACATCTATTACAACGCAACGCGTTTATAAAATGCGAAATGTCAAACTAAGCAAATGAAAAGTGCTTTATAACGCTTTAAAATAATTCATGTACTCTAAAAGTGTGGAAACTATATAAGTAAGCTGAATATAAACTATGCTATATTAAGTAAAACTATGCTATATTTGAGCAAAAAACTAAAAATGCTATAAATTCTAAAAGAGTTTTAATAAATAAAATGTGGCTAATAGAAACATTATACTCTAAAACACAACATGCTCTATATAACAAACTAGTTTTGCTCTAATTGTGGTTATAGAGCTTACTATAAAAGCTTTGTGCTCTACAAGCAAATAGAGCTAAAATCATAAAGAAACAATGAATTAGAGCAGCAGACATTTTGTGTAAAGCTAAAAGCTGCAGATAATTACGTTGTAGAACTGTTAAACTCATATGGTATTCTATGTTTTAGAACTGAAATAGAGCTCAACGTTGCTTGCAGCTCTAACAAATGTTACTTGGGGCCTATTTCTCAACTGATTATGATGAAATTTGACATGTGCGTTGGAAATAGGATTCTAACGAGGTTTTGATGGAGTTCTGGAATATGGCTAAGTATGATGGAACTTACATGTTGCTCATCCAATTATGATGAAGTACGATAGGTAGACTAATATAGCAATTTTAAAATGATTTTTAGATATATAGTAGTTCTGGAATATGGGCAAATAGGATGGAACTTTGATATTCCTTAACTGATAACAATGAGGTTCGAAATTGGGAATGAGGATTTAAAATAATATTTCTTATTCCAAAACTCTACACTATAACGTTAGCAGTTTCAATACTAATGCGCGCGTCTGCTTCACACTATGTTTTTCTAACCAAGGCCAAACTTACTGCTCTGACTGACAGCAAATACTCAGGAAACATAACCCAATATTTAAAGCGAAGGATTGGCAAGAAAAGTTTCTAATGGAACTTGAATATTATTACGGAGATAATCTTTATATTTTATAGAAGCCATATTGACTTATTTCTTATAACCTCATCTAAATATAATTTTTGGGCCACATTTTCTTCTATTCGTTGGAAACGTCAAAATCCATCATAATCGGTTAATAGCTAAGTTATATTCTTATTGACTATATTACAGAACTTTATCCAAAAATCATTTTAGAATCTCACTTTGTTGTACAATAGTATGATGGTATTTATTCTAGAATGATGGTGTAATGGTTTGAGGGTTTGATGGTATGACGGTATAATGATATGACCCGAAAAGAAACGTTTTTAGAGACATAATTCTTATAGTATATCGTTCTTGGCCTAACAAAAACCCACCGACATAAAAAATATTCTAAAACATTTATAACAACTACTCTAAACCATTCTTTATCTCAAGCTGAATTCATCTCGGCCGGCCAACAAATTTTTTCTGACTTCAAAGCAGCGCTGGGAAGTCGGAACTGCGCATTTTTGATAAGCCGGAAATTGTGTAAAATATTCCCTGTTTTTTTATGCCACTACTAAAATCATCAAAATTAGAATTTCAAAATCGAGATATAGAAAAGCTGGCTACGTCTACGGTTTGGCTCCGGCTCCAGCTCCGATTTCAGCTTATCAAAAATGTTCAGCTTCGTGGCTCCTGGCTCCAACTCCCCAGCCCTTCTTAAAAGGACTATATTACAGTACACCGAATGCATTAAACTATTAAACCTTGCAATTTCATCTTCATTTTCAGAAAATAAGGTCCGATGATGCCTTTTGACCAAAAACAGATGCAGTGGCTGCTCTTTACCGTCTGAGTCTTGCTTCTTTACCGTCCCATTCAACGTGAAATGCGCCTCATCGCTGAAGATGATTTTTAATGAAAATTAAACAATCAGTGTAAGCACACGATGCGAATGATGGTCAATTAACTTGATCTCTGGTATTAATTTGATCTTGTAAACTGGTCCTTGAAATGCCCAATTCAAGTGATCGATGCGTTGTTGATTGTTTCGGTTTATTTCTCACACTTTGCCTTAAAATAGCGATATTATCTGGTGTGCGAACAGTTTTTGGCCCCGCCAGTCTTTAGTGCTTCCACCACAGAACCCGTAGTCTCGAATTTACGCACCAAACGACCGATGGTTGTTTCATTTAGGCGGTTATGGTGATCAAAGTATTCACGAATTGCGCGAAACGTGTTTTTTATAGTTTCAACATTTTTGCAGTGCTCTAGAATAACTTTAGCACGGTCGTCAATCAAACATTCAAGCGTCTTGGCAAAATTATTTTTTATTTTCCTGCTTCTCAGTTGGACAACCCGTTATTAAAAACTTCCGTGACAGCAGCTGCTCTATTTGTTCTCCAGACGAGAACTCCTTCCATAAAGTTCCAAAATTAGAACAGTTGCGTCAAGAACTAGAACAAAATGACAGTCCCTTATATGAACTCAGAGATGGGTTAATCTATCGAAAATTAAGGAAATCAAGGATTCGTGTTTGAGTGCCGGAAGTGTTGGAAACATTCTCCGAAATTCTCATGATTGGTTAGGACATATATGGGTGTCGATAAAGTTGTTGAGCATATTACTCGAAATTTTTGGTTTCCTAGTATTCGTGACAAAGTGAAAAGTTATGTTAAAATTTAATAACCTTTAGCGCACCTAGTGGTAGAAAACGGGCTTTCTGCATTCAATACCAAAAAATAAGAGAGCTGACAAATTCTCATTACAAACGGTGCTACGAGTATGATGAAGCGATAACGGAACTCATTGATATAGATAAAGAGGAATAAGAAGTGTTCGATTATCAGGATTACGAGCAGGTATACGTCACCACCAAGTCAAAATTGTTATCTTTAATCAAATTAAAGACACCTTCAATCAAACCTCTTTGTACTGACCTAAATCAATCTTTTGTTGTGGCAAAGAAATCCATTCAGCTTCCGAAATTGCAAGTTCCTAAATTCTCGGGAAATTACGGTGAATGGCTGGACTCCAAAACCCAATTTACGTCCATGGTGATTAATGATGCAGATTTAACAGATGTGAATCGGTTTCGCTTCCTCAAATCATGCCTTGTGGAAGGCGCCAAATATACCATTTCTCAAATGGAAGTGTCGAGTGAGAATTTCAAAAGCGATTGAGCACGATCCATTCACTGCTTATTAAAGGGCTCTTAATAGACTTGGCAGCAAAGATGAGCTAGCTAAAAATTTGCTGATTTATTTGCTGCTGTTGAAATTGGACTCAACTACTGCCACTAAGTGGGAGGAGTCTACAACCAAGAATATACCAACATGGAAAGGATTTTGTACATTTTTGGAGAAACGTTCTTGCACTTTAGAAAAAATCGATTAGAATAAAAAACAAACAAACCGAGTTCCCGTACAGTCATGAGCCGCCCGTTCAACTAATCAAAATCGCTGCAACCACTAGGCATTGCATAAAGTACAACTCACCGAATTATGTATTGGTTGCCTGTTCCAGTTTTTCCGCGCTCTCTCCCTTTGAGCGATATCAATACGAAAGCAGAAATCGGATTTGCATGTTGTGCCTTAGAGGAAAGTATTGCCGTAAACGTCACCATACAATGCGCCATTTCGAAGCAGAAAACCGAGTAGTCGTTCCAGTGACTTCAGCGAGTTCGGGTTCAACATCTCATGCAGAAATCATCAAATGATCAAACTTGCAAGAAGCACTTGTTACATCAGGCGGTTTCCAAGATGATTCCGCTTTATTAGTAACATCCAAACGTGCTTAATAATTAAGGTTGACTGGTCCCATGTCGCGCATTACTAGATACGGGGGCGTCTGTGACTTCGTCAAGGGGTTTCTGTTGGCTCATCATTGTGTTCTGATTTGGAACAGCAGAGGAATTACCCATATCTGCGGAGTTTCAAATTCCACCTGAAGTAATACTGGCTGACCCATTATATTTCAAGCCACAGAATGTCGATCTGCTTATTGGAGCCGGACTATTTTGGGATCTATTGCTGCTTGGGTAGGCAATTAGCGGTCCACATCTATCATGGCCTCGATCTGCCAGAACCGCTCTTACAAGTGCTACCAATAGATATTCCTCGCTGGAAAAATTGGATAACATGGGAAAGCTGGTGCAGTCTTTTTGGCACATCGAATCCTATCCTGTTGCAGATGTGGAAATAAGTCAAAAAAAAACAAGAATGTGAGAACCATTATGTTCTGCTTCCCACTCGCCGAACAAAAGATGGATGTTACATTGTCTGATTGAGGTTTCCAAAAAATCCATCATGTTTGGGCAAATCTTATAATTTTGCAATGCGCCGCTATCTGAACTTGGAAAAGAGGCTTTACCGCTTGCCCGAAATGAGAACGAGCTATTCGGAATTTATTCATGAGTACAAGACGCTGAAGCACAAAATTGAGGGTCGTTTTTGACGGCTCATGCAAAACTTCATCATCATTTTCGTTGAATGATATTCTGCATTCTGGACCAAAACTTCAGAAAGATCTCTTCGTTACTCTTTTGCGATTCACATTGTTTCATTATGTTTTAACCGGCGACATTCAAAAGATGTATCGATAAATTCAAGTTGCTGAAGTTGGTCGAAATTTTCAGTTCAACCAAGATGATCCGATTCAAATTTTTCGTCTGTACACCGTAACATATAGGATCGCCCCTCGGGCCAATTTGGCTATAAGGATACTTCATCGCTTAGCGACAGATAAAGAAGAACGTTCCCCTATCGGCGCTCCAGTGCTCCGTCAGAATTTTTATGTTAATGATATGCAAGATGAAATTACGAAATTGCTGGAGGCGGGAGGGTTCTCATTATCCAAATTCTCTTCCAATGAAGAGGCGATCATTCAAACAATTGACAACCAGCATCGAGAGAAGTCCCTTGAAATCGATGACCATGATGTAGTAAAGGCGCTTGGACTAATTTGGCAACCAATAAGTGATGTTTTTCGGTATTCCTATTTTCCAAATGGTACTTCAGATAAAATTACGAAACGGATCGTTCTTTCCGAAACGGCGAGTTTGTTTGATCCATTGTGGATTGGGACAAGGAGGTAAATGCGGCTCACTTGGGACTGTTACGATCGCAAGGTTTAAGTGCGACGAATCGAGTTACATGCTTTTTCGGATGCGAGTGAAAAATCATATAATGCTTGCGTATACCTTCGTTCATATTTCGAGAGCCGACGTCCGGTAATTGGATTGCTATTACGATCTCCAGGCTGGAGTTGTTGGGTGCCAAATTGCTGGCTGATTTGGTGTGTCGACTAAAGAGGGAGGTTTTGAGTGACATCACGATTTCAGCAGAATATTATTGGACCGATTCTTTAATCTGTCTGTGCTAATTAAATAATGAGCCCCATATAGTTGGAACACGTTTGTTGCTCATCGCGTCTCAAAAATTCAACAAATAACCAAAATTGTTTGTTGGCGACAAATCCCAGGTGAAATGAACCCTGCAGACATTAGCACTCGTGGTGATATGCCGAGCGAGCTTTCCAATTCTAGTATATAGTATGGTTCATCGGCCCTGAGTTTCTATGCCAAAATGAGGAAAATTGGCCCCCCTTCACACCAGCTAATTGAGGATAAGGAGGAGCGACGCAGCTGGTAATTTGCCCTAATGACCTAACCTATTCAAAATATTACCGACTCAATGAGCTTCTCCAGCAATTTCTTGGGTATTCGATGAAGCTTTGTTTTTGTAATGCGCTTTATTATAAGGTGCCGCGCTCCCATGATGACAAAAAACGAGCGCAAATTACTTTTACAACGATATAAATTGATTCATTTTTACACAAAGATACCTTCGCCAACCCATTCTGAAGAAACCGAGGTCGAGTTGCTGCCAAACAGTCGGGCCGTTTCACTCAGCTCTCGATTAAGAAGTTTGGGGCCATTTATTGACAATCAGGATCTTATTCGAGTCGGAGGAAGAATCAAGAAGGCTCGTCATCAAATACTCCTTCCCAAAAACCATCGATTTTCCGATTTATTAATCCAATATTTTCATCGTTACTGGACTTTGCAGTCCGGTCACGTGTGTTTGGTGCTTTCGAATGCGCCCCAGGATAATGGCGCAGTTTATGGATAATTTACCGAAGGCTCGCCTTGATTTTAAAAACGTCAAACCATTTGTTACATCCGGAGTAGACTTTGCAGGCCCGCTACGCGTCCGGCACCGTACACATTGTAAAATGGGAAAAAAGGTATATGGTACATTCCTTTTTTGTGTGAATGATTACCAAAGCGGTTCATTTAAAATTAGTAGTCGATTTGTCAACTGAGGCATTTGTACGCGAACTTAAACGTTTCATCGCCGACCGAGGTATGGTAACTAAGATTTATTCAGATAACGCAAAAAATTTCTTGGGGACTGCAAATCAATTGAAGGAAGTACAGAAGATATAGCAAGAGATAGCAAATGACACGAATGTTATACAACAATCTTGCCCCAGCATTTGCGTGGAGTGGATCTTTATACACCCTAGAGCACCTAACTTTGGCGGGCTCTAGGAAGCTTCAGTTAAAATTATGAAGTCAGATAGTTGTTCCGTAAATCAAAAATAGGGATGATTATTAACAAAAATAAATAAAATGTCATAGTTACAACTTGCGACTATTTCAAATGACGTTCTTTGGTATGCCGCGACCTTACGGCACTTTAATTGATAGCGATATAGTGCTAGTGGCACTCTATAACCTACCTAATATCTACTAACAGAATAATTTGTCTGCTATATCACATGGCTTGCAATAATTTTAATTGAATTTGGCTACTAACGATGCGTATCATGATTCATATCGATATTGAACTGCCAATCACACTGAATTACCAAAATAATTTTTCGTTTTTTTTTCTCTCGTTTTAGAAATCAATCACACCACAATCAGCCGAATTTATTAAATTAAAGAAGCAGCTAAGCAAATCATCGATCGCAAAACCATTAAATGTACACGAACTATTCGACAACGCTGTATTCGAGCATCCCGAGGATCCATTCGATGAGCTACGCAGCTAAATATAATGCAGTTTAGGGTTTATAAAATGTTTAGATAAAATAAATTATGCCATGTGATAAAACGTAAAAGCATTTATTTGATTTTTATTCGGCGGACACGAATACACAAACACACACATACATACACACACAAATAACCAAAAGCAAGAATTCAATTTTACTATCAACCGAATTTTATTTTTAATATCAATGTGGTAGCCAACAATATCTTTGGAATTTGTATAGCACTTGATGTGCTGTTTTGTGCTCTTGGGATTCTTGCTCCTCTTACCATTGGCTTAAAAGTATTCTTCTCCTCCTCCTCCTCCTCCTCTTCCTCCTCCTCTTCCCCCACCTGCGGAATCTCGATATTATCTCTTATTGGTGCAATCCGTGTCATTTTCATCGGTGGTTGTATAGCATGCCCCTCATATGCGCTTCCGGCAACAAACAAGAATATCACGACACAAATTAGTATTAACATAAATTTTGACATGACTAATTGATTTTGATTTCAAAACGGAGGTTTTTTTGATAAATTATAAATACAATATAATACGTTTGGACGTCACCTGATTTATGATAAATAAAACAAAAACCATCCACAGAAAAAATAAAAAAAACCTGCACGCTCCAATTTGATTTATTTTATGGCATGCTTGTGAACGTATTGGCAAAGTATTCAAAGCTAAAGTAGTTTACGCTAAGATATTTTGGCTTCGATACATTCCTGAGGAATATGGTTTTTATCCTAACAGCTACAATAAGTCATTGTCTTATGATGGGAGGATCTGAACGAAAGTGAATTATTTCCTAAAACATTTCTAAATTTTAAAAACATTTTAGTGTATTGGTAAAACAATAAATAAATGGTAATCAATAATGGTTTATTGAAACACACAAGCGAAAAATTGAATATAAATCAGAGATAATAATACACTGTTAAATTATACATACTATTAACTGCAAAACCATGTCTTGCCCAATAAACAAAAATCAAAGGTTTAATTTTTAAATTTACTAAACCATCTTCGGTAGTTTGTCCGGAAATGAAACTAAGAACATAATGTAGCTCATTCTTAACTTATGCAAATATTGGGGAAATTCTCTTGGAGCTATGATGGCTAGATTTGACGATAAACACCTGTAACGACTTACTAGTCGTTACTGCGTTTGAAATATTACGTAGCAATATACTATTATACTAGACATAGTTGTACATGCAATTGACAATTTTTATCAGACTGTTCAGATGGATAGAGCAAGTGTTATTGTAATGGTAAGCTATTGTTTCGAATAAATTTTGGTGTTGGGTAGGTAGAATGAATGGTAGCTAGTTCCCTGTTTTACTTCTTATTGTTTCTTTTATACGGTCATTACAGATCTTTTCACGTTTCGGTAACCCCACGCCAAAAGCTCCTGAGCTTTAGCCAGTGCAATTGACCGTTATACCGAAACCTCTGTATCGATATTTTTTGTCTGTAAACCATTCTTATAAGAATTGTTTCAGTGGCGCCCAAACAAAGTCTTAAAATGGTAGTGTAACTTCGTTTAGTCCATAATTTCAGTTTATATAGTTTTCAGTTATCCATTTTTTTTTGCTATAAATTATTGTTTCGCTTACGGTTCATGAAAAAGAATTTTACATTTGAGATGATTTATTCCCATATCAAACCAACTCACCTAGCGGAAAACAATAGATTATCAAATATTTACAATAAATAATTCTATTAGATACAATCGTTAAAGTATTTTTACGTTTTTGCCTTGTCACTCAAGCTTCATATCACTGGATTGTGAATAATACAAAATCAATTTAATTTATCTCCAACGAATTTATTTATTTCACAAAATTTATTACAACACAGTTTATCAATAAAAAAATCACAAAATCACTTTATATAAATTATTCTTAACTTTTACTGTTCACTTATAATTTTTATTTCCACAAAAACACTTTTTAATTCCTTTTTAATCTTTACTCTATCGCTTACCAAATATTACTAATAATCTTACAAGTTTACTCAATCGCGTTCCAAATACGAATAATCCAATTCGATCTTGTGCGCCTTTTTATATACACAAACCAAGCTTCTCGAAAGTTCATGACTTTTCCAGTTAGAATAGTGTAGAACAATTTTATCATGGAAAATTCCAGTTTAGTACAGTTTAACATTGAGCTATTAATTTTACTTATTCTATCACACGCTAGGTGTCACCGTCACACTAGCCCTCACATAAGCGTGTTCGTCCCGAACAGGACCCAAATCACCTCCTCTGTACATTGCTAAACCTGTCTAAAAGCACCAACTTCGATTTACCTCCTTGTCCTTTCCTAGTCCTGTAGGGTGCCGTCCATACAGGTTGCAGTTTCTTCGATAAATCCTCCTTCTTTTGTTGCGAGTTGTGACGCCACACCAATCGCCTTCCGTGTAATCCTTGGCTATTTACCCGTATGGCATATCGAGTTATCATCCAGTCGCCCGGCACTCGCACTCTACTTTGCACAACTTCAGATTTCGATGGCAGCTCCTCGCAATGACTGATTGTTACTCGCCTTACTATCGCATCCGTACCGTTGAATTTGAGTTTCAGCTCGATGTTATCGCTGCTCAATATTCCTCGTCCAAAATCCAATACAAAGCCATTCATCCTCATGAAGTCCGTTCCCAAAATAACCTCGTCCACAATGTCTGCGACCAGAACTTCGTGTGGGAAAAGAGTTTCGCCGATCCTTATGCTCACGATCTTTTTCCCTTTTATCATTGCACTCCCCCCATTTGCCATTCTTAATTTTAACTCATCAACTAGCTGCACTGCTCCTGGGATCAAGTCTTTCCGAACAATTGTGTGGGTTGCTCCGGTATCCAGCGTAATAATACACCTCCTCCCATCAACAACACCGCCCCTAACTGTGACGCTGCTTCCGCCTCGTGCTTCACTCGTAACAGGGATGAATGTTATGGGGCAACCAGACGGCGAAGCCAGCTTCGGTTCCTTCAAACTGACTTCTAACGTTTCCACTTTACCGACTGTTGCCATCCGCTCATCCAATTCCTGCTCTCCTCTTCGTGCTCTTTCTACAGAAGATGGTGATCCGTGCCGCTTTCCTCTTGGTTCCAAACAATCTCGCGAGATGTGGCCAATACTGTTACATACCCGACATCTTCGATCGCTGCTTCTAGACCTTTGTCCCGACCGTTCGGCGTTTGTCCGTATAAAAGGGTGGCGATCTCATCTTTCTCTGTATAACACTCCGACAGTCCATTGAGATGTGACCCAACTTCGCAAGTGGACAGACCGTCCAGTCGATTAAGTTGAAGCCACCAACATTCTACGGTACAACATCTTTCGGCATTTTCAAATTTCAATTTGAAACAGCAGCCAATCAAAACCGTTGGAACGATGAACATCTTGTCGCAGCGTTAATAGTGGCTCTTAAAGGTGAAGCAGCGGAGGCCTTACAAACAATTCCGGAAAAAGATCGCAACAGTTATCTCGAGATTATGAAGGCGCTGGATCGGAAGTACGGCAGTGATCACAAGCGGGAAATCTATTGAATGGAATTGAAAAGCCGCTACCAAAAGGGAGGAGAATCACTTCAGGAATTTTCATCGGCAATCGAGCGATTAGTACATCTAGCACATACCAGTACATCAGCCGATTATATGGAAAGGCTAAAAATTGACGCATTCATTGACGGTATACGAGATCCAGAGACACGCAGGGCGGTGATGTTGTCACCTAAAGCAACCTTCGCGGAAACCATCACTTGTGCGTTAACAAATGAAACTGCACAAGCCATCACCAAACCGTCAATGAAAATACGCCGAGTGGAAATCGACACCAGCATAAATACAGAACGGTCAAGACCAAGATACCGAGACGGAAGCGGCAAAATCAAATGTTGGGCATGTGATAAAATCGGTCACATCTCACGGGACTGCTGGGAATTAAGAAGAAAAAGGGGAAGATCACCATCTTCTATGCAGCGACGACCAAGCGGGGAGCAGGCAGTGGCTAGGCAAGAAGGCCAAATGACGACGGAGTCGTTAAACTACAAACAGTCAGCTTAAAGGGGCAGAAGCTGACTCCCACAACCGATTGCCCCATAACCTCCATCCGCGTCTCGAAAGTAACAAGAGGCGGTGACAGCTTAACAATTAAAGGCGACATTGATGGCACAGATTGCATCATAACACTGGATACGGGAGCAAATCGCACGATTGTCCGTAAAGATCTGATCGATGGAGATATACAACCAGCTAATGGATTGAAGTTACAAACAGCAACTGGAGGTAGTTCAATAATAAAAGGCAAAAAGATCGTGAAAATAAAGATCGGAAGAACTGTTTTCCAACACGAAGTGCTGATTGCAGATATTGTGGATGAAGTCATTATGGGGATGGACTTCATGAGGGCAAATGGCTTCTTGGTGGATGTTGGACGAGGAGTCTTAATTTACGATAACATCGAGTTGCCACTTCAATCTAGCAGTGCCGGAGCAACTACCAGGCGAATTATTATTGATCATCGGGAGAAGCTGCCACCAAACTCAGAAACGATCGTGTGGGGAAGGTTGGAGGGAGGTTCTGGGTCACCCAGGTTGTGAGTTGTTGAAGCTAACGAAGAAGAGAACGGAGCCAAGGAAATTATAATCGGAAAAGCCCTAGTTAAACCAAATAACGACCATAGAGTACCAATTAGGACTCTAAATCTCTCGGATACGACGAAAACCATCAAGAAAGGGACAGTCATCGGCAAATGTAACGAGGTATCGACTATAGTAAAGTGTGAACAGAAAAGTCCGATTGAAAAAGCCGACATGCAAGAGCAGAAAGAAATTGTAGAACAACTCATGCAGAAATGGACCGAAGATTTTACCGAGGCACAGAAAAATTCTGCACATCAACTACTCAAACGGTACACGTCCATATTCTGCAGTACATCGGATAATAACGGAAGGACTTCAATGGTAAAGGATCGAATTGATACGGGAGTAGAGATGCCAATTCGTCAACCACCCAGGAGATTACCATTGGCCAAACAACAAGAAGTCGACCGGATGGTAACAGATATGCAGGCAGCAGGAGTAATCGAACCATCTAACAGCCCATGGAGCTCACCGGTAGTATTGGTCGAGATGAAGGACGGTAGCTTGAGATTCTGTGTTGATTATCGAAAACTCAATGCTGTGACTAAAAATGATAGCTACCCATTGCCAAGGGATCGACGATACATTAGACACATTATCGGGTGCTCGAATATTTTCGACATTAGATCTACAAAGCGGCTATTGGCAGGTGAAAGTCCATGAGGAAGATCGCGAGAAAACAGCGTTCAGTGTGGGTAACGGACTTTGGCAATTTAATGTTATGCCGTTCGGATTATGTAATGCCCCTGCGACTTTTGAACGATTAATGGAGCGCGTGTTAAAGGGATTACATTGGAAGACGTGCCTAATATATCTGGACGATATCATCGTTATGGGGAAGGATTTCGACGAGCATCTAAAGAACCTGGCAGAAGTTTTAGATCGGATACAGGCCGCCGGATTGAAGTTAAGTCTAAAGAAGTGTAAGCTGTTCAGAACTGAAGTCAAATATTTGGGTCATCTCGTAACGACTAATGGAATTCACACCGAAGAAGAAAAGATCGCAGCAGTAAAGAACTGGCCAAGACCTAAAAATTTACACGAATTACGAAGCTTTCTGGGATTGTGCACCTATTATAGACGCTTCGTGCCAGGATTCGCCAACATCGCCAAGAGTTTACACGAGTTGACCAGGAAGAACAAGGCATTCGAATGGAAGAATGACCAGGAAGAAGCATTCGTGGAACTAAGGAGACGGTTGTGTGTCGCGCCAATCCTCGCGTACCCTATACCCAACGTGAAATTTATTTTGGACACCGATGCAAGTAATGACGGTATAGGAGGTGTGTTATCACAGGAAACCAATGGCCAAGAACGAGTTATTGCGTACTTCTCCAAAACATTATCAAAACCGGAGCGTAATTACTGCGAGACACGGAAAGAATTGTTGGCTATAGTGGAGTGTGTCAAGCATTTCCATAAGTATCTTTATGGCCAAAAATTCCATTTACGGACAGATCACGGCGCCTTACGGTGGCTGTTACAATTCAAGAATCCAGAGGGACAAGTAGCACGCTGGATCGAACGTCTTCAAAGCTACGATTTCCAAATTGAACATCGGAAGGGAAGTGCACACAGAAATGCCGACGATCAACACGGCCGTGTCCAGTAGAATGTTAACGTTGTGGCCATGTTGAAGCAAAGGAAGACATCATCGACGTTCGGCTTACGCAAGTGCTGCCTGATGAGGAGTTGACCGACGAAATTGTCAGGAAAAAGCAATTGGATGATACGAATTTATCAGTTATAATGGAATAGAAGAAAAAGGAACACCGGCCAACTTGGAGCGAGATCGCGGACAAAACTCCCATTGTCAAGGCTTATTGGGCTCAATGGGATAGCCTCCGTCTTGAGAATGGCTGTTTAAAACAGGCAAAGTGCCGGATTGCGGAAATCCTGAATGAGTATCATGGAGGAGCAAGTGGGGGCCACCTTGGAATTAATAAAACTCTAGCAAAGATACGTCAACGATTCTACTTGGCAGGATGTAGGCAGTCAGTGATAGAATGGTGCCAAAAATGTGACCAATGTGCGGCGGTGAAGGGACCCGCACGCAAAAGTCGTGGAATCATGAAACAATATAACGTCGGAGCACCATTCGAAAGAATTGCAATGGATGTAGCGGGGCCATTTCCCACCACCGAGAGCGGCAACAAATATGTGCTAGTAATAATGGATTATTTCAGCAAATGGCCGGAGGTGTACCCCATTCCCAATCAGGAGACGACAACAATAGCTGATGCCGTAGTAAACAACTGGATTAGCAGATTTGGAGTGCCGATGGAGATTCACACCGGTCAAGGACGGAATTTTGAATCGGTGGTGTTTCAAGAAATATGCCAGGTGCTCGGTGTAAATAAAACGAGAACAACGCCTTTGCATCCACAGTCTGATGGTATGGTGGAAAGATTCAATGGTACATTGGAGAAATATCTAGCAAAGGTCGTTGAGAAAAACCAACGCAACTGGGATCGACGTATACCGATGTTTCTGATGGCCTATCGATCAACAATACATGACACAACCGGAATGACACCAGCTAAAACGTTATTTGGAAATAATCTACGGTTACCTGGAGATCTAAAGTTTGGGACTGTACCATCATCGGCTTTATGTGGACAGGATTACGTAGACCGAATGAAAGAGGAACTTAATGAGATTCATCAATTTGTACGGGAGAAAATACGGATGTCAAGTGACCGGATGAAGGCTCGATATGACATACGAGCAAATAATCAGGGCTTCCAGGAAGGGCAATTAGTATGGCTTCACAACCCGCAACGGAAAAAGGGATTATCACCGAAGCTACAACCAGCATGGGAAGGACCTTACACTGTCATCACAAGGATGAACGACGTGGTTTATCGGATACGGAAGGGACATCGAGGTAAACCAAAGGTAATGCATTTGGAGAGGCTGGCCCTGTACAGAGGAGGTGATTTGGGTCGTATTTGGGACGAACAGGCTTAGGTGGGGGGTAGTGTGACGGTGACACCTAGTGTGTAATAGAATAAGTTAAAATTAATAGCTCAATGTTAAACTGTTCTAAATGGAATTTTCCATGATAAAATTGTTCTACACTATTCTAACTAGAAAAATCATGAGCTTTCTAGAATTTTGGTTTGTGTATATAAAAAGGCGAACGATGTCGAATTGGATTTAGTAATATTTGGTAAGCGATAGTATAAAGATTAAAAGGAATTAAAAAGTGATTTAAAAAAAGTGTTGTAGTGCGATAAATAAAGTAAAAGTGATCAGTAAAATTTAAGAATAATTTATATAAGGTGATTTTGTGAATTTTTATTGATAAACTGTGTTATAATAAATTTTGTGAAATAAATAAATTCGTTGGTGATAAATTGAATTGAGTTTGTATTATTCACAACCAGTGATACGAACCTTGATTGACAAGGCAAAACGTAACAATACAAAACAAATGCTCGCCATCTTGTGCAGTTTCGTGAGCATTGACAGTTTGTGTTTTTTCATAAGGTGGAAATACTTAAGCATCGTAGCAACTAATTTACTGAAAAGTTTGGTTTTTCCTTCATAACATTTTATTTAACATTTAATGTCAAGTCATAACAACAATCATCAGATATAAACTTATTCGTTTATCCAGGAAATTCAATTTTCCGATTTATTTTTGAAGTGTTATTAAATAGAGCTTTCCAAATATGGACGTTGCACACCTGGACGTAGATGAGTTTGAACTGGAATGTACACTTCGGGATATTCAAGGAAAATTAGTGGTCGACAAACCAGCTAATTTAAAAGAAAGATTGGCATTAGAAATCAACCATTCTCAACTAATACCGACGAAAGCCCATGTAGCAGCTCGCAAAAACCCTAAGAATGAAATATTTAAAATTTCCTTAAAATTAAAGTCAATTTGTCTATTCAAGATGAAATTGAAAAGGATCAAAAAGGTTCATTGATTGGGCTGAAGAGTAGACTTATACATGTTCAGAACCGATTAAAACGACTAAATGATTCTAAGACAGTAGCCGCTGGAGTTTCGGAAACATTATCTAAGTGAGATCAGATAATTGATTTTGTTGACAAAACTTTAGCGAATACAACCAATGGAAACGACTCTATAAATCAGTTTAATGCCATTGAGTTGAATGTGGATGAACAAGAAGAGGAAGATTCGGATGATACCGACTCGTCTTCATTACGCTAACTTTCGAATAGAAAGTAGAAGTTCTGAGCTTAAGAGTGGAAATAATCAACCGTCCAGAACATCTCAAAATCGTCGAAAGTAATGTAGGGGTATCAGATCAACTAAATTCACAGCCAGCCGCCGGATTCCAACCGGCATCTGTTCCGAATGTCAACTTTGATATCCACAGACATATACCGCAATCTTCTATGGTCAACCCATTTGTACTAGCATCGAACATGGATTATTTTGTCCAACCTACTTCTATAAATCCTCTTATACCGAGTTAATCAAATAAACAGGTACAATATCACCAGCCACGAAAAGTTATGGCAAAATGGAAAATATCGTTTGATGGATTACCCGCCGGCCTTCATATTAAAAAATTCCTCTTTATGGTAGAATTTCAAGCCAAAGCTGATTGTATCCAGGAAGACGAGATTGTAAGAGATTTTAGCGTCCTTAGAGGAACCGCCTCTAATTGGTATTGGGATTTCGTGCAACGTCATCCAAATGTTAGTTGGTCTATTTTAAAAGAAGAATTAAAGAACAGATTTCAAGATCTACGATCTGGTTTGGAAGTACGAAGACAGCTAGATAACCGGAGACAAAAACATAGTCCATGCCATTTCTTTGCAGGCCGAATGCCACATCTCGGATGTAGAACTTATGTATATTTTACATCGAAACATGCGTGCCGGGTTACAAGAACGGGTGCTGGAAGACCAAGTCGATAATTTAGATGGGTTAGTAAAACGATGTGTGGCGCATGAAGATGTGTGCCATAGAACAGGAATATTACCAGAACTATTATGTCAGCAACGGCAACGATTTATCAACGAAATTAGTTATAGTAACGGCCATTCTACTCAAATATTTAATGCACAAACGACGGACATGGCTACTCAAGTTAACATCAAGAATAATAATGGTGAAATATCGGCACTACAAGTAAACCGCGGCCCAGTTATCTCATCCACTCCGAACAGAGACTTGCATCAAGCGGCACCATGGGAAAATAAGGAGCCCCACTGTTGGAACTGTGGTCAAAACGATCACTTTTACAAGAACTGCCCTATTCCGCCCAGTCGCATATTTTGTTATGGATGCGGTATATTAGGAGTATTATATCCACATTGCATGAGGTGTAAACGGAATCCGGGAAACTATTCGCTCAGGCAAATTGTCCCGGACAATCCGCCCAGGCAAATTCCGCCAACCTGGAACCCCAGACAAAATTCGCACAACTTTACCCTCAGATCAATTCTACCGAACAACTTACCACGGGAGGATGTGGCTACCAACGTAGATCCCGAATTTTACCATCTCCAATCAAAGAACACGTCAAAACTATCAATACCACCAATAAAT
Organism: Tipula vernalis; assembly: GCA_958295665.1. Lineage (NCBI taxonomy): Eukaryota > Metazoa > Arthropoda > Insecta > Diptera > Tipulidae > Tipula > Tipula vernalis. Next base: position 147,953,528 of record OY282559.1, read on the forward strand.
TAGCTTCAAAGTTTTCGCAAAATTAATAAAAAAACAAATGGCTGAATCAATAATTTCGGATGAAGGGGATGGTAGGCCTTATGCGGAGGTAATTGTGGGCGGACGGTCGTATCTCGGATTGCTTGATAGTGGTGCGAATATATCCGTTTTGGGTAAAGGTTGTGAGCAATATTTGAGTTCAGATCACACAAAGAACCGCGAACGGAAACAAAGTAAACATAGTAGGATATATTAAAGTACCAATACTATTCGCTGGGAAAACATGTAGCGTAATTTTACATCTATCGCCAAACCTTAGCCAAGTGCTATTATACTTGGGTGTCGATTTTTGGCGATTATTTGGCTCACAAATATCTTGCTCTTCAAATAAAAAGTCGAATGCGACTTTAATCGGTAACGTGAATATGATTTCAGAATTGACTGTTGGTGAAACACCTATAAATTCTTTACCAAAACATATTCTAACCATGAAGCAGCACGAAATAGTAAATATGGGTGTTAAACAATTCCCATCGTCTGCTGTATTGGGTTTGGGTAAAACTGGTTTGCTGAAGCACACCATTGATGTAGGTAACTCAACACCAATCAAACAAAGGTATTATTCCATGTCACCGGCAGTTCAAGCTGATATTCACCAGGAAATTGATAGGATGTTGTCCTTAGGAGTCATTGAGGAGAGTAGTAGTTCGTGGAGTTGACCGATCGCTTTGGTTCGCAAGCCGAATGGCAAAACTGGATTTTGTCTAGATGCAAGAAAGCTAAACGAGATGACGGTGAGGGACGCTTATCCCTTACCTATCATCGAGGGTTTGCTGGGGCATCACAATAAGACTCGCTATATATCTTCATTAGATTTGAAAGACGCCTTCCGGCAAATCCCATTAGACGAGGGTTCAAGGGATAAGACAGCCTTCACCGTCCCCGGTAAGCTCTTGTATCAGTTTACTGTTATGCCATTCGGCTTGTGTAACGCGCCTCATACGATGTGTCGCTTAATGCATCAGGTGAAAAAAAAAAGTGTTACCGCTTGGTATCGTCGATTAATTTTGCGGTATTCAGAGTTGGCGGAGCCATTGACCCGGTTACTGAAGAATAATATTAAATTTAGCTGGTCTGAGAAGGCAGAGGATTCCTTCAATCAGCTTAAAACGGCGTTGTGCACAGCTCCGGTGTTAAGTAATCCAAACTATTTGTCCCATTTCTTTATACAATGTGATGCATCTAGTACAGGAGTAGGTGGTGTGTTCTTCCAAAAAAGCTCCAACGGCGAAGGATGTCCTGTTGCCTATTTTTCTCAGAAACTCAACGCAGCACAGCGAAATTATAGCACTACCGAGCTTGAATGTTTCGCCGCTGTATTGAGTCTCAATAAATTTAGGCAATATGTAGAAGGATTCCCTTTTTCGCTCGCTGGAGTTTAAAAATGCAGAGGTTTGACTTTAATATCGAGTACCGAAAAGGGAAAGATAACGTGGTACCTGATGCACTGTCAAGAAATTTTGCGGAAGAACTTACCTTAAATCAAAACGTTACCAACCATCCATTATACCTTGATCTTAATTCACCAGCTTTTGAAACTGATTCGGCGTATAAACAGTTAATAGATTCAATTACGCGCCTGAAACGAAATCCAATTTGCGAGTTATTGAAACTATAAAGTGTTTATCAAATTATGCGATTCCCGTAATAATAGTGTCAGTTCTGATATTCCCGAGTGGAGAATATACATACCGAAACAACTTACAAGTGCATTAGTGAAGGCAGCACACGATCATCCAACATCGGCTCAGCTTGGTGTACAAAAAACAATTGAACTGCTCAGAAGATATTATTACTGGCCCGGTATGATAAAAGATATAACGGAATTTCTAAGCAAGTGTAATCTGTGCAAAGAATCGAAACCAGTCAATCAAATCTTACGACCCCCAGTGGGTGCTTATGTAGAATCAATACGATCTTGGCAACAAATATATATAAATTTTTAGAGCCATATCCACGGTCGAAAGGTGGCAATCGATATATATTCATAGTATTAGACAAATTATCAAAATTCGCTCTTATTGAGCCTATGAGGGACGCTACGACGAAAAACGTTATTAAATTTCTTGAACAGCGAATTTTTAATCTATTTGCCGTGCCAGAAATCGTTTTTAGTGACAATGGCAAGCAATTTACCGCAAATGGGTTTGCTGCTATTGTTTATGAGAACAACTAGTGATGTGATGCGTAGTCAACAAAAAATAGCAACACTACACATATTTTCGGGTTTCTTTATTTAAGCCACTATTGGATGCATGGATCATTCCACAATTGTCACCACAGATCCGGAATCGAGGTTCAGATCAGTACACTAAAACAAAAGGGAAATTATATAATTTAGTTTTAAGTATACAATAAATTATTGTAATTATTAAACATTATATACTTAGCCTTTTTTGTTGACATATTTTGTGTTGACGTTTCAATAAAATTTCAATTCACAATGTGTGTCGTTGCGTAATGCACTGTTTGTGTAGAGTTTTGGCCATCTGCCAAAAATATTGTAAACTATATTTAATGACATTTTGTAAGCCATTGTGAATTTATGTATTTTCAATATTGTAAAAATAAAATAAGCAATTGGTCTCTTTTAAAAAAAAAACCACAAATAAGATAGGACGTGTGTTATAAAACCATTTGGATTTGGGGTGAAGATTATCATAAACATTTTTGGTGCCGAAACCCGGGATTTATATCCACAAGACATATACAATTACATCATACTAATTTATACGGATATTCATGCGCACATACATCGTGCGGTAAAGTATAAAAAGCGGATAATTCAGGTACAATTTTAATTATTATTGTGTGATTAGGTGAATGAAAGCGTTTCTGGTGTGAATAAAAAAGTAAAACGGGTGAAATCAGTGCAACACGTGTCAACTTATAACCTCAATTAATTCAAAATGACCGATAGAGCAGAACGATTGAGAGACCGTGCTGTCACTCGAATTAAAACGAGTTTGAAATCAGCTGAGGCTATTACGAATACCACACAGCTTGCAACAATTATGAGTCGATTAGAGCTGCTAGAATCACATTATCGAGACTTCAATAGCCATGAGGATGAACTTTTTGCTCAACCAGGTTATCAGCCGATTACTGAATTGGTAGATGAAGTATATGGTAAAGCTCGTGAACTATGCTTACAAGCAGCTGCCAAGAAAAAACCGGTACCTGCTGATACGCCTGAGTTAAATACAACATTAGAGAGTTTTGTGACACAGCAACGAACCTTCTATGAAGGAATAAGTTCCTCAGCTCAAGCACGTCTTCCAAAGATTACTATCGCACCGTTTTCCGGAGAATATCAATATTGGCCGTCATTTCATGACTTATTTACGACAACGGTTCACGATAGCACAAGTCTGAGTAACGTGCACAAATTTCAAATTCTAAGTGGGTTGTTAAAAGGCGATGCAGCATCATTGATTCGTCATATTTGCGTAACTGACGCCAATTACACGGAGCTCTATCAGCTCTGCAAGCGATACAACAAGGTTAATCCGATAATTCATTCACATATTCAATCATTTTTTGATCAAAAGTCATGTCAACAAGCAAATGGGAAAGAATTAAGGCGTATAGCGGAACACGCTGATGAGGTTATCCGTGGATTACGAGCATTGGGTCCTGATGCCGAGACACGCGATCCATGGCTAATTTATATCATGCTATCAAAGATCGATAACGAGTCAAGGCAATTGTGGGCAACCCGTTCAGTTGATAAAAAATTTCCATCATTTAGCGAATTTATTGAGTTTTTAAATGTAAGATGTGACTCATTGGAAACGTATGAGCCAAGTACTAAGAAATCAGCCACCACTACAAAACCAGCAGTCAGAAGTTTTCTGGCTGGCAGTGAAGTGACAAGTACATGTATAATATGTAAGGGTTCACATCTTATCCACAAGTGTCCTACATTAAAAAACATGCCATTGGAATCCCGCCATCAAACGGTAATTGAAAATGAACTATGCCGTAATTGCCTGCGCAAGGGTCATATTAGTGACAAGTGCTACAATAAAACATGCTGTCTCATTTGCTATAAACGCCATCACACGTTGCTTCATAATTCTCACCTGACATCGACAATATCACCTAATGATCCAACATCAATCACAAATCATCACATTCATTATGATGACTCACCGAATCCGAACAAACATGACATAACACCAATTAAACCAGGTACACACATAGCGGTACCTGAAGATGGTCAGAAGACCGTATTACACACGTTATATACAACGCATGATACTATCTTGCCGACAGCGGTAGTACATGTGTCATCATGTATCAGACAGCTCCAGCTAGCAAGAATATTGCTTGATTCAGGCTCGCAAATGACCTTTGTGACGGAATCATGTATACAAACGCCTAGGTCTAAAACGAAAGCATGCAGCCATTTCTATCCACGGTCTAGCAGCAACACCAGCTGGAATTACGAAGGGGAAAACCGATATAACGCTGATATCACGTGTAGATAACCACTACACTATTACTCTGGAAGCACATATCATACGACAAATCGCCAGTTTAGTACCCACAAAAGTGCATTCATTGACGAACCATCCAATTCTAACGTCACTACAGTTGGCAGATCCTGAATTCCAGAAACATAACGAGATAGATATATTGGTAGGTGCCATTGTATTCTTCGAACTATTAAGTCCGGAAAGGCAAATAGTTTCTGGTTTGCCCACTCTCAAAACTCAAAATTTGGTTGGCTCGTCGCAGGTACGTTGAAATCAGATCCTGCCGATCCTACATATGTTCATGCTGGTCTTGGAACAGCCACCGTAAATATAATCATGAAATAGACATCAGTATGCTGTTGAAGAAATTTTGGGAACTCGAAGAAATTCCAAGTCAACATGTGCCAAATTCTAGCAATGACTGGTGTGAAACGCATTATAATCAAACAACTACACGAGAAACCGATGGAAGATTTTGTGTCAGACTGTCATTTAAACGCCCAAAACCGCAGTTAGGTAACTCCTGGCATGCAGCCCAACGAAGGTTATTGGCCATGGAACGAAAATTTACTGTTTCACCAGAGTTCTGCAAAAGTTACAAGGATTTCATGCGTGAGTACATCGAGTTAGGTCACATGAGTCACCTACCCTGGGCAAAGGTTACGGTGGGCGACGACGATAAATATTTCATCCCACATCATGCCGTGGTAAAATCAACCAGCAGCACTACTAAACTACGAGTAGTGTTCGATGCATCCAGCCAAACCACCACGTCAGTATCTCTAAGCGATACACTGCAAATCGGACCCAATATCCAGCAAGATCTACCAACGATTGTATTAAAATTTCGAAAACCAATAATTGTATTTGTAGCCGACATCGAGAAAATGTACCGGCAGGTCAACGTGGACTCTACCGATGCAAATTATCAGTTAATTCTATGGCGTGAGAACCCCAAGGATCCAATAAGCATCTATAAGCTAAACACTATCACATATGGTACTGCATGTGCTCCATATTTAGCGGTCCGAACACTTCAACGGTCTACTGAAGAGTTTCAAATGTCATATCCCGAAGCATCCCGCGCAATTTGCACTAACTTCTACGTCGATGACCTACTCACTGGTTGTGATTCATTAGAGGATGCTAAATGTCTAAAAAACAATATTATTACCATTTTAGGCAACAGTGGGTTTCATCTAAGAAAGTGTAGGTCGAACTCACCCGAGTTTCTGCAGTCGTTCTCTCAACAAGAAATCGAAAACACATCCAAGCTAATTGAAGAAGATCCTGCAATCAAAACATTGGGAATAGTGTGGCACGCAGTATCAGACACATTCCAATTCAAGGTACAGCACACTGATGATAATATTGTGTGGACGAAGCGAAGCATGTTGTCAGCAGCATCGAGAGTTTATGATCCTCTCGGATGGTTAGCACCCGTGATTATCCAGTTCAAGATCATTCTACAAAAAATTTGGCTACTCAAACTCGATTGGGATGCACAGTTACCAGACACCATTACTAAGGCTTGGAAGAATGTCCATGACAATATGGCTGATTTAACTAAAATTCAAATTCCCAGATGCTTAACAAAGCAGCCGAACTCAAGATCCATCCAAATACACGCATTCTGTGATGCATCTGAAGCGGCATATGGAGGGGTCATCTATTTGAGAGCTGAAGACGAATTAGGCAACATCACAGTAAACATCATATGGGCAAAGAGCAAGGTAGCACCGTTGAAGCAGATTTCATTGCCACGATTGGAACTGTGCGGGGCAGTTCTAGTATGCGATTTAGTCAAATTTTGCATTCAATCTTTAAATTACGACAATATAACGATCCATGCCTGCACCGACTCTATGATTGTGCTCCATTGGCTGTCGGACATTCCACGAAGGTGGACCCGTTTTATCGCCAACAGAACATCGAGAATCCTCGATCTAATACCTAGGAATAGTTGGGCTCATGTCAAGTCAGATCAGAATCCAGCTGATCACATCACTCGGGGAGTGAAACCACAATCAATTTCGACATTACAGCAGTGGTGGCAAGGTCCACAATGGTTAGCGAATCCAGAATATAGCTGGCCAAGAGCAGAGCAAACAACATTAACGGATGAGCAACAATCATTGGAAGAACGATCCAGATTTGTCAATGTATTCGTCGAAACACCTGAAACCGAAACCATAATGGCGCAGCTCGCAGTAAAATATTCATCTTGGTTTAGACTAGGAAAAATTATGGCATACGTCCTAAGATTTGGGAAACCAAAATCAACACATCACATCAAGCAACAAGGCAGTGTCATTCATCTCACAGAACTACGTTATTTCGAAATGGTCATAATTCGAAACATTCAACAAGCAAGCTTTAAGACAGAATTATCAACAATCGCGACGGGCAATTCACTATCTAAGAATCATCATGTGTCATCCTTAGATCCATTTATTGACGACAAAGGCATACTACGAGTTGGGGGACGATTAAACCATTCTCAATTAAGTTACACTTCCAAACACCCTGTCATTTTGCCAAAGGATCATCCAATCAATGCATTAATCAATCGCGAAATACATGTGTCCAATTTACACGCGGGTAGTTCATTGGTATTGGCGGCAGTTAGACAACTATACTGGATGATTGGAGCACGTTACACAATCAAACGATATATCAAAATTTGTGTAACCTGTGTTCGCCAACGTTCCATGAAGATTGAACCGAAAATGGGTGATCTTCCAGCAGAGCGCTGTACTATTAGTCGACCGTTTCTTAAATCAGGCTTAGACTATGCTGAACCACTAATCGAACCATTTTGGCGGCGATTCGGATTTACTTAGATGAAAATCTTCCTGATTGGGATAGACATGTACATTCCATTGGTTCAGCGCTCAGAATGTAGTACACAGCAGCACAACTTATTCGCCACATTTTGTCGTTTTTAGACATCATTTTATAGGCCATGGCACTAATTATGAGCTTCTCCGAAACCTAAATTGCCTAGAAGACAGAAATGTAAAAATCTCCAATTGTGCTCGGCAGGACATCATACATAAGAATATCTTACAATACCTACAGCAAGCTAATGAGCGGAGTGCTCACGTGCTCAGTATTAACGTCGGGGAACTCGTGTTTGTTTGTAATTTCATTCACAGTGATGCGTCGAATAAAATATCGGCTAAACTAAGTCCGAAATTCGTTAAAGCTCGGATACTAAAAAAACGGAAATGTAGCGTTTGAGGTCGTCGACATAAACAATAAAAATATAGGAATATATCACAAAAAGGATATTCGAACGTAGCTGGTCATTGATCAATGTTTAATTGAAGTTATTTTTAATATGTAGTTTATAATATCCCGTCTTGTAGTTAATTTCTCGGCATGGTTAAAATTAAATTATATACATATAGCCCGGCTTGAAATATCTCATGGGTGTAGGTCTGCCCCACGATTTGTTACGACTTACTAGGCGTTACATGCGTTTGAAATATTACGTAGCAATATACTATCATACTAGACATAGTTGTACATGCAATTTCCTGAGCTTTAGCCAGTGCAATTGACCGTTATACCGAAACCTCTGTATTGATATTTTTTGTCTGTAAACAATTTTTATAAGAATTGTTTCACCATGTTTTATAAGAAAATTACCTCTAACCAAGAAATTTTTAGATCCGTAGTTTGTTGAATATCCGCAGGGATAATACCATCGAGTCCAGGCGACCTATATGGTTTAAAACTGTTTATCGCCCACAGGATCATTTTTCTGCTAATAATTTGGCCTTTGAGGCCACTAGCCCATTTACCTACTGATGTGCTAGATACAGATTCGGAACAACCCGGAAAATGAGTCTCCATCAGAAGTTCCAGCGATTCCGCACTATTAGTGGTCCATATCCCATCCGGCCGTTGAAGATAACTTGAGATGGAAGAACCAGTTGCTAGTACTTTGCGTAGTCTAGACATCTCCGAAGACTCGTTTTATTTACGAATGGCGTTCATTAACCATAATTCGTACTATTAAAGTAAAAATGACTATATTTACGTAAAAAAACAAAATTTAGAAGAATTCATGAAAATTTGTGCGTTAATAGTACGAATCACAGTTCATAAACTAAAAAATGGTTTAGTTTATTGCACTATACGTATAATATATTCACATGTTGTTTGCGTATTAGTGAAACTTGCATGATTTTATTAAAAAAACATTTTTATGAACAAAAATTTATTTTAAATACTTATTGTTCATCATATTAACGAAAGTGGCTCTATAGTATTTAAATATTACGAATAAATTCATATGCGTAACGATTCCATTACATTTTTATTTGTCCGAATATATCAAATTTCATAATTTCATAATGTATACGAATTTGTTCGTATTATTATAAATAATTGGGTGAATCTATTCTAGCATCTACGAAAATTACGTAAAGTTGAATCATGATTGGGACAACGAAAGTAAATAAATTACATACGCTTTATTATTAACTATTAACTTGAAAGGACCATTTACATAGTTTGAAAAATCGTGAGAAATTAAAATAATTTTTGTGTGTTGGAAATCAGGTAAATATGGTATTTTATGTCCGTGTTTTCGTTTTAATAAACACTTAAATAAAATCATCACTTTTGTGATCGATGATTAATTCTTATTTCGTGAAATTAAAACGAAAACACTTTTGTGTGAAAAACCCTAAAATTCATTGTATAAATAATGTGTAAATTTATAATTTATGTGATTTATTATTATGTTACTAATACCTCTGCTTTATTATAGTGCGCCTGTAAGAAAATGTTTACTATTTCAAATTTTGCCGATACTGCAAATCAAGATATTTCAGCAACACTTGAAGAAAATCATGAATTAACAAACATAAGCAAATAAAAGTACCTACTTACAGAATAGCAAATTACTATCGAATTTCAAAAGGAAAATGGGAGAAATCAACAATTTCGGATGTAACCTGTCAACATGGCGTTTATTAATCCTATTATATTTTTTTAATTATTAATTATATTTATTTTAAAATTAAAGTTTATTTTTATGAAATTAAATTGACTGCATTTTAAGAACAAATAGAAGAAACCAAAAAAAATAAAGGAATTACAACACAAAATTTTAAGTTTTTTATTTCTTTACAACTGTGCTGTACAGATTTTACGAATTTAGTCATCAAACAACACAAAAATTTGCATTCTTACTATGAATAAATACACTACTCGTATATATAAATAATATGTAATTTTGATTATCAATTATGAACTCGTTCCTGAATTTTATGAATTATTTTCAATATATTTATGAAAATAATCATCATATTTGTGAATTGTATGAATTTATTCGTTAATGTAATTTACCATTTCATTAGGGCTGGCAATAAAGCGGCACACAAATAATTAATATTTGAGATACAAAAAATTAATAAAGTGGCACAAATTTATGAGCAACAAAAAAAAAATTCTTGGTATCATAAAATTAATTTTTTGGAACAAAATATAATAGTTTGGCAACATTTATTATTTTTTGGCGTTATTTGAAGGGAACACCAAAAATTTTTTTTGGGCATTGAATTAAAGGATTTGAGAGTCAACCATTAGAAACAAAAATAATAAATAGTTATCAAACAAAATATTTGGCTGATTACAAATGTCTATACAAAAAATGTTCTTTAAGGAACCAAATAAAATAAAGTGGGGACAAAAATTATCATCAAAATTAATTTATTGCCAACAAATTAATATAGGGCAAATTTATGGGCACAATTTTTTTTTTTTTTTTTTGTAAAGAAAATTTTATGAGGTTTTCGGAAAAATTAAGTATGTAATACGATCTCGTTTTGCGTTATATAAAATTGGTTATTTTAAATTTTCGAATCTCTTTCTTCAATTTGTTACTGAAATGAAACTTTTCTAAATGTGCTACGAAATTTTAGGTTTGCTTTATTTGTTAAACTGGATTAATTCCTACTTTCATTTTATTTTTACAGTGAAAATATCATTTGAATCATTTTGTTCGGCAAATGATTAGCATCCAATTAATTTTATTCTTTAAAGTTGATTACATTAAACATACATTTAAAAGTCTTTAGCTGTGAATTTGTCATACTTGTAGTCTTACTTTGGGAATTTTACAACAACAATGCCGTGCATTTTCATCCCGGAATAAATAGTTTCAAACCTACTTTTTTTTGGTATAGAATTTATTCGAAAAATAATTTTGAATTTTATTTTTTTTTGTTTTTTTATTTAATTTTTAATGTCAACTGATAAAAGTAAAAGAAAATTTTTTTCGGTTTTTATTTTTTATTTTTATGCCAATAACTGTTCAAGTAACCAAAGTAAGGCGTCATTTGATTCTTGAGTTTAGTTGTTTATTACCCTTTGAACAAAGCGGCTCGTTTACAATATAAAATTATGTTTGTTCTTTGTAGTTTATTTGCGATTTTCATCAACAAAGGGTGAAACATAAGCTTGAAGGTAGGCGAATGCCAAAAGACTTCAGGTTATTCGACACGCATTCTACACTTAGGCCCTTTTCCAATTACCTACTTGTTTGATATAACCTAACTTATTCAATGTAGTTTCTTATGTATTAAGTTAGGTTACACCAAATAAGTAAATAATTGGAAAAGGGCTTTAGGCCCTTCCCGAAAGTTATACTTATTTGTGAAACCTAACTTATTACATAAGAAATTACATTGAATAAGTTAGGTTCCATAAATAAGTATAACTTTCGGAAAGCGCCTACTAAGGCTGTTTTCGAAACCGATACTTATTTCATACTTATTTACTTATTCGACGCCATCTTAAATAGATAAGTAAAATCATTCGAATTGATTTTACTTACTTATTTTGACAGCAACAACCAAAATTCATTTGTTGTCAATTTTTTTAAGTTAAGGACACTGCTATTCGCAAAATCGCGGCATAATACGCTTATAACACTAACGCTTAATAAAACAATGAGAGTATTGAATTTTGATCACCCCTAAATAATTAATTATCTGAAATTTCATTTTTTACTTCAGTGTTCGTCAAAAGCAAATTTTAAATTTTTCAGTATAGAACAATATTCATAGGGAAAATGACAAGCAATTTAGATTTTTTCGTAAGAAAGGGATATAAAATAAGTCACCTCGTTAGAAGGCTGTTTTCGAAACGAATACTTATTTGTGGAATCTAACTTATTCAAATAAGTATCTTATTGAGAGATCTCCGATATAATCGCTAATATGAAACTACATGTATTTTAATTTCAGCGGCGCTTCGAACGGCGTCTATGTGTTTGGGTCATTAAGCTTGAAAAACACCGAGCAGCGGTCGCGAGCAGCAAATTTAAATATATGTTGATTTGCTTATGTATTCATAGATAGTCGTATGTTAAGCCAAAGTATAAGCAATTTTTATAAAAACATTTAAATTTTTGATAATTTTAATAGGTAAATGTTGATTAAAAGAAATTCTATCACCAGTGGAATATGTGGGACTTGTCGCGCTGCTCTTGGTGTGTTTCGAAAACATAGAATAACTTTCGGAAAGAGCCTAAAAGACATTAGAATAAAAAAATACAGAAAATTAAATTTTGTGTTTTTTTATTGTCAGCAAAATTTTTTGTTTGATGCTGAAATATATTTTTTTGTATAACCTTAATAATTTAACCACATATTATATTTGCTGCCTATTTCTAATTTTTGATGCTACTCTTTGTCGCTAAACTATTTTTTTTGACGCTGAAAATTATTTGTTTGTATTTTCATTGTTTTGTTCCAAAATATTATATTTGTTGCCAATTTATTAATTTTGATGCCAAAGTTTGTCGTCACAGTATTTAATTAAGTCCTTCAAAAATATTTGTTTGTTTTTTCATATGTTGTCCCAAAATATTATTTGTGATGCCAATTTATTATTTTTGATGCTAATGTTTGTCGCCAAATTTTTTTTCCTGTATGCCCGTTTAAATTGTCCCTTTCATTAGTATTATGAAAAATTTCACCTTATTTTCTATTTCTTACGTTAATAATAAGAACCTATTCATCCACAATTACTATTAGCTGCATTAAAATTATAACGTTTTTCGTATCTTATATTAATCGAATCATAAATACTACAACGTAAGTAGTCAAGATTAAAATAAAATTTTTTATTTGTTTCACTATACAACGTAAGATTTTCGTTCTATTAACGAAGGGTCGTATCGGCTCAGTTTTAACGAATTTTTCTTACTATTAATGCAGTTTTTGTCTACATTGATGCAGGATTTTTTTCAGTGTACAGCAGCTTTTGTTTTCCGTGCTGTTTTGAAGAGTCTTTTGCCTTTTCGACGTGTTTGTTGAATCTCTTTCGACCACCAGGGTAGCCGAGATTTATCCCTAGGCCTGCTAAAGGGGATTAGAGCCCAGTGTCGCTTCATTAGAAGCGCTGGACAACTTGTCCACCAAGCCACCGAGCTCTTGCGCAGTTTTTGGAAGTTTTGGCACCGGAACTGGTAGTGAATTACCCAGAATAGTTCTAAAGGTATCCCAGTTGGTTTTCCTCCTGTTTCTGTAGATTGGACTTTTTGGAGAAGCCAGGTTCATTTCAAATTGAAGATAACAATGATCAGAAAAGCAGTGGTCCTCCGATACTCTTATGTTACATATATGAAGGTTAGTACTTAAAATGTATTCAAGGAGTAACTAACTTCGTTCATTTGTGTCCGTGCTTCCCCTGATTTTGTGATGGGCATTTGCATCACTCGCAAGGATGACTCCAACCTTGCGCTTCTGAGCCTCCAAGATTAGCTCACAGCTACAGAATGATTGGCGGACTATCCACTTCATTATAAGCTAGGTAAGCTGATGCTAGCCAGAGGTTTCGTTTATCGACCTCAATGCTGACCACTGCTATATCTCCATTACTGAAATTTGATAGCAGAAAACGACTTATATTATTTTTAATGAGAATGCACGACCGAATCTTACATTCTTTTTTCTCGTGCAATAATCTATAATAGGGAGTCTTGAGCTGAAGTATCCGGTCTTCAGTGACCCAAGGTTCCTGGATCAAGACGACATCTGTCGCTGCTATCCCAATTTTTAAAATTAGAGCAGCTGATGTTGCCTTAGAGTGGTGAAGATTGACTTGCAGAAATGTCAGTGTGATCTCTGTAGCCTATTCTCCACCACAGTGTACTTGCGTACACCAAAAGACCCGGTCAATATCCCGTTTAATGCAGATCGTCTCGTTAAATCGCTGGCTCGAGATACGATACCACAGGTCCTGTATCGTTTAATTGAATTGCTAATTTCTCCGTTTGCTCGTTGCAGATTCACCGTGTCCAAATTAATTCCAATGTCCAAAATGTTTCAGGGCGGTATCTTCGGATGTCCAATTTAATGCAGCGTCAATGTTTTTTCTTTGCGGTATCTTAGAATGTCCAATTTAATGCGGGAGGTAGGTATATAATTTAAACACGATTTGTTTCAACTTTTACTCAATTTAATTTTCACACTATAATATTCGCACAGGTTATCACCGTTTGATAGTTTTTTCTCGATTGTGGTAGATTTTTTCTTTTGACAAATTTTTCTTTTTACAATAATTATTTCTTAATTCAAAAGTGACATCTGACAAAAGAGATTATAAATACTATGCTGGTTCTAAATTATTAGTACATTATGATTTTACAGTGTTATAAATTTTTAGTACACTAATTTCACAGTGTATATATTATTATATTACATTATTGTTACAATTATTTTCTAGCTGTCAAATTAAATTGTAAATAAACAAACAAGTGCAAAATAAATTCTTAATAATATTAAAATAGGTAAGTGTACTCAATTATATAATATAAATGCATAATAATTAAACAAAATTCTAAAAATGGTATTCCTTTACAGATATAAACGCAACTATAGTACGTGGAAGATTACGTATTGACGATGTTTGGGTTCCCAATCAGCTGTTTGCCGTCAGATAAGTTTGAAACATATTTTGAATTTAATTGAATTATGTTTCTTTGTGGGTTTGTTTTCCTTTTCAGAGTTCACTACGAACACACAGTAACATCAGAGTCATCCCCCGATGAAAACTCCTCTGAGACCCTCTTTAAAAACTTCATTCCGCTTGGCTGGCTACCTCCGCACACGCAGATAAGCTATCAAGCACCGCGGTAGTTTCTGAAGATGACTTCAGAGCCTCCGGCTTATCCACGTCCTTCTTATACACCTTGAGTGTGACTGCACTGAAACCTTAGTTGATTAAACCGTTGGTTTTTTCCAGTTCTGTCCGTGACTCCCTGTTTAAGATGAGAACAGCTGACCTATAGTCAGCCTTTGTCTCCTCGAGCTTGAAAACTTTCCAATTTTGCGTTTGCAAATCTTGGTTGCCAACCTGCAACAACTGGAGTATCACTTCGGATAACTAGGCTCCGAAGGGATGTACACCCTAGCTCTTGGTCTGCTAGGGATCGTCCCCCTATCAATCACAGCAAGGCTGGCCCCGGGCCATACTTTGCCAAATCCCACCACTGCCTTCTTATAAAGCAGCAGGGACCTATGATCTGCACAGGCAGTCAGTTTCACCTGAACCCTGTGCCAGCCCGCATCTCGACAAGTCGGAGCAGGTTTTGGAGGACTTTCCTACAGAACTTTCATGTAGGTGGTGGCTAAGGCCCCTTCCACCTTCCTCCAATTGGCATTTGTCAATAACTGCCACAACCATCTGATCCTTGAAGACCTCGCTAAAAGGCCTCATTTTGGTAGCCTGGAGTTTTGTTCGCTTTGCGATCTTAGGACTTTCCTCCTGAAATCTGTTTCTTTTAAGCTATGAGCCAGCTGAAGGGCCTTCATACTTTTTCTCGGTGACTATTTTTGCTCACGCAAGCCTGGCTTTGTCTTTATCCGTTCTGTCTTCTGGCGAGATATTATTGATCTTAACCAGGGCCCTCCAAGCCTTCCTCCTAGTTTAATATTATAGGTTGGTTATGAGGAACCGGCTTCATTCATGTTTAGGTTCCGCTTTGTATTTGTATACTCAGATTTGGTGACGGAGTGGAGAGACCAGCCTTGCTTGAGCTTATGTCCCGTCGATTATTTGTAGACTGAGAGGCAGGCCTAAAGGCCCGAGTCTCGTTGTCCACATTTTCCGGTTTTTTTAGAGAGCTGGACTCTTTTCGTTGTTGTGTGTTTTTATTTGGATCCATGATTGGTCCAACGAGTAGCGGAGAAAGAAGTGTCCATCTGTGCAGAGACCCGCAGTACACAGATAAGGCTACTTAATCCAGAGGGCGCCAAATATCCGGATCCACCGTTAGCGACTGAGCTGGTTTTAAAGCTGACACGGTACGATTAACACCTTAACCCAGCCTAGCGATTTGTTTAAGGTTGACTCCTTTAGCGCCGTGTTTTAGCCTAGAAGCGAAAGACTCAGCAATCTAGTTACCAGCGGTCACCACGTGGAGGAAACACGAGCACTTGTGGAAGTTGCAAGTTACGGAGCTGGCTGTAAGTGCCAACTTGAATCCACCGAGCAACTTCACACCTGACCACCAAACTAACGTTTAGTCCAACTCCAAATTAAACTGCCAAGTCAATCCTTTAATCAACAATCTAAATAATTTTAATAAAGCTACTTGTATCTATGAACTCACCTTTTAACCCAATCCTCAAATCAACAAACTAAACTAAGAGTACGTCAAGTACACCTAAGAGTACGTCGAGAATGTCTAAGAGTACGGATAACGGATAGTATATCGTAAAAGTATACATATATAGCTGGATAGCTTTTATAGAAACTATAATTAAATAGATGTTATACAAACATTGGAGCGGTGGGTGGGGGGGAGGAGGGGGGTTCCAAGTATAGGGTTAAAATATTTGTAATTTCTTTTGGAAATAAGTAATCTTATTGATGAAACAAGAATGTATTTAGTGCGGGCCAATAGTCAATCATACGAATTTAAAGTCGATTTTTACCGTAGTAATTAATCCTAGAATTAGTCCCATAGCCTAAGCAGTGTAAAATTTTTGTTCTCAGATTAATTTTTTTTTTTTTCAAACTTTATCAATTCGTGCATCGTAACCACGAAACTTTCTTGATATTATTATACTTACGCATTTACAATTATTTAAGTGTCTATTTGGACAGGGAGTATGTGTTCCACGTACTCGACATACTCTTACACGTATACTCCCTGTCCGAATAGATACTTCCGTTTCTCCCCAAACCAATTTTCGTCTACAAAATTGATGTAAAATTTATCCGATTTATCGTTTACATGAAAATTTAATTCAGCAGTATACAAGGTCTATAAACAATTTTCTTTATTGTCTTACATTTGCCAAAGCGATAAATAGCCGACTAACTAATAAAAATCGAGAAACCGTTAAAGTATGTAACATATGCAACCTCGCCTAATTGTCGCCGAGTTTTTGGCAAAAGTTGGTTTAAACGACAATTACAATTTAGACAAACAAGAAACTTTTGACTCGCGTCATCGCAAATTCCACTAAAATTTACACCAGTTGTTTTGCATCTGTTAAACAAAAAAAAAATTAATAAATACATAAATAAAATGGATTCTCGCAATTTATGGATAAAATTGCTCGAATTTACAATCAACTACCCATAATCAATATGAGAGCTCAACGATTAAGTGTTTTGTTAACTGTGCTTGTTTGTGTTCATTTGGTGTATAGTGAAAATTTAGCGCAAGATGATCACGTTTCTGAAGGTCTTTAATAATTTGTGCATATTTTGCTTTTAATAATAACGATTTTCATTTTTTACAATTTTAGGCGAGGATGGCACTGAATCTGTCGCTAAAATGGAAGATACTACTGAATCAGTTAATAAAATGGAAGATACTACTGAATCTGTTAATAAAATGGAAGACACAACTGTAGATATTACAAATACTACGGTAGAGATTTCTAGTTCTACCACCCCACTCAGTTCTACTACTACTACCCCAACTACTATTACCTCGACTTTTACAACCAGTACCACCATCACACCACCATCACCAGCTACACACTCTACTAGCATAGACGACACTATTGAACTAATTGAACAAATAAGTTCTCTACTACTACGCTCAACTCTTATAATGAATTCAACTCGAGCACTACTCGAAGAACTGCAAGTGTTTCTACCAAAAATACCAATATTAAAACGACGGCATCAAATACAAACAAGCTACATTACCAGTAAACAACCCCTTACAATCAGTACTACTACTGTACGTGCTCATTATAGACGAAAAATGAAAAAGAAAAAGAAAAAACCTTGTCGAGTATCTACTAAAATACAAAAGGAACATCGTAAATGTAAGGGTGAACGTAAAGTGAAGGAGCAGACTACTATTGAAACTCATACAAAAAGCATAAAAACTGTGGCTGATTTACCACCACTCAATATAAAAATGTACGATGAAGAAAAATATTTTCGAAGGGATGATGTAAGTACTTTGTCTATGTACGTATGTAAATAATTAGAAAGTTTATTTTGTTTTGTTTTAGTCATGGCGATACCAAGTTTACAGATGCTGGATTCATCGAGCTTGCCATTTTGGATGGTGACATTTTAATAGTAATCAATTTGAAATAAAACTAATCCACCACAGGGTTATGATTAAAATGTTTTCACTATACACCTTTTTACAGTCAATTTAACTAATATATCGTTTAAAGAATAATTAAGCATACACAAAAATGTTTCATTTATTTTAATCAGCTAGTTCTTTTCGGCCCAACTACTTTTCTGCCGTTGACATAATAAGAGATTCCATGAAAGCTAGTTTTTAAGAATACCCTAGCAGTGGAATTTACTCTGCAAGGTGGGAGCTGCTGCTGAACCTAGGCCCGATGTTGCCGACAAATGATTCAATGATAAATTATGTGTCTTATTATGCCTCTCGATCAGCGAACGAGAGTTGTGATGTTCATTTGAAACTTTGGTCCTCTATGTTGGTGCTTGACATGTAATTCTTTAACAATTTGCTCGATTATTGGATGACCTTCTGGCAATAATACTGGATGTTTAATAAATTTGAGTGATCCAGGCTGCCTCCAACTTGCAGTAGCCTGTGACCGTCCAAAAATGAATAAAAAGAAATCAAATTATAATTTATTGGTAATGAATGTTTCGAAATATTTTAAACTGTGCCTCGCATATCACAAAAAATCCGTCAATGAATTTAGCATACTCCGGTGAGAGTTTAGCTTTAGAATTCTGGTAATTCTGCACTGCAATCTTAAGGTTTTTGTACGCCCGCTCCCTGAACTCAAAGAACTTTGACCTTTTTAAGAAGTTGCAGGGCTCCTTTGGTTGATATAGCGAATTGTCCTTCAGGATGTGCTGGAAGGTTAGCGGAACCTGTGTGTATGTGCCTTACCGATCTTTTTGAGGTGGTAGCTGTAGTTATGTTGTATCTAGATCTTCGTTAGCCCTTTTCAAATCAAAGTTATGGGACTTCTTTGATTGTCGGAATTTTGGGATGGCTTTCCAATCCCTTATCGCTTAAAGCAATTATTCCTAAGTGCTTTAAGAATTTCTTGACTATCCGACAGTATACACATTTTTTGATCGCTTTTGTTTCAGCTGTGTATAATTTTCAGTACTGTTATAATAGCGTAGAGCTCAGCCTGGAAGAAACGGAGTCAATTATACCCCCTCCTTCTCCCACTTCCATTTTTGATATATTCGTGAACCATTTTTGTGCGTCATCTCAAAGCCCATCATGGGCAACATCATGGACAACATCATGGACAACATCTCCTCTATTTGACCAGCCTCTATTAGAATCTCCAAATGTTCCTTTAGATTAGTTTCCTTCAGGTTGTATCCTGTATTGTGATAGCAACGATTTGTTCCCAGGTTTCTTCTAAGTCCCTTTTTCTTGCACCAATTCTAAATGTAAGGTCCAAAGCATTTTGCATTAGTTCTCTCACAATGAGATCATGCTTAGCCTTATTATACATATGTCGTCAGTATATTCTACGTTAATAGGTCGATAGGATTTCTGTTCAAGCGAAGGTATTAAACGCTCTTTTGGTACCTCTTTAACTTTCCTCAATTTTTATTTGTGGCCTATTTTTTCGAAAGAGACATCAGACGAACCTGTCTAGTCTTTCACAGTTTATAGCACTATTAGTCACGTACTAGTTAATAAAAAATCGAGTAATAATTTACCTCTTTTGTTGGCCTCTTATAAAAGGCGAAATGTTCAGGTGCCCAAAGCAAACCTATGGTGACTCTTAGCAGTAATGCTATAGCGATAATAATTTACGATAATTTTCTGCCTTTTGCATTAACTTCTTTTCAAGTTTTACTGACATTCGAATTAAGACAAAGTGTAGTTAATATGTTGGGCAGAAATCGCGGTTTATAGCAGAGATTATATGGGCGATTTCCAGAAATCTAACCTTCTGCTAAGATTGGAACTTAAACAAGGTGCAGTTAACAGAATTTCTCAAAACGGGATGTCGGGATCCTGATTTTGCCTCAATAGCGTGACCGGGAAATCCCTCGTTTTTTTTCTGTTATATACTATTTTAACTCTACAACGGCCCAGGAATAATATATTACTGTAGAAACCTTAGATTAAAGGACTAATAGGGGATTGGCTTATTTAGAAAATTTGAATATCTCGTAAAGAAGTTTATCCATCAATAGCATTTTCAAGTCAAATACAGGCCTATTAGGAAGGATCTATTTCTTAACCGATTACGAATTTACGATGAAATTCAGCATGGACGGTGAAAATAATGAAATTTGACATGCGTGATGGAAATGGGATTTTAAAAATATTTTTAGATGAATTTCTGGAATATGGCCAATTAGCGTGAAACCGGATAATTCCTTAACCGATTTTAGTGAAATTTTATATTTGCGATGGAAATTGACCTTAAAATTATTTTTTGATAATGTTTGAGAATAAGGCCCGTTAGGATAGAACTAGGCAATTCCTTGACTGATTATGATAAATGAGATTCTATCGTCGTTTCTATTGTCTGTTGAAGTTTCTGTAAATCAGGCAGCCGTTGAGGTTTATCTCTGCCTCTGATGTGAGGCAGATCGAACATCGGAAATAGCCAATTTCCATCTTAATTGGCCATATTCCAGAATTTTATCTAAAAATCATTTTGAATCCTATTTCTATTGTACCTGCTGTTTCATCGTAATCGGTTGAGAAATAGCCATGACCCTTCCTACTTGTCCATATTCCAGAACTCCATTTAAAAATAATGTTAAACACCCATTTCTATTGTACCTGTCGAGTTTCATCATAATCGGATAAGAAAAATCCAACTTCCATCCTTCATGGTTATATTCCCGAACTTTGCCCGAATAATATTTTCGAATCCCATTTACATCGCACATGTCAAATTTCATTAAAATCCGTAATGACATAGCCAAGTTTCAACAAAATTGGCCAAATTCCAGAACATCATCTCAATATTATTTAAGAATCTCATTTTCATTGTACCTCTCGAGTTTCATTGTAATCGGTTGAGAAATAGCCAGGTTGAGAAAATTCACTCAAAAATCATTT
Organism: Tipula vernalis; assembly: GCA_958295665.1. Lineage (NCBI taxonomy): Eukaryota > Metazoa > Arthropoda > Insecta > Diptera > Tipulidae > Tipula > Tipula vernalis. Next base: position 147,974,591 of record OY282559.1, read on the forward strand.
CAGGATCACTTTTACAAGACGCATGTCAAATTGCATGCTCTCATGGCATAAGTGTTATGTCCCCATAGCGCCATAGTAGGGTTTTTCGACTGTTAAAATTTAACCGATTATGATGAAATTCATCATTTGATTCTTAGTTTTGGAATAAGGCCAATTAGGAAGGAACTTGGTTGTTAAATATCAATTTGGCTACATTTACCTCATCTTGGAACCGAAAAAACTCTTTCACATGCAGGAATGCTGTGAAAAGTTCAAAAGAAAAAATCAAAAAGAATCATTGTTTCAATAAGAAAATTTGAATTATCCATTTCATATACTGGCAATGGACCTATTCGAATACGCGGGTCGTAATTACATTGCACTCATTGGTTCGCACTCAAATTACCTTATTGCCGTTAATGTTCAAAATAAAACATCAAAGCACATTATCGGTGTAATTGGTCGGCTATTTGATAAACTTATGGATATCCAGTCATCAAATGGGACAATAGTCCATTTAGATTATACGAATATAAAATTCAAATAACAATCAATTGTCGCAAACATTGCCGAAATCGATCCAAACCGCAGAAAATAATCATGAGCAATGAAGGGCACTTTTCTATCAGATGCGGGGTCAAAACGAAAAACGGTCTTTACTGATGAAATCCAATTTGGCAGAAATGTGAGTGACTTGTGTCGGATTTGCTTCGAACGAATGGTAAATGTTGCGCGACTTTGGCGCAAACATAGACTATTTGGCGTCTATTGTTTCATGGGCCTGGGACTATGTAAAAATCAAAACATTAATCGTCCACAGTCTCTTGTCGATCTAAAGGACAAAATTCGACAAGGAGTAAGAAACGTGCATTTACCGGACATCATTTTTCATACCTAATTGTTAAAGTAGAGCTGAAAGCATAAATGGTTTATTGGCCATCAGCCGCAACAAATACATTATAGTGTCTATTGGGAAAAATTATTAAAATGTCAAATGTTTATTTAGTTTAATAATAAAAAACTGTTCTCTTCTGTTCAGTACCTCAACCGTGAAACACGTAGTTTTAATTTTCCTGCACGGTTTCTGGGAGAGTATAATTAAATACTTTCAACAGATTACGGGCCCAGACCCGTATAAAAGGAAAATATTAATTAATTAAAAAAACTGTGGTAAAACAGGTTAACGGAAACGTGTTGTTTTTTTTTTTGAGGTTAAAAATAAGTTCTAAAGCAGCATTTTTGGAAAAACGAAGAACAAATAAATTAAAATGGAAAACATTTTGTTGAATTCGACGGGCGCATCGTCGTCAAATTTAAAATTGGAAAGGTTGTCAAATTGGTCCACGTGGAAATTCCAAATTAAAGTAATTTTGAACGCGTTAGAAATATATGACATAACGGAGGGTACGGTGGTTAAGCCAGAATCAAAAACAGAAAATGCCGCAGAGACAACAGCATGGTTAAAAAAAGATACAAAAGCGCATAGTGTTTTAGTTACTCTTGATAATCAAACAAGGTTATGTTACAAGTTATGAACTGTAGACATTGACTGAACATAAGAGACATTGCTTCATTTAGTACAAGAAAAATTTGCGAGATGATATTGCGAGTTTTTTGTCTAAAATAGAAGAAAATGTAAGTCAAATAAAACAATTAGGTGGTGAAATACCGGATAAAATGATTTTAACAAAAATAATGACCTCTTTGCCTGATACATACCAACATTTTATTTCTGCTTGGGATTCAGTATCCACTGATAAACAAAATTTGTCTGAATTGACAGCAAGATTATTAACTGAGGAACAAAGGATGACAAATAGAGAAGAAGTTACAGCATTAATGTCCAAAATTATTGTAGTAAATAGAAAATGTTTTAGATGTGGGAAAATTGGTCACCTGAAAAAACAGTGTCGTGTTAAACTAAATTAAAGTGAAATTAGTTGCGAAATGTGTAAAAAAAAGGTCATTTGAACAAAAATTGTTGGTTCCTGAAAAGTAAAAAATGGAAATAACGGCAACGGTGAAAACTTACAAAATGCATTCTTAACGTCACTTATATGTGGTCAAGCTGTTACAGAAGATTGGATCGTTGATATAGTAGTGCATCAGAACATATGTGTCATGACAAAAATTTATTTTATGAAATGGACATGTTGTCGGAGTCTAAAAACATACACGCTCATTACAAAATCAGGTAATTGCCTACTTGATTATCTGGTTTTGCAAATTCTAGTGAAAATCCAGTGAATTTCTAGTTAAAAATCAAGATAAATGAATTTTCTAGTTAAATTTAAAAATAGATTTAACCGATTTCCAGTGAAATTGCAATCAAAACCAGATTTTGACTATTTTCTAGTTAATTTCAAGTAATATTTTTCTATAAACGAAATCCATGATTCCGGTGTTTGTGGATATTTCACATTATAATTAATAAAATACAATCAATACAATTTTACATATTTATTCAATTTAAATATTTATTTTATTATTATATTTTTTTCGAATAAGTGCTCCTTATTGTGAAATAGTTTCTTATTTTGCTTCAATATCGATTTCGATGCTATAGCATCATCGTCAGTTGACTTACTTATTAATTATTTCGCATTTTTTCAATCCTTTTTATACTAAACTTTTTTGGAATTTCAATGGTTGCGCCGCACAATTTTTTGATTCAGGAACGATTTTCTGGTTACGTTGATTGCATGTTGATTATTAAATCGTATAGTTTATTTGTTGCAGTGTTTATTCTGTTGTTCAAATTTTCAGAAAGCCTACGCAAACATGCCAAACGATTCATCAAAAGTCGCATCACCCGTATCAACAAAAGATAGCAGCATACCGCCCTATGATCCACAGGCTAAACAGTATTCCAATGTCTGATGAAAACTACAATGTAGAGCTGGGGAACATTAAATACATCGCTCACCAAAATGGGTACCAAGCAGCAGATATAGAGAGAATGAATTATGGATGCAAGAGCAAAATGGAATATCGGGGGTATACCAGTCTAAATTGTGGTGGTGATGATGCAAAATATATAAGTATGGATTGGAGTCATACTAGTATAAAAATTCAAAAAGTCTTTAAGCATTTTGGTTATACTTTGGCGCACAAAACCAATAATAAATTAGGCAAATTAATCAAGAACAGGAGTAACGAAACTTTGGATACGGGGGTGTACAAATTAACATGATCAGATGGTCAGGCATTTTATTTAGGACAAACGGGCCGATCCTTTAAAGAAAGATTTAGGGAGCATGTAAAATCAATCGGAAAAATCAACCCTGAATCAAAATTCGCTCAGCATATTAATTCTACACAGCATAATTATACAAGTTATGAAGCAAATTTACAAGTACTACATAGAATGAAGAAAGGGGATGTGCTTAGTCGAACCGAAGAATTCGAAATATATAGAAATAAAGACAACCGATGTATGTTGAACAACAGAATAAACACGGCAACAAATAAACTATACGATTTAATAATCAACATGCAATCAACGTAACCAGAAAATCGTTCCTGAATCAAAAAATTGTGCGGCGCAACCATTGAAATTCCAAAAAAGTTTAGTATAAAAAGGATTGAAAAAATGCGAAATAATTAATAAGTAAGTCAACTGACGATGATGCTATAGCATCGAAATCGATATTGAAGCAAAATAAGAAACTATTTCACAATAAGGAGCACTTATTCGAAAAAAATATAATAATAAAATAAATATTTAAATTGAATAAATATTTAAAATTGTATTGATTGTATTTTATTAATAATATTTTTCATTATACTGGAATTCTAGTGATTATCTAGCACAAAAAATTACTAGAAAAATACTAGATGGTTAGTTTTACTCTATAAAATGGAATATCTAGTGAATTTAACGAAAATCTCGTAAATTTTATTACCAGAATTCCAGTAAAAGTAAAAATTACTTGAATTCCAGTTGCATTTTTGCAACGGTTTATTTTTTAATGTAGTTACCTGAAATCTAGTAAAATTCTAGTTAAATTAAATTAAATACAAGATAATTCCTGTTCGCAAGTGCAAGGAATTTCTAGTAAATTAAACAGATTCTAGTAATATTCTGGTTAATTTAGAATATATTAGAATTTACTAGAATTCTAGTAAATTTAGACTTTCGCTCGCATATTAATTTCAATTTCGTCGTCATAATCAGTATCAGTAATATTGTGGTATAGTGAAATGAAGAACAGGTGAAAAAGTAAAAGTTTAAGTATATAAAGTGTGAGTGCTAATATAAAATAATTATAGTGAAATATTACACATAATTATTGATGAGATGCATCAAGCAAAGGCGGATGTATATACACGTGGTTTTAATATTTTATGCAATAGCTACTGCCGCATATATTTTAACATTTGGTTGGCGGCAGATTTTGCGATTAAAGTTGACCTCTGCGATGGTACTCATCCAACATTTTCCCAATGTGAAGGATTTTGACGGTGAATGTGTAAGTTTTGACAAATATATATACATTAAATGATTTTCAGATTAACTTTCAATTATTAACATTTCAGATTAATTTTGAATTCGGTCTCTTGTAGAAACATGGGAATGAAAAAAAGAACATTTTACATTTATGTATGTATATACATATGTAAATATTTATTCGCTCATTGTATGCAAAACACGATAAGTCAAAATCGTAATTTTCGGGAAAAGGTACGGAAATTGGAAAGTTTGAAGGTGGTTCCTTGTAGAAACGTTTCCTTAAAGTTCAATATCCTGTGCAGGAGTATATGAAGAAAAAGATCAAAACGCCAGACATCGAGTAACACTACACTTAAAATGACTGCTGCTTTGTCGGATAATCAATTTGTTTTAACCTGCCTATCCGGCGAGTGCATTAGGGCTAAGGTACTTATTTATTTATTGATATGATTCTAATTATTATATGCTTTTTAATAGTATTGATACGTTTAAAAATTTCAACGTTGGCTTTCTTATAGAATATTTAACTAAATTAAATTAAGCCATGTAGATTATATTCATTATTTTTTCCCCGGCCATGGAGCCGGCGTACAGGTCAAACAAGGCATTTCAGTAAAAAAAACTAACTAAATCCAAAACGAATTCCAGTCAAAATATTTTGACTTGAATGCCTTTTCTAGTGTTTTGATTGAACTTCCTTCTAAAAAGGCATTTCGTCTAAAATTATTTTAACTGAGTTGCCTTTTAATATTTGACTGAAATGTTTTTGACTAGAATTTCCGGAGCCAACCACTTTAATATAAAATTACGATATGTTAAATATGGACGTTACAATAAAAAATACTTAGTACGTAGCTTTCGTTACCTATCAACTAATGAACATAGAAGTACATTTGAAGTTTAAACCTTGTACATTATCGAACTCTATTAATACTACTCTACAATACTTAATACTCTATAAAATATAGATATCAATACATACAGAGAACGACAATGTACAATTTATAAAATTCAAATGTACTTTTATATTCGTTAGTTGACAGGTAACGAAAGTAACGTACTAAGTATTTTTTATTGTAACGTCCATATTTAAAATAACGTAATTTTATAATAAAATTGTTACCCTGATGATCACCCGAAAAGTCCAAAATTGGGGAACATGATGAATAAAATCTACATGGTTATCTGTAAGAAAGCCAACGTTGAAATTTTGATATAATATAGTTCATATTATTACTCTTGTTATTAAACCAAAACTTTTAATTTTTGCAGGTAGATGAACCAATAAAAGATCTCACCCAAAAAATTAAGCTGTCGCAGCCGTATCTGGTTTGAAGATGAACAATCAATTTCGTTGGCCTACAAAACTTGTATATACACCTTCGACAAACTCTTTAAAATTTTTTATGTTTTTGAATTGAAATTTCCCCAAAATTGTTTATACTTCTACAATTTCATGGAAGTTTTTTCTTTTTAATTAAAGATGTGATTCCGACGCCTCGTGTGTCGAAATTATATTCTTAATTGTGTGCGAAATATTCAGAACAACTATTTTAAAGCTTTGTTATTTTTGAAATTGTTGAAATAAAAAATATTTAATTAAAACAAAATCCAAAAATTTTTTTTTATTATTTGAAATTTATTTAGATGGCAATCTAGTATAATCAACGGATAATCTAGTAAAAATGATGACGTAGGATTAACTGGAATTCTGCTAAAAAATATAGTTTTTTCCGGTTATTTTACTAGAACTTTAGTAGAATAAATGCCAGAAATCTAATAGTTTTGCAAGGAAATCTAGTATTCGATTTTACTTGAAATCTAATTAAAAAATTGTATTTCTCATAATTTTACCAGAAGTCTAGTCGCAAAACACATAGTGTTGTTTACTTGATTTCCAGTACTACATATTTGTATTTCAACTAAAATTACCAGATTTTATTACAACCAGAAATCTAGTATTATTAATTTTACTTGATTCAACTAGATCGTCTAGTATGCTCACATCTAGTGAATTTATATTTACCGTGTAGTCATTGGTGACGGAAATTTGATAAAAGCGGAAGGTAAAGGCAAAATAATAGTTTCAGCTTATAATGGCGAAAAATGGATAGAAACAACAATATTTAATGTATTATATGTGCCAAAATTGACAGTCAACTTATTTTCGATTAGCGCAGTAGTTTAAAATAAAAGAATTTATCAAATTTACAAAAATAAATCCAGGTTATAGTATTGAAAAAATTAGAACGGATAATGGCACAGAATTTTTAAACAATGTGGTAAAAGGAATTTCGATTGATAATGGAATCCAACATCAAACGAGCATCGAATATACCCCTGATCAAAACGGCTGTGTTGAGCATGAAATGCGAACGATTGTAGAGGCAGCAAGAACATTGTTACTAGAAAATAATTTAGAAAAAAAAAATTTTGGGCAGAAGATGTAAACACTGTGACTTATGTGATAAATAGAACAGGTCCGATTAGAATTAAAGACAAAACTCCATATCGTGAAAAAGCTGATGGGGAATTAGCATAGCCAAATGGCAATTTGTTAAAATCATATTGCCCATCCTCGGTGACAAATGCCGTAAATTTTCTCGATTTTTCTTCCACATCTTCATAGTAAAACCCATTTTTGAGATCTAAAAAACTAAAATATTTTTTTCCATATAACTTCCCCAATTTGATCTTCTATGACCGGTAAAGGAAAATGATTTCGCTCGACTAATATATTTAATGGCCTATAATTAACGCACATTCGCAGTTTACCGTCTTTCTTCCTAACTAATAATACATTGCTCGAATAAGGTGACTCACTTTCCCTAATAATCTTTTTTTCTAACATCTCTTCGATTATTTTGCTCAACTCTACCCGCTCGTAATGACTAAAACATCTTGGCCTTACGTTAAAATATTTATCGTCTTTCAATTTTATATCTACTTCAAATTTAGTCAACGGTTCATTTTCACTCTTTGCGATAACCCTCGTAATATATAGTATATTTGATTATGGATATTTCCGATAAATTTGCTGATCAGCCAATAGCGAACAATTTCATCACAAAATTTTCATATGACTGATTTTTATCATATACCATCTCAGACAACTTAAAATGAATATCCGTTTCATCAACCACTCGCCCAAAATTCTTAACAATTTAACTTTTAAAATCCGCAAACGTAGGTATATACTCCATCTTTCACCGCCTCAAACCATAATTTAGGTGTTCCGCTCAACCTCGATATTTCAACACTCGTAAAGATTTTTATACTTCTCGATTTTTTTAATCCACTGATTTACAATCAAATCACCCCCATCGAACTTAGGGATTAAGCTTGTGATATCGTCTGGATGCATGAGTGTATACATTTTTTCCCCCTTTTCGCAATTCACATCCTCGTCATATGCTTTTATATTTCGTCTCGGCGCCATGATGCAACAAAATTTACTTCTTAATATCTGAACTCGTAATTATCTCGATAATACTCGTAATATTTTTTATTTTATTTATTTATTTACCAACTTTTAAAAAAAATCTGGTTACATTTTTAAAATATTCTACATTACATTACCAACAAAAAAAAAAAAAAACTTTACCAAAAATTAGAAAGAAACTCTGACATCAAAACCTTAAATGCATCTCTTGACAAATTAAAATCAAAAATCGACCGTACTTTATTAAAAGCAACCGAGACAATATAAACGGGTTCATTCATAGCTAAATTACTCCTCGCCACTCAAAAAAAAAATCATAGTATTATTAACAATATCAGAGTTACACGTACAATTTCTTTGTTCCTATACGTCCAACAAAAATTTAAGGTTATTTGGAGAAAATTACAAAGTACATGTAAAACTTACAAAATGTGTTATAGTAATTCATAATTTTATTTATTAAAATAACCAAAATCTTGGTGAGGCATACACTTTATTTTTTGTGAAATATAACAAATCCACAATTTTTTTATTTAATACGACAAATGTTTTTGTTAAGGCTACATTTTTTTTTTTTTTTTTTTTTTGAGAGACGTACAAATGATTTTTCCCAAATCTTGTAAATGCAACAAATTGCATGTAATTTTTAGAAATAATTTATTAAAATAAATTTATTGGATATACAATTTTTTTTGTATTTAACAAATGATTTGTAAATGTAGACAATTAGTATAGTAAAATGTACAAAAGTGTTTGTAAAATCTTTAAGGAAGAGAGCGATTTAAGGAAGGAGCTTATTTTATCACAAACCACTTATGAAAAAATTAAAAGAGGTGAACAATTTCCTAAAAATAGGCGAAATGTTAAAAGGTGTAAGCAAATTAAAAGAGTTATCAAAAAACGGTTGATGACAACTAAAATCCACAATAATACACACAACTAAAATCCACAATATAAAATCCACAACTAATCCACATCCGCAGCACGTGGATCATGCGAATGTTCCGATTGTTTTTCAACTGCTTTATGAACACACTCTTCCACTGTTGTCGTCATCTTGCTTGTGCAAAAAAAAAATATTCCTGTCAGCACATCTCCATTTAAAAATATTATCTTTTTCATTGTCTAGATAATAAGCATAGCCGTCATGGAACAATTTTTTTCCACCCTTATTATTTGTTATAATTCTCATATTTTTGGAAAATCCTATATTCACCAATGGTTTAAGAAAAACTATAATAAATGCACATAAAAGTCACAGTTGTTTTCATATTCAGCTTGCTAGATTTAACACATTTATGTCGGTTTAATATATTAACATTAGCAAAGTAATCATTTTATAAACTTTATAAATAGGTATATTAAGCAGTTTCTGCTCTTCAATATATATGCTAACTGAATTTATCATAAAGGAATAAAATCCAATTATCAATTGTTGATATTATTTATTAAAACATCCCGAATAATCCCATTATCAATTATAGATAATATTTATTAAAACATGCGCGCGCATGTTTTAATAAATATTATCTATAATTGATAATGGGATTATTTGGGATTTTTTTAAATGGGATTTTGTAAATTGGGATTTTGCTAATTGGGATTTTAAAATTTGGGATTATGATTTTGGGATTTTGTATTTGTGAATTTGATTTTGGGATTGCATAACCAACCCGAATTATGTGCCTGTGCGCTACTGGTAAAGCTGGTAGATTCGATAAAATTATCCACCACTCTGGCAATCGATTCAATTACAGCTTGGACCGACTCGAAGATAGTCTTGGACTGGCTCTCATCGCATCCAAGAAGATGGACAACTTTTGTAGGGAACAGAACTTCCCAAATAATCCAATCGATCAGTCGTAACAATTGGCGCCACGTTCCTACAAGATCAAATCCAGCTGACTGCGCCTCTCGAGGGATGTCCGCTAAAGAATTAAGAGAACACAAACTCTGGTGGTATGGGCCAGATTGGCTGATTGAAAACGAATCCAGTTGGCCATTACAGAAAATTAACTATGGCACAAAGGATGAAGAGAGGCCACCAAATATTTATGCATTCTCTATACAAACATGTTCCGGAGATTTCCTAGAAGCTATAATAGAGGCATACTCCAGTTACCATCGAATCATATCTGTAGTTGGTTGGATTCGCAGATTTACAAACAATTGTAGGCGATCTGGAAAAGGTTCCGGACCTTTAACAAAAGAAGAACTAAGTTGTAGTGAAAGATTCATCATTAAATACATTCAATTCAAGTTTTTTACAGATGAAATTCAGTCACTAAAGCAAAAGAAAGAAGTCGGACGTAAGAGCAAACTTCTCACGTTAGCTCCATTCATTGATGACGATGGTTTATTGAGAGTTGGAGGGCGAATTGAAAATTCAATAGCATCATTCGAAACAAAACATCCCATAATTTTACCGAACAACGCTAACTTGGTAAAGCTACTAATCAGAGAGGTCCACATTAAGCAAGGGCATGCTGGGCTGTCGCTTTTAAATAACACCCTGAAACAACGATTTTGGATAATTCGGGCAAAAACAGCGGTAAGAGAAATAATTCGAAAATGCGTTATATGCTCCAGATATGAACACCGTGTCCAAAATCAAATAATGGCTGAATTACCCGATTGTAGAACACAATATGTGAGACCTTTTTTGAAAGTCGGGGTCGATTATGCAGGGCCTATTTTCATCTATCATAAACGAGGCAGAGGACAAAGACCACAGAACGCATACATTGCATTATTCATCTGCACCAGCGTAAAGGCAGTTCATATCGAATTAGTGAACGATCTCACGACGGAAGCATTTTTGGCGGCGTTAAGAAGGTTCATCTCGCGTCGTGGATTACCAAGTGACATTTACAGTGACAATGGCTCTAATTTTGTTGGCGCCAACCGTGAATTACAAGAAGTTTTCCAACTATTAAATAATGCTTCTGGAAATATAGCAAATTTCCTAGCAAAAGACAGAATCAATTGGCATTTCAATCCGCCCAATGCACCACATTTTGGCGGATTATGGGAGGCGGCAGTGAAGTCTCTAAAATTTCATTTAAGACGAATCATCGGAAAACAAATACTTACCTACGACGAATTTTACACTGTGCTGACCCAGATTGAGTCAATGCTAAATTCAAGGCCACTGAGCAAGGCTAGTAATGAGGAGCTAAATGTTTTGACTCCTGCACATTTTCTTATCGGACACGCAACCAACTATATACCAGAAGTTGATGTTACAACAAGCAAACTTTCACATGGGCTCCGATGGAGATTTATGCAGCAAATATGCCAACATTTTTGGGATCGCTGGCATAAAGAATATCTCATCACACTCCAGAGGAGAGCAAAGTGGTACAGATCGAACACCGAAGTTAAGATCAACGACGTTGTACTTTTAACTGATGAAAAAACACCACCATCGAAATGGCTGTTAGGCCGAATTCAAAAATTATTTCCAGGCGCTGACGGCAACATACGAGTAGTTGAGGTAATTACGCCAAACGGTGTATACAAGCGTCCAATAACAAAATTAGCGAAATTACCAATCGACAATTGAACTTATATGTTCAAGGGAGGCGGAATGTTGAGTCACAACCTTATCAAACTTTATATTGACACCATCCAACTCGCGAATATATTTTCTGAAAAAGCAAAGAAAATTATAATATGTTTATGAATTGAATTATATACATATATATACATATATCAAAATACTTATCTTAGATCTTAAGCTTTATTATCGTTAAATTAATTAAGCTGTAATTACATTAAATTATATAAAATCTTATTGGAATTTAATTGGATTTATACATAACTTAGGCAGAATTCTAATTTGACATTTTTATTGTTTGTTATTATATAGATTCTAGTAGATGAAGAAATATTATAATATCTCTGCGAAAAAAGCTGAAAGGTCGAAAAAATCACTGAACTGAATTATATTATTACAACAAATTTATGAAAACTGGTTCTTTCGAATTTTCACTTCTTTTCCTCCTTCAAAACAAAAACAAATTGAAATTTGTAAAAACAAAAATTATTCATTACAAAATTAACAAGTGATCAATAAAGAACACAAACAAAAAAATTAAAGTTGTTTTCAAAATTTTACTTTCTAAAAATCTATTTTAATAATTTGCAATAAATCATTGTGCAAAATAATAGATTATAGTCAAATAAGATCGACAAAATACCTATTCGTCATTGGAAGCAACGCAAGGTCATTTTACCGCAACATCGTGTAATCATTGAGACGACCTTGCTCCAACACAGCCAAGTATCCATACAGCTGTCGAGGTTTATCTGATGTGCGAAATAATCTGTAATTTCCATCCTAATTAGCCATATTCCAAAACTTTATCTAAAACCTATTTTAGAATCCCACTCCCAACGCATATAGTGAATTGCATCACAATCGGTTTAGGAATAGTTAAGTTCCATCCCAAATGATTCATATTTCAGAAACTCATCTAAAAATCATTTTAGAATTCCATTTTGATCGCACATGTCAAATTTCACTAAAATCGGATAAGGCATAGCCAAGTTTAATCCTAGTTGGCCTTATTTCAGAACTTCATCTAAAAATCATTTTAGAATCTTATTTCCAAGGCACATGTTACATTGTATCACAATCGGTTAAGGAAGTTGGCCATATTCCAGAATTTCATTCTAAAAATCATTGTAGAATCCCGTTCCCATCGCGCATGTCAAATTTCTCTAAAATCCAGAACTTCATTCATCACATTTCCAATGCACATGTCGAATAGCATCACAATCGGTTAAGAAATAGCCAAGTTCCATCATAGTTGGCCATATTCATCTAAAAATCATTGTAGAATCCCATTTAAATCGCGCGTGTCAAATTTCACTCAAATCGGTTAAAGAATAGCCAAGTTCCATCCTAGTTGGCCATATTCCAGAACTTTATACATAAATCATTTTAGAATCCCATTTCCAACGCACATGTCAAATTTCACTAAAACCGGTTTATAAATAGCCAAGTTCCACCATAATTGGCCATATTCCAGAACTTCATCCGAAAATCATTTTAGAATCCCATGTCCATTGCGCATTTTAAATTTCACTAAATACGGTTAAGGAATAGCCAAGTTCCATCCCAACTGTCCATATTCCAGAACTTCATCTAAAAATCATTTTAGAATCCCATTTCCAACGCACATGTCAAATTTCACTCAAATCGGTTAAGGAATGGCCAGGTTCCATCCTAGTTGGCCATATTCCAGAACTTTATCCATAAATCATTTTAGAATCCCATTTCCAATGCACATGTCAAATTTCACTCAAATCGGTTAAGAAATAGCCAAGTTCCACCATAATTGGCCATATTCCAGAACTTCATCCGAAAATCATTTTAGAATCCCATGTCCATTGCGCATTTTAAATTTTATTAAATACGGTTAATGAATAGCCAAGTTCCATCCTATTTGGCCATATTCCAGAACTTTACCCAAAAATCATTTTAGAATATCATTTCCAATGCCCGTGCTTCTGTTCGCTAATAAATCAATCTGGCTTTCTAAAGAAATTTAGAAGGTTTTGAATGTAACCGTTTGCTGTAATAACAAGAGCAAGAGCAATATAATAATGACGTTTTTATTCATCAGAGCAGAGCGTACTTATTTTCTCAATATAGCGCAATAACAAAGAGCGGAAATATGATACACAAACGGAATAGTGGAAGAGCAAGAGCCTTATAATAAAAATAATGCTCCAGTTCTTCAGAGCGATATTTTTTTTTTACAATATCGCTCTTTATAAAGAGCTTTTTAATAGTTTTTATTAGCGCTCTTGAACAAAAATGAAGAGCGAAGAGCAAAATGAAATCCCATTTTAAACTCTGATTTAATTACATATAAAGCATTATATTAAATGCACTTAATAAGGATTTATGTTTAGGATTGGCGTGCCCAAAATACCGATAAAATACAATTTTTTTAATAAATTGTATACCGAACTGTTCAATTTGTAGATTTTACAACTGGGTTTTGTTTAATGTACTATAAATTAGCTATATTTCTGTGTTTATTGCAATTATTTTTTCAATTTATTGTACTTTTGTCAAATGTACATATTATGTATAGAATAAATATGTATATTCAACTAAATGGTTTGATGGGACAAAGCTCTGCCTCAAATTTGAAAACTTAGCTGACAAAGTGCGACGAGAAAAACAAAGATAAATTGAAATATAAAAACTAGACTTGTTTATTTTCTGTTCAGAAATGTCTGGGACCTTCAATTTCTTTTAAAATTTTGGGAAAATGGTAACAAACGAATCTCTTGCAAATTTTATTAAAATCTTTTCATAATAAATCCGTATGTTTTCTCAAATAAATATAAGCTATTCTTTTTCAGCTATTTCATTCCTTAAACCTTCTAAGTATAGCGTCACTTCCGATAGGTTGAGTTCCGGGTCACAAACAGCGAACTTTTACAAAACCATATTTCTCCTTAAATCTGAAGTTCGGCAATTGTAATGACTCTACACTTCAAGGAAATTTTTGGGTTCAAATTTTCCTTAATTCTTTTAAATAATAAAAATTTAATTGATTCAAAGAGGATTAGTGGTCAATAGGAAAGGCTACTAAAATTATACTTTTAATAAAAATTTCGTCAGAGAAGAGATATTAAGCGTTTCAATTAATAATGCATTAAGATTTCTCAATTTTTAAACCAAATTTTACCAACGTTTTTTTGTTTTTTGAAAATTATCAAATTAAAATTAAAAAAAAATTGTTTAATATTATTTTTAACAAAGAGTATTGTAACTTTAATCTTAATATTTGTACATTTTATAAAATTTTTTAAATGTTATTTGTCAAATCTACACAATAGAATGGAGTTTCTTTGTAAATTTTAAAAATTTACCTTATTTACAAAAGAATAATATTTAAAAATATTTACAAGGTGGTTGTATAAATTAATGGGTATTTTTTATATTTTACTTATACTTTTGTTTAATTTATTATTTTTTCAAGGTTGATTTAACATAAACAAGTTAAATTTGACATAAAATGTTTGTAGTGCAATTGTTCGAAAGATACTGTTAAATTTACAACAGAATTTGATAATTTAACAAATTTTTAGTTAATTAAACAATAAATTTGTTAAATAAATAAATATTCCAATTCAACTGACAATTTTTTGTAAAATGTATAAATTTTAGTTGTACGCAGTTTTACAGAGAAAAATTGTCAATTTTACTTACAATTTTTTTTTGAGTGCAAACTCCCCACTCGATCATAACACACGTGTTGGAACGTAAATAGAAAATAAATCGAGAATCTCATTACAATCAATTCTACAAACGAGGAGATCACGGACAAAAGTGGCACACGTCGCAGTTCTACGAATAGAGAGAGGTTACAATTTTAATAGTTTACATCGTCCCCTATAAGGAGAAAAAATATAATTGGGAAGATTATTGTCCCTAGGTAATCTACGCAAGGCATATTTTAAGAACTGTCTTTGAACCCTTTCTATAAGATCAGAAGAATCCTGATAAAATGGTTCCTAAATAACTACGCCATAATCTAATTGCGAGCGCACCAACGTAATATACAAGATTCTAATCGCATAAGGATCCCAGAAGTCTTTGGAGAATCTTTTAACAAACCCTAACATGGAAAATGCCTTAGAAACAATGCCCTGTATATGAATTTGGAAGGATAAATTAGAAGCGAATGTGATACCCAAATCTTTGAAAGTGTTCACTTTCTCAATTCTATGGTCTTTGAGAAAAAATTCGTAGTCAAAGTTCAAAACATTCCTTCTACGGGAAAATCGCATTGTTTTACACTTCTTAGTATTCAATAATAAATTTTGGTAAGTACACCAATTCGTAAAATCCGATAAATCCGACTGTAGCTCCTCTGCATCCCGAATATTCGAAATAGTTTTAAAAATTTTAATATCGTCAGCATATATAAGAATCTCAGAATACTTAATACAGTTATCACATCATTAATAAAAAGAATAATAAACTCGATAAAATTCCGGCAACCTTAGCCCCAAATCCAACAGAATCTCAATCCCACTTCTGAACTTTAATTAACACAAGGATGACACGAATAAAAGCAAATAACTCGACAGAAATATTTTTTATTTTATTATATACTTTATTGACAGCTCTCTGTTATACACATCCGTTCATTTCAAAACTTCTCGTACGAATGTCCAACCGAAACTTTTCTCTACACTACAACAATACATATTTTATTCATAACTAACTTCATTATACTTAAATACAAAATACTACAACATAAAAGATTAAAATGTTAAAATGTAATCGCTGTGTACAAACATCTCTTAGGATGGAATAAGGTATCTGTTGAGGGGGTGTGTTAAAGTAGAGCTGAAAGCATAAATGGTTTATTGGTCATCAGCCGCAACAAATAGATTATTCTGTCTATTGGGAAAAATTATTAAAATGTCAAATGTTTATTTAGTTTTATAATAAAGCACTGTTCTCTTCTGTTCTGCACCTCAAACGTGAAACACGCTGTTTTAATTTTCCTGCACGGCTTAAATACTTTCAACACTAAGCAAAACGATTTGTATAGAAAGCTAATAAAAGATGTCAATCGTAATTATGAAGTTTTCTTTTAGTTAATGAGTTATTCAACAAACAAATCATTTATTTAATTACGGCCCACCCGTAAACTTTACATGATCTCCATAAGCAGGGATTTGGAGCGAGAGTGGAAAAGAAAAAGGAGCGGACTGATTTGGCATTATTTTGCCGGAGATGGGACAATCGACAAAAGACAACAGCGAACGACGAAATATTCGGAATGAGCATGGCGGAGCACCCTTTTACCAATAACATCAAACTAATGGAAAAAATATATCAAATTTCATTTCAGTTGAGAAAAGCTGCCCTGATTAAAATAACCAAATTTTGTCAGGTCACAAATTACAAATATTTGATGTAGAAGTCTATTAAAAACCACCAGTTTATGTAAAAATTCCAAGAATACTGATCCGATCAGTAAATGGAAAAGGGACTCCTCTGCTCTCAATGCGACGGGCATACGAAGAACTGTTGTCTTTTGATACAGTACATAAAGCTTACATGATTAGCTTCCCCAAATTAAAGTTTGACTTGTATGTCTTGATTTTCTAAATGGTTTACCAAAAACAGTAGTAGGCTAGTCCTAAGAGGTGCTAAAACTTTATACAAAATTTACCAACATTTTTCCTCACAATAGCCTAATTTTGCTTTGATTTTGTTGAAAGAAAGTGGAGCGAATAAAATATTGACTGAAACGGATCGAAGAGCGAAACTTTTTCCGTTATCGTTTCGAATCCCTGCTTATAACTAATAAAGAATCAAACGACATTGTACCGTGGTACATTTAATTTTCATTTTAAGATTAGTTAAATCTCAGAAAAAGTGTAATTGATTGATCAACGGAATTGAACGGGTTAATGGAATTTAAAATTTCAATTCACTAAGTTGTACATCTGTGAATGTTGTTTGTCTTGAATGGCACCTAACCATCGAAAAACCAAGAAATTTGAAGTAATTACAAGCACAAATATTTTGTGCTTTGTTTGTTTCATACAAGAATCGCCACCAGCCCACATTCCACTAAAGTGTACACCAGTTGTTTGGCATCTGTTAAACAAAAATAACAAAAAAATGATTCTGGCGTTTTTTTTTTGCTGTTGCTTTATCAACTACCCACAACCAAAATGACAACTCAACGATTAATTATTTTGTTAACTGTGTTTGTTTAAATTCATTTGGTGTATAGTGAAATTTTAGCGCAATATGATCATATTTCAGAAGGTTTGTAAGAATTGACTCGTATTTCTTTTTAATCTTAACGATTTTGTTTTCTTACTATTTTAGGCGAGAGTAGCACTGAATCTCGTAAAGTCACGATGGCTGATACTATTTTAAAAGATTCAGAGATTCCACACACTACAGGAGCGAATTCTAGTTCTACTATCACACTCACTTCTACTACTACTCCAAAGACTATTAGCTCAGCTTCCGCGACCAGCACCGCAGCTAACCATTGAAAACTAGTTTTTCTACCGATCCAACGGTTATATACCCTATTAACGTGAGCAGCAGTATTGAATAATTTCAGCGACTAGTAGCTCTTCTACTATAGGCTCAATTAATTTAATAAGCTCAACTCAACTACAGCTTAGAACAACTGAACATGCTTCTATCAGACCCAGTACCAATACAATAAATACAACATTTACAAGCAATCGTACTAAACCTTTGACAAAGAGTACTGCAAAGGGTTTCGATGGGTTAAAAACTGTAAAAAAACTTCGTACCACTACAGTACGTACACATTATAGACGGAAAATGAAAAAGAAAAACGAAAAACCTTGCCGAGTGGCTACCAAAAAACGTAAAACACGTCAAAAAAATAGTCACGACCATCGAACCACTCTATAAATTTCTGCCCGAATGACAAAAATATTTTCAAAATGAAGACGTAAAAGTACTTTATTCCATTTTATGTGACAGCTTGGAATTCGACATTTAACAACGTGAAACAAACATGTTTTTATTTTGGGGTTTGTTTTGTTCCAGCCTTGGCGTTACTAAGTTTATAGATGCTGGATTCATCGATCGATGCCATTTAGGATGGTAAAAGATTTATAGTCTCTTAATAAAAATAAAGGGAGAAAGAGATAAACATATTTTGTTTATTTTAATTAATGAAGAAAATAACAAAACGTTGTTCAAATGTTTTAATCGAACAAGATAAATCGTGTTTCATTTGTGGTTTCGTTTTATGAAAATTCAACAAATCGACCCTCCGGATCGATTTTTTGGTTTGTGATGTATTGAATTGGTTTGTTTCTATCTTTGGTTATCTTTTCTGGGACTCAAGGCACTCCCAAGTCTTTTCGCAGTTCGCTTTTAATGTTCTACCTGCAAATTGCATTGATTTGCTAAAGCTAAATAAATCTATGTGTACATATGTATGTAAGTATATTGATTGATTGATTGATTGATTGATTGTGAGTGTACGGCCAAGCATTATAGCAAGTCTTCCGGACTCCCGGGCACACACCGTACACCCGTTTACACATAACAAAACCGAAGGATAGGATAGGATTATTAGTTGGGACAGACTCGACCCGGTTACAGACACCAATGCGATCGATAGTTAGTAAATAGACGGCACAAAAGACAACACAATCTAACTACATTTTTAGATGATCATTTCTCTGGAATCCAGGGCCGGATACTCAGGACTCCCTAAATTCTAAATCTAAAACAGGGCTTAAAAAGTATTAATTATTAATGTTGTAATTTCATCCTTGTCCGTCTTTCATTAATTTACCTGATAAAATATTTAATAAAACTTTAAAATAACAGCGCTTATTTCCTTATTAATGGTCCTTTTATATCCAATTAAAAATTATTATTTACTGCAACAAGAATTAACATAAACAATAAACCGTTTAAACATAAAATTTTACTTAAAACTAATCAGAAATTTCCTACCGATTAAGAAAAGAAAATATATAATTATGAATTCAATTATTTTATAAAATTTATATAAAATGATTAACATGATAATATTACAGCACCACAATACATAGATTTATTAATAATTCAATAAATCAATAAGGTACTATAAGTATATTAAGAATCAACAAATAAAATTAACATACATATTCTCAGACGACTCTGAAAACTAAATTTAATTAATAAACATCATAATAACAAATTTTATTATTTAAATAAATAATTATTATAACAGGATCTTCAGTATTCCCGAGCACACCTCGTACACCCATTTATCCATCCCCAGCCGAAGGATAAGAATAAATTGTTAGTAATTATATAGTAAAAATAGTTAGCACAGGACAACACAATTTCTAAACTACAGCTTATTCACTACTTATTAATCCTGGAGGGTTGATTCAAACTAAAATTTAAATTTGAAATTCGGGATTAATTTTGATCCATATAATAATGATTAATTCTAGAACTATGTTTATTCTGAAAATTGGATTATTTATTAGTAAATTAAAAAGAGATCCCTTTAAGTATTTTAAAACTAAATTAATTAAAATATATTAATGGACAAAACAGAATATATTACACATTACAAAAAATTAACATTTTATTGATTGAGAGTGTACGGCCAAGCATTATAGCAGGATCTCCCGGACTCCCGGGCACACACAGAACACCCATGTACATATAACAAAACCGAAGGATAGGATAGGATTATTAGTTGGGCCAGACACGACCCGGTTACAGAGACCAAAGTGATCGATAGTTAGTCAATTATTAGTACAATATATATATAATAAATAGATTAGCATAAGACAGCACAATCTAACTATATTATTAGATTATCATTTCTCTGAAATCCAGGGCCGGATACTCAAGGCTCCTTAAATTTAAATCGGGACATAAAATTATTAATGTTGTAATTTCCCCTGTCCGCCGTTCATTAATTTACCTGATAAAATATTAAAGAAAAATTTAAAATTACTAAGCTAAGATTACAAAAACCGAGCTTATTTCATTTTTCATGGTCCTTCTATATCTAATTAATTAATTATTACGTACTGCAACATGAATTAAAATGAACGTTAACAACTATTTTAAACATAAAATTTTACTTAAAACTAATCAGAAATTTCCTACCGATCAAGAAAAAGAGAATAAATAATTAAAAATTCAATTATTTTATAAAATTTATAATAAATAATTTAAAAATGATAATGTTACAGCACCACAACAGCCTAAAATCATGAATAATTCAGTTAGTACTATAAGTAGTATATCAAGAATGAACAAATAAAATCAATATATAATTTCCCAGGCAATTCTGAAAACTAATTTTAATTAATAAATCACCATAATATTAAAGCTAATTCTGAATTTCAGGATTAATTTAATCTCCATATGAAAGATTGATTCTGGAACTATGTTATATTCTGAAAATTGAATTATTTATTAGCAAATTAAGGAAGAGAAACCTTTAAATATTTTTAATCTAAATTAATTATTATATATTAATGAGCAAAACACAATATATTATTACATAGAAGAATTACAAAAATTAACATTTTATGAAATTGCCTATGTAAACTCTCCCACTTCTAAGCTAAAATTCCAAAAGAATGTTTAAAAATTTTAAATTGTTAAGTTATAATTTAAATTCACAGCACTTGTTCCATTAGTTACCATTCTCCTGTAAATAGTTAATTAATTGTTTACCTACTGCAACTAGATTTAAAAATAAAAGTTGAAAATTTATATTTAACCAAACTATTAAATTTAAATTAATCGGCAATTTCCTACAAATCTAGAAAAAGGAAATTAATAATGTAGAAATTAATTATTTATTTATAAAAGTATATAATATAATTTAAACATTGATCACAATTAGGCTTCGGATTCTTATTTAAATACATCTTTTTTTTTGGGTTAAGGTAAAGAAAATTGGAAACGAATGTTTTATGAATCAGAAATTTTCGAGCAAAATGAGCCATATTTGTTACAACATATATTTACATTTTTCCGAATAAATACATATTTTTACATATTTTCGTATGTTAGCACAAAATTTATCCATAAATACATATTTTACTAAACATTTTAGTAATTAACGAATATTCTATTACAGAAAATAACGATTATGAAATTCTTCTTATAAAACACTTTAAATCACCTGCATGTAGGCTATTCAATTTAACAACTTGAACAGTTCCTAATTCAATATACCACTGTAGATAATATTAACTACTAGTTGTCGCTACTCGCTACCAAAAATAAACTTATTTTTAATTTAATTGATGCATCTATAATTACTTCACGTGTGTTTTTAGAACAAGCAGGAATTCAATTATTTTTAAGATGCCGAAAGTAAAACAAAGCTTTAATAGTAAAGCAAAATTCAGTGTTTAAGAATAACGTAATGTTTTCAAGAAAGACGGGGCAATTTTGTGCTGCAAAGTATGTAAAAAATCGGTGACGATGTAACAAAAATCTCTTGTGAACCAGCATGTCAAGAGTAAGAAACACAAAGAATTTTTTTTTAAGAATGTGACTAGCTCGAGTTATTCGAGATTCGACGAGCATTTGTTTATGGACATGCTAGCTGCTGATATTTCGTTGGCGAAATTAAATAACAAAGTGTCTTCGTCGTTTCTAAAACAATATGCAAAACAGATTTTACCGCACGAATCAACGGTAAGAAAACGATATATTAAAGCACTATACGACAAAGAAATTAGCGAAGTACAGCTACTAATGTAAAATAAATATTTGTGGATTTCATTCGATAAACTACGGATAATGCTGGGGGCTATTCCTGAACACGATACGAATACGTAAGTATAACATTCCTACTTGAATCAACTCAGATTCACTCGTTTCTTTTTTAAATGAAATATGAATCCTACACACCCGAATCCGCATCGCATTAAGGAATAGCCCCCGGGACGTTATGGAACCAATGTGATAGTGGGGATATTGGATCTCGATGAACCGGCAGCCAAACAAAAATTGTTATTGAACGTTGCGTTCTTCGACAAAACCAACCATTCAATAAACGCCCGGTTGTTCGACGACTTCGTCAAACTATTAAGAGAAAAATTCGAGATGGACAAAGATGTTGCTTTTTATATTTGATGCGGCGCAATACATGGTGAAAGCCAAAATTTTACATGTGATTTGTGTAGTTCATGGATTACACAGAGTTTGCGTTAAAAGTTTGCATTCTTTGAAAGAAAATTTCGAAAATATCGAAAACATTAAAGAAATTTTTTGGAACTAAACGAAGAAGATTCTACTTATATTTAAACTGCTAAGACAATATTAGGTTAATCAACTTTGAAAATAATTTGGCTTACATAACTGGCAATTATAGCCATTTAACCAAGACAATAGAAAGAGTCCTCAAGTAAAAGATTAGTGGACCAATTAAACTTGTTTCTGGAAGCTAATAGGGAAGTTGAAGCAATTAGTGGAGCTGTCGATGAACTAATTAAAAATAAGATGGAACGACTCCCGGTATCTAAAATTTTTCCCTTTAAACATAAATTAAAATCAAATACGATTCTTAAAATCGAAGAATCTAATACGTTCGAATCGAATTCACAAATAGTCCCTGATTTTACTATTTAAAAATAATTTAGTTGTAAAATATTGATTATATGTACATTTAGGTATAAAGTACCTACATGTATTTACTGATAAAAATATGTTACTAAAGTGTGCTTTTTGTTTTTTCGAAATATTTTTATATATTTAATCACATATTTTTATATATTTAATCGAATATTTCTTCTTTTTAAGCACATACCTATTTTATGTACATATTTTTCATTTTTTGGCGCTTAAAAATCCTAAGCCTAATCATAATACTACGCAAAAAAGTCTAGAATATCAATAATTTAGTTAAGTACTACATGTACCTATACATATATGATATTTACTAATAAAACACAATTAGAGTTTCCCAGGTATCCCTGAAAATTAAATTTCTTTACTACATAATTAATAGAAATTAACTTATTTGTTTGTTTGTTTGTTTGTTTCTTGATTTATTTTTTACCGTCCTACCTTACGCCTGGAGTAGCCAAATCGAGGACGGGCGGCTACAGATCCGTCTTTGAAAACCACCTGCACATTGCATTGCTTCATGCCAACCCGTAGTGCTGACATGAAAGGTGGGTCGGCCCATGGATTCTGCACTCTCAACAGGGGGTCATAGATGTGTTCATCTTCATCACCGATCGCAATCAGATGATGAAAAATCCCTTTTGCATCCCGCCCCTATAGGGATTCGAACCCGGTACCTCCCGATCCAACCGCCGCAGCTTTAACCACTGCGCCGTTTGCTCGGTGAAATTAACTTATATAAATTAGTTAGTGATAAATAAAATAAAATAGATAACACAAGAACAATACATTTTCTACGCTACATAACTGCTGCTTGAAGTTTCTGGATGTTGAGCGAGAATTCACCAATATTTCTGTAGCTTGGAGACGATCTAACAATTATATATAATTATATATACTTAATATCAACTGGACCATCAGACAAAAATACCCGAACAAACTATGACACTTTGATATAATTAAATTAAATTAAACTGACAAGAAGTATTGAAATATTTTCATCAATACCTCAAATAATTTTGCAATGCAATGCAGTTTACAATATCATATAAAAGGGAATTTCCCTTATCCTAGATAACGTACGATGCTATTCATTTAATTAGTATAATATTTCAATCTATATACATAAATATTTAACGAAATAGCAACATTAATATAAATTACAATTAAATACCAATAAAGTGATTGATTTTAGCAGAAGATAATTTTTGATAATTGTAACGACAAGAAACTTATCAAAATAAACCCGTACAATATGTAATATCAAACGGTAGCATCAGTTTCATAAAAAGAAATTTATTGAAACCAAATCAATACAAATAAGCAACGTTGTAAACGCCCACGACTTTAACTAAGTCGACTTAGCGGTAATTTGCACGAGTAGTAAAATCAACTACCCCAAAATCAGCTCCAATAATTAATCCCGGATGTCATCCAAATATTTATGTCTGATAGTGTACATATTCAATTGATTTGCTTCAACTTAGTCATTTTCGCAACCCAAAAATAAAACTTATAAAATATTAGACTACCTAAATAAAAATCCAGTTAGCATCATTTACCAATTGAAGAGATCACCGCCACCAAAAACCTGAACCTAATCAATAATTCAGAAATTTATCTCTTTATTAATAAATAAATACAAATATGTATATCCAAAATTTTAACTCAGTTCACGGACCTCATTCCCTGCCAAATCAAGCATGCAAAGTAAATAAAACAATAAATAATAAATAAATAAATAAATGCAATGAAAATTAACCCTTACTTTCTTAAAAATGTATCGATGTGTCATATACGTAATTATGACGATTATGTGTACATCCCACCATCTAAATTTCAATAAATCCATTAAGACAACCATTAAACTCAAAAATCAAATCTTAACTTAATTTAAACCAACATTTCTAAATTCGCATTTCATTTATCTATTCATTTATTTATTTAGACAATTTCTAATTTATAATATTAATTAAATTAGAAAACAATTTGATTCATTATGTAATACCCTGTAAAAAAATTTATTAATCCTATCTAAATAAACCGTTCAAATGAATTGTATAAGACAGCTCCCAATTCCAATTCGACTCAAACCAATTCGATTATACAAAGTATAAAAATCCTATTTGAGTCGAATATACAAATTCCACTGCGCTTACACAATACATGATTTCAATAACAGCTGCACTTTGTTGAGAAAAAAAATTAATTCGAATTATTTTGAAGTTATTTTTTCTCAATAGAACAAGCCGCGAAATATTTTTTCGATTCAATCCTCACATTCCATGTTGGCATTTCTTCGGTTTCCCATTAAAGCAGTCACGCACTTTACCCGTTCGAGCCCGAATCAAATAATTCAAATCCCCTGTTCGAACCATTCAACTCCTGTCACGTGCAACTGCTGTTGTAAACTTCTCAACAAAATACAGCTAATATCATAGTTGTTTCGTGAATACACAAAAACACAAAGAGATTAACAACACCTGCATTCAAGTAACAAAATCCTATATACTAAAACCAGAAACATACTAAAACCACTAACACATATTGACGGTAAATATTTTCTACCATCTTTCATGTGCATATTAGTAGGCCTTGTAGTACATATAAACACACTTAAACTATGTAACGCAAAACAATTTTCTTTTTGTTGTTGTTTGTGCGTTGTAATACATAAACCAACAAAATATATTACATTTCCTTAACACAATCCGTGTAAAGAGCGAACAAACAGCTGTACAACCATATTGTTGATCCTACCATATATGAATCAAGTTGTATGGATGTATTAGTGCCCATTTCACACAACAGTAAATTACTTGTGACTGCTGTATCAAAACCAACGTAAAGATTCTCTTTCTCGTTGTTGTTTGTACTTTATAATACAAAAACCAACAAAACCACGCACACTTCCTTCACAGAAATCGTGCAAAGAGAAAACGACACAGCTACATAGTACACAAACATATTTATGGCCCTTTTATATACTAAATTATAAGTATGTATTAGTGTCTTAAAAATAAAATCTAATACCAAATTTATTGCGACTTATTTTATATACCATAATTTAAAATTTATTTCAATACTATCTAAATATTAAACTTTAGTAATTAAAAATTGAAATTTGATTGTATTTACAATCCACAAAATATCAAATCATGCACTTTTAATTTTCTATCCACAAAAATAAAAAAACATTGCCTGACAAATGCATCCCGGTAGATTGCATTTTCCAAAATTACAATTTAGTTTAATTATTTTCACTACACATTACACTAAACTTGAATTTAATTAGAATTAAATTTAAAATTAAAATATATATACATATGTATATAAAGTATATACATATCAGTACATAAGAAACAAAAAATAAAAAGAAAAGAAAATTAAATTAAATTAAATTTTTGAAGAGGATAGAAAAAACACGTCTATCCTCTTTGAATGTTCGCACTCCACCCTCGTGTACATATGTATGTAAGTATATGTACATAAATAAGATTTAAATCGTTTAAGGACGTGGGCTACTTCTTAACAGGTAATCATAAAATTAATCCTGTTAAGTAATGGATTAATTAAGTAATAGAATATGGCCAATTAAGATGGAAATTATGCTGGTGATGATGATGGCGGTTATGGTGATGATAGTCCTGATAATGAGATGGTGATGGTGCTGGTCATTGTGATGATGGCTGTCACGGAGATGATGATGGTGATTGTTTTTGGCGAAAGTGATGATTTTGGTGATGATAATGACGACGGTGATGATAATGGTGATCTTAGCTATTTGTTAAACGGTAATGATGAAATTTGATTGTACGATTGAAATGAGATTCTCAAGTGATTTTAAAATGAAAGTGGAAATCATGGTTATGATGATGGTCATTGTGACGAAGATGATGATGTTGTTGTTGTTATTAGTGATGGTTAAATTAAGATGATTTTTAAAAGAAGTTATGGAGTATGGCCAATAATGTTAAAATACTGGTAATGGTGATGGAGATGATTGCGGTCATGGTAATGATGATATTTAAGTTAATTATGATGGCTGTTGGTGGAGCACAAGCCAAAATGTTTCTATTTTTTGTATTCCGACCGTGCACTTTTTCCACGTTGTAATTAAGTGGGCTGTATCTTTAATTTGGTTATGTTGTATAACCCACAAATAAAAAAACACCTTTGTTTTCACAATATGAACGACTCAATTTAATAATTTATGATTTATTTTGTTGGAAATACAACTTGAATATTTTTCTTATTATTTATTATAATTTTGTTAATTCTTGTTTGTACAATGGCAGTCAAAATTAGAATGACAAAAAATATATATACACAGTAGAAAAGCGTACAGTCGAAAATTATGTTCGAATAATTTCAGCATCTTCCCAATTATTCACACAGATGTCGTGTCGGTATTCATAATTTTCGAACTGCATCACGAATTGAACATAAACTCAGCTACATTTTGGAATTTGACAGATGTTATGGTGAGCAGTGTATACAAGGATTTTTAAGTTAATTAATTTCATTTTATAATATGATAAATAAATTGTTAATGAGATTTCTTTTTTCTTTTAGATTAATCTACATACTAATATGGATATTGAATTTACGATTAATTTTAGAGGTAAGTATATAATAATAAATTTTCCTATGTGTTTACAATTAGATTACATAAATTTATTTTATTTCAGCAAATGTGACTGATGTTGATGTTCCGATAATGTTTGCATGTATGATTATGCCCCTATTTGTTTCAAGTAAATGTTTGGCGAATTTACTATCACGCATGTAAGTTGTGTAGGTGTGAATTTGTGATAAACGTCAATCAGTAGGTTGAGCAAATGAACACAAAAGTAGTAGATTTGGTCTAACTTATTATTGGCGAATTATCAGTAAGCTCAATAAAAATTGTGGAGACGCGAATTATTTTTTTCCTTAAACACAGTGCACACGAAAAGACAAAATAGCATTATATAAAATAAAAACATTTGTCTTGTCGGAAAAAATTATAACGAGTTTAAAATTATACGGTGTGAAGGACGGAAGTTGACTTCAAAAATATTAATTCTGCATGGCGGAAGCGGAAAAGAAATTGTACATCTAAACACCAATAATTGTATAAAAAAATTTATATAAAATAAAATTAATTTAACGAATATCGCAATCATTAAATTAACAATCGGAAAACGTATAGCAACAGACTCCTGGACATCACGCAATATCTAAATATATTTGTATGGTTACAACAACAAATGTATGTATAAATGTAGGTATTAAACAATGGCGACGCGACGGTTGCGTTTTTTGTGATTATTATGGTGATGCTGATTATCATGGAAAATGATAATGGCGGTGATGGTTAGAGTGATTGTCATGATGTGACCTAGTTTTTATGATCTTTACGATACGTCCATTCATAGTAAAGAATACCCTGCAGTTCAGAAATTTCAGTATCGAAAAAGTTTGTTAACTGGGGAAGCCGCACAGCTGATTAGATACTTTAGCGTGACCGAAGCCAATTATTATGAAGCATTTTCCAAGTTAGTTGATCGAAAGAAATATATTGTTAATGGTTTCTTCAGTACATTCATCCATAAACCAAGTAAACAGCACAAGCATAAGAAAATTTACGTGATACGTCAGATGAAGTACTTCGCAGATTAAAAGCGTTAGACCCACAGACGGAAGCTCGAGATAGTTGGCTAATATACAAATTAATCAAAAAACTAGATCAAGAAACCAAAATGTCGTGGGCGCAAGAATCTACTTCAGTAGAATATCCGACTACCAATCAGTTATTTGATTTTCTAAATAAAAGATGTGATGCACTGGAATCCATGCTATCTTTCACAAAACCTAAACCCGCATACACAAGGGCATTAGTAACTGAAGCGAAATCCTCAACCGAAACAACATGGAGTTGCCCCATATATGCAAAAGCGATATGCATTTGCTGTATAAATAACCGGTAGTTAAAGAGTAATACCAACCGATAAGCGATAATACATTTGCCGTCATAAGGGGCACAAGGTATACGATTGCCGCGCTAAAAAAGAGGTGTAAATTGTGCCATAGAAAGAATCATAGTCTGTTGAATGAGGACTTTAAAAGAGGTACTTCTAATAACGTTTCAACAGGTGAGTCGAAAGCTACCTGTTACCAAACAAGTATACTGTACTCGACGCAAGCAATTTTACCGACTGCAATGGTATGAGTGAAAGACTCCAATGGCGGATTCAAAATGCATCGTGCTCTGCTAGATTCTGCGTCGCAAGTTACATTCATCACTAGCGCTTGTGTGCAAAAATTGGGGTTAAAACAACGAATGGAGATGAAAGGGTGAGTGGTTTGGTACAGTCGAATTTGGGACGTACGAAGGGGATCGCTCAATTGGAGATCATATCGCGATAAAAAGAGGAATTTAAAATAAGAGTGCAAGCTTACGTGGTTTCACAAATTACAACATTGCAGACGGCGTCAAGAATAAGCGATGCAGATCTCAACCAATTAAAATCCCTGTGCCTGGCCGATCCTAAATTTATTTAAAATGGTCATATTGACCTTTTATTGGGTGTTGAGGTATTTTTCTCCTCTGTTGTCTGCCAAAGAGGTGGGCATATTAGTGAAACCAAGAGTATTTCTTACCACATCATGGTGTTCTAAAGTAAACTAGTACCACTACGAAGTTGAGGGTAGTTTTCGATGCGTCATCAAAGGACATAAATGGTACATCACTCAACAATTGGCATACATCATATGCTAAAGCAAATAACGTTATTAACCTAATTGCAGAAAAAATCCGAATATCGCCGAAAATTGAAGATCACGTTCACACAACATTTGCAGTTGTTTTAATAAACGATATTCATCAGCATGTCGAATATAATGTTGCCCATACATCAAACAGTGAGGAAAAAATTTTGTACTGCTGTGAACCGTGTTACGTAAAACGTTGGTGATTTCTGGAATGTTTCGGTCCCACAACCGGTGGTCATCGTCGATATACATGCGAATAGCTTGAACCACGCTCCGATAACCCTCTCGGCGGCTTTTGGTTGGGGAGTGTACTTAGGTGAAAACAAATGGGTGACACCATATTTTTGCAATAGATTGCCGAACATATGCTATATACAAATTGAGAACCATTGTCTGAAACGATGGTTTGTGGCACTGAATAAAAATATTTCAGTTTACAAATATTCACAGATGGTGGTGGTTAAAGCGTTTCTCATAGGTTTTAGAAATATATATTTAGTAAATTTGTCAAGTGTTACTAACAGATAAGAATTACCATTAACTGATCTTGGCAAAGGACTCAAAATATCAATATACAATCTAATCTCCGCATAGCTCGCTCACTGATTAGTTGATCTCCATTTTTGGTTGTGTCTGATAATTCACGGCTTTATTCATTTTGCATTTTTGACATTGCTGAATAAATAATCTTATGGTACATCTGCTGCCATGTTGGGCCAAAAATAGAAACGCCGAATCAACTCCAATGTTTTTGCTATACCAGAGTGTGCCGATACTAACGATTCATGATGTTGCTTGACTTTATCAAATCGCAATGGTATGGGGACTAACAATTTAAATAGTGGTAAATCGCTAATGAATTCATGTGGATAATGTACTCTAATCAATATTTTGCCATTATGAATGACGTAACGATCATTTTGATTGGATAATGTTTTAATTGAGTTTAATAAATTTATGTAATCATCACCCAACATAGCAGGTGAATTTAGATCAATAGGGGGCAGCGGTGTAAACTTGTTACAACTCCATTGATGTTTAATAGTATCCATGAATGCTCTGGATAATGCATCTGGCACAATGTGATGTGAACCTTTTCGGTGGAGTATCTGAAATGTAAAACCTTGAAGTTTTAACGACCATCTTGCCAAACGACCAGTAAGGTCTTTTTGTGTCATCAACCATTTAAGGCTAGCGTGGTCAGTAATGATGGTGAAGAAGTAACTCTCGACGTATGCCCGAAATATTTTTACACTCAGCACAGCGGCAAAGCATTCAAGCTCCGTAACCGAATAGTTCCACTGTGCCGAGTTCAATTTCTGCGATATGTACGCGACTGGATGCTCCTCACCATCATCACCCACCTGACTTAGTACACTACCAACACCAGTAGAGCGAGCATCGCAGTGGATAATGAAAGGACGATAAAACTTTGGATGTGCCAGTACTGGGGCGTTACATAAAGCATGCTTAATTGTCTTAAATGCGAGTTCAGTTTCAGAGGACCAATTAAATTTATTCTTTTTTTCAAAAGATCTGATAACTTTGAGGTCACGGACGCATAATTGTGGATGAACCTGCGATACTATCCGGCCATACCAAGAAATCGTCGTAACTATCGTATAGTGTTTTACACAGGCAAATCAATAATCGCTTTAAGTTTATCTGGATCGACTTTCAGATTCCCGGCTCCTACAATATATCCCAAATATTTAATGTTTTTGAGTAAGAATTTATTTTTTTTAATATTAATTGTTAGACCTGCGTCTTTCAAAAATTTGGCCAGTTGTCGCAATAAATTCAGATTTTCATCAAACGTTCCTGATGTAACCAACAAGTCGTCCAGATAGACGAAAATATGTTCATGTAAATGTGACGGAACTACCCGATGCATCAATCGGCACATCGTTTGCGGCGTGTTGCAAAGCCCAAACGGCATCACTGTAAATTGATACAAGGGACGACCAGGTACCGTAAATGCGCGGTTTTATCTCGGGACTCTGGAGTCAGCGGGACCTGCCAAAAGGCATCTTTTAAAACAATACTGGAAATATTTTTGGTTTGATTCAGCCGACTCAAAAGTCCCTCGATAATTGGCAAAGGATACGCATCCTTGATCGTTCCCTCGTTCAATTTACGTGCGTCTAAGCATAAACGATTTTTGCCGTTGGGCTTGCGTACTAATGTCACCGGGGAGCTCCACGCACTTTGAGATTCTTCAATGATACCTAAATCTAGCATTCTATTGATTTCTTTATCTATTTCAACATCATGACAATTCCAACATAATTCTAAATTATTTGATGCTTGACGCTGATAAAATTTATTTGTTTGCATATATTTAGGATGTTGTTCAAAACTGTTAACATTAGATCTAACTCCACACGCGATCACCCGATGTTCTCTCCAAAAGCTGCTGGTTCTTGCGCCTCTCCTCTGCTTTCTTTTCTTTTGCGGAATTCCAAACCAAATGGCAAAGTGAAGAAATAAAAACTCGTCGAATATTTTCAATGACAATATCCAAAACAATATATTTATTTATAAATATAGTTAATGGTTATTAACATTTAAGTATTATATTATATATATTGTTTTTCCTTTTTCACTCATAAACACCTTTACTCATTGGTATCAGTCACCAGACTGTCCCTCCCCGATCTCATTACCAAAAAAAACCTCCGCAACAAAAACAATTAAAACAAAATTAAATTGAATTTGATTAACGCTGTAATCAGTATCATTTGAGGAGGCTGCCGTACATAGAAGAGGCAAATGATTCAAAGCAATGAAACAATTTAAAGGTTAATTTGAACATTGTTTCAAGCTCTTGCAAAAAAATTTATAAAACTAACAAATCGACGAATTTCCCTTGGAACGAGGACGTCGTTCTGTATTATACCAAATAGCACGAATCTCAGAGATTGGCTCATATAGTGACTATATATGTTGTAAAAAGCATACATTGTGAAATTGCAATCACTTCGTGCCAGTTTGATATCAGCCGTAGGGCTCTTGCAATAAAAATTTAGAAAATTAAATTTGCAAGAACTCTACGGCTCATATCAAAATGGCACTGAGTGATTTCTATTTCGCAATGTATGCACTTCACGATCTATATAGTCACTATATGAGTCAATCTCTGAGATTCGTGCTATTTGGTATAATGGTGAATAACGTACTTGTTCAAAGCGAAATTCGTCGATTTGTTAATTTTCTAAATATTTTTTGCAAGACCCCTGCGGTTCATTTCAAAATCGCACTGATTTCAATTTCGCAATGTGGCATAGTTAAATCTCTAAAAATGGATATTTAATTTAATAATATTAACCCGTTAAAATCTAAAATTTCAATTCAGACAGTTGATTTTCTATGATTTGGTTTGTCTTGAACGGCGCCTAATTCCCGACGAATTTTTCACAAAATTTGGTTCAAGTCACAATTAGAATTATAGACAATTTTAGTTTGGTATAATTGCAAGCACAAATGTTATAATTATTTTTGTATATCCAAGTATTGCCACCAGCGCACATGCTACTAAAGTATACAACAGTTGTTTTGCATCTGTTAAACAGAACAAAAAACTAAAACTAAATGCGGCTTATATACCTACGTAAAATTGCTCGTATTTTCATTCTACTATCCATAACCAAAATGAAAACTGAACGATTAAGTGTTTTGTTAACTGTGTGTGTTTGTGTTCATATGGTGTATAGTGAAAGTTTAGCGCAAGATGATCACGTTTCTGATGGTGTGTAATAATTTGTTCGGAATTTTCTTAAATAATAATGTGACTCTATTTTTTTACTGTTTTAGGTGAGAATAGCATTGAACCTGGTAAAGTCACGGTTGATAAGATTCCCATCGAAACAACAACATTATCATTGGAAACCACAAAATTATTTAGTACCACTGTAATGAATATTAATGCAACTGTAGATATTACAAACACTACTGAAGATACTTTTAAATCTACTACCATATATAGTCCTGCGAGTATCGCAACGACTTCCATGACTACTACACTATCAACAACAAAACCGGCTACACAACCTGCCAGTGACATGAGCAGCTTTATTACACTAGTTGAACGCCTAACAAATCTACTAATAAGTTCAACTCAAGTACTAACCTCAACTCAACAACTCCTTCAAAACGTGCAAGCAGCATTGCCAGACCGAGCCTCGGCCGTACAATGGCTGCATCATATACAAGTAAGCTCTAGTACTGCAAAGAGTTTTGATGACCCAAGAAAAGCAAATAAATTTCGTACCACTACTGTACGTGCACATTATAGACAGAAAATTAAAAAGAAAAAGAAAAAGAAAAAACCTTCAAAAGAAGCTACCAAAAAATGTAAGGCAGATAAAGGACGTGAAAAGGAGGACCAAGATTATTCTGAAAACGCTTTGAGAAATATAGGAGATGGACCGTTACTCAAACCACTCAATAAAAATTTGCACGAAGAACAAAAATATTTTGCAAAAGATGACGTAAGCGATTTGTTCGTCAGAAATGTATAATGCTGAATATGATATTGAATAATTTGGAATATTTTATTGTTTCGTTTTAGACTTGGCGCCACCATGTATTCAAATGTTGGATTTATCGATTGTGCTATTTTGGGTGGTAAACCTTAAAATATTGTATCAATCAATCATACTTTTATTTTCTTTAATTCATTTGCAGTTTGTTTTAATTAAATAATTAATAAAAAAAAAGAGAAAGAGATAAACATAGGCGGTTTATTATTTATGAATAAAATAGCAAAACGCTGAACAATTGGCCAAAATATTTGAGTATTAATAGAGACATCGCTGGCCAAGACTGCACTATTTTAAGTGCTATTCACTTTGGTTTGTAATTAAACATGAGATTTTTTAATTTGGAATCCACCGTAATTCAAGCAGTTTATCTTGATCAGATCGTTCGTGAATTGAACGCTTATCAGGCATAATCTGTATTAAAATAATATTATAGATCCCTTAATAACTCAGAATGGCTCGTTATCAATTATAGAAATGTTTTATTGCCCAGTTTTTTTCATTACCTTGGCTGATTTTAGAATCTTTTGATAAGATATTTAGTAGTCACCTCATCTAACCAAATTTTGCTATTTGAGCTGCCTTGGTTTCGATAAATAAAATTAAGATTTGGTCCTTTCTGATATTAAATAGCTGATCGGCACCAATAAGAAACTCTACCTAAGGATACAAAATAAAATATTAAGCGACGAAATTACAATTTTTTGATGTCCAAAAGTATTATTTGGAAGTTTCTATTTATCATATTTCATGGCTACTATGAAGCAAATGATTAAATAACAAGAACCAAAAAATGAAACTCTGGAACGATCGGCTGTTATAGCCAACGAAAAGGTTTCGAAAAGAAGCTATTTAATATCAGGGTAATAGGAACAAATCGCAGGGGCTTAAGAATGATTGACGCATTTATTGATGGCTTTCAGATGCGCTAATGTATAAGTCTGACACAAGCCATCATCAAGCTAGAAATATAAAATCACGCTTAGTGGATTCCCTGACCCCGAAAGAGACAACTTAGGTGTTGGGCGTCTCATAAGATGAGTCACATCGCCCAGAAATAAGAAAGGGATGATTGTCTTCTTGATATGCAGTAACAATCAGATGGATATCAGGCAGTGACCAAGAAGAAGAGCCAATTAATGATGGAGTCGTTAAATTTGTCAGCTTATTATCATTATTTTCACAACCGATTATCCCTTAGCACCATCCACGTTTCGAGATTAGCAAGATATGGTGTCAGAACTGATGGAGGTATAAAACTAGCTAATGGATTGAAATTCGAAACGGAAATTGGAGACAATGGCGCCTAGCTTCATGGTAACTTAAATTAACATTTACTTGCTACTTCAAGTTAGCGGTGCCATCGAGAGAAGATGCGAATGAAGTTTATCTTAAATTAATATTGGATTTTACAACAACAACAAAATGTGTTTGGATGTGTTTCTAAAAGCATACAATCGGGCTAATTTATTACACAAGGAAATTCATTCAAATCAAATATTTCAACTTAGTACTAAATTTAAAAAAAAAATCCAAACACACAAAATTTATCGAGATTTAAACTATTTGGGCGTTCACAAAGTCAATCCCTTTAATTTTAATACCGGCTCAAAGAGCTAACCTATTAATCGACACTGTTTGACAATTTTAAAATTATTTCGGTCTAAAAAGACCAAAGTATTGAAATCCTGTCAAAAATGATGAAAAATTTTTATTAGTCCAAAACCATTTTTCTCGACGTTTTGAATGTCCCTGAGTCTAAAAAAGCAAAAAAAAAAAAATTTTGTGTTACATGAATTAAGAAGATTTCTCTGATTCTGTACCTACTATAGGCGATTCGTACCAGTATTTGCCAACATCATAAAGAGATGGTACGAGATAACTGTAGGAAGAATAAAACATTTGAATGGAAGGATGACGCAGGAAGAGCATTGCAGAGGCTAAGGAAACGATTTTGCATAGCACCACCCCTCATATACCGTATACGCATAATGAAATAATTTAAGCCTAGGAAGCAAATGGCTGGATCATGGGGGGTAAGCAAATGTTCGTCAAAGAGGAAAGACGTGTTTTTTTTCTATCCTCTTCAAAAAATTTAATTTTATTTTATTTTTGTTTTATTTATATAGTGTTATGTATATATGTACTTTATATACATATGTATAAACATTTTAATTTTAATTCTAATTAAATTAAATTTTAGTGAAATAATAATAAAAGTGTAGTGAAATAATAATTAAAGTGTAATTTTGGAAAATGCAATCCACCGGGATGCATTTATCAGGCAATGTTTTATATTTATGGATAAAGAAGTCAAAATTATTGATTTCTTGTTTAAGTGCATGATTTTAACTTTTGTGTGATTGTACATGAAAATCAATTTCAATTTTAATTACTAAAGTCTAATAATTGGATAGTATTAAAATAGATCTTAACTTAAATAGAAATACGTCGCAGTTAATTTCATATTAGATTTTACTTTTACGCCCACTTGAATGTATTATTGGTTTTTGTCTTATAATATACAAACAACAACAAAACGGAGAGACATTTTTGTTGCTTGTGGTATAGTCGTCACAAATATTTTCCTGTATCTTGATACATAGATCAGGTATGTTTGTATGTTAGCTATAAGGGTATTATCTATAATATTATGAAAACATGATAAGTCTACTGCTACGCACATGGAAGATGGTACAAAATATTTACCTTCAATGTGTGTTGGTGGTTTAGTATATAATATTATGTTATTTGTATTCTGATGTTGTTGTCTCTCTTTGTGTTTTTTGTATTCATGAAACAATTATGGTGTTCTTAATAAAACATGAACTATACAAGCACAATGAAATTTTAGTGTATTCGACTCAAATAGGATTCTGATATTTTGTATAATTGGATAAGTTTGAGTCGAATTCGAAACCGCCTTATACTATCCATATAAAATAGTTTATTTAAATATGATTAATTTTTCTTACAGGGGATTACAAACTGCATCAAATTGGTTTAAATTAATTTAATTAATATTATAAAATTATAAATTAACTAAATTATATAAATAAAGTGCTAATTTGGAAATATTGATTTGAGTTGAGTTGAGATTTGGTTTTCAACACATAATGACGTATTCATTTATGTGTGCAAAATTTCGATTAAACGAAGTTGAACAACGTGGAATTATGTCAAAACATTTCGAAAGAAATCAAATCATCAAATCACTTAATCAAGAAATCAAATTCTTGATTTTTTCATTAAGTGCATGATTTTATTTTTGTGCGGTTGTACATGGAATTTTAATTACTAAATTCTAATAATTGGATCGTACTAATATTGTTTTAACTTAATTTGATATTGATTGATGAAAAAATCTGGTATAATAACATTTCTTCTTCTCCTTGAATGGACTCTGTCCATCGAGCCCAAAAACTACTCCCTATCCAGGGGACTAAATTATTCTGGAAACTTTAGGTATCGAGATTTTAGCTGAAACAGATAATTGGGCCTTAGCACCACTTGGCAAAGGTTTGAATTCAGTTTTCTATAGTAAATGTAGTAGCTGACCTACTATTCCATCCATCGGGCCCAAAATCTACCCCCTATCCAGGGGAATAAATTAGTCTGGAAACTTTTTATAACAATTGAGATCATCATCATTCATTTTTTTATGGTCCATATATTATTTTAACTAAATTCCACTAATATTGCTTCTGAATGGTCTTACTTTCCCAGGAAATCACTTTTATTCGAAAGATTTTGTAATGAAATTACATGTTTAGCACTGAAGATTTCAATATGAATCGTAATTTTTCCAATTGGAATTTAGTTTAGCAGTGTGAAACTAATACATATAAAAAATCTGTGGATTTGTGGAATACTTTACATCCGTATAAATTTGAAGGATTTCTTATTAAATCATATATATTCACAATACTTGTACTATAAATGAATGCTACATCGTTTAAGTAGGTGGCATTTATCATTTCAACTATTTCATACTTATTAGTTAAAAACTATTTATTTTTTAAATCGTTAGAGAACCTTACTCCTTCCAAAACGTAAATTGGTTTGTAAATTTCAATGAACATTGGTAGGTGATGATTTTCTCCCGTTTGACATTTAACAAAAGGAAACTTAGCTGCAATTGGATATCTCATTTTGTCACACTTTCTCATTTTAGCCATTTCAATTAAGCGTTCAGCAATCTGTTCTAGTGGTTTATTTCCTTGATGAATTAAATTCATATTCTAAAATGGGTATACACTGAACATTGGCAGATGTGCATTTATTCTTGGATATCTCATATGGAAGCCTTTCCTATATTCGTAATTTTCTCCTAAATACATTTCGGGCAGCCATGGTAATGATTAAAAACTGTTCCTTTTAAATAAATATAAAATTAGTAATATCAATTTTAAAATTTGTTGTTAGCAAAATTTTAAATATTTACCGTTTAAAAAACACCGCGCGGGAGTATCACAAACAAATCCTTTGTTCCGAATGATCGTTTATACATAAAATAGGCCAAAACTCCGTATTGCGCTGTTGGGCAACCCATCAATGTTAAAAGTCACGGAAATATTAATTGAATGATCTAGATCAGAAAACTTATTCAATAAACAACGCCTTAGTCCGTAATACCAGAGTTTTCCGCTGCCCATTGAAATAACATCAATTCTTCAAATTTCAATAACAAACTTCGAGAATCATTTGGTAAGAAATTGCAATTTTAATATTCGTAGTAATTCACTTAATGCTGATGTGTGATTCGATTGACCAGCGACCAGTTTTTTAGGTTTTCCATCATTGAAAGTTTGGTTTCGAAATTTTCTTCTTCATCTGACGTTTCGTATTCATTCTGGAAATCAATGTCATTTTCAATTTGATTTAGGTTATTTTCCAGAAAATGCGAAGCACTTATTTAAGTAGAAATGTTGATCACGCTTTGTGGTAAAGTCGATGTATCAGAAATATTGCGCTTCCTAGCAGTTATACCAAAAGGATTTACATTTTTCGCAAGATTTGTAATATTTTGGGAACACTGCTTTTGAAAAAAAATTATTCAAATATGTAGTTTCTTTCCAAATTTGTTAATTGTTTTACTTTCCTATAATAGGATGATGTTAAATGAAAAGGTTTAGAATTCTTCGTCATTTGTTTTTCGACGGCGGCCTCCAGCTCATGATGGCTTATTTTCGGAAACGTCATGGTGGTCACATCAGCGCATCAACATAAGGATGAAAGAGAGAGAGAGAGAGAGACGATGTGACGAGCACGTTTAGGTAAACTACCCCTCAAGTGTTACGATGACACATAAGTTTAGAAAGTGGTAATACCTAGGTTAGGAAGTTCTAAATTGTATTAGAAAAATCATGATTATTCTGGAGCTTTGCATGATTAGTATTTGAAATGCGATACGGTGAAGATTAAATAGTGCGAAAGTGTTTTAATTGAATTTAGAGATTTTATGAATTATTTTCGAATAACAGTGTTGTATTAATTTGTTTTAAATAAATTAGGTTTCATTTTGATCTGTAGAGAAATGGCGGGCCTTCTATTTTCTAATCATCATTCAGCCTAATAGGGTTTCTTGGGAAATTATTTTGTTTTGAATTTATAAATCATTAAAACATTAAAAATCATTTGAATGCTTGTGGAGTTACTGTTTGATTGTAAATTGGTGAAATTGATACATGCAAGCACACTTGTTATAGTCGCCAGCTCACATTCCACTAAACTGTGCACCAGATGTCTTGCATCTGTTTTATGAAATTAAAATGAAAAAATTCAATAAAATTGGTTCTTATGAATTTTTACTGCAGTTTAGGTCTCATTGCAAATAAAATCGCTCATACTTTCATTCAAGTAAACACAGCCAAAATGAGAACTCAACCATTAAGTGTTTTATTAATTGTGATTTATATTCATTTGGTGTGTAGTGAAATTTTAGTACCAGATGAACAAATTTTGGAAGGTTTGTTTAAAACTATTTGATTAAAAGAAATAATTTTTGTTTTTTTATAGTATCAATCATATTATCTTAATGTTTCAGGCGAAAGTGAGAATGAAATTGGTACAGTAGTCGTTGATGATAGTTTAAGTGATTCGGAAATTCCCACTACAACAGCAACAACAACAACAGCATTAACATTGCCAACTACAACATTATTTAGTACCAATACAATTAATACCGATACAACTGGAGAGACCTCTACCTCTATCACCACACTTAGTTCTGACACTAATCCAACAACTATTGGTTCGTCTTCCACGATCAGCACTACTACCACATCCGCTAGGATGCGCAAAACTGTTGAACTAGTACAACGCATAATAAAAGAACTACGACGCTCAACTCAAACACTAAGCTCAAGTGAACTACTACTCGAAAAACTGCAAGTGATACCATCAATACTAAAACATCGATTATCAAAAAGTAAGATTACCACAACTTCAACAACTTCAACAACAACAAGTTCTGCTAAGAGTTTCGATGATTCAGCAATCATCAAAAAATTTCGTACCACTACTGTACGTGCACATTATAGACGGAAAATGAAAAAGCAAAAACCTTTCAAAAAATGTAAGGGTAAAAAAGTAAGCCGTAAAAAGGACATTGAAATTGAAGATGCAAAGAAAATGTAGAGATGACGTAAGTGATTTGTTCATCTGAATGAACAATTTAACTACGATCTTGAATAATTTGGAACATTTGTTTTGTTTCATTTTAGCCTTGGCGCCTTCAATTGAATACTTACGCTGGATTTTTCGATCATGCTGTTATGGGTGGTGACATTTTTTTGTGTTATCGTTAAGTTTATATTTTGCGACTATTTTCTATTTTCTTAGGTTGTTTATTAATCGATCTTTTATGTAATTATAATAGTATGTGATAAAAGGGATGAATATGTTTTGTATTACCAGGAAAGACCAAATTTTTAAATTACAATCTGGGTCATTTTCAATTTTTTTTTTTTTTTTTTGGTTGTTTTTATGTTGGCCACCCAAATTAGTCCATCTTTCCAATGTAAATCACGACGACTCGATCAAGTTTCCATTTCAGTGGTGGTAGATTATCGTCATGGTTTTGTCCATTGGTGACGTGGTTGAAGACATCGCAAATACTCGATCGACCACCGATTCCAAAATGTCCGATGGTAAAAATTGAGTTGCTTCCAGGCTTCATGCGGAGGTTGGTAAGTTAAATCAGGCATCGGTAACGAATTAAGCGGTCATCGAATCAGGAAATATCCTGATGATAAACAATTGAAGTCCTAGAGGCTGCTTGAAATTGGCCTAATAGTTCTTGAGTTCAAGACAAGTAGTTTGTACGGAAATTTAGCCGTGCCTATTGTAAGGGGGAGTGATATTTGGCTAATTTTACACCTGATTTGTGAAGACCACCAAAATTTGGGCTCGCACATCAGCTGCAGTTTGTCCTTCAAATCCTGTGAATTGGCTCCAACAAAGTAAGTGCCATTATCAGAAAATACACGTTTACACAAACCAATCACAAAACGTATAAAACATTCCATGAACGACTGTGTGTACTTAAGTCAGAGGCCAATTCCAGGTGTATTACCTTCGTGACGAAGCAAATGAAAAAGCAGAGGTATATCTTCGTTGGTGGTTTACTGAGGATACGATAATGAACAAGAATGTAACTCGTTCCGGTGGTAAGTTTCCCATTTGTTGTGTCATTGGAATTTTTGGTTGTATGCGAAAATACTCCATAAAATCTTGGAACACCTTCTTGCACACCGTTGTTAAAAACTGGCGTACAGCAGCCAATAATGCTTGTTTCCTGTGATATAAATGGAGTAATCTTATAGAAAATTTATGTGAGCTAGATACCAGTGAATCGTCTCTCATTACCTCAACTTCTTCTGATGATAGCGGTTTGGGAGAATGGGGAAGTTTTCGATGTACCAAAATTTCTCAATTTGATTACTCAACGTCGTTGACTTCTCCTGCCTCAACGACCAAATGGCAACAATGGTTGGAATTCGAACAGGGCCACAGAGAATAATTCCTGACAGATCTCTGCACGCAGCAGCAAGTTGATATCTTGAAACTTAAAGAATTCACGATCGGTGAGTTTTATATTTGACGAGATTGCCCAGAACTCAATATTATCAATGTAGGTGATTGGCTGGTAGGTCATTAGATGAACGTCTAATGTGGTACAAAACTCGGTATTTTGTGATTTCAATATTATTGTTGAGCTGCCGGAATACTATATGTGACGATGATTTTGGATCAAATTCCACATATCTTGGCGGAACTGTTGCGACATGACAGCTTCAATAACGACGCAAATGATTCGGTCATGAAGTTCAACTGAGAACCGGAATGTAAAAGTGCTGTTCCGATGACCGGTTGCCCAAAACGGTCATGATTCTAGACCAATGATTTCCAACCGTAGGCAAGAAGTTTATAACTCCTGGTTCCCGAACTGCATCCGTCATCCAGTCTTCTCTGGAGGGTATCATAGTCTGGAACTTTGTGTTAAAAGACAGTGACGGAACGGTACAACCGGTACGACTTCAATCGTATGGAATTACAAGCTGTCAATTGTTTTCCCAAGATATCTAGAAGAGCCAGATATAGCAGAGTCTCCAGTGGATGAGTGGATGTACTCCTCAGTGCACCACTAATCCACAGGAAGGATATTCTCTGAAGTTTCGGCAACAACTTTTGGTTGGTCACCAGACTGCTACCCCATACAAAAGAACGGGTCTGACTACTACGCTGTATAGACAATGTATGATGCGGGGCTCCGTTCCCAGCTTTCTTTACTATTTCCGAATTACTAGGTTTCCAATTTAATTTGCTATCCAAAAGGAGATCCAGAAACTTCGCTTCATCAATGCAAGTCAAGCTGAATCCATTTAAAGTGGGAGGATCGATATGAGGAAGTTTATAATTCCTGGAGAAGAAAACCAATTCATTCAAATTCCAAAGTAAGAGAGACAGTAAGCCACCCTGCGGTGTGCCCGTGCTTGCAAATCTTCTCAAACTGACATTTATGATCCTGACTCCACACGATAACAAAAAGATTACCAAGGTCTTTGGGACTGCAGTGTGAGCATTTTCCCGCTGAAGGTATGAATACAACCTTCAATTCCGTTCATTTACTAGGAATGTGATATAGCTCGAGGCTGGCTTTAAAAATTACCTCTAACTAGGACATGGTTAGGTCCATAGTCTGTTGAATATCCGCAGAGAAAATACCATCAGTTTCTGGCGACTTATATGCGCTACAACTCGCGCTATTACCTACTGACATAGTAGGCACTTCGAAACCACCCGGAAAGTGAGTCTCCAGCGGAATTTCTAACGATTCCGCACTATTAGTGGTCCATATCACATCAGGCCGTTGAAGATAACTTGGGATGGATGGAAGGGGCAGTGACTCATTCTTACCACTTCCTAATTCATGTTTGTAAGTTTTAGAAGACTTTCTTATATAGGAGTCCCAGTCTGCAGTGGCTCTTGTTATCGGTTGCTTTTTAAAACTCTTGCATTTTGGACGTGTTTTTTGAAATTCCTTGGACCACCAAGGATGCCATCCAGTTCTTGCATAGTTTTTGGAGGTTTTGTCACCGGAACTGGTAGTGAATTACCCAGGATATTTCTAAGGGTGTCCCGGTCGGATTTCCTCCTATTCCTGTAGATTGGGCTCCTAGGAAATGCCATGTCCATTTCGAACTGAAAATAACTGCTCCCTAATTAGCTTACCTAGATTCACTGATGGAAGGTTCACTTCCTCGTACGCTAGGTAAGCAGATATTAGCAAGATGTTTCACCGGTTCACCCTTACATCTTGGTACGACCTCTAATTGTTCAATTGCCTTTGTTCGTCTCAGCGCCCCACACAACTTAAATTCGCCTGTTCGTGACGACCTCGATTTTAGTGCGATGGTAGAATGTTGGATATATCAAGCTATGTATGAT
This sequence comes from Tipula vernalis, assembly GCA_958295665.1. Lineage (NCBI taxonomy): Eukaryota > Metazoa > Arthropoda > Insecta > Diptera > Tipulidae > Tipula > Tipula vernalis. The sequence goes on from OY282559.1 coordinate 148,018,870, forward strand.
GTCTTCGGTGACATTGCTTGCATCTAGTTTTAGCACGATAATTGTTTACGTTGTGCCCTTTATGTAAGTAGTTGAAACATTGCCTATTCGCTGTCAACACTCCTCTCCTTTCTGTTGGTGACATTTTGGCAAATTAGCTACAATCGTAAATCAAATGAGAATCGCCCTTGCATACTGGACAATTCCATATAGATGGTGGTCACAACATCTTTGTTTCTCCGTCCAATTTTTAAATCAGGATGTACATCAGCCAGCCATCTCGTTTCTCTACCTTAGGATCTGGAGGAATAAAATCCCACAGATCAAAATCCTGAGGGTACAAAACAGTGAGGGGCAAAATTCCGAGGGTATAAAATCGCGTAATCCAGACGAAATCCCGACGGGTGACATGTTATAACCATTGTGAGCATAAATCTTTAAATAAGGGAAAATTGCACCAATTATGCAACAACTAGATTTTGGAATTGTTATAGGCTTTCAGGATTTTGTATCCTATGGATTTTGAATCTTCGTGATTTAGTATCCTCGGGATTATGTTTCGCCGGTATTTTGTACCCTCAGTATTTTTTCAAATCTTCGGGATGTTGTACACTCAGCAATTTAATTCTCAGGATTTTATCTCTCTCTGGATTTTGCCTCTCTTTTGTCTCACTCTTATACTTGTGCTGCTGGTTCAACCAGCTTTGGGAACGCTTCGTAATAATTGACATCTGCAACAGCAAAGTATCGGATTAACTGAGCTGCTTCCCCTATCAATATACTCTTTAAATATTGAAACTTTTGCACCGCTGGACTTTTGCTGTGAAGGGTTGTATTAAAGAGATTATTAAAACTCGGTCGTTCCGTGTATTCACCATAAAAATTAATTAATTTTTTAAGACCTAGTGAATTTCTAGAATTAGAAATTTGCAAATTTCGAGAAATCAAAGGATTTAAATGAATGAAGAAGTTTTATAGCATTTAAGCATAACAAATTTGTAGAGTTTATAAAACTCGTAGAATTTGTAGAGATTATAGAATTTATAAAAATCTTAAATTAAGAATTTGTACAATTTCTAAAATTTAACAGATTTCATAGAATTTTTTTTGTATTGATTTTTGTTTATCGAGATTTATAACAAATTTAATTTAATGTCGTATGCATGAAATGTTGATTAAGGTAGTTCATCGCAAATATGATAAACCCAGCATTTGAGGATGTCCATAATATATGGCTGAAACGATTTTAAACAATATTTGACAATATCACAATTAAAGAACCGTCTTTTTTTTTATAAAAACCTCTGTTGCAGCCTCTTCACCAACGATTACGAGTTGCTTCGGTGGTGTTAGGTATGGAAACACTCTAGCAGCTGGTTTTTGTGTTGTGGTTATAGCTTTTGTGTTGGTTACTTTTAAGTCAAGCAATTGATTACTAGAAGTCGATGATGCCTCAGGAGGAGCTTCACATACAGCCATAAATTCGAGTTGCGTTACTGCAACTTGTGTGGTGGTTACAGCTTTTGTGGTTGTTAAAGGTTTTGGAGTGGTTGTTTTTAAATCAAGCAATTTATTACTAAAAGTCGATGAGAACTCTGGTAGTGAGATGTCAGCAATTGCAGGCGGAGTTTTAGAAATAGTTCTAAATTTGTGTAGCGTGGCTGCACCTTGTGTAGTGTTTGTAGCTTGTTTGATAGTTGTGGCTTCTGAGCTGGTTGCAGGTTGTGTAGTGGTTTCAGATCTTGTGTTGGTTGGTAATTGGGGACCAGCGATAATGGGCGGAGCTTCAGTAGTAGTCCTAAATTCGAGTTGCGTGGTTGTTTCGGTGGTAATTTTGATGATTGCTGACGATGTTGATGTTTCAAAACTGTTGCTTGTTGCGCATGTTGTCACATTTAATTTGGGAATCAAATAATCGAAGATTTTTTTGTAGCCAATAATACTTGTAGTACTTACGGCGGTTGTGGAACTATCACTGCTAGTGCTAATAATACACCGCAAAAGTAATATTCCTAATAAGATTTGTGGAAAGTGACACGTCATTTTGTGTTTTGTTTGCGTTTCGAAAATATTGCAATTCACAATCAACTATTGTTTTTGAATACTAAACCTTCTAAGATAGGCATAAAGTAAACATAAAAAATGAAAACTAAAATGCTGCACATAAAACATCGTTAGATGTTTCGATAGACCCAGCATTTGGGCTAAAATGATTTCAACAAAATTTGTAAAACACACAACTACGACTCACTCGTTTTTCTTGATTATGGATTTTTAAATATATTGACTACTTCTCCATCTTCCTTGTCAAAGGACACGGATCTATCCGGCTGTTGTGGTAGTTGTAGCCTTTTCAGTAGTGGCTGAAGCTACTGTGGTGGTGGCAGCTTGTGTGGTAGTTGTTGGCATGTCAGTGGTGGTTGTAACTGTAGTGGTTGTTGCAGATTGTGTAGTAGTTTTAGGGGTTTTTGTGGTTGTTATGGACGTTGTGGTGGTTTTAGATTGTGTTGTTTCTGTAGGCTTCTTAGTGGTAGTTGGAACTTTTGTGCTGGTTGTAGCTAGTGTTTTGGTTGTTGGCATCTCAGTGGTGGTTGCAGCTATTGTGGTGGTTGAAGGCTTATCTGTGCTGTTAGTAACAGGTGTAGTGGGTGTATGCTCCTCAGTGGTAGTTGTAGCCTCTGTGGTGGTTGCAGCTTGCGTGGTGGTTATTGTCATCTCAGTGGTGGTTGTAGTTGTTGAGGTTATTGCAGCTTGTGTAGCGGTTTTAGGCTTTTCAGTGGTTGTTATTGCATTGTGGTGGTTGCAGCTTGTGTGGTGGTTGTAGGCTCCTCCGTAGTGGTTGTAGCAGTTCCGGTGGTTGCAGATCTGTAGTGGTCGTAGGCTTTTCTGTGATGGTTGTAGCAGTTGTAGTCGTTGCAGCTTCTGTAGTGCCCGTAAGCTTTTCAATGACTCTTATTTCCGTGGTGTTGGCTGCACCTTGCGTGGTGGTTGTGGTTGTTGCAGCTTGGGTGATGGTTGTAAGCTTTCGGTGGTTGTTGAAGCTTCTGTGATAGGTGAAGGTATTTTCGAGGTGGCTAATATTTTTTAGTCGTTTCCTTTGTTGTTGTAATTTTTTTGGTGGTTATTGCAGGCTTTTTGGTGGCGGTTGTAGCCTTTTGAGTCGATTTCTTGGTAGTTATAGTTTTTTTGGTGTTTATTGCAGGCTTTTTAAAGGTTGTTGCAGGCTTTTTAGTTGTTTTCTTCGTAGTTGTAATTTTTTTCGCAGTCGTTGCAGGTTTTTAGTATTGGTTGTAGGCTTTTAAATCTTTTCTTGCTAGTTGTATCTTTTTTGTGGTTGATGCAGGATTTTTGTGGTGGTTGCATGCTTTTTATTGGTTGTTGCAGGCTTTTTAGTCGTTTTCTTGGTAGTTGTAATTTTTTTGGTGGTTGTTGCAGGCTTTTTGGTGGTGGTTGTAGAATTTGAGTCGGTTTTTTGGTAGTTGTAGTTTTTTTGGAGGTTATTGCAGGCTTGTTTAGTGGTGGTTGCAGGATTTCTAGTTGTTTTCTTCGAAGTTGTGAGTTTTTTGGTTGTCGTTGAAAGCTTTTAAGTACTTGTTGTAGGTTTTTAACTCATTTTCGTCGTAGTTGTGATTTCTGGCGGTTGTTGAAGGCTTTTTAGTGCTGGTTGCAACCCTTTCAGTCGTTTACTTGGTAGTTGTTGCAGGCCATTTGGTGCTGGTTGTAGCCTTTTTAGTCGTTTTCTTGGTAGTTCTAGTTTTTCTAGGGGTAATTGCAGATTTTTAGTTGTGGTTGTAGGCTTTTTGGTTGTTTTCTTCGTAGTTGTAATTTTTTTGGTGGCCGTTGCAGGTCTTTTAGTATTGGTTGCTGGCTTTTAAATCGTTTTCTTGCTTGTTGTAGTTTTTTTTTTGTTGTTGATGCAGAATTTTTAGTAATGGTTGCACGTTTTTTAGTGGCGGTTGCAGGCTTTTTTTTGTTGGTTCTAACCTTTTGAGTCGTTTTCTTGGTAGTTTTAGCATTTCTGGTTGTTATTGCAGGCTTTTTAGAGGTTGTTGAAGGCCTTTTAGTTGTTTTCTTCGTAGTTGTAATTTATTTTGTTGTCGTTGCAGGCTTTTTAGTATTAATTCCAGGTTTTTAAACCGTTTTCTTGCTAGTTTTAGATTTTTTTATGTTTGATGCAGGCTTTTTAGTGGTGGTTGCAGCCTTTTTAGTGGTGGTTGCTGGATTTTAGCCGTTTTCTTGGTAGTTGTAATTTTTTGGTGGTTGTTGCAGGCTTTTTGGTGGTGGCTGTAGGCTTTTGAGTCGTTTTCTTGGTAGATGTAGTTTTTTGGTGGTTATTGCAGGCATTTTAGAGGTTGTTGCGAGCTTTTTGGTCGTTTTCTTGGTAGTTGTAATTTTTTTGGTGGTTGTTGCAGGCTTTTCAGTGGTGGTTGCAGCCCTTTCAGTCGTTTTCATGGTAGTTATATCATTTTGGTGGTTATTGCAGGCTTTTAGGTGGTGGTTGTAGCTTTTTTAGTTGTTTTCTTTGTAGTTCTTGTTTTTATGGAGGTTATTGCAAAATTTTAGTGGTGGTTGCAGGCTTTTAGGTTGTTTTCTTCGGGGATGTAACTTTTTTGGTTCGCGTTGCAGGCATTTGAGTATTAATTCAGGGTTTGTAAATTATTTTCTTGCTTGTTATAATTCTTTTGGTGGTTATTGCAGGCTTTTAAGTGGTGGTTGCAGGCTTTTTATTCGTTTTCTTTGTAGTTGTAGTTTTTGGTGGTTATTGCAGGGTTTTTAGATGTTGTTTCAGGCTTTTTAGTTGTTGTCTTATTAGTTGTAATTTTTTTGACCGCCGTTTCCGGCTTCTTAGTGGTGGTTGCTGGCTTTTAAATCGTTTTCTTGCTAGTTGTAGTTTTTTTATTGGTTGATGCAGGATTTTTAATGGTGGTTGCATACTTTTTAGTAATTGTTGCAGGTTTTTAGTCATTTTCTTGGTAGTTGTAATTTTTTGATGGTTGTTGCAGGCTTTTTAGTAGTGGTTGCAGCCTTTTCAGTCGTTTTCTTGGTAGTTCTTGTTTTTTTAGAGGTCATTGCAGGCTTTTTAGAGGTTGTTGCTGGCCTTTTAGTTGTTTTCTCCGTAGTTGTAATTTTTTTCGTTGTCGTTGCAGCCTTTTTAGTATTTATTACAGGTTTTTAAATTGTTTTCTTGCTTGTTGTAGTTTTTTTGGTGGTAGTTGCAGGCTTTTTAGTGTTGGTTGTAACCTTTTGTGTCGTTTTCTTGGTAGTTCTAGTTTTTCTGGGGGTTATTGCATATTTTTAGTGGTGGTTGCAGGCTTTTTAGTTGTTTTCTTCGTAGTTGTAATTTTTTGGTTGGCGTTGCAGGCTTTTTAGTATTAATTCCAGGTTTTTAAATCGTTTTCTTGCTAGTTTTAGATTTTTTTATGGTTGATGCAGGCTTTCTAGTGGTGTTTGCAGGCTTTTTAGTGGTGGTTGCAGGTTTTTAACCGTTTTCTTGGTAGTTGTAATTTTGTTGGTGGTTGTTGCAGGCTTTTTGGTGATGGCTGTAGCCTTTTGAGTCGTTTTCTTGGTAGTTGTAGTTTTCTTGGAGGTTATTGCAGGTTTTTAGTGGTGGTTGCAGGCTTTTTAGTTGTTTTCTTCGTATTAGTAATTTCTTTGTGTTCGTTGCAGGCTTTTTAGTATTGGTTGCAGGCTTTTTAGTGGTGATAACAGGATTTTTAGTAGTTCTCTTGGTATATGTAGTTTTTTGGTGGTTGTTGCAGGCTTTTTGGTGGCGGTTGTAGCCTTTTGAGTCGATTTCTTTGTAGTTATAGTTTTTTTGGTGTTTATTGCAGGCTTTTTAAAGGTTGTTGCAGGCTTTTTAGTTGTTTTCTTCGTAGTTGTAATTTTTTTCGCTGTCGTTGCAGGTTTTTAGTATTGGTTGTAGGCTTTTAAATCTTTTCTTGCTAGTTGTATCTTTTTTGTGGTTGATGCAGGATTTTTGTGGTGGTTGCATGCTTTTTATTGGTTGTTGCAGGCTTTTTAGTCGTTTTCTTGGTAGTTGTAATTTTTTTGGTGGTTGTTGCAGGCTTTTTGGTGGTGGTTGTAGAATTTGAGTCGGTTTCTTGGTAGTCCAAGTTTTTTTGGAGGTTATTGCAGGCTTGTTTAGTGGTGGTTGCAGGATTTCTGGTTGTTTTCTTCGAAGTTGTGAGTTTTTTGATTGTCGTTGAAAGCTTTTAAGTACTGGTTGTAGGTTTTTAACTCATTTTTGTCGTAGTTGTGATTTCTGGTGGTTGTTGTAGGCTTTTTAGTGCTGGTTGCAGCCCTTTCAGTCGTTTACTTGGTAGTTGTTGCAGGCCATTTGGTGCTGGTTGTAGCCTTATTAGTCGTTTTCTTGGTAGTTCTAGTTTTTCTAGGGGTAATTGCAGATTTTTAGTTGTGGTTGTAGGCTTTTTGGTTGTTTTCTTCGTAGTTGTAATTTTTTTGACGGCCGTTGCAGGTGTTTTAGTATTGGTTGCTGGCTTTTAAATCGTTTTCTTGCTTGTTGTAGTTTTTTTTTTGTTGTTGATGCAGAATTTTTAGTAGTGGTTGCACGTTTTTTAGTGGCGGTTGCAGGCTTTTTTGTGTTGGTTCTAACCTTTTGAGTCGTTTTCTTGGTAGTTCTTGTTTTTTTAGAGGTCATTGCAGGCTTTTTAGAGGTTGTTGCAAGCCTCTTATTGTTTTCTCCGTAGTTGTAATTTTTTTGGTTGTAGTTGCAGGCTTTTTAGTATTTATTCCAGGTTTTTAAATCGTTTTCTTGCTTGTTGTAGTTTTTTTGGTGGTAGTTGCAGGCATTTTAGTGTTGGTTGTAACATTTTGAGTCGTTTTAATGGTAGTTCTAGCATTTCTGGTGGTTATTGCATGCTTTTTAGAGGTTATTGAAGGCCTTTTAGTTGTTCTCTTCCTAGTTGTAATTTATTTTGTTGTCGTTGCAGGCTTTTTAGTATTAATTCCAGGTTTATAAACAGTTTTCTTGCTAGTTTTAGATTTTTTTATGGTTCATGCAGGCTTTTCAGTGGTGGTTGCAGGCTTTTTAGTGGTGGTTGCTGGATTTTAGCCGTTTTCTTGGTAGTTGTAATTTTTTTGGTGGTTGTTGCAGGCTTTTTAGTCGTTTTCTTGGTAGTTGTAATTTTTTTGGTGGTTGTTGCAGGCTTTTCGGTGGTGGTTGCAGCCCTTTCAGTCGTTTTCATGGTAGTTATATCATTTTGGTGGTTGTTGCAGGCTTTTAGGTGGTGGTTGTAGCTTTTTTAGTTGTTTTCTTTGTACTTGTTTTTATGGAGGTTAATGCAAAATTTTAGTGGTGGTTGCAGGCTTTTAGGTTGTTTTCTTCGGGGTTGTAACTTTTTTGGTTCGCGTTGCAGGCATTTGAGTATTAATTCAGGGTTTGTAAATTATTTTCTTGCTTGTTGTAATTCTTTTGGTGGTTATTGCAGGCTTTTAAGTGGTGGTTGCAGGCTTTTTATTCGTTTTCTTTGTACTTGTAGTTTTTGGTGGTTATTGCAGGGTTTTTATATGTTGTTTCAGGCTTTTTAGTTGTTGTCTTATTAGTTGTAATTTTTTTGGCCGACGTTGCCGGCTTCTTAGTGGTGGTTGCAGGCTTTTAAATCGTTGTCTTGCTAGTTGTAGTTTTTTTTATTGGTTGATGCAGGGTTTTTAATGGTGGTTGCATGCTTTTTAGTAATTGTTGCAGGTTTTTAGTCATTTTCTTGGTAGTTGTAATTTTTTGATGGTTGTTGCAGGCTTTTTAGTGGTGGTTGCAGCCTTTTCAGTCGTTTTTTTGGTAGTTCTTGTTTTTTTAGAGGTCATTGCAGGCTTTTTAGAGGTTGTTGCTGGCCTTTTAGTTGTTTTCTCCGTAGTTGTAATTTTTTTCGTTGTCGTTGCAGCCTTTTTAGTATTTATTACAGGTTTTTAAATTGTTTTCTTGCTTGTTGTAGTTTTTTTTGTGGTAGTTGCAGGCTTTTTAGTGTTGGTTGTAACCTTTTGTGTCGTTTTCTTGGTAGTTCTAGTTTTTCTGGGGGTTATTGCATATTTTTAGTGGTGGTTGCAGGCTTTTTAGTTGTTTTCTTCGTAGTTGTAATTTTTTTGGTTTTTAAATTGTTTTCTTGCTTGTTGTAGTTTTTTTTGTGGTAGTTGCAGGCTTTTTAGTGTTGGTTGTAACCTTTTGTGTCGTTTTCTTGGTAGTTCTAGTTTTTCTGGGGGTTATTGCATATTTTTAGTGGTGGTTGCAGGCTTTTTAGTTGTTTTCTTCGTAGTTGTAATTTTTTTGGTTGGCGTTGCAGGATTTTTAGTATTAATTCCAGGTTTTTAAATCGTTTTCTTGCTAGTTTTAGATTTTTTTTATGGTTGATGCAGGCTTTCTAGTGCTGTTTGCAGGCTTTTTAGTGGTGGTTGCAGGCTTTTTAACCGTTTTCTTGGTAGTTGTAATTTTGTTGGTGGTTGTTGCAGGCTTTTTGGTGATGGCTGTAGCCTTTGAGTCGTTTTCTTGGTAGTTGTAGTTTTCTTGGAGGTTATTGCAGGCTTTTTAGTGGTGGTTGCAGGCTTTTTAGTTGTTTTCTTCGTATTAGTCATTTCTTTGGTGTTCGTTGCAGGCTTTTTAGTATTGGTTGCAGGCTTTTTAGTGGTGATAACAGGATTTTTAGTAGTTCTCTTGGTAGATGTAGTTTTTTTGGTGGTTGTTGCAGGCTTTTTGGTGGCGGTTGTAGCCGTCTGAGTCGTTTTCTTGGTAGTTATATTTTTTTTTGATGTGATTGCATGCTTTTTAGTGGTGGTTGGAGGCTTTCAAGTTATTTTATTCGCAGTTGTGATTTTTTTGGTTTTCGTTGAAGGCTTTTTAGTATTGGTTGCAAGCTTTTTGGTCGTTTTCTTGGTAGTTGTAGTTTTTTTTTGTAAATTTTGTAGGCTTTTAAGTGGTGAATGCAGGCTTTTTAGTCGTTTTCTTAGTAGTTGTAATTTTTTTTGCTGGTTGTTGCATTCTTTTCAGTGGTGGTTGAAGCCCTTACAGTCGTTTTCATGGTAGTTATATCTTTTTGGTGGTTGTTGCGGGCTTTTAGGTTGTTTTCTTCGTGGTTGTAACTTTTTTGGTTGGCGTTGCAGGCATTTGAGTATTAATTCAGGGTTCGAAATTATTTTCTTGCTTTTTCATAATTCTTTTGGTGGTTATTGCCGGCTTTTAATTGGTGGTTGCAGGCTTTTTCGTCGTTTTCTTGGTAGTTGTAGTTTTTTGGTGGTTATTGCAGGCTTTTTAGATGTTGTTGCAGGTTTTTAGTTGCTTTCTTCGTAGTTGTAATTTTTTTGGCTGACGTTGCCGGCTTTTTATTGGTGGTTGCAGGCTTTTAAATCGTTTTCTTGATAGTTGTAGTTATTTTATTGGTTGATGCAGGATTTTTTAATGGTGGTTGCATGCTTTTTAGTAGTGGTTGCAGATTTTTAGTCATTTTCTTGGTTGTTGTAATTTTTTGTTGGTTGTTGCAGGCTTTTTAGTGGTTGATGCACCCTTTTCAGTCGTTTTCTTGGTAGTTGTATTTTTTTTTGGTGAGTATTGCAGGCTTTTTACTCGTTTTCTTCGTAGTTCTAACTTTTTTGGTGTTCGTTGCAGGCTTTTTGGTGGTTGTTGCCTGTTTTTCAGTGGTGGTTATAGGATGCTTTGTCATTTTTTGGTGGTTGCTTTTAAAACAAGCAATTGATTACTAGATATCGATAATGCCTCTGGTACTGGAATACCAGCTGCTGAGAGCCGAGATCCAATAAAAGTTCTAATTCCGTATTGAATAGTTGTTTCGGCCATAATTTCGGTACAAACTGGAAATAGAGGTATTTTAAAACTGGTACCTGAAGTTCATGTTATTGTCTTCAAATAATTATTTATGTAATTGAAGAATGTTGCCTAGCCAACAATACTTGTGGTACTTCCGGAGATTGTAGAACGATCACTACTGGTGCTAAAGATTTGTGGCAAGTGAAACGTTATTTTGTGCTTTGGTGTCTTTCCAGAATATTAGGGCTCGCGACAAACTTTATTGTTTTCAATGTCTACACCTTCTAAGATATATACATATATACAAAATAAAACTGACAGGACATTCAAAATGGAAAAATGTTTTGACTTTTATCTTAAAGGTTTGTGCAAATTTCCAACATAACGAACTGGGGAATTCATACAAGCCTGCAAGTTAAAACCTGCTGTAAAAATTAGTTCCTATTTTATAAATAAAAATGTCTTGTTTAGGTTGAATTTAAATGTATTACAAATGAAGTTTACAGTGGTGTTGATAAAACATCGTTTAAGTTAGTTCGTCGCAAATTCGAAAGACCCAGCATTTGAGGATGTCAAAAAAAGCTGACTGAAATGATTGAAAAAATATTTGTAAACAGAACTCACCAATTTTTTTTCTTTTTCTTTGCTATACACAAACCTCTGTTGCAGGTTCCTCGTCGATTGGCACGGGTTCCTCCGGTGATGGTGTGTATGGAGATGTAATGACGCCTTGTAATTCTTTGATTTCTAGAAGCAATTGATTTGTCGAATTGGATAACGCCTCTGGTAATGCGGTAAAAGGTGTTACATGCATATCTTCCAAAGTAGTACTCAATTCGAATTGTGTAGTTGTTTCGATGGTAATTTTAGCGCTAGTTGCACATGATGGTGTTTCATAAATGGTACTTGATGCGAATGTTGTCGCATTTAAATCGAGAACTATGTAATTCAAAATGGTGACATCGTCAACAATACTTGTTGTATTTATGGCGGATATGGTACTGTTGCTACTAGTGCAATTAATAAATAGCATAACTAATAATCCAGATATGATTTGGGCTAAGCGACACGTCATTTTCTTTCACAAATCTAGTGTTTTTGAATACTCGACCTACTACGATCCATAAAACGATTGCTTAGACAATCAAAAATGTATGCAACTCACCAAGTAGCCCCAAATCTATGAAACGTTGCTTGATACACAAGGATGGTTTGTTTGTTTGTTTCAACATTTTGACGTTCATCATTTCGACTCGTACAGATACAAAATATATCGAAAGACGCTGCGAATTACAGAGAGGTAAAAGGGTGAAAAATTAAAGTTACACAAAAAAACAGATTACGATTTATAATTTTATTAAATGCAATAATGGAATATCAAAATACATCGAAATAAATGTCAATCATCAGTTCACAGAGTACAAATTTGGATACGCATCACACTCAATAATTTTTATAATAGACGCGAATAGGACAATGCAGAGGGCCAAAAGCCCACCCACTTGACACATAAATATACACACGTAATCACCATCAAGTTAATGAACAAAATATGAGATCGCGGCCAATTGGGTGCACAATAAGATTGGTAATGTAATTTGATGGTAGCTGACCGCTTTCGACGTGGTTTTTTTTGGAGGCGTTGGGGCCGGTGGGGGCGCATTTTGCCGTACACGAGCACCACCACCACCACCAGTTCTTAAATTGGGTAAACTTTCGGCCGAATCAGACTCAGACTCATAATCATCACAACTTGACGAGGAATCGTCCGAGAAATCGTGTGAGCTGCTTGAATCTGAGCCCGATTCATCTGAGCTAGACTTTGATCCTTCTTCGGATTCAGACTCGGATCCTTCTTCGGATTCACCTTCTTCGGCTGATTTTGACCCTTCAACTTCTCCTTCAACTGCCTCCGCCCCTTTATCCTCACCTTCTGCGCCTTCTTCTGCGCCGTCTCCTGCGCCTTCTTCTCCGCCTTCTCCACCTTCTCCACCTTCTCCACCTTCCCCACCTTCCCCACCTTCTCCACCTTCTCCACCTTCTCCACCTTCTCCACCTTCTCCACCTTCGCCACCTTCTTCATCGGCCAATGCCGTAATTATAAATAATAAAAATATATAGGTCACTAAAAGTTTAGCTGCTAGCTTCATCTTGGATATTTTGTGTAATTATTTATTAGATTCGATCGAATGTGGTGAAATTGGAACAAAATTATTTGTTTCGCGTGTTAAATTTAATTTTATTTGTATATAGAGCCTATTATAAAAGCCTAATAATGTTGTTGTGGCGAAGAGACGACGAAAAATACTGCTTATTCTTTAGCAAAAACTATTCAGTACAACTACAAATAAAATTTGTTTTCCCTTGGTAAACTAGATTTGAAAAATTTTCACTTTTCGATTTTGATTTCGGTTTTGATTTTTTTTTTTTTGTACACCACAATCCAATTTGAATTCGATGATAGTGTAGTAGGTACAGTAGTTTTATTTTGAACAAAAATTTAAAATTACCTCCGACAATATCAGACATTTTACACGAGCGGGATAACGCATACCAGGACTAAACGATTTTATTCTCGTAGTTAAAAATGGTAGAAAAATTAAAAAACATTCTTGTGGTGAAAAAATTCCTGGATAAGGTAGTATTTGCTAAGACAATTTTAGTAGAGGGTTCTAGTGGCTACCTCTGGGTCAACTATGAATCCAGTTTGCTTGTTAGATTTTTCATTCCATCAATAAATGTATTGCATTCCCTTAGTCAAAATTCTTCTGCTCAGAATTAAAATGTCCCTGAAAATTTGTTATATCGGTTTAGCAGGGGATCCGATTGGCTACCACTTGGCCAAATATGAATCCGCTAAAAATTGTCGATGTAAAAAAAATTAAGAAAATTCTTATGGTCAAGATTATCATGGCCCTGGAAATTTGATTATACAATATAGTACTGGGTTCTAGTGGCTACTTCTGGGCCAATTCTAAACCATCTTTGCTTGTTAGAATTTTCATTACATTGAAGCAATGCCTTCCCACTCTGTATATGTATAGCCTTCCCTTAGTGAAAAATGGAAAAAAAATAAAAACAATCCTTAGGGTCGGAGTAAACTACGAGTAAAAAATCGTATTGTCGGATGATTTTTTCGCTCGTATTGTCGGAGGTAATTTCAACTTTTCGCCTTTGTATTTGTTTTAGCATTATAATGATAAAATGGCTTCAAATTAAAAGAAAAAAATTGAAAACATCACTGAACAATAGCTGAAGGCCTCTAGACGAAGGAGATAGGCTTAATCTGGTGCGGACATCGTAAAACGGATTAATCGCAATTCGCTATGTAGACATGTACTAATGGATGCGGTGTAAAAATTACAGGATAACAAAACAAAACGAAATTCTCTCACTAAATCCAAAGACAAAATTTTACAACCACAAAAAATTTCCAGACACTTGAATAAGGCTGGAAATGAGAATAGCCAGAGAAAAGCTAGAGACTAAGCTGCCAAGATTGATGATTATAACAGCGATTTTAGCGTTCATTTCACGTTATGTTTATATAGATAGGCGAAATATTTAGCCGACCGTAAACCGGAAGATAGAATCAGATGAATAAGCTCCGTTGATTGATATAAAATCAGTTGATGGATGGATTTTATGAGACAAGTTAATTGAAACTTATGTTGAGGTTGGATTTTTATCAGTGTTGTTGATTAGAGAAGGTAATTGGTGATTGATTGTCATTCTGAGGATTTGTTCCGGTACTGAATAAACATTTGAAACTTGATTTTCTAGGAATTTATTCACATTTAAATTGGTCACATCTCGCATTGGCTCAAGAATTACAAGGCGGCTAAATTGGTCTAAAATAAAACAAAGGTATGTGTCTACTTTCATCATCAAGACAGTTTATATTTGTGTTTGTACTAAAATTTGAATTTTCCCTTACCTGAATTTAAATTGCGCCCTAATGGCCTCATATATTAGTACACTTGAATTTCTGAATAATTATAGTAAATATTGTAAATATGCCTTAAGCAAATTGTAAATAAGTACCAAATTAATACCTCCATCGACCATAGATGTCGTATTAGTCGTAATGACTTTACAAATTGTTGTATAAAAGACGAATGAAAAGATATTTACGAGGGAGTTGAATCGTGTATATAAAATTAAGCGGTCAATCATTTTTGTCAATTCAATTTTTTCTACAAGTGCGAAATTAAAGTACCAGTTTATTGATTTGTTATATTAAAAGTGTTAATTCCAACCTAGTATCTTTTGGCTTGTATTTATTTATTATTGGAATTCTTCGCCAACCACCAACGGTATGTATTCGCGAATTGGAGGGCGAGTTATATAACGTTCGATGCTTTACTTGATTTGTACGTCTGAAGCGTATACTCAGGTTATGTGTTGAGTCATGTAGTCATGTTTCGGTTGGTTTTTAGTTTAGGATTCGATTAAATGAAGTTTATCTGCCTAAGGTAATCAGGTTCATGGAAGAAATTGAACTCACGATCGAAAAACGCATCCGCCTGCCGTGAAAGAGCGTCGGGCACGAGGTTATACCTACAGTTTAACCAATTCAAGCTTGCCTGACCCGTGATAATGGTAAAAGAGTAACCCTCTTCGTATTGCCTAAATTCCACAACACTCAATAGAGCCGCATGGCATTCCAGTTCGGTAACATTGTAATCACGTTGTGCTGCATAGCCAATCGCAGGACGTTCATCGCCGCTGGAAGACCTTTGGAATAAGACAGCTCCCACGCCAGTCGAAGAAGCATCACATTAAGCGCAAAATGGTTGTGTTCAATCGCGATTGCACAGAACAGGAGCGGTGGAAAGAGCAGTTTTCAATCCAAAGTAAATTTGTAAGACATGTTGCTATTGCGAAATAACGATGAATAAATCGCCGATTCCATCCGGACATGCCAAGAAACCTTCTAAGTAACCGAATGGTTTTAGGTACGATGTAATGGCAGATACTTTGGGAGGGACTAATATGAGGACATCATCACCGACAACATAATTAATTCGGCCACTCAAAAGGTTAAGATGTTATTCAACGTTTCGGCAGCTATCAAAAGATCGTCTAGGTAAACGAAGAGTTGTGTGTGCAGTTCTTGAGGTATATCACACGATGCATGGGACGACACGAATTGAAGAGGCCAAAAGGAATGGCAGTAAATTTTTATAGCGGTCTTGCTGCAACAGTGAAAGCTGTTTTACTCTTCGATCATTTATCTAATGGGATTTGCCAAAAGGCGTCTTTTAAGTAAATGCCTGAAATAAACTTTTCCTTATTTAAACGCCCAAGCTACTATCGATGAGAGGGAAAGGATAAATATTCTTCATTAATTGTTACTGAATTTAATTTTCTTGCCACTAGGCACAATGAGAATTAACCAGTTGCTTTGCGTATCCTAATACCCTCAATAGCATCAGTGAAGTCCACGAGCTGCCACTTTCTTCGATAATACCTAAGAATAGCTTACAATCTAACTCTTTGACCATTTCTGCTTCAACATCAGTGCACATTGACGTGTTTAATGAAATACGTTCGACTCAGATCATGCAGGGCGGGAATTGTTGGAAATTGTTGCTTGACTGACATTAACTCTTGCTGCTGCATGTGTGACAATTTATGTACAAGAGCATCAGTATCAGCCAAAGTAGTCATATCGAATGCTTCGTTGGAAGAAGAGAATAAACACGATATGGCCGATTAGTTGCTCTAAACTGCCTTTAAATGTTAAACATACGTTGCTCTTTACTTACGTTGCTCTACAATGACTTTCCAAGTAAAGAAACATTGGCACCCGAATCCAACAACCCCCGCACTTTTCTACCCAATATATTTCTATTCCGGCGTAAGGCCGACCATCCGGGGTATCCGATATAAGAGAGTCTATTAATTGAGTTTCTTTGGTGATTGGTTGTTGGTTCGGTGGGTCCTGCAAAACTTGGTAGGTTTTCACTGAATACTTGAGAATTGGAACACTCATAAAATTGTTTGCAAATCTGGTGATTCTTCAATTTCATTAATTTGTCTGCGTGACTCACAAAACATTTCCGAAACGATACGGCTTCAACTCCATGGGTTTTCGTACGCAATGCATTGGCAAACCATTTCATCAAGTGATTAATTAAATTGTGCAACTGCTAATCGGTCTTGTAATTCTCGGCGCATTTGTTGAGTTAGTATAGAGATAAGGTTTGAATCCGGAATACGTTTTTCCATTTGTAGGCACACCGATAAAATTGCGTTGTAAAAATCAATCAACCTCTCGTGTGGGCGTTTCTTTTTTGACTCAATTACATGACGTATTTCTAAATTAGTTCGCCTGTCAGAAAATCTTTTTATAAACTCGGATTTAAGAAACGACCATTCTATATGTATGGAAATAACCAAGCAATCTAAATGCCAGTTGGCACAATAATTACAGGTCCCGATACCTATCATTAGAGGTATCAAGAACCGCAATCAGAGCACAATTGCAGATTTTGGATTTTTATGGCTCTGAATCGGCTGATCCAATTCTAAGGTGGTTTTCAAGAAATCGAGTTTTCTATGAAATGTTTGGAAATAACCAAGCAGCAAAATTACATGTCCCGAGACCTAAAATTACACAATTGCAGATTTTTGATTTTTATCAACAACACTTAATAGCATACATGTCGTCGAAATTAAACAAAGCACAACGAAATTACACCATAACAGAATTAAAAGCCAAAAGCCTAAAATAGATAATGGACCAAAAAAACTTATGTGGGAGGCAAGCAAGGCGGGCATTGAATCTCCAATCATGCAAGTTTTTCAAGAATCGGCATATCAAGAGAAAATAAAAACTCTAACGAACAATCCAAGTATAAACAAACACTTTAAAGTCAAGGATTCAAAACTGTACTTTAAGCCAACAATCACAGATGACTACGAAACAGATATTCCACCTTAGAAACTAGTGGTACTAGCTGGTCTCCAAACAGTCCCACAATCAACCCTATAGGCATCACACCAAGGCATTGCTAAGACCTTGGATATCTTGAAACGACAAGTTTGTACTGGGCTTCAATGACATCACTAGTTTAGCAGCGATTGTAGCAGTCAGGCCATTTCAACGGTTATATAAAGATATTTTGGGCCCCTACCGTCTTAGTACGAATAGCTTTACGCTCAGCGTCAGCCGCAAAAGCATTTTCCAATTATATGGGGTACCAGAAGTTTTATTCTCGGACATTGGTTCATAATTTAAATCGGTAAGGATGGCTGATCTACTAAAGAAGTACGGTGTTAATCACGAATTCACAACGTTCTACTCTCCACAAGGAAACTTACCTGAACAAGTAAACCGATCAATTCTCTCCGTCATCAGGTCTTACATTTGAGATGATTTGCATGAAATCGCCGGAGCTTTAAGAAACGTTGTGCACGCATAAACAGAGATTTCAGCACATTTTCTGGTATTTTGGCAACATAATATCACTCATAGCATTAAATGAATCATAAGTGAATATAATGAAATCTGTTCGATGCCCCAAGATATTCTGCTAATGGAACGAAAATTAAATCGAATTGATCCGTTCCATTATACCACGAGCATTGAAAGGCAAAGACAATTCTCAACTTTCCGTGTTTTGGAAGAAAAAAGCGACAAAAATCGTAACGACTAAAACAGTCTTTATATTGATTGGTTTAAACGGAATTTTGTTCCAGAGGTCAGAAAGTAATTTAGCAGTAACGTGAAAATTTTTAAAGTGTTATTCTTACTAATTCAATTTATCGTAAAGCAATTTATCGTAAAGCAATTTACCGTTAAGCAATTTAACGTAAGAGCAATTTATCATAAACAATTTATCGTAAAGCAATTTACGTGGGAACAATTTATCGTAAACCAATTTATCGTAAAGCAATTTATGGAAAGAAATTTATCGTAAACCAATTTATCTTTAAGCAGTTTATCGTAAAGAAATTTATCGTAAACCAATTTATCGTAAGTCAATTTATCGTAAACCAATTTATCATAAAGCAATTTATCGGAAAGAAATTCATCGTAAACCAATTTATCGTAAGTCAATTTATCGTAAACCAATTTATCGTAAAGCAATTTATCGTAAACCAATTTATCGTAAACAAATGTATCGTAAACCAATTTATCGTAAAACAATTTATCGGAAAGCAATTTATCGTAAAGCAATTTACGTACGAACAGTTTATCGTAAACCAATTTATCGTTAAGCAATTTATCGTAAAGCAATGTATAAGAATAATTAATCCTTAACCAATTTATCGTAAAGCAATTTATCGTAAAGCAATTTATCGTAAGAACAATTAATCGTAAACCAATTTATCGTAAAACAATTTATCGGAAAGAAATTTATAGTAAACCAATTTATCGTAAGTCAATTTATCGTAAAGCAATTTATCGTAAATCAATTTATCGTAGAGCAATTTATCGAAAAGCAATTTATCGTAAAACAATGTATCGTAAAACAATTTACCATAAAGCAATTTATCGTAAAGCAATTTACCATAAAGCGATGTATCGTTAAACTTTATCGTAAGAACAATTAATCGTGAACTAATTTATCGTAAAACAATTTATCGGAAACTAATTTATCATAAAGCAATTTTTCGTAAAGTAATTTATCGGAAAGCAATTTATAGTAAAGCAATTTATCGTAAAGAAATATATCATAAAGCAATTTATCGTAAAGCAATTTATCGTGAAGCAATTTATCGTAATAGAGCAATTTATCGCAAAGAAATTTATCGTAAGAACAATTAATCCTTAACCAAGTTATCGTAAAGCAATTTATCGTAAAGCAATTTATCGTAAAGCAATTTATCGTAAAACAATTTATCGTAAAGCAATTTATCGGAAAGAAATTTATAGTAAACCAATTTATCGTAAGCCAATTTATCGTAAAGCAATTTATCGTAAAGCAATTTATCGTAGAACAATTTATCGAAAAGCAATTTATCGTAGAGCAATTCATCGAAAAGCAATTTATCGTAAAGCAATGTATCGTAAAACCATAAAGCAATTTATCGTAAAGCCATGTAGCGTAAAGCTATTTATCGTAAGAACAATTAATCGTGAACTAATTTATCGTAAAACAATTTATCGGAAACTAATTTATCATAAATCAATTTATCGTAAATCAATTTATCAGAAATCAATTTATCGAAAAGCAATTTATCGTAAAGCAATTTATCGGAAAGCAACTTATCGTAAAGCAATTTATAGTGAAGCAATTTATCGTAAAGAAATATATCATAAAGCAATTTATCGTAAAGCAATTTACCGTAAAGCAATTTATCGTGAAGCAATTTATCGTAGTAGAGCAATTTATCGCAAAGAAATTTATCGTAAGAACAATTAATCCTTAACCAATTTATCGTAAAACAATTTATTGTAAAACAATTTACCGTAAAGCAATTTATCGTAAAGCAATTTATCGTAAGAACAGTTAATCGTAAACCAATTTATCGTAAAGCAATTTATCGGAAAGAAATTTATCGTAAAGCAATTTATCGTAAAGCAATTTATCGTAAAGCAATTTTTCGAAAAGCAATTTATCGTAAAGCCATAGAAGAATTACTATAGAAGCATATTTTGTATGGATGAAATTTACCAACATAATTTATATTCGTATTTCTTTGAGTTGTTTTTTGTTTTTAAGTGGGACTGAAAGGTCTATATAGAAATTTGATATCATATTGCCTCTTTCTATTCTTCTTTGGCAACAAAAAATAAAAGTAGATCTCATTTTAATAGTGTGTTGGTTGTGTACACACAACACACTTATAATTTGTTTGGTTTTTTACGAACCTTTTACATCGAGTCGAACAATTTTTTGTTTCTCATAAGAACCAATGTAAAATTGATAGTTTTGATTATCAATTTTATTAATGAAAATTCATTTAAATGAAACAAACTTTTCCTTAATTTGCATCTTTAATATGTTAAGTTTGTATAAGTTTGAAAATCGTAAAAAAATTACTTCTACATTTTCAATTAAAATGAAAAAAGAAACACTTTCCATTTTCTACCCCCACAAACAAACCATTAAATATCATTAAGAATTATCTTTCAAAAACCTTAAACCATTAAATACCATTAAGAATTATCTTTCTGCCACCAATTGAAAACAATCTGAAGCAAGGTAAAAATAAAAATTAAACCACTTGTGCAGAACAAAAAAATTAAACAGTAGGGACACCCTTATCTTTACTATAGAAAACAACAACAAAAATACACATTCTGATTCGCACCATGCCCGTTATACAACAAACCCTTTATCTGCTTTAATTTTGGTATAAACGTTGTGATAATTCCAAATTAATGTAAAAGTCATTCTAGGGTTAAATTTATCTGTTATGATGAGTTGTTTATTATTTTCGTGTATGTATGTATATCAAAACCAACATTAATGTACTACAAGCCTGATTGTCACCAATTTTAGAAATTTATTTTGCGCTTATACATGAAAGTATTGTTGATCGACAGATTATATAAATGAGTGAGAAAAACATACAAATTCTAGATAAAACAAAACAAACGAATTGTGGAGGGAGAAATGGGTATGTTAATAATGTAAAAAACTAATTGTCATTGGTTAGATGAGAGTATTTTTATTCTATTTTCGCACTAACACTTTCAACTATAAGGTATTAAATGTAAAAGGGTATCTGCGTGCTTCATCACTGAATCAGGCTTGTAGTATTACATTAGTGTTGGTTTTGATGTATATAATAAATTTTTGTAGTTTTGTATGGGTTATTGACCAAATTTAAGGAAATTTTAATAACTTTTTCAGATTAATTGAACAATTACAATTTAATTATGAGACTATGTCTAATAATATATTTATTAATCTACATATCGGTGTATAGTTTTTCCGGAACAAGTAGGTTTTTAATTCAGGAAATGTAAATTTAAAAAGTTTTCTTCTCTCATTTTGGAATAATTGAACATTACAAAATTTACTCTACCAGTTTATATTCTCATTTATACAACCAGCTGATATCTTTTTAGCAACAATTGCATACAAATCTGTGTTGCCAGATCGCGGGATTTTTTCCCGTTTGCGGGATATTTCGTATCAAACGGGAAAGCGGGAAAAAACTTAGAAAGTGCGGGATTTTTACACATAGTAGAATCATTAATCCCAAAATAAACTGCGACAAAAAAAATTGATTCCATATTGTATAACGCAAAGAAAAAGTAGCGCAATTCTTAATGGGTAACTAGACCCAAATACCCAATAAGTAAAATCTTAGGTTTGTTGGTTTTCTTTATTATTTATATGTAAAATGGTTCGAAGGGTAAACTAATTATCAAAGTGTCAAATGTGATTTAAGTTTACATGTAGTTTTTTGTGTATATTTCTTCTCTGTGGTAATTAAATTAATTATTTCTAAAGTTCAATTTTAATTAAAATTTATGGAACGATCAATTAGTGATAATGACCAAACATGTTCGGAAACAGATGGTGCTGATTTAGAATACGTTGATCAGCATAATACTCCAAAAAGAAACGTGCAATTAAAAAAAAAAATGAAACATCAAAAAGTTAAAAATTTCCAGGAATTATGGCTACAAAACAACGATTTTAAAACTTGGTTGCTCCCAGTTAAAAACGACAAAACTAAAGCTTTCTGTAAGGCCTGTAAATCGTCAATTATTTGTGGCAGTAGCGAATTAAAACGGCATAATAATGGTGAGAAACACAGAATTAATTTAAGCAACATGTTACATACACCATCGGCAAGCAACTTTTTTGTTAAAAATAGTCATGAAAAGCAAGTCCAAGCTGCTGAAATTAAACTCGCCTCATTTTTAGCAGACAATAACGTTTCGATTCAAATTGTTGACTCATTGGTTCCTCTACTCAAAAATATTTTTGTAGACTCAAAAATCTGCAAGGATATTAATTTAGGCCGCACAAAGTGTACAAAACTTATCACAAATGTGTTATTCAAAGTGGAAGAAGAAAAATTAAATTATATATTAAGAAAAACTAATTTTTCCATTTTTATTGATGAGTCGACGGATTTAAGTAATCAAAAAAATATATGTGTTTTAGTTAGATACGTCGAAAATAATAAAGTTAACACTCAACTACTACAGTTAATAAATATTAACGCAACAGATTGCTCTGCCAAAACAATGTATGAGCGTTTCAAAAACTGTTTAGTTAAACGAAATATTCCAATTCAAAATATAATTGGAATGGCATCCGATACTGCTGCTGTAATGATTGGCCGCAACAATTCCTTTTTTACAATGCTTCAGAAAGACGTCGACCACCCGATAATTTTATTTAAATGCATCTGCCATTCATCAGCTTTAGTAGTCAAATCCGCAATGGAATTTCTGCCTTCTGACGTTGAGATATTTCTTAGGGATATAGGAACGTACGTTTCTGAAAGTCCGAAAAGCGCCGCCGTGTTATCTGAGTTTCAGGAATATTTTGACACTGCGAAACGAAAAATTAATTCACCTGCAACTACAAGGTGGCTCTCTATGCATCCGTGCATTTTAAACATATTAAAAAGCTGGGCTGTTTTGCATCATTTTTTTATTTATGAACAGTCATTTACGAAACGAAAAAAGCTACCACAATTTAAAAATTTTTCGAAAACCCCGAAATGAAGGCCTATTTACTTTTCCTAAAAAATGTCCTTAGTTATTTTAATAGATTTAATGCTCTATTCCAGAGTAATAGTATTTTGGTCCACAAGCTATATGAAGAGTCGAAAAAAATATTGATGATTGTTGCTAAGATGATTCTTAAACCTGACATCGTAACCGAAATATTGATTGACAATATTTCAAACTTTGAAAGCTTAGTTAATGATAACACCAAGCTTGCCGTCGAAGAATTTAAGGGAGGCGCCGAATTTTCGGATTATTTATATTTAAATAATCTGGAAAATGATATTGGCTATTTGTCAGTAGAACAAAAATTTAATATCCGAAATAATTGTGGGAAATTTATTGAAAAATGTATTTACAAAATTCTTGCTAAATTTCCTCTAAATGACAAATTTTTCAAAACGGTTCAGTTCCTAAATCCCGAAGTGGCTTTAAATATCTCCAATAGAAAACTCTGTAAATCTTTAGCTGACTTACATGAATATATTACGCCTGCATGTGATAAGTATCGGCTTGAGGACGAATGGAGTGACCTACCTTTCGAATTAACAGCAAATGATAAACAGAATTTACAAAATCTTAATGTAGAAGATTTTTGGAAAGAAATATCGGCGAAAAAAAGTGTAAATGGAGAATTAGTTTTTCCCAACTTAGGCAAAGCTGCTAACTATATCTTAACCTTGCCACATTCAAATGCGGATGCTGAGCGAGTATTTTCAATGGTGACGGATATCAAGGTAAAGAAACGTAACCGAATTGGGGAAGAGTGCTTAAATTCTTTGTGTGTTTTCAAGTCTGCAATGCAGAATAAAAATATAAATTGTGTGACATTTGAGGCAACTGAGAAGCACTTATCATTATTAACATCATCAAATTTATACCAAAATTAAATATACTAAAATTTAAACATAATTAACGAATGAGTTTACATTTTATTTAAGTTAATATACATAATTGTATTTGTACTGAAGTTCCTATTTTTCATAAAACGAATAAAACATTTTTTTGTTATTTTGTAATTAATAAATATTGTTTATTTTTCTTATATTTGTTGTTTTTGAAGGTTTTGTCAATAAATAATTCAAATTAAATAACTGTTTTTATTGAATGCTTGGTGGGAATTTTTCAGGGATTTTGGCCTTTAAAAAACGGGAAAAATCGGGAATTTTTGATACGACCACGGGAAATTCTGTTTTGAAAATCTGGCAACACTGATACAAATGCTTGGGATGAAGAGAATTTTCTAAGGTTATGGCACTCACCGACAAAATTGTTACATACCTCTTAGTATAAACACCTAAATTACAGGTATACGAAGACTTTTTTCAGTGAGTTTGCTATTGTTACACAATACAAATTTTTAGGCAGTTTGGTTTATATTTTAAATTTCCCGTTAGTTGTCGAAAAATAATTTACTGGCGTCTATTATACCTCATTTACCAGTTAGATGCGTGCAAAATAAAGTGGTGTTAACAAATAAATAAACTATTTATAAATTTTATTTATTTGGATAAATTTTAATAATTGGACTAATAATAATTCAGAAACTTGAAGTGTTATCAGTATGGCTAGTATTCCAATGGAAACCAATGAATTAATAAGTGACCAACCTAGCACATGTAAGTAATTCAGCAAATCATTCTTCTAAATTCATAATAAAACTTTTTGTTTGTTGATCTATTTATTTAGCAAGAGGTGCCATTAGTGTTCGACCCCGAATTACTTGCATTGTTCCTAGTTGTAAGGCTAAATCTGCAACGTTCAGGTAATAATGTATTAATAGATGATTGTTCAAGTTGTAGCAAAAAGTCAAAACAGCTAAACTGCTATAAAACAAAACTGCGGAATTTACAAAAAAAAATAAATCTTTTGAAAATGGCACATAACAAATTGAAACGAAATTTTCAAAATTTAAAAACAAAATATAATAAATGCAAAATGGCTACCATCGAAGACACAATTGACGAATTAGATGTGAATATAAACACTAAAAATGTCAGTAAGCTATTATTAAAACAAAGCTTCTTTTACAACAAAGAGGACAAGATATTTGCACAATGTTTGTATTACAAATCGGCATCAACATACAAATATTTAAAAGATACCATCAAATTGAAATTATCATCAGTGTCATCAATTTATAAGTGGTCACCGATCAAATTTATTCCACCTGGAATTAACGAAATCCTAATGGAACAGCATAATTCTTTTTTTATTAATTTACCGTCTACTTCTAAGATTTGTGTATTGAGCTTTGACGAAATTACCATAAAACAAGAATTAACATATAATATTTTATTGGATAGAATTGAGGGGTTCTACGATGATGGACACGGCAGAAAAAATCAATTGGCTACTTCTGCTTTGTTTTTTATGGTGCGGTCAATCATTGGAGAGTGGAAATACGTTCTAAATTACGTTTTAATTAACAAGACGTTCTCGGCAAGCAAATTATGTGATTTGATTAAAGAGAATTTAAAAGTTTGTCAAGAAAAACTAAATTTAAATGTGTTGATGTTAACATGCGATCAAGGCGCTATTAATCTACAAGCTTACAAGCAACTGGGTATTACACCAACAGAGCCTTATTTTTATTTCAATGGAAACCCAGTTTTTGTTCAATATGACCCACCTCATTTAATTAAATCGGTACGAAACGCATTAATTAATAATACAATTTCGCATTCTTCAAACGGAATAGCTGATATAAATGTTCTCCACAAAATTTATGAGTTTGATGCTGCTCAAAAATGCAAAATGTTGCCAAAAATTACAAAGAAGCATTTGTACCCAAACAGCTTCGAAAAAATGAATGTGGCATTTGCAGCTCAATTACTAAGCAACACAGTGTGCTGCGCAATAAAGACAGCTGTTCAAACTTGCCCTGAAATTTTGGGGTCTTATATGGACTCAGCATTACCAACAGCTCATTTTATAGAGCGGTTTAATAATATATTTGATTGTTTAAACTGCAGGAATTTCTCGTCAAAATCCCCGTTTGAGAAACCTTTGAAAGTAGATAATAACGTTTACAAATATTTGAATGACAGCTTAGGCTTTTTGGAAAATTTAAAAATAATTCGAAAAATGAAAATTATTTTAAATTTATTAAAGGGTTTCAAACAACAATTAAAGCTCAATTATTGATGATAGAATATTTGAACAAAAATTGTAACATTGAATATGTTCTTACTGGTAGAACCAACCAAGATTGTCTCGAAAATTTTTTTTCAAAGCTACGGGCTAAAGGAGGATTTAACTACACACCTAATAGCCATGAAATAGGAGTACATTTCTGTAAGTAGTAATTCTTCTATGGTAAAGCAATGTATCGTAAAACAATTTATCATAAAGCAATTTATCGTAAAGCAATTTACCGTAAAGCCATTTATCGTAAAGCTATTTATCGTAAGAACAATTAATCGTAACCTAATTTATCGTAAAACCATTTATCGGAAACTAATTTATCATAAATCAATTTATCGTAAAGCAATTTACCGTAAAGCAATTTATCGTAAAGCAATTTACCGTAAAGCAATTTATCGTAAAGCAATTTATCGGAAACTAACTTATCGAAAATCAATTTATCGCAAACCAATTTATGCAAATTTCATGTTAAAATCCCATTTCCATCGTACTTGTCGAATTTTATCATAATCGGTTAAGAAATAACCGAGTTCTATCCCAATTGGACATATTCCAGAACTTCATACAAATATCGTGTTAGAATCCCATTTCCATCGTACTTGTCGATTTTTATCATAATCGGTTAAGAAATAACCGAGTTCCTTTCTAACTGGCCATATTCCAGGAATTAATCCGAATTTCAATTTAAAATCCCATTTCCATCGTACTTGTCGAATTGTATAATAATCGGTTATGAAATAACCGAATTCCTTCCTAATTGGCCGCATATTCCAAAACTTCATCCAAATTTCTTGTTAGAATCCCATTTCCATCGTACTTGTCGAATTTTATCATAATTGGTTAAGAAATAACTGAGTTTCTTCCTAATTGGACATATTCCAGAACTTCATCCAAATATCATGTCAGAATACCATTTCCATCGTACTTGTCGAATTGTATCATAATCCGTTAAGAAATAACCGAGTTCCTAACTAATTGGGCATATCCAGAACTTCACCCAAATATCATGTTAGAATCCCATTTCCATCGTACTTGTCGAATTTTATCATAATCGGTTAAGAAATAACCGAGTTTCTTTCTAACTGGCCATATTCCAGATCTTCATCCAAATATCATGTTAGAATCCCATTTCCATCGTACTTGTCTAGTTTTATCATAATCGGTTAATAAATAACCGAGTTCTTCCTAATCGGCCATATTCCAGGAATTATTCCGAATTTCAATTTAGAATCCCACTTCCATCGTACTTGTCGAATTTTATCATAATCGGTTAAGAAATAACCGAGTTCCTTTCTAACTGGCCATATTCAAGGAATTAATCCAAATATCTGGAGCCCGAATTTATCAAAATAATTTCGAAACGATCAATTGCTTTACGGTAAATTGCTTTACGATAAATTGTCCGACTCCACTAATACAGAACAAGTGTGTGTTTTATTAGTGGCTTTCCAATGAACCATAAGTGCTTATAAGTACTTGCGGTGGTCGATTGGAAAGCCTCTATTTATTCAATACAATATAGCGTTGTTATATAGCAAAAGTTGAGCGCGTTCGTATTCAATTTACAACAAAAAAATCTCACAGCTACCACTGTCGCCATCTGTGCATCGGTAAAGAATTACAAAATGGTAATATAGAATCATCACAGATAATGCAGTTTTGATTGAGACTGTTTTACAACACAAATAATTATGTCAAATTATTAAATTTAAAAACAAGCAAGTAAACCAATGTTAGTGAAAAAATCTTAATGTAAATTAATTAATTATGTGTTCTAAATTATTTTCATTAATAATAAATAGCTCAAGTAATGTGATAGGTGGCTGTACACAATTCTATGGTAAGTTGTTGTTTATAGATGTTGACAAAATAATTCAATTTGAAATGGTCCAAATCGTCTTTACGTGTTTTCATTGTAGATTGAAATCTGTGTTTAACCAATTGTTGGTTATCTGTGGCAATGTGGCTGAACAACATCTACATCTGCGAAAATCTTTAAATGTAAACATAAAGTAAATGGAATTAATATATTCCCATAATTTCTGATGTAAATCAACCTTATGTGAAACAAAATTGGTAAGCGACTTGAATATTAAGTGCATTCACCAAATTTGGTTGAAGTCTTGGGTTTCAGAACTAAAAATTTAAATTTTTTTATGTAGCCAAATTAAAATTGGAAAGTGTACTAAATATTAGGTGTACTCACTAAATTGGTTTTTTTGTGAATTTTAGAACTAAAATTTGTTTAGAAAACTTTTAATAAAAAATGGTAATGAAATTTTTAACTTATATTAAACCAAGACTGAGACAATATCGAAAAGAAACCATCTTCCAATGACCACGTAGGGCGTCAGAACATGTGTGTATTTCGATGATTCTTCCTAAAAACCCATTTTGATGGAGAAAATTATATCTGGCAGCTAGGGTGAATTTTGGTATTGTGTTGGAAATGGATTCTTTGAAATCGTCCGCAGTCATCGAGTTGAAACATCCTTTGTGTTTATTGATTGCGAAATATTTTATGGATGGTTTAATGTACTGTGAAGTATTTTTGTTTACCTACTACTTGAACTGCCAGTTGGTTCAAGATTTGAAATGATTCCGCTTGTGCTTTAGGTAATTTGGTGAGGAAAATTATTTTATAACTGCTGACCCTGTATTTGACGTTCATTATTCTATAGATGTCTGCTAAGTTGTTTAAACTGTTTCCACATGGAAGATGATTATTTGAGTGATTGCGTTCCATTATATTTCTTAGTTCCAGCTCTAGTTGTCTCGGCGTAAATAATAATGGGGTGCACTTTACCATGTTGAGAACATGTTAATACGTCGACTATAGCGTTCTGTAACTCTTGACAAGCATTATTTGAAATGGGTAGTTCAGAAACGATTTAATTTTATCGTAACGAAGATTGTCCGTGATGAGTGTGTTGCTTGTATGAAAAAAAAAAATGTAAGTGAAATGTGAAAAAATTGTAAGAAAATGTATGTGAAATGGACGAGATGGTGGAATTTGTTGAAAAAATTGTTGTTGTAGAAATGAATGCAGAAGTTAATTGAAGAAAAATTTGCGGCAGCGAATTGATGAAATTTATACTGATACAAGGCCAATCTAGGTATTTTACTTTTAATTCAAAGTCCAGATGAATGTAACTAAACAAAAAATGCAAACAAGTTGTAACTCCAGATTTAAGATATATACGCTTTATTTTTAATACTTTTAACACACTGTTTTGCTTGCTTACAACTTATATGATGATAATCTTATTATCTGGATATTCTCCTGAAGTAATTCAAAATGTTTCGTACTTGTTTTATGGTCATGTTTAATAACATTGATGGTAGGCATCGATAATGTAGGTTTGATTTCTCATAAGGTTCATCAAGTGTTACGATGAAATGGGCATTTAGCACAGAGAGCTGCACTTATTCAACGAGCAAAATTTCATAAGCTTGAGGAAATGTTTCAAAGGTGTGGCATGATACATGGTGGAAGATATTGAAGTAGTTTTTCGATAGACCCGACATAATCGTGCATGCATTAAAGAAATACCACCACAGGAATTTAATGACATGACATTATTATAATTAGTTATTAAGAGCCGTCAGAAGTCTGGTATCACATGTAAAGTGCGAGTTCGCTAAACCATGCAAATATTCGGAACTTATTTCTAGAAGTGTTGAGTCGTTTGCCCAGTTCTATTCAATTATAATGGCCAAGGCACAAGGGGCGCAATAACGAAGACGCTAGCATATCGGCTTTAAATGATTTTCTCACTTACTTAGCAGAAGATGGTAGTGAGCTAATGTTCAGGGTGTGACAATATGAACCACCCTATTCTATACTAACACATACTTATACAAAACCACTCTTATAAAGTCAGTCATTAAAGATCATTCAATCGATACACACGTATTATCATTTTATATCACGGCTCTCTCAATATTAGATACTCATAAGTATTACACAGGGGGTAAATACAACTAGTCGAATCAAAGTGGATTACCAAACCAAAAGATAAAATCAAAAAGCAGCCGCGGTCTCTTGTGTTTTTACTACTAGCACAGTTGACGATCAAATCGAGAAAAATGTTCAAAAGCAGGAATTTCCCCAACGAAAAAGTCGGCGCAAATATTATATGTTTAACAACAAATCTCATTCACTAGCACAGAATATAAAATTCATCGAGAGACCAGTCACCGAGAGAGAGAGAGCTCTGTAGATATGTTCCGTTTGGTACCATTGACGTTGTATAATGGGCGGTATTCGGTAGATACTTTTATATTCCTCGATGATAGGTCATATCTGTGACTTTAATGGACGAGCAATTGACACACGAATTGCCGGTTAATGGTTCGCAACAAGATTTGTATCTCAAGTGGAGAGGATACACCACTAGAATACGTGGTCGATTTGTAAATCACAAGACAGTTAAAAATCTGAACCTACCAGTGCAATCAATTTTTCCCGATGAACTAAAAAGGAAATATACACACCTACAAAATTTGGTGATAAAGGGTTACCAAGATTAAGCTATGAACATTTTTATCGGTCTAAATCATTAGTGCTTCACAACAACACTCGACGTCAGAGAAGGCGAGGACTAAAACACGGCTTGGCTGGGTTGTATGCGAACCCTTTTGTCACTGTGAAAGAAGTCGGGGAGGTGTATAATATGCGTGCTATGCAAATTATGGAAAAAATTAGTCGAAAATTGGATCAACGTTACATGATTGGCCTCTTGTAGAGGCATAATGAAGTCAGACTGCCCGAAAGTTATTAAATGGCGTTGTCCCGATTCAGATGTCTGGAGAAGAAGATGGTCATGGGCCCACGGTTCGGTAAACACAGCAAATGCAACTTACGAGAGCCATCCGAACTATTTGTATACCAATGTTTGCAGTAAAAACCAGAATCTAAATAAACCAGGAAAATTTCGAATTGTCTGGGACACAGTAGCTAAGGACGAGGTCTGGTAAAGCCTCTATTACATATTTTACTCAAGTTTTGCGAAGAAAAGGTTGCCGTTGCAGAAGACATCACCGAGATATATCACCAGGTATTGATGAGAAAAGAATATCGACTTAAAGCCGGAGGAAGCTGCTTTTCAGCACAAGTCAAATGGATCCATTCACAGGCTGAAGGATTGGAAGGATTCAGCAACAATATTGAAATGGTTGAATTCGGATCCGTGTGTATTATATCTTATAGGAGAAATCCAAGAAAACCCAGTTATTAAAGATTGGAAATGGGTTCCTTCTGAGCTGAATGCGGCCGATTACTGAAAAAAATGGCGTGGTAGGAGGACTATACAAAATAATTGCTTGTGGTTCACAGGATCAAAAGCAACATTCAAGTTCGAAGAAACGAATGTAGAAAAGCTATCAGTGCATAGTGATTTAGTGGTTGCCAAGAATCTCGAGAAAAATCTTGAAGATACGTTTGGAAAAATACTTCACATTCATGATGGCTAGCAGAGCAGTGGTGGGACGAGTTTTCAAAATAGCTGTAAAGCATGAAACTAGAGCCTATAAAACAGAAATGATCACCAAAAAAAAGCAAAATTTACAACATGTGATCAACATACCAAAATCATGAAACAGTTGTGAATGAGATGCGCCAAAAAGTTCATGTTTCCAAGGCCCGAAGAGTGGCTTAACATCAGAGCAGCTAATAAATATAGCAACCCAGAAGCCTTTCGAATTCTGGACGAAGAGGGCAGAAGTTTGCCAAGGTTGCGACCAAGCCGATAAATACACCAAAGTATACTGTCAAATATGTTTGGGGTATTCCACTTAAATTACTCAACCAACCGCAGCTACGAGGACATCAATAATGGCAAATGGAACTGTATCAGTGGACCATTATCAACATCAAAGGGATCATGGTAAATAAAGACCTACAATCCTGTGTTAGGTCTATGAAGTCGACGCATCCAAAGAATAATACGTTACCGATTGAGACGAGGTACATATCGACCAAGTCCACGTCGTCTGGAATCAGTAGGAGAGAATCAGAACTGGCTTGCTTAAGCTAAGCTCACTACCTACTACTCCGAGTACATTGAGGATGCTCTATGGACGCTCTGAGTTAGCAATTCTGTTATGGTGCAAATAAAGCAAATACTCTATTTTCCGAGACGGTGGATAAATTGCCGGCAATGTTTAAGATGGGACGGGGCCGTTACTGGAGACTGGCGGAACTCGAAAATCATGTAGTCAGTAAAAAGGTATTTAAAGTACGGCTGCGCGGAAATACTGAGACAGCGAGTTGTTTGTCCAGCCATCCGGTAGGATCAGTTATACCAATAACTTCAAACCGAAAGACTAGGAAAACAGAAGAATTTCGTGGAGCTGATTACTGGCCAAGCAAACGCCTGGAGTTTGCATTATTATATTTAGAAATCATTGGGTCAGCGATTATAGAATTAGATCAAAATGCGGAATAGGTGGAATCGACCAACCATAACATATACTGTTATAGTGTGGTTGAATATAACCCAAACCTCGAGGATAAAGCTTGGGGAACGATGTAACAACCCGCAATCGAACACCGGGTGCCTGAAAAACTAGTTCTTAAATGGACGAGCGACATCACTCGGAACAAGAAGCACAGCTGCAACAATATCTTAGCAACCGATATGAGCTCCGGGAGGCCAGGACGACTAAGAAGTGCTACAAAAGCTCAGTCAATTAAGAAACCCTCATATTGCGAGATAAATGGAGGCACAACCACCTATTTTGATATATAAGTGATGATGGGGGAATCCACTAGCGATAATTACGCGCATTGGATGAACGCTACAGGGCGAAGCACGAGAAAAGAAATTCAACTACGTGTCACTGAATCATCACAAAGTGGCAGACCAGGGTCTACAAGAGTATGTGAAACTTCCCGGACGAGAGTCACACGAAGAAGCCAGAGTAAGAAAAATACTTGCGGAGACCGTGCGAAGAAGTAACGAGGACCGATATGAAACTGGATTTATGTGGAGGAACGATGACATAAAGTTTTCAGATTCAAGACAGATGGCTAAGCACCGATTCCTGAAAGATCTAGAAGCGGCCGAAAATGCCAATGCATAGATCATCGAGTATAAGAAGATGGGTTGGCTGAAGAAGTTATCCCTTGCTTTTGTGGCAAGGAGAAAGAACGTGGTACTTACTCATTTTTGTATAAACCCTAACAAGCAGGGCAAGACGAGAATCTGGTAGGATGCCGCGACAACAGTCAACGGAATCTCAAGGCGTTTCAATCTGCAAAGTTATATCTCCAAATCGCCGCGGGTGTTGGAATTAATAAACCCCATTCAGACTGAAACCGAGAGGATGTTAGGACACAGCGGCAGCAGTACCAAAATCCTCGAAATGTTGTGTGGCACGACTGATGACACACTTCGGTTCCGCATTAGTTTGCAGCGAATAGTGAAAATATTTACGCGGAGAAAAGTTACCGACAAAGCGTTGTTTGATCCTTTATTTCGCAAGGCCTTTTAATCCTGAGGGAGATCTGGCGAACTGGAGTAGATTGGGACGAGCAGATTAAGCCGGATCAGATGAGGAAGTGGTACAGCTAGTTAGAAGCCTTGCCAGTTATCAAAAATATTCACTTGCCAAGATGCTATTTTTCAAACCCTGAGACCTCCACTTACCCTACATGTGGCCCAAGTAGTTAACCGGCTTCTGGCCGAAACATTATTTTGCAAACTTAAGAGTAAAGCAAAGTTATATCTCCAAATCGCCGCGGGTGTTGGAATTAATAAACCCCATTCAGACTGAAACCGAGAGGATGTTAGGACACAGCGGCAGCAGTACCAAAATCCTCGAAATGTTGTGTGGCACGACTGATGACACACTTCGGTTCCGCATTAGTTTGCAGCGAATAGTGAAAATATTTACGCGGAGAAAAGTTACCGACAAAGCGTTGTTTGATCCTTTATTTCGCAAGGCCTTTTAATCCTGAGGGAGATCTGGCGAACTGGAGTAGATTGGGACGAGCAGATTAAGCCGGATCAGATGAGGAAGTGGTACAGCTAGTTAGAAGCCTTGCCAGTTATCAAAAATATTCACTTGCCAAGATGCTATTTTTCAAACCCTGAGACCTCCACTTACCCTACATGTGGCCCAAGTAGTTAACCGGCTTCTGGCCGAAACATTATTTTGCAAACTTAAGAGTAAACTTCTAGACGTGGATGCGGCCGAGGACAGAGAACACAGTCAAATTCTTCCTACCATCGTGTTCATTAGCTGTTGGAAAATTTCGGCTGTTGTTTTTACTCCGGGCTGCAAGCGATTCACTTGGAAAAGTCCGACGTACGTATTGATCACCATCAACTTCTTCAGGTCAATATTACTGAAGACAGTGCAACCTACGAGTTTGTCAAAAATGTCAGGCGATATCGGCAGTCGGTACTGGTTCGGTCCAAGTGCGGCGTTAACCCTTGTTGAGTACATACGAGTAGCTCGGTTTCTCTTTCTGACAGCAATAATAATTGGCGCTGCTGAGTCAGCATATTTAATCGGCTGAATCATTCTTAAGAATTCCATCCTCTGCAACTCGGTTTGTAGTTCTTGTGCCGTTCTGTAAGACACTGAACGCTGACGGCAGACGGTCGACTTTGCCTCTGGAATCAGTTTAAGTGAACTTTCATCTTGTTAAACAACTGTAGCTTATCTGCAAAAACCGAGGGAAACTTCGCTTCGACCTCTTTTGATATTGTACCCTCAGTGTGAGTAATATTACAGACTGCTGATAGAGACATATCGAAAAGCTTCAGCAGGTTCATCCTATCGCTGCCAAAAAACATTCAGATCTAAATTTGCACCATAGGCCTCTCCAATGACTTGGCGGTCGATTTCAGCTTTGCCTCTAAACTCCAGACGATCACCAGATGCGCTAATTGCTTGCTGCCCGCAATGGCTCAAGACAGGCTAATCGCGATCTAATTGAGCAGTCTGATCCTGTGTTGAGCTGCAGTTTAACTCTACGTTTATTGATTTGAGTTTTGATTGTGACCCTGATTGGATTGCAAAGCTCCGTCTACGAATGGCATCCTCTCGACGTGCTCGTATTGCTTTAACGCGGGCAGCTGTCTGCCAATAACCGTTCTTGTGTCCAAATGTCTTGCACGTTTCATATTCCTTGTGCTTAAATGAACAATCTCGATGGAAATCGCCACATGAGAGACCCGGCTACTTCGGAGTCCGATCACGGTAAGCGATGTTCACCAACTTCTGCAAGTTCAACTTTTCCCCGTGAGAGGTTCTATGGTAGCATGCATTCCTATCTATTTGGTGTGCATCCAGCTTTGACATCAGCTTTTCCAGCGTGATCGAGTTCTGCGATTTGTATTCGTTGCACTCGCTTTCTGCGTTGTTTAGGCATTTTTAGCGCAGCGAGAAAAGCGATTATTTCAGTAGGACCTGGCACCCACATAAGTGTTACCTTTTCCGAGCTTGCCAGATGTTTAATTACCTTAAGACCTTATAAATGCTATGCATTTATATTAATAAAAATTAAACACGCAAATTTATTTTAAATTATTTTAATTAAAATTATAAATTTTTATTCTATTTATCACTACCATTTTCTGATACATAAAAATGTGGTTGGTGACCAACATAATGAGAATGACGCGTTGTCACTTTGAAGATTGAGACGAGACTAAAGAAAATAAATTTTATTTTGTTTTTGTGTTGTCTCTTCATAAGGAAGAGAGAGTTGTTTTATGGTTACATGCGTGTATTCCCAAATGGTACGACGTTGAGCGGCGTGAAGACGTTCCACTGGTTGTTGGTTGAACTCAGATGCCAACGCATGTAGGTGGTGCATTGTGATGGAGAACGCATGAGTGAGCCGCTACAGGACTTCCCCGCAAGTGATTTTCCAGCGAAACATTTGAAATGCCCCATCCACTGGACATTAATTGGGGCGATGTGCCGAGACGCAGGTAATGGAAGAAAATGTGGTCGGTCGATGCTTGTGTTAGTAGCTGTGAAGGAAGATGTTCGTCGAGATAGCTATCTCGCATCTTCCTTCATTGAAGTATGTTGTGCTGCAGACAGAGCTGTTTTAAGATGTCTGGTGACGCAAGTGAGTGAGTGTGCAGTCTGTGTTGTGATGGTAGATGGGCAGCGGTGAAAGGAAGCGTTCAAGCACACACCAGGTAGGTTGGGAGCAGGGGCTTCGACCAATACCTCATGTGTACCCCTAATCTTACCTCATTGTCCATCGTAGCAGTCCGACATAGGAATGGTGCAGTGACCGAGTTTCCATGTCATTGTTGGCAAAGCTGTGACAAGCCAGACCAGAAAATGAATTCTGAAGTCTGGAGTCAGCTTTGGAGCCTGCCAAGAGATGTTGGCAGTGGCCGCTTTGGTCCGTGGCCGGAGAAAGTCGACGTGAGTCTCAACTTCCTCGTGAGAGGGTGGGACAGTCGAAGTGAGTCTCGACTGTGTCCCAGTGACATGGAAAGTTTATACGGCGGCAGTCGAAGTGAGTCTCGACTGTGGCCGTATAAAAGGCGGTGGGGATTGCGATTGGGAAATGGCTGGGTGGTCGCTTTGCCATGCGACATTTTACGGAGCCATTTGAATGAAACACAATGAAATGTTTATTGCATAGAAAATAAATAAAAATAAAATGAAATAAATGAACTCGTAATAAAAAAAAAATTTAACCGGAATTAATAAAAAAAATGGAGGTGTGGCCAACACACGACTTTCTTTTACGAACAGAGAATTTTGAGAAATTTTATTTTTTTCTTAATTTTTTTTTTAATTTTTTATTTTTTATTTTTATTTGTTTTTAATTTTTGGAAACATTTTGTATTAAGTAGTTTTTTGTAAACCTTATACTTTTTAAGATATTTGCAAAATAAATTTTCTGGACCAAGGGAGTGACCACTTCCGGTTAGCCGATTTGGAGTAAAATTCACTGGGACCTCCCAATTTATCAAAAAAGCTTAAATCTGAAGTTTCAGTTCGATTGGTTAAACCATCTGGGCTGTAGAGAGGATACAGACAGACTGACAGACAGACACCATTTCGAAACCCACTTTTTCGGACTCAGGGGACCTCAAAACAAATAAATCTCTAAAAATCTCAAGGTCCAAAATTTTCATGATTACTATACTTTATTTTACTAGAGTAAAAGAAAGTAAAACTGGTGGTGAAAAATTTACATTTATGTTAGAGAAAAAAAAAAATGAGGTGATATTGTTGTCGTCTCTGTGTTTGATGATGATGACGATGGCGGTGATGACGGCGATGACGGTGATGACTGTGATAATGTTAATGTAGCTTCTGTAGTTGTTTTACACGCGCCATTATGTCGCGACGATGGTGATGATGTTGATGCCGTTGATGCGGTCGGTGATGTTTCTCCTGTTTCTCGCGGTCATGATGACGTTGTCAATGACGATGGCAGGCGATGGCGGTGATGATGGTGATGTTGTTATCCATATTGGTGTCCATAATGACTGCGATGGCGGTAATGACTTATGGTAAAATTAGATATACTCGCCGATGGTGGTCATGATGATGTCGCGATGACGTAAGCGTGCAACATATGCGCCGATGATGGTCCCGTTGGTGATGACGATCACTCTTATCTGTTGCCTATCTTATTGGTGGGCGATGGCAGTGATAGTGTTGGTGTTGACGGTGCTAGTGGCGGTGGTAGTGACGGTGTTATCTGACTCGCATGTGTTTTGATATGTGTGGTATGATGTGACTCCATGTGCGTATTGGTGCGTATTTGTGCACATTGATGATGCACCGCTTATTTCACCATGTGGTTGTTAATGACACCAAAAAAAATATTTAAAAAAATATTGGTATCTTTGTTTATTTTTTGTTTTGCTTTATATTTTTTTTTTGTTGTTTTACGTACCTTTTACCTGGTACGAGTTCGTACCAGGTGTCCACTATTTTCATAAAAAAAAATTTAATTGTTGCGCCGATTTCTTTGTTTTTGGCATAATGTTCCCAAAATTTCGTAAATACGGTCGTCGGGGTTACCACTTATAAATACTATGCATTTATATTAATAAATTTAAACACGCAAATTTATTTTAAGTTATTTTAATTAAAATTTTACCACAATTATACTATTTTCTGATACATAAAAATGTGGTTGGCGACCAACAAAATGAGAATGACGCGTTGTCACTTTGAAGATTGAGACGAGACTAAAGAAAATAATTTTTTTTTTGTTTTCGTGTTGTCTCTTCATATGGAAGAGACAGTAGTTTTATGGTTACATGCGTGTGTTCCCAAATGGTACAACGTTGAGCGGCATGAAGCACTGGTTGTTGGTTGAACTCAGACGCCAACGCATGTAGGTGATGCATTGTGGCGGAGAATGCATGAGTGAGCCGCTACAACCTAAGAGCCTTTAAGGTCGATTGGCTGTCTGATACAATATATATCTTTGCATTGGTTAGGCCTTTTGCTCTGCCTACCATAGCGCAAAGTACTATATATAGCATGTACTTCTGCTTGAAAGACGGTAGCATTGGTACCCAAGGATCTCGAGAGGGCAGTCTCACTCCCTTATATTACTATGCCTGCGCGTCTTATGTACTACCGACGCGTTCTTCGCCATAGTTCTTATGATTGTTAGGAACGGCCAGTAGACCATTTTTGGTTGAAAGCCCCCAAGTTCGTTCATAGAGTCTCTAACACGCCTAAAAGCCTTGGTGGCTCTACTTTGAACTTTTTTGTGAACGTTGTTTCCAATTCATTTTTTGATCTAGGATGACCTCTAAATATTTAACCTCTTTAGAAAAAGGTACAGCAGTACCGTTTAGCAAGGGAGCTGTAAGCGCCAGCTTTTGCCTTCTCGTAAAGGAAACAATGAAAGTCATGTTTGGATTGTTACTTCCTAGTCAGCCGACTGCCATATTATATGGAATGCGTTTTGCATGAGATCAGAAATGATTCCATCAAACTTGCCTCTGATTATGATAGCTACATTATTTGTCTGTCAATAACCATTGACCATAATAGAGTGAATAGTCGCCTCCTTAGGGACATCTCTTTAGGCCGCTGATGGTTACTGATTCATCACCTAATATAGGTAGTGGGGCGGATCCACCTAATCGTAGGAGGCGGAACCCTCTTTTCCAATGTAGCTCTTTCTATCGACTCCAAGGAGGTATTATATCAAATGTCCCCTCAATGTTCACAATAGCCATCGCTCTTTCAATCTTCATGGCTAGACCACTAAGGATCGTCATGGTAGAATTACCAGTTTCGTAAGCAAACTGGAGGATCCCACTTGTTAGAAACGATGTATGGATAATTGGCCGATATGTGTTGGGCTAGATGTTCGAATGGTCCTCTTCCTTTCTTCGATCTTTATAGTCACATTTACTCTCGTCCAGAATTTCGGAATGTAGTTAAAAACATAACTTGCCCAAACATCCGGGTCACGAAAGATGCATCTCCTGCAGATTTAAAAGGTTTGAAAGAGCCTATAGCCCACCTCATCTTACGGGGTGTGACCATTTTCCCAGATAGACTCCAGATCATTATGTGGTGGTCCTCACTTGGATGGTTATACGGGTCCTCTTGATCTTCTTCCACTATTGAGTCCGGAAAGTGGGTATCTAGTAGTATAAGGCTTCCTTCCGGTTCTCAGTGAACCTCCAGTTTGCCTTTTGTAGAAGTCCTAAACCATTTGATCATTGCCTTTTAGATTTCCTTAGTTCGAGATTATATTCCGTCAAGGCCATCTTATTATCGACCCATTCACCGGTGCGTTTAGAATTGTTGAATAACCTGGCTGAAATTTTCCTCAATTTTTCCAGCACCACCTTCCATCAAGAGGCAGTCTTAGTGGATTCTCTTCGCTTAACCGGGCAGCTGTTCTCGAAAGCCAAATGTATAGAGTTCTACAGCTGATTTGAACAGAGCTCGAGGGAATCGAGGGAATTTCTGATCCGAGTAATGCTCTATATGAGTCCAAGTCGGTCAGGTTTTGGAATTGTAATTATCTGTCGCTATGTGGTTTCGGTTACCAAATCGAATCGGAAGTCCATGTGATCTGATAAAGAGGTTTCAGACACATGCCAATTATTTACTAAAGAGCTCAAATGCGGACTGGCTAGTGTCAAATCTATGATTTCTTGCCTAATCGCATTTTTAAAAGTCGATTTCTTTCCCCTATTAACAATGCCCCCAATTTATTATCATCAAAAATTCAGAAAGGTACTCACCCCATTATTGGTCTCTGCAGTGCTGCCCCACACCGTGTGGTGAACGTTTCCGTCGCATCCTATCAGATAGTTTAGCATATTGCGCTTGCAATGAGCCTCCAGGAAAGTATGCTGAGACCTTTATGGCCTCCTGTTTGCCTCTTTCCCACAGAACATCCACCATCAATGCCACCAAGCCCCTGGAAATGAACTCTGAAATGGAAATAAAAATAATTTGCAAACTTGCCAGAACGGCCGCTCTTGGAGTGTCAGTTCCGTTAATATAAATCAACTTACTCACTTGGTTTGGTATACCTCAGATATGGTTACCTATCGACCATGGCACCTAAATTAGATAAACCTGCATTAAAAGAAGTTCGAAGAAACGTTTGCTTGATGCAGGGTTACCTGTAGGCAGGCGATAAGTACCCTCATTATGCAACCTTCTTAAGAATGCCTGAATTAGCCTTCTCCACTGCTCTTCCGTTTCTACCCCCTTTTCCTTCTAAGGTAGATGGCTGAACATTGCCCTCCACCTCCTTACCAGTGCTTCCTGAAGCCTGACAGCCTCTAGTCCCCTCCAGATATTTACATGAGAAGACCCCTTGTTGGGCCACCACCTATGTGTCCCATGATGCTTTCTTCCGTCCCCGCTTCCTTCTTTTCTGCCTCTTGTAAAGCCCCACCACCTCAGAGGTCTTGGCAGCGAGTACCGCTACTGTAACCCCTACAGGGTTTGTGGTCGCTGTATTGAGTTTGTTGCAGCGCAAAAATATATATCCACAGTTGGATGAGAATCTTCTCCGGTGCGCGGATAGTTTCTTCTTTGTCGTATGTTGATCAAACAAAGAATATACACCGACTTTATTTTATATTTTGTAATATTGATTTTTTATTTATAATAATTATAACAAAAAACTACATTTATTATTTTAATAGTTATTAAAGTAAAATTATACAATGTAAGTGTAATGGTGGTTTGCGTTGTACGAAACCATAGGTCTGGTTCGTGACCACTTGGTATAGCGAATAATTTATTTTTCTACCATTTTTATATAACTGTGAAATTTTTTTCGCAGCTAACGCGACATTTTTTAGAATTCAATCAAATTCACCAAACCGCCTGAGCAAAGTGTTTGTTGACTGTCTGTTGACGGAATACTTAACTGCCACATCACCCCCTTGCCAGTGAATTTCCGATGAACGATACTGAGAAACGTGCTGGCACTTTCGTTGATCTTCCACTTCGGGTTACTGACGTTTTTGGAATGGTGGTGACTAAATCGACAAGATTTCTGGGTACTGAATGTACTTGGTGATTTTCTGTTTGAAGATGGCTGTGTTTTTAGATCAAAACGAATTTTTGTAGTGTGTGACTTACCCTGTACATCCTCCGTTGGTGTTGAGACGTCTCTATTTGTCATTTTGGTAATTTGTGGTGCGTCATTTTGGTTATCTTCGGTGAAACACGGTTTTAGCCTGTCGATCGATATGTTGCTCAGTTTATCTTTGACTTTCAAGATAAATGATTTCTCGTTTCGATCGATGACCTGAAATGGACCTTCGTATGGCGGCTGTAATGACCTTTTGCATAAATCTGTTCGGACAAAAACATGTGAACAAGTCTTGAGCTCTTGTGATACAAATACTGCTCTATTGCAGTGACGAGATATAGGGGTTCTTTTAATTCTTCGTCAATTCTTTGAGCTTTTGCGATCGCGTTGTAATCGATGGATTCGGCGATATGTATGCTCTCCACACGCGAAAGTGCATCTGCTACTACATTATTGTAGCCCGATATGTGCTGGATGTCGCTGGTGAATTGACCTGTAAAATCCAGATACCGGAATTGTCGTGGCGAAGCCTTTGGTAAATTTTGGATGAATGCGTAGATTATTGGTTTATGGTCCGTGAATAAGATGAACAGTCGATCCTCGATTAAATATCTGAAACGTTTAACGGATAAATAGGCGGCTAATAGTTCCCGGTCGTATGCGCTATAACGTTGCTGCGTGGCGGTCAGCTTAATCGAATAAAATTGAAGAGGTTGCCATCCCTCCTTGTCGCTTTCTCCCACTGTTGGATTACTGCTCCAATTGCCGTATCGGACGCGTCCACCATCAATGCCAATCTTGCTGTCGATGATCGGTGGACCAATAATGTTGCTTCGCTCAATTGCTTTTTGGCCAGGTTAAATGCCTCTTCCGCTTCTGTTGACCACTCGATTACTCTCGTATCATTCTTCTTGCTCCCCTTTAGATAATCTTTAAGTACAGCTTGACTCCTACTTGCATTGGCTATGAATCCTCTATAAAAATTAATGATTCCTAAAAATCGACGTAATTGGTTCACCGTTTTAGGCAGAGTCATCTTAGCGATATCTGCAACACGCTCAGGCAGAGGTTTGATTCCCTCTGGAGTAACCTCGTGCCCCAGAAATTTGATTCGCGTCTTTGCGAAATGGCATTTCTCAGTGTTTATCACTATGCCGGCGTCGCTCAACCTCGAAAAAATTATCTCAAGATGTGTTAGATGATCTTCCATTGTTTTGGATGCCACTAACACATCGTCTAGATAAACGAAAGAGAAGTTCAGGTTTTGTAAGATCGAGTGCATGAAGCGTTGGAAGGTGCTGCCCGCGTTCCTTAGCCCAAAAGTCATGCGTGTAAACTCGAACAAGCCAAACGACGTGGAGATTGCCGTTTTCACAACATCAGACTCCTCGATTAGGATTTGGTGGTAAGCACGAACAAGGTCGATGGTGGAAAAAATTGAGGTTCCTTCCAGCTGGTGCGTAAAACCCTGCATATAGGGAATCGGAGTAGTCGATTTGCTTTCTGGTCAATTTGGTTTGCTTGACCGTTGCTGCTTCCTATTGTTTAATGTGAGACTTGCCGTTTGAATGTCTCGGCTTGAAACTAGGTTCACCTGTTGAATGAATTCCGCGGGCTGCTATCTCTTAAAATTTCTGAACTGCCGTATAGCTGTGTCGGCTCGTTGAATAAAATCTGCCGACGGCTATCTGATGGTGTCTCGTAATTGCCGTATCACTGGATCGGTCTAGAACAATAGTACCCTCTAGTATTGGCTCGCTGTATTAGTTAAAATATCAGGAAGCGCCAGGCTCTTCTTATAGCGTGCCTGGGGCTTATTGCAATATTTCTGCAGGGTGCGATAACAAAACGAAAAATAATAATACCTAAGGAGCCAGGCTCTTCATTTAGCGTGCCTGCGGCTTGTAATAGTATGCGGTATGTCTTTAAATCTGAGACGGTAACGGATTGTTTACCGGCCTTCAGATCACGTCGGGGTCACCAATTTGTGATCACTGTATTGAGTTTGTTGCAGCGCACAAATATATATCCACAGTTTGATGAGAATCTTCTCCGATGCGTGGATAGTTTCTTCTTTGTCGTATGTTGATCAAATAAAGAATATACACCGACTTTATTTTATATTTTGTAATATTGATTTTTTATTTATAATACTTGTAACAAAAAACTACATTTATTATTTTAATAGTTATTAAAGTAAAATTATACAATGTAAGTGTAATGGTGGTTTGCGTTGTACGAAACCATAGGTCTGGTTCGTAACCACTTGGTATAGCGAATAATTTATTTTTCTACCATTTTTATATAACTGCGAAATTGTTTTCGCAGCTAACGCGACATTTTTTAGAATTCAATCAAATTCACCAAACCGCCGGAACAAAGTGTTTGTTGACTGTAGGTTACTTTGAAAGACGGCATACTTAACCGCCACAGGTTGACCACTTGGGTCGCACCCCTTCTCTTGGGCGATAGGACTCCTGGAAGAGCACCAGTCTCCTTCAGTGGTCGCAGCGCCAAAAGCTTTGGCTCCCATCGGTGCGTTTTGCC
Source organism: Tipula vernalis (assembly GCA_958295665.1). Taxonomy (NCBI): domain Eukaryota; kingdom Metazoa; phylum Arthropoda; class Insecta; order Diptera; family Tipulidae; genus Tipula; species Tipula vernalis. The sequence goes on from OY282559.1 coordinate 148,062,502, forward strand.
CTGAGCAAGAAGTCTTCTGTACCGCTTAACTTCCCCTTTCCGGTCCTCACCAGCGTTTTTACTCCTTCCTGCTCTCAAAGAGAGATTCCTTCGCTTGTGAGGGCCAATGAAGATCTAAATCCTCAAAAACCTTACGGTATTCCTCATCCGAAGGTCCACCCTTCGGGCATTTCCTAGTGGAAAGAGGGCCGAGTTCCCCGAAATCTACCCCGTAGGACACTCGGCTCAACTACAGGAAGGCTAAATAAAACTGGAGAACGCCTGTACACTTGTGAATTGTGACCAGGTTACCCCTAATAGAATCGTACCCATAATCTTATAGCAGATAGTAACCTGATCTCAAAAAGATTAACTTTCGGCCCTTAGCCCTGTTGAGAACAGTTAACTATAATGCTCTTGGCAACATTTGTTTTATGTACGACTACACTTTCTGTGAAAAACTTTACTTTGGTGTCGAACCTTCAATATCGCAGAATCCCCGACAATCATAAAAATATGTGTCCACTTGGGTACGGTATTTGGGCTAGATTGACAACGTACAGTTAGGGAAGGAGCACACCACGTCCTAAGTCAGTTATAGTTCCCATTTTAGGATGCTATTATATTTTGGGATACAATCTTTGGGCCACATTGGAAGTTTTTCTTTTTTAACCGCAAGAAATTACATAGGAACGGAATACACCTATCCTGACAGGCCCGATTTGATTTACTAGCTTAAATATTTTATCGGTTTATCAGAATTTCATATATTATTCTCATATCGATACTTAGAGGTTACGATAAACTTCACAAGTTTGCCCAGGCATGTGAAATTTGTGCTAAAATTTGTTTTTGTAAATTTACGACAAATTTTAAACAAACGCGAATGGGCGCTTTCAGGTCTCGCTACATGTCGGAATTACTCAACATGCTGCCAACAGTTGGTGGACCTGAAAGCGGCCATAATTTTTAATAAATTCATAATAATGAGACGAAATTTCACGTACTTGCAAATTTTTTTTTGCTTACTTTTGGTTTCAATGATCATCATGAATTTTAGTTTTGATTATTAAGCGAGCATTGGATCCAGAGTTAGAAAGCGCTACAGTAAAGCACTACAGGTAAACATTCTGTACATAAAAACATTATGTTGTATGTAGTCTTGGATTTTTTTTTTTTTTTTTTTTTTTATTATTTAGTAGATTTAAATTGTTCTCACAATATATTGAAATTTTCTATAAATAAATTCGTTTGAAACCGCGGAGAAATATGTTTTGGTTTTATCTAGTTAATGCGTGTACCAGCATACGGACGATTTGTTTATATAGACTACAGTTTCGCATGCTAGTACAATGTAACCAGTTCCAACTGATTTTCTGATGTATATTAAGATTTATGGGATTTTAAAAATTCCAGATTCACGATAAATATAAATTACATAACGTTTTTATGGCGCTCATACAATACGTGTACAAATTTCATCAAACACACACACACACACACAATTTTCTAACACAATAATTTTTCAGCTGCCCAGGTCAACGGTTCATCATGTAATTCGTCCTCGAATTTCGAAAATATCTGTCTGCTAAAAAAATGCGAAAATAAATTTCCGTATCGTCTGATATCGCATGTAACTCCCAAAACACAACCCTTAAATCATTACAAAATTCCAAAACTATGTATATTCACATCGTTTACCCACACCAACTAATTGTAGATAGTTACCTAACTACCACCTCAGGCATCACTTACTAGTTTGAAAACCAAACACACCCTCAAAATTATTGTTTTTCGATATTATTTGGAGGATGCCTGTGTATATGTATAGGCGAAACATATTTAACTCAAAATAAGACACCTACACAGTCATCTCGCTGGTGGAAAAACTATTTATACCATTTTCCCATGTTATGTTACATCATTACACAAAAACTGTTGCCATTTCATATTTCTTGCTCGAACACATCACCCTATACCATACATATACAAGGAAAATTTTCTGATTTTGATTTTTTTTTTTTTTTTTCACCAAAAAATATCGATTTAATAGTCTTAGCTATCTGTCTCACTCGCAGCTATCGAGAAATTTACTGTACACACCCGAATGAGACAAATGATATTAGGAAAATGTTTTTCTTTTTGTTTTTAATTTTTTTTTTTTTTTTTTTTTTGGAAAACGCGCAGATGATTTTATTTTCAACAATCACATTTTATCGTCGTCGTCGTTGTCGTCGTCGTGGACGTAGTTTTGTTATTGTGTGTGGAAAATGTAAATAATAAAAAAAAACAAAAAAATTTCCTATATAAAATTTTAGAGAGCTCTTAGCTCGGCAGTGAGTCAGATTTGTTCACACAAGCATACAAGTTCAAATTTTTAGATTTGAAATTGCTGTTTGAAAATTTCCTGAATATTTTGTACAAAATTTATTGTGGTGTGGTTTTATTGTGAAACGTTTTTGTTTATATATTTTGAGTTTGATGATCCCTCCCGTGTTTGTGTGTAAAAAGTTTTTATTATGTACTCGTATATGAAAATGTAAAGGATCAAAGTGTTTTTGTTTTGTAGTCTTCTGTGGTAAATAAATAGAACTGCTTAGGCGGACGGACGGTGACAAACGATTCAGGTAAGCAAATATTTTGATACATTAAAATAATAAATTTCGCGATTGATTGCGTAATTCTTAAGGTCGCCTCATGGAAAATATATAGATGCGTTCAAGGTAGAGAGGCACACGCTACAGCTAAAATATTTGTATATTTCATTTTGTCAACTACTGGCGGATATTCGATTTATACATAAATTGGTTTATTTTATTTGTTGGTGAAAATTATATTTACGTAAACGATTGAGATTGGTTGCCGTTTATAGATTTTACATTTAGAACCAAGGTCATACAATCTCGGTCCATTTTTAATGTATACAGAAGAGGCAATGTATAAGTTTTAAAATCTTTGAGTTTCTAATTATTCAAATTTGTCCATGAACTTGTGCGCAATCTCCTTTTATATGTCGGTAGGTATATATTTGCGTGTGTTTGTAGATAGCAAGGAACGAAGGAAATTATATAAAAATATTCTTTCTTGCCGGTTGATTCAATATATGTACATATACACGTACAGATAACAGATGTGTATGTTAAATAATTTTTACATGAGGAAGCATTTTTTTTTTGGCCTCACGCGATTGGCATTCACGATTTTCTCGAAATTTCTGTAATTTTAAGACAAAATCTCTGGCTACATAGAGAGACCAATTTTTATTCCCTCACATACAAATGTAGTGCAGTGCTGTCGCTCTTAAAACATTGAACGGAGTACGTTTCAAATTTTCACGGGAGTATTTCTAGTCAAAAGGGAGTACATACGAAATACAATAGTTACACCACATAAATAATTGTTAGTGTTTTGTATTAAACAAAATCCATAATCCAGCAAATTACACTAAAATTGGGTTTAGCTTTTGAGACAAATTGGAATATTAAAAATGTTTTAAGACCGGCACACGTTTGAAGACAAAAAAACCAGACCAATTAGGGTCATGGCTAAAAACCTACACTCGGATTTAAGGCAACTGAAGCATCAATTAAGCTAAAACGGAGAGGCAAAGTACCTCTCAACATGTTTATGTTAACATTCGATACTGATGAAGATATCGAAAAAAATTATCAAATTAAGTACATCTTGGGGTGCAAAGTGGTTATTCAGCCTCTAAGAAAATCTAAGCTTATACCACAATGTAAACAATGTCAATCCTATGGACATACACAAAAATATTCAAACAGGGAACCCAGGTGTGTTAAATGTTCAGGTAAACATCATACCAAAGATTGTGTAAAAGGACAAAATGTTCAACCTAAATGAGTTCACTGTGGAGAAAACCATTCGGCTAACTACAGGGGATGCAGCATTGCTATTGAACTGCAAAACATCAAAAATAAGAATGTTATTGCTAAAAATCGAATTTTATTCAGAAAGCAAGCGGTTAAGATGAACCGACCCGAAGTAAATCGTAGACTGTCGGGAACTACTCAAGGGCAATTTGGTAAAATGACTTATGCTCAAGTAATGAAGAGCAATGGAAATTTAGGAAAACTGCTCAAAATGACGATATAAGTCAAATACTTAAATTAATTTTAAGCAGACTAAATACGTTTGATGAGCGATTACAGAAACTAGAGGACACCACTAAGGGGGCCATCCCTAACCAGAAAAATGGCCAATGACCTTAGAATCGTATGTTGGAATGCCAATGGACTGTCGCAACATCAACAAGAACTGCAAGTGGTCCTGGACACAGAAAAAATCGATATATGTCTCATCACGGAAAAACACTTCACTAGACTAGATCAATTATTAAATATAAAAATTATCAACTATATCACATTATTCACCCTGGAAACACTGCTAAAGGAGGTAGTGCTGTTACAATTAGAAATAGTATTCATCACTAAGAAGAGTTAAAATATGAAACGGAATAAATACAAGCAACTGCTGTTATTGTCAAGACCAAAAGTAGTTCTATTTGTATTGCTAGTATTTACTGCCCACCGAAGCACTCAATGAAAGAAAAAGATTATCTCGAGTTCCTCAGTAAATTAGGAAAACGATTTGTACTTGGAGGAGACTTTGGGGATCAAGATTAACAACAACTAAGGGTAAAGAACTCCTAAAAGCTATCAGGAAATGCAGTTATGAAACCCTCTCAACTGGAAAACTCACCTACTGGCCAACTGATCCAAACAAATTACCAGATCTGATTGATTTCTTCATAATAGAGAACATATCTGTAAATTATGTACAAGTAGATGAAAGCCATGACTTAAACTCTGATCATTCATCAATACTTCTAACGTTAAGTGAAGAAATCATTCAGGAAAAAAGAATCCCATTCCTAGTAAATAATCACACTAATTGGGCAAGCTTTAGGCTATGCTAGAAGCAAAAACTACCTTAATGGTCCCATTAAAGGATGAAGAACAATTAGACAAAGAAGTTCACAAATTTGGAAACGATATACAGCAATCAGCTTGGGAAAATACGCCTGAAATTAAAACGAAAATCAAGGGAAACAACTACCCTATAGAAATTAGGGAACTCCTCGCAGAAAAAAGAACAGCAAGAAGAGTATGGCAACAAACAAGGGCCCCCCAAGATAAAACTCATTTGAACAATCTCACTCAGCAATTTAGAAGAGAGATCAAAGAATTGAAAGATGAATCAATCAGCAACTATTTAAGAAAATCAACTAATGATAACAGTACTGATTATTCTCTTTGGAAAGCAACCAAAAGAATCAAAAGACCAATAATGCAGATTCCCCCAATAAAAATAGCAGGTGAGAAATGGGCTAGAAATAATGAAGACAAAGCTCGAGAATTTGCTGAACAACACCTCGAAAAGTATTCCAGCCACATGAAGACCAAACGTTGGAAGCCGAGATAATAACTGAACAAGCTGTGCAAGAAAGTAAAAAAATCCTACCCACAACACCAAAGGAAGTCATGCATGAGATAAAAGCTAATATGAATACGAAAAAAGCTCCTGGGTACGATCTTATTACTGCAGAAATCTTAAAAGAACTGCCAAGGAAAGCTCTGGTGAAGCTCACCAATCTTATAAACGCAGCATTTAGAATAAAATGTGTACTAAGCTTATGGAAAATTGCAGACCACCACACATAACATTATCTTATAGGCCATTTTCGCTATTGCCTATCATGTCCAAACTCTTTGAGAAGCCTCTGGTATAAAGATTAAATCCAATAATCGAGAGTAAAAATTTGATCACAAATCATCAGTTCGGTTTTCGCAACCAACACTCAACAACTGATCAGGTACATAGAATAACCAGTATAATTGAGAAAGCATTAGAGGAGAAAAAAGTTTGTTCAACAGTATTTCTAGACGTTGTACAAGCGTTTGATAGAGTGTGGCATGAAGGACTTAACCACAACTTAAGGAATCTTCTACCAATGCAATTTGCTAAGATACTGGAATCATACTTGAAAGATAGGTTCTTCAGGATTAAGTTAGATGATACATCTTCTGAATTGAAAGAAATCAATGCAGGAGTTCCACAGGGCAGTGTATTAGGGCCGGTTTTATATCTACTATACACTTATGATCTTCCTACATTAGAAAACAACACAGTGGTAACTTTTGCAGATGATACGGCGATCTTAGCTGTTGGAAAAAGCAACGAAGGATTAACACAGAAGTTACAATCAGCTATAACTCAAATAAATAAATGGACAAAAAGGCGGAGAATAAAACTAAATGAAGCTAAATCAGTTCACATCAACGTTACAAACAGACGATTCGAACATATTCCGATTACCATAAATCGGGAAATAATACCGCATGCGAACACAGCTAAGTATCTCGGCATGACCCTGGATGCTAAACTACGATGGAAAGCACACGTCAAGAAGAAAAGTGAAGAATTAAGACTTAAATACAGAAAAATGTATTGGCTGATGGGAAGGAACTCTTCTTTATCAATATACAACAAGTTTCTACTTTATAAGCAAATATTGAAACTGATTTGGACTTTGGTATTCAGCTTTGGGGTTGTACCAAACAGAGATATAGAGAATATCATCCAAAGATTTCAGAATATGGCATTAAGGAACATCGTTGATGCACCTTGGTATGTCAGGAACAATGACCTTCATAGGAACTTTAAAATGAACTTCATCTTAAACAAAATCGTAGAAAAAGTACGGAGACATGAAGAAAGGCTCCACCATTCCACCAACATGTGAACATTGAGGCAACTCAGCTCCTAAGCATCACGAATTTAGTACGCAGACTTAAAAGAACCAAACCTTTTGAGCTGATGTGATTGCCAGTTTAAGCAGCATTGTGCTGATCTAAAATCTACTACAAAGATGTGGTTTACTTAAATTTACCAAACACTATGGAACGCCAATGGGAAGAAGCCATAGATTAATTTAAGTTAGTAAATTAAGTCAGAAACAAATTGCTCATTAGTCCAGGAGACTAGATTGTAATTACATAAAATAAATAAATACAATTTATTGTTTACTACAGAATGTAGTTCCGCTAGAAAGACGGTAGCATTGGAGTCCAAGGACTTCGAGAGGGTTGTCCCACTCCCGTATATTCCTACTCCTGCCGCGTCTTCCGTTTGATTTTACTTTTACGAGTCCAAATAGCCTGTAGGTCACCCAGCTTTATTACAGGAAGGCTAAATAAAACTGGAGGGTGCCTGGTATCCAGAGTCCGCATATTTTGAACTGATTAACCTATCAGCCATTCATTCATCGGCATATGCTGTTCCACCTTAGATTAGGGTTTTTTGTTAAGGTTTTCTCCTTAGCGCCGTACTTTAGCCTTTGCCAAATAACCAAAAATGTGCCAAATGGCCTTAGTTACCAGTGGTTGCCACGAGGAGGCAGTACGTACACTTGCGAATTGTGAACAGGTTACCCCTTACACAATTGTACCCATCACGCAGCTGCCTAATGACAAGACACCAGAACAGCTCACGTGATGCCTTTATATAATTTCATAATCTCAAAGCCAATCTCTGAGATTCGCCTTATTTGGTTTAATAGAGAACAACGTCCTTGATAAAAGCGAAATTCGTCGATTTGTTAATTTTCTAAATTTTTTTGCAAGAGCCCTACAACTCATATCAAAATATCAAAGTGGTGCTAAGTTCTTTGATTTGTTGAAAAGAATATTGGAAATGAATGTTAGAAATTATTTGAGGCTTGTTTTATTTGAATAACTTTATTTTTGTTAAATACAGTGTTAAAAGAAATACACTCGCATAAATTAGTATGTCCAAAAACTTAATTTTTCTATAATATCAGTTTTGTCCAAAGACTTCACAATGTATACTCGCCTAAATTGTTGTCCAAAAAGTGTCCAAAAACTTCACACCGGTGTCGCATCTAGAGCCTGGGGTGGAACCATAAAATCCGGTCGGTAAATTTTAGCAATAGTAAACAATTCTATTAAAAATTTAGAATAAATCAAAAAATGGTCAAAGTTACCCAAGTTATTTTGTATCAAATCGCAAGGGGCGATTTCGCCCCTGATTTAAAATCCGGTTTAATAACTGAAAATTTCCATAGAGGAAGAAACTATCCACTTTAAAGATTTTTATTAAGTAGGCTAGTAATTGGCCTTGTGAATACGTTAACATTTCGTTTTAGTACAACCGGACGGATTAGATCAGAGCTGGCACTATGGTCAATCTTCAGTGTTAACAGTTTCGATAGTACGTCTTCTACATCCATAATAAACATTGACAAATTAACATTACTAATAACATATCCACTGTACCAATCTGACAGGTTCTGTTTAGGTGTAGAAATACTCACACGATCGGCTCTGCAAGAACTTTTTCGAAGGATAGCCACTTAATCCAATTTTGAATTGAACGATCCAGAATGTAAATATTGTACAGAAATCGGTTCAAATACAATTTATACTTCTTATAAAAATTATTTTTGCGATTTTTCATGTTAGACAATTGCTGTTTATGCCACGGTTAGCAGGCCCCAGGGGCATCTACACAAATATTAGGCGCTGCTTACAAATTTTACAAAATTAATAGAATTTTTAAACTCATTTTTCAGAGTTTTGAGAGTTTGATTAATCTTATCTATTTTGAGAATCTTGCTAAATTATGAGAAAGAACATGAGAAAATTTAAGTATTGCAGATTTGAATGAATTTAACCGAAAGTCTTCCGATTCGGTTTGGAAAAATAAAATCACATTTGTTGAAATTTCGAGAATTTCAGAAATTAGAGAGATTTTGCGTTAAAATTTGCTGAATTTCCAATTAGGAGTTGAAAATTTTAGAAAATTTCTAGAATTTTTCACAAGGAGTTAGACGAATTTGGGAAAATTGGACAATTTTTAAATTTAATTTACAGATTTTAATAAATTTGAAAATATAAAATAATTTGTTAAATTTCTTGAATTTTAAGATTTTGTATGACCCAAGTTTTAGAAGAAGTGAAAGACTTTTGAAGATTTTAGTTTACAAATATATTGGCTCATATGAAAATTTATAAAAATTAGAAATTAAGAATTCTGCTTACACAAAGAATTTTAAGTTTACTTAAGTCTGATTCTAAAAGATCTATAGAATTTTAAGATAGAAAAATTTAGCGAATCGGTAAAAACTCAAGTCTAGTTTTTGATGAATTTATTTGATTTAGGAACTTTGAGACATTTCCGGTATATTGTTAGGATTCAAAATAATTCAAAATAAATATTTCAAGATTTTCAAGAACTTAAGAAACTACGAATTTAAGGAGTTTATAAGATTTTGAACCCACTTGTCTAGTTTTTTGGTAATCCGTTCCTCCTTCCAATCTTACTTTTATCTCATTCACTAATAAACACCAGTCTCTCGCACGGTGATCCATTCCCTCTTATAATTAAGAGGTGAAACACCCAATTCGGACCATAGAGTATGGTGTAGAATTAATCGCTCCCAATACCACTCAAGCGCATGCTTTCTCAACTTTCATTAATTTTTCAAACCCGACCTTAGATCCGTCACCATATACACTCATTCCATAAGCAATTTTGGAAGACACTAGCGCTTTTCGCAGCATATCAGTCACGCTAGGGTGAGCCCCCCCCCTTTTATTTACTCTCCCTTTTGATCACATTTAATTTGCTCTTACAATTATCGTCTAATTTTTCCATGTGCACATTAAAACTCAATCGATTGTCGATCCAGATTTACAAATACCTAGACAATATTGAATACTCAATTGTCGCATCTTAGATTCGCACATCAATTCTGTGATTCGTTCTAAATGCCATACTATTACATTTTCTCGAAATCATCCGCAGATTTAATTCATTCAAACATTGTGTTACAATGCCGATAGTTTTGCCCTTGCTGATTAGTACAAAGTCATCTGCAAATTGCAAGATAACTTTGTCAGGGGCATTATACTATGTACATATGTATTGAGTTCGTATACAGATTGAAGAGAGTCGGAGAAATTTTGCTCCCTTGAGGGAGCCCAATATTCACCGCTCCCTCCAATCTATAACCTCTTCCACACAAAACAAACTTACGCTCACTCATAAACTCATACACACATTTACAAATTTTCCCAAGAAATCCCAGGTTCAAAAGAACCTGATATAGTTTCCCTGGAACCACATAATCATACGCTCTTTCCAATATCCAGAAATACCACCACAACAAACTTCTTTTCCTTTCGTACTTCTCACACAAATTTTTCTACAAATTCGTTTGCAGAATGGTTACGTCGGAAACCAAAAGTGGTCTCTGGCAATAAACTAGTAGAGATACTCCTGCTGGTATATTGTTTGTTCTGCTTTCCTCTGTTATTATTGTTTTTATATTATTAACCATAGACGCTGACCTGCCTGGCAAATTGTCATTTGTTTTTGTTGTTCCTTTATTCTTATTTTTATTTGTTTCAGTTTCAGTTTCTGTGGTTTACTATTATTATAATGTGTAAGGTTATTGGTTTTGCTATTATTATTAATGTTCTCAATATTATGTTATTATTATTAATATTATTATTGTTATTATTTCTTTTATTGATATTATTATTATTGTTATCTTTGTTGTTATTATTTTCATTTCTGCTATTTTGGTTGATGTTTTTATTATTTTTGGTGTTTTCTTGCAGCACATCGCTGTATGATTGTTTGGTTTGTGCGCTGATAGCTGGTCCTGTTGTATTCGTATTTTGACGATAATAAAATTCCCTGGCTTTGTGGTACGTGATTCGCTCTATGATTTTTAGTTTTATTGTCGCTTTTTCCATTTGGAACGTTGGGCAGCTTTTGTCGAATGTGGTATGCTCCGTTGTACAATTTGCACATTTAATCGGTTATATTTGTAGAGTTGGGTCGTGTTTAACAAAACTTTTGTAACTTACAAAACTTGGTTTACTTGAATTTTTGGATGAATCTTTATACTCAAGGGTATAAATTTTGAGTTCATATTTGATAAATTTCCAAAAATTCTTCAACTTCAACTTCTGCAAATTCATGAAACTTTCACCAAATTTCCACACTCTTTAACTAATTAAACTTTTCAGTCTCGTGCAACTATTCAAATTGATGATTTAGAAAAAATTGAAGAATTTTTTAAATGTTGTGAAACATTTAAGAAATTTGTGAGCTATTCCAAGATATTGAAGAATTCTTGTAAAATTTTAAAAAATTTAAGCAGAACAAACTGTGGATCTTAAAACAATTAATATGAAAGAGTTAAGCAAATTTAAAGAACTTGCCTACTTTGAAGAAAGAGTTTGGTAAATTGAGAAAGATTTTTCGAGGAGTTCTAGAGGATTTCAAATGTAAATAGAAATTTAAAAATGTAAGACCCTTAATTGAAAGAATTTTTCGGTTTGAATAGCTGTTGAAAAGTCTGAAGAATTTTTAAATAAAGAATTTTGAAAATTTGGAATAAATTTAATTTATTAAAAGTTGAGGTAAAAATTTTATAAGCACATATAAACCCCCAATTTAATTTAATATTTGTGGTATGATTTATTTATTTTTTATTAAAACAATTTATTATTTATCATCGATATTTTTTTAATTTTTTATAGTACCATTTTGTGTTACTAAAACCAATATATTTTAGTGCCAACAACACGAGCGATGTGTTGTCTTTGTAAAGATCGAGATGAGACTGAAATTTTATTTTTATTTTATTTTGTCTTGTCCGTCGTTGTCTGGAAAAGACAGTAGTTCAGTTGTCCGTTTTTGTATTGGTGTTTCCGTTTGCGTTTCTGTCTGTTCGTGTTTTGTTCTGACCGTGTGGCGGCGAACGCATGTGTGAATGCGTGAACCGCCACAATTTTTCATCTTTCAATATCATTTTAAGCATTAAACAAATTCCAAGAATAAGAGTAATTTTAAGTATTGCTGACTTAAGCAATCTAAAGGTTCGGATGAATTTAATAAAAAGGAGGGGCACCTGTAGCCAATACCACTGGAGGGCGGCCCTTTTCAGGAGACAGGTGAGGAGAAGGCGGGAAGGCGAGAAGAACGCGTCAGGGGTTGCACGGGGGAAGGCCCCGCAAGGGGTCCTCCCACGAAAACCACGGGTAAGGCCTGGAGGCTCTCAGGCAGCGGTACCCAGGAGCTTTTTTCGTATTCATATTAGCTTTTATCTAAAGCATGACTTCCTTTGGTGTTGTGGGTAGGATTTCTTTACTTTCTTGCACAGCTTGTTCAGTTATTATCTCGGCTTCCAACGTTTGGTCTTCATGTGGCTGGAATATTTTTTCGAGGTGTTCAGCAAATTCTCGAGCTTTGTCTTCATTATTTCTAGCCCATTTCTCACCTGCAATTCTGAATGGGGGATTTTGCATTATTGGTCTTTTGATTCTTTTGGTTGCTTTCCAAAGAGAATAATCAGTACTGTTATCATTAGTTAATTTTCTTAAATAGTTGCTGATTGATTCATCTTTCAATTCTTTGATCTCTCTTCTTAATTGTAGAGTGAGATTGTTGAAATGAGTTTTGTCTTGGAGGGCCCTTGTTTGTTGCCATACTTTTTTTGCTCTTCTTTTTTCTGCGAGGAGTTCCCTAATTTCCATAAGGTAGTTGTTTCCCTTGATTTTCGTATTAATTTTAAGATTATTTTGTATTCTTTTTTTTTTTTTTTTTTTTTTTGTATTCATTATGTAAGTGTGTGGGATAGAAAAGCGATGCTTTATCCAGGATTAATTAATAAATAAATAAATTTCCCAAGCTGATTGCTGTATATCGTTTACAAATTTGTCAACGTCTTTGTCTAATTGTTTTTCAGTCTTTAATGGAACCATTAAGTTAATTTTTGCTTCTAGTGATAGTCTAAAGCATGCCCAATTAGTGTGATTATTTACTAGGAATGGGTTTCTTTCTTTCTGAATGATTTTTTCAATTAACGTTAGAAGTATTGGTTAATGATCAGAGTTTAAGTCATGGGTTTCATCTACTTGTACATAATTTACAGATATGTTCTTTATTATGAAGAAATCAATCAGATCTGGTACTTTGTTTGGATCAGTTGGCCAGTAGGTTGGTTTTCCAGTTGGGAGGGCTTCACAACTGCACTTTTTGATAGCGTTCAGGAGTTCTTTACCCTTAGTCGTTGTTAATCTGGATCCCCAGTCGACATTTTTTTCGTCAAAGTCTCCTCCAAGTATAAATCGTTTTCCTAATTTACTGAGGAACTCGAGATAATCTTTTTCTTTCATTGAGTGCTTCGGTGAGCAGTAAATACTAGCAATACAAATAGAACTACTTTTGGATTTGACAATAACAGCAGTTGCTTGTATTTCTTCCGTTTCATATTGGGTGCATGCATTAAAAACTGGATTGTTTTTATGAAATTTGAGCCTTTATTATGGAAAAATGTTACAAGATTTTTTTATTCAAAGTATTGCCCAGCGCTACTCACTACTTTTTCCCATCTTTCTGGCAATTTATGGATTCCATCCCAGAAAAACTGCGCCGGCTTGGCGGCCAAAAACGAATCGAGCCAATTTTCGATACCTTGAACTGAAGTGAAGCGTATTCCTGATAGGGCATTCTGCATGGATCGAAATAGGTGGTAGTCGGAAGGGCAAGGCCTGGGCTATAAGACGAGTGAGGCAGAATTTCCCATCCGTTATTCTCCAGGTAATTTTTGACCGGCGCCGCAATATGTGGCCGAGCGTTACCATGGTGGAAAATAATTGATTCGTGTCTGGTTGCATACGTTGGCCGCTCTGCCTGGATTTTCTGCTTCAATCGGATCAATTGTTGACGATAGAGTTGGGCATTGATGGTTTGGCCACTTGGCAACAGCTCATAGTGGATCACACCTAGCTGGTCCCACCAAATGCACAGCATGACCTTGGCCCCGTGAATATTTGGCTTTGGTGTCGATGGGCCGGCCTCGGCTTTCTTAACATACGCTTTTTTGCGCTTGGGATTATCGTAATGGATGCATTTTTCATCGCCAGTGAAAATACGATGCACAAACGACTTGTTTTTGTGCCACTCGAGCAGCATTTCGCACATGCAAAATCGTCTTTCCACGTCTCTTGGCTTCAACTCGTATGGCACCCAATTTCCCATCTTTTGGATGAATCCCAAGGCTTTCAAACGTCTGGAAATTGTTGCTTGATCAACTCCCAATGATTCTGCAAGTTCTTCTTCCGTTTGACATGAATCTTAGTCGAGTAATGCCTCCAATTCTTCATCCTCAAACTTTTTCGGCTGACCAGGACGCTCTTTGTCCTTGATGTCAAAATCACCACTTTTGAAGCGACTAAACCACTCAAAGCACTGTGTTTTTGCAAGAGTATGCTCACCATACAAATCCACGAGCAAACGATGACTTTCAGCTGCAGTTTTGTTTGCGAAAAAGTGACTCAACAAAACTTCCCGCAAATGCTTTTTTTTTCGCAAATTTGATAAATTTTCCATCGTTGAAATCGGTTGGATGTGCACAATCAAAACAAAAACTTTTAGCTGATTTTGACAGGTATTGAATAAGGCTTTCAAATGACATATATGTCCATGATGTGCTATAACGCATAAACAAGAAATGACATCTAGTATCAAATTCCGGTTTTTAATGCATACAACCAATATTTTAACTCCTCATAGTGATGAATACTAGTTCTAATTATAACAGCACTACCTTCTTTAGCAGTGTTTCCAGGGTTAATAGTGTGATATATTTGATAATTTTTAAATTTAATGATTGATTGTCTAGTGAAGTGTGTTTTCTTGATGAGACATACATCGATTTTTTCTGTGTCCAGGACCACTTGCAGTTATTGTTTATGTTGCATCAGTCCATTGGCATTCCAACATAAGATTCTAGGATCATTGGCCATTTTTCTGTACTCTAGTTTCTGTAATCACTCATCAAATGTGTTTAGTCTCTTTTGAGCAGTTTTTCCTGGATTTTCGTTGCTCATGATTACTTGAGCATAAGTCATTTTACCAAATTGTCCTTGAGTAGTTCCCGACAGTCTACTATTTACTTCGGGTCGGTTCATCTTAACCGCTTGCTTCCTGAAAAACTTGGTTTATTAGCAATCACGTCCTTATTTTTGATGTTTTGCAGTTCAATAGCAAAGCTGCATCCTCTGTAGTTAACCGGATGGTTTTCTCCACAGTGAACGCATTTAGGTTGAACATTTTGGACTTTTACACAATCTTTGGTATGATGTGTACCTAAACATTTGACACACCTGGGTTCCCTATTGCAATATTTTTGTGTATGTCCATAGGCTGACCGGCTAAATAACCACTTTGCACCCCAAGATGAACTTAATTTGATAAATTTTTTCGATATCTTCATCAGTATCGAAGGTCAACATAAACATGTTGAGAGGTACTTTGCCTCTCCGTTTTAGCTTAATCGATGCTTCAGTTACCTTAAATCCTTTTCCTTTCAGGTCATCAATTATTTTGTCTGGTTTACACGTAGAGGGTAAGTTTTTAGCCATGGCCCTAATTGGTCTGGTTTGTTTATCTTTAAACGTGTGCCAAGCACGTTTTTCTTCATTTAACATTTTTTTCATTTTTCTGTATGTTTCAGCATCTTCTAAGTTTATTTTGATGGTGTTCCCATTCATCACATTTGCATTAAACTTAGCAGTATCAGTCATTGTTTTTATTTTCTCCTAGAGTACATCGTAGTCTTTAAGTTAATCTATTACTATTGGTGGTGGTGGAGGTATTTTTTTTGGTTATTTCTGGATAATATTTAGAACATTATCCTTTAATTGAGCTGGGGAGGGCGTATTATTCCGTCTCCTTTTTTTTCTCCCACCTTTAACTCTAATCCACTCAGTTTCTCGAGCTAGTTCTTCTTCATCCGTATGACACTCTTGTGGAATTGTATTTTGATTAGGAGTAGAACCGATGTTCTCCTTTGGCTTAAGAGCTTTAACTTCGTTTTCAAGCGTCTTCATACGCTCCTGCATTCATGCAATTGTAATATTCAGTTGCTTGTTTATATTGTTGGCTTCAACTAATGCATTATTAGGTTTACACAATTCATTGTGAAGCTTTTCTTCGTTTGTAGAACGAGTGTTGTGGCTGCTGGCCCCAATGGAGGGACTACCGCCTCTTATCGGAGAAAACGCGACTTTGTTACTCCTCTGGAAGGGATGTGAATTATTATTTTCTTTTTCACTCAATTGAGCTTGTTTATTCACCAACATGTCTTGGGATTGGTTAAAATAATTGTAGTATAGCAATGGCTAGTCTCCCCCAGAATCCATGAGACCGACCTCCGAAGAGGGTGGATTTACCTGAGCAACAGGTGTACCACCTGGGGTATTAGTTTCCATATTTGTTCTGCTCATTGCTCATTTATAGTGTATTGCACTCGCCTCTAGTATTTCGCCGATGCATCACATCGTTGCCCGGGTGTTACCACGTGGAGGTATACTAGACACATTTGGTGGTTTCTACATAGTTGCAGCATTGGAATATAGACCACGAGATACATGGCTATAGACGGTCAACCCTTCTCCTATTGAGACGCACCCAACACCCACGTTTCAAATAAAATGAAAAATTTTCAATGCAACCTATAAAATGAAATGGTATTTCCACAAAGTGTTTTTATGGCTGTATACAGGCTCATTTAGGTTTATCACTGCTTACCATAGGAATTATACGTTAAATTTCATGAGCAGAGCCTAATATAAAATTTAAAAATTTGTATAAATTCAACCTTTGAAGTGCCATGTTTGGAAAGCTGTTCAATAAAAATGCCTAATTTACTCCTAAAAAAATTATCAAGGCTAGTTTTATGTTAGGAGACCGGGCAAAATAATTCAATAATTTGTAAAAATTCAATCCTTAAACAAACTGTCATGTCTAGAAAGTGTTTCAATTAGTACGCTTAGGCAACAGTTATCTACAGAAAAATTATCAGGACAAATTTCTTGTGGGCAGCCATGAGAAATTTGTTTGAATGAAAGACCTAAATACAATTCAAAAATTTGTATAAATACGTTTGGAAGGTATTTCAATTAGTGTGCCTAGCCAACAGTAATTTTTAGAAATATTATCAAGTGAAGTTTCATGTGGGGAGCCCGGGAAAATTTTTTTGAGTGAAAGGGACATATAAAATTTCAAAAGTTGTGTAAATTTAACCTTTAAAGTGTCATATCTGGAAAGTGATTCCTTTGGTGTGCCTGGCCAATAGTTAACCCTAGCAAAATTATTAGATCATGTTTTATATGGGGAGTGCGGGATGCTTTGTTTGAGTGAAAAGCCCATATAAAATTTAAAAATTTGTTTAAATTCATCCCTTAAAGTGTCATGTCTGAAAAGTAGTTCAATAACAGTGCCTGGCCAACAGTTATCCCTAGACAAATAATCATTGCAATTTTATGTGTGGGGAGCCGTCATAAATGAAATTGCCCTGATATCCCGGTGACAGCTTATGCTCGAAACTAAATCGATTTGCACCAGATATTGACTGAATCCTTGAAGAGGATTTGGTGGGGATTGAACGGCTGTTAATTGTCTTTTAAGAGTGTCCCGAACGTGCTTACTACGATTAAGGTCCAAGCTGCGGGATGGGCTCGTCAGAGCATGAATATCGACATCTTCTAAATACTCTCACAATGCCAGCAGTGTGAGAGTATTTAGAAGAGGTCGATATTGCCAGTAGATGATCCAGTAGATATTGCGAACTATTCAAAGGCCCTCGAGCTACTATAAGAAGCTTCGTGGAAGTCTTCAATGGAATTCCACCCCATACCATTACAGATCCGCCACCGAATAACAAATATTGCACCGCACATAGCGCTTGATTTGAAGAAAACGGTGAGAATTTCGACTCGTCCGTGAACAAAACGTGCTCCCAGTTATGGAGAGTCTGATTCACATGCTCTCTAATGAATTTCAATTCGCTCTCTTCGATCCGTGCTTACTTAAAGTAGGCTGCATTTGCAGCTTTCTAATAGGTATGCAAGTAGAAACTGGGCTCTGAAGTTTATTGCATTTAAAACATATTTGAACGCATATAAATCGCCCGCCATTTTGGATATATGCAGCTTAGTCATTGCTGTTTCTTTGACATAAGTTTCAGTCATTTACAAGCTGTCATTCCGTGTGCATCAATTTTAAGAGATGGTTGTCGATAAGCGACAATTTGAAGACGAGGAACATAAAGTTTTACTGTCAAACTCACAAGTACTTGCAGAACAGTTAGGGGTTACTCACCAAGCTATATCACTTCGATTACATGCAATGGGAAAGATACAGAAGGAAGTAAAATGGGTTCCTCATAAACTGAACGAAGAAAACAAAAACCGAAGAGTTAACATCAGCATGAATTTGCTTCCTCGGTACAAAAGAAAAAATGTTTTGATCAAAATCATTACGGGTGATGAAAAGTGGATTTTGTTCGATAATCCTAAACGCAGAAAAGCATGGGTTGAAAGGAGTCATTTACTATGAGTTTCTGGAACCTGGTCAAACTATTACAGCTGAACGTTACCATGTCCAATTGATCAAATTAGGTGATGCTCTAGAGGAAAAAAGATCATTTACGGGCCAAGGAAGGCGGAAGGTGATATTGCTGCAAGACGAAACTCGGCCACATACAGTAAATTCAATCCAGGAACTCATCTTCTCGTTAGGCTAGGAAGTTGTACAGCAAGCCGCATATTCTCCAGACTTAGCTCCCTCCGATTACCATTTATTCAGATCGATGTCATCATATATGAAAGACCAGTGGTTCACGAAAGTTGAATATGTGCGAAAATGGCTTCATGACTATATTGCTTCGAATACTTAGCAAGGTACTTTTATTGAACCACTTTCCAGACATGACCCTATAAGGGTTGAATTTAGACAAATTCTTAAATTTTCTATGGACTTTTTATTCAAACGACGTTTCCCGAGCTCCCCACATCAAACTTGACCTGATAGTTCTTCTAATGTTGTTTCTGTTTCTACTTTTCTATTCCAACATTTATCGTTGGCTAGGCACCCTCACTGAAACACTTTCCTGATACGATACTTTAAAGGTTGAATTTATGCAAATTTTTAAATTTTATAAGGGCCAAAACCCAGACTACGTGAAACTTTACTGAACCACTTTTCAGACATGACATTTTAAGGGTTGAATTTATACAAATTTTTAACTTTTACATTGAGTTCCTCTCAAGAAACTTAACGTAAAATTCCTATGGTAAGCAGTGACAAACCAATAGATGGGCTCTACCCGTAAAATCACTACATGAAAATACCAATTTGTTGTTTTGTTAATTTTTCATTTTATAATTTAAATTTTGGTTTCAATCTTTCATGATTGTTGACTGTAAAATTCGGCTAACGTTTAGGTATTTAAACAGAGTTAAATGTGAGTGAAATTCGGTTATAATGTGGTTAAAACCGTTAAAATTGTTATACTTTTTCGTTTTTATTTTACCTTTTCCTGCTCGTCTGTGGCCATTGAACAAAAAACTCAATTTTATTTCAAATCAAATCTAAATAAAATATCTGCCATATTAAAATTCCAGCACCCACTTAAAAAAGCGCACGCTCGAACGACAAAATAAAAAAAAAATTCAATTTAATTTGGGGTATAAAACGTGACAACAACAACACCAATAACTCCGCAAAATATGTTTATTCAACAAATTAAGTTTAAGCTCCCATCGGAATTTAGAAATTGGCGTATCATCAAATAACTCCACAAACACACACAAATTCATCCACCTCACACTCTAAAATACGTTCAAAATATTCATGAATATTAGAACAGAAAAATTTATTTTTTTTTTTTTTGCTTCTCTCGTTTCATTACAGTTCATTCATTCAGCCGCCGCGCCAACATCATCACGACCAACATCATTCCACCAAACTCATCAGAAATTTGATGAGAATTATTTTAATTTTTCGGATGTCATATTATTGGAAGACAAAATTGGGTAAGTCCTCCACAATAAGCCACCACATTTTGATACGCGTGTTCATGTTTACACTTACAATATATTGTGTGTCTGAGTTTATCTTACCTTGACAATTTTTTTTTTTGTTTTTTTTTTTTTTGCATACAGTGCCAAGTTTATTATGATGACTTGACTGAATACTTTAATGTTTTGTGGTTAATACACTGACATGACGTGACGTCTTTGGAATCTACTTGATATTCACACCACAAACGGCAAAAAAGCAAATAAGCTTATTTATGTAGTCGATGTAAATATAAAAATTGTTTTGGAGGCCGATAGGTCAAATGGGATTTTTTTCTTTTTAATAAATTGTACACAATACGATTTATCTAAATATGTACCTTGCTCACGTTTCTATTGATTCGGTAGATATTGGTACGTGTTTGTAGAATTATAAGACGCGAGCGATTTGTTTTTTTTTTTTTTGCTATATATTTCCAAAGATAAGATAAGTATTTGCCGTAAGTAAATACGAACAGGTGTTCGAATCGAAATTTTTGTAGGCTGCGTGATTTTATTTTCATTTTTCATTTTTTTTTATAAACTTGTGGAGGTTGATGATGAAATCGCGAAAAATTGAATGCATTAGAATAGTGAGATCTAAGCGGACAGAACTAGAAATAGCGCACTGAAATGAAAATGAAAATGTATTAGATAAATTTTGATATCAATTCAAGAAATAATAATGAAGGTTAACACATATAAAAAGTTTTGAATTAGCCTGATAGCCTTTGCCGTTTGTATAACAAAGATTTTTAGTATTCTGAAGTGTCTCCAAAATAAATTCAGAACATCAAAAATTGTTATTGCAAAATTCCCTCGAACTCGTCTGGTAAAGAAACCTAAAAATGAAAAAATTCTTCATTTTTCTCAATATTTCATTGTGTTGGAGGTTCCATTTGAGATCTTAAGTGTATTGCAAATAGCATTGTTTTAGCAAGAACAAACTGCGTTTTTACCATAAATATTTGTAATTCTACCGTTGTCGGCAGAGCCCAACCCTGTTATTTTAAAAAAAAACACAAACATTATTAACATTAACAGAGCACCTTTATCCTCTATGCACCTTATATAGTCATAATATTAAAAATCTCCGAGATTCTTGTTAATTAGCTTAGTGTAGCAGCCCTTCCATGACTAGTTTTCTAAGAAATTGATACCAAGCCCTGTTTTTTAAAAAAACACACGAATATTTGAAGAAAGCCTCATTTATCCTCTATAGAACCAAAATGCAACAACACCAAGAATCTCTGGAATTCACAGTTTTCTACGGAATTGATAATTTTAAGAGCCCAGCCCTGTTTAAAAAAACAAAAATATTTTAAGGAATCCCCATTTATCCTCGGCACTTCTTTCACTAGTTTTCCATGAAATTGATAATTTTCGATAATTTGTTGACAGAGCCCGACCCTGTTTTTTTAATACAAACAAATTAAGAAAGCCTAATTTATTCTCTATGTGCCCTTCATAGCAACAATATGAAAAATCTCTGAGATTCGTGTTAACTGGCATAGTGTAGCACGTAGCAGCAATTAAATCACTAGTTTTCTATGAAATTCATAATTTTGGAAAATTGGTCGCCAAAGCCCAGCCCTGTTAAAAAAAAATAACTATTTTAAGGAATCCACATTTATCCTCTATTCGCTCTTTATAGCCACTATACGGAAACTCCCTGAGATTCGTGTTAATGGGCATAGTGTAGCAGCACTTCTATCACTAGTTTTCTATAAAATTGATCATTTTTGAAAATTTGTCGCCAAAGCCCATCCCTGTTTTTTTAAAAAACTTCAATATTTTAAGAAAGTCTTATTTATTCTCTGTGCAACCACAATAAAACAACATCGGAAATCTCTGGAATCCATGTATATTGGCAATAGTGTAGCAGTATTTCCATCCAAAGTTTTCTATGAAATTGATAATTTTGGAAAATTTGTCGCTAGAGCCCAACCCTGTTTTTTTTTTAAAACTTCAATATTTTAAGAAAGCCCCATTTATTCTCTATGCAACCACAATTAAACAACATCGGAAATCTTTGGAACCCATGTACATTGGATAGTGTAGCAGCATTTCCATCCAAAGTTTTCTATGAAATTGATAATTTTGGAAAATTGGTCGCCAAAGCCCATCCCTGTTTTTTAAAAAACTTCAATATTTTAAGAAAGCCTCATTTATCCTCTATGCATCGAAAATGCAACAACATCGGAAATCTCTTGAATTCATGTATATTGGCATAGTGTAGCAGCATTTCCATCCAAAGTTTTCTATGAAATTGATAATTTTGGAAAATTTGTCGCCAGAGCCCAACCCTGGTTTTTTTTTTAAACTTAAATATTTTAAGAAAGCCTCATTTATTCTCTATGGAACCACAATGCAACATCATCGGAAATCTTTGGAATTCATGTATATTGGATAGTGTAGCAGCATTTCCATCCAAAGTTGTCTATGAAATTGATAATTTTGGGAAATTTGTCGCCAGAGCCCAACCCTGTTTTTTTTTAAATCACAAACAAATTAAGAAAGCCTAATTTATTCTCTATGCGTCCTTCATAGTAACAATATGGAAAATCTATTAAATTCGTGTTAATTGGCATAGTGTAGCAGTACTTACATCACTAGTTTTCTATGAAATTGATAATTTTGGAAAATTGGTCGCCAAAGCCCATCCCTGTTTTTTAAAAAACTTCAATATTTTAAGAAAGCCTCATTTATCCTCTATGCATCGAAAATGCAACAACATCGGAAATCTCTTGAATTCATGTATATTGGCATAGTATAGCAGCATTTCCATCCAAAGTTTTCTATGAAATTGATAATTTTGGAAAATTTGTCGCCAGAGCCCAACCCTGTTTTTTTTTTAAACTTCAATATTTTAAAAAAGCCTTATTTTTATCTCTATGCAACCACAATGAAACAACATCGGAAATCTCTGGAACCCATGTACATTGGATAGTGTAGCAGCATTTCCATCCAAAGTTTTCTATGAAATTGATAATTTTGGAAAATTTGTCGCCAGAGCCCAACCCTGTTTTTTTTTTTTAAATCACAAACAAATTAAGAAAGCCTAATTTATTCTCTCTGCGTCCTTGATAGTAACAATATGAAAAATCTATGAAATTCGTATTAATTGGCTTAGTGTAGTGGCACTTCCATAACTAGTTTCCTATGAAATTGATAATTTTTGAAAATTGGTCGCCAAAGCCCATCCCTGTTTTTTTTTAAAACTTCAATTTTTTAAGAAAGTCTCATTTATCCTCTATAGAACAAAAATGCAATAACACCGAGAATCTCTGGAATTTACAGTTTTCTGCGAAATTGATAATTTTCGAAAATTGGTTGCTAGAGCCCAACCCTGTTTTTTTTTAAAACGCTCATTCACCCTCTATGCAGCCTATATAGATACAATATGAAAAATCTCTGAGATTCGTGTTAATTGGCATAGTGTAGCAGCACTTCCATCACTAGTTTTCTATGAAATTGATAATTTTGGAAAATTTGTCACCAGAGCCCAGCCCTGTTTAAAAAAAAACACAACTATTTTAAGGAATCCCCATTTATCCTCCATGTAACCTATATAGCCACAATATGGAAAATCTCTGTGATTCGTATTAATTGGCATAGTGTAGCGGCACTTCTTTCACTAGTTTTCCATGAAATTGATAATTTTCGAAAATTGGTCAAGAGCCCGACCCTGTTTTTTTTTTAAACAAACTAATTAATAAAGCCTAATTTATTCTTTATGTGCCCTTTATAGTAACAATATGGAAAATCTCTGAGATTCGTGTTAATTGGCTTAGTATGTAGCAGCACTTCTATCACTAGTTTCCTATGAGATAGATCATTTTTGAAAATTGGTCGCCAAAGCCCATCCCTGTTTTTTTTTTAATCTTCAATATTTTAAGAAAGCCTCATTTATCCTCTATGCATCGAAAATGCAACAACATCGGAAATCTCTGGAATTCATGTATATTGGCATAGTGTAGCAGCATTTCCATCCAAAGTTTTCTAAGATTTTGATAATTTTGGAAAATTGGTCGCTAGAGCCCATCCCTGTTTTTTTTTTTAAACTTCAATATTTTAAGAAAGCCTCATTTATTCTCTATGCAACCACAATGAAACAACATTGGAAATCTCTGGAACCCATGTATATTGGGAATAGTGTAGCAGCATTTCCATCTAAATTTTTCTTTGAAATTGATAATTTTGGAAAATTTGTCGCCAGAGCCCAACCCTGTTTTTTTTAAATCACAAACAAATTAAGAAAGCCTAATTTATTCTCTCTGCGTCCTGTATAGCAACAATATGGAAAATCTATGAAATTCGTGTTAATTAGCTTAGTGTAGCGGCATTTCCACCACTAGTTTCCTATGAAATTGATTATTTTGGAAAATTTGTCGTCAGAGGCCATCCCTGTTTTTTTTTTAAACTTCAATATTTCAATGTTTTAAGAAAGCCTCATTTATTCTCTATGCAACCACAATAAAACAACATCGGAAATCTCTGGGATTCATGTAAATTGGCATAGTGTAGCAGCATTTCCATCCAAAATTTTCTATGAAATTGATAATTTTGGAAAATTTGTCGCCAGAGCCCAATCCTTTTTTTTTTTAAATCACAAACAAATTAAAAAAACCTAATTTATTCTCTCTGCTTCCTTCATAGTAACAATATAGAAAATCTATGAAATTCGTGTTAATTCACTTAGTGTAGCAGCACTTCCATCATTAGTTTTCTATGAAATTGATAATTTTGGAAAATTGATCGCCAGAGCCCATCCCTGTTTTTTTTAAACATCAATATTTTAAGAAAGCCTCATTTATCCTCTATGCGACCAAAATACAACAACATCGGAAATCTCTTGAATTCATGCATATTGGCAATAGTGTAGCAGCATTTCCACCCAAAGTTTTCTTTGAAATTGATAATTTTCGAAAATTTGTCGCCAGAGCCCAGTCCTGTTTATAAAAAAATACAACTATTTTAAGGAAGCCTCATGTTTTCTCTAGGGCCTGTTTATAGCCACAATAAGAAAAATCACCGAAATTCGTGTTAGTTGGCGTAGTGTAGCGGAACTTCCATCACTAGTTTCTTATGAAATTGATCATTTTTGAAAATTTGTCGCCAGAGCCAAGCCCTGTTTTTAAAAAGAAAACCATCAATATTTTAAAAAAGCCAAATTCGTTTTCTATACACTCTATATAGTCACAATATATAAAATCTCTGAGATTCGAGTTAATTGGCATAGTGTTGCACTTCCATCACTAGTTTCAGAGAAATTGATAATTTTTGAAAAATTTGTTCACAGAGCTCAGCCCTGTTAAAATAAACACAACTAGGATGCCTCATTTATCCTCTATGCGCTCTTTATAGCCACATGGAAAATCTCTCAGATTCGTGTTAATTGGCGTAGTGTAGTAGCATTTCCATCCAAAGTTTTCTATGAAATTGATAATTTTCGAATATTTGTCGCCAGAGCCCAGCCCTGTATTTTTTTAGATAGCACAAATATTTTTAGAAAACCTTAATTATCGTCTATGACACCAATATTGAACATCACCGGGTATCTGTGGAATTCCTGTTAATTGGCATAGTGTAGCAGAACTTTCAAACTTGGTTTTCTGTGAAACTGATAATCTTCGAAAATTGGTCGCCAAAGCTCAACTCTCAAAAATATCCCAATTAACATCTCATAAATAAATACAATTCCCCGGTAAGATTATAATGTATTTTGTACCGTAGTCACGGTGCCCATTTAGCACATATTTTAAGCAATTTCAATTTCCATCGCCTTTGGTGGTAATACGGATTGAACATTAATGGTATTTCATTGGCTTGATTTGTTCGGGAAGATTAATATTCGTTTTGTTGGAACTAACTGGCCAAGATGACTTTTCTAGTTTTAAGTATGCTACCATTGCCTGTTATTTGCCAAATTGTTGCGGGGCCAAGCCTCTTGAGGTATGATCGGCAAGATTTAGGTTCGACTCTGCGCGGTTTCAATGGGCTTCTTCAAAATTCTTCCGTCTACTTCTACGTTCAGATGATCAAGCCAATAAGACTTGAGAATCGGACCAGGCATACACATTATCGAAAGATAGTCTAAGTGCCTGTTGTAAGTAATTATGTGTTCTCAAATAAGCAGCTGCTCCATGTGCTTATTGTGAGGAATCACATAGTCCATAGTACTGAATTACGATATTTTAATAAATCAACCGATTTCGATAGTTTCTAATAATTTTAGCGATGATTTAACATCTTGCCAAATATCAGAAATGTCTTTAGGAAGCTCTTCATGCCAGTCAATCTTCTTCTCCAAACCTCTTGAAATAGGATCTTAAATTGGATGGTAATTTTTGTTAGAAGTCCGAGTGGATCAAAAACCCTGAATGCCTCGGAAAGTAAACTTCATTGATCGGCTGCCTGTATTTGATATTAACTCTTGACGAAACTACCTTCATGCAACAATGTCGATATTTGGCGGTAAATTACTAGTGTTCTTGCATGCTCTTCACACCCACTCAACATGTCATCAACGTACAAATCCTTCCTTATGATTGAAGCAGCCTTTGGATAAGTTGATTTATGAATATTCGCTACACTAGTAATTCCATAAGCTACTGTATTTAACCTATAATATTCAAGTGGCTTATTTCGATCGTCACGCTCACTGGCATTCGCTGAAAGTCACGATCATTATCTTAAATGGACACGAAACTGGAAATGGAATAGATTCTATATGCCCCAGAGTTAAATAGTCGTAGCTCGTTTTGTCTGACAAATTTTCATTCCATATATAAAAAATCGTCTTTCAGCGCTCACCAAGGATAATCCCATCAACTATTCACCAATAACCAAATTCTGTTAAATAACAAACATTTTTGGGTAAAAGTACATCCAGAAACACATCGTTTCCCAGTATCATGTCAATGTGTCCTACTGGTGTTGCAAGATTATACTTCACTTCTCGCTTTATTTATTTGACTGGCACGGTTTTACGTTGTTAATTTTGGTAAGATTAATCTGTCTAAATTTAATACCCTTTCGTTGGAATTCATTTATGTCAGCTTTAATTTCATGTAACCTCGAGCTGAAGCAGCTTGAAGCTGGTTTTGCCGCTAATCCACTAACCGTACAGGACGTCGGGAACTTTCGTAATTTAAGTCGCTGTGGCATTCACTCCGTTATTATTATTGATTGGGATCCACTACATGGCAAAGCTTTAGCCTTTTGAATAGTATTACATTCATCAATGATATGCAGCAGCACTGTAGACAATAGTGCTTGAGATGATCAATCTTCGCAAATATAAGCTGTAGTTGAACAAATTGCTTGTGAAGAATTAGATTTCTATGTTGCTGCTTGTTCTGTCTTATTATAATACGTTGCTTTCTTCGGTTGATTGTGGTTCGTACTAAGAAATAAGAATTTTAACAAATCACTGTTGGTTTTGCATTATCGGTGGAATGGATTACCCATAACTGGTGAATTTCTCGATCCAGCTTTCTTAACAAAATATATAATAACCAAGGATCGCAACCTTCCCACTCATTAACCAATGATCAAAGGACCATTAATACTTAGTAACAAATACGGGACAATATGGGTAACCTTATAATTCGCATAGTTGCTATTAAACAGATAACTTTCGAAAATGTAACGTCAAAGAATTTCTGAGATTTGTAATAATTGGAATTCTGTATCACTATACTTTGTGTAATATCACTTTTTGTACAAACGCCACTTACCTGTTAATTTGTGTAGCTACACATTTTCACACCGTTCTTTTAGTAAGCAACGCATTATTGTGAAGCTCGAAATATCTCATCCCCAAGCCTTGTGTGTTGTGTACAATGCCTTCTCATAATACCTAGACCTTTCGCGTTAAAAATTGTCAGCCATTTACATTTCAAATTTCTACATCCAGGTCCTAAAGTGTTATCAGCTTCGTTCTATGTACGGTGAACTTCTCTATACATATTTAGTTACTTTTACTGTTAATGAAAAATAAATATTTTTTTTTTATTTTGAAGCTCGAGGGATTAGTGTGTTTCGTAACATCAGAAAATGTTAAGATGTCCAATTTATAAAAGTTTAACAACGATTAGTTTTAACAAGCTTATACACTTTAGAGCTTTTAAAAAATAATCACCGCTTTTACGAAAACTCTCTTTGCTGCCCAAGTCCATTAATTTGTAAACGATTTGACTTATTTGGGTTTGATTTATATAACAGAAATCGTAAACATTTTTTTTTTTCCTTCAATTTTTCATTTGCCTTTATGATCGATTGAAGCTATTTATGGCTCCGCATTATTTAATGTTCGATGTAGTACTAGATATTATTTTATATAAATAACATCGCGTAGCTTTTTCATGACCCCACGCTCCGATTTAGATAGGCGCCACACTAAACTAATACACTCGACTAATATAATTTAGAAAATTTAAATGAGATAACTGTCATCCGCGGCTTAACATCTGCTGTTATTAATTATATCAGTTTCAAACATAAATTCTTTCGTAATCAACATGTCAACACCCCGCATAAAGAGGAGGAAATAAACAAACCTTATCTACCCCAACAACTAGATAACCCAAATTAAAGCAAATTTTATTTTTGTCTTTTCATTATTATTACATATAAACACTTGTATTGTGATTATCTTGAGCACAGATTTCCATTTATTTTCCCAATCAAAAAATAAATTCCGAATGTCTCCTATAAACAATGTAAAAAGATAAACGCGTGATGTCGATTCGCTTGAATGACAAAATATTTTTAAAAATAGCCTTCAGTATAACATAATCGCATTGATGTCACTCACCGCGTGTTACCTTCACGTCTAAAATTGTAAATTAAATGAATGACGGTAATCATAGGAAAATATATTATTCAATTTCCATTTTATAAAAAATTTCAATAAATAACAAACAACAACAAAACAATTTTGTTTAATAATATTGCATATATTTGTGTTTGTTATCTATTTACTAGTAAGACAAATACTCCCTCTTGGCTTAGCACACACATATATATGCATAGCATAATCAAATCGCGCCTCTAATTAAAATATTTACAAAAATAATATTTTGGTAAGTAAATTAAACAATTGGTTTGCAGGTGTTCATGTTTTGTGATATAAATAATTCGTAAGTTGCGTATTTACCAAGATTATAGTTCAAAGACGCGACCAGTTTTGTTCGAATTGTTCAGTAAATTATTTACAAGTAAATTACACTCATTTATTTAATAACTATTTTGAAATATTTCAAGTATTTGCCGGAATTGATTATAAGTGACGATAAGCGTATATTGGTGTACCTTATCAAAGAGGCGGTTGTAAATGATAAAAGTCTTCTTCCGGAAACTGATGTACTATTATCGCACACAAATTATAAAATTCCAATTATTTAGCGATTTTGTTATAGGTCAGTGGTCGAACGTGATAACTCTCTATAGATATTGCTCACATACAACATTGCGATGTAATAAAATTCTAATAACATTTTCGGGTTATTCTACAACTTAGTTATTAGCTGAAACGATTGAAAAAAAATAAAATATCCAAAAATCACTCAAAATGCGTAATATGTGATATAATCGGTAATAAAAAATAACTGTTAGAGCTTTATGGTAACCAAAAAAAAAAAACAAAAACAAATCGTTTAACGAGTATTTCTCTACTAAAAATAAAAAAAAAAGAGAAATTTTTTAAAAATAAAATAAAATTCAAATTTAACACTCAAAATAAATTTTCACTCGAAGGAAATAAAAAAAAAAAAAAAGCTTTTGGCGAAATACAGAATTTTCTTCTGCAGAATTTTAAGCCGAGATGACTTTAAAATTTCACTCGAACCTCGTAACACTATACCGAATCCTAATTTTTTATTAGGCCAAGAAATCCAGATTAACCGATTTACTTGTTCAAATTCAATTTAAATAAGGATTCTTAAAGAAGAGCACATATCAATGATCAAATAAGTTCAAAAAACTTAAATTGGGATAAACGAATGTTACTGTTAAACTTTTCAATGCGTCCTTTCAATCAATCTAAATTAAAATTCAAGTAAAATGGAAATATTCTACTCAAACTACTTATAAATATTACATATGTACATTTGCCACAAATGAAAATGTTTTGCAAAATAATTTTTTTTTTTAAAATCAACATTTTAATATGAACTTCCTAATAAAAGATTCGAAGATTAATTGTCTTTAGAATTAGGCAAAGATATTTCTTTGACAATACAATAGAGTTACTGAAGAACTAATTTGTTTAGAAAATTTCATATTAGCGAATATTTAAATTGAACATGTTCACAACTCAACCGTGTTTTGTTGTACAAAAAAAAACTAACTCACATGTTAAAATAAAGCGCTATCGCAAGTAATCATAACATAAATTATTACAAAATAATTCTTATATTTCGTAAAATATTGCATCAGGAATCTATGCCATTTGTTTTAGAGAAAACTAGCATGTCACATAAATGTATGTGATGTTGAGTCGTGAACGTGTTAATGATTTTTTAAAATTTTACAAAATAAGCATGTCATTCGTCATAATCTATGTCGTAAATAAATATCGTATTAACAAATATTTAAAATTAAAATTCGAATTAACGAATATTTATGTCAGTTACGTTTTAGAAATAGCTCAACAGCAGTATCTCAACAAATGATAATAAATCAATTTAAAAACTTTCATTCAAAATAGGAAAAGCGATTCGTACTGATTGTGGGTAATAAACAATAATCGAAAAGCTTTATAAAATGCGTAAAAGGAGATTTTGTAAATCGAGAATTAGGTGTACATCTAATGTAACCAGCACCAAACTTAAGCTCAGCAAGTAAAACACTACTTCAGAACAATTTAAAAAAAAACATATTAACGAATATTTCAATCTTCTTATGCTACATTTCTTTAAAACTGGTACAAGCCTAGCAAATTGCAAGCATTGTTTCACTCTCAATAAGCACCACTTTGAAATAAAAATTCCACTCAAACTCCGTTATAAACAGTCTAAATAAATATTATACAGAAAAAAGTTTAGATACAAAAGCTGCACAATTTTTTTTTTTTTTTGTGGGGGAGAATCGAATGATGACCTTCAATAGGACCTTGAGGTCAAATTTCAAGGTCAAGTCGTTTTTTTTAATGGAAACACCTATTTTTGACCCTGGATTCTGAAAGATGATACTGTATGACTAAACGTAGAATTTCACGTGCTTTCAGAATCCAGTGGCAAAAATAGGTGTTTCCATTAAAAAAGTGATTTGACCTTGAAATGACCTTAAAATTTGAGTTCAAGGTCATCAATTGATTTCCCCTGAAAATTGGGCAAGTTTTGTATTCACACTTTTTTTGATTTAGGCTTTCCCCCTGGGAATTATTTGAGCGGTAAGCCCATATTATGGTTAACTCGATTTCCTCGTACCGAATAAAGATTTAGCAATGCTAACCTAATTAGCAATATCACAAAAGAGAAATGACCGCAATATACATTAGCTCGCTATAGGTCAAAGTGATCATGGAAATGGCGTACAGACCCCATTAACAAAGTGCAAAACCCAAAAGAGAATGAAAGTTCAATGACATTCTTTATAATAAGCCGCTGATTCTGATTAGACTTCAGAGTAGAAAAATTACTCAGCCTTGTTTAATAGTGACATCTTATAAGCAATAATGTAGCAATAAATTTTCATTAAAGTAATCAACTCAACGCCAAAAATATGAGGAATTTCGAATATTTTGCAAATAGTCGAATGTTAGTCGCTGCGCTACATACTGTACAAAACAATGTAAGGCACAAAACTACAAGTTCCGGAATATGGCTAATTATGATAAAATTGGACTATATTTAACCCGATTATAATGAAATTTGATAAGGACGACATCAGAAGTAGTTAATAAAATAAAAGTCAACAACGCTTAAAACTGCTATAAAACCTAATATTCTGGAATATTGAGATTTGACTTGAAACTTGAAATGGAAACGTTCATTTTCAAGAATATTTTAAAATTAGAAAGGAAATGTAGAAATTCTGGAAAAGGAGATTTAATTTTAAAATATTCTGGAAATGAAGATTTCTCTTCTAATTTTACAATTATTCCAGAATATTGAAAATGCGAATGGAATTCCAGAAATTCTGGAAAAGTAAGATTTAGGGTTAAAATATGATGGAAAATGGAGATTTAATTTTAAAATTAGAATGGAAATGTCCATTTTCTCGAATATTTCAAATTTAGATCTTCCTTTTCCATAATTTCTGGATTTTCCTCCTAATTTTCAAATAATCTGATGAATGGATATTTCCGTCCTAATTTTAAAATTAAATATTCTGGAATAGGAAGATTTAATTTTAAAATATTCTGGAAAATAGAGCTTCTATTCAAATTTTAAATTATTCTGGTTATTCAGGAAAATACCATTTTAGTTTTAAAATTACAATGGAAATATCCATTTTCCAAGGTATTTTAAAGTTAGAATGTAAAACTCAATTTTCCAGAATATTAAAACTAAATCTTACTTTTCTAGAATTGCATTTCCATTCTAATTTTAAAATTTTCTGGAAAACGAAGATTTAATTTTAAAATATTCTGGAAAAATGAGATTTAATTAAAAAATTTAAATGGAAACCTTCAAGATTTTAAAATTAGAATGGAAATCTAGAATTTCTGAAAAAGGAAGATTTAATTTTAAAATATTCTGAAAACGAAGATTTCTCTTCTAATTTTACAATAATTCCAAAATATTGCAAATGCGAATAAAATTCCAGAAATTCTGAAAAAGGAAGATTTAAGTTTAAAATATTCTGGAAAATAGCGATTTCCTTTCAAACTTTCAATTATTCTGGAAAATGGCCTTTTAATTTTAGAATTATATGGAAATATACTTTTTCCAGATTATTTTAAAATTAGAATGTAAATCTGCAGTTTTCAGAATGTTTTAAATTGTAATCTTCTTTTTCCAGGATTTCTGAACTTTAATTCTAATTTTAAAATATTCTGGAATAGGCTGATTTCTCTTATAATTTCAAAGGTTAATCCCCAATTTCCAGAATAAATTAAAATTAGAAAGGAAACATCCATTTTTCAGAATATTTTAAAATTAGATTAGAAATCTTCATTTTCCAGAATATTTTAAAACTTAGTCTTAATTTTGCCAAACTTTTGAATTTCCATTTTAGTTTTAAAATATTCTTGAAAGTGGAGGTTTAATTTTAAAATATTCTGGAGAATCTAGATTTAATTTAAAAATTGAAATGGAAACCTCCATTTTCAAGAATATTTCAAAATTATAATGGAAATCTAGAAATTCTGGAAAAATAAGATTAAATTTTAAAATATTCTGATAATGAAGATTTTCCTTATAATTTTACAATTATTCCAGAATATGGAAAACGCGGATGGAATTCCATAGATTCTGGAAAAGTAAGATTTAGGGTTAAAATTTGATGGAAAATGGAGATTTAATTTTAAAATTAGAATGGGAATCTCCATTTTCTAGAATATTTTAAATTTAGATTTTCCTTAACCATAAGTTCTGGATTTCCCTCCTAATTTTTAAAAAATATGAGAAATGGATATTTCCGTCTTAATTTTAAAATTAAATCTAAATTTTGCAGAACATTTTACAATTAATTTTGTTTCCAGGTATACTGGATAGGTTAGGTTAGGTTAGGTTTGGGTGGCGGTCCACAGGTTTACTGAAAAAGGAAGATATAATTTTCAAATATCCTGTAAAATAGAGATTTTCATTCAAATTTTAAATTAGTCTGGTAAATGGCATTTTAATTTTTAAATTACAATGGAAATATCCATTTTTCAGAATATTTCAAAACTATATTACTTTATCAGAATTTCTGGATTTCCATTCAAATTTTAAAAATCAAATGCTATTTACCAGACTATTTTAAAATTTGAATGGAAATCTCTATTTTAACCTAATTTAGCCTATTTTTTTTTCTTTTACCTAATTTTAAAATATTCTGGAAAATGGAGATTTAATTTAAAAAATTGAAATGGAAACCTTTGTTTTCAAGAATATTTTAAAATTAGAGTGGAAATATCCAAGTTCTAGAAACTTTTAAAATTAGAATAGAAATCTAGAAATTTTGAAAAGATTTAGTATTAAAGTACTCTGGAGAATAGAGATTTCCATTCAAATTTTAAACAATTCTGGAAAATGATGTTTTAATTTTAAAATTAAAATGAAAATATCCTTTATCCAGGGTATTTCAAAATTAGAATGTAAATTTCCATTTTTCAGAATATTTTAAATTTAAATTTCCCTTTTCAAGAATTTCTGGATTTTTATTTTTATTTTAAAATATTTTTCAAATTGAAGGCATCCATTAAAATTTTAAAATTTTGTGGAAAATGGAGATTCCCATTCTAATTTTCAAATATTCTGGAAAATAGAGATTTAATTAAAAAATTGAAATAGAAACCGCCATTTTACAGAATAATTTAAGGTTAGAATCGAAATATCCATTTTCCATAATATTTTAAAACTAAATCTTAATTTTTCAGAATTTCTGGATTTCCATTATTATTTTAAAATTTTCGCAAACGTTGAAACCTATTTTTTTTTAATATTCTGGAAAATGGAGATTTAATTTCATAATTGAAATGGCAACCTCCATTTTCAAGAATATTTTTAAATTAGAATTGAAATATTCATTATATGAAAACACATATATAAATGAATTTTCATAAAATTAATTAATTAAAAACAATTAACTTTCTTTTTGTGATATATTATTTATTTTTTAATTCAAGACCGGTTTCGGACATTCGTCCTTCTTCAGTTCTTGTTCTATTAATGAAAAAAAATTTGTTGTTGTTTTATTTTTTCGCTTTCTATGTAAACGACATCTTGTTTTGGATTGATTGCTAAATCAAAAATTTTATTCGTTTTTGAATTAATTTTGTCGTTTAGCATGAGTGGATCATTCCGCCGTTTGTATATTTCATATTCCTCAATTCTGTCCAATTTGTTGCCTTTATGAAGTCTATGAAGAATGTGTAAATTTGTTTCAAAATCCGTGTATGTATGTTTCTCGGTTAATAAATGTTGTGCAAAATTTGAATTACATTTTGTGGTTTTATGGGTATTGTTGGCACAGTTTTAAAAATTTATTAAAAATGGAATTTTCCGTCTTTATAATAATTATGAAATATTCAGTTTCCAAAGAAAGAATTAGTTTTAAAATATTCTGGAGAATGGAGTTTCCTTTCTAATTTTAAAATTACAATGGAAGTCTCCATTTTCCAGAATATTTTAAATCTAAATGTTCCTTTTTTAAAATTTCAGGACTATCATTCTATTTTATTTATTTATTTAATCACATCAAATTTTGGTACATTCCATTTTGAGCCTCAGCTCATTCATAATCCAGAACAGCATTGCCTTTCAATCTTGTCCGGTATACAGTTTCTTCGTTGGGTTTTTATAATAATTGATCACCCCTTAGTGATTAACGTACTTCCTTCTGCTCCTCGTGGCCACGAATTTTCCAGAATTTCTGGATTTCCATTCTAATTTTGAAATTTTCTCGAAAATGGATATGAAATTTTTATATTATTCTGGAAAATGGAGATTTAATTTCAATATTGAAATCGAAATCTTCATTTTTAAGAATATTTTGAAATTAGAATGCAAATATTATCCAATTTCCAGAATATTTTAAAATTAGCAAGGAATTCTGGAAAATGGAGATTAAATTTTAAATTATTCTGAAAATGAAGATTTCCTTTCTAATTTTACAATTATTCCACAATATTAAAAATGCGAATGGAATGCCATAAATTATGGAAAAGTAAGATTTAGGGTTGAAATATGATGGAAAATAGAGATTTTATTTTATAATTAGAATGGAAATCTCCATTTTCTAGAATATTTTAAATCTAGATCCTCATTTTCCATAGTTTCTGGATTTCCGTCCTAATTTCCAAATAATCTGATAAATGGATATTTCCGTCCTAATTTTAAAATTAAATGTAAATTTTGCAGAATATTTTACTGGAAAAGGAAGATTAAATTTCAAATATTCTGGAAAATAAAGATTTCCATTCAAATTTTAAAATTAAAATGCTATTTACCAA
Source organism: Tipula vernalis (assembly GCA_958295665.1). Taxonomy (NCBI): domain Eukaryota; kingdom Metazoa; phylum Arthropoda; class Insecta; order Diptera; family Tipulidae; genus Tipula; species Tipula vernalis. Next base: position 148,098,553 of record OY282559.1, read on the forward strand.
CCTAATTTAAGATTTGAATGGAAATCTCCATTTTAACCTAATTTACATTTTTTTTTTTTGACCTAATTTTAAAATATTCTGGAAAATGGAGATTTAATTTAAAAAATTGAAATGGAAAAATTAGAATGAAAATATCCCAGTTCCAGAATTTTTTAAAATTAGAATGGAAATCTAGAAATTCTGGAGAAATATGTAGTTTTAAAATATTCTGGAGGATAGAGATTTCCATTCAAATTTTAAACAATTATGGAAAATGACGTTTTAATTTTAAAATTAAAATGGAAATATCCTTTCTCCAGAGTATTTTAAAATTAGAATGAAAATTTCCTTTTTTCAGGAGATTTCCATTATAATTGTCAAATGTTCTGGAAAATAGAGATTTAATTGAAAAATTTTAAAGGGAAACCTTAATTTTCCAGAATAATTTAAAATTACAATGAAAATATTCATAGTCCCATAATATTTTAAAACTAAATCTTAATTTTCCAGAATTTCTGGATTTCCATTCTAATTTTAAAATTTTGCGAAAATGGAAATCTAAATATCCATTTTCAAGAATATTTTTAAATTAGAATTGTGAATGTTTCAATTTCCAAAATTTTTTAAAATTAGAATGGAAATCTAGAATTCTGGAAAAGAGAGATTTAGTTTTAAAAGATTCTGGAGAATGGAGTTTCCCTTCTTATTTTAAAATTACAATGGAAATCTCCATTTTCCAGAATATTTTAAATCTAAATCTTCCTTTTTCAAAGTTTCTGGTGATTCAGAATTTCGGGTGATTTCAATTCTAATTTTAAAATTAGATCCCGTTTTCCAGAATATTATAATTAGAATGGAAATATCCATTTTCCACAATATAGAAATCTCCATTTTGCAGTACAGTTTTTAACTAAATCTTACTTTTACAGAATATCTGGTTTTCTTTGCTAATTTTAAAATTTTCTACAAAATAGAGATTTAATTTTAAAATATTAAGGTAAATCTAGATTTAATTTAAAAATTTAAATTTTCAAGAATATTTTAAAATTAGATTGGAAACCTATAAATTCTGGAAAAGGAAGATTTGATTTTAAAATATTCTGGAAATGAGGATTATTTCCCCTCTAATTTTACAATTATTCCAGAATATTGAAAATGTGAATGGAATTCAAAAATTTCCGGAAAAGGAAGATTTAGGATTAAAATATTCTGGAAAATGGAGATTTCGATTCTAATTGTGAAAGAGCATTTTTTCTTATTTTTTTAGGGCTTTTTTGCATTGCCATAAGCTATTTTTAAGCTTTAAACTACTGGTCGCTCATATCAGATTCAGTATTAATTAATTTTATATTTTATAATTCTAGATATTTTAATTATTAAGCAATAATAAATTTTCATTTGTTATATTTTCATTTATTGGAGTAAGAATTTATATAACGTTGTAGTGGTAAATTTCCTAAAGTTTTCCACTCCGACCAATTTCAAATTTCGATGCAAATTCCAATGCTTAATGCCTAAAATTCAATAAAAATTCTAATGTTGCTATATATACGAAATTCTGGACACGAATATATTTCAGATATTGACACTTATTCATAGCAAATTCTGATTTTTTTTAATCGGCAGAAATTTTGATACAAAACTAATTTTATCGATTCAACATAAACAATTCTAGGAATTCTAACTAGCAGCAAACAACTAGCTTCGGTGAATATCCAAATTTTGAGAAACTTTTTCCATTTATTAAAATCCAATACCCTTTCCAAATTTATATTAACTAAATTTTGTGAGAGAAGAATTCTTATTTAGAGCTGGAAACCAGAGCAAATAAATTGCAGTATTCCGAAAGATAATATTTCCCTAATTTTTACAAATTTCTTTACCACATATGGTTCCTCCAAGTGCAATCGTTTAATTGGTTTAAGTAATGTTATTATTTCCTAATCCAAATCGAAATCAGCTGATCACCGTCACTTGTAAATCCACCACCATAATATTAGTTCAAGGTTCCGTTCATTCCATTGATCAAACAAGTACATTACCTCACCAATATACAACATATAGACGATGATTGGTAAATAATAAAAATGAAATCGACTCGCTATATATAAAAATAAAATATGACAAAACGCCATTGTGATTGATGTGACACAATGGCATGTACATATATATATATATATATATATATATATATATACATATATATATACATACATATGACCCACAAAATTTAACAAAAAAAAAAAATATCGAAGTTGGTTAGAAATCTTTTCAAACACACACACACCATAATATTTGAGAGTTTTGATAACAATAAAAATTAATAACCCGCATCACCCTATAACCTTACGTTGTAGAGAACTATATGTATAAATGTATATGTACATACAGTGGTACAAAAATAATACACAGGCAGAATTATTGTTTAACAAACAATTAAATTAAAACGTTAATCAATTTACATATTTGTTATCAGAATATTGAATGCGGATTATTTCTCATATCGCCCAGCCAAAATTAAGTCATCCAACCGTTTATCTCATACGTAAACGATTATGTCGGTACTTTCGTACGCTTATACATAAAAACAATCTAATCTAAATTTTATGTTAGTAGCTGACAAAATACTTGAATAGAATTTCAAATTTTTTTTATTATGTTCGTAACATAATAATATGCTGCTCGTCGAACGACATTTGTGGGTCATCATCATTCAAAATTTTTATTCTTTTACGAATTATTTCCGGTTGATTGCTTCCGTTCGTGTAGGTCTTAAATTTTTATTTTATTTTTTACATTTTTCTCTGAGACACGTTTATGTCATTTAATAAAGGCGGATTAGTATTCATGTCACATAAATAATAATTGTTGAATTGTTTTAGAAATTCATAGTGCGAATAGCGATGATATATGGATGGTGTGGAGTTTCGCTTTTGGCACATTTGGTGATGGCAAAATGGGATAGAATTTAATTTATTTGGTAGTTTTCTTTTCGAAAGTTTTAAACGAAAAAGAATATTGATTAATTGTTCATTTCTATACAAGGTTGAAAATTTATGCTTCTAATTTTGATGCTGATCCATGGTTGAATTTTACTGGCTTGCTATGCTCAATGCAAGGCTACCCTGACATGTATTTTTTAATTACAGCCGCTAAAGGTGTTTTCACATTACAAAAGTGTTTCAGTGGCAAGCTGTTTGTTTCGAGTGGAAACATATCGAAATTAATTTAGATAATCCTCAATTGGCCTGTCACAGTAGAAAGTAATGGAGGGGTAAAAAATATTTCAGAAAAAAGTTGCTTGCTTTCTTGCGGCTAGAATAGGTTAGGTTAGGTTAGGTTGGAGTGGCTGCTTATGCACACTTAAACCGGTGACTATTCTAGCGTAAGACGTCCCCCACTTTACTGTTTTCGAGATCCGAGAGGCAGTCCATCCTGAACTTACCTAAGTGTTTGTGCCTTCTGAGAGCCAATGCTGGACACGAGCAAAGGAAGTGGACCAACGTATCTTTCTCCTCTTCGTCCAAGCAGCTTCTGCAGAAGTCATTTGCCTCCAGACCCAGCCTTCTTGCATGTTCTCCAAAAAGGCAGTGTCCCGTGAGAATTCCTACGACCGTTCTTAATTCACGTCTCCGTAGGGATATTAATGCCCTAGTGCGCCCCAAGTCCAGCTTTGGCCAAACTTGTCTTGCAACTCTACAGGTGAGGGTGTTATACCACCTTTCCCCCGCCGAGGATAGCTTCCCAAGTGCTTGTCTCAGCGCTGTGATACTCCTCCCCAGACTTGCCCTTTTCGGTTGCAGCTGGAGAGGCGTACCATGCCTAGCAAATTCATCCGCTCTGCAGTTCCCCATGATGCCCGCGTTACCTGGGACCCAGATTACCTGGATATTGAAATGATCACCCATCTCATTTAGAGATGAGTGACAACTCAACGCCACCCGTGACGCCAAAGACACCGATTCTAACGACCGGATCGCCGCTTGACTGTCCACATAGATTGTGATATCGTCTGAGGATTGTTACTGAACATCCGGAGACCGTCACGCTGTTTGGGTAGGCTTCGGCCGTTTAATGGGAGGGTTATTTGTCTCCAGAATATCCTGTTCAGACAAATCTTATTCGTGACTATACTTTAACAAGACTAGTAGTAAGCGTTAATAGCAAATTTCGACCTTCACACATTCATGTCAACACCACCAAAATGAGGTTATTACCACATAATTATTTACAAATTCTCAGATTTAAGTAAAAAAAACATTTGTAAATTCAGTTTAAAAGAAAAGAAAATTATCTGTATTCAATAAAAAAACTATCTTGAGAAATAAACATGTAAATATATAAATGTATAGAACGAGAAAAAAAAATTGTTAAATTAGATTACTATTAATCAAAGTGATTTGAGTGATCTCTGATGTTTTTGACAACAACCGAAAATATATGTGTATATATACAAAAAAAAAATATAAATATAACGACTTGTCGCTTACCTCACTTTCCCCGATGAGCGCTCACAGGTTGGTGCTAAGCTTCCGGAACGGTATACAAAAACCTAAACACTAAGAATATATATATTTTCACTTTTGCTATGTCAAATATCACTCAAAATCAATAAATATTTAATTATTTTTAACCGGCACTTAATTATAATTCAATTAAACAATACTAATTAAATTAATTTGCTTTGCCTCTTTTCTTTTAAAAATTCAATGAACCACTTAATCTAAATTGAAAATTATTAACTCCACAAATGGTTCTAAAAATGTCTATGGAGATATATAAACATAGTACTGTACTGTAATTAAAAAAACAATATTTGTTGTTGTTCTTTTGTTTCTAACTGCGCCAATAATACATAATACTTTGTCTGTATTATTGATGTCCATTTAATAAGGCCCCGCTAGTAAGCCATTGTTGGAAAATTTTCTTTCCTTTGTCTTTGGTGCTATCCCTTCCTTATCAGAGGGTCCAATTTCATCCAGTGAGAGAAAATTACTTTAGCTAATCCGTGTAATAAAAGGAAATAAAACAAAACTTTAATACGTTAAATTCGGAAAGCGATCAAATTTATGTATCAGGGCTTACCATTCACTAATAATGCTATTCACACTCCACTCAAATGGTAAGTTCGAATGTGCGACCAAATCCAATTTTTTTTTTTTTTTTTTTGCCTCTTGCAATATAATTAAAATTAATTCAAGCAAAATCACAGTATTGCTATCTGCTCACTACCGTGGCCTCTTTAAAAGTGATCGCTTTCCCATTATCGATATCAAGTTATTTTTTCCTTCTTTCTTGTTTTAGCGCGGTAAAAAAAAATCGCTGGTGTTAACAGTTTAAAAATAAAAAAAAATTCCATATTTACCCGTTTATATATATATATATATATATATATATATATAAACTTTACCAAGACAAAAAAATTTAATAAAACTCTAGGTAACGTTCTATGTATGACCATCATAAAAACCACAACAACAAAAAAAAAGAAAATTCAAATTAGATGATTGTACTAAAATTTGTTTACAAAATACCTATTGTGTACTGGATCGAAATATATATAATCAGTTTTATATTACTTAATTTAGATGGCACAAATCCTCGTAAAAAGTAATTGCAAAGAAAAAAGATTCGGTTTGTTTCCTCTCTATTTTTTGATAATCATATTTAAAAAAAAACGTTATGCAACGGTTTGTATAATTTAACCTTTCTCAGCCTCATAAGTACATTTTTGTAACAGGGCAGGTTCATTTGACACACATGTATGCTGTGACAATGAAGCTGAGAAGAAAACTAAATAAGTTACAATCGTATGTCCTTGGCGTGAAATATTCCCAATATTTTACCTAATTCGTCTTTAACCTCGTAATTCACAGTACCAATTTTCTTTGAGATTATGCCCTTAGCATACTGAGGCGCGAATTTGGCACAGAATTTCTTTATAGCCTCACTTTGGTAATGAGTGCGAACGTATATTGCTTGACCAACATTAAATTCCATGGAACGGGTTCTTAAATTATATCTGTTTGCACTTCTCTCATAGGCCTTTTCAATGTTAGTTTTCACTTCATTATGGATTAGTGCAAGTCTTTCTGGGAGAGGCAACATTATTTCTCCTTCCGACAAATTTCCTATTTCCCTGAGTAATCTATAGTTGTTCCCGTGATTAATTTTATGATACCCAAACAAAAGGAAATGTGGCGTATTTTTTGTAGTATCATGGACACCATTACGAAGGGCTGATGCAATCTCATATAAATGCTTATCCCAGTAGGTATGTTTATTTGAGATGTATGAGCGAATTGCAGCCAATATGGAACGATTGACCCTCTCGGATTGGTTCGATTGCGGCGAGTATATCGCAGTTTTTGAGTCAATTACACCATTTTCTTTGAGGAATTCACGATACTCTACACTTTTGAATTGTACACCGTTGTCTGAATGGACAGTTTCGGGAACTCCAAAAACTGTAAATACATGGTTGTTTAAAAAATCAATAATTTGCCGCGAGGTACCTTTAGTTAATGCTTTTAATAAAACGAATTTAGTTAGATGGTCAAGAACAATAAGAATCATCGTGTTTCCTTGAGTGGACCTAGGATAAGGCCCAAGCAGATCAACATAAATTCTTTGCCATGGTCTTTCTACATGAAACATTTTCCCCATTGGCGGTTTCATTAATTGATTTGGGCTCTTAGTTACCTTACAAATCTCACATTTAGCAATGTATTCCTTAACATGCTGCGTCATTCTAGGCCAGAAGTATAACATGCGGAGTCTATGAAGGGTTTTAGCAATACCTCCGTGTGATGCTAATGGGTGATCATGTTCAGATTGAATAAGGCTATGTTGCATACCGGTTGGTACCCAAAGCTTCCATACTGAGACATCCGTCAATTCATCCTTTCTCTTTGGCTCAAGTCTGATGAATAGACGATCATCATGTATGCGGAACGCGGGATATTTTCCAGGATCATTCTTTACATTATTTAACAGCTCTTTATAGACTGGCTCATTAAATTCTGGGGCGTCCAAATTCACCTCTGAAATGAATTTTTCTACACTTGAAATAAATTCCTCACTAGTATCGCAATACGCTCGTGATAGAGCATCTGGTACAATATTGAATTTTCCGCTTTCGTGTTTTATATGGAATGTGTAGCCTTGAAGCTTGAGACTCCACCTGGCAAGTCTACCGCTCAAATCTTTCTGTCCCATGAGCCATTTAAGACTGGCGTGATCGGTTATAAGTGTGAACTCATGACCCTCCACATAAGCTCTAAATTTTTTTACCGCAAGGATTGCAGCTAAACATTCCAGCTCGGTTACACAATAATTCTTCTGGGCTTTATTTAGTTTTTGCGACATGAACGCTATTGGGCGTTCACATCCATCTGCATCTTCCTGATAGAGTACTGCTCCCACGCCCTCGGTACTAGCATCACACCGTATGAAAAAGGGCTTTTCATACGACGGGTTTATCAATACCGGTGACGTGGTCAATAAAATTTTAAGATGTTTGAAGGCTTCTTGAGCACCTGGAGTCCACTGAAATTTCCCCTTTTTAAGACAGTCTGTAATGGGTGCAGTCACTGTAGCGTAGTTAGTAATAAACCTTCGATACCAGCCAGCCATACCAAGGAAGCGTCTAGTTTGCTTGACGTTTTCTGGTACCGGAAAGTTTATTATCGCGTCAATTTTCTGTGTGTCAGGTCTTAGTCCGTGCTCTCCCACCAAGTATCCTAAATATCGTATCTCTCTCATTAGAAACTTGCTTTTTTCCAAGTTTATTGTCAGTCCCGCCGTCCGTAACAAGTCTGCGACCGACTCTAACAATATAAAGTGATCTGCCAATGTGCCGGTGATGATTAATAAGTCATCCAGATATACGAAAACCCTATCATGGAGCTCATGCGGAATTACCTTATGCATCAACCGACACATTGATTGGGCTGCATTACACAGCCCAAATGGCATCACTCTAAATTGATAGAGCGGTCGCCCTGGTACAGTAAATGCTGTCTTGTCTCTGGAAGATTCCGCAAGCGGAATCTGCCAGAATGCGTCCTTCAAGTCTAGTCCCGTAATGTATTTAGTCTCAGCAAGGCGTCCAATTAGTCCGTCGATGTGAGGGAGAGGATACGCGTCTTTATCGGTTACAGAGTTCAGTTTTCTGGCGTCCAAGCAAAGTCGAGTCTTGCCATTTGATTTTTTTACTATTGTTACCGGTGAACTCCAGGCACTTCTGCTAACCTCGATTACCCCCAAATCAAGCATCCTGTCAATCTCCTCATTGAGACATTTTTGGACCGCGGGCGAGACAGGATAATATTTCTGTTTTATTGGCTTGCAGTCTTTGATGATACTTATCTCGTGTTCGTGTAAAGTGGTCTTGCCTAACCCATTCTTTGCAAATGATGGAAACATATCAATTATTCGTTCTAGTTTAATTTTATCATCCACGTTTAAATGATGTGGGTTGTCGTCTATTGGTTTCAGCATTGACTCGGAAATTTGACTGATGTTCTGGTTAGGGGTTATATTAAAACGTTCCCAAAAATCTATTCCAAGATACAATGGAGACTGTAAACTTGGAACGATACTAATTTTCATCATCTCAGTTTTATTTTCGAATGTAATTGGCAACCACACGTAGCCTTCAATTCGGTTACACGTTCCGTCAGCAGTTTTTATGAACGAATATAATTTATTGAATTCAATTTTCTCACTTGCAAGGAATTCTAAGGCACCCTTACCTAAGACACTCACTGAGGCTCCACTATCCAAAAGCCCGTACATACTTTTCTTACCAATAGTGACTTGTGCGTAAGGACGCGGATCATTTTTATAAAGTCTGTGCACTATTGAGGAAATGCATTTCTTTATAAAAGATCGCTTCTGATAGAAATATTTAATGGCACGAATTTTTCTTTTGTTAGACTTTGTTGGTGTTGGAATTAGGTCAGGTTTGTGAGTTTGAAATAAGATGTGATTTATCGGCGTTAATCGTTCTGAGAACTCGAGGGATTGGAAATATGGTTTTGATTCAGTCCCGAGCGTGATGCCCTCAGAATACTCACACTCGGCTGCATGTTTCCCTGATTAAATTTTGAGCAATTCCTACAGGATGGTTTACGCACGTTTGCAGCTCCACAACCAAAACAGAATACATTTTGGAATCTTTCGATACAGTCCTGATATCTATGGCCGATTTCTCTACAGTTCCAGCAGATCAGGTTTATTAGGCGATCACCAGTGAAGTTTGCATTTTCACCTGTTTTTTGAATTGCCTCAAGATTATTTGCCGTATTCAGATTAGTTGGAAGGTAATAAGAGTTTTCGTTTACCAGCGTATCTGGTTCGTTTAGACTGACTTGTTCTATCGTATTGCTAATCTCATTCACTGAAGGTCGTCGTCGGAGAGAAGAATCAGAAAAACGTCTTGGGTCATAACCGGTTTCATCCCACATCCTTTCATATCTCTGGCATAGGATTCTTAATTCTTCGACAGAATTGAGATTTTGTTGGTATGGCAGAGTTACATTCTTTAGTGCTGGATGCATATTTTGGCATAATCTATATATAAGTTCTTTCGGTTTTAAACGATTTTGAAGCCGCGCGTTTAATTTCTGCATACTTAACGCAAAATCGGAGAAATTTTCCCTCGCCTGCCGTTTACGGAGCATTTGTTCACGGATTTCCTCTTCATAATCAAAGGAGCTAAAATATGCAAGCATTGCTGACCTCATATTTAACCATAACGTATCAGGATTATCTAATTTGTAGATCCAAAACCAATCTTCTGCTTTTTTTTGAAAGAAATAGATGCAGGATTTTTGGTAAATGTGCTTCTGGGAAACCATCATCCTTTGCCATTTGCTCTAATCGGTAAACAAAGTCATGTATATTTGTGGTATCACCATCAAATGATAAATTCCATTTTTGGCGGATTTTGTAGAAGTCGGACATTCGAAAAGCCGATTCCGTTCTTTGTAGCTGATTGGGATGTGGTACCATTCTTATAGAAGGATTTTGATTTTCCGTTTGCCTTGCATGGTTAACATTCAAACGCCTTTGAGATTCCTCGGTTAAATTAGTTGTTACTGATAAATCAGCGGTAAATTGTAAATTAGGCTCTCGTAAAGTGTTAGTTCTTTGCGATTCCATTTTTGAAAAAAAATCTGCTACGGATTCCTTCAATTGGTTTCCTTCATTCATTAATTCATTAGATTGAGTACCAATTTGAAGAGTTCCTCTTTGGGCATCTAGATTACCTTGCGCTTCCGTAAAATAATTCTTTTGGGAACTAATTTGTTGTTTTCCAATTTTCTGATTAGCTTGCTCTCCCGTTGGGCTTGAAGTGACCGTGGTTCGTTTTTGTAGAACATTCTCAAGAGCATGAGATTTTGTTTTTTCATAATCTTTCCATAATTTGGCATACCTATTAAACATCCTGCGGAAGTTACTAAACAACTGGGTGCGATTTGTACCTTCACCAAAAGTGTTAATCAGTCGCTCTAATCGATCTTTATAATGTATAGTCTTGGCGAACATAACACCAACAAATTCGTAAGGAGGTGACTCTCCATGTTGATCGGTTTGTCTAGAAATTCCCTCGTAATTGGCAATGCAAATTTGCGATTCCAGTTCAGGACTCTCTGTTTCATGGGACTTAATAGGCTTAAATGTTTTGTCAGTGTTTTCAATATTTAAAGCATTTACTAATACTGTACTAGCATCAGTTGCTTTACTTGATAAACCTCTGACTTGTAACTCGACTTCAACCTCAGAGTCTGTGAGTTTGCTAAGATAGATTATTGCTTCCATTTTGGTAATTCAATATAGCTAACGCTAACCCAAAAAAAATAACCAACTTAAATTGTACCGTTAGAGTATTAATAAGAAAATGGGTATCAATAACAATGTTATGTGAATTCCTAGTAAGATGGAAAATAAATTCAAACAAAAACAAAAAAAAAAAAATCAAAATTTTAATAAATAGAAAAAAACTATAGGTACGAAAACGACTATTTTAAAACGTCAAGCTCTTAATGAGTCAAAAAAAAAATATTTTATATAACTAAACTTCAATATCAAAACAATATAACAATAGAAAAGAAAAAGTGCAGCAATTTAAATACGCAAATGAAATGAATAACTGGTGGTGTTGACTATATTGGTGTGAATGTCCTAATTGCCTTAAACTATTTTAGAGTAGAAAAAATAATAATAATCTAGCTTTGAACGCACTGCATCTGCGAGAAATTGTTTCAATCAGTACAAGGACGAAAATCACAATGTTGCTGTATATCCAACCCAAGCCTGACGAAGACAAACTCAATCAAAGTTGCAGCATTTACAAATAAACTGATTAGAAAAACTGAATCGATACGAACCGGCCTGATACAATCAATTCGAATTCATGCTAATTTTTACAAGTATCATAAAATTGAATGCACCAGGTGCTCAAACGATATAATATCTATTAATGATCTATTATTGAAATTATCACAACTGAGTGTTAATAACTGATAAGATTAACCATACAATCTCTAAGTATTCAATCATCAATTACTAACTCAATCAGAGTAACATTAGCAAAAACTTACTAAGTCTTAATTTAATCAACACTTCCCAATCAGTATGAACTCACATAAACTCAATATGTATCAAACACTGACTGGAAATGATTGACCAAAATAAAACAATGAGTTATTAAACTATTTAAACAAAAAAAACAAAAAAAAATGAAAATAAAAATAGAATGAATTGTTTAAGGTGAAAACATAAACTACTGTGCCTTAAACACGCGATATTTGACCTTCAGATCACATTATCAAACACTCCATGACCTTTCGGGTCCCTGTTTCGGCGCCATTTTGTTACTGAACATCCGGAGACCGTCACGCTGTTTGGGTAGGCTTCGGCCGTTTAATGGGAGGGTTATTTGTCTCCAGAATATCCTGTTCAGACAAATCTTATTCGTGACTATACTTTAACAAGACTAGTAGTAAGCGTTAATAGCAAATTTCGACCTTCACACATTCATGTCAACACCACCAAAATGAGGTTATTACCACATAATTATTTACAAATTCTCAGATTTAAGTAAAAAAAACATTTGTAAATTCAGTTTAAAAGAAAAGAAAATTATCTGTATTCAATAAAAAAACTATCTTGAGAAATAAACATGTAAATATATAAATGTATAGAACGAGAAAAAAAAATTGTTAAATTAGATTACTATTAATCAAAGTGATTTGAGTGATCTCTGATGTTTTTGACAACAACCGAAAATATATGTGTATATATACAAAAAAAAAATATAAATATAACGACTTGTCGCTTACCTCACTTTCCCCGATGAGCGCTCACAGGTTGGTGCTAAGCTTCCGGAACGGTATACAAAAACCTAAACACTAAGAATATATATATTTTCACTTTTGCTATGTCAAATATCACTCAAAATCAATAAATATTTAATTATTTTTAACCGGCACTTAATTATAATTCAATTAAACAATACTAATTAAATTAATTTGCTTTGCCTCTTTTCTTTTAAAAATTCAATGAACCACTTAATCTAAATTGAAAATTATTAACTCCACAAATGGTTCTAAAAATGTCTATGGAGATATATAAACATAGTACTGTACTGTAATTAAAAAAACAATATTTGTTGTTGTTCTTTTGTTTCTAACTGCGCCAATAATACATAATACTTTGTCTGTATTATTGATGTCCATTTAATAAGGCCCCGCTAGTAAGCCATTGTTGGAAAATTTTCTTTCCTTTGTCTTTGGTGCTATCCCTTCCTTATCAGAGGGTCCAATTTCATCCAGTGAGAGAAAATTACTTTAGCTAATCCGTGTAATAAAAGGAAATAAAACAAAACTTTAATACGTTAAATTCGGAAAGCGATCAAATTTATGTATCAGGGCTTACCATTCACTAATAATGCTATTCACACTCCACTCAAATGGTAAGTTCGAATGTGCGACCAAATCCAATTTTTTTTTTTTTTTTTTTTGCCTCTTGCAATATAATTAAAATTAATTCAAGCAAAATCACAGTATTGCTATCTGCTCACTACCGTGGCCTCTTTAAAAGTGATCGCTTTCCCATTATCGATATCAAGTTATTTTTTCCTTCTTTCTTGTTTTAGCGCGGTAAAAAAAAATCGCTGGTGTTAACAGTTTAAAAATAAAAAAAAATTCCATATTTACCCGTTTATATATATATATATATATATATATATATATAAACTTTACCAAGACAAAAAAATTTAATAAAACTCTAGGTAACGTTCTATGTATGACCATCATAAAAACCACAACAACAAAAAAAAAGAAAATTCAAATTAGATGATTGTACTAAAATTTGTTTACAAAATACCTATTGTGTACTGGATCGAAATATATATAATCAGTTTTATATTACTTAATTTAGATGGCACAAATCCTCGTAAAAAGTAATTGCAAAGAAAAAAGATTCGGTTTGTTTCCTCTCTATTTTTTGATAATCATATTTAAAAAAAAACGTTATGCAACGGTTTGTATAATTTAACCTTTCTCAGCCTCATAAGTACATTTTTGTAACAGGATAACACATTATGCTTCAACAACGTCATGACCTCCTCAATCGCTACGACTTCAGCTTGGTACACGCTGCAGTAATCAAGGAGATGAATAGAAATGTTTACATTTAATTTGTCACAGAATACTCCAGCTCCCACTTTGCCGTCTAGCTTTGAGTCATCTGTGAAGAATTGTAACGCTTCGGTTTCCGATAACGGTCTATCCCTCCAGGATTCCCTTGAAGGGAAGGAGGTCCGAAATCGATTCTCGAAGCGTAGAGTAGGTTTAATGTAGTCAAGATTGGCCAGCTCATCTTTCAACGATCTAACAATAGTAGAGTGCAATATACTAAGATACCTCCACAGAGAGACGGCTGCAAGTCGTACAGCCGTATTTGCCGCGCCATCTGTTTGCCAAAAATGTCGACCGGAAGAAGGTGCAACATAACCTCTAAGGCACTTGTCAGTGTCGACCTCAATGCTCCGCTAACAAGCATACAGGCCGTTCTTTGCACTCTCTCAATCTTACTTTTATAGGTTACCTTGTCCAGAGCTGGCCACCAAACACCCACCCCGTACATGAGTACAGGTCTCACTACAGCGGTGTAGAGCCAGTGTACCAGCTCCGGCTTCAGACCCCATCTATGACCAATGGCGTTCCTACAGGAGTACAAAGCTATAGTAGCTTTGTTTATTCTCTCCAAAATGTTGGGCTTCCAACTAAGCTTACTGTCCAAGATAATGCCCAGATATCTAGCTCTATCACTAAAAGCAAGTCTCGTGCCATTTAAGGTAGGAGGGACAACTACCGGGATTTTGTATTTCTTAGTGGAAGAGTACCAGCTCTGTCTTGGACGGGTTAATACCAAGTCCACATTTGCCAGCCCATTTCGTAACGATGGTAAGCGCATTCTGCATTACGTCTACAATCGTGCCCAGGAATTTCCCGGTAACAGCTAAAGCTACGTCGTCTGCGTAAGCGATAACATCAATACCCTTTCTCTCTCCAATTCTAGTAGTAACCCGTTTACCACTATGTTCCAGAGAAGAAGGGACAGAACCCCCCACCCCTGCGGGGTTCCCCTAGTTATTCGCCTCTTGACAGTGGAGTTCCCCAACTTCGAGCTAACAATCCTGCATCCCAGCATATAATTGATTAACCCTATCAGAGGAACGCCCACCTCCAAAAATGACAATCCCTCCTTGGTTGCCTCCTCTTTCACATTATTAAAGGCGCCCTCTATATCCAGGAAGGCCACCAAACAGAATTCCTTCGAATTAATCGATTTTTCAATCGTACACACCAAGGCGTGCAGAGCAGTGTCCACAGATCTACCCTTGACGGTGCCCAAGATCCATCCGGTTTTATCAAAAAACCCGGACTAGCTGTACTTTTGGAAAGAATCTTCCTAAGGCGGGAAGTTTCGGATACCTCTTCCATTTTATCACAGAAGATTCTCCAAGACCTCCTTTGTGCCTTTCTTAATTCTTTCTTATAAATTCCGAGTTTCTCCTTAAAGGAGTCCCAATCCTGAGCCTCCCTTGTATTTTTGGCTCTATTAAAGGCTGTCCTACAAGCGTTACGATAGGTTCCCAGTTCTCTGGACCACCATACTGGTTTTTGCCTACCTCTAGGCTTAGCTAGTGGGCAGACAGCGCGAAAAGATCGGTTGCATGCGCTAGTAAAGCTAGCCACCATGTCCTCCAGCTCCCCAACGGTCGTCGGGGGCTCCATAGCCCTCAACGGTAACATATCCTCCAATAATTCCCCATATTTGCTCCAGTTGATCCTTCTAGGGTTCCTGAAGGCTTCCCGGGGAGCAGGGTGAATATAGAGGCTATAGATTCAATATCGATGATCAGAAAAAGAGTGTTCCTTATCCACCCTCCAATTTTTAACCATATGAAGAATATTATTTGAGGCAAGGGTCACGTCCAAACCTCCTGCCTGTTACTAGTAATAAATGTGGGTTCCAGACTAATATTACACACTGAAAGGTTAGTACTCATCAAATAATCAAAAAGCGACTCACCTCTTTCATTAATGTCCGTGCTTCCCCAGATAGTGTGATGCGCATTAGCATCAACTCCCAGTACCACACCTACCTTTGATTGTTCCGCTTCACGGATTAGCTCCTCCAGGTTATCCGGAGGAACCTCCTTCTCCCGGTCCATGTAGGCTGAAACTAGCCAGAATCTACAAGTGCCTACTTCCAGGCTAACTGCAGTAGTGTCACCATTGCGGTATTGAGAGAGAAGGAAAAGATTAATATTATTTTTGCCAAGAATACAAGATCTGATCTTCCAAGACTTACTAGAGGATATAGTTTTGTACCCCTTGGTTCTGAGGCCACAGATCCTGTTGTTATTAATCCAAGGTTATTGGATTAGTATCACATGCTGACCCGAACTAGTCAGCCTGAGAAGTAGAGCTGCCGAAGCAGCCTTATCATTATTATTATTAGAGGGACATGCGGGTGATCAGCCACTTCGCACTGCGACCTAAAAGATCTATTGTACTGGACCCTGCTTAATTATCCGTCCAGTCAATATTCAGGTTCTTAATGAACCTTACAATACTGCCTCCCGGTACGTGATACATACTACCTGGGCTGTTATTGCTCTCCCTCCTAGATGTTTACTACCGCATGTAGTTCCGCTAGAAAGACGGTAGCATTGAAGCCAAACGACTTCGAGAGGGTTGTCCCACTCCCTATATTTCTACTCCTGCCCCGTATTCCGTTTGATTTTACTTTTACGAGTTGTTGGGAATTGCAAATCACTTGTAGGTCACCCAGCTTTACTACAGGAAGGCTAAATAAAACTGGAGGGTGCCTGTTATCCAGAGTCCGCATATTTTGGACTGATTAACCTATCAGCCATTCATCCATCGGCATATGTTGTTCCAACTTAGATTAGGGTTTTTTGTTAAGGTTTTCTCCTTTAGCGCCGTACTTTAGCATGTGGCAAATGGCCAAACACACAAATGGCTGTACCCATCACGCAGCTGCCTAATGACATGACCAGAACAGCTCACATGATGCGCACCCTACTGAAAGGTTACGGAGCAGGAAGACTAATCTACTCAACTTTGGTCCCCCCTCCAATAGACGCCAAACCACCGAAGCAGCCTTAGAATGGTGAAGGTTAATTTGAGTTATCTTAATCATAACCTTTTAACCTTTACCTACCTCTATGGTATATTCCTGCTACCGCAGGAATATTATTTCTCGTTATTTTGGGATGCGCGGGATTCGCCCGTCTCGCTAACCCTCTTACCCTCTGTAGAGGACTTGTCAGTGCCCCCGTCTGGCCGGGCTGCCGACATCCTCCTCCATCGGTACACCAGCTCCTTCGCTTATGTACCCCTCCTCATCTTCCCAGTGAATCCTTGCCATACCAAGGTCGCCGGATCCACTCTTCCCTCTATCCTCAGCTTCTCCCCCCTTGCTGCTGGTACCCCCTTCAGGCCTGGGCGGGCTGCCACCATCCTCCAATTGGCCTCCCGTACGCGCTTCCTCCTCATTATTTTTATAAACGTTAGGCGTAATTGACCCGAATCCGAAGTCAATTACTCCCTTCGTTTTGTGCAGGAGGGCAAGGGACTCCTTATTTATTACCATAATTGATAATTTCGAGCCCCCCTTCGCCTCCTCCTGCTTGACTATCTTCCAATTTCCGGTCGGAAGATTCGGGTTACTAGTCTGAATAATTTTCAAAGACTAGTAAGGGATAGTCGTTTCGGATGGCAGCCAGACACGTGCCCTCGGCCTGCTGGGAATTTCCTCCCGGCTAACTGCCGCAAGCTTTGCGCCTGGCCACACCTCCCCTACTTTGGATATAGCCTTTTTATAAAGATCCACAGATCTAGAGTCCGAGCATGCAGTCATCTTCACACGCCCTTGATACCATCCCGCATCTCTGCAGGATGGGGGTGGTCCTGGATTTTCTCCCAGTACCTTTAAAAAGACGAGGTTGAGTGCATTATACACCAACCTCCATTTTTCCGCCGTGATGCTCCCATCTTCTTGACTTTCGTCAATTACGGCTAGCATCAACACATGCTCCCTCAGGACATCGCTGAACAGCTTTGTCCCTGAGTTGGAGCTCTGCTTCTTTTAAGTCAGCAACTTGGCCCACTTGCTGTTGACTACTTCCACCTCGTCCTGGGACCGTTGTCTTTTCGACACTTGGTCCCTTTCCGAGCTTCCGCAGCCCACAGTGCTCCTTGCCGAAGCTACCGATATTCTCTGTTCTTCCGTGAGTTGCCTCTTGGGGGTCGCAGCCCACTTCTCGAGAATTCGAAATGCCGAGCGGCGATTTCTGTACCGCCTTTTCGCCGGAGGAATTTCTCTCGTCCCCCCTCCCCTGCGCTGCGTTGGTACCGCTAACCCCCGGATCCGGAGGCGACGGTAATTATAAGACGGCGGCTAGAATAAGATGCCGTAAAAAATGTTGGTTTATATTAAACATATGAACTTAACCTTGACATGTAATTTGAAGGTCGTCAAAAATTATTTCATTAGGATTTCCGCCGAAAAGCCAAACAATTTTCTCCTAAAATATTTTATTGTATAAGGCTTAATTTACAAGTTATTTAGGTGGTTTTACTTAAACGGTTCACACTGAATTTGAAAGAGTTTCAGCATTTCAATAATTAAAACTATGGTTGAGTCCGTAGAAGCGAACATCTCTACATCTTGGTAGTACATGGTATCCTTGGTAAATACTAGAAGCCTGTGTAATAGATTCGCTAATGCTGACATTTTTTTAACCCATCTTGATTCCTTTATTCTGCAGAATTCCCCCTAATTCGGTCTTAGTATTTTCCATTTTTGTTCTGTAGCTTCTTCAAATCGAACAATAGTAGACGTTTCGTTAGTTCCTCCTTTGAAAGATTCACCTTGGTCATGTTAAATTCAAATGTGTTTTTATTATGTGGCTGATTTTTAAATAAATTATTCCTTTTACTACGTCTTCCCTCGTAAAAAAGGCCTAGACGTTGTGTTCGAGGAGTACGCCCACTGGGTGGTTAATTCGAATAAAACGCCCGGGGCGTTATAATCGAATAGTAAACAGAAAAGTTGCTAAATTATTTATTTGAAAATTTTTAAATGTTATTTTTTATCGTTTTACCCAATACCTATATATATACAGGTCGATTGAGAACATTCGTTCATCTGTATTAGTAAATGGTTAAAAAACAACCAATTTGAACAAAATCATATGGCAAAAGTTGATTTTACGCCTTTTTTTGCACATTACATGCTTATATCTTAAAATATAGGCCTTAAAATAATTTTTCGTACATAAGGATTTTAATTATGATTATTTATTAAGGGTTCCGAAGGTAATTTTTCCCATTTATTGAATAATTTTTATCCAAATTTTCAATTTTTAATCAAAAAGATTTTTATTTTTTGAATCGTGAATGGAAATATGGCTCGGAAATGTATTTGTAAGATGGGGATAAAAGATCAAGTGATCAAATTTTTAAGACATTTTCAAATCGGAAATAAAGAGTTTGGCGAACTAGAAGATGAGCTGAACAAATGATATCAAGGATAGAAATGAGAAAGGACTCCGTGTCAAAGATAAATATATTAGAGGAATGGCGCTTAATATAAAACCAAATTATAATTTGGAAAAATATAAAAATTTTAAAGCATCAAGAAGATAAATTTAAAACACGCTGGAAATTAGTTTCGAGCCGGTAAACAACATCCCGAAGCATACCGGAGGATTCTGATAAAGTTGCTCTCGAATTTATATGCAGAGAGAGTACAAAAAATTATATCGGATAAAAAATTGAACCTCAAAACATTTGAAACATGGATCATGTTCCGAGATATTTTGAACCTGAACCAAAAATGACCATAACCACTAAAGGAATACGAAATATGGTAATGCGTAAAGCAGGTAGATTCCATAAATGATTCACGTTTACGATCACGACCAATAGAAAAATTTTAAAACCAAATTTGTTATTTCCAAAACTAAAAAAATCCTAAAGATCACATGAATCCTAAAGTTGACATAAATCCCAGTGGGATGTGGAGCGGTGACATATTAAAAAATCACATATGTTATGGGCCAAACATTAAATTAGCAGACACAACATACTACGAAAAATACAATATTTTTATTGAGATAATTCCTGCAAAAATGACGGGAATATTGCAACCATTGGATGTTGTTATCAACAAGATATTTCATGAAAGCCACAATGATTTATACGACGCCTATATTACTGAAGCCATTTCTAAGTCTGACATGCAGGCAAAGCAAGGGAATCCGAAAGTGATAAATTATAATATGGTTTCGAAATGGGTAGTTGATTGGACAAACAGTATTACTACTGAAACTATAGTCACAGCTTTTATCTGTTGTGGTATTACCTCAGCAGACCAATTAGTAATTGAAAAACTACGTAGTACATTAAAAGCCTTTTTCAAAATGGATGGCCACATTTGCAGACAATATTTTAGCGAATACTGATTGCTACTTTGAAATGATCGAAGAAGGACATTTCTTATGGCCTAAAAGAATTTCTACAAGCTTTTACTTCTTTTACTCTAGCAAAATAAAGTATAGTTAGTAATCATGAAAATTTTGGACCTCGAGATTTTTAGAGATTTATCTGTTTTAAGGTCCCCTGAGTCCGAAAAAGTGGGTTTCGAAATGGTGTCTGTCTGTCAGTCTGTCAGCCTATCAGTCTGTGAGTCTGCCAGTCTGTCGGTCTGTCAGTCTGTCAGTCTCTTAGTCTGTCAGCCTGTCAGTCTGTCAGGCTGTCAGTCTGTCAGTCTGTCATTCTGTCAGTCTGTCAGTCTGTGTCCTCTCTACAGCCCAGATGATTTAACCAATCGAACTGAAACTTCAGATTTAAGCTTTTTTGATAAATTGGGAGATCCCAGTGAATTTTACTCCAAATCGGCTAACCGGAAGTGGCCACTCCCTTGTTCCAGAAAATTTATTTTGCAAATATCTTAAAAAGTATAAGGTTTACAAAAATCTACTTAATACAAAATATTTCCAAGAATTAAAAGAAAATAAAAAAAAAATAAAAAAAATTTAAAAAAAAATTTAAAAATTTAAAAATTAAAAACAAAAATTTAAAAACAAAAAAATTAAAAAATTATAAAAAAAAATAAAATTCTCTGTTCGTAAAAGAAAGTCGTGTGTTGGCCACACCTCCATTTTTTCAATGCATCTGAAGGATCTGATTGATAATGAGGATAAGACCTCCATCCTCGAAAGTTGGACCAAAAATGTCATAAGTTTCAACGCTGGCTAAAGTTTTGGAAATTATAAAACTTGAACATTTTTATGGCTTAAAATTGTGATTATTTTTTAATGATTACATGGCATCTAAGAAACGAAGAAAACTGGTGAAATGTGATTAATAATAATAAAAAAAAATTATTATTAATTAAGCATTATTATTAATTATTTAAATGAATTCTTTGTTAATTTTATTTTATTTAATAAATATGTACTGAATTACTATACTGAATAAAAAATAGTAATGTAGAAAATAATTGACGATTTTAATATTTTTTCGACTTAGTTTCATACAAAAATTTAATATTCTAATACAAGGCCTAGGCGTTTTATTTAAGTGGGCGTTTTATTCGAGGTATTGGTTTTCACTTTCAGAATTTGGTTTTTTTAGGTGTTCTCGAATACAACTCCTAGGCGTTTTTCACGAGGGAAGACTGTAGGTGCTCCGGAACGTTCGTTAAGATTTCAGCTGACGCCCACTTGTACAATGAAAATCCACTGTGTAAGTCTTGCCACTTGTTGTTCAATAGTTACAACCTCTTCAACGCTGTCACCGACAATAAGTATATTATCCACGTAAAAATCTCTTACCATGATCTTTGCTGTTGTTGGATAGTTGTTTTTTCCTCCACTGTCAGTTGCTACAGCGAGAAACGTCACTGTTGTTGTTCCATAGATGACCGTTTTTAGTTTATTCTTCTATTGGTTGTGAAGAATTTTTTCGCCAAAATATTCGTTGCAGAATCTGGTGACTATATGATTCATGCATATTTGCCGGAACATTTTTTCCATTTCTGCTGTTACCATGAGTTTGTCTGTTACTCGCCTCTATGATGATATCAATTAGGTCATGTTGAATTTCGATTCAAAGAGATTTTTCCGGTGAGGTTTTGCTGTTTTGATCTATTATTTGTTTATTTAGGCAGGTTATCCTTATTAATTATCATTGTGCTGAGAGTGGTGATAAATGACGCTCAAAAGCTTGGGTCGATGCTGTGGGTATTATAACAGGACATGTTTGCGTTGTCACATAATTTTTAGATACCTACATTGATAAACAATTTCCGCTTAATTTATGCTACATCGCTAGTTGCGATCCCACACTATAGGTTAGTTTAGTCATACAGATGCTTGTTCTTGATAAAAAGGTCTGTTCAACTATTTGAACTTTGTTTTCGCATGTGGTTGTCTGTAATGATTTAAATCTTCCTTCCAAAAATTTTAACAATTCTGTTGCGGTTTGAAATTATCTTGGATCTGCTAAGAAGATTACATAGAGTCGTCGTCACTGGTTGTCCAGTTTTTTAGTCCACGTAAAGATTAATATTAAGTTCCACGACTCTATGTAACTACTAACTAGCATGCAATATCCTCATGGATAGTTTCATTGGCGGTTTTTTTCCAGTCTCGATAAGGTCTTCGGCCTCATTAATTTTTCTGTAGAGGCTTCCTATTTGATTTGTTTACCGCTTTAGTAGCTGTTTCAGAAAAATAAAAAAAATTTAATTTGGAAATATTTGTCGATGATTAATACTTCATTTGTCTCAGGTAATTCATAAATCATAAAAATGATCAACTAAAACATTTGCAAATTCGGTTAGTAAACCATTTCACAGTTGAACAACTAACTATACGTTCCCAGGGATGCTTTAAGATGATGTTTCATGCTTTTCATGGCAGTCTCCCTCAATCCACCGAAATGAGGTGACCGTGGAGGAATAGTCATCCAATTGAATGCCTGAGTCAAACAATCTCTGAAGTTCTCTGAGCTCAGATCTCGCTCTTATGAAGTTCATCGCATTATCGCTGTACATATTAATACATCGACCTCTACGAGCAACAAACCTTCGGAATGCAGATGTAAAAGGGGGAGTTGACAGACGTCCACTTGTGCGAGGCATTGGAAACCACCCATTATTATTTGTATTATTGGAGGGCCATGTTGGCGTTCACCTCGCAGTGCGACCTAAAAGATCTATTGTACTGGACCCTGCTTAATTATCCGTCCAGTCAATATTCAGGTTCTTCATGAACTTGATAAAAGTGCCAGCCGGTACGTAATACATACAATCTGGGCTTATTGCTCCCCCTCCTAGATGTTTACTACAGTATGTAGTTCCGCTAGAAATACGGTACCATTGGAGCCGAAGGACTTCGAGAGGGCTGTCCCACTCCCGTATATTCCGCTCCGTCTTCCGTTTGATTTTACACTTACGAGTTGTTGCGAATTGCAAATCGCCTGTAGGTCACCCAGCTTTACTACAGGAAGGCTAAATAAAACTGGAGGGTGCCTGGTATCCAGAGTCCGCATACTTTGGACTGATTAACCTATCAGCGATATGCTGTCCACATTAAATTAGGGTTTTTGTCAAGGTTTTCTCCTTTAGCGCCGTACTTTAGCCTGTGACAAACGGCTGTAGTTGCAATTCGTTGCCACGAAGAGGCAGCACGTACACTTGAGAATTGTGAACAGGTTATCCCTTACACAACACATCATGCAGCTGCCTAATATATGACCAGAACAGTTTACGTGATGCGCACCCTACTGGAAGGTTTCGGTGCTGGTACTCGCATGCCTCCCTATGAGACAGTGCCCCGTAATCACTCCAACAAGCACACTGATCTGACTTCGCTGAAGTGAGATCAGCTGTTTGGATCTCGCCAAGTCCAACTTTGGCCAGACCTGCCGGGTTATTACGCAAGAGGTGATACTTGACCATCTGTCATTCGTCAGCTTGCTAGCTTCTTCCTGAAGCAGCAGTTTGCATACCGCAAGAGGCATTTCAATATCCTTTCTGCTTTCTGAGAAGTGGTTCGTTGTACCACGTCGAGCCAGTTCATCGGCGTTTATATTCCTTGTACTTATGAAATGTCCTGGCAACCATAAAATGTGGATATTGAACTGATCTGCCATCTCGTTAAGAGATGAGAGACAGTTCAGCACCCAAATTCCCGTTTAATGACAAATGAAAATGAGAAATGGCTTTATTTTTTATTTCGCCTACTCTAAATAAAAATGCAACCAACTAGTTGAAATAAAAAATCAACTCATTTCTCATTACCATTTTTCATCGAACCGGAATTCTGGCACTGGACTACTTTCGACGTGAGGAGGTGTGATTGAAGCGCTTTAATGGTAACCTGACTGTCCGTATATATGCGAATATCACAAACCGATATTACATTATACCTCAACCAGGCTACTACTTCCTTTATGGCAGTTACTTCAGCTTAAAAAATGCTAAAGTAGTCGGGGAGACGGAAGGAGAGATTTAACAGAAGTTTCTCGCTGAACGGAAAGTCGAATGGGATCCTAGTCCGGAACTTTGTGTCAAACAATAGTGACGGGACAGTATAGTCGGTGGTCTTGGGAACTTGTTTGTTGCACAAAATAGATGAGTGGATGTGCTCCTCAGTGCACCACTGATCCACAGAGAAATTGTTCTCTAAACTTTTGTCAACAGCTTTTGGTTGATAGTTTTGTCCAGAGCAGGCCACTAGACTATTACCCCATAAAAGAGTATGGGTCTGACTACTGCGGTATAAAGCCAACGTACGATGCGGGGATCCAGCCCCCATCCTTTCCCAATGGCATTTTTTCAAGAGTATAGCCCTGCCGTAGCTTTCTTTACCCTTTCCAGAATATTAGGTTTCCAATTTAATTTGCTATCCAAAACGAGACCCAGAAACTTCGCTTCAACTGTAAAAGTCAAGGTGGTTTTGTGTGGGTTCACATTCAACCCACAGCCATTGGCCCATAATGAAAGAATGTCCAGGGCATTTTGCATAAGCTCACTAAGGGTGCCGGGATATTTGCCATGAACACCAATAGCAACACCAGCCGCATAGGCAACCACCTTGAAGCCACCGTTCCCCAGTCTCAGCAACAGGTCATTTATGACCAAGTTCCAAAGTAGGAGGGTACGCCATGCGGCATACCTCTGCTTGCAAAACTAGCATTTATGATCCTGCCTCTTAGCATTTAATCTATCCAGTCCTTGAGTTATTCATCCACTCCCAGATCTAAAATTGCCCGAGTTATAGCCCCTGGAAGCGTATTATTAAAGGCATATTGAGATTTAGATAGCTTTTCCGACACAATCGTTCCTCTAATATGAGGTTCTATTTGTCTTTCCAGTGTTTTAAAAAGCAAGGAAGACAAGCTAATCGGTATAAGGTCTTTAATATTGCAGTGCGACTTATATGGTTTGAAACTATTTATCGCCCACAGGATATTTTTTCCGCTAATAATTTGGCCTATGAGGCTACGTGCCCTTTTACCTACTGATGTGCTAGGTACAGATTCGAAACAACCAGGAAAAAGAGTCTCCAGCAGAAGTTCGAGCGATTCCGCACTATTAGTAGTCCATATCCCATACGGCCGTTGAAGATAACTTGGGATGGAAGAACCAGTTGCTAGTACTTTGCGTAGCCTAGACATCTCCGAAGACTCCTGAATTCTGCCACAGTATATTTAGTCTCAAAGAACAGCTCTTGGCACTTCTCAATTGATATTTGTAAATTTCGAGGACTTCCTTATAGGAGTCCCACTCTACAGCAGCTTTTGTTTTCCGTGCTGTTTTGAAGAGTCTTTTGCATTTTCGACGTGTTTGTTGAATCTCCTTGGACCACCAGGGGGGCCAAGATTTATCACTAGGGCTGCTAAGGAGACTAAATCCCAGTATCGCTTCATTAAAAGCGCCGGACAACTCGTCCCCTAAGCCGTCGTGCTCTTGCGCAGTTTTTGGAGGTTTTGGCACCGGAACTGGTAGTGAATTACCCAGAATAGTTCTAAAGGTATCCCAGTTGGTTTTCCTCCTGTTTCTGTAGATTGGACTTTTTGGACTTTTTCTGTAGATTGGACTCCAACCTTGCGTGGAATATCCACTTCATCATAAGCTAGGTAAGCTGATTCAAAGGAATTCTGTTTGGTGGCCTTCCTGGATATAGAAGGCGCCTTTAATAATGTGAAAGCGGAGGCAATCAAGGAGGGATTGTCATTTTTGGAGGTGGACGTTCCTCTGATAGGGTTAATCAATTATATGCTGGGAAGCAAGATTATTGCTCGAAGTTGGGGGACTCCACCATCAAGAGGCGAGTAACTAGGGGACCCCGCAGGAGGGGTTCTGTCCCCTCTTCTCTGGAACATAGTGGTAAACGGGTTACTACTTGAATTGGAGAGAGAGGGTATTGAAGTTATCGCTTACGCAGATGACGTGTAGCTTTAGCTGTCACCGGGAAATTCCTGGGCACGATTGTAGACGTAATGCAGAATGCGCTTACCATCGTTACGAAATGGGCTGGCAAATGTGGACTTGGTATTAACCCGTCCAAGACAGAGCTGGTACTCTTCACTAAGAATCACAAAATCCCGGTAGTTGGCCCTCCTACCTTAAATGGCACGAGACTTGCTTTTACTGATAGAGCTAGATATCTGGGCATTATCTTGGACAGTAAGCTTATTTGGTTCTGTAGGAACGCCATTGGTCATAGATGGGGTCTGAAGCCGGAGCTGGTACACTGGCTCTACACCGCTGTAGTGAGACCTGTACTCATGTAAGGGGTGGGTGTTTGGTGGCCAGCTCTGGACAAGGTAACTTATAAAAGTAAGATTGAGAGAGTGCAAAGAACGGCCTGTATGCTTGTTAGCGGGGCATTGAGGTCGACACCGAAAAGTGCCTTAGAGGTTATGTTGCACCTTCTTCCGGTCAACATTTTTGGCAAACAGATGGCGCGGCAAATACGGCTGTACGACTTGCAGCCGTCTCTCAGTAGAGGTGTCTTAGTATAGGACACTCTACTATTGTTAGATCGTTGAAGGATGAGCTGGCCAATCTTGACTACATTAAACCTACTCTACGCTTCGAGAAGCGATTTCGGACCTCCTTCCCTTCAAGGGAATCCTGGAGGGATAGACCGTTATCGGAAACCGAAGCGTTGCAATTCTTCACAGATGGCTCCAAGCTAGACGGCAAAGTAGGAGCTGGAGTATTCTGTGACAAATTAAATGTAAACATTTCTATTCGTCTCCCTGATTACTGCAGCGTATACCAAGCTGAAGTCGTAGCGATTGAGGAGGTCATGGCGTGGTTGAAGCATAATGTGTTATCCTCAGACGATATCACAATCTATGTGGAAAGTCAAGCGGCGATCCGGTCGTTAGAATCGGTGTCTTTGGCGTCACGGGTGGCATTGAGTTGTCACTCATCTCTAAATGAGATGGGTGAGCATTTCAATATCCAGGTAATATGGGTCCCAGGTCACTCGGGCGTCATGGGAAACTGTAGAGCGGATGAACTTGCTAGGCATGGAACGACTCTCCAGCTGCAACCGGAAAGGGCAAGTCTGGGGATGCCTATCGCAGCGCTAAGACAAGCACTTGGGAAGCAGGCGCTATCCTCAGCGGGGGAAAGGTGGTCGAACACCCTCACCTGTAGAGATGCAAGACAAGTTTGGCCAAAGCTGGACTTGGGGCGCACTAGGGCATTAATATCCTTACGCAGACTTGAATTAAGAACGGTCGTAGGAATTCTCACGGGACACTGCCTTTTTGGAGAATATGCAAGAAGGCTGGGTCTAGAGGCTAATGACTTCTGCAGAAGCTGCTTGGACGAAGAGGAGGAAGAGACGTTGGTCCACTTCCTTTGCTCGTGTCCAGCATTGGCTCTCAGAAGGCAAAAACACTTAGGTAAGTTCAGGATGAACTGCCTCTCGGATCTCGAAAACAGTAAAGTGGGGGACGTCTTACGCTACATAAGTAGCTCGAAATGGTTCCAATAGGGGTAAAAGGGAGGAGGAAATTTGATAGCAGAAAACGACTTATGTTATTTTTAATGATAATGCGCGACCGAACCTTACCTTCTTTTTTCGCGTGCATTAATCTATAATAGGGAGTCTTGAGCCCAAGTACCCGGTCTTCAGTGACCCAAGGTTCCTGGATCAAGACGACATTTGTCGCTTCTTTCCCAATTTTGAAAATTAGAGCGGCTGATGCTGCCTTAGAATGGTGAAGGTGGACTTGCAGAAATGTCAATGTCATCTCTACAGCCTCTTCTCCACGATAGTAACATCAGAGTCATCCCCTGATGAGAAGTCTTCTGAGAGCCTCTTTAAAGACTTCATGGACGTTGACATCTCCGTGTCCGTGGAGAGAGTTTACACTTGGCTATCAAGCACTGCGGTAGTTTCTGAAGATACCTTCGGAGCCTCCGGCTTGTCCGCGTCCTTCTTGTACACCTTGAGTGTGACTGCACTGAAACCATAGTTAATTAAACCGTTGGTTTTTTCCAGTGCAGTCAGTGACTCCCTGTTTAAGAAGATAACAGCTGACCTATAGTCAGCATGACAACAACTGGAGTATCACCTTCAGATCACTAGGCTTCGAAGGAATGTACACCCTAGCTCTTGGTCTGCAGGGGATCTCCTCCCTATCAATCACAGCAAGGTTGGTCGCCAAATTCCCCCACTGACTTCTTATAAAGCAGCAGGGACCTCTGATCTGCGCAGGCAGTCAGTTTCCTGAGATCTGATTCTTTTAAGCTGTGAGCCAGCTGGAGGGCCTTTCGACTTTTTCTCGGTGACTTTTTTTGCCCACGCAAGCGTGGCTTTGTCTTTATCCGTCCTGTCTTCTGGCGAGATGTTATTGATCTTATCCAGGGCCCTTCAGCCCTTCCTCCTAGTTTTATAGGTTGGTTTTGAGGAACCAGCTTCATTCGTGCTTTGGTTCCGCTTTGTATTTGTATACTCAGATTTGGTGACCCGAGTGGAGGGACTAGCCTCGCTTGGGCTTATGTCCCGTCGTTTATTTATAGAGTAAGAGGCAGGCCTACAGAGCCGAGTTTCGTTGTCCACATTTTCCAGATATTTTAGAGAGCCGGACTCTTTTAGTTGTTGTTTGTTTTTATTATGATTCATAATTGGTCCCATGTAGTGGAGAAAGAAGTGTACATGGCTACCTAATCCGGAGAGCGCCAAGTATCCGGATCCACCGTTAGCGACTGAGCTGGTTTTAAACCTGGTCCCCAGTCTGGTCGATTATCGACACGGTACGATTAACACCTTAACCCAGCCCAGCGATTTGTTTTAGCCTAGAAGCCAAAGAATTAGTAATCTAGTTATTAGCGGTCACCACGTGGAGGTAACATGAGCACTTGTGGAAGTTGCAAGTTACGGAGCTGGCCACAAGTGCCAACTTGAATCCCCCGAGCAACTTCACATCTGACCACCAATTTCAGACTAAACTCAAAAGACCTATAACTCAGTTAACTTACCGATCTATCGGAAGCATTAGAGAATCTAGTTGAATGTATCAAACATTTTTTTTTTTTTTTGTATTTCCGAAACATAATGAATTAATAATTTAATCAATATTGTAACATGTATTTTTTACAAACTAACAAACGCAAAATTTGGCAAATCAATATGTATTTATAAATAAATATTTAGAAAAAATACAAAAAAATGCGTCAATTTCGTCAATTCATAGTTAGACAATGATTGTGCTGAATTTATGCTGTTATTCTACAAAAACAGGTAAAAGGGCAAAAACAGACTCACAGGCAAAAAGAAATTTCATCAAAATTGTCACGCTCATGAGGGTTAACAATTGTCAATGTTTCGACATACCAGCCAATCAAGCAGAACGATAGATAGATCATAAAATTGAAAATTTCAGCAAAGTATTTAACCATATCGAAAAAGTGAAAGGCGCTCTTAAATCAAACCTCCAAATCATTCATTTTATAAGACACTAAATATTAACAATCATCACCATTTACATTATGTTATTATCAATTTTTTTTTAATATACAAAATTACATTTTCTTATCAAACTATGTATGTACAAAGAGAAATATAACAAACAACAAAAAAATTAAAAATAGAAAAAATTTATAAAAATACACGAAACTAGACATATACATATGTAAATAATATAATACATACAAGCAAACCACATGAATCGAATTCAGGTACTGTATGTCTGTTGTTATTATTATTTTCAGTCACAAAAAATAATTAAACGTTGTGTACACGCCGCGCCTGCATACAAAATATACCATATATACAACATAATGAATGTCTGTCTGTTGTGTATCTACCGGAAGTGTTGAAAAAATCAAATAAAAGTTTGTTTACAAATTAACAAAATTAATTATTTTTTTGAGCTAATTCTCAATTAATAATTAATTTTATTGAAAAATACACAAAAATAAAGTAAATTGCAGAATAATTTATTTTTTTTTGTGCTTGAGTGAAATGTGATTTAACAACAAGAAAAAGTTCAAAAAAAAAATTTAATTTTTTATAATGTGTTTTTTGGAATATAATTTATTACAACTATGTACTCGTGTAGCTGTTTTTAGTTTTGTTATTGAATTTTTTTTTTCTTTTTAATTTTCTCAAAATAAATCGTAAAGTAGAATAAGTAAATTACGAAAAGAGAATAAAATAAAATGAACAGTCTATGGTATAAATATAGCACCACAAGCAACGATTGTGAGATCAATTTTTTTTTTTTTGTGAAATTAGTCCAGCCTACCAAAGAAGCACTGCGACTGAGACTATCGATGCCTTTGTATTTGATTTACTCGTACACTATGAATTTTCGATATAGGCCCCCAAGCCTTGGGAATTTGTTAAATTTTTGAGAGTTAATTTACTGTTCTAGTAATAAATTATCGTGACAACTTTTTACTGCTGCTGAGTTTTGGGAATTACTAAGAACAAAATTTTTCTACGTACTATTAACTAGAGTGAGTCATCCCTAGCGAAGTGGAAGGTTTTGAAATTTGTTTGTATCCTAATAGTATGTCTAACATTTCCAGAGAAAATTTTGAATTTCATGTTGAAATGGAATAGCGGGTTCCTAAATTTTCAGAAATCACAAATTTTGAACATACTTACTTAATTCAATCAAGCCTTTAATCAATTCCCGACTTAAAGAATTTGAATCAAATTTTAATATACACGATTCGATTGAAATATTTTAATTTCGACTAAATTGTTGCCAATTTCATCGGAAATACAATATTTTAAAAGTTTGTGAAATTCTGTGCAATTTTAAATTTTTTTTTGATTCTCTGAATATGTTTTAATTTTTAAAATTTTGGCAAATCCTTATTTGAAATTTAATTTGCAATATTCAAAATTCTATTGTGAACCTCAGGTTGAAAGACAATCGGGTTGTTTCTGAGAGAATTTGCCATTTTTGCTGGGCGAATATGATAGCCCCTAATAGCTCTAATTGAACACTTAATTTGGCCGTTTCCAAGTGAATTTTGATCGCAATGTCTAAGCGGATGAACGAAGGCCTAAGCACTGTTTCCCAGGCTTGTTTCCCTCTGCCGAAATATCACATAAGATAGAGGTGATGAAAGTCACTAATTCATGCCCATCTGTTAGGCCGGAACGAAGCGTAAATGTTCGAAATTAGCATGTCTCATCTCCTAGGTTACAGAATCTGCAACGGTTTATTGAAGAACTCTCCATTCCTATCTCAGATGTAGAATCTGCTCGTTCCTTGCCTGCTTAGACTGTTGCGAGGAACACAGCCACCTAAGGAAAAGTAAAAAATAAATTCAACCAACAATAAATTTGATTATAAATTTTTACCGTAGACGTTACAATTTAAAATCTTGCCGTCATGGCTGTTGGGCTAGTTCGCAAAATCCTCTTTAATATTTCAAGTTGAAATTTCGATGAATGTACATCATCGCTAAACCATTTAGCCATTCTTCACTTACCGTGTTACGCAAGTACGTCTTCAATTGACAACGTCTTTTGACCTCTTACCAGCACGTTTAATTTTCTGAATTTAGACCTAACGCTTTGCCATATCTCGCTTCAAAATTCTGTTAATTTTACAAAACTAAAATGTTCATTAGTAATTCGATCAATTCTTCACCAATTGGAATTTAACTTCAATTTTAAATTCTGAATTGGAAATTTAAATCCGGATTAACGAATCTTGAAAATTCTGTTTTTTGAAACCCAAATTCTTAGATTTCATAAATGACCCAGATGTGGCCAACTATTTCATAAAACTTTTAAATTTCAAAATTTGTCTATTTTTCGAAATTGACGCAACAGTTTAGTTTGTTTAGGGAATTTAGTTTGTTAATTAAGAATCGAGAGCTTCTAGCAAAAATTCTAAACAACTGATGGGATTGATTATTCTTGACCTTATTTGGAGATCATTGTCTGCATTATTCTTATTTTCTGGTACTCAGACAAGAACAATTTTTGAAACAATATTTCGAACCAAGCGCTTTAAGAGAATCATCAACCTGACTGTTTGACAATAATATGTGTTTTGATGACCTTGCTTGAATTTTCACCTTCTGTGCGAGGAAGGACAAGTTTCAAGTGTAAAGATGCCTTACTGGAATGAAAATAATTTCTCCGATCGTTTGATTGATTGATTTATTTGATATACTATCAAAAGCTCTTTCTATGTATAAAAAGACCATATTCAAGCAAGTGGGCGCCCACGATGCTGGCTGCAATCAGTTTAGATAATAGCGATCTGATCCATAAGATGTTCAGGACTTCGGTTGGCCGCTGGTCGATATATATGCCCTACGTTGAGCATACAAAAGCTTCCTCCGTTGTTCCCAACTTTCCAATAAAAGTTGTAGTAAAATTCCTAGAATTTTACTACAACCTTTATTCCTCCTTACATTAGGCGACAGATGGCCTTAGAAACATTCAAAATTAGAAAATTTTGATATGGAGCAAATTTTAGATAACGAAATTATAAAAATTAATTTTTTAATTTATAAAAATTTTGTTAGCAACGAAATTTAGAATATTCATAAAGTCAGAAAATAAGCGATAATTCAAAAATTAAAATTTAGAATTTTGGATATTTAGGTTAAATTTGTGATTACGAATTTAGGTTAAAAATTTTGAAAAATTCGAAATTTTAGGAATAAGGATAATAATTTAATAATTTTGAAATTTTATCAAATATATAAAAATGCTAAAATTTAAATACATTTAAGAAATTTGGTATTTCAGAATTTTAGAATTTAGAATATTTAGACATTTAAGAAGATTTAGAAAATTAGAAAATAAAAAATTTGTAATTTTGATGAATATGAAATTTAAACGTTTAAGTGTTTAATTATTTTAAAGCTTTAAAAATTACGATAATTTTGATTTTGAATACGTTAAAATTCTAAAATTTGACTCAGAATTTGCCTTGAATTTGGTTAGAAAAGTTTATAGTAAATATCTGATGATTTTATTGCGAATAAGCATTTAACAAAGGTTTTTTTGAATTAGATATTTTGTGCAAATATGTCTCGTAAGCAAGAGCTTTTAGCATTGCTCAATTTGAACACAGCTAATCTTCTGAAAAGTTGAGAGAAGCGACACATCATGATCATTTTTATTACCTTTATACGTTCGGATTGTAGAGAACTGATTTGTGCCTGTTAACGGCATCACTAGCAATCTATTTAAAATTTTTGAGTTTACTATTTGACTATTTAAGATTTTTGAGGGTTTTCAACAAAAGCAGCCATTTATCTTCATTTTGGAAGCATCTTTCTTTTGTTGACGCTTTCTGATAGCTCCATTCATTGTCAAAATAATATCTGAGGCGTGTTTGTAAATGTTAAAATCTACTGTTATTGATACCAACCTTAGCAATCGAAACATATTATCAGAATTTATGTTTTTAGCTCATAATTTTTGGGTAATATCAAACAGTGATTTTCAATAAAAATTAAATTTTCTTTTAAATATGTAGTCATCACTAGGCGATTTAAACCCAAATTGGCACAATATTTGCAAATGTGAAAATCTATTGTTAGTGATGATAACCTTAGCAGTATTGAAATTACTATTAAAATGTATACCTTAGGTAATTTTTGTACTTAGAAAATTAGGAAAAATGTAAAGTTAAATTTAAAATAGAGAAGCTTAAAAATTTGGTGTAGTATTCGTAAATTTAGATATTTCAAATTTAGAAATTAGGCAATTTTGGAATTTAGTTATGTATTTAGAAATTTTAAAATATAGATATTAGGAATTTTAAAGATTTTCATAGTTCTGAAATTCAGAAATTTTTAAAGCTAGCAATTTAAAAATTGAGCATTTAAAAATTTGTATAAATTGTTCAATATTTAGGAATTTGGAATAACTGAAATTCAGATTAAAAATTTATAAAATTGCGATATTTTACAATATAAATAAGGACATTTACTAATTTCGTTACTCACGTTTAAATAAGAAATTTGGGATGGGAATATGAGACTTAGGAATATTTGAAATGTTTCGAAAATTCAGAAAAATGTTAAGCATGTTGAAATTTTGAAAATCCATAAATTTAGGATTTAATAAAATATTAAAATTTAAAATTATTAAAAATTTCGAAAATTAAAAACTAAAAACTTTGAAATAGAGAAGAGTTCAAATATTTAGAAAATACCAACATTTATGAATTAAAAATTTGTTTAAAAATTCTACGAAATTTTTCTAATATTATTTTAGGAATTTAATATTTACTATTTTTACTTAGTTTAGAAAATTTAAGTGTTTGAATTTTAAGAGGATTTGGATGAAGGGCTGACAACCCATTTAATTAAAAATTATAAAATAAAAGAAATGTGGTGCTATATTTTGACATCGACTGTAATACATCGTTTTAATTCAAATATTTAAAAAAAAAAAAAAAAAAACGCGAATAGCCACGATTTGTATACTATTAAATATTCTGTATTTTCTTTTATTGAGATCTTTCTTAAAAAATAAAACGATTTTTTTATTTTGGTTGAACTACAGTATTTAGTTTTCGTTTAGTTTAGTAACGGAATAGCTGTAAAATCAACATATTTGAATGTATGATCGCGCGATCGTTTTTTTTTTGACTATAAAGTGTTCTTGTGTTTAATTATAATATTCGCGTACTGCTTTTAATATTTAAGAAGTATACCCAAGTGATGATCAGTTTTTGAGCAAAAAAGAAAAAAAATATTTTCAAATGGTGTGTAATAAAAATAAATATCAGATCAAAAATATAAGATCGATAAAATGTTTGTGATTAAGTTATTTTTAAAGTGTGACATAAAAAAATAATTATTGCGTGTCTGTGTGAATTTTTTTTTTTTTTGATGACGGCGATGATTTTAATTTTAAAATTTTGTTTTAATTAGTTGTACACATACAACAAATTAGTGTGTCATGAATTGGATTTTAAAATATAATATGTTAATCTCGAAACGAAAAAAGAACCGTTAAGTGAGAAGGTAATGTTCCATCGAGTGATCTTCATTTATAAATGTATGCATACATATGATCGATGACGTGACCTATCTCAATGAACGCGACAAAGAGAGATTATAAAAACAGATGACCATTTTCTTTTATGTGTTCAACTCTTAAATATTTTCTTCGATCTTTTCTATACATGCGATCACTATTAAAAGCATACATGTGTGTTTTTGTTTTATACTCAAACGATATAGTTTATTATTCTGAGATAATTTTTTTTATTTTTTTGTATTTTTTTCGAAGAAAACGCGAATTTATTTATTTTTAAGAAAAATATTTTGTTTACGACAAAGAAGCAGATTTTCGCCATATTTTTGTCTTCACTAAATTTATGTACACATACGGTACAGAAGCTAAGAATGAGTCTTATGTCATTTTCTCTCTCTCCCAAACGAAACGTGATTTAATTGTTATTTATCCACGCTTATATAATCCAACCGTGATCACCTTGAGATACCGTGAAGTTAAACAATTCGAACTATCCAAAGTTTGTATGACGCAAATCTAATTTGGATTATGTGAGGCTATCGGTCGTTCGATATTTTTATGGAGACTATCAATGACTTATACTTGATTATTTCTATATGCAGGTATCCGGTGTTTTATTTTTTTTTTTTCGAATTTTCTGAAATGCAGGGTCAATATTATGTTGGTCTTGAAATGTCACTAAAACGACACATCTACAAAAAATGTATGCCTTTCAAAATTTCCGGAATAGGTATTTGATTTATTTTAAAATAATCGGAAAATATTAATTTAAAATAGTCGGGTTGTATAGCACTAAAATCTAAAATCTAATTAACGATTTTATACACTGGACAAACGGGTTAAATAAGCATTCAGGCATAAATACAGCTTTGGGGTCATTTGGAAAAGTCAATCCAGCAGGCATCTTATCAGCATCTAAAATACTAGTAAATGTTGCCATGAGAACCATTTCCAAAATCAAAACTGGTCTTTGTTCTCCAAGGTAGCCAGAGCTGAATTCGCTCCTAAATAGAGAACTCAAATCAAATAAAAAATGATCAAATGAAATCAATCCACAGTTTCAATGAAATATAATCAAATGAAATATGAATCAAATTCAGAGATATATTCAAATGAAATATGAATCAAATTCAGAGATTTTTGTGATTCAGATTCGATGAAAACTTTAATCAAATTTACACTAAAATCCACAATCCACAAACATAAATTTTGAAATAACCAATTTAGAATTTTCAAAAAACCATTAAACCAAGCAAAAAATCAACTTTCAAAGTTGATGACATTTTCTCATGTTTTTTCAAATTAAACTTAAAAATGATTCAAATTTTTAGTGAAACTAGATTTGTAGGTTTGGTGGATTTCA
This sequence comes from Tipula vernalis, assembly GCA_958295665.1. Lineage (NCBI taxonomy): Eukaryota > Metazoa > Arthropoda > Insecta > Diptera > Tipulidae > Tipula > Tipula vernalis. Next base: position 148,135,017 of record OY282559.1, read on the forward strand.
AATTTGTTGGTTTTTGGATATAATTCCAAAGTTGGTGTATCTCAAAATTGCTTCTAGCCTGACTATGGATTAAATTAATTCTATATTAATGTGCTCGTCAAATTAGATTCCTAGCTGGTCAGATTAGATTGTTTCTGTTATGAACGGTAATTTACCTTTCATATACTGATATTGGTACTTACAGAATTAGAATTCGAATTCAACCTGTTAACAAAAAAATTGTGTGGAACGTATTTTGCAGATCGCCTCACAGAAAGAGTTTATCGTCATTAGACATTTTCAGTCTTGTTACTATCAATTGAGGTCAGAAGATCGTTCTCGTTACCTATAACTTCATTGACATAAATGATGGTAAACGTGCAGTATATTTGCTTATCAAATTAGCTTCCACAGTAAAATCTCCCAATATATTTTAAAATGACTAATCATCATCAATCATAACAAAATACTAATTTATTTTCAAACTCCAATCAAATTTTCAACCCCAATTTATTTCGCTGATTAATTACAAAAGAAGTACATGCACACCTTTTACTCAAAACTTGGTTTGTTTAGGACGTAGTAGTGTATTTGACCGTCAAATTAGTTTCCACTAAAAATTTCACAAGACCCTTTTAAAATAGCTTTTCTAACTAATCGTAACTGTGGGATTTTCATAAATTATTCACATTCTAAGTACTAAATTATTTTCAAACGTTAATCAAATTTTGAAACCAGATTCAAAAATTAAATTCATATTTCAATCAAATGAAATAGCTATTCTACATATTTATTTCGCTTATGGATAACCCAAGTACGAAAACACCCTTAACTCAAAATGCGGTATGATTTCAATATATGTTTACCGTCAAATTATGTTCCACAATACCATTTTAAAATATCGTTTTTAACTAATCATAACTGTGGAATTTAGTTTATTTTTGAAATGATATTCATCTTATTCACTTTCCTGACACCAATTCATTTTGAAGTTCCAATCAAATTTTCAAATCACAATCAAATTTCAGTCAAACTATATAATTTGCCATTAAATTTTATCTCGCCGATTGATTGCAAATATGAATATGTCCTTTACTCAAATTGTGGTGTATTTCATCGTCAAATTAGTTTCCACAATAAAATGCTACCATTAATACTTTAAAGTGGCATTCCAAATATTCTTAATTGTGGGATTTAGTTAGTTTTTGAAATGATAATAAACTTATTGATATCCTAAATACTAATTAATTTTCAAACTGAAATCAAATTTTCAAATCGGATTCGAAAATGGAACAGAAATACGAACACACACCTAATTTAAAATTTTTGTTTGTTTGCATTGTAGTATTGCTTTTTATCATCAAGTTAGATTCCACAATGAAATCATACAAAACCATTTTAAAATGATATTCTAACTACCATAACTGTAGGATCTAACTACCGTAACAGTAGATATTACAGATTATCTCGCTGATTGATTACACCATAAGTACGTAAACACGTTTAACTCAAAATGTGGTGTGTTTGTGTTATAGTGGTGTATTTGTTCGTCAAATTAGGTTCCACAATACCATTTTAAATGTAGGATTTAGTTAGTTTTTATAGTAACATTCAACTTATTCACACTAGACACAAATGTATTTTCAAACTACAATTAAATTTTCAAAATAGATTCAAAAATTGAATTCAAATTTCAATCAGACCATAGCCATTAAATTTTATCTCGCTGATTGATGGAAACCCTTTTGTGAATATACCGTTAACTCAAATTGTGGTGTGTTTGCAATATACTGGTGTATTTCATTGTCAAATTAGGTTCCACAATAAAATCCTACATAACCATTTTAGAATACCATTCTAAATATTTTGTGCGATTCAGTTCGCCTTTGAAATGATATTCAACTTATTCACATCCTAAATACTAATTAATTTTCAAACTCCAACCAAATTAGCAAACACCTAACTCAAAATGTGATTTGTTTGCACTGTAGTGAGATGCTTTTGATCGTAAACTAGATTCCACAATGAAATCCTACAAAAAATTCTAAAATGGCATTATAACTACCATAACTGTAGGATTTAGTTAGTTTTTAAAATGATATTCAACACATTGACACCTAAATTCTAATTTATTTTCAACTCAATGAAATGTTTAAGCCAGATTCGAACATTGAATGTAAATGTCAACCAATCCAAATAAGTAGATATTACAGATTATCTCGATGATTGATTACACCACAAGTATGTTAACACGTTTAACTCAAAATGTGGTGTGTTTGTGTTATAGTGGTGAATTAGTTCGTCAAATTAGGTTCCACAATACCATTTTAAAATAGCGTTCTAACTAATCATAAATGTAGGATTTAGTTAGTTTTTGTTAATTTTCAACTTATTCACACTAGACACTAATGTATTTTCAACGTACAAAAACTCCAAAAATTGTATTCAAATTTCAATCAAACCATAGCCATTAAATTTTATCTCGCTGATTGATTGAAACCCTTTTGTGAATATACCGTTAAATAAAATTGTGGTGTGTTTGCAATATATTGGTGTATTTCATCGTCAAATTAGGTTCCACAATAAAATTCTACATTACCTAGTTCATCTTTGAAATGATATTCAACTTATTCACAACCTAAACACTAATTAATATTCAAACTCCAACCAAATTTTCAAATCGAATTCGAAAATTGAGCAGAAATGCGAACAAATACCTAACTCAAAATGTGATGTGTTTCCATTGTAGTGATGCTTTAGATCGTCAAATTAGATTCCACAATGAAATCCTACAAAAAATTCTAAACTGGCATTCTAACTACTATAACTGTAGGATTTAGTTAGTTTTTAAAATGATTTGACACCAAAATTCTAATTTATTTTCAAACTCAATGAATTGTTTAAACCAGATTCGAACATTGAATTTAAATGTCAACCAATCCAAATAAGTAGATATTAAATAAGTACGAAAACAAGTTTAACTTGTCTGTTTAACGTGTCTGATTGTATTAGAGTGGTGAATCCGTTCGTCAAATTAGGTTCCACAATACCATTTTAAAATAGCTGTCTAACGAATCATAAATGTCGGCTTTAGTAAGTTTTTGAAGTAATATTCAACTTATTCACACTAGACACTAATGTATTGTCAAACTGCAATTAAATTGTCAAAATAGATTCAAAAATTGAATTCAAATTTTAATCAAACCTTAACCATTATAAGTATTCTAATTGTGGGATTCAGTTCATCTTTGAAATGATATTCAACTTATTCACAACCTAAATAATAATTTATTTTCAAACTCCAACAAAATTTTCAAATCGGGGAACAGAAATAATAACAAACACCTAACTCAAAATGTAATGTATTTGCATTGTAGTGATGCTTTTGATCGTCAAATTAGATGCCACAATGAAATCCTACAAAACCATTTTTAAATGGTGTTCTAACTACCATAACTGTAGGATTTAGTTAGTTTTTAAAATGATATTCAACACATTGACACCTAAATTCTAATTTATTTTCAAACTCCGGTTTAATTTTCAAACTAAATTCGAACATTGGATTCAAATTCCAACCAAGCTGAATAAGGAGATCAAATTACAAAAACACAAACACCCAAACACCTTTAACTCAAAATGTGGCCCGTTTAGGATATAGTGGTGCATTTAATCGTTAAGTTAGGTTCCACAATAAAACTCCACACACTATTTTAAAACAACGTACCTAATTAATCATACCTGTGGGGTTTAATTGGTTTTTGAAGTGATATTCAACTTCTTTCAACTTAAATACTAATTTATTTTGATACTCCAATCAAATTTTTAAACCAGATTCAAAAATTAAATTCATATTTTATCTCGCTGATTTATTACAACCTAAGCAGGTACACACCTTTAACACAAAAAGTGCTATTATTGTAATGTAGAGGTGCAATAAATTAGGTTCCACAACAAAAACCTGCAATGCCATATTAAAATGGCGTCGTGACTATACATAACTATAGGATTAAGTTTGTTTTTAAAATTATTATCACCTTAAAGATACCTAAATTCTAATTAATTTTCAAACTCCAATCAAATTTTCAAATCAGATTCCAAAAATTGAACTCAAATTTCAAACAAGCCAAAAATTATCCAATTTATCTCGCTTATTGATTATCGATCCCATAAGTACAAGCCCAGCCTTCAAAATATGGTATATTTATATTATAGCGGTGCATTTGATTATCAAATTAGGTTCCACAGTAAAATCCTACAATACTATTTTTAAAATGGCGTTCGAACTAATCATAACTGGAGGATATTTTGAAATGATATTCAACTTATTCACAACTAAATACTAATTTATTTTCAAACCAATCAAATGTTCAAACCAAATTCGAAAATTGTATTAAAATTTCAATCAAACCAAATAGGTAGTGTTTCTGTTTTATCCCGCCGATTGACTACAAGACAAATACGAATACACCCTTAACTCAAAATGTGGTGTATATGCAATATAGTTTGAAATATAGCGGTGCATTTGATGGCCAAATTAGGTTCCACAAAAATCTCACAATACCATTTTAAAGCGGCGTTCTAACTAAGTTATAGTTAGGATAATTTTTTTTAGTATAATTTAATCATAACTATGGAATTTATAATAGTTAGTTTTTGAAATGATGTTCAACTTATTCATAACTAATTATTAATTTATTTTCAAACACCAATCATATTTTGAAATCGGATTCGAAGCCACACTCAAAATGTGAAGTGTTTGCAATAAAGTGATGCATTTGATCGTTAATTTAGGTTCCACAATAAAATACCACAGTACTATTTCCAAATAGCGTCTCATAAAGTTCCCATTTATTATATTGGATTATGGACAGACAAACAGAAACAGACACACTCACACACTATCAAGCCAATCCTTATCTAACTTAGCAATATAAATTTATAAGTACTCCATGTGCGACTTACTCGACTGTTATTAAAATATTTACGTTTATCGTGAATCGCGAGAACGACTAAAAAGTATTCTTGTTTACATACCGTTGTTGTTGTTGTTGTTGCTTATTACTAGTAATACTATTATCACTGTATTATTTGCAAAGTAAACAATAATAAAAACACAATAATATTTTGTTGTTGAGAAATTATAAAAAATTACAAATTTTTATACATTTAAGTGTACATTGTTTATTAGATCGACGACGACGACGATGACAATAAATTTTATGGTTGTGGGGATCTAAATTTATTGCCCTAATTAAATGTGGATGGTGCAGAATTATAATATAATATTTGATTGACCTATGACCTATAAAATAATTGTTGCTGGTTGCCACCTTGAGTGAGACTATTTTAAAACATAATTTGTATTACCGATATACCTTGTATGTACACTATTTTTTTGAGGGATATTTCTTTGAAGTTGTTACGATTAATCATTAACCGACATATCTGAGTCTACCAGCCTGTCATTTAGCTAAATAAAAATATACACAAAAATAAACTTTCTCGTATATCCAGTGGCGCCACGTCATGCATTTATATTTTATTTTATTTTAATCTGAATATAGATTTTTATTGTTTATGAACAATGACTGGAGCGAGGGATGAGATCATATCCACAATGTGTATATATACATATCTACAATAACAAAAGATTTTCTAATACTCCCATTTTTTTGATGGCCATCCTGATACACATTGGAATGTTTAAGTAATAAAATGAAAATTGCAACCAAATCCAAAATTTTGGCTAAATAATAATGTGGCCTGGCACATCATGAATATTAATTTGCATTAATTAATTAAATTATAAAAATAAAAATTTGATGACATTTCTTTAATTTAATTCAAAATTACCTCAACGATTGAAATAATTGCGCAAATTCGTTGATGATTAGACAGATTTTTTTTTTCTTTTTTCGGTAAAACAAATTATTGATTGGAACGTGTTCGATGACGTAAAATTGTTTGTCTCTATATATAGACGGTTGCGTTGTACGTAATTACATATATTGCGGTGTGGAAATTGATGCGGGAAAGTGATACAAAATTTTGATTTAGGTATATAGAGATAAAAGATTCATTATGATCCATAAATATACGTACATTGTTCTGTATGTGAGTTTTCTAATGGGAAAAACCCCTAGATTGTTGGTTGGTCTAAAAATAGAAGATTTCCTTATTTTTCTATAAACTCATTCTCTCGAGCGCTCGATACCTTGTAATATATTTTTACTGATGGAAATGTTATTTTTAACATTTTTAGTGGTTGCTCAGTTATTTGTGCTCTGACGTATTCCAGGGTTCATGTACCAAATTAATGTGAGTGTACATATTAAAATTACAAGGCAGCAGGCATAATTATAATTGACTTTTGAAAACACATAATTATAATTGACTTTTTGACAGTTTCAAATTTAAACTTATTTCGTCTTCGATTCACCAAATAAGATCAATCTGTGACGCAATCGACTGATTTTTCTGCTGTGAAGTTATTCGATTCGCCCAAGAAAATCAATCGGTCGAGCAAAATTTTTGCTCGGTTATAAATCTTGATTTGTTGTCAGATTTACCCCTCATTTACTAATACCAACAACAAATACTGTCATTTCGCTGTCATTTTATTGCTATGCCTACTCAAATAATATGTTCAATAATATTTTTCAGTGCTAGTTTACGACCATTTTCTGATGAAAAATTTTCAACAGGCAACCAATCGACATAGTCTATTTCGTAAACAAATTTCCCCTTCCGAACATAATTCTTTTGTTTTCCATATAAAATATATTGAATCTGCTGAAAAATTTTCTTCAGAAAATGACTCAAAAGTCAAAAATCCACACACACACACACATAAAAATAACCGGGCAATTTGATTTTCTTGTTCGTTTCACGGAAAACTGTTAATCTAACAAATTTTGTGCTTAGGTTGTAAGGCTAAGCGTTTGCTTGATTAGCGAAATTATCTAATTAAATTACCGCTGGTGGGGTTTAATTAGATGGAGAATTAGAAACTACACTTTTGGTGATTAAGTTTATTCTGAATTCTTTTTAATAAATTTCGAGTTTAAATACATTTTTAGAAACTGCTTAATAGTATGTTTTTACAATGCGGTTTTTTTATAATGTTGTGGATATTCTGGATATTCTTACATTCTAAACTATTTTGCATAGTTGACAAATTGTATGTATGCATACTTCCGTTATTAATATTTCGCTTTATGCAACCTATGCGATTTTTCTGGAAACAATTTATTTATTTATTACTTAAAATTAAAATAAATTGTACTCATGTTCAGTTACAAGATTGAACATACTGCGGGGCCAACAAATTTAGGGACCTTGGCCGTGGAATCGGTCGTTGTGGTGGAGTGATATCTCTGGATGCATGTCGTCGTTTTTTCCTGCGTTGAAAAAGATATACCAGAGTTATGATTATGCCGGCTGCCATTAATGTATATGTTAGCACGTAATGATGAATATGGTGTCCGAACTGTGGTACATCGATGACCTCCGGTAGTTTCGCTTCGTTGATTTCTTGTAGAATGATAGATTTTTCTAGTTCTGCAATCTCGTTTGTAATGTTGTCGCCCTTTTCAATTGATAGAAATTTTGCTGGGGTATCCATTGGTTGGGATGTTGGTTTTTCAGTTGTCATGCAAACAAACATTGCAAAATATCCCTTATGTGCTTTATGCACTCTTCCCCTTGTTGTACGAATCAGAAGTGGTCCCGCATAATCGACTCCGGTTCTCAAAAATGGTCTTCCGGGCGTGATGCGTACTGCTGGTAAATTTCCCATGAGCTGCGTTCTTGATTTAGAATTGAACCGATGACAACTTATACACTTTGATATAAAATGTCTTGTTAGATTTCGACCATGTATGATCCAGTATCTGGTGCGGAGATGTGCCAAAGTTAATTGTGTTCCTCCATGCATCGTTTGTTCATGTGCTTCTTGAATCAGCGGCTTGGCGATTAGATGTTCTTGATTAGATGATTTGACGTAAAACCACTGAGACGGAGTAGTTATCTTCTGGATACCCGAGATTCGATTTGCTACAAATGTTTTAAATTTATGGGGCTTGTTTTTCACCCATCCTAGCACAATCATTGAATCCGTCCAACAATATTTCGGTGTTTCATCAAATTTCATATCTTGCTGCACCTTGTTCATTAGGTTCGTAAATAAACTTGCTCCGCATAACTCTAGCTTTGGCAATGTTAACTTGGTTGATATTGGGAGCTACTCGTGTTTTTGCTGTTAACAATGTTGCCCTGTTTGAGGTTCTGTTCTAGAAGTATATCACTGCTGCGTAAGCTACTTCGGAAGCATCACAAAATCCATGTAATTCTCCTGGGAGAGTTGAGTTGAAATGAATCCACCTTGGAATCTTTATCTCCTCTAGTTTTGGAAGGGATATATAATACTGTTGACATTTATTTTCTATATCTTCTGGCAGGTTTTGATCCCAGCTTACGCCGGAGATCCAAAGTGCCTGCATTAAGATTTTGGTTTGTATCAGGGTTGGAGATAACCACCCTAATGGATCAAATAATTTGAATGACTCAGACAGCATTTTTCGTTTGGTCATTTTCCCAATTTAGTTGTCGAGGTTCGCCTTAAACTCAAATGTATCAGTGCCTGGATTCCAAATCCAAATCAATTCTAATGTCTTTACTGCTTCATCGTCAAATGTAATGGGTTCGAATGCTCTCGAGTCTGGATCGACACCTTGTATGAATTGAGGATGATTAGAAGTCCATTTTCTTCAGATATGGGGCAGATGCCATGCCAAACGTTACTGTTGTTAGCTGATATGAATTTATCGTTTGGTCGGGGGATGTTCTCCATAATATTTTTTTAGTACTGTTGATCATCGGGATGTACTTTTATTTGTCGGTACATTTGTTCTATGTCCGCTGTATACGCTATCTTGTATTTTCTCCATCGTAGTAGAATTGACATCAGATCCCCTTGTAATTTGGGGCCCACGAGTTGTATTTCATTTAAGCTGATATTGTTGCTCGTTTTTGCCGATGCGTCAAATACTACTCTAAGTTTGGTTGTAGTACTAGTAGTTTTGATCACTGCATGGTGAGGAATGCAATATTCGTTGTTGTTATGTTCCTTACTCTCAATCAAATGCCCCTGATTGTAGCATCCTTGTATGCACGCCCGATAATCTTTAGAAAATTCACTGGCCAGTGACAATCGCCATGATATGCTTTGTTTAAAAGGAAGTCGTACTATGTAACGACCATCTGTGCCTCGTCGGTAATTCTGCTGGTAATGTTCTTCACACAGATTTTCTTCTTCTGTATAAAGTTTCTTGGGTTGTATTTCTTCTATTTCCCAAAATTTCTTTAATTGGTTGTCGATGTCTGTCAAAGTGATCAATGGCTTGATCTTGGATGGCCTGTTGGTTGAGGTATTTCCGAATATAATCCAACCTAGCACTGTCTGTTGTGCAATTGGTTCTCCTTGAATTCCTTTTACAACCTGGTCCATCAAAATATTTGGATAGTAATCGGCACCCAATAAGATGTCGATTTTGTTCGGTTGATTATAGTTCGGATCGGCCCATATTAGGTTATTTAAATGTTTCCACTTTCTACTGTCGAAATGTTGTTCATGCAGGGACCGTGTTATTTTCGGTAATACCAATACTTCCATTTTCATGGAGAAACTTGACGAAAATCGGGCTGCTACGCGAAAGCTAACTATTCTTGTGGCGGTTGTAATTTCGCTCTCGTTTATGCCACCAATCTCCATGTGAGTTTTCTTGGTAGGTTGCTTTATTTGATTAGATGCCTCCTCGGTGATAAATGAAATTTGTGACCCGGGATGCAGCTTAGATTGTTGTCTGCCAGCCTGCACTTGGATCATTGCCGTGGCTAACAATGTGCCAGTTGGTTGCTCATCGAGGTTCGAACGTGTTATGATCACAGCTATCCAGAAATCATGGGATCATATTGGTTACAGAGAGGTCCATCCAAACGATACAGTGAAAAACTGGATAATCTGGAAAAAAAATTCGGGGGTTTGAAAGTCTCATGATCACAGCATTTGTTTCATTGGAGTGACATCCGTACGATACAATGAAAAATTTGAAAAGTTTATGTCGTGTTCGATTAAGCAAAAAAAATCAATCTGTGACGCAATCGATTGATTTTTGTGATGTCAAGTTGTTCGATTTGCTTAATAAAATCAATCTGTCGAGCAAAATTTTTGCTCGGCTACAATTCTTGATTTTTCGATAGATTTAACCCTCTTTTACTAATACCAACATTATTTTTACTAGAACTGTCATTTTTTGTTATTCTCAATTCAAATATTACATACAATTATATTTTTGAAGTCGTCAGAAACAGACACACATTTAAATAACAGCGCAATTCGATTTTCTTGTTCGATTTACGGATTGATTTTTGAAAGAGGTGAAAAAAGCGAATCGAAAACGACATTAATTTGGTCAAATTTTTTTTAATTCTGTAGGTTGTTAGATTCGATCGATTTGCTCTTCCAATGTATGACGATCCCAGCTATCTGGGATGAAATCAAGGTCTTATATTGGTTTCATTGCAGCCCGTCTGTACGATACAATTAAAAAATGAGAATGTTAAGTTTGGCCAAATTTATAAAAAAAATTCTGTAGCTCGTTAGGCTCAATCCAATTTTTGAAGATTGCCCTTCTGATGTGTTATGCCAGAAATCATGGTCCCAGCTATCCAGAAATCATGGTCTCTTTTTGGTTAAATAAGCGTCCAAAATCTGTCCCTGCCAGACTCGATTGATATTTAAACTTACTTCCAGAGATTAGTATCTTACATGTGTTACAGAGACCTCTTCATACGATACAGTGACAAAACTGAAACATTTGGTTTTGCCATATTTTGTTAAAAAAAATTTTATAGCACTTTATACTCGATCAAAATTTTTATCCAATAGCCATGGTACTCATTTTTGCTTCATTCACAAATACAGTGAAAAAAATACGAATTTTAAAAATTATTTTTCTTCTTATTGGCTCAAAAATCGTTTACTCACTCTCTCTAAATTTGACTCATATTCTGTCTTACAACGTACCGCTAAGTATAAAAACTTAAATTAAATCAAAACGAAATGATTTCAATTTGCTAAGAAACAGATAACACCAAAACCAAAAGCATTTAACAACTATACAAAAAATAAATCGCAAAAACCAGTCATCTCGAAACATGACATCACACCCTACAATATACAAACTAAGTATTCAGCTTCGTTAAATTTTTACTGTATCTCCGCGAATCCTCATACAGCAACACACATGTATACAAAACAATACTAACCCGTATAAAGTCATTCACTTATTTACAAAAAAAATTAAAATGAAATTCCCCAAAATTATTCGCGACTCGCCAAACAAAAAAATTTAAATTTTAAGACGTGATTAAAATGCAGTCGCGCGCAACTTCGCGAAAATCAACAAAAACTTATTATCTACGCCTAAATTATGTGACCTGTCACTAAATATATTCGCGATCATTTATACTCCATAGTCCAATTTATTGACGCACTAATACAATCAAAAACAAAAATCATCATCGTCATTCTTATTTTATTTTGTATTTCCCACTATAGCAGAATGAAAATTAGTGAAAATTTATAACAATAACCTATAAATACAAATACAACCATGGATATAGAAAAATTATGATAATCACAAGTGTTGCAACAAAAATTAGAATTGCGTGAAATTTTATAAAATTAACAAAATTACAATATTTGGAATCATTTCTAATTTTTCGAAATTCGGTCCATGCCAAAAATGATGGCATCCGATACAGCAGCATCATCAACAACAACTAGCACAAATAATAATGTTATTGAAAATAATACGGATAGTGAGCCACCATCTCCCAGTGAAAACCAAGCACCATTTGAGAAGCATGAGACGGTCGAAGAAAAGGTGGCAATGGCGACGGACGAGGAAAAGGAGGAGAAGGAGGTAACAAAAAGCACCGAAATTATTAATGCTACTAGCCGTCGCGACGAAAATGATAAATCCGTTGATAATTTAGGATTTATCGACGACGATGATTTTGATGATGATGACTACGACGATGGCAGTGTAACACTACGCCGCGATGATTTTAACGCCCTAAACGCTATAAATAATATGCATCAGATATCATCATCGCTTGTATTTAGCGATGAGAATGACAGCAGCGATAATGATAATGAATTAACATCATACAAATCGAATAATTTATGGCGCATTGATAATTCATCGATACTGAAACAAGTACAGCGCAAATCTTTTATTCATCGGAATTTGGATTACACAACAGCAAGCACCACATCAACATCATCATCGTCCACCACACCTTGTATCACATTGCAATCACAAAATCGACCCACATCGCTACCAATCACTAGTCATATACAATCGATTGCACCGTTAGCGGTTGTGGCACAGCAAAATAGTTTTGATTATGGTACGTCATCATCGTCACAGTCGTACGTAAATGGAAATGGATCAGCGAGTACTAATGGTACGACGAATGGTACAACACCATTTAGACGTGACTCTTACATTCGCCAGAGTTGGAATAATTTGTTTAAGCGGAAGGGTAAAACGTCGCGCGATGAAAGTGCCCGCCAATCAAAAGAGTTGAATGGGAGCAGTGGTAATAATAGTGATGTGCTGGTGGAAAGTGTGGAGGATACAACACCGTCGCCGAATAAATCATTTGATCGGGTTATGGGATTTGTGCGGCGCAGTCATAGTCGGAATAGTTCGAGCAGTAGTGCGAATAGCTATCGGTAAGTGATTTTATTGTTTATTAAGGAATATTTTTTTTTTTAGCACAGCTACAAAATTTGATTGAAATTTGATTCAAATTTGAATTGAATTTGAATAGAATGAATATTTAAATGTGCTAACACTTGACCTATCAAATATATTATTGCATCATGATGTGATCGAAATTGGAATTAAACAACATTTCAATCTAGTTTGAGTAGAATTTGAAGAAACTTGAATGATTTTGATGATAATTTTAAAAAAAAATTTGAAAAAATTATTGTCTCTAGATTGAATCTAATTTGATAGTAATCTTTTGAAAATTTTAAGAATTCATAAATAATTTTTAGAACATTTCCAAATTCCAGCTTGAATAAAATTTGAAATTACATAATTAACATTTGTATGAAAGATTTTTGCACAAAAAACACATTTCTTGAATTATTTGATTGTGCCAATTCTGAGCATTTTTTAAGAAAATCCAAAATTGGATTAAAATTTGAATGAAATTCAAACAGAATGAATATTTAAATGTGTTATATTGGCATCTATCAAATATCTTATTGAATCATCGACGAAACCGAAATTCGAATTATCCAAGATTTCAAACTGTATTAAATTTATTAATTCATTCTTGATCTAGTTTGAGAAGAATTTGAAAAAACTTGAATAATTGAATTGTTGATTACATTTTAATTACTTCTAAAAATTTTATTGAAACGAATTTGGAATTTTTTTTTTAAATTTCCAAATTCAAGTTTGAATAAAATTTGAAAATGTGAAAATGTTTGTATGAAATAAATTTTGTAAATTGGTCCCGTTTACAGTTTAAATCCAATTTCACTAGCAAATTTTTATTCCAAAGAATTTGAATTGAATTATACGAAGAAGGTGGATTCAATTTTTAAATGTTCCATTACTTTAATGCCAATTCATGGATTTATAGTTTGTATTGAATCGGAACAAGCAATAACTTATTGCTTGCTCTTGAAATTCGTTTTGTTTCAACAAGCTTGGTCAAGTTTGAACAGAATTTCAAAAAGATTTGAATAACAATATTAGATTGCTGCACTGTCTTAGTTATGCTATTTAAAAAATAAAATGAGTTTGTTTAATTCTCAGATTCGATTCAAATTCAATTCAAAATTCGATATATTGTTCAAATCAATTTCATTTGGATTAAAATGTTCGATTTCGAATTGACCGTGACCATAATAAATCATACCTTCTTTCAAGAATTTGTGTTAAGTTTGATTCCAGTTTGAATAAAATTTGAACCAAAATAATATTTGCAATTTTAAAATGATTTCTATCAAATTTCTTATTGTAACGTGTATTTAATATAATTCAAACTATGTAAAACAATTTAAATTATTGAATCAAGTTTAAATTGTTGATATTATATTAAAATTGCATTCAAAAATCGCTACAGTATTCCAATCAAATATTATTTCATTTAATTTGTCTCAAGTGTCAATTGAATCTGATTGTAATTCCAATCATCATCAATTATTTTATTAATGTGATGATGGTAAAATTATTTAAAATTTTATTCCAGTTTGAATAGAATTTAAAGATTCTTCCTTGAATGACACATTTATTGTAAATAGTTTTCATTGAATATTTACGCATTGCCAATCAAGTGTTATTCAAATCTTATACATAATTTGATTCAAGTTAGAATTGAAATTGAACCCAGCTTTTCTACATAATTTTATTATTTCATTTAAATTTTTTAAACTTAGGATACAATTTGATTTCAGTTTGAGAAGATTTGCGACAAACTGTAGTTTGAATACAATTTAAAGAAATTTAATTTTTTTTTTTTTGATTCATTTATCAATTCAAAGTTACTGTAAAACATTTTTCGACATACATTTGTGTGTATTGTAATGCTTGAAATACTAATGATGATTTAACTCGAAACGTATTCAAAACAAAAGTTCAAGTTTGATAGTGTCGATGACACTTAAAATTCTCTTTTTTTTTGTAAATTAGTTTCTAACAAGGTTTCAGAGTGAATTGATTTCCTTTCGAAATTCCATTTCTTCGATTTACCAAAATTTGAATTAAAAAAGATTCAACCAAATGTTTTTAAAATTTAACGAATATTTAAATATCATTCAAATTTCGATTACATTTTTCAATAAAGAAAGCGTTCCGGTTTGAATAAAATTTGAACAAAATAATTATTTGATTTTAACAAGTTATTTAGGTATTGGTACTACTTAAACTTTGAATAACAATTTCAACGATAAAATTTCCAAATTTTATTAAAATTTGATTCCAGTTGAATTGAGTTTGAACAGAATTAACAGGTAACTAAAATCTTTTTGAAGTATTTCATTAGTTTTAGGTCGAACACGTGTTGTATTTATACATTTTGATGAATATACAATAATTTAAATAAACTGGAATGACTTAATGTAATTTGAATAAACTTGAATCAAATTTACGTAAAACACCAAATTTGATTTATTTCTCAATGAAAAATGAAATAAAATGTTTTTATTCAAAATTGAATCTTATTTGATACCAATTCAATTTTATACTAAATAGGTAGTCGATTCTTCGAAAATCTTTGGGTTCCAGTTTGAATAATATTTGAAAAAAATTAATATTTATATGTAAGTTGGCATAATAATTCCTGTAACAAATTGGCGGTATGAATTCAAATTTTAAAATAATTTACTAAAATATAAAAAAAATTCCTATCAAACTGTAATCAAAACTATTTGATTTGAAAGAAAGAATTTATGTAAATTAATTGGTTTATTTGTACGCTTTATGCATACAACGCTCATAAATTCATTTCATTTGTTCAGTTCAAATGTCAAATGTAACATACAGTCAGTTAAATGTATGTAATGCCAGATTTAATTGAATTTGAAAACAACGATTCTCATATTGCCCGATTTGTTACGTTTTATCAAGTTTGAACAAAATTGTTGGAAATTTGAATGTCGTTGATTTTATTAAATTGATTCCATTGGAAATTTATTAACTGAAAACTCAGATTCGATTCAAATTCAACTCAAAATTAGATATATTGTCGAATTTAAGTTTACGAGTTTGAATTAAGGATCATAATAAATCCCAATATTTTTCCAAGGTTTAATTCCAGTTTGAATATAATTTGAAACAAAATAATTTCTAATAATATTTGAATAATATTTGCAATCAAACTGCTTATTGCTTATGAAATCGTTGATATTTAGTTCAAATTTCAATCAAAATTCTGTGAATTATTCCAATTAAATTGTATTTCACTTCATTTCTTAATTTGCCTCTATGTCTTGAATTTAAATATTCTGGATTAAATTGGAACAAAATCTCAAAAAATTTGAATGACAAACTTTTGGAATTTGATTTTGTCATGGTAATGAAATTCTTCAATTTGATTACCATGAAATATATTTTTATTTTGTGAAGCAACAATTTGGTCAAATTATATAACAATTCAAACCGCAATCAACACTTTGTGTGAAAGTAACTTGATGAAATATTTCAAATTTTGAATTTTATTCAAATAAAATTTGATTACTTTCACAAATAAAACTTTCGTAAAATTTAAATTTAATTTGAAATGATAATATTCGATAAATTTGAATAAAATTTCAAGTTTGAAAAGAATTTGCTTTACAAGGTACTAAAATTAAATTTACATTACAATTTAAACTGCAATGAGTTTTTTTTTTATCAAGATTGAATTAGATAGATTTGGAGGAATTTCAGATAAAATTTTGTAGTATGATTTTTAAGTTTTTTTTTTGTTGTAAAATGAATTCTTAATATTTCAAACCCGTATAAAATTATTTCATGAACCCGTATAAAATTTGATTCCAGTTTGAAAGAATTTAGTTGCTTATTAAAATTCGATAAATTGCTTAATTCATTATTAAATTTAAAGTTGATTTTTCGGCATTTTTTATAGACAAATATATTAATTGTTCATGGCAATCCCATTATTTTTTATTACAGACAGACAAATTAAATTCTTATTAAATTTAAATATTTTGGCTAATATTTGGATGAATTTTATCATAAATAAAATTTTCTCGAAATACATAGTCCTTTAGTTTGAATCCAGTTTGATTTGAACTAGAACTGATTAGTATTTGAAAAACGTAATTGCCATCAAACTGGATTTCGAATTATATTTATATTTAAACTAAAAACAACTTTAACTATCCAGCTTGAATATTAATTTGAATACAATTCAGACGCTAATCAACTATCAAGATCAAGTTTGAATAAAATTTTATTTATTTATTTATTTTATTTTTTTTTTTTTTAATTTCATTATTTCCTCGTCACTAAAAAATTTGAATTAATTTTGGTGCAAAATTCAAGTAAAGGAACGTAAAGAACCACTCATATTTGAATCATATAGCCTTCAACATTTCATGATTGAAATTGGATGATTAAATCACTTTAAGATTAAATAAGACTTCCTTCATAATATCAAATCTTTTAATAAATTTTTGAATTTTTACATAATTTGATTCCAGTTTGAATAGGATTTGAATTTACTCAAAAGTAATTCAATAAGCTAAAATGACTTTAGCCGTCTTTACCAAGTTTGAATTAGATTTTATCAAAGGACAATTAACTATTAATTTCAATTAACTAGGTATTTGAATAGAATGTGAATACCGGCATTTTTCAAAATTGAAATTTAGGGTTTGCACGATTATTCCTTCCCATCAAGCATCATAATGCTACTAAAATTAGATTGAATAAAATTTGAATAAACTCATATAATTTTCGCAGGATGATTTTCCATTCATATTTTTTTGTTCAGTGAGTTCAAAGTCATAAAGCCAAAATTTGAGAGGTAGCCATTCTTGTTGAATTCAATTTGCCTTTAAAGTTTCATAGATTTTTTAATTCAGTATTAAATTAAAAAATTTGGCTAGAGTTTGATCAATTTTAATTTAAATAGTCTACTAGTTTAAATTCAGTTTGATTTGAAATTGAACACACTAAGTCTGATTTCATCAATGGGTTAAGTTTGATTATAACTTGACGGATCTTAAATGACAATTCTGTTTACAATACTATACAATAAATTTTGATGTTTTATTTGGTTCTAACTTCATATTTGGATTAAACTTAATCTTGATTAAATTTTCGCGATATATTTCCAACAAAAATTTTGATTGACATAAATTTTGTAAAATTGATTGTTGCATACGTACTGCACTGTTAAAATTTTATTTTAATCTATCTGAAGTTGTTAGAATCATTGGAATGCTGCATGGAACTGGAATGCAAAATTTTTCTTAAGCTTTTATATTAAAAATGTATTTCAAAACCGATCAAATTTTAGTGGCACGGCCTTTTCAACCATTTTCATTCAAATTTGATACAAATTGGCTCTGTTCAAATTCTATATAGTGGGTTTAATTTCCGTTTTAATTTCAAAAAACCTTGCATAAATTGGTTGCTAGATCTGATTGAAAAAAAATCTGGAGTTCTGGTCAAATTTTATTCAAACTTTAGATTGAATGCAATGTGCGAAAAATAGAATTTTGCAATAATCAATTTACAAAATTAATATCATTCAAGTACTTTCAAATCATATTCAACTATTGTTAAGAGTTTGAATTTACTAACATTATGTTGCAAAAGTCTCTTTGAGATTCAAATACTAAGTTTATTCCAAATAGAAATTTTATTTGTATTCCAATTCAAACTCAAATTTGAATGGTCTCTCTCTTAATTTTTTAATTACTTTTAGTACATCATCTAATGTCAAGTATAAATAGAATATGAGAAACACATTCAGATTTTGATGAGTACATTTCAATTAATTCATTCTTATGTTTGAAATGAATTTGAAAGTACTTTCATTTTAATGTTCCAAAAGCTTATTCGTTCAAAAAATCTTACTCCGTTTTAATTTAAAAATTCTTGAACTGGTTTGAATAGTGTTTGAATCATATACATTTTGCAAATTAATTGCTTTTAAAATTTTATGATTTTGTAATTTTAATTAACTTGAATCAAATTTACGTAAAAAACCAAATTTGATTTATTTCTCAATGAAAAATGAAATGAAATATTTGTACTCAAAATTGAATCTTATTCTCGGTAGTCGATTCTTCGAAAATCTTTGGGTTCCAGTTTGAATAATATTTGAAAAGAATTAAAGGTGACATAAGAATTCCTATAACAAATTGGCATAATGAATTCAAATTTTAAAATAATTTACTGAAATATAAAAAAAATTTCTATCAAACTGTAATCAAAACTATTGATCAAATTTGAAATGAAATTTGATTTAAAAGAAAGAATTTATGTAAATTAATTGGTTTATTTGTGCACTTTATGCATACAACGCTCATAAATTCATTTCATTTGTTCAGTTCAAATGTCAAATGTAACATACAGTCAGTTTAAATGTATGTAATGCCAGATTTAATTGAATTTAAAATCAACGATCAATCAACTTATTTCTTATATTGCTCGATTTGTTATGTTTTATCAAGTTTGAACAAAATTGTTGGAAATTTGAATGTCGTTGATTTTATTAAATTGATTCCATTGAAAATTTATTAACTGCATACTCAGATTCGATTCAAATTCAACTCAAAATTAGATATATTGTCGAATTTAATTGAATTTTATTTTCCGAGTTTGAATTAAGGGTGATTATAATAAATCCCATTTTCTTGAATATAATTTGAAACAAAATAATTTCTAATAATATTTGAATAATATTTGCAATCAAACTGCTTATTGCTTATGAAATCTCTGATATTTAGTTAAAATTTCAATCAAACTTCTGTGAATTATTCCAATTAAATTGTATTTCACTTCATTTCTTAATTTGCCTCTATGTCTTGAATTTAAATTTTCTGGGTTAAATTGGAACTGAATCACAAGAAATTTGAATGACTTACTTTTGGGATTTGATTTTGTTTGAAGAGTTTTGATTGTGAAGCAACAATTTGGTCAAATTATATAACAATTCAAACCGCAATCAACACTTTGTGTGAAAATAACTTGATGATATATTTCAAATTTTGAATTTTATTCAAATAAAATTTGATTCCTTTTCACAATAAAACTTTCGTAAAATTTAAATTTAATTTGAAATAATAATTTTCGATAAATTTGAATAAAATTTTAACAAAATAAATATTTTAGTTTGAAAAGAATTTGCTTTACAATGCAATGAGTTGTTTTTGATCAAGATTGAAATTCCAAAAGCTTATTTGTTCAAAAAATCTTACTACGTTTTAATTTAAAAATTCTTGAACTGGTTTGAATAGTGTTTGAATATTTTGTAATTTCAATTGGAACTGAATACCAATATTGTGTGAATCCCTATTTGAATAGAATTATTCAGACAATCCTGCGATTGTTAAGCAAAATAAAAATTCGGTACATTTTCAGTTGAAATGACAATCAAAATGTGTCTTTTAAAAGCAATTAAATACTCTTTTGTTAATTTTTGTTGTCTCAAACGTTCCGGTAGAATTCAAGCACCAATGAGCATTTTTTGAACTTCGAAAAATTAAAGCCAAACACTAGACTGTCACCATCAAATTTAATTCGTAAATCATAATATCATATTGAGGAGAAGTTTTTCATAAAAGGTGTAGCTACACAAATTCACATAAAGAAAACAAAGAAAAGTGTAATCGTACATAAAGCAAACGTAGCCACAAATTATAGTTAATTATTCTCAAGAACCTTCATTGACACAAATTTACCATGACCTCTGATAATTTTTTTTAACCAGTCCGCAAGTTGGTTGGCGCTATAGGCTCATCTTAGGCACCGTTCAGTAGCCTAATTTTGTTTGAGATAGGTCTTAATCGCCCTGAGGAATATGTAGATATAAAGTGCCGGAAATAATTTCTTATGAGATCAATTTCTTCTTTCTTTGTATTTTCCGCATAGTCCACGGCAATAGTTTTAAAACCATCCGCGCATATTTGTTATCGACGCTATGTGTGGGTAGCAAATGTGTATGGCTCATTTCAGTAGATACAGATTTTAATTAAAGGTTGTCAAAATCCGAGTGTGCTTGGTTTAAATTTGTATCACACATACTGTACATCATGCTAATTTAATCATCCACACAAGGTTCTTAAGAATCTTTAATTAAAATCTGAATCTGCTAATAGCACCAATCACAACAAACGGATGGTCTTCAAAATGTTGTAATGGTTAGTGGGCATCAATTTAAGTTGATTTCATAAGGTTTTATTGCCAATTATTATTAATTTCAAATTTGCTGCCCTAGATAGTGCTCGCTATAATAAAGTGATCCCATGAGAATTTATTCCCGTCACTTAATGTTCCTCAGGACGATTAAGATGTTTCTCTGATAAATTAGGCTATAAACTAAGACGTCTCTAACACCAATCCCAATATACAGATTGGCATACAATGTCAATTTTATTCCATAGAAATTTAGACCAAGCAAATACGACTGTTGAGAAGCTTTGTATCAGCTAAAATCGGTCATAACACCAATCACAACATATGGATTTTGAACTATTGATTGATCGATTTTGAGTGTACGACCAAGCCTTAAGCCGGATCTTCCGGTAATTTGAATTTGACGCCGGGCCAATCAATTTAGAAGGATTGAAATCGACCCGATTACGGACATCTTAGCTCATTTGCAAGCCATTGCACGGTTTGGGCAGTAGAGCCTACCGAGACTCAATGAACGGGTATGATGAAAAGTGATTTATCCCAACCACATTATTCGTAACTGAATTTTCAAAAAAATCAGAGGGTCCGATGCGCTCAAAACGGAATTAGCCAGATGTTTGGATTGACAAACCTATGTGGGTTATCGTAGATATTCGATTCCTTTTTACTTATGTCATAGTGTTATTTTGAATAAGAAAGTGTGAGGATTCCTTATTCTTCAGAGATTATGTTTTAGATCGCGGCGACTCGCTTTAAAACATCGAGAGAGACGCTATAAGTAGGTACCACTAGAAGAAAGGTGCTCAGTAATTTAGCATTTTATGTGTATTATTGATGAATCGGTATCTATTTACATTAATATTAATTGATTTTCAGACTGCTTCGAAATTTCATTGGAATCGTAGATTAGGAGTAAAATATGGTGGCGGAGTAATCAGCTCGAATGGTGTACACTTCCATACTTTATGCTTTGATAATTTTAAATTCTAAATTTAAGTGATTTTGACCATAAATCTGTTTCTTAATTTAACTTAAGCAATCACTTCACGCTTGAATATTGAAATGCCACATTTCTTTTGTTGTAATTATATTATAGTTGCCATTCCGCCCAAGAGAGTAATTTTAAATACGAAGAAATACTTTCGCTATAAAAAAAATGCAATTCCTAAAAAGACCGACCCTGCATGCGTAATTACGTCGTAAAACTCGAAATGTTTATGGCTCGACAAATGTGATACACCAAAGTACGAGTGTCAAAAAATGCGCCACTTCAGATATAGTTCGATATCCCATTTCTCAATTGCAAACTTAATCGCTTGAAAAATTTGGTGAGGATTTAAATTAGGGAACGAAAATGAAAAGCTAGTTCCAAAATGAAACAAGGAATGACCAAATCTGAAACAAACAACCCACCTGCAACAATTCTAGAAAAAGGCCATTGAATTTATTCCATCAATTCCACTTATTTAATACATTCAGAGTGATATCATCGACAGGTACAGACCCGCGAAAGAATAGCCCAATGATTTAAGAACCCTTGACTATGCCAAACTTTCTCTTTATCGAAACCAAAAAGCAAACCAAAGCAACCAACACAAACAAACGATAACTAGGCGTGGATTATAAACATTTCGTCCAGTTTACGAGCGTTCAATCACAAAGTGCCTTACATTTCCCATTACCTCCGTCCATCTCCAACTGTATGTCGTAAATTCCATATAGGTTAGGTTAGGTTAGGTTAGGTTAGGTTAGAGTGGCTGCTATCGCACACTTAGGCCAATAGTGGCCCATTGTGATACCACAAGATCTTATCCCCCCTTTACCCCTGAAACCATCCAGTGCTACTTATGTAGCGTAAAATATCTCGTACTCCACAGTTCGCGAGTTCCGAAGTCTGTCCATACCGTACACACCCAAGTATTTATGTCTTTATGTATGATAGTGCCGGACACGAGCATAGGAAGTTATCTATAGTCTCTTCCTCCCCCTCGTCCATGCAACTTCTACAAAAGTCATTTGTCTGTAGACCCAGCCTTCTCGCGTGTTCCCCAAAAAGGCAGTCTCCTGTCAGTATCCCTAAGACCAATCTTAACTCTCATCTTCCCAGGGATATCAGTGCCTTGGAGCGCCGCAAGTCCAGTTTTGGCCAAACCTGTTTTGCTACCCTGCACATGAGAGTGCTGGTCCATCGCTCATTTGTCAAGGCGATTGCCTTTCTACTGAGCGCCAATTTGAGCGCTGCTATAGGCCTCCCTAGACCTGCTCTTTCCGTCTGCATCTGGAGAGTCGTACCGTACAGAGCTAGTTCGTCCGCCCTGCAGTTCCCCGTGATGTCCGAGTGACCAGGGACCCAGATTATCTGGATACTGAAATACTCGCTCATCTCATTAAGAGATGATCGGCACTCCAGCGCCACCCGTGACCTTAGACAAACCGCCTCTAGTGACCTGACCGCCGCCTGACTGTCCATAAAAATTGCGACATCCCTTACTGATACCACAGTATGCTTCAACCATGTCACGCTTTCCCCGATAGCCGCCACTACAGCTTAGTACACGCTGCAGTAGTCAGGAAGACGAACAGAAATATTAACATTAAGCTTCACACAGAAGACTCCAGCTCCTACCTTACCATCTAGCTTAGAGCCGTCCGTGAAAAATTGCACTGCCTCGTTTTCCAGTATTGATCCGTCCCTCTAGGATTCCCTTGTAGGACAGACGGTCCGGAACCCTTTATCGAAGCACAATGTTGGTATAACATAATCTAGATTCATCAGTTCATCCCTTAGTGATCCAACTATCGTCGAGTGCCCCACCTGCAGACACTTCCACTGAGAGACAGCTGTAAGTTGCATAGCCACCTTGGCTGCCTTCTGCTTACCAAAAACCTCTTCTGGAATAAGGTGGAACATAACCTCCAAAGCGCGAGTAGGTGTCGTCCTAAGAGCCCCGCTTATAAGCATGCAGGCCGCTCTTTGCACCCTTTCCATTCTACTCTTGTATGTTTCCATCCTCTGAAGATCATATCCAGCCAGGGAAGGATGACTGCCAAGTTCCTCTGGATCTCCGCTGGTATAATCCTATCAGGGCCAGCCGATTTATAAGGCTTAAACCCGTTCATTGCCCACGCGATCCGTTCCCTATCCACGATGCCCTCCATTTCTATTGAAAGTATTTCTCGATGAGCCCCTGGCTCCGTCGAGTCATCGAGGCTTCCCGGAAATTGCGTATTTATTAGAAGATCCAGAGATTCCATACTAGAAGCTGTTCATGGTCCATCTGGCCTAATTAAATAACTAGGACTGGTTGGGTTGGTAGAAAGAATCTTCCTAATGTGGGAAGTCTCAAATACCTCTTCCATTTTACCACAGAAGAGTCTCTAGGGCCCCCTTTGTGCCTTTCTCTACTCTCTTTTATAATTCCTCAGGTCCTCCTTATAAGAGTCCCAATGACGAGCTTCCCTGGTATTCGTGGCCCTATTAAACCTACTCTTGGCCCTTTTTTTTTTTTTTTTTTTTTTTTCGTCCCTGCCCAAAAGCGGCTAGCACTACGACCTAAAATACTTTTGGCCCTATTAAGGCTACCCTACAAGCCTTCCGATAGGTCTCCAACCCAGTGGACCACCATGTCGGCTTCTGTTTGCCCCTAGGTTTTATCAGGAGGCATGCAGCATTAAATGAAAGATTGAATGCCTTTGTGACAATATCAACCATGCAATCCAGTTCTTCTACTGTCGCCGGAAGTTCTGGAACCTCCAGCGGCAATACCTCCTCTAACACCTCCCCATATTTGTTCCAGTTTGTCCTTCTAGGATTCCTGAAGGCTTTCCGGGTAACAAGGTTGACGTTGAGGTTATATATTACATACCGGTGATCAGAGAATGAGTGCTCATTCTCCACTCTCCATCCCCTGATTATATGAAAAATAGTATCTGACGCAAATGTCACATCCAAGACCTCCTGTCGATTCCTGACAATAAATGTTGGTTCTCGCCCGATATTGCAAACTAAAAGGTTAGTATTTAATAAGTATTCAAAAAATAACTCACCCCTTTCATTATTGTCTGTGCTTCCCCAGATTGTGTGATGCGCGTTTGCATCACATCCAAGTATGACACCTACCTTTCGTTGACCTGCTTCCCGGATCAATTCCCCCAGGTTATCCGGTGGAACCTCCTTCTCCCGATCCATATAGGCTGAGGCTAGCCATAATTTTTCACAGCCAACCTCAACGCTCGTCGCGGTAACATCCCCACTACTAAATTGAGGAAGAAGAAAAATATTCAAATAATTTTTCGCCAAAATACACGATTTGATCTTCTCAGAGTTGCCTGAGTATAATAATTTATACCCTTTCGTTCTAAGGCGACAGATCCTGTTATTGTTAATCCAAGGTTCTTGGATTAGCACCAAGTCCTCACCTGACTTAGTCAATCTGAGAACGAGAGCTGCCGAGGCAGCCTTCGTGTGATGCAGGTTTATTTGTACAATGTTAACCAATCTGACCTACCTTATTCATCTCTTCCTCTACTTCCCTTATCGGAAAAGTAACCCCTGGACAACCGCCGCTATCCGTCTTTTCGCCGCCCGCCTTCTCTTTTAATCCTTTTATGTGGTTGCCGTTGCCATCCCCCTCTCGCGGAAACTGGTTTTCCCCATCAGAGTCCAGAGAAAGGGAGCAGACTTGAACAACCGTCATTTCGGTATCCGTATCCGTCTCCGGAAGATCAACACCTTCCTTCCCGACGTTTACCTCAGTCTTGTTTCCCAGTTGCTTGTCCACTTCATCCTTCTTGTACACATTGAGAGTGATCGACCCGAATCCGAAGCTGATCACTCCCTATGTTTCCGCGAGGAGAGTTAGGGACTTCCTGTTTAACAGCATAACTGTCAACCTACAGCCTCCTTTGGCCTCCTCTTGTTTCACTATCTTCCAGTTCTTTGCAGGAGGATGTGGGTTACTGGCCTGGATGATCTCAATGACCTCCTCAGGCTTCTCTGGCTTGGTTGGCGACCAGACGCGTGCCCTCGGTCTGCTCGGAATTTCCTCCTTACTGACCGCTTCCATCTTCACGCCCTGCCGTACCTCGCCTACTTTGGACACTGCCATTCTATACAGATCCACCGATCTTTCATCTGAGCACGCAGTCGACTTAACGCGCCCCTGATACCACCCCGCATCCCTACAGGATGGTGGGGGTCCCGGATTATCTCTCAGGACTTCCAAAAATACGGAGTCCAGTTCGTTGTAAACCAACTTATATTTTTCAGTCGTAATGCTCCCGTCTTCCTGACCCCTGTCAATGACGGCTAACATCTAGGCAGGCTCCTTCAAGATTTCACCTGAACAACTTCATCTTTTGGTCATTTTGGGCTCCTGTGGTCACCTTGGCTCCTTTAGCGTCGCCCGGTACTTCCTCATCAAATGACCTCATTCTTTTCGAACCAAGATCCTTATTCAAAGTGCCGCTGCCGACAACTTTCCTCGCCCATTCCACAGATTCCTTTTGTTCTGCTTTTAACTGCCCCTCTGGGGTCACAGTCAGCCTTTTCAGAACTCTATGCGCCGACCGTTTTTCACGATTTCGTCGCTTCGCCGGAGGGACCCCTTCCGATCCCCTGCTTTTTTGTTTGGCTCCGGTTCCGCTTCTACCTGGCTTTAATGTCACGGTATTGCTTCCCCCGCCGCTAAGGAGGGGCCCCACCTTTAAGGTTCAAGCTACTTCCTTCTTTGTTGCTTCCCGGTTTTTGAAGAGTACCGGCCCCTATTTCTTTGATTTTGGTATCATTCATGCTATTCCCACGAGTATCGGAGAAACATGGGTCCACCTGTGCAGAGATCCGTATACACAGGTAAGGCTAAATACAACTGGAGGTCGCCAGGTATCCAGAGGGCTCCGTTAGCGACTGGGCTTTGTTAAATGGGCTCCCAGCCTAGTTGATCATCATCACGGGTCGATTAACACCCCGGCCTCCCAGCACCCCTTCCCTCCGCTCTACATTCTCTCTCTCATTCACCTATTCACATGGAGAGCCCAATCTAATGGGATCCATTCCATTCCCAGGGTCACCCGTTTATAGGGTACGTACCCCACTCATCACTCGCGGAGACTCCGGAGGTGCATAGAGGACGTGACCCACAGTCCGCCGTGGTTATTGGTCGATGGTTTTCTGGCGCCTTTCCTTGCTGGGCATCATAGGCACTCAGAATTTAATGAACTGAGGTTAACCACTCCCCAGTTCCCTGAGACTCTCCCACCAGCTGGACTGCGGTTGGGGGCGGCTTATTTAATTCACCGCTAACCTACCTATCGATAGGCCGTCCACTATC
This sequence comes from Tipula vernalis, assembly GCA_958295665.1. Lineage (NCBI taxonomy): Eukaryota > Metazoa > Arthropoda > Insecta > Diptera > Tipulidae > Tipula > Tipula vernalis. The sequence goes on from OY282559.1 coordinate 148,162,288, forward strand.
CACCACCTGTGACCCCCCCCCCCCTCCCCGATAGCTGCAGTACGCCACGGGAAATTTCCATATAAACAGAAAACTAATTGTGATTCAAGTGTACGTTTCGACCAAAGATCACACTGCCACTTTTGCAAGCAGTCCACATGGACAGTACACATATGTACATAAAATTCGCATCAGCACAAAATTTTTAATCTACATAGTGGGCGTAATGCTTTAGTAAAATAATTTTTAGTTTTTTAGAAATGTACAAAGCAATAGCAAAACAATTTTATTTGGTAAGTTTATGTGTTGGACTAACAATTAATTTTGTCTATTAGCAAATAAAAAAATTTGCTGTATTTCTGTGAGAAAAATTTAATTCGAATTACTCCTGCGCGAATTTTTCCTCGATCCAATCTCCATCCTCTATGTTGGTACGCCTCTTATTTTTCTTTCTAACGTTTACCAAAAATCGAAAAGTGTCAAAAAATATCGAAAAGTGACAAAAAGTGTAGACAAGTATCGTAAATTGTCAGAAGTGTTAAAAAATGATTTGGCAAAAAATATAACAAAAGAATTCAATTGTTTCTTGAAATACACCGGCCAATTTTGAAATCGTTCCACAAATGGAGCTAAAATTTTATACTTTCAATCCCCTTCATTGCCAAAAAGTCCTGTCAAGAAGTGTGGAAAATACAGATTTTCAAAGACCATCAAGCGCCAATCACAATATATGGATGATCTTAGACTTTATGCTATAGATAGTGCTCACTATAACAGAGTGATTCAATAAGAATATATTTTCGGCACTTAATGTTAAATTAGGCCATAAACCTAGGTGTGTTTAGTGCCAACTCAATAAACGGATTAACCTATGTACAATCACAACTATAATTCGTGCCTACATTTGTTTTAGGTAGGACTACACTTTTTTTGTTGTTTACACTTTAGGTGAATTTGTATAGCTACACTTTCTATGAACAATTTCTCCTTGGTACTAATCAATCTGATTCAATGTATTGGGTATTAAAATCACGATCAGCTCCAAAATTAGGATACCGATCATGAATGATCGGTTAAATAACAATAGTTTAATACTCTATCTAGATTAAACTCTAAAGATCACGATCACTTAACCTTTCTGTAGATTAAGTGTTTGCATGAAAAATGTTGCAAATTATTCTAAAAATCAAAATTGATCTTCAGGATCGTTAAAATAAAAATCTCGACCAAATAGCAATGAATGAAGGAAAGTGTTGCGATCAAGTGTAAAATGAAAGGTAAATGTTCCGATCAATTTTAATCAACTCGTACACTATTTCGTGGAAGTCATATTAATCTTGATCTTGTATTATTTTCAGTGACAACCGATCTATACCGTACTTATAATTAATACTTATTAAACCATACACATCCTTTCATCATTTAAGACCATTGCCACCTATTAAATAATTAAATAGAAAACTAAACTTCCCTTGAATTGTATTCTGACTTTTATCGAGGCTTAGAGACAAAACCTAATAAAAAAATTAAATTCATATTGTGGATAAGAAAATATTTCAATGTCAGTTTGGCGTGTATAGCACAATGAAATCAAGACGACGATTAATTAAAATAAAAATAAAATCCACCCACATCACTCAAATTCTGGATGTACATGATAAGCTGATAACATAATGTGCATATTAAATTTCATATTTACTTATGAGTATATAGTCAAGTGAGAGATTAAATTCTTCCCATTTCAATCACACAAGACTCGTAGAGTTACGTTTTATGTAAATTTCCATTTTGTTATTTCGACAGTGGAATTCTCATATCGTACAAATATGCACATATGAGCGGAAGTTTGATAACGTATCAATTTAGCAGAATGTTTTTAATTTGAACAATTGTTTTTAAAGTATAGGTAATTAGAGACGAAATACAAAAAAAAAAAACAAACAAAAAAAATTTGTGAAACATAATATCAACACATAAAATATTATGCGAGCTAATTAATTTTATTGGGTGCTAAATTTTATGTTAATTAGTTGAGCGAATGCGCGCGCTAATCATTTACCATCCAAGTCACACTTCATACATATTTTGTTGTAATTTCAGCCGCCCATATTAATTTAGTGCAGCTGACTACATTTTTTTTTTATGACGTCACTTAACTTGAATTCATGTGAGTGTTAATCAATGATACTTAGCTATGTGCAGACACACACACACACACACACGATTAACTAGTACACTATATATAATTATTACGTTTCTGATAACATGCTCATATGGTAACATGCGAAGGTCAATATCAATTTCATATGTGTGTACGAGTAGAATTTCTAATATTAAATAAACGCAAGCTATGAAAACAGTGGTGTCGATAAAAATGAAGGAAACCCGAATTATATTTAGGTAGACCGCATTGTATATTTAAATTTGTGTAGATATTCTGTGTGCGGTCAGTATAAATAGCACAAATGACTAATATACGTTTATGAAAATCAAACAACCACAGTCAATCTGAAAAACATTGATAGTGTTTACATAGTGAGAATTTTCAAAACTAATTTAAAATTATTTTCTTTTTAATTACAGGTAAGCAAACATCCATAAATTTATAATAAACAAATCTGTTTTAAGTATGTATGTAAGTATTTCCTGCATTTTATAAAAAATCTTCATCAAATACGGGTTAGGATCAAATAATTGCAAATAATTAAGCATCCAGACAAAAAAAAAATTAACAGCACAGTGCGGTATTATAATTTACTAGCTGGAAACTTGCGCTAAACCAGTTTTACGGAAAAAGTTACAGAAATACGTTTTATGTATTAAACCATTATAAATCAAATTACTTCCCATTGGACTATTAAATTACAGTCGGTTTGAAATATCTTACTTGATAGTAGAGTAGTCAAGTGAAGTGAGACACCGTTGGAAGTAAATAGTATAGTAAAGTAATTTTGTTTCGGATTAGCCGGAATTAGAGCTAGATTCTTTGAGATGTTGTCGCCCCTTCAAACAAACTCACAAAAACTACAAATTCCACTAGTCGATTCCAATATTGTTATGCAACTTCTTCAGCTAATTCTAATTTGTAGAAAAACATCGAGCTTCAATTATTTGTGCTTCCAAAGAAACCACTTTACTTCCAATGAAAAAATAAAACTTCTGTTTATCTATTCTGCATTTCTATTTCTGCATTTCCAAAACTAAAGTGCTTACTTCCAAGCTGTAAATAGCTTTTGCAATTTTGACCAATAGAGCCCAGTTTATATAAAATAACTTCCTTGAGGAATCAACATACTTATGTGTAATCACTTTAACTTTAGTAATATGTTTTAAGTGGCATTAGCATTCAGTAGATAAATTGCTGGGATTCCCGCATTTTAGGGTAGTTTAGCGCCTCGTTCGGTTACCAATTGTTAGAGCTAAAGCATTATTTGCTATTATTTAACCTATAGTTCTAAATTTGCTGATTCCATTGTAAACTTTTAGAAATTAAACATTAAAACGTATTTATTTCCTTTAGCTTCCATTTTTACTAGTAAATGGTTTGCTTGCTAGCTGATCGGGCATTTATACCATTAAGTTTATATAAAATAAGTTTTCCTAAGAATCGTTATTTTCAGGCAAATTGCGCCTCCACAGGAAAAACTCTTTTATTGGCACACAATATTTTCGACAAATTCTTCCAGTACCTGAGCCTGTTAAGTAATAGTATTGGTCATTATGGTGTAGGCCAACGTTTTGTGCTTCCAGTGAAGCAGTTAACTTAAATTTACAGTGATTCACATACTTCCAATATCAAAGAAGTTCTATATGTATATTTTTTAAAAGTTAGCTGATATTCATTATTAATACATTTAACATACTTCCAAGAAATAAAGAACTTTTAAATGACTATCTAACTATTTCAAATATTTTAGATTGCTGCTTCTATTGTATACTTTTTGTAAAATAAACATTAAAACGAATTTACTTGTAATAAATAAATTATTCCAATGCTGCTTTTACTTTAATCCAGTTGAATGTTCTGTTTAAAACTCAAATAGTTTTTAAAGCTTTCAAAAGTCCGACTATACTAAATGAATTAAGTAGTTTGCGACGTCTGATACTGATTTTGTTTAGCAAACCATCGAATGTTTCACTTTCATCTATAAGAAAAAATTACGCGGCAATAATAAAAATAGATGCTCGAAAGCCTAGCAAACAAGAAATTGCGATTCAATTAATCGTGTATATTTTTGCCTAAAAAATGATTTAGTTGCTAGCTGGTCGAGTGTATACATATATATGTATGTAAAATAATTTTTCCCATCAACCGTTATTTCCAAGCAACCCTGACAAAGTTGCGGTTCCATAGGAAAAAAATACTTTTATTAGCGTACAATATTTTGCCTAATACTTCCAGTCAGCTTGTTAAGTAATTGTTTGCGTTTTTGTGGTGTAGGGATCAGTAAAAGTTGTTTTTTTTTTTTTTTTCAAGAAACACGTCGAATTCCAAATGTTTTGTGCTTCTAGCGGAGCAGTTAAATTATTTAAATTTAACATGATTTATATACTTCCAGTATGCAAACTGTTGTATATGTATTTTTTTAAATGCAGCAAAAATATTTTAGTAATTATCATTTCATACTGGCATTTATTACTAGTCCATTTAACATACTTCCAAGTAATAAATAATTTTTTAATGACTATCTAACGATTTCAAATATTTTAGGGATTCCAACGGCTTCTTTTGAAATATTGGAACCTCAATCATTCGTTCGACTATGATTTAGCATGTTGGCATCAACTGATTGTTATAGGTACAAAAACGAACCGATCCTCGTTTATTACACTAAGTAAGCTTCCAGTAAACAAATAATATAAAATCACAGTACTGTTGTAATTTGCTAGTTGGGTGCTTCGAATAAAAATCAAATTACTTCCCGGTGAACTAGTAACTTTCAGTCGGTTTGAAATCGCTTACGTGGACAAGTGAAGTGAGTCATTGTGAAGCTGGACAAGTGAAGTGAAGTGAGCCTGTCTTCAAGCACTACAATACACACAGTGTATATGAAATAGCCCTTTATGATTCACGTTTCTAAACACAAATTTTTTTTCAGACTAGTGGAAATAAAGCTAGATTCTTTGAAATATTGGCGACCCGCTGTTCAACAATATTATAATCTTCTAATATTGTTGAACTACTTTTTCAACTAATTTTAAGTTGTGGAAAAACACAGAGATTCAATTATTTGTGGTTCTACCTAAACCATTTTACTTCCAATAAAAAAAAAATACTTGTATTTATTTGGAAACAGATTCTTAAGCAGACTAAGCTTACAGTAATTTATCTTTTGTGTGATTGGTTTATTCGAAGAATTTTTCCCACTTTTTACATATCTATCAATAGTTTAGTGTTAGTACTTATCTCCAAAAATATTTAACGGATCTAACAATTTTGTACAATCCAACCGAGTTTGTCTAAACCAACTTTCATAAAACATTACACACATTATATTACAAACATTAAATAGTACTGCCGAACCAAGACGTTGAGAAATCAAAATAATCATTTTGACTTCCAAAGACAGCATATAGTTAGTAAGATGTTACAAGAAACTTTAGCGTTCAATAGATTAATTTATTAATGAATGGTTTCCCACGTATTTGGGTAGTTTGGCGCTTCCGCGGTCACCAATTGCTACACCTAAATCATTACTTGAAATTACTTAATCTGAAGTTTTAAATTTGCTGCTTCCATTGTGTACTTTTTAAAAAAATAAACATTAAAACGTATTTACTTCCAAAAAACAAATTATTTGAAAGATGCTTTAGCTTTAAGGATCTTATTCAAAATACCTCTAACCTCCAGAGCATCGGTAGTCGAGTTAAATTATCAGTTAGAAACTCAAACAATTTTTAACACTTTCAAAAGTACGACTATACTAAGCGGATTAAAATTTGTGACTTCTGGTGATGAGCTGATCGTTCGTTTACCCCAAAATGTTTATATAAAACACTTTTTCCTAAAGAAAAAACTTTTTTTCGGTATACAATGTTTTTGTCCAATGCTTCCAGTCAGTATGTTAAGTACTAGTATGCGTCATTGTGCTGTGTATATCAATGCAAGCAGTTTTTTACCGAACTTCAAACGTTTTATGCTTCCAGTGAAGCAGTTAAATTAAATTTAACGTGATTCTATATGTATATTTTTTAAAAGTGCAGCAAAAATATTTCATTATTAGTCCAGTTAACATACTTCAAAGTAATAAATAATTTTTAAATGACGATCTAACAATTTCAAATATTTTCAGGCTTTCATAGGCTTCTTTCAATTAAAAATGTTTTCTTAGATTCTTTACAACTATATAGCATTTGAAATATTAGAACCTCAGTCATTCATTGGACTATGATCAAGCATTCTTTGGAGTTAATCTACTTGATAGGTACAAAACAAATCGATGCTAAATTATTTTGTGCTTGCTACACTAAGTTCCAGTTAACAAAATTAATTAAAAGCACATTTTATTATAATTTGCTATCTGGAAACTTCCAATAAACAGTTCCACAAAAAAATTACAGAAGTATGCATTAAACCATTAAAAATCAAATTACTTCCCATTGGACTATTAACTTCCAGTCGGTTTGAAGTCGCTTACTTTGTCAAGTCATATAACATCTCTTCCTAGGACACATATTGGAATCAAGCGCTATAATACACACGTTGATACAGGAAATAAGCACCTTTCAGATTAACGGAAATAAAGCTACATTCTTTGAAATATTTGCGCTCCCATACAGATTTAATTGTTTGTTCTTCCAACAAAACCATTTTACTTCCAAAAAAATCAAACTTGTATTTATCTGTCATTTCAAAATAAAACAACTTACTTCCAAATTGTAAATAGCTTCTAAAGCAGACTAAGCTTCAAGCAGTTTATTTTTTGTGTGATTTATTTATTCATAGTAAGCTTCCTGACTTTTTATTGGGTGTATGCATTAAAAACCGGAATTTTTTATGAAATTTGAGCCTTTATTATGGAAAAATGTTAGAAGATTTTTTATTCAAAGTATTGCCCATCGCTACCCACTACTTTTTCCCATCTTTCTGGCAATTTATGGATTCCATCCCAGAAAAACTGCGCCGGCTTGGCGGCCAAAAACGAATCGAGCCAATTTTCGATACCTTGAACTGAAGTGAAGCGTATTCCTGATAGGGCATTCTACATGGATCGAAATAGGTGGTAGTCGGAAGGATCAAGGTCTGGGCTATAAGGCAAGTGAGGCAGAATTTGCCATCCGTTATTCTCCAGGTAATTTTTGACCGGCGCCGCAATATGTAGCCGAGCGTTATCGTGGTGGGAAATGATTGACTCGTGTCTGGTTGCATACGTTGGCCGCTCTGCCTGCATTTTCTGCTTCAATCGGATCAATTGTTGACGATAGAGTTGGGCATTGATAGTTTGGCCACTTGGCAACAGCTCATAGTGGATCACACCTAGCTGGTCCCACCAAATGCACAGCATGACCTTGGCCCGTGAATATTCGGCTTTTGTGTCGATGGGCCGGCCTCGCCTTTCTTGACATACGCTTTTTTGCGCTTGGGATTATCGTAATGGATCCATTTTTCATCCCCAGTGACAATACGATGCAAAAACGACTTCTTTTTGTGGCGCTCGAGCAGCATTTCGGACAAGCAAAATCGTCTTTCCATGTCTCTTGGCTTCAACTCGTATGGCACCCAATTTCCCATCTTTTGGATGAATCCCAAGGCTTTCAAACGTCTGGAAATTGTTGCTTGATCAACTACCAATGATTCTGCAAGTTCTTCTTGCGTTTGACATGAATCTTGATCGAGTAATGCCTCCAATTCTTCATCCTCAAACTTTTTCGGCTCACCAGCAGCTGTATTCTGAAAAAAAAGTAAAAAAAACGTGATGGGTAAAGTGATGTTCCTTAACGTGAACGTTTCTTTTTTGTCAAATTCCTATTCCGATAAAAAAGACGTTAACGAACATCGAAAAAAACATAAAATACTGGAAAACAGCAAAATGGTCTGTCAAATTATGCCATTTGACACAAGTCTGTTTGCGAACATAACAGCAATAAAATGTATTTTTTGGTGAACAGGCGACAACAAGAAAGCCACCGAATTGAAATGTTTATTAATTTTAAATTATACACATACATATGCACTATATAATATAGTAATGCTTCTAGTGGATTCATAATATACGAGTATAAGATCAATATATTCATAATAATTAATAACATTGTCGGATTGGCCAAACCGTGCTCGAATTTCTTTTGAATCTTTTAAATGAAATCTAACAGAAGGTTAATTAATAAAAATTAAAATAAAAATATTTGATAATAAGATATAACTGTTAGTTTTGTTTACTTCAAGTCATCTTGGCATATCCTCTATCTCGCTGTTTGCTTGTCACTGGAGTGCTCCGCTTATTATCTTACATGTCCTGTGTACTGAATTATTATTATTGTTAAGCTCCAACACTTAACGCTAACCAAATTATTTTAGTTTTAATATTACAAAAAACGAAAAACGTTTCAAAAATCCAACCAAAAAACGTGGGTTTTTTTAACGGCAGAAACGTGCACGTTTTTCTTCAATCAGAATAGGAAATAACGTTAATTTTGCGATTCACGTTTTTAACTGTCAAAAAAACGTAAATCAGCTAGTTACGTTTTTTCAGAATACAGCTGCAGGACGCTCTTTATCCTTGATGTCAAAATCACCACTTTTGAAGCGACTAAACCACTCAAAGCACTGTGTTTCTGCAAGAGCATGCTCACTATACAAATCCACGAGCAAACGATGACTTTCAGCTGCATTTTTGTTTGCGAAAAAGTGACTCAACAAAACTTCACGCAAATGCTGTTTTTTTCGCAAATTTGATAAATTTTCCATCGTTGAAATCGGTTGGATGTGCACAATCAAAACAAAAACTTTTAGCTGATTTTGACAGGTATTGAATAAGGCTTTCAAATGACATATATGGTATGTCCATGATGTACTATAACGCATAAACAAGTAATGACATCTACTATCAAATTCCGGTTTTTAATGCATACACCCAATACATAACTGGTAATGGTATAGTGTTAGTCTGTCCAAAAATATTTAACTGTTCTAACAATTCTGTTCATAAAACTGCCATCAAATATTACTCGTTAAATATTAACAATAAATAATTGTTTATTTTTACCATACTGGACCAAGAGTATGAGAAATGAAAATAATCATTTCATTTCCCAAAACAGCATATAGTTAGTCAGATGCTTCAAGTAGCATTAGCGTTCAGTAGATTAATTCATTTACGAATGGTTTTCCCGTTTTTTTGGTTAGTTTAGCGCTTCTACGCGTTCTAATTGTTACACCTGAAGCAATATTTAAAATTATATAACCTGCAGTTTTGCTGTTACCATTGTATACTTTCTGCAAAATAACCATTAAAACCTATTTACTTCCAATAAAACAAATTATTCTAATGCTGCTTTAGATTTAAAGATTTCATTCAAGATACTTCTAACCCCCGGAGGATCGATAATCGAGTTAAATTATCTGCTAAGAAACTTAAACAATTTTTAAGGTTTTTCGTAAGTATGACTGTACTAAACTGATTAAAATTGGCGACTTTTGTTACTAGTTTTGATACTAGTCTTAACTTACAACAATTGTAAAATCATTAAAAAATTCGGCTAAAAATTAAAATAAAATTCAAATTTTAGTGATACCATTAATCCTATATATTTTTGGCTAACCAATGGTCTGCTTGCTAGCTGATCGATCGTTTATCCCATGAAGTTTATATAAAACAATTTTTCCTAACAATCGTTATTTCCAAGTAATCCTGTTAATGTTACGACTTCATAAGAAACTCTTTTATTAATGGATAGTATGCGCAGGTTTTTCTGCAAGAAACACACCGAATTTGGAACGATTTGTGCTTCCAGTGAGCGGTTGAATAAAATTGTAACGGGATTCACATACTTCCAGCATCCAATCAGTTCTACATGTACATATATTATTTTAAAGTGCAGCAAAAATATTATTTCATACTGGCATTCATTTTTAATCCATTTAACATCCTTCCAAGTAATAAAGAACTTTTAAATGACTATCTAACGATTTCAAATATTTTATAACTACCTAAAAAAATATTTTTTTTAAATCCTTTAGAATTAAAAGAAGTGTTGAATTTCTATTACAACAAAAACACTCGTACCCATACGGTCATTACAAAAACCTAAAGTACATTCTTCCAATATGTAAATAGCTGTGATTGATTTATTTAAAAGAAAGACTTCCAGAAAACATTGCTGACAAAGCTTTTATATTATTTAAGCTTTTTAAGATAAACCAAGACCTTGAGAAATGAAAATTATTATAACTCTAGAGACATAATTACCAGGTCTTGAAAAATTTCATTAATTCTAATTATAAAATAACTTCCATAAATTGTTTCTCTCTAAGCATTATTTAAAATTATTTGTAATTGCTGATTTTGTTGTTTACTTAAAACGTAAAATAAACATCATAACGGATTAATTAAAAATGTTAAAATACTTCCAACTTCCAAAAACCCAATTTGTCAAATTAAATTGTTGCCGAATAATTTTTGAATTTCAATATTAATGTTATTGGAAAAGTAAACGGATCAAATAGGTTTTCTACTTTTGATAAATCGGTTTTGTTTAACAAATTCCACGAAATATGAAAGAGTGACGGATGGTTAGATATTGAAGCTTACTTCCAGTAAATCATAAGGTTAATTATTACTATTTTAACGAGATTTATTATTGTTTAGTGCGCCCTTATGAAAGCATAAACTCGTTATAAATAATAGTATTTTAAAGTGATATTTGTATTTCAGCATAAAGAAAATCAAGTAATTTTTTAAAGCAAGTTTATGGATTTTCACATGTATTATGCTTCCAATGAAACTGTTAAAAGTTTAAATAAGATTTATTTATTAAAGATATTAAATAATAAGAAGTCAATTATGTTGGTTATCAGTGTAACTACTTCCAACTAAGTGGTAGTTTTAGCCTAAATGTTTTTCCAATGTATTTTAAATGGTAACTTCCAAAGTCTTATTCAGGAAAGTTAACTGGAGTTTAAACAAAAAATAGTCTTTTGTTTTATGTAAGTGAATTTAACTTTCGTGAATTCGGAGAATCGCTTGACTCCCTCATAACCTTCATAAAATGGTGTTCCTAAAACATTTAACCTAAATAAGCTTTTAATACTTTGAAGAGGCTACAAAAATATTTCCATTTAGAGGAGAAAATCTATTTATTCCATTGATGTTATAACTAACCAATTTAATAAGTACTTCCGACGTTATGACTTACAAAATCAATCCGGAAATAAGCTTACACCTGTCAACCATTCCATGGAAAAATTGAATTTGAGGCGATCTTTTAAAAAGGTTACCCTCATTTCTAAACAGTTATCTGTAGAAAGTGAGAAAAATAGATAAATGCATCTTCAAATTTCTAAAAAACAGTTCTCTAGACGCATGTCTAACTCGTGGACTTGAAAAATAATGCAATACGTGAGATGAATTAATTAAATTTGTTATATAACTCAAATCAGAAATCAACAAGGTAATTGACTTATACATGCAACTGTTTATTTTATATATATATATATATATATATATATATATATATATATATATATATATATATATATATATATATATATATTTAATATATATACGTATATATAAAATCACGTTTTTAATTATTTTAATATTAAGGTTGAAGTGTATATTGGACTCGTTATATAAAGAAGCAAACAACATATTATAATTTAGTTGCATTATACATAACACTGAATAATAAAGAGGTACAGATACGTAAATAGTCTCAAGAGATTTCTAAAAACCAATTTCTATTGTTTGTGCTGTTACGAGAAAAACATGCAATGCAAAAAATTGGTTTTGCCAAAAATCTAATAAATGGATTTTAAATAAATTCCCCTAATGGGATTTAGTTCACTAAAATGGAGGAAAAAAATTTTAAAACAAAAACATTAATTACAATTGAATAAAGTATGTACACCTTTTGTGCCAATTAAAAATCTATTTAGTACACCGATGCAGATTAGTCAGTTTAGATTTTTTGTTCATTTTTATTCGTATTTTTTTTTTTTTTGTTTAGAGAAATTCTTTCAAAGAAGATTTTTTGTACAATATTCTTAATATTGTAGAAAATGACACATTACCAAACTAGTGTTGCAAATAAATTGTTGCATTGTTTTCTACATTGCCGAAAAAGTGGTTTCTAGAAATTATTCGTGACAAATAGGAAAATTGCGAGATTATTCGTGTTTTCTTAGTGTTTAGTTGGGGATCCTCGATTTTTTTTTATATTATACGAGATTTTCATGTTACAACATCTTAAGTTGAGATTAATTTGAAATTGTTCGTGCATATTCGTGATTATTTCGAGATTTATATATAGCGTTGAGTTGGAAGTACAGATTATTCGAGATTTTCAATGTTATTTTTGAGAAATTCCCAGGATCTTTCACAATTGAATTACTCGACAATTTTCGAGATTATTGAATATTATTCGAGATTCTTCGAAATTATTCGAAATTTCCGACGCTTTTAAGATTTTCTAGATTATTCCTGATATTCAAAGAATTTAGAAATTCAGCAACAAAAGTAATTTGGCATTTATTGGCATTTAGAAAATTTAAACTTTTTAATCAAAAATTTAGGAATTTAGTAATTTAAAGCAATACAGCGAAATTGGATCTTAACAATTTATAAAGTACAACAAAAAAATTACAGAATCGAGGAATCGAAAATTTCAAAATTTCGGAAACTTTAAAAATTTAGGAATATGAAAAATTCAGAAAATTTGATTCGAAATTTCTAAACATGGAGAATTTCACAATTCCAATAATTATTAAATTTTAAAAATTATTAAATTAAACAAATTGATTTTTAAACTTAAAACTTTTAGATTTGGAATTATTTTAGAAATTCGTAGGTTGGAATTTTGCCAAAAAAATCTAGCATCGTTAGCTCACAAAATGAACAGGACCATCAAGCGCTCAAGCCAAACATGACAAAGGAATACTCTAAATTTTGAAATCTGTAGAAATAACACCATGTATAAATTGAAGAAAGTCTGGAATATAAATATAAATATAGAAAATTTAGAAACTGCAAACATTTATGTCGTTATTAGATTAAAAAATCAAGAAATGAGCAGTTGATCTAAAAACTAGTATATTTTGTTAACAATTTTGAAATTTACAAATTTAAAAATTAGAAAATTTAGAATTTATTTTCCTAGTTTAAAATTCGAAAATTTGAGGATTTTGGAATTTAGAATTTGTATATCCATATTCTAAATTTGAGAACTTCCAAATCCTCAACTGTTTGAATTGCCAAATTCCCAATATTTTATGGAATTTAGACAATTTTGTTCAATTTTTTAAGGGTTTCGAAATTCTCCAACTTAGATTATTATCAATAATAAAGGGTATTTTATATTAACAATTTAAAACGTACAATAAAAAATTTAAGATTCGTCTATTTCACGAATTTGGAGAATTTAAAATTTAGAAAATTTTAAAAATTTAGAAATATGAAAATTTCAGAAAATTTGATACTAATAAAATTTTGTTACAAACATTAGAGCTACAAAATTTCAAACATAGGGAATTTTAGAATTCTGAAATTTATAAAATTTTAAAATTTACTTAATGGGTTAATTAAAATTTCCGAAATTAAACAAATTGATTTTTAAACTTAAAACTTTTAGATTGGGAACCCTGGAAACTGTCTGGGAACTGTCTGGGACAGTTTAAAGATTTGAAATATGTTTATGAATTTCGTGGGTCGAAATAGCTTTAGAGGAGAAGAAGAGATAAATGATTACCAAAACATTGTGATTTTAAAAATTCTGAGAAATTGAGATTATTTCCTAGTTTAAAAATTCGAAAATTTGAGGATTTTGGAATTTAGAATTTGTATGAACTGTTTGAATTGCCAAATTCCCAATATTTTATGGAATTTAGACAATTTTGTTCAATTTTTTGAGGGTTTCGAAATTCTTCAACTTTGATTATTAACTTATAAAATAAACTTTATTAACTATATAAAATTATTCAACTTAAAACATTTAAGAATCGACTATTTGGCGAATTTAGAGAGTTTGAAATTTAGAAAATTTAGAAACTTCGGAAATTTTAAAAATTTAGAAACATGAAAATTTCAGAAAATTTGATACTAATAAAATTTTGTTACAAGCATTAGTGCTTCAAAATTTCAAACATAGGGAATTTTAGAGTTCTGAAAATTATAAAATTTACTAAATGGGTTAATTAAAAATTGCGAAATTAAACAAATTGAATTTTAAACATAACACTTTTAGATTGGGAACTCTGTCTGGGAACTGTCTGGGGCAGTTTAAGGATTTGAAATATGTTTATGAATTTCGTGGATCGAAATAGCCTTAGAGGAGAAGAAGAGATAAATGATTACCAAAACATTATGATTTTAAAAATTCTGAGAAATTGAGATTATTTCCAATTTTCGATATATCTCGAGATTTTGCGAGATTTTTAAGATAATTCGAGACATTAAGCAATATTGTATTCGTTGCGTAATCGTTTTTCAAGATTTATTCTCGAAATTAAATTAGTGTTCAGTTATTTGTTGTTACTTTATTTACTTGTTGCAAGTTAGATGCGGTTAGACAAATTGGAAATTAGGAAGAAATCTAGAATTTAAGAATTTTATACATAATTAGAAATCGAGAATCCCAAAGTTGATGAATTCAGAGAGCGAGAATATTTGCGAGACTCGTAATTTTTGAGAATTTCAAGAATTTTTAAAAATTGCTTAGCGTTGTAACTTTGTTTGCTTTACTTAACGTCAAGATTATGATTTTGCTTAGAGTTTATTCGACATTATTTGCGATTTTCGAGAATCTTAATTACACAAGTTATTTCGTGGATTGCGAGGATTTCGGGGATTTTTCAGATTTTTTTTAGCATTGTTAACAAGACCCAAGTCAAATGCCTTAAAACTTAGAAATCTGCAGAAATTAAGTAGTGTAGAAATTTAAGATGTTAGGTTAAAAATCAAGAATTGAGATGATGTTGTTGAGCTAGTAAGTTAACAACCAAAAAACTAGCTAATTCTGTAAACATAGAAAATTTAGGAAAATGGAAATTTAACCATTTTGAAAATTACAATTTTAAAAACTAGAAAATTTAGAATTAATTTTTATAGTATCAATATTTTAAGATTGAGAAATTCAATATCCTCAACTATATGAATTGCTAATTTTCCAACATTTTAGGAATTTAGAAAATTTTAAAAATTGAAAGTTTCGAGATTCTTAAACTTAGATTTACGGCAATTCTTAGCAATTTAAAAATTACAATAAAAAATTACGAATCCAGAAGTTGAGGAATTTGGAGCTTGGATTTTACAAAATTTCGAAATTTAGGAAAGTTTAAAACATTAGGAATATGAAAAATTCAGAAAACATAATTTTAATATAATATAGTTAGAAATATTAGAGCTTCGAAATTTAAAACATAGAGAATTTCAGAATTGTGTAAATTGTGAAATTTTAAAAGTTACTAGCTAAATGTATTAATTAAAAATTCCGAAATTAAAAAATTTGAACTTTAAATTTAAAATTTTTAGATTGAAAAGTTTAAGAATTTGGAATATGAAGAGACAAATGATTACCAAAATCGTTTCCGATTTTCAATATAATGCGTGATTTTTGACATTTTTAAAATAATTCGAGATTATTCGAGACTATCAATTGAGCAATATTTATTATATTCGTTTGTGTAATCATTTTTTCAGATTTAAAACGTTGTGTGACAATATTCGAGTTAATTCGGTATTTTAAGGATGAGAGCTAGAAATTGAAAATATTTTCGAGATTCGTAATTTTTGAGAATTTCCAGGATTTCTAAATTTTTTGTAGCGTCGAATATTCGTTTGCTTTACTCAACGGCAAGATTATAATTTGTGTTTAATTTTTATTATTTTTTCGTTATGCCTTAGCCTATTTTAGGGTTTATGTGACAATTTTGGAAGTTATCTCACATTTTAGAAATTCGTGGGTTGCGAAAATTACACTGATTTTTAAAAAAAAAAAAAAAATGTTAGCAGCGTTACGCCACAAGAAACATCAAGCACTTAAGGTAGAAACACTTTTTGGAAATGTTTTAAATTTTGAAATCTGCAGAAATAAGACAGTGTAGAAATCGAAGAATTCTGGAATTTGTAGATTACACAGGAATATCTAGAACTACAGAAAATTTAGAAACTTAAAACATTATTATATTGATGTTCAGTTCGGGAGTTAACAATCTAAAAACTAGCATATTTTGTGAACATTGAAAATTTAAGAAGACTGAAGTTTAACAATTTTGAAATTTACAAATTCAAAAATTACAAAATTTATAATTTATTTTCATAGTTAAGAATTTCGAAAATTTCAGCATTTTGAAATTTAGTGTTTATATATTAATATTTTAAGTTTGAGAATTTCGAAATTCGAATTTACAAAATTTAAAGAGTGGAGAGTTTCGAAATTCTGAAACTTAAAACTTTTAATGAACAACATTTTTTTTATTAAATTTTCCTCTGTCACCGAATGCTATATAATGATCACTAATTGAATTCGGTGATCATTTTGCTCAACAAAAGTTTCAGATTACAAACCCAAACATATAAGATTTAATATTCCGCGATCATATTAAAATTATATCGATCGCTTACTCAAACTGCCTATTTGTAATAAATTCTATTATTGAAATTTCGTAATAATAACATTCCCAAGGAAACCCCATAAATTGCCGATAAAAAAAAATATTGGTGTGTCACTGTATATATCTCAACCATTAAATAGTAGCACTATAATAAAACGTGAGGTTCAAAGTTCACAACAAATCATCCAGTAATTTTATTATTTGTCATTCGAGCGAATTAAATTCTAACGCTCGTTTAAATGCATACACACATAAATACAAAACAAGATCAATTAGATTTAGTCAAATACATTTAGTATATATAAGTGTATACATAATATAGTTTAATGGTCTCTGATTCGATCAACATACAAAAATAAAAAAAAATTACAAAACGGTTTTCTATTTTGTATGTCAAGTTCGTGACACCATTTTTATTGGGAGATGATTAGAAAATATTTTTATTGTTTCTTAATTGTGTCGTTTTTTGTTGTGTTAAATTGTTTTCATTGATTACGCCATTAGCAAGGGGCGGGGGGCTTCTAAATTGATGTCTAGTATTGAAGCAAAAATTTCACTTTTCGATCAAATCAGCGGTAATCAATTATATCGACTAAAACAGTTATTTGAAATTATTTTATTGAGTGAAATTCGAATTAAAACTATTTAACAAGATAGTGTCATCCATCAAATTGTTAAACTCGAGTTAATGTTACAAACATGCCGTAGAAATTTGCTGCCCATTGCCGTTTACTCATTAGTTTATATTGTAAATATGTACGGGTTTTCAAATTCAATTGTAAGTAATTTTGTTCTTAAAATATTATTAAAGCTTGGAGTAATCGAGCCATTTGAACATAAATAAATAACCCAAAATTAGGGATTTCTTAGTGGGGATTAAAAGTAGAAGCTAAGTTAAAGTTTAGACTTAAGGATGGTGGTTGCTGAAAAAAGGCTTTTGGTAACCATTTTGGACATCCACATTTAATATCTTCTAGAATTTGTCAAAGTTCGGTATCATTGCGTGTATGCTTTTCGACGAAATGAGAAGAATCGTCACTAGAATTAAAGAAGATCAGGCCTCTGGGTAATCTGGATAATGCGCATTTATTCCATTGCTGGTATGTTGGCTTGTTTTTGATGTCGATAGATAATTGCTCATCCCTTTAAAAGTATTTTTTGTTCGAATTAAACAACGTGAGAAGCAGTTTGCGACCCGTCACAAGTTGAAACCTTCTACCATGAAGAAACTGGTGAAATGTTATCACGCCATAAATGATCGATGACGCATCTTTTTCTATCTGGCTATAATTCTGTTTAGCCTTAACCAAACTTCATAAACGACCATCCTGGTCATCACATTTATAGCAGCTCACGTTTCCGATAAAAGATTTCCTTAATAAATAAATCGCACAAGATTGGGAAAACCAAAAGGTAGTAGCTGGAAATGATAATGTCCAGAACGGGTGTTCACTATACCATAAACTTTTCCTTATCATGTGACAACCCTATTTGAAAATAAGCATCATTTACATCGATTTGGGCTACATATGTGCATTGTCCACCCAGTAATCGATAAAATGATTCATTCGTTGATTCGGGGAACTAGAGAAATCGGTACAATTGGTCTTGTTCACTGAGCTGTTTAGATTGGTTTTAATACTTCTACTTTTTTTTTGCAAGTCATTCCAACTTTTCCTTGTCTGCAGCTTGGTCCCAAACGGAATGATTCTAGGCTTGAACTATTGACGCTCCACGTTTTTACTTTATCTCAGCCTTATAAGTATGATGGACTTCTGCCCATGGAATTTGCAAACAGTATATGTAGCTTCTTGGCTTAACAGAAAATTCAGAAAAGTTAGAAGATCACAAATTATGTAGAAAAGGCATGAAGCATTTGGCCCTCAAGGGTTATTGAGAACAAAAACAACAATAAGTAAATGCATTCTAATCAAATTGAATTTTTAAAAAATTAAATTCGCCTGAATGTAAACGACCTCTAGAAGTACGTTCTACATTGAATGATTTTTTTTTAAACAATTCGAAGGGAGAAGGGGGGATTTAAATTAATCACACCAAAGCTTTTTTCTCGATTCATACTGTTGGAATATAATATTTGTATTAGAATTGTTGCTGTTTGTGTGAGTTTGGCGCAAACCAAATTTTTATTAAAAGTAATATTTTGCCTATTACAGCCGTTTCCACTAGGGATTTTTTTTGGGGTTATGTTTCACTTATTTAACTTTACGTGTGTCAACATTTTTTGCACTGTAAAACAGTATGAAACATCAAGAGGAGAGAGAGAGTTTGTAGCAGTTCTGGGCCATTCCAAATTATATCACAAATATTTACACAAACACCTAGCATACATTTAGGGGCAATTTAAACGTATACTCGTCTCCCGAGCCTACATTCGAGGGTATGTTAGGTTAATTTAGGTTGGTGTGGCTGCTTATGCACACTTTGACCGGTCATGGTCCATTGTGATGCCACAGAATATCTCCCCTTTTACCCCTATTGGAACCATTTCGAGCTACTTATGTAGCGTAAGACGTCCCGCACTTTACTGTTTTCGAGATCCGAGAGGTAGTACATCCTGAACTTACCCAAGTGTTTGTGCCTTTTGAGAGCCAATGCCGGACACAAGCAAAGGAAGTGGACCAACGTCTCTTCCTCCTCTTCGTCCAAGCAGCTTCTGCAGAAGTCATTTGCCTCCAGACCCAGCCTTATTGCATATTCTCCAAAAAGGCAGTGTCCCGTAAGAATTCTTACGACCGTTCTTAATTCACGACGTAGGGATATTAATGCCCTAGTGCGCCCCAAGTCCAGCTTTGGCCAAACTTGTCTTGCAACTCTACAGGTGAGGGTGTGAGACCACCTTTCCCCCGCTGAGGATAACGCCTGCTTCCCAAGTGCTTGTCTCAGCGCTGTGATACGCCTCCACAGACTTGCCCTTTCCGGTTGCAGCTGGAGAGTCGTACTATGCCTAGCAAGTTCATCCGCTCTGCAGTTCCCCATGACGCCCGAGTGACCTGGGACCCAGATTACCTGGATATTGAAATGCTTACCCATCTCATTTAGAGATGAGTGACAACTCAACGCCACACGTGACGCCAAAGACACCGATTCTAACGACCGGATCGCCGCTTGACTGTCCACATAGATTGTGATATGGTCTGAGGATAACACATTATGCTTCAACCACGTCATGACCTCCTCAATCGCTACGACTTCAGCTTGGTACACGCTGCAGTAATCAGGGAGACGAATAGAAATGTTTACATTTAATTTGTCACAGAATACTCCAGCTCCCACTTTGCCGTCTAGCTTCGAGCCATCTGTGGAGAATTGCAATGCTTCAATCCCTCCAGGATTCGCGCATTCTGCATTACGTCTACAATCGTGCCCAGGAATTTCCCGGCAACAGCTAAAGCTACGTCATCTGCGTAAGCGATAACTTCAATACCCTCCCTCTTCAATTCTAGTAGTAACCCGTTTACCACTATGTTCCAGAGAAGAAGGGACAGAATCCTCATGCGGGGTTCCCCTAGTTACTCGCCTCTTGATGGTCGAGTCCCTCAACTTCGAGCTAACAATCCTGCTTCCCAGCATATAATTGATTAACCCTATCAGAGGAACGTCCACCTCCAAAAATGACAATCCCTCCTTGATTGCCTCCGCTTTCACATTATTCCCCTCTATATCCAGGAAGGCCACCAAACAGAATTCCTTCGAATTAATCGATTTCTCAATCGTACACACCAAGGCGTGCAGAGCAGTGTCCACAGATCTACCCTTTGTGTACGCATGCTGAGGCGGTGCCCACTTCCTAGCACCTATTTTATCTCTGATGTATACATCCAGCACCCTTTCCAAGGTTTTCAAAAGAAAGGATGATAGAGTTATTGGTCTTAGGTCCTTACGATAAACATGTGAGCTTTTCCCCGCTTTCGGTATAAACACCACATTGACCTCCGTCCAGTACCTAGGAATATAGCCCAGCTTCAAACACCCTTTGAATATAGCTTCCAGGTAGGGAAGAATAATTACTGAGTTGTTTTGAAGTTCCGCTGGTAAAATTTGATCCGGACCAGCCGATTTAAATGGTTTAAACCCCCTCAGTGCCCATAGAATCCGTTTCCTGGTTACGATATCCTCTGTGAGCAATGACAGTGATTTCTGATGATTGCTACGCACCAACAGGTCTTTAAAGCTCCCTGGGAAGTGTGTCTCGAAGAAAAGCTCCAGATATTGTCCACTAGAAGCTGTCCAAGATCCGTCCGGTTTTATGAAAAAACTGGGACTAGCTGTACTTTTGGAAAGAGTCTTCCTAGGGCGGGAGGTTTCGGATACCTCTTCCATTTTATCACAGAAGATTCTCCAAGACCTGCTTTGTGCCTTTCTTAACTCTTTCTTATAAATTCCGAGTTTCTCCATATAGGAGTCCCAATCCTGAGCCTCCCTTGTATTTTTGGCTCTATTAAAGGCTGTCCTACAAGCCTTACGATAGGTTTCCGGTTCCCTGGACCACGATACTGGTTTTTGCCTACCCCTAGGCTTATCCAGTGGGCAGGCAGCGCGAAAGAATCGGTTGCATGCGCCAGTAACTCTAGCCACCATGTCCTCCAGCTCCCCTACGGTCGTCGGGGGCTCCATAGCCCTCGACGGTAACATATCCTCCAATAATACCCCATATTTGCTCCAGTTGGTCCTTCTAGGGTTCCTGAAGGCTTCCTGGGTAGCAGGGTGAATGTCGAGGCTATAGGTTAAATATCGATGATCAGAAAAGGGATGTTCCTTATCCACCCTCCAATTTTTAACCATATGAAGAATATTATTTGAGGCAAGGGTCACGTCTAGAACCTCCTGCCTGTTACTAGTAATAAATGTGGGTTCCCGCCCAATATTACACACTGAAAGGTTAATACTCATCAAATAATCAAAAATCGACTCACCTCTTTCATTAATGTTCGTTCTTCCCCAGATAGTGTGATGCGCATTAGTATCAACTCCCAGTAACAGTACATTCGAGGGTAAAAAGGCTTACTTTAAAAAAGGAAAACGCCAACTTTCAGGAGCAACGTCTAGCTCGAGTGGTAGATTATAGACCAAATGTTTTATTTGCATAGTTGAAGCAGGTTGTAATAACTGAGGCCTGAAAAAAAAATTCAAATCATTTTTTTTTGTTTTTGGTAATTAGGTACTGGTTGATAATCCGGAATATTCGAAGATTTTGAATCAAATTTGTTTCGACTTTTACTTGATGGTTTCTTATTCTGACGTAAGTGATAATGTATCAATGACCGTAGATGCTGTTTATCCGTTATATAATAAATGCCAAAATTTGCATTAAAAAATATTAATTTCAGCCAAAATATCGTTTAATAGCCCATCGGATTGTCCATAAACCAAGATGCTCCATTTTGGGTCTCTTATTCTTATTAGATTAGGTGGAAACTGTCTAGTGGTTTCATTATTCGGTTGAGCTCCCAAAACATTATAGAGTGACTGATAACTAATAGTTTAGGTAAATCCTGGTTTGGCCAAACTCCTGATCTGGGCTCAGTATGGGTTCGGTTAAGATGATAATAATTGGTATCCGATGGTATGGCATTCAGCGAACATCTGATAATTTGGGGATTGTTTACCTAAGCCTTGTGGGGGGCTTGAATTGGCTGTAAGTTTTGAATTTACATCGAAACAAAAGTTGCTGGTCTAGTTGTAATGGTGACTGTCGGTTCAGCAATCAGATCTAATTGTTTTTCAAAAACATGTTCCCGGCTATCTTCAAGCAATTGTCTCAACCTCCTAAACTGATTGAGTAGCCTATCTACGTCGCTGTTTTTTCAGTGTGTTTTATGTCGCCATTCAAGAGTCCTACCATTCGTACATATTTTGGCCAGGTGGTTTCTTTCTATTGCATTCATTCGATATACATAATGTATGTACATAACCATTTGAGTGTTTATGTTTGTTAGAAATTTGGTAAAGGAGTAACATCCAAAACGATCGTAATTTTAATTTCAAATAAAAATCAATATTACATTAAGAAAGTGACAAAACCAAAATATTATGTTTTATTATATAAAAAAAATTGTTCCTCTATAATTCCCAATTCCCGGTGAAAAATTAAAATAAGGCACAGCAAACAGGCACAGGACGGGTTGCATCAATGTCACGAACAGAAGTGTTTACGCACAGAATTACTTCTCTACTTGATTGAAATTATTTATTGTGCCAATGTTAATCTCGATGCCCAACCGGCCTAACTTCGTCGAATTGTCTTTTAAAGTCTTCACTCAATCGGACTCAGGAATTTTGCCACTTTTGACATCAAAAAATTGTCCATGCACTTTTATTGTAATGTATTTTCAAAGGAGATGACCGGCCTAAATACCTAAAATTTGACTGTGCATCTGCTATCGCCGTATTTTTAATAAATTCTGGGATGGAAATTTGACTAAAGTTAATCAGTAGTAAATTGACTAATAAAATCAAGATGACAGAACTGTAACGGATCAATGAATAAGTTAAACTTATGACCCTCAAGTATGTATCGGAAATTATAGATACCTGATTTTTTATGTTTCATTAAGGCAAACGGAGGAAGAACTAAGTGGCTGCCATATATCTGAAATAAACTGCTAAACTACTGCCCCAATTTCTGAATCAGAAGCATCTAGAGGATGCTTACTCCAATAGAGAGTTGCATGGCAAAATTTGTTCTTGCAATTTTTGAAAGCTTCCATAGATTCCGTTGCGGCAGCACCAGTAATAAAAGCTGTAATACATATTATTATGACGAGAAAACGATTTAAATCGATTGACTGTCGTACAACTTTTAAGTACCTGTGTGGCTGGAATATGTTCTTGCAATGTTAAGATCAACGATTGTGCTGAATTTCTTAAGGAATTTCGTGGTAAGTCTGAATAAGGTCTAATGAAGAAAAAAGCTCTTACTGGGCCTAGAAATTCCTCGTGACACACTTGAACTCAGCCCTAGCAATAAGAAATTTGCCGTATGCTAAACGGCATTTGGTGAATTACGATAATTTGGTGAATTTGGAGGTTCATTGCAGATTTCTCGATATCAGAAACGGAGGCATGCACAAGATAAAGAACCAGATTTAAAAACCGAGGGAATGATGGAGCAATAAGCAACGGTCTCTTTATATCAACTAAAACTCACGTCACGATTGTTGCGAATAAATTGAATGTTGGGTTCACCTTATTAATTTTGACAAAAGTGATTTGGTACAAGTTTTACACTTTAGCAAATTTATGTATGGCCAGTTAGAATGGAGCTTATCTATTTCTTAACGGATTTTAGGTGAAATTTGACATCCGCGATGGAAATGGGATTTTTAACTGATTTTTAGATGAAGTTCTGAAATATGACCAAGTAGGATGGAACTTGACTAAAACCTTAACCGATTAGAATTAAATTTAATGTGCTTTCGAAATGGGGTTCAAAAATGATTTTTAGATGAAGCTCTGGAATATGGCCGAGTAGGACGGAACTTGACTATTTATTAACCTGTGTTAGTGAAATTTAACATCCGCGATGGAAATGGGATTCTAAAATGTTTTTAAGATCAAATTGTGGAAAATGATCAATAAGAATATGACTTAGCTATTTTTAACCGATTATGATGAATTTTGACGTTGAACAGAAGGAAATGTAATGGGTTACATAAATTGGATAAGGTTGTGAGAAATATGTCAATACGGCTTCTATCTATGAATCTTATAGCTGTTGAGTTTTCTTTGAGGCAGCGTGAACATACTATTTCAATTGTTAAACGATCGAGATTATCCCCGTAATAATATTCAAGAAACTTTTCTCGCCAATGCTTCGCTATAAACTTTCGATTATCTTTTCTGAATATTTGCTGTCAGAGCGGTAAGTTTAGCCATGTTTAAAAAAATATAGTGTGTGGCGGACACACGCCGCAGAATTGAAACTACTAATGATAGTATATAAAGTCTCACAATTAGAAATATCATTTTAGAATCTCATTTAAGGCAAGTCGCCATATTAAAGAATTGGCCCAAAAATCATTTTAGCATCCCATTTCCCTCTTGGGAAAAAAAGTTCCTTTGAAATTGAAGTGTAAAAGTGTGCGGAATTTAGATTTTCAGTTTTCTACTTTTTCAATTTAGACGAGAGGAATTTTGGTTATTTTTCGAAATTAATTTTATATCCAATTCAAATTCTAAAGAGGAATTTTGGCTAGACGACGGGTGCTGGTTTAGCAGTACTTACGATATGAACTATGACTGGTTCATTGTCTCAAACACATTATCGACTCTATTAGTAAATACCGCTAAGCACATGTCATTCTCTAATGGGACAATAAACACCATATGCACCTGTTGTGGCAGACATTTCATCCACAACTGCCTAATCATCATTAGAGATGGTCCCTGCATTCAACTTAAACTGACTAAGAGGTGGGATGGCTTTCTTAAATTACGCATCTCGGTCTTCTGGAACTCGCCAAGAAAGCATACCACCTCTGCTTTAAATATCATACAAAAGGTTGAGCTTTTCGCCTGCAAAATCACGGGTGGTCTTTGGTTTAATATTCGCTTAAATTGTTTTTTATTTCGGGATCGTGTCTTTCGACTTTTTTTTCACTTCAAATGTATCTTTCGATTTTTGCGAGATTCTGTCCAATCGGTCCTTTTTTAGAACTTGATGATCCTTGGTAGCAAACAGAACAATGTAGTCTAATATATAAAAATCTCGTGTCACGGTCTTTGTGGTCGCATTCCTCCGAAACGACTCGACCGATTTTTATGAAATTTTTTATGCATATTTGGTAGCAATGAATTATTGAAAATCTTCAAACCACACATGCACGAATTGCAAAGTGACAATCACGTTATTGTCATCAATCCTGATAAAACACCAGCTGGAGAGCACGTACGTCGATTCAATGCGCCTGTTGTTGACGACATTGCTGGAATCATAGTTGGCGACCGCACATCGCTGCGAGAAATCGTGATTTGAAGAAGAAACAATAATCTGGAGTTCATCGCCGACATACACCGTTCACACAACGCGCTCCAATATCCGATAATTTTCTGGAAGGGACAAGACGGATATTCCATAAACATTAAACAACGAGATCCAGCCACAGGTAATTCATTCATTATGAACATCATTACAGGTTCATTTTGTTACAGGAGCCGAAGCAAACAAGAAAGTGAGCTCAATGGATTTTTATGCGTATCGTATGACGTCATTCTGCGATGTAATGAGCTGTGCCAACAATTCATGGTCGACATGTACGCGAAGGTAGAGAGCCAACGACTGCGATTCCGATTCCTACGACACAATTAACATGCCGACACCGCCGAAATTGATACCTCTATCATTCTCCAATCATCGTACGTAGGCAGTCCACGTCATATGCAAGAATACATACAGGATGCTATGACTTTCGTGCCCGACTTCGGACGGCCGTCTTTATTTATCATGTTTACATGTAATCCAAAGTGGCAGGAGATTACATCTTTGCTATTGCCAGGCCAAAATGCAATACATCGTCATGAAATTACAGCACGTGTGTTCAAACAAAAATTGAAGTCTTTAATGAGGTTCATTACAAAATTACACGTATTCGGTCCTACACGTTGCTGGATGTATTCGGTTGAATGGCAAAAGCGAGGATTACCTCAGGCACACATTTTGATTTGGTTTCTCGACAAAATACGCCCTGAGAAATCGATAGTGTTTTTTCCACGGAAATTCCAGATCCATCTGCTGATCAACTACAGTTCAATGTTGTTACTACAAACATGATTCATGGCACATGCGGTGATCTGAATCGTTTATCGCCTTGCATGGCATATGAAAAATGTACAAAGCGTTTTCCTACAGATTTCACCAACGACACGATCACAAATGTCGACGGATATCCAATATATCGTCGAGGAAATACTGATAATGGCGGACAATCATTTACGCTAAATATCAACAACGCAGACATTGATATTAACAATCGTTGGGTGGTACCATATACGCCTCTGCTGAGCAAAACATTCAATACTCATATTAATGTTGAGTTCTGCAGTTCGGTGAAGAGCATCAAATACCGTTACAAGTATGTGAATAAAGGCAGTGATATGGCTGTGTTTCAAATGCAAAATACCGATATGAATGCTCATCGATTGAATGACAACGGCGAAATAATACCCTACCAAATTGGCCGATACATCAGCTCCAATGAAGCTGTCTGGCGTATTTTTAGTTTTCAAATTCATGAACGGGACCCAGCAGTTATTCATTTAGCCGTCCATCTTGAAAACGGCTAGCGCGTATTTTTCACCAACGAGACAGCAATTGAGCGTGCCATAAATCCACTAAAAACTACACTCACAGAATTTTTCGAATTGTATAATCTTGCGAATACTTTCGGTACCTTTAAACGAACACTACTCTATTCCGAAGTACCACGCTATTTCACATGGAATCAAACAAAAAAATGTATGCCCCGCAAGCCAGGCACACCAATTGATGCGTGCCCCGGCCTATTCAAATCAAATACTTTGGGCCGAGTATATACAGTCATTCCAAAGCAGATTGAGTGCTCCCATCTGCGACTGTTGTTGGTTAACGTCACCGGCCCATTGTCATTTCAAGATACACGCAAAGTGAATGGACAACAGTATCCAACATATAAAGATGCATGCCTTGCACTCGGCTTGCTCGAAGACGACAATCACTGGGACGATATGCTTGCTGAAGCGATTACATTCAGCGACGCTATGTACAATGAAGCATTGAATGAATCGTGAAATGAAATGAATTGTGAACTGCAGTACGATACTGCAGAAATGGCAGCGATTGTTACTCGCAATGTCCCACTACTGACTCATGAACAAAAACTCATTTACGACCGCATTATGCTGGCAGTTTCGGCGGGACAAGTTGGATTCTTTTTTTTAGATGCACCAGGTGAAACTGGCAAAACATTTCTCATTTCGCTAATTCTCGCCGAAATACGATCAAATAATGGCATTGCATTGGCCGTTGCATCATTCTCTTGAGGCGTGGAACAGAACACTCAAAGATATATTAAACAACGAAAAACTATTCGGCGGCACTCTGTTACTCCTTTCAGGTGATTTCAGACAGACACTTCCCGTCATTCCACGTTCAACGTACGCTGATGAGATCAATGCTTTCTTGAAATCATCGCCACTGTGGCGTAATGTTGGAAAAGTCCAGTTAAAAATAAAAATGCGCGTCCAAATTCTACAAGATCCATTCGCTGACACATTCTCGAACCAATTGTTAGATATCGGCGATGGAAAAGTTGCTGTTAATGAAATAAACAAATTGCCCACTAATTTCTGCACAATCGTTGGTTCGCAAATTGCTCTCATATTTCCCGATGTACGCACACAATACATAAATCTTGCGTGGCTGGCAGAAAGAGCAATTTTAGCAGCAAAAAAAGTGGACGTTCACGATTTAAACTTCAACATACAGCAGTCGTTGCCAGGCGACTTGGTATCATACAAATCGATTGATACAGTTTGCGATACCAACGAAGCTGTAAATTATCCAACAGAGTTTTTGAATTCACTGGATTTGTCAGGCATGCCACCACACCTTCTACGGCTGAAAGTTGGATCTCCGGTTATTTTTCTTCGGAATTTGAAACCACAATGGCTGTGCAATGGCATGTGATTGATCATTAAAAAATTGATGAAAAACATTATCGAAACCACCATTTTGAACGGCAAATTCAAAGCCGAAAATGTTTTGCTGCCACGAATTCCAATGATTCCAATGATGATAATCAATAAGTCGCAAGGCCAAACGTTGTCTGTTTGCGGCTTGGATTTGGGCATACGATGTTTTTCACACGGACAATTATACGTGGCATGTTCTCGCGTGGGCAAACCATCGAGCTTATTTGTGTTGGCTAAAGACGGACTGACAAAAAATATCGTACACTCATTTTCCTAGTTTATGATCAAAAATATATTACTTTTTTTCACTTTACATTTATCTGCGGTTTTTATCGGCGGTCATCGTCTACAGCGCTCCATTCCTCTTTCTGTCATAGATCCCATCCCCCACACACTTACAATACATTCGTTATTTTTTATTTAACAACCAAAATATTCACTAGAAATAATTTATATGGCAGAACAACGTTTGCCGGGTCAGCTAGTTTCTCTATAAAACATGTTGCTGAATCTGCTTAATACTATAGTACAAACTAAGCAATATAATTATTGTACCTGTGTAAGACGAAAACTATTATGTCAGGAGTTTATTCAAGAAATTTTACATGTGGCAATACATAAAATTTCATAAACAGAAGCTACCCCAGCATCAAAACATCTCGATTATTTTTGCGGATCGTCAAGGGCTTACAATTTCGTTTGAAGCCATACCGCTTTCAATGAAATTTGATTTTATGTAGAATTCTGTGGGTGTGAAATACCTTCTTTATTTTTACGGATGGCATCTCACAACTTCGTTTGGTACCATATCGTTCTAAAAAACGATTGGTGTATCCAAAAATCCTCTGACGATCTGCAAAAATAAGAAAGGTGTTTTTTTGATATAGGGATAGCTTCTAGTTAATTTATTATGTATGTGATCAATTGGCAAATCCTCGAAGATCAGATCCAGAAAATATTTTTGTTTAACCTATAGATATTTGTTGGCAATGAATTATGACAAATAATTTTCTTTGTGTTTTTAATTGCTCATAATAAATATTAAACTTGTAATTTTACTATCTATGTTTGTTACTTCATTTACTATCTTTATTTTTGTAATTTATCTATTTACTTTGTATAGATATATTCTTATTTGCTAATTGTGTCGAAACGAAATATTAACCATTTGATAAAAGATTGGCGTAACAATTTTGCAAACAAATAAATCAGTTTGCTATTTATTGGTTAAATTGATTATGCTTAGTAAATTTTTTAAATGAATAAACATTTATAAAGTTCATTTTCCGTTTAACACAGGAGTTGGTTTTCACTAATACATAGAAAGACAAAACATTTAGTAACCATTTTTTAAAAAAGAAAACTTCATTCTCGTCTTTACGCTAGTAACTTTGAAGTTTGGGGTCTCCTGGGTACAAAAACTAGCTTTCGAAGTGGTGTTTGTCAGTCTATCTGTCTGTGTTAGAAAATGAAAAAAATATGTTTTTATAGCAGACGTATTTCTTTTACCTCTGGACGGTCTGGTCTGCCTATTTAAAATAGTTGGCAGCCCTATTTGAGCTAAAAAAAGAATTCGTTACCAAAATGAGTATGTTCCCAGCTACTTCAAAACGCCCTCCAAATAATACTCGTATATTCATTTATAGTGGTGACACACTGTATAAATACATTATGTTTACACACGAAAATTTAAATTTTAGATTTATCCAATTTATTAATAAATTAATAAATAACTGAATATAGAGGGAAAATAATAAACATAGTTTTACAAATTTCCAGAGATGGACCAAATGTACAAATACAAAAAAATTCTAATAATCAAGCGGACGCGTCGTTTCTTCGCAATTTCCAACTGCATATTTTCACTCCACAACTAGTAAAATGTAATTGGATAAAACTATTATATGATTATTACGAATTATACCTACATCTCACAACAAAATTTTATTGTTTTATAGTTTCTAAACAAAACCATCAGTTATAGTTGTACAGTGCTCGAGTATATAAAACATCTTCACGTTGAAAAACTCTCAGGTAAATTAATTCCGTGTGTTGGCTTTTAGTGGTGAAACTATTGTAGTGAATATTGTAATTGAAATCGATTGAATAATAGTTTTGTTTTATGTTCTTGTGTGTTTATAACTAAATTAAGTGTTTTCTATGTCCATTAATGGAAATCACACAATATTCCATTGATAAATTATTATGGATAGTTTTGAAAAGAAAAAAACAATTCCCCCGCTTTTACATAATTTACCTCCCCTCCTATATGGTAAACCAATTTTTCCAATTACTATCGATTTTCTTTTATGTTATTGTTTTGTACGTTTCTTTTATATTGTTTAATTAGTGTTTCATTAAAGTATTTTATAATATTTTGTATATTCAGTTTTCCTTGACCTCTAATCTAGTGTCTAACTATTCGTGTGTTTGTGTGTGTGTGTGTGTGTGTGTGTGTGTGTGTGTGTGTGTGTGTGTGTGTGTGTGTGTGTGTGTGTGTGTGTGTGTGTGTGTGTGTGTGTGTGTGTGTGTGTGTGTGTGTGTGTGTGTGTGTGTGTGTGTGTGTGTGTGTGTGTGTGTGTGTGTGTGTGTGTGTGTGTGTGTGTGTGTGTGTGTGTGTGTGTGTGTGTGTGTGTGTGTGTGTGTGTGTGTGTGTGTGTGTGTGTGTGTGTGTGTGTGTGTGTGTTTATTGTATATACATATTTCGGATATTCTGTTTACTCGAAATTATTTGTCTTGTCATTCTGGTGTTAGCGTAGTTAATCCACGAAAACTAACAAAATTGATGACCTTGCTTGGTTTTGAGCTTGACAGAGATCCGCATTTTAAATCCTTAGTACGCAATTAATCATTACCAAAAAAACAATAATATCACGTCAAAATCAACCACAATAAAAAAAAAAAACAAAAAACCATTACCGATTTCTATCTCTCATCATATTTCACTATCTCTTTTTTACCGTTTCACAATTACGTACCGTAAAAAAAAAATCACAACAAAAAATCTCTCCTCTCTTCTTACTTTACCGAAAAACTTATACCTTTATCTCTGTTACACATATTTTTTCATTCATAAACCAAATAAACATAAAAACGACCGTGTGTTCTTTGTACATTCGCACGAGAGAGTGAAATAAGAGCGTAAAAAAAATTTAAGCGCACGCGCGATTCGCATGATATAACGTAAACAAACAAAAAATTCATTATATCAAGACGTACGTTAAAAATAAACTCGTTAATATGCAGCCAACGAGATAAATTCTATACCATGTTGCCATTTCATACGTCTTGTTTGGTAAATTTTGTAAAAGCAAATCTAGTACGTTGTTTTTTGTTTAACTGTTATTTTTTATTTTGGATTTTGTACTTTTTTTTATTCACCATTTTCAGTTGTTTGTTAAACTTGGTTGTAAAAACATTAGATTTATCTGATTGTGTATTTTTTTTTTTTTTGTTATTGTAAATTTGTTTTATATAATTTATGCATAATTTATCTAGTAAATTACATATTAAAGTGAGGTTTTTGTGATAATTTATAATACATTATTATGTGTGATTGTATTTATTAAATACAAAACGTAAATAGTAAATAACCGTAATTTCCGGTGTCGTATATGTCAAAAAAAAAAAAAAATATTTAATTCAATTGGTACATGGAACATGGCATATCTATACAGCCAAATAAAAAAATGACATCTTGATTATCTTTCACCGACCTGGAATGAGAGTACAACAAAAATATAATGCGGGTATTTTCACGATTTATAAATGAAAATTTATAAATTTTGTGTATTAAATGTGATGAAAATGTATGCAATTACCTTTTAGGTGTGTCTCGTGTGAATTTTCATTCAGTATTTCATTATAAAATGGGATTTTGTTTGTGTTTTGTGAAAAAAAAAAATGGGTGGACGGGATAGGCCGGTTTTACAATAGTTTCATTGTGAGAGATTTTATTGCTATTTTTCAATTATATTTTAAATAAAAATAATTGAGTTTAAGGATTTGTTGTGCAGGAATAAATTGTAAGTTTTTTATTTTGCAAAATGTAATGTGACATTACCACCTCCTTTTGTGATCGTAACGTCAAGAATTAATGTGTGACAAACAAGCCACAATTAAAAATAAGTAAACAAATTCTATTCTACGGATTTGAAGAATCCAGATCTCTTTCAAAACTATTTCAAATTGTTACATCAACTCTTTCACGTTTGCATGTTGGTTCCTAACCTTACCCTAAAATCATCTAATTAAAAGAAGCCTTTCAGCAACTTATGGATTACTTTGTCTAATTCTTTACCAGTCATTTGTACTTAGCGACGAAAGCTTTTATAGCCAGGCGAGCTAGCTCACTGAATGCAGATTCGATCAGTCTTATTCAGTCAAGACGTTAATGTCATTTCACTGCACTTTATTAGTTTTCATGTCAACTTTTCCTTTTAAATTAAAATATTCCGTGATTTTGCAATACAACAGTATTTTTAATTTTCTGACTTTATTGCTCTTCTACAGAATATCTGGATTTGAAAATGTTTAAAGTTTGAAGTTTTCAAAATTGGCTTGATTTAAAAACTAGAAATTATTTCTTTTGAAATTTTGGAAATTTAGTAAATTTCTAAATAATTTTTGGACACAAGTTCATTTGTACTAGCGAATTATGCTGATACGTATGAAATTCCCTTGTACATTTTTTCGTCACCAAAGGATACTTTAGCGATATGGTTTAGATTAAAAGAATTAATTGATTAAATCAAATTAAAGTAAAAATGTAGCTTAGTATGTTCTTAATTTAACTTTTAATTATTTTCAAGATTTTTAAAATTCGTAAAATTTTTCAAATTGGATTTTTCTAATTTCGTTTAATTTTTTAGCATTTTAAGGTGGGAACATTTTATCACCAAAATCTAAAAATTTTTAAAAATTAGGAATCTTGTAAACTTTTTAATTTTCAAAATATTAAATTTTTAAATAAAATGTTAAACGTTTAGCAATTTGCAAAATGTACAGAAATCGAAAATTTTCTAAATTGTCTAAAATTGTGCAAATTTTAAAATTCACTAGCAGTTTATAAATATGCTAGAAACAACTTTAAATATAACTGGGGTTAACTGGACTACACTCAATTAAAAATTTCGTTTGTTCTTTAAATTAAATTTTAAATAATTTAAAAAATTCGTAATTAGGTTATTAATTCAAAAAAATGGTAACATTTTTCTTTAATTTAAATATTTTATAAATTTTAATGAAACTCGGAAGAAAGAAGGAGAATTTATTTAATTTTATCAATTTTAAAATATTTTAGGAACTATAAAATTTTCCGATTTTTAAAATTCTCAAAAATTCGCTTAAATTTTAAAATTTGTTCTAAAATCTTTATTCAATTATTTTAAAAGTGTTTGTTAACCCTTATTAACCCTTTTTTAAATCCGGCAAGAGAATTATGTAATAGTTTTAATTAAAATTTTAATGGTTTGTAAATTTCAAAAATCAACCGTATCGTTTCGGTCTTATTATATTCTTTAGAATATCCGTATTATGGAATTTAAAAATTTCAGAAATTTACCACATTTTAAATAATTTTTATAAATATTGTGTTTGTAATATTTAACAGTTTATTATAAAATTTAAAAAATGTACGCAAATTATTTAATTTTTAAAAATATTGCTCACCTTGTGAACATTTAATTTGGTTTATCCTTAGTATAAGGCGATTAAAATTCTCTTAAAAGCAGATTTCTAAAAATACAAATCAGAAACGAGATTTGAAGTTCTAAAAATTTAATTTCAATTTTAAATTTTTAAAAAATTTTTGAAATTTGATTTCTAAGTCGTAAGTAAGACCATTAATCTATAACTTAACAATTCTGAGTATATTTGAAATATTCAACAAGTGTTTATTGTAAAATTTTGCCAATTTATGAATTTCTTCAAAATTAACTAATTTTAAAAATTTTGTTTTACTAGTGAATTTTAAAATTTTACGAATATTTTAGAATTTTTCGTTGTTAGTAATTTTATATTAAAATTTTAAACATTGAAATTTCCGAGAAGGGTTTTTTTTGTGTAATTTCGTTCTATTGTGTAGTATTTTATAAAATTGCTTGAAGCATTTTAGCATATTGACCAAGAATTCAAAAAATTAGTAGTTTTAAAGTTTTGTAAACATTTCCTATAAATATTTTAAATTCTCAATTATTGTGAATTTTTTAAAAGTTCAATGAATTTTCACTCTGCTTGGTCTACAAAATTTGTTTATTTTATTTTAAAATTATTGAACTCTAAATTCTTAAAATTTAAATTTTTTGAAAATTTTTAAAAGTCCTACTTTATTAATTTTCTTAAAATTCACTAGAAAATTTGATTGAAATTTATGATAATTAAAATCACAATTCTTAAAATTGCGAATTTTAACAAATTTAAATTACTTTCTAATTTTTTTTGCTCTGCCAGGGGGTCGATTCTGTTTGTTTGTTTGAATTACTGATTTATTTTTTACCGTCCTACTTTACGCCTGGAGTAGCCAAATCGAGGACGGGCGGCTACAGATCCGTCCTTGAAAACCACCTGCACATTGCATTGCTTCATGCCAACTTGTAGTGCTGACATGAAAGGTGGGTCGGCCCATGGATTCTGCACTCTCAACAGGGGGTCATAGATGTGTTCATTTTCATCAATGATCGTAATCAGATGATGAAAAATCCCTTTTGCATCCCGCCCCTATAGGGATTCGAACCCGGTACCTCCCGATAAAACCGCCGCAGCTTTAACCACTGCGCCGTTTGCTCGGTGTCGATTCTGTTTCCGTGAAAAAAACTAAATGAAAAAATAGTTCTGTGTAAACCAAACTTCAATTTGAATTAATTGTTTATAGTTTGCGCCTACTCCGAAATTTAAATTTTATAACGAAGGAACAGTAAATGACAAATAATTGTTCGTTTACACAAGACACTTGTTTATCGACATTTGTATTAAGAGCCTAATATTTATAGCTGCAATAATTTTTGTAGTTGTGCGTATGTTGATAGGTATCTTATGTTAATTAAGTTATGCAACCATAATGAACGCAATTCAACACTACCAATAACTTTTATAGGCTTTACTTTTTTTTTAATAAAGTACTTTAGTTGTAACATTTAAATGGCGGTCATCTATTTGTGGAATTTGTAATGATTTTACACAGAAGTTTTGTACATCCAGACTTACAAAATTCGATTTTTAAAGTTCGAACTAAGACAAAGTACAAGAGAGTTTGAAATACACAATATTGAAATGTTTATAAAATAATTCTGATTGAAGAATAAAGATAAGTTATTTCGAAATTTGAAATCTTAAAAAGCCCAAACAATTACTAATTTCAATAATTTCACCAAAAAACCTGTATTTGTCAATTTTTATGAAAATGGGATAGTAAGAATTTCATAACATTTAAAATGTTCCATATATAATCTCTCCATATATAATCTCAAGTTGAAAGTATTTTTGAGTTTACGAATTTTCTTTATTTTGAAATGTCTAGAATCTGAAGAATATTCAAATACCGATCATAGTCTAAGCGTGTGAAGCGCTATTGTGAAAGCATTTAAACTCTTAAATTTTATTTACTACACCGAAATTCGAATTTTTAAATGCAGTTGTTTCGAAAAACTATTTGTAATCTGACATAATTTTGAAACCCTAGATTCAAAAGGATATTCTAAATTTACAGATTTTTAAAATAGGAGTAGAAATCAGGTGCTTGAATTTAGAATTAAAGAAGCTTAGGGAATTATAAAATTTTAAAATTAAGGCTTAAAAGGACTATTTTGGAAATCTTTGAATTAAGTCGATTTTAAGAATTCAAAAAATTTAAACCTAAAACTACTGTACATCAATGTGAATTAAAAAATTTCAAAAATATACATTTGAAATAGTTTAGGATTTTGGAAAATGAACAAAAGCTCTTTCTATTTTTCAATGCCTTTATAAACTAGGAAAACTACCAAGTTTGCTTGAAGTATGATCAGTTGATGGCGGTCAACCACAACCCTTTGAGATTTTGGACACAAGTTTCGGTATATCGGTAAATCGGTACATTAATAGACACATTTAAATGATTTTCTCACCACCAAAATGGTCAATGAACAAATTCTTTTCATATGAGAATATTTTGACGAAAATAATGAAGTATTCATTAAAAACACTTTGGAATTATGTTTTTTCCACTGCGAAATGTTTTTATTTTATTATTCATGGAAACAGAATCGGCCCACGTACTGTGAAAATTATATAACTTTGCCTTTTTGCATTCAAAAAATAAAAATGGTTGACTAGATGTAAATGAAAAGATTTTTTTTTTCATTGAATTTTTTCATAGAACGAGAATTGACGGACACTCTTATTCTATAAAAAATAAGCTAAAGCGTAAACGTGACAACTGTAAACTCTTTGCGTTAGTTATTGACGTTTACATATTACCTTTTTTTATAGAATAACGATACAGGTCTAAAAATCGTATTTGTTATATTTTTAAAATTTTAATATTATTGAGAATTCAAATCTAAATTTCCTGTTTCATTAATTTTCTTAAATTAAATTAAAATTTAAAAATTATTGAGATTTATGATTTGATGATATATTTGAAAATTAAAGTCTTTGTTTGGAAATAGCATTTTATAAAATCATCGAAAATTGTAAAAATAAGGTGTTCGGAAATATTCTTATTTAAAAAAATGTTAAAATTAAAAATTTTCAAAACATCTTGATATTTTTTTAACAAAGTTTTTAAAAATTAATAATTTTAGCAAATGATTAGCTAAAATTTGTAAAAAATGTTTACCAATACATATTTTTGAATTTGAATTATGAATTTGAGTAAAATTCTACAAAATTTAAAAAACATTATTCTTTATGTTAATGTTTTACAAACTTTAAGGAAATATGAAATTTCTTAAAATTTTGCTTATTTCAAATACTTATAAATCCCGTTTATATTTTGTTTCGAAATTTCAGTCAATTATTTAAAATAAAAATTGTAATTTTTAAAAATTGGTAACATTGTCTTTAATTTAAAAAAAGTTACAAATTTTAACGAGTCTTGAAGTGAAGAAGAAAGAAGTGAAGTGGAGAAAGAAGAAGAATTTATTTAATTTTAACTTTTAAGGTTTTTAGAATTCTCAAATTTTGGCTTTAATTTTAAAATTGGTTGTAATCAATTATTTTAAAAGGTTTATCATTTTAAACCCTACAAGATTTTTTTTTTTTTATATAGATATTTAGTAGTTTTAATCACCAGTTAGTTAATGGTCTCTTATTTTTACTTTTTTATTTATTTTTATTTATTTATTTATTTATTTAATTATACACAAATAAGGCATAGCCTTTTTACAATATCCAGCGATATATTCCTATGTGTATTCCAGCAATTACAAAGAAAAATAATTAGAACAATAATTAAAATTAAATATAATATAATTAAAAATACAGAAGAAAAGATTAAGAACAAAAGATAAAACATTAGAAGACGTGATAATGGAAAAAAGAAAAATAATGGAAACGAATTATGTGCCAATCAGCCCCTCGAGGTACAGTCCCTTGAAACCACGCAAATTAGATGCTGCCTTTATAGACGGATTCAGACTATTCCAGAGCTTCACCCCATGGATAAAGAAAGCACGTTGTCTTGGCTTAGTTTTGCATGATTTAGGCAAATTTAAATTTAATGTCCTCTGCGATTTCGAGAATTTCAGTTTATCATAAAGGTAGTTCGGAACTTTATTTTTAGTCAAACCAAACATCACAGTCAACACCGACAGTTCCAAAAACTGGTTCAAGCTTACACCAAATATCTGTTCAGAAAGGTGCGAAATTGGTTCGCCCCTTCGCTTCAAAAATATGTATCTAGCACAAGAATTAAAAGCAACATTTAACTTTCGTAGAGACTTCTTGGAACATTGCGAATATATCGAAGAACAATATGAAAGTAAAGGTCCCACAAGAGTACGAATGATATGACATTTCACATCACTTGAAATAAATTTTGCCGTGCACCACAATTTACCTAAGATACCATAAATTTTACCACATAGGTTATTAACATGGGTACTCCAATTTAATTTAGTATCTATGATCAACCCCAGACTCTTGATAACGTCACAAAACTCAATTCTGTGATTGTCAATTAAAAGACTGTTTATCGGTAAATTTATACGTTTATTGTTAGTTATTAGTATGGCTTGTGACTTCGCAGGATTGATTTGAAGTTTGTGCACTTTGGACCATTCCAAAATATTACATAACGCTTGATTTAGATTAATAATCACAACGTCAACCGAATCAATATCCCCAAAAGAATAGATTTGCAAATCATCCGCAAAAAGGTGATAGCAAATGAATCCCATTTGTTTAATTGATTGACAAATTTGATTTATGTACAATGAAAACAGAATAGGTCCTAAAATAGATCTTTGAGGAACCCCAGATGTGACAAAAATGTTGTCGCTAAAGTTGCCATGATATTTTACAGATTGTTGTCGCGGATGTAAGTAAGAACCTATATCTTGACAAGCACTCTTGGAAAAGTTATATTCATAACATAGTTTCGATAACAACATAGCGTGGTCTACTTTATCAAATGCCTTTGAAAAGTCTAATAGAACCAAAACTGCAACTTTACCATCTTCAATATTAATAGTAATATCATCAGTAACTTTCAACAAGGCAGTTGTAGTACTGTGCTTGGCACGAAATCCAGATTGTAGTTCATCCAATAGGTTATGTTTAGCAATAAAGCCACTGATCTGAGCATGAATAATTCTTTCAAAAACCTTAGATAATGTTGGTAATATACTTATAGGACGAAAATCAGTTACTGTAGATGGATTTGGTATTTTTGAAATAGGCGAAATTGTCGCAATTTTCCACGCATCAGGAAATATCGATTTTGTGAGGCCAGAATTTATAATAAAAGTTAAGTGAGGTAGCAAGACCGGAAGCAGAATTTGAATGAGGTTAAGTGGAATACCATCAACTCCTACAGAACTCGATTTGATTTTATCCAGATGAAAACAAACTTCTTCAGCAGAAACATTTTTAAAGTAGAAAGCATTTACGTCAGCGGCAGAATGAACTGCATCACAAACAAAATTTACATCATTGGAGTTGAAAACCGAACCGAAGTAACTATTGAACTCATCAGAGGTAATGTCACATTTACACTCCGGAATTGGCGGATTTACATATGTGTTGAAGTTCTTCCAGAACAATTTACTCGTAGTATTATTGCTAAAACGATCATTAAAAAACTGGCATTTGGCAGCTTTGATCATATAATTTACTTTATTACGAGCTCTAACGTATTTTAACCTATTAATGTCAGTCTTATGCTTTCTCCAATTCTCATGTAGAAAATCACGAATATTACGGTGCAATAAAATATCGTTATTAAAATACGGACCACGCACTTTACGCTTCTCACAAATCATTTTTATTGGTACAAAGTTATCAATAAGATAACTTATAAATGAATTTAAAAGTGATAACTGTTTATTAACATCACAAAAATGATATAATGATACCCAATTTAATGAATTAGCAGCCATCAGTAGCGCATCCTTGTCAATATTGGAGAAATCTCTCACGTAAATAAATTGGTTACTAACATTTTTGTCAACAGGGAACACATATGACCCATAAATCATATCATGGGTGGTTGCAATGCCAGAAATTGGGATTTGAGTAAAAGTTTTAATGTTGTTAGGATGATTGGTGAAGGCCAAATCAATTAAAGTGGCAGAATCACCCACAAAATTAGTAGCTACCTTTGAGACTAATCCAAGCCCATAAGATGACATTAATGATTTTAGTTGTTTAGCCGTAGGTGTTGAAACGAGACAGTCAATATTAAAGTCACCAACAATAATGACATCATTATATCGTATCATAAGATCACTTAAGACGGTTTCAAGATCCTTTAGGAATCCTAATTTCGAGGACTCCAATTTGAGCGGATTGTATACTACACCCAGGACCATTTTCATGTTAAGTTAATTTCTAATTTCAATGAAGATTATGTCGAATAAAGAGTTTCTTGCATTAGTGTATAAAACTTTTGGATTTAGAAATTTTTTGACATAAACACCAACACCACCAGAACGCCGCCCCGAACGATCTTTACGAAATAGAGTAAAATTGTCAAGATCAAAATGTTTACTAGAGTGTTTAGATTTCAACCATGTTTCTGATTAGTGGCTAATTATTATAGACCAATTATGTTTTATTAAATTTTATTTAATAAATCTATATAAAATTGCGCCGAATTTTCGTTTTTTTAAAAACATTTTCAAGGCAAAAATTTCACTAAACTTCTGTTCAGAACAAAAGTTTTCGTTATTGTTGATATTGGACCGAAATTAATCGTTTTATTCCCGTTTTTTGGCTTCTAAATTTAATTGTATCCCTGTTTTATTTATTAAACATGAGCAGCTCAAATTCGGGCCAAATAGCTGAAAAGCAGAGGATATCCCAAACGAACCCTATCGTCACCGCTAACACACTGCTAAGATTGTATCGATCTTGCTAACATAAGTTGCTCAGAATCGGATGATGATAACCGTGTCTAAATTGTATATGTAGACCTCCAGATGATGAATGCAAACATTTTCAATCAAAACTTTATGATTTCATGCTTGATCATTATGATGCCGAGAGAACAAATTTAAAGATAACGTTGTGATGAGGTGTTCACAATACGCTATACTATTGGACCATGTCATCGCTGTTATCTAGTATTTCTATCTTGATTGGCAAAATTGGGAAAATTTTGATATACCGCAACTTGAATGGATCATACAATTTCTAGCCGGCATTTTTTGCCAAGGCACCCACGAAACATTGGTGGATGTTGAAACTATAAGAGGACATTTAGAAGAATTACTTTTTAGCAATTATGCAGAATTAATAGTTTTAAGTTCAAATTTTAAAGTATTTTGAATGGTTTGTAAATTTCGGCAACCTTCCAATACGAAACCGTGTCGTTTCGGTTTAAGTATTGCTGCTTCTTTAGAATACCCGAATTTTAAAATTTAAAAATTTCGATAATCTCCCAAATTTTAAATAATTTTTATTAAAATTTCTGAATGTTGTAAACAGTAAAATTAAATGTTGGGTTTGCAAACAGTTTTATTATAAATTTTTTTAAATTTTAAAGAAAATTACTTAATTTTAAAAAAATTCCTTTTAACATTTAATTTGGCTCATCTTAGTATAAAGGCATTGCCACATGCAAAACGGAAAACCGGCATTTAAAACCGTCAAACCCAATTTATGGTTAAGTTGCTTCACTTTGCAAAATGAAAATTATTAATAAATAGTTCAAATCTATAAGTTCCACCTTAATCTAAGACAATTTTATTAAAATGAATTTAATTTCATTCAAAAAAGCCCAATTTTATGTTTTGTCGGCCGTCAAGCAAAAATCCGTCCGTCAAAATATAAAATTGGGGGTTTTTAAATGAAATTAAATCAATTTTAATAAAGTTTTCTACGAAGAAGGTAGAACTTATACATTCGAACTATTTTTTAATAATTTTGATATAGAAAATCAAACAATTTTGTCAATAATATGATTTGACGGTTTGAAATGCCGGTTTGCCGTTTGTGCATGTGGCAATCAATGCCTTTAGGCTATATTTGGAATTTTCAAAATTAAAAAATTTAATTTAGAACTTTACATTTTTTTTTTGTAATTTTTAAATATTCTAGTATAAATGAAAAATTCTTAAAATCAAAATTTTGAGTAGATTTTGAAATATTTGTCCTGCGTTTGTTGTAAATTTTGGCCAATTTCTTAATTTCTTAAATATTAACAAATTTTAAAAATTGGATTTTGGTAGTAAATTTTAAAATTTTAAGAATTTTTCGTTTTAGTAATTTTATATTAAAATTTTAAATATTATTAAAATTTACGAGAAGTTGGTTTCTTTCTAATTTCGTTTTATTTTGCAATATTTGATAAAATAGCATTTTAGCAACTTAATCTACAATTTAAAAAATTGTAATTTTGTAAATATTTTATATTCTCAATTTTTTAATTTTTTGAAAAATTTCAATGAATTTTACTGGGGCTAGTCCAAAAAATTTGTTTATTTTATTTAAAATAATTTAAGATTATTGAGCTTAAAATTAAGAAATTTTTATAATTCCCTCATTTATTAATTTTTTTAAATTCACTAGAAAATTTGATTGAAATTTATGAAAATTAAAATCACAATTATTAAAATTGCGAATTTTAAGAAACTCAAACTACATTCTTAAATTTTCCTAATTTTTAACAAATTTTAAAAAATTTCAATGTATCTGTTTGACACTTTAATTTTATAAAAAATAAGATATTGTGTAAACGGGAAAATAGGTAAACTTTGGTTTTTACTCAAATTACATATTCTTACAAAAAATTACATATTCTTTCAAATTTATCAAAACATCTCGTTTTTAAATTTATTTACCAATATTTTTGGATT
Source organism: Tipula vernalis (assembly GCA_958295665.1). Taxonomy (NCBI): domain Eukaryota; kingdom Metazoa; phylum Arthropoda; class Insecta; order Diptera; family Tipulidae; genus Tipula; species Tipula vernalis. Next base: position 148,205,218 of record OY282559.1, read on the forward strand.
TTTAGAATTTTATGAAGAATTTGAGTGAAATTCTACAAAATTTAAAAGACATTATTCTTTAATTTAAAATTTTACAAATTTAAGGAATTTCTCGTAATTTTTGGAGATTAATAGAAAAGGAAAGGCCAAGAATTTCATTTCAGAATTAACGAATTCTTAAAATTCGGCTTACACTTTACCATTTTTTACCCTTCAAACTTCCCGTTTGTATTCTGTGCCGAAATTTTAGTCAAGTATTTTAAAACAAATTATAATTTTTTAATAGTTTTAATTTAAAATTTTAAAATATTCTGGTAATTTTAAGTTTGTTAAAAATTAATTTCTAAATAATATTCTAGTAAATCCAAATTTTAATGCTGCGTTAATTTCGTAAAAGTTTTGAGAATTGTTAGAATATTTATCAAATGTTTATAATAAAATTTGTCATTTTGGCATTTTATTAGCAAATTTTAAAAGTTTACGAATACATATTTTTCAATTTTTCTCTGCCCAGAACTTGTGAGTTGTATGAACATTTTTGAGAATTTAAATTTTGTTTTAATTTTAATTTATTAGCAAAATTTTAGCATGTAATACATTAGATGTAATACAATTTAAAATTAAATTTTAAACTTTCAGCGAATTTTGTGAAACTACATTTTAAAACGTTGCGAATTTATGACTAACTTTCTCAATATTTAGGGAAGTAAAATTATTGGATTTATTAAAATTTAAACATTTCTTTGTTCAATTTTTAAAAAGTTAAAATCTAAATTCTTAAAATTTGAAATTTCTGAAAATTTAAAAATTCTTTACTCTCTTTATTCTCTTCTAAACTCACTAGAAAATTTCAAAAATTGTTCAGATATATGATATAATGACATTTAGAAAATTGTAATCTTAATTCTTAAAATGGAAATTTTTTGTTCGCTTAACAATTTTTTAAACTTAAATTTTATTCATTATTACTTACTTTCACATTTTGTATCATCAACCTGTTCGAATTTGCAATCCTACATTTTGGAATTCTCGAAATTTAACTTAAATCTTTACCTCCAAAACCGTTTGATTGATTTTCCAGTTATTCCTCTTTCTATATTAATTATATTTATTCGAAAATAATAGAAATTTCCAAAACATTTTAATCAATCATTTGGAAATTATTAAATTTTACAAATTGCCGTTTTATAAATATTTTTAAAACTTTTAAATAAAATATTTAAACTTTTAGTACAACCTAAAATTCTGAAAATTATATCAAATTATTAAAATCTATTAAAAATCCATACAATTTGTATTCAAGAAAACTTGAATTGGTGAAATAAGTTTGAGCAGATTAAGATTTACTAATATAAATTTTAAAAATCTCCTCAACTTGGCTGGCACACACTGAAACACCACAAAATGTTAATTGCAAGAAAAGAGGCCAAATCCATTAACTTAAATATTGTAACAACGCAAAAATCACTATTCCAACTAAGTGGATTATGTAACGTTTACGTATTTCTAAAAATCTTAGAATTTTTGTTTTATTTATAAACAAAATAAATAAATTTTATGGTTTTTTTTATCATTTCTAAGGTTTCGCGGCTCATATTCTAATATGTAGGTAGAGCATTTTTTTTATTGTGATGACCCTTTCTTAATTGGGTTTAGTCGACAAAATTGATCTTTTCCTCATAAAATGTTTAGCCCTAAAATCTTTCTTGTTGAATAAATAATGTATATTTATTCCAAAAGGTTGTTAAACTCTCTCTATAATATATAAAGGATTGTACAGTATTAAGTTCTATTTTTGAAAGGTTTCGTAATTACAACTCGAATACTATATTCAAATTTAGAAAATCACTATAAATAGTGTTAGCATATTGAAGACATAAATAGTTTTTATTTTAAAATGACAAATTTTATAATTAGAATATAAAACGGGAAAATGGAAAATAAATTAAGAAAATTGGGTGTGTATCTTTGTGTTGCCTGTGTGTGTATGTATGCCGGCTATAAACAAAATTTTAGTGGCCATTTATAAATATCTTAAGATAATGACGTCGTTAAATTGCGATAAGTCTGGGAAAACAAATTTTTTTTTGGCAATAGGTTTGAAAATAAATTTTTATTGGAACACGTTTTTTATTTCTTTATTCCGTAATTACAAAACGCGCTCTGAATGAATGAAAATTTTCTCGCAGATTGTTGGTATATTGCAAATTTCAAGATGTTGTAGTCATTGAGGAAAAAACTATGATGGTTGTGTTTTATTTTGTAACGCGATGACGTATTGTGAATGGCGTGATTTTTCCGAAAAAGAAACGTATGAATTATTTTTATAACAACACCAAAAGAAAATCCAATTATTATATATCACTCTTTTATACTAGTGCATAAATATAACGTGACAATATTTGCAATCAATAGAAAAAAGATGATATTGTATTGATCAAATTTTTCCATATGAGAAATTTATGGAAATGGGAGACTTGCAAAGAACCTCAAAATAATTGGATTTTAAATCAATGACTAGTTTGAATTTGAATTATAGTTATCTAGGCTGAATGCGTAAGCGATTTCAGATTAATTTTGAAATTTCGCTCCTAAAAATTTGTTGTGCGCAAAATTTAAAAAATTTCAAATATTTTATAAAACTTCCACGGATGATATCTCCAATTTATTTTAGATTTGGACGCAACAATAACATCGAAATGTAAATTTGTACAACCCAGTAAATCATGATTTATTTGTATAAACAAACCCGCAAAAATATTTATGCTTCCACACATGTAACAAAATTTTGAATACCGCAACCTTAGTAGTAATGAATCACTTTTATTTACATATACTTATGTAAAAGAGATTCTCCTATTTATGTAAACACATAAATAAAGCAAAATATTACATAAAACAATAAGCAATGTGTGTAGGAAGTCAAATAATTTTTGTTCTTGTTTCTGTTTTTAGTGTGACCTGATTGAAAGATAACATTATGAAGGCCTTTATAGAGCTCTTCACTTGTCATTATTTTGTATATCATAACTATATTCATATGTGTCCCAAAAAAATTTGTTCAATAATATTTTTGTAAGTAATATAATTCTGTAAAATACAAAAAAAAATCTTGAATCCGCGCGACTCGTCGTAATAAGAAACGTATTATAAAAACAAAACAAAAAAAATTCTTCTCTATTTCGCGGTTTTGTTGTTGTTGCGCATCGCTATATTTTTATGTAAATAGCGCGATATTATTATTATTTTTTCCCAACCGTCGTTTTAGTTGGTTAAATACAATCACACATATAACATTAAGCGCGCACACAATACAATTCGTATTTAAGGAAATTTTTAATTATTCTTAATTATTTATTTATTGTGTCTAAGTATTTTACTTTTATTTAACTCTAGTGTGTTAATTAATTAATTTATTAATTAAAATTGTGTTTGATGTGAACAAAAAAAAAATGGAAAAATAAAAACAAAGTGGAAAATATGAAAATTAAGTCGAGAAAAGTGTGAAAAAAGAATAAAAAAATTTTTTTTTTTTTGTTATGTAGCTATTGTATAATTTTTTTTTCTGTGAAAAATTTTATATAAATAATAATTAAAATTTTTTTAAAGTTAATAAAAATTTATAATTTATTTTATTTATATTAATTTATAAATTAAAAAGTGTTAATAAATTATAATCTCGCGCTCGTTTATTTGGTTTTGTTTTGTTTATTAAATGTGCAGCATATAGGAATTATATTGGTGTAGTAGGATTATTTCGTACCGATTTGTATGACACGAAAAATATCAGCAATGCTATGTTTTGTACAAGGCATAACGGGCACAAATCCTAATAAAAATATTTTACGTAAAGATAAATTAAATAAGAACAAATCAAGGTAAATTATATTTGTAAAGTTTTTAATTTTTGTTACAATTTTAAAATTTTGTTTATATGGTTTAAATGTAAGCGTCTAATTCCAAATGAAGCAAATATTCAACCTCTTGAAGGGATAATGGGACTCTGAGATAGAATTATAAAAGATGTATGTTTAGGAGCGAGAAAGTAGAAACACTAACCAAACTTCGCAGTGGTTAAAGCTGCGACGGTTGGATCGGGAGGTACCGGGTCCGAATCTCCATGGATGCGGGATGCAAAAGGGATTTTTCATCATCTGATTACGATCGGTGAGTGATGAAGATGAACACATCTATGACTCCCTGTTGAGAGTGCGGAATCCATGGGCCGACCCACCTTTCATGTCAGCACTACTTCTATTTACATTTTTAATAAGTATTACTGCTATATAGTATGTGTTTGATACGCGCACAAATGAGGTTTCTCCTTGGGGTTTTTGATTTAGTGAATGTAATTCACTAGATCAGTACGTTCTGGCTAAATACTTAATGTATTAGGCGAGAACTGTATTTTTGTAGTTTGATCGTAGCTACCTTATGAGTAGACCAACTTTTCAGTACGAAACCAAACCAGCGACATAGGAGCTCAAGAGGCGTTCTCATTTTTTGAAGAATAGATAGATTGGTATAAATAACTCTTCGGGTAAAGTACGGGGTGGCAGGGAAGCGGATTACAGTTAAAACCTTGTCTTTAAAGAAAAGACAAATTGTTTCTAAAGTGTCCGAAAAACAAATAAATGACCAGAAACGACGATGCGACCTATTTTATTTTAAATGGCAACGAACGGCAAGAGACTGAAATTCATACCCAAGGAAAAGTTTCCGGATAAGGTCTTACAGTGGATGTCTAAATATATAAGAAACTATCAAGCAAACCATAAAAGATGCCTCGGTTACGTCCAATAAAGGATTTTTGGGCAAATTTTAGAACAAAAAACATAAATTGTCTTATCACTAAAATTAATGCGACTGTCAAGGTACTTCATGGTCGTTTTATATTTCTAGCAGCATTGTACACAAATTCCTTATTATGGCTTCTGCTTCCTCTAAATATACAACTTTGGTAAAACAACCACAACACAATCAATGTGAGCTTACGACCTGCATTTACTGGAAATTCTAGTTTACGTAAACAGTTACAGTCCACAATCCGAATCACGAAGATGTTAAGCGGTTTACTCGGACTTTTTAGATTAAGAGGGCACGTTAATAGCCCAGGCCATCTAAGGGCATCACAGAACAGAATTGTTATTGCTCACTATTGCTAAACGCAACTTATCTATTTCAGAAGCGGGACACTCTTACGTATCAAAACAACTCATCAATTCATGAATTTTGCCTCTCGTTCCATAATACAATGCTCGCATTGCTTCTAATAATCATTAATGATCTAAAATCCGTTTCTTTAATATTTTTTATCATCAACTCGTCTCGCGACAGGAGCGGTCCCTTGTACTATTTTTATACTTGTCGTTGTGTCGGCAAAAGTCGTTAGTGTATCGGATATCTCGTTACATTTATTGAAATTACATTTGAATTATTTACTTAACATTATGAACAAGGCCACCACAAGTACTCCCCTTCTTGGCGATGGTGTTGGGGTGTGTCCATCTTTCGTTTCGGTCAATTCGTTGCTATCGAGTTTGGCTGTTGCTGAAGCTGGCTGTTCGTTTGGTTCGGTAGAGCATCAATATTATTGCTGGTTTCAGCCGATCAAGTATTACAGATGCGATTGTTTATCTGAATCCTGTAAAATGTACGCCCTCGTAGGATATGGAGGATTTGATTGCAACGGTGGTTACGAAGAGATGTATACACGTAAGCAGTTCATTGCTGATGTGTTTTGCATGGAATGATGTGTTTTTCGGCTATAAATTCGCTATTGATTCGCGCAGAATTTTGACTACCTCGTTTTGATTATCAGTACATTTGTTTAAGTCGTAAACTTCACCGGGTTTACGTAAGAATATCCTGCTTGAACGATACGCGGAAACTTAACATAATGATTGGTAAGTTGACAACCCAAGAATCTTTGCCTAACGCTAGAATTAACGAATTTGAAGGTCTATGCCATATTAATGCAATATAAGGTGTTGTTCGAATCCGATCCGCTCAAAAAAATTCAAATTTCCTATTTTGCTTGGTTGTGATATACTGCGGGCATCCGAAACGTGCTACCCAACAGCTCATTAGACCTCGTACGACTGATTCAGCGATTGTATTGGGCAATGGAAACGCCCCCAGCCAGCGAGTAAAACGATCGATGAACGTCAAACAATATCGGTAACAATGTTGTAGTGGTAACCGACCAATAAAATCCGTGTTTATATGGCTGAATCGGAGAGCTGGGGGTTTGCATTAGCTAACTGGTGTTTTATTATGGCGGTGTAATTAAGACCCTTAATCAGCCGTCAGTTCATCAAAATTCAAATCAAAGGTCAAATTATCTTGACGAATTTTAGTAAATTCGTCGTCCAGTTCCTGTTCTTAGAATAACTGTTCATACTCAAATAATTCTATTTGTTGGATTCTTGATAACAGGTCGGCTGTGACATTTTTGTCCAACGAAGTTTTTATAACAAACTTGTTAAGGGGAGCTTTGTCCCATTTTTGTTTGTATGCTAAGAGCAGAGGTTTGTTTATGTTCCGTATAGATTCGACTTACTCATCCTTCCAGCATATATCGGAAATGTTTGACACCTAGATGGATTGCTAAGAATTTTCGTTTGTAGGTGCTATATTTTTGTTGCGTTTCGGTCATCTTTTTTGAAAAATATCCCAATGATTCGAAACTTCCATTGACGATTTGATGTAATACGTGGCGGCGAGTGCGTTTTGGCACTTGTCAAATCCTACATTTGCGTTGTCGGTCCAGATTAATAACGTCTACCATTTTTTTAAGGCCCTTAATTATCAAATGAAGTATTATTTGTGAATTTATGGCGTTAGGTATGAATTTCCGATAATAATTTATCATAGCTAAGAAAGTTTTCAAATCTTTCGCTAGGGCAGGCTTACTTCAGATACAGCAAATTCATTTTTAGCGACGTTGACAGTAAGTCGTTATTTATGAAGAAGCCCGAATAGTAATCGTAAATGTTGTTAAAGTTCCCTGGTGTTTTTGGACGCGATTAATGTGTCATCTAAATATGGGAAAAAAAAAATCTTAAGCCTCTTAATGCCTCATGTATTATATAATCGCGGGAACGTTTGGGTGCGTTACGTAAACCAAACGTCATGAATACAAATTGATACAACCAAAATGGTGCTGTGATGGCCGTTTTTCGAAATGTCGTTTGGATGAATTGGTGCCTGATGAAATGCTTGTGCAGATCAATTTAGCTGAATATTGTTGTTCCGCTTAAAATAGCCGTACAATCATTGGAATCGATCAGGTAATGTTTGGGCATTCATAGCTCTGTACTCTCCACATGGTTGCCATGTTCCATCAAATTTCCTGACCATCCTGGGACTAGCCCAGTTGCTAGTAGAAGGACGACAAATATATATTTTCATAAAGTATTCGAACTCGGCCTTTGCCGCGGCCAACTCTGGTTCTAATCTTCGTGGTCAAGCGAAGGTTGGCTGACCAATTGTTTCGATGTGGTGTACTATTTCCGAATTTTGAATAATTACTCGTGTATTTACTTTCGTGATGCCGGCGAATTCCATTAGTTACTTAGTCGGCAAATGGTGATTGTGGATCGAATGTTTTTATTGCCACTGTTTGGGACTGTAGCGAGCCATCAGCTGTCGATAATTATGTAATATTATTTGCCAGACGGCCATGCGAATTAAAGCAAGATAAATTCCGGCTATGGCTTTTTCCACGTTGGGACCATAAATTCTCAATTCTCCTTGCAAGTTGGGCAATTTCACCTTTTAACTCCAGACTTTTTTGGTCTCTTAATGATCGGGTCGACCCAGTATCACGTTCGACGGCATTGATGGTGCACATCTGCATAACGTCGACAATGGCGTCGACTATTTTTGTAAACTCCTCTACAGACCCGGCCGAGACAACTACGGCAGTATGTGCATGGTCCGGCAATCGTTGAGCCCATAGTCTCTTAAGGGCATTTCATGAAAAAAAATCTGGCTTGCTTCAAGTCGCCTAGCGGTATTTTGAACAATACCCGATTTAGTCAACGTTGCTGACTTTACGTGAACTGTGCAGTTACCTTTAATATATTCGTATTTTCGAAACTCTGGAGTGGCGTTAATAATCCCGCGCAATTATAGCAGTATTGTGGGGTCCACGGCAGCTAATACTGTATTGTATCGTTCTTTATCAGCTACTATTCCAGATGCTGGAAACCAAAAGTCCAGCGACACAAAAACGAGCTTTCAATGTTTTATTATTATTCATTCGTGGCATTGGTATTTTGGCGAATAATGCTAAGAGTACCACGTTTGATTGTTCACCGGGTGTGGTTGCCTTCGAATCCGGTATGTCAGCTGAAGTGGTGGTGTTGGTGTTTGTGGTTTGAGTGAGATCGGTGGTTATCATTTCACGGTGAAGGTTAATTCAATATTTTCAAAATTGTAATGAAATGTGTCGGTATAATTTAAAAAATTCCGCGTAAGATGACAAAGATGTTAACGCACTTGTTGAATAAATTAAAACCTCGAATGTAAATTTCTTTAACGTAATGAGAAATAACGTTGATGGCAGAAAACTCAGAGACATCTTAAAAATCCATAATTAAGAAAAAGAAAATTCATAGGCATAGAAAAACTTTTCATTGTATAAGCTCCGCAAGGGATGCCCCATTACTTGGAAGAGGTTTTGCTGAAACGTTTGTTGCCAGAAGCAATGAACGGGAAAGAATATTGTTGTATCTCATGAATTTTTATCTCTGGAGTTTTATGACACTGAAGACAGAAGCTTTAGGATTACTGAATTTGGGTTCATATCTCAATAGAGGTCATCCGTGTCACGACGCTTTATATTACTAACCTCAAATAAAATTAGAATTTTATAACTTAGATTAGGGCGGGTCCGAAGTTTGTGATAATTATTTCAGCTGTAATAATTATGACAGAATTTTGTAAGCAACCAAATTATTACAGCCACTGGCTGTTGTAAATTTGACTCTTCTGTAATAATATTCATAAACAAAAGCGCAAAAACAAACAAAAAGCAGTATCGTTATTTTTATTCTAAAAAAAATCGTACAAATTTATTTTCAAGTTTTTAAAAATGTCGGAATAGTCAGGAACCGGGCAGTAGTCGCCAGCTAGCTCGAAATTATATTATGGAATCATCAACCTAGCGACCAAAGAAAAGATGCTCTCAACAAGAGATTTTAAAAAAATATAAGAGAGAGTGTAAAAGGCTCAGAAAAGAAAGCAAATGTTTTTTTAATTTTTTAGAGGGGTTTTCCAATTTTATAGGAATACCATTCAAACCGCCTTCTGAATCTGACTCTTCAGAAGATTCAGATTAATGTATATACATATGTATGTATATATTTTTAACTTAGGCTGTGGATTATTATTAGAAATTGAATTACTTGAATTAATTATTGAATTATGTATTTATTGAATTATTTATTTAATTACGGATTTTTTGTTTTGTTATGACATATTGAAAAAAGACTGAATTTTTATTTATTTAAACTTGGTTTGTTTATCTAGAGTTTAAAAACATTTGAAAGAGCTAGTATCTTAATTCAATGCCCGACTGCTGATCTATGTCTAAAGTATAGGCAATTTCCTCTACATTGGGTTCGCTGAATGTTTCAAAATCTGCCTCTAATAATAAAGGGCCATTATCACTCGCCATTATGCAGATATTATGGAACGTAAGGCAAGCGGCAACTGTCTTGACAATATTTTCAATGTTCAGTTGTAAAGCACGCCCAAAAATTGATCTCCAGCGTACCTTCATTTTTCCAAAAGCGCACTCTACAATATTGCATGCAGCGCTAAGCACTTTATTAAACATTTTTTGATCAATATTTAAGTTGCGCTCTTTAAACGGAGTTACAGTAGCACTTGGTTGCATTCTACATGGGTAACCACTATCTTCCAATAAGAAATAACCTGGCGGTGGATACAATTTTTCTTTGAATACTGAACTGCCGGATACCCAATGAAAACATCCACAAACTTAAAATTAGAATCGCAAATGGCTTGACATTGAATGGAGTAGTTCAACTTGCGATTTATGTATTGGTCGTGTAGCTGTACCGGGCACACTATTTCGACATGGGTTCCATCAATATCACCTGCTGCCTTCTCAAAAATTGTTGTTTGTGCTCATCGATTGAAATTACGACCAATACTTGGTAATTCGTCTTCGTTTGGCACCGTTATAACCCTAGGCATTGTATTAATTGGTGTAAAATCTAACAAGTTATGTACAATATCACAAACAGTGGATCTTGGTAAGTATGTTGCTGCTCCTACTATTCTATAGCTTGTGCCACTTGCCAACCAGAGCAAAAATACTAATAGTTCCATTTCTGGCCCCCAACCGAGATTTTTATTTGGAAGAAACTTGCTGATTTCCCTAAAAGTTGTTGACGAAATTCTTAGATGTATCTTCGTGACTGAATCATCGTAAGCCAAAATTGACTGAACAATGCTGTTGGTGGAGGGCGTGAATTCAAAGTGAATATTCAGTAAATGATTTGTGAATAATGAGAGAGAATACTGAGTGAATAAGCAGTGAATTTTAATTAATCTGAATTTAATATTCTGAAAATTATAAGACATCTGTTTCGAGCTGATAAGCTAACGTCTAGCCATTTATTTGAAAATTTATAACTTCAATTTCGAGCCCACCGCAAGACTATACTAAGTATAATATTTAGGCCTAGTCTTAAACCACAGCCTTCACATATTTAATGTATTTCAATAAAAGTTCCAAGTTACCTTAGTAAAAAATACAAATTACAAATTATAAAATCAAGTTTTATTCTCAAACTAGAAAAAAGAAACACTAAACAAATCGACTTATTATTACACTTTGCTCCCGTTAATTTTCAGCATCTCAAAGAATATAAAAATTATAAAACGTGATTTCCAACTTTAAAATTATAAATAATTATACATGTATCGCGTAAGTATCTAATACGAGTCTATACTTATCTCGCGTTAACATAAACTAATTATTAATGAAAGATCCCACTTGAATTACAAAACAATGTATACATACATCTTCAATTTCATTTTGAAAAATAATTTCACGTTTTAAAAATATCAAAGTGTTTTGTTTTTACACACTTGAATTAACTGAACAAAAAAAAAAAGAAAAGGTTTTCACGTGTTTTGAATAATTTTCAATCTCTCAAAACGATGTGATTGGTATAAGTCGTCGGTTTGGTAGACGTCGATTAGGTAGACGTCTTCCACAAATATAATTACTAAATTAGATCCCTCCTAATATAATCCTACAAGTAAAGCAATATAACAAATTTATTTAAAATGTTTTATGGTTCATGGATACGAATCTTAATTTCTTTTTTTATTTACTTACTTATACATATATTGTTTTGTGTATTTATACTCATGGTAGAATAAGTCTGTAAGAATAAAACAAATTTTTACTTTGTTTTAATTTGTTTTGCGTGCATAACGTGTGACACTCCCTAATTTTTTTTGTTTGTTTTTTATTCTGTATAAATTATAGTGTCAATCGCAGATCAGAGGCCTCCACAATGTGTCCACAACATTATCTATTTTATTAATGTAGACTTTATTACTTTGTCGCATTTACTCAAGGCCTTATATATACAGGCCTGATTGTACACGAAAAAATATTCAATGAGCTTTCGATATGGGTACTCATTTGTCTATTTTATATGGGAAATGCATATTTTGAGTGATAAAATCATGATATAAAATATGAGTAATTTTAATGTTTGTTGAATTCAAAAAATTACTTGTATTTTAAACCATTTGTCATTTCAATTTCGAAGAATGAATCAACCTCGAAATTAAAAAAATAATTAAATACAAATAGTACCTTTATCATATTTTATAGAAAAAGTTTCATTTTAATTGTGCTGCCAGATGCATAAATGTACAAAAAAAAAATTAAAACAGCGATCGCTGAAAAAAATGCTGAATATTCCTCAGCAATATGTCAAAATGTCAAATTTTTGTTTTAGTTTTTTCTTGTGTTTAAATTTTTAAATTAATTTTTCTTTTTTATTTTACAATAAAATATTAATGTACAGTTTGTGTTTTCTTTAAAGTTAATTGTGTACATATTCTGTTAAATTTAAATTTAATTGTGTACAAATTAAATTGTGTATATGTTCATAGTCATACGAGTATTCGATATAAAAAACAAAACAATTTGTTTACGTTTTTTTATACGAGTATGTATTCGATATGAAGATACAATTTATTTACCATACTGGACAGTAGGAAGAAAAGATTTTAATCGAATGGATGGAATGGAAATATCGTGAATAAGTATTTAGATAAGTATAATTTAGAAAAACAATGTTTATATCATATAGCTAATAATTTATATACTAATTTCAGATAAAGATTTAAGCACAATAGTAGAAATTTTGCAGGCGTCACAGAATTGGAGAATAACATTCGAATAAATAGTTATATCCAGCCGTGGCACTGATATAACGAGTGGGAACTATCAAATGGTAAATAAAGAAATATAAAAACATTTTTAATTCAATTAAAAATTTTATTCAATTTATTTTTAGGTAAATAATTTGATGTTCAATTGGGTTATAATCGGTGTTTTTGTTTAAGCATAATACAATTTGATGATTGCAATATTTAATGGGGCAATTGAGTACATAATTATATACTGATTTTGTTGATGGATGTCGTATGGTTGACGACATACCTAACTAAATGTTATGATCACTGGATTATCTGTATGATGAAATAACTTGTGTATGAGTTATGTGTTTTCATTCTGAATTTAATATTTAGTTTTATTTTGATATATTTATATAAAATCGTACATAGCCCGATATTTTGCCTTTCGTATAATCCAATGATCATAATTATATTAAGATTTTAATATACTTTAAGTGTTGTTCGAAAAAATGTGATCTTGGATGAAAATAGCTAATATCCTAATTAATTTTTAATCCTTAATACAGTGGCCAATAAACTTTTTTCACTTAATTAATTTATCCGAGTTCACATTAATTCGAAAAATATTTCATAATTTAATTTTCAGCGATCAGACAACATTTTATTTAGCTCAGATATTTATTATATGAGCTGAGCTAAATGAGATATACATATTCATGTATGCCAATTGTTAAATATTTAGTTAGATTATAAATAAAAAATTTAATTATAAAACATAAACTGGAAGTAATCTTTTATTTCATTTTTCCATAAAAATAAATCATTATACAACAGGCGGTTTTGATCTCAGAACGAGGTATGGGTAGCAATATTTATTCCTATTTGTCGTGAAATTGGAATTTTTAGACACTTATTTAAATCCAGTATGACTTTTTCTCTTTCGATTTTATAACAAATGACCACCCCAATTTGTAGCATGAAATTTTTGCTCATTGATGAATGGTATCTTTTGTTGTTGTCTCAGTTTCTTAGGTGAGTAGATCTGTTTTATATTCTCTACAAATAAGATCAAATAAAAAAACAATATCAATTTAATTTTTAATTTTTTTTTTATTCATTTTTCTGAGGAAAAGCCATATGGAGTTCATTTAAAAATTGTAAGTAAGAAAGATAACTAATAGAAACCTCCATTAGGCGCAAAAACCCCAAAAATAAATATAAACAGGCAGCTACTCGTATCACAGAAAAATACAAATATTAAAATAATATACATTACAATTCAACAATAATTTATAATAAATAACAACAAAATAAAAATATATAAAATAGTGAATCTAAAAAAATCTATAATATATTAAATACAAATAAAATAAAATTATAAGTAATTCAAGACTTCTTAAATCTAATAAAAAACGAAATTTTACAAAATAATTATAAATGATTTTAAGATTTTAATGTTGTCAATTTGCGTCTCTTCGATAATTTATTGGAAAAATGAGCTACAGCATCGTTTTGATTTTTTGAAAAATTATTTAAAAAGATATTACACCAAGTATCCGCGCATAATTTTAAAATTTCATAATCGGTAGAATGACATGATTCACAAATTTCGTCGATGAATTGGATTTCACAGTAACTCATTACTAAACTTAAAATATATATTTTCTGGTTATAAGATTTTAAAAAATTTTGTAGAAATTTGGAAGACGTAATAGTATCAAAAATTTGATAAACTAAAATCCCAAAGGATATAGAAAATTCAGAAGGATATTTAAGGCCACCGCGATCTAAATTTTTTATGTATTCTACATCTAATTCAAATTCGAATGATAACTCTTTATCAATTATTAATTTATTGATGCAGTTAGTGCAGTTCATTTTTCCAATAGCTTTCTTTGAAACGTATCCTGCCATATACATTAATGCTGAATATACTTCAGGTTGAATAATGATGTTCTCCGCATTTCTTATTATCGTCTCGATTTCTTCATCGTCGATTTGAACATCAGTTGAATCTTCTGTAAAACTAAAATTATTTTTAAAATCTATAAATTCATTTCTTGTTTTCATTAATTTTATCATATTTATATGTTTAATTCGCTTTTCAGATTGCAAAATTTCTTGGACTGTAATGTTGTAAGATCCACCGCTCATTTGTCTATATTGTCCGAAACGATTTTCAAGACGATCCGTTGTAAATTTATCGAGCAAAATGTATTTAAAAAATTTTTGTTCTAATAAATAATGTGAAACTAGTTTCAAACCTGCACATGTATGAATTAGGGCATTAAATGTGTCTTGGGTCAATTTATTGGACTTATCTATATCTACGTCTTCATTCCAATTTTTTAGCCACTTGGTTATTTTATCTAAATACTCTAATCCTTCTTCATTTTCTTTACTAATTGGTGCAGCTAATTGATCTCTACTAATAATACCTTGGGCAGGGAATTTTACTGAAACGACTGTAAACAAACTACAAGTAATATCTAATAATGACGAAGTGCCGCTGGCTTCGTGACCTAACATTGAGCTATAGTGGGATATTGCGGCAATATTTCTCCTATCACAAATCAACTTTTGAGCAAGAGCAACATTTTGTTTTTCAGTGTCTGTTGGGTCTAATGCTTTTTGGCATAATCCTGGAGCTAACTTAGCTACTAAACTTTTCTCATGTTTATATATTTGTTCCAATATAGATATTTTAGCATTCATTTTTTCAGAAGATTCCAATGCGGGAAAAATTAAAGTTCTATTTCTGGAAGTTAACCAATTATTACGAAAAGATTTCATTAAGTGAACAGTATCAAATAAAAAGAATATTTTGGAATTTGCACAATATGATGAATGAATATACAAGGGAAGAGTCTTGTCATCTTGAGAAAATTTTTTGAAAGCTGCTCTGTTCACTCTATGGTTGTCTGATATGATTGTTACAACCTCGAAGCCTGCTTCATGTAAAACGTCTAAAACATCCTTAATAGTTTCATATAAATATTGAGCAGTTAACTTTTTCACAGGGAATAGACCTACCACGTCTACGTTGCTGGATAATAATGAACTAATCATTAATGCCTGAACTGTTCGTGCTAATTTTGGACTTTCTTCTAATTCTGTCGAATTACTAGCGACACCCTCTAATTTACCAGATTTGTAAGTTAATGCTGGCTTTACATAAATTTCATCTACCATAAGAGTAACATATTTTTCATGAGACTCTAAAAGGGACATTTTTTTCTCTAAATGTTTTTTTAATATACCTGATTTTATATTTCCTTTCGAAAAACTTCGTAAATATGATGGATGTGGTAAAGTACAATTGCCAGTTTCTCTAATAAATTTATACGCTGCTGGATACGAATATTGCATTTCTGTAGCAAATGCTAATAAATATAAAGTGTATCTTTTCGATTTTAAAAAAACTAATTGAAATTGCTCATATAAAAATTGCAGTTTTTGTTTTTGGTCAAATTGGCTTTTGTTTGATTCTATTAAAAATTTAAAACTAGTTTCAATATTTTGTTGGTGGTAATTATTAACTTTGTCATTTAATTCAAAATTTTCCAAGTAAAAAAACAAACTATTTAATTTTGAAAATTTATCACAAAGACCATTTTCTAAAATTCTAGAAACTTCTAGATTTTTTATACCTTGTTCAATTTTATTAAAATATACTTTTATTTCTAGATTACTATTAATGGTAAAATAAATATCAATTCCCGGAGAATTATCAGTCCAAGAAAGTTTGTAAAATACAATTAAAAGATTTGATATTTTTTTTTGAAAACTTAAACAATTATACTTATCTTTTGATTGCTCCAAGTCGGCAATTGTCGAAATATTGTCCTCATTAAAAATTCTATTTGCTTCAACAATATGGCGTATTGATTGTTGGCATAATCTTGCTTCAGGTTTTGGCCGGTTGTTTAATTTTATTCGTAAATAAGGTGGCAAATCAGGAAAATTTGTTGGAATTGCATCAGCACGTAATCGCCATCTATTTCGGGATGTGCCATTATTTATTAAAAATTTGTCCTCAAAATGAATTTCACAAATTCTGGTATATTTGGTTGGTTCCCAATCCTTCCGAGGAATATTTTTCAACCATAATATTCTTTGTGCCTCGTTAGTGGGAATACTGAACAAATGGCTTGTCTTCCAATTTGAAGAACAAGAAGGTACACAGCAATACGATTTCATTCTAATTGGGATGAGTAGATGGTACAAATTAAAATTAATAATCACTTAGTAAAATAAATTTAAAGGGACGTATAGAAATTACTAAAATTATGGCTTGGGCGGTGCGAGGTGGCTTATCGCCCACATGGCCCTCCAGTAAATAATAATAATAATAATGGCTTAACGGGTTTTAAATATCACTACCGTTCCTGATTATTTTTCACAATAATTTAATTTTATGTACACTTACCTTAATTTCGCTTTTTATTTAATTTTATTTCTTTAAACACACTGGTAGTAACTATTTATTAATTATTAATTTTTTTAATGTGACTCTAAATCAACTTATACAATTTTATAAATCACCGCATAAAGTTTTATTGCACAATGAAAAACTTGTCGAATGATTGTAAAAATCCTGTACCGTTGGAGTACCGTTTTCAAATATTTAATCATATCGTTAATCACATTCTTTAATGGCACATAAAACATTATTTGCGAAATTAGTTCATTTTCCTACAAATTATATTACAACATAAATTTCGAGATTTCTGTTCAAAATAAAAAACAAACAACTTCAATATCTAAAGATTGTAAACAATTTTATTTATTTAGCATTTATAAATTGTAGAAAATTATTCAACAATACTTTTTTTTAGTACATCTTAGCACGAGTCAGACGACATGGAATGTGAAGATGCTCTTTAACCATGAAAAAAGTAACAAAACGAGAATTTATTAAATAATTTTGAAGCAAAACTATTTTGAATTTTAAACACAAAATAACAGTTAGTCGGCATGCTAATTACATACAATTTTTGGATATTTTGTTATTTGGGGGCCTATTCTCGAATTCCACATCCATTTTCCACATGTGAACATCTGTCAAAGTTCACACTAAAACGTTTGAGAATTGTATTTCGTATATAAAACACACGCGGCATGGACATTTCCTATATGGGGAATTTTTTCCACCTGCTTATACTCATTCGGAAATATTCCCCTAGTACCGAAAACATTCAATTTTTATGAATTTTGGCAGATGTCCACATGTGGAAAATGGATGTGGGATTCGAGAATAGGGCCCCTGGTACAAAGTAAAATGTCTCATTGAGTAAAATATTTTCCGAGGAATATTTTTCAACCATATACCTGGTTATACAGAAAGGTCATCCTATAATTGACAACGTAGAAACATTTACACTTTTATCTTGGCACAACCATTCTTTAAAGAATTTTAATGCCCAATATGCACAGGGCATTACGATACAGAGAATGTCGAACAAAGTTTATTTCACGTCACAGGAAAAATGAAATAAAAGATTACTTCCAGTTTATGTTTTATAATTAAATTTTTTATTTATAATCTAACTAAATATTTAACAATTGGCATACATGAATATGTATATCTCATTTAGCTCAGCTCATATAATAAATATCTGAGCTAAATAAAATGTTGTCTGATCGCTGAAAATTAAATTATGAAATATTTTTCGAATTAATGTGAACTCGGATAAATTAATTAAGTGAAAAAAGTTTATTGGCCACTGTATTAAGGATTAAAAATTAATTAGGATATTAGCTATTTTCATCCAAGATCACATTTTTTCGAACAACACTTAAAGTATATTAAAATCTTAATATAATTATGATCATTGGATTATACGAAAGGCAAAATATCGGGCTATGTACGATTTTATATAAATATATCAAAATAAAACTAAATATTAAATTCAGAATGAAAACACATAACTCATACACAAGTTATTTCATCATACAGATAATCCAGTGATCATAACATTTAGTTAGGTATGTCGTCAACCATACGACATCCATCAACAAAATCAGTATATAATTATGTACTCAATTGCCCCATTAAATATTGCAATCATCAAATTGTATTATGCTTAAACAAAAACACCGATTATAACCCAATTGAACATCAAATTATTTACCTAAAAATAAATTGAATAAAATTTTTAATTGAATTAAAAATGTTTTTATATTTCTTTATTTACCATTTGATAGTTCCCACTCGTTATATCAGTGCCACGGCTGGATATAACTATTTATTCGAATGTTATTCTCCAATTCTGTGACGCCTGCAAAATTTCTACTATTGTGCTTAAATCTTTATCTGAAATTAGTATATAAATTATTAGCTATATGATATAAACATTGTTTTTCTAAATTATACTTATCTAAATACTTATTCACGATATTTCCATTCCATCCATTCGATTAAAATCTTTTCTTCCTACTGTCCAGTATGGTAAATAAATTGTATCTTCATATCGAATACATACTCGTATAAAAAAACGTAAACAAATTGTTTTGTTTTTTATATCGAATACTCGTATGACTATGAACATATACACAATTTAATTTGTACACAATTAAATTTAAATTTAACAGAATATGTACACAATTAACTTTAAAGAAAACACAAACTGTACATTAATATTTTATTGTAAAATAAAAAAGAAAAATTAATTTAAAAATTTAAACACAAGAAAAAACTAAAACAAAAATTTGACATTTTGACATATTGCTGAGGAATATTCAGCATTTTTTTCAGCGATCGCTGTTTTAATTTTTTTTTTTGTACATTTATGCATCTGGCAGCACAATTAAAATGAAACTTTTTCTATAAAATATGATAAAGGTACTATTTGTATTTAATTATTTTTTTAATTTCGAGGTTGATTCATTCTTCGAAATTGAAATGACAAATGGTTAAAAATACAAGTAATTTTTTAAATTCAACAAACATTAAAATTACTCATATTTTATATCATGATTTTATCACTCAAAATATGCATTTCCCATATAAAATAGACAAATGAGTACCCATATCGAAAGCTTCGATTTTTGTACAATCAGGCCCGTTAATATATGGCCCTGATTTACTTAAACGCCTATTTGCTCTTCTTCCTTTTTATCACAATGACAAAAAGCAAGATGTTATGGTTTGGAATTTTACGTTAGGCGTTATTTTATTCACGCAGTTCATGTCTTTTGTAATTTAAACAAACTCGAGCTTAATGTACGATTCACTTAGTTGCGTATATAAACCAGAAATTACGCCGAATGCAAATTAATGGCAATTATTTGATTTACAATGCGGTAAAAACAAGTTTGCAAAATTGTTTTCAACTTTGATTTGTAAGTAATAGTAATGTGACCAATGGCAGACATCAATAAGTTCTAATGCTACAGCTTTCATTAAAAATAAATGACCGAAACACGTGTAACCAATTTTTTTAGCAATGTAATGTATTTAGAATGAAAAATATGCATCATTAAACTTGAAAAAAAGGAGAATTAGACCGAACAACCATAAACTCTCTGTTTACATTAATACCCTAGACACACTGCGCGATTTGATAAAACCGATTTAGTGAATTTTTCAAGATTAGTCGCAGTGTGTCAACCGCGATTTTACCTAATCCCTTTGTTTTTGCATAGAATACTTAAACTAGTTTAGCACAGTCTGTCTAGGGTATAACAAATTCTCTGGTACAGTGGATTACCAAATTATTATGGCGACTTATGTATTTAATAAAACATTTTTAAAGCGTTACCACGAGAATATATGATAACATATTGTTGTAGCTTTGTGCTAAATGATAGTGTATGTACTAAAAGAGACTATTATTAAATAGAGTAAGTATTGTTCGGTATTGTTATTGGTCCTATATTTAGCTAGCTAGAAATAGCTCTCATTGCTTTATAAATTAAGATTATTTAATATTTACAAAATTGGTACAAACGGCTATATGGAATATTTAGCACTGTTGAGTTTCAGTACACAATCAAAATATTTTTTTTTATGCTAAATTCTTCCGGACTAATAATAATAAAGAATAAACACCCTATTCAATATTTTGAGCTAGTTCTGCCAGAAATATTTTTTTTAGTACATATTTTATTTTTAGTAATAAACCTTACAAAAAAAAAAAAATTGTCCAATTGATGTTCAGTTCAATGAAAGTCCTTGGTCCAAGTAATTTCGAACCAAATATTGTTATTATAATGTGTACCGAATTAAATTTATGATTGGTAAATGAACAATTAAAACTAAACGGCAATATATAATCATTATTTTTCTTTAATTGTTCTATTGCACATATCGTACAGTTTTTAAATAATAGTATTCATTCAAATTTTTTGTTCATTTGAGGCGAACATTCACTTTTTCCCATATGGAAGCCATTAGGTTCTGGATGGTGTCTTCGGTGACTCTGGCGGATGTCCTTTTCCATCTGTACTGGAATTCTTGGTCATTTTTCGCAGCTTTAGGCTCTTTTTTCAATTTCTTATTCACTAAAGCACAATATTTTTCGATTGGACGGTCTTTCGGCACGGCAGGCGGATTGCAATCCTTTGAAACAAATTCGATGTTATTGGCTTTCATAAAATCCATTGTTCCTGTAGCATAATGAATCGAGGCAAGATCAGGCCAAAAAATAGTAGTTCTATTGTGTTTTTTTAGAAACGGCTACAAACGTTTCTGAAGGCATTCCTTGATTTAGATTTCGCCATTCATAATCCCATTTATTATGTATGGACGTGATCTTAAGCCGCATTGGCAAATTGCTTGCCAAACCATACGTTTTTGCCAAATTTTTTAACAGCTATGGTAGTAATTGCTTCGTCCAGTTCTTCACCTTTCTTTTTGATGTAATATTGGGGACCTGGAAGTGTCGAGAAATCCATTTTGACGTAGGTCTCGTCGTCCATTATGATACAAGAATCTTTTCTTTCGTTCAACCATTTGTTAAGATTCTTTGCTCGATAGATCCCACTATTAAATTGTTCAAAACTTCTTTTGGGGATTTTTGACTTCTTGTATATCCGTAGATTATTTCTGGTTTAGCTCGTTCCACCATCGATTTGGTTGTTTTGGTTTTTCTGGGCAAATCCCCCACAGACATCGAGGGATGTTCGGAAATGGCTCTTACAATTTTCTGATCCAACATTTTATTTCGAGCACCTTTTTTTGCTCCGGATTCGGGCTTGCGTGATACAGAAAGATTGATTTGACATTTTTTTTTACATTTGTTACCGTATTATTGGAAACACTGGCCAATTTAGCCATTTTTTTATTGGTATACTCTGAATGATCATTGCACAATCGAATTATTAAATCACGTTTTTCTCCTTCTGATGCGTCCATTTCGAAATAAATAAAACAAATGGCCAATTTGATGTTTTTTCGTTTTTTAAAATTGTTTTTCTACAAAATAACGGTACCAGATTTTTTCTTTTCCCTAGTAACCTATGAGATAATATAAATTGGGGAATCACAAATTTCATTCGGTACACATAATAGGTGATTCCGCTTCTTTTTGAAGATCAGGCCGAGCAGCTTGGCATTGATATCGTAACAGCCTAACCTAAAAAGTCTTCTCACACTCCAGGTTACTAACCTAAGTTGACTGAGAAATTGTGATAAATTTGAAAATTTTGAACAAATCATAAAGTTCAAATATTCACGCAAAAAAGTTCAATAAGCCTGCCCAAAACGATTACGGCAAGAAAGAAGAAGTCTTCGCAACTCAAGTCGCAGCAAAAATTACACTTGTAGAACGATAAAGAAATACAACCTAACCATTATTTTTATGTGGAGTATTCCAGAGATAGTTTAAAATAAGCTCCAAACGCTGCGGAGAAGAGTATTTTCTCACCAAGTACTTTACTAAAAGAACAGAAAGGGCTGTGTTCCTAGACCAAATAGCCAAAATGGGTTCCTATTTTATAAAACCATAAAAACAACAATAAAATGAATCATTAATTGTTCAAAACTTAAATACTGAGCTCGAAACTTATAAAACTTCTATTAAACCTTTTTGTTCCCTAATAATCTATTGCTACTTAAACTGCATAAGGCTAGAAATGAATTCGAACCTCAATTTTAGTTCAGTCAAAATTAATTTGACCAAATAAGAGATATCATTTTAATTGATTTAAACTTGTTCTATAGCAGAGTATAAATAAAGCGATTTTCTGCTGGAAGTCATCGCCCTAAGAACTACGGAAATTTCATCAAAATGTCATAATAATTTTTCGATTTTATTAAATTTTCCTTAGAACTGAGAATTTAAGAAAATTAAAATTTTATAATTTTTCGGTTGTATTAAATTTTTCTTAGAACTGAGGGTTTCAAAAAATTAAAATTTCATCGAAATTCAGGTTTTTTAGGCAACAATTATCTCTCATTAACAATTAAGTAATTTAGCATTAAAATTCATTGTCCGAAAAACACCAGATTTTGTCCTTAATTTTCAAAGAAATGTTTTATTATTCGAAAATTCCTTCAAAATTCAGATAATTTTTGAAGATTAAAAATCCATATAGAAATTCAGAATTTCTTAGGCGAAAATTAGGAATCGAGATGAGCTGAGTATAAATTAGCGATAAAATTCATCGGCCGAAAAATTCCAGATTTTATCCTTAATTTTTAAAGAAATGTTTTATTTACTCGGAAATTTCATCAAAATCTCAGATAATTTTTCGATTATATGGTATTTCCTTAGAATTAAGAATTTCAGAAAATTAAAATTTCATTTTTTAGGCAAAAATTAGGAATCGCTGAGTAAAAATTAAGTAATTTAGCACTAAAATTCATTGGCTGAAAAACTCCAGAATCTGCCCTTAATTTTTATAGAATGTTCCAGAAATTTCATTTAAATCTCAGATAACTTTTCGATTATATTAAATTTTCCTTAGAATTGCGAATTTCAGAAAATTATAATTTCATTGAAATTCAGAATTTTTTAGGCAAAAATTAGGAATCGCTGAGTAAGTAAAAATTAAGCAATTTAGCACTAAAATTCATTGTCTGAAAAATTCCAGAATTTGTCCTTAATTTTCTAAGAAAATTTTTTAGTTACTCGGAAATTTCATCAAAATCTCAGTTAATTTTTGAAAATTAAAATTTCATAGAAATTCCGAATTTCTCAGGCCAAAATAAGGAATCAAGGCGAGATGGTGCCCGCAATTAAAGTTTTCGAATTTATCATACATTTTCAATAGCTGAGTATAAATTAAGCAATTTAGCAATAAAATTCATCGGCCGAAAAATTTCAGATTCTGAATTTTTTATTCGGAAATTTCATTAAAATCTCAGCTAATTTCTCGGTTTACTAAATTTTCCGTAGAACTGAGGATTTCAAAAAATTTAAATTTCATACAAATTCAAAATTTCTTAGGCGAAATTTAGGAATAGAGACGAGATGGTGCGCACATCTAGTTTTCGAATTTATGATATATATTCAATAGCAGAATATAAATTAAGCAATTTACTCTGCTGGAAGTCATCGCCCTAAGAACTTCGAAAATTTTATCAAAATGTCAAGATAATTTTTCGAATTTGTTAAATTTTCCTTAGAACGGAGAATTTGAGAAAATTAAAATTTCATAATTTTTCTGTTATATTATATTTTTCTTAGAACTGAGTTTCAAAAAATTAAAATTTCATCGAAATTCAGAGTTTTTTAAAAATTAAGCAATTAGCATTAAAATTCATTTGTTGAAAAACTCCAGATTTTGTCCTTAATTTTCAAAGAAATGTTTTAATCATCCGAAAATTCCTTCAAAATTCAGATAATTTTTGAAAAATAAATTTCCATAGAAATTCAGAATTTCTTAGGCGAAAATTAGGAATCGAGATGAGATGGTGTTCACAATTAAAGTTTTCGAATTAATAATACATCGTCAATAGCTGAGTATAAATTAAGCAATTTAGCGCTAATATTCATCGGTCGAAAAATTCCAGATTTTGTTTGTAATTTTTAAAGAAATGTTTTATTTACCCAAAACTTTCATCAAAATCTCAGATAATTTTTCGATTAAGTATTTGTATTAAATTTTTTATAACTGAGAATTTCAGAAATTTAAAATTTCATAGAAATTCAGAATTTTATAGGAAAAAATTAGAAATCGCTAAGTAAAAAATTAAGCAATTTAGCACTTCAATTCATTGGCAGAAAAACTGCAGAATCTGCCCTTAAATCCAGAAATTTCATTAAAATCCTTGATAACTTTTCGATTATATTAAATTTTCCTTAGAATTGAGAATTTCAGAAAATTAAAATTTCATTGAAATTCAGAACTTTTTAGGCAAAAATTAGGAATCGACGCGATATTATATTTTCCGTAGAACTGAGAATTTCAGAAAATTGAATTTCATAGAAATTCAGAATTTTTTTAGGCAAAAATTTGGAATCGCTGAGTAAAAATTAAGCAATTTAGCACTAAAATTCATTGACTGAAAAACTCCATATTTTGTCCTAAATTTTCTAAGAAATGTTTTAGTTACCCAGAAATTTCATCAAAATCTCAGTTAATTTTTGAAAATTAAAATTTCATAGAAATTCAGAATATTTTAGGCCAAAATAAGGAATCGAGGCTAGATGGTGCCCACAATTAAAGTTTTCAAATTTATGATACATTTTCAATAGCTGAGCGTAAATTGAGCAATTTAGCAATAAAATTCATCGGGCGAAAAATTTCAGATTCTGAATTTTATTCGGAAATTTCATCCGTAGAACTGAGGATTTCAAAAAATTTAAATTTCATGAAAATTCAGAATTTCTTAGGCGAAAATTAGGAATCGAGACGAGATGGTGCGCACAACTAGTTTTCGAATTTATCATACATGTTCAATAGCTGAGTATAAATTAAGCAATTTAGCGCTAATATTCATCGGCGGAAAAATTCCAGATTTTGTTTGTAATTTTTAAAGAAATGTTTTATTTACCCAAAAATTTCATCAAAATCTCAGATAATTTTTCGATTAAGTATTTGTATTAAATTTTTCTTATAACTGAGAATTCAGAAATTCATAATTTTTAGGGAAAAATTAGGAATCGCTGGGTAAAAAATTTAGCACTAAAATTCCTTGGCTGAAAAACTCCAGAATCTGTCCTTAATTTTTAAAGAAATGCTTTTATTATCCGGAAATTTCATTAAAATCTCAGATAACTTTTCGATTATATTAAATTTTCCGTAGAACTGAGGATTTCAGAAGATTAAAATTCCTTAACAATGAACGTGATGACACGCCTAATTAAGACTGTCAAATTTATCTTACATTGTTAATAACTGCAATACTAATATTTACCTTAATTTTTAAGGAAATGTTCTAATTATCTGGGAATTTCATCAAAATTTCAGATAATTTTTCGAATTTATTAAATTTTGGGAATTTGAGAAAATTAAAATATTATAGAAAATCAAAATTTCGTAGCCAAAGATGAGGAATCGAGACGAGAAGGTGTACTTACAGGTGCGGAAAGTGCCTCTTTTGAACAGTGAACGGCTAGCCAAATTAATGTAAAACATTTTCGCAAAGTATTAGCTTTACAAAATGTGATTTTCAGTCGTCCTGAATTCGGGCGAGGTAGTCCCGATTTTGAAAGAGTTTTTGATCGATTATAAGTACATTCGAGATTTTTCGAAATTTTCAGATTTTTCAAAAATATTCGGTTATTCAATATTTTTGTCGTTACTTTAATGTTTGAAATTGGCTTATTCAATTATATATTCGCGAATCTTAGAGCCTATTCGATGTATATTGGAGTACTTATGTTCAAATAAGTATTACTTATATTTTAATTATTACTCGAGTTTTGCTATTTTTTTGCTAAGTAGTATTAAATGGGATTGCTGTAATTGACTTTCAGAAATAATTTGGGATGTTTGTTACTTCGTAATATTTTTAATTTTTATTATTTTCATTTTTATTTCGAAATTATTCCTGGATTTTTCGATATTATTGAAATTGTGCGAGATGCGAGATCTCTTGCTATAGTTCTTCGAGTTTTTCGAGATTAGTCGGTATTCGAGTTTATTTAAAATGTAGGGTTTCGATATTTTTTATGATATTTTTAGAAATTATTCAAATTTTTGTTTGGCAATATTTTGCGCTTTCAGGTAATTTGAATTACCATAATATGACAATTTTGAGAATTTTCTGGATTTTTTGAAATACTTTAATACTCCGATATTTTTGAGATTATTTCGAAATTATTGAGGTGTTTCGAATTTTTTGACCTTTTGATATTTTTATAACGAACCTTAGCATTGAGTTGTAGGCGTGATGTTAATTTTTAATCGAGAAAAGTTTTCCATTGTCTTGAACAATATTTCAGAAGATGCAAGTCAGATGATTCAGTTACACCAAAATTCTATTCAAGAAAGAAAATAATTTTTGAAATTTCTCGGGACTTGTTAGAATGTCAGACATTTTCTAAGGCTATCTCTGGTGATCTATTTATTGGTGATACCGATACGGCAGCATAAACATGCTGCTGCTTGAATGGAGCTCCTCTATATCTGTGAATTGTTTTTGGGAATTTATTAAGGATCCTGCAATAATCATTGTAAAAAAGTTCTGAGGTTCTTACAATTGTACAAATTGGTCCAAAGTGGCTAGAATGTATTTGTTGAATAGGTGCTAAAATGGTTCTGTGAATTTTCAACGCATTCGTATGCCAAAGTTTTTGTAAAGGTCCGGATTGAATGTATTGAGCTCAGAAATAGAATTAAGTAAATCGTTATTATATGGTTATTTTGTAGTTTCACCTTATAAATTCTTAAATATCTGTCTTGATCATTTGCCAAAAAAATTTTGTATTTGGCCGTAATACAAATTCCTCAAATCATGCGTTGATTTAAATTTTATGATTGAGATTGATGAGTGAGATTTTTTTTAAGGAATATATTTGGTTATCTTAATAGTCAGATGATTTTTAGCTGATGGATTAGCCAGCCAACTAGAAAGATCTCTGCTAGTCTAGAACAAAAAATCCGAATTTACCGAGTTAAGTTTTATGGATAAGTACTTAAATCGTGGATTAATGATTTTTGAGAATTGGATCATATTCTATATTTTTGAAAATAAGCAAATACATTTTTCAATTTTAGGCTTGCGGCTTCCGCAATTTACAAAATTTTGAAAAAACTCCCCTTTTACATTTTTACGAATTTGTTAAAAGTTTTAATGAGTTTGTAAAATTTTTGCTGATTATACTTTTTGAAATGTATCTACCTAAAGAATTTCGGCAGAAAAGCCAAATTTTACTTTCCTCTAAAATTTTACCAGTTTTATTAAATTAGGTACGTGTATCTGTCAATATTTTTATTTGAAAAACCACAACTTTGAAGATTTCATTTATTAAAATTTCAAATATCAGTTACAAAATTAGAATACAATTTTAAAATTTCTCCGAAAAATCCGAATTCCAGTTTTAATATTCCGACGTTTTTGAGACTATTTCGAAATTATTGAGGTGTTTATTGTTATGCCTTGGGTGGCATAATTTAGATGATGTAAGAGCATATTTTAGATGATGTATGGCTTCAAAATTTGCTTGGCGTTCAGTTACATCAGAGTGTAGATTTCTATTCAAGATAATATTTTTTTTAAAAGAACAGTCATTTGGTCCACCCACACTAAAGATAGTCAGGATTGAACATATTGAGCTCAGCCGTAGAATTAAGTAAGTCGTTATTACTTACAGGATTACTTTGTGTTTTCACCTTATAAATTCATAAATATCTGAATTGATCATTTGCCAAACAAATTTTGTTTTTGGCCGTAAAACACATTTCTTCAGATCATGCGTTCATTTTAATTTTATGATCGATAATGAGTGAGATTTCATTTAATGAATACATTCCGTTAGAATTAATTATGAGATGATTTTTAGCTAATGGGTTAGCTGTCCGCAGCTGGATATCTCTGGTTATCTAAAAAAATACGATTTCGAGTTAATTAAATTGTGGATTAAAATTTTAATACTTTCGAAAACAGATTAGCGAATTTTGAAATTTTTGGTTTGCAGCTTTCGCAATTACAAAATTTTGCAAGAACTCGGATTTTACATTTTGACAGATTTATTAGAAATTTTAAAGGATTTTTATACTCGTTGAAATGAAACTACACTTGACTTCAAATATATGAGTTGGGAGAAGAATCAGACTTTACCATTAAAACCGAAATACTTAATTTCGTCTTCCAAAATTTTACCAATTTTACTGTACGTCGATTTCCGAAAAATCTGAAAAACTTTCCAAATTTCCAAAATTCTATAATTCAATATGAAATTTAAAATCAAGACCTTAATGGTAAATTCAAAATTGTCAAGAGGAATTAAAAATTTTCTGAATTTTGGTTTTATTAAAAATTTTAAATTTCCAGATTTAAAATTCTGCAAATTTATCTAACATAGGTAGTAAACTTTAGAAATTTATAAAATTGATTTCCAAGGAAATTGAGTTTTTATCGAACGACCGTTTATCTCAAATAACAAGAGGAAATCACCTTTGAGACGGAATAGGCCTTGGTCATGCATGACGGACTATGTAGAATCATTAGGCAAGATTATTATTTTTTTATCAACACTCCGAAAAGGATTATAGTGGGTCCCGAGCCAATGATATCGATTGACCAAAATAATTGAAATCATTGATCAATTATTTGTTTCACCAATTTAATCTGAATCAAATTACTTATCAAAATATCAATCATGATCGTCAGATCGATTAATTAATCAAACAATACTCCTAACACATTTCGACTGCAGTCAAATAATTTCTTTATTTAAAAATAGATTATGAATTCTTGCCATCGGTAAAATTAACGATTTACGTGTATTTGCTGTTGATCTAAAATATATTTGTGTGATCTTCGATGTGAAATTTACTCTAATTTCGCGATCAAAGATCATTAAACAAATTTTAAAGCTTTTCGATATTTTTGTATACATCAAACAGAACAACAAGTACGTAATAAAAATGTTCAACATGTGATCGATACTCAAAAAAAAAAAAAAAAGAAAGAAAATAGCGAAACGATCACTTAATAAATTTGCGCGATCATCAACCTTTTTTTATGAGTATGCGTGACGAATTTGTATATACTTTTAAATACTTTTAAGTGTGTGTGGTCAATTATTCCGGAAAATTGAATAAAGGCTACTACATTCGCTAATTAATCAGACCAATAAATATCTCGGGAAAATGACTTATTCATAAAATTTTCCAGATTGTGAAATATTTCTTTTTTAATTAAAACAATTTTCTTTTTTTTTTTACTTTACTTGCAGGTGAGTCATCGCGGAACAAATTTTTAAACGGGAGAAAAACTATTTTCTGTTTCTTGTTGTTGCTTTTTTAATGGTGGAGTGTAAGTAGAAATGAAAATTAAGTAGTTCTAAAAATAATAATTTGTGTACCATGTAAAGAAAATTGCATTTAAACGAAAGTTCATTGGAAAAATTTTAGTATGTACACGACATTTTTTTTGCTGTTATTATAAACTATGGGTGTACGTGCGCGAGGGGTCAACAAGTCGCATAATATTTTTAAAAAAATGTATTTTCTTTCGTGAAAAATTATTTTCCATGTTATTTAATTTTTTCGTGTTAAATTACAAATTATATATAAGAAAGACGTGGAATTAAAATTATAGAATTTTTAACGTTTGGTCGCACGTGAGGTGACATCGACGACCACGGTTTATATTTAGAAGGTTTTTTAAGGATTTAAATATTGTTGTTTACGCGGTTATATTTAGATGTCAAATTTATGATGAAATATTGTAACGCAATTATGTAAATACATATAAATTACTTAGTATTAAGATCGAGACACTGAATTTTATTGAGCCAGTTCCAACAAAAATATTGTAGTCATAAGATATTTTTAAATTTTTCTATGCCACACAACTAACATAAAAACATGTATGATGAAATGATCATAGTTTTAGACTTTACTACAAGAGATCCACGTATAACGCCACGTTTTATTGTTAAATCTTATACACCGCGCGTTATGCAAGCATCATATGTAAATTTTTTTAAATTATTCATCTAATGGCAAAAAATATTCCCGTTAATCAGCAACATGTTGGCAAACATATAAATATTGTCTTATACATTTATTTCTTTAAGGCGTTGTTGTGTAACGGTTAACCATTTTTATTTATTTTTTTGCTTTCATTACTTTCGTTTGAAAGGTATAACATACGAGTTTATATATACCAAAGTGAATTGTGGAAGCAGTACAAAAATAAAAAAAAAATCGATTTATTATGTGCGTATATGGGGATCACAATGGCAAATTTTGTTAAAATTAAAAACATGACCGGCAATTGATTTATAGTTGTTTTGGGGACTGTATTTGTGTGTGTGGGTGCGGAAACCGTATAAATGTCAAGTCTGTAAAAATGCTGTAATGACCCGATTTTTCCAAGAGATTTTCTTCTTTCTGCTTATACGATAATAGTCTTTTGTATAAACAAAAGATGAAAAATTAAATTTCCGTTTGTTTTCAGAGTTTTGGGTTTTGCGTTGTAAACTTTTGTATTACAAGTCAACAATAATTATAAATGAGTTTTTATTTTGTATATTTTTCACCTCGAGGGAAATTCTGTTTATAAATTTTTTATATACCTACACAAATATATAAAATGAGAGAGAGAGAGAAAGAAAGATGTGTGCTTGGCGGAATGAAATTTCTTAATTCTAGTATGTTTGTGTTTATAAGAGGAGATGATTACGAGATGTATTTATGTCAAGGTGAACAGTTTTGTTAACGAATATAAGCAACGATGTACGGATTTATAAAAGATACCTATATCTCCTTAAGTAAAACTATTTCTTACGAGGGCGGATTGAAAATGAAGCTACCTAGCGCTAGATGGCAGCACAAACACAAAAAAAATTTGTTTTTTAGAAATTGCGATCTGTCAAACGTCAGCTGTTAAAATTTCACCCAAATTCATCGATTAGTTTATTTGTTGTAGGCGTTTGAAGTAAGCAACTTTTGTGTTTCTTGAAAAATGGAAAAAAACGAATTTCGTGCAGTGATTAAACACTATTATTTGAAAGGGAAAACGGCGAAAGAGACAAAAGAAAAGCTCGATAAATATTACGGTGAGTCTGCTCCGTCAGATTACATGGTAAAATATTGGATTGCTGAATTTAAACGCGGCCGAAGAAGCACTGCAACAATACCATCAACAGGAAGGCCAAAAGAGGTGGTTACTGAAGAAAATATCAAGAAAATCCTCGATATCGTTATGAATGATCGCCGAGTCAAGTTGCGTGAGATTGTTGAAATGGTAAACATATCATATGAACGTGTGTTCAACATTTTGCATGAACATTTGCATATGAAAAAGCTATCGGCAAGATGGGTGCCGCGTTTGCTCAGTGTCGAACAAAAACGAGTTCGACAGACCACTTCACAGCGGTGTTTGGACATGATAAAGCGTAATCCTGTTGATTTTTGGCGTCGATTAATTACTGTTGATGAAACGTGGGTCCACCACTACACACCTGAAACCAAAGCTGGTGGAAGTGCTCCGAAGAAGGCAAAGGCAGTGAAATCGGCTGGCAAGGTTATGGCCACTATATTTTGGGATGCACACGGAATATTGCTCATCGATTATCTTGAAAAAGGATCCACAATCACAGGAAAGTATTATCGTGCATTATTGGATCAATTGGTTGATGCAATCAAGGAAAAACGACCACATTTAAAGAAGAAAAAAGTGCTCTTTCTTCAAGACAACGCACCGGTTCACACAGCATTAGATACGATGCTAAAATTACGTGAAATACACTTCGAATTGGTTGATCATCCACCTTATAGTCCAGATTTAGCTCCTAGTGACTTTTTCCTGTTTCCAAACTTGAAAAAATGGCTCGCAGGACAAAGATTCATCTCAAACGAAGAAGTGATTATCGAAACTAACGCGTATTTTGAGGGGTTCCCGAAATCGTATTATTCCGATGGTATAAAAAAGTTGGAATATCGTCTTACTAAGTGTGTCGAATTAAATGGAGACTATGTTGAGAAATAAATGGTTTTTGGCAAAAAAAAATTTTGTTTTCCTACTTAGGTAGCTTCATTTTCAATCCGCCCTCGTAAGAACTGGGTCAAGTTTGTGGAAAATGTTTAATGACGCGTGAATTCATATAAATTTTTTTTTTTTTGCTTACATGACACTTTCATGTATTGGATTATAAGAAAAATTTGTCACGTTTCTTGTAATGCAGACAATGAGATAAAGCAAATTCTCGAAAAATTGGTGCTCGCCGATTTTTTTGTGGAGTCATACAATTTTCCTTAATAATTAGTTAAGTAACGGAAAATGCGGAGAATTTGTGTGTCTTGTTTTCGACGTATTTAGGTTGAATAATTACTCGTATTTGGAGGGTGTGGTTTTTTTTATATAAGCTAGATGTGTTATATTGATATAAATATACTAGCATGTAATTTGGTTTTTATTTTAATCTGCCTTAGGTTTAAGATCATTAACACCTTTTTTTTGCAAATGTATAACTGATAAGAAAGGAACTTAAAACACAGAAACTAGTTCAATATGATTAAGCGTTCATTTCTTCGTTATACAATTTATTAAGAAAAAATGAGTTTTCTTTAACATTAAAAATGCAAACTGTTGAACCCTTTCTCATTTGCATTGTCTTTATGTAAGTCGACTCTAACTACATATTTCTTTTCGGGTTTTTCCTGAAACATAATTTATTTTAAAATTAGTTTCATTGTCTAACATTCATCTTAAATTCCCTAATACAGCTCAAAATCGGATTTATAAGGTGCCCCGTACAAATTTTGAGTTAACTATAATTTCAAATACATGTGTCATGTTTAACCATGATTTCACAACTAATTTGGTTTTAGCCTGAGAAAAATGTATAGAAATACATATAAATAACCGTAAATTTAAGTTTGTCACCTAAATTATGTATTTCATACTGTGTAACTTACGAATTAATACGAGACCATAATTTTCAACAATAAGCTCATATTTTAACGTCTACAATTCTCACAACAACAGGCAATCTAAACTGATCGAGTAAAGTCGAAATGTTTTCAAAATGTGGGCCGTACTCCATTTTGAAAAGTGATCAGTTGCATTGCTTTTTTGTTCAACAAAACCGAATTTCATTTAATACGGCAAAGTCATCCTTTTGCCAGCTAAATTTCAGGTAATTAACTCTATTTTAGTACGTTAACCGCTTTACAAACCAACAATTTTATTTCCCTTTGGTTTTTGAGTGATTTTCGATTTTTTTTCGCAAGCTAATAATGCCAATATATGGCTCAAATTCTGTCGTACAACATCCAAGGGACGATTTTAAGAATTGGTAGGTCTTATATTCGTTTAAAAGGACTGGTTCTTGTA
This sequence comes from Tipula vernalis, assembly GCA_958295665.1. Taxonomy (NCBI): domain Eukaryota; kingdom Metazoa; phylum Arthropoda; class Insecta; order Diptera; family Tipulidae; genus Tipula; species Tipula vernalis. The sequence goes on from OY282559.1 coordinate 148,239,023, forward strand.
TTGGACTAGGTATTTATTTTCATGCCGCTCCCTAACCGATCAAATACTAACATAAACATAAAATGTGGTTTGATTGGCTTAGGAGCTCGAAAAAATACCTAAACGAACCGGTGTGAAGTACTTCACACAAAGTGTAGCTACACAAATTAACGAAAAGTGTAAGTGTACTGAAAAAGTGTAGGCCTACATAAAAACGTGTAAATAAAAAGTAGAACCAGGCATGGAGCGATATTTCCATAAAGTGGATAGGTCAAGCTATCAGAAACAATTTTACTTATTAAAATAAAAAGGGTTGGGTATGTTGGACGCTAATTTGAAAATTGTGAAAATCACATAAATTGTCCAAACCTGATGCTATACTATGACCATTTACGAAAATATCAATTTTCAAAATTTTCAAAATAGCGTCGAATATACCCAACCCTTTTTATTTTAATAAGAAAAATTGTTTCTGATAGCTTGACATGTCCAGTTTATGGAAATATAAGCCCACACTTAGTAACATTTCTGAGATTTTCGTAAATGGTCATAGTATAGCATCAGGTTTGAACATTTTATGTGATTTTCACAATTTTCAAATTAGCGTCGAACATACCCAACCCATTTTATTTTAATAAGAAAAATTGTTTCGGATAGCTTGACCTGTCCACTTTTTGGAAATATAAGCTCACACTTGGTAGCATCTCTGAGATTTTTATAAATGGTTATAGTGTAGCATCAGGTTTGGACATTTTATGTGATTTTCACAATTTTCAAAATAGCGTCGAACATACCGAACCCTTTTTATTTTAATAAGAAAAATGGTTTCGGATAGCTTGACCTGTCCACTTTATGGAAATATAAGCCCACACTTGGTAACATCTCTGAGATTTTGATAAACGGTTATAGTGTAGCATCAGGTTTGAACATTTTATGTGATTTTCACAATTTTCAAATTAGCGTCGAACATACCCAACTCTTTTTATTTTAATAAGAAAAATTGTTTCTGATAGCTTGACCTGTCCACTTTATGAAAATATCGCCCCATGCCTAGTTCTACTTTTTCTTTACACTTTTTTATGTAGGCCTACACTTTTTCAGTACACTTACACTTTTCGTTAATTTGTGTAGCTACACTTTGTGTGAAATACTTCACACCGGTCCTAAACGAAGGTTCTTTTGTTTGAGAAAAATTGATTAACATCAAAATTGAGCGAATTTTTTTCTTTGTCGAATCGAAGAACCGGTTCTTGTGTTCGGGGGAAGGCAGTAGTCCCACAATAATAATTTTTAGTTAACTAAAATTTCATTCATATGTGTCCTCTTTAATCATGGTTTCACATGTCATTTGATGTATAAGCTTCAGAAAAAGATTAGAAAAACGAAATTTATTATTTATTTCGGTATTTAGCCATGAGCTAAATCAAAACTGATCCTCTCAGAGTCTCGAATTTTCCATTCGATAACCAAATCCAAACAGAGGGTCACCAAACCCAACCAGACCTCTCCGAAATATATGATTCATATTTGATTTAAATAAGAACGAACGAATCTGATTCAATACAAAAAGGAATCCAATACTTCGAAGACTCGAATACATTTCAATCGACAACAATTGACAAAAATATTTTGCTCAAATTGACAGGTACTTGAATATTTTGGTTCTTTTTCGAAAACACGACTACCCGGGTAATTTCATCGATTACCTGGGTAATTTACCTGGGAAATAGAATGAAATTTTTATTTTCCCATATTTTGTTTTCTCGTTGAATACTTTCATTCTATAAACCTGTATTCTAGTTCTCTTTGCGAGATCTACTATTAGAACAAGTTCTAAATCGAGCAAACAAGTCAAATGAGAAGTTTTATTTGTTTTTAGAACAATATCTCATGCTTCAAAATCATTCCACGCACCCAGAATCTACCTACAGTAGGATGAATTAACTCCGCGGGAATCAATTTTGCCGAACATTTTTATATGGCGTATCAATTCTATTTTCAATAAGAATTAAATCCACGACATCCAATTTTTTTAAAATAAAATAATTTTGCGAGGATTTAGTTCGGTAGGTAGGTAGAAGGTCAGTTTTAAAAATTACATGTCGCGGAATTAATTCATTTCACAAATGAATTTAACACCGCCGAAATGTGGCACATACATTATACCTTCACGAAAAAGGACTAAACATATTATTGGATTGCAAACAAACATTATAACATAATGATAAGGCATTTCTTTAATTTGTAGGCTGCTAATAGGAATACACATATTCTAAAATGTGTTATCCATCAACAAATCATTTGTATAGAATCATTATTTTTAGAAAAAAATGACAACTTTTAGTGACAATTAATTACTTTTCATATGAGACGCCTTGCCTCAAAATGTTTAGTTACCACAAATGTGAAGCTGAGACCCTTTCATACAGATGGTGTCAACTTTGAAAATTTGGTTGCTATCTCTAAATTCGAGACTTTGGTAGTTAAAATTGAAGAATGTTCTTAATGAAGAAGAGATTTAGGTTTTATGAATTTGGAACTAACATTAAGTAACATAATAACAAGTATTAAGTAACATTAAAGTTTGAACTGGCGTATATCCATTCATCAATTTAAAATAATTTTTCTTCTCTTAATTAAAACTATTTTTGTCAATGTGTGCCATTTGTCGTTTACGACTAGGAAAATATCCATTATTCGATATTTTGGACTTTATTTAAGGTAAATCGCTTAGCCTTGATTTCTTAAGCCACTCTCAAGATTATTTCAGACTTTCGAGAGTTCCCAGGTTATTCGAGATTATTCGAGTTTATTTGAAATTTTTTTGTATTTCATAGTTAATTATGCTATTATTCGACATAATCTGAAACTATAGGATTTTCTAAAATATGAACTATTTGTGTGACTTTTCGAAATTTTTGACTCAACACCATATAGTTGCTTTAGACATTAAAGTTTATTCGATAAATATTCGAGATTTTTCAGGAGTTTTCGAGATTATTAGACATTTAAAAAAAATTCTTCGTCACTCCATTTTGTAGAACGTCGAATAAATGGTGGAAGTAATGGTTTTTATTCTAGAATTACCAGTTTTTAATTAATTAACTAGTAAAGCCAGAAATTTTAGAAAAACTCCGTTCGGGTTTATGACCTCTGCATCAATCGCATAAATAATAAATTTGGTGACAAAACCAAAATAATCTCAATCAATTATATGGCATCACACCCCATTAGACATCTAAAATTAAAACATTTGGTTGAAATAATTAGCGAGTATGTATGTACATATGTATATAAGCATAGTTATTAAAGTGTAAACAAATATTTAAAGTTCGCCAACGGTCTCATGTTATGACTATACAACATTTATTACAAAACACATGTGTCCGCACATATATGTAGTTCCTTAGTCGACTGGAAATGAATCATCTTAAAAAAAGACAAAAAAAAACGGTTTGTCTTTGTTTATTTAGTATAAAAAGCGAAATAATTTTTTTTTTTAATATTAACCAAATTGACATTGAAACATGACGATCGAAAGGGTTGATTAAGTCGAAACGTTATTCTAGAGCTATAGTATGTGAAATGTTTTAGGTTACCACTGCTTATTAGAAAGTGATAATTTGTGCAGAGTAAGAAATGAAATAAATATTTCAAATTGTTTCATTGAGATTTATTTCTTTTACTTTTAGTACAAGATTATGTAAGGCCATACTTTTTTTTATGGATTAGTGGAATACTGCTCTGCATGACATACTGGCGTTGGTTCTTTTTGGAGAACTTTTTCCGTTAAAATTAAATGTGTCAGTTTGTTTTAACATTTTAAAAAATAAAACCTCTTTATTGTCTGTAATTGTTGCTAAATTACTATGAATACTACTTTTCTGTTACATACCGCAAATTTCACACAGTAAAAATATGCGGTAACCAGGTAAATTGCTAAAATACAGTTTTTTTTTCTTTTTAACAATTATACAAATGAATTGCATAATTTATCAACATCAAAAAAAAAAAACTCGAATTTATTTTATTTTCTCTCTATATAACAATAAAATGTTTTTATTTCTTCGTCTTATACAATGAGGTAATTTTCTTAGCGAACGTAATATAAAATACAAGAAGTAAACCGGTTCAATATATTATTCCGTCTTATGTACTTTTGTTTATGTTTATTTATTGTGTGTTATTAATTTATGAATAATTAATAATAGCAATATATATATATATTTAAAAGTGTTTGTTGTATGAGGAAACTGTGTATGGCACAAAAGCAATTTTGTCTCGTTTTTATATTCGACATGTACATAAAAAGGTTATGAAACTTGAAAATCTTGTTCTTAAGATTTTTTTTTGTGCTGTGCTTAATAAAATGTATTTGAACCTTGGAATGTATATTGTGAGGACATTTTAAGAATATTGAACTCCAAACCAAATTGTGCAGAATCAGATCTTAGCGTCACTAAGCTATACGACAGTATAAATTTTTCACCTACTTACCACATTCATATTAACGTATATCGATCTATTTAAAAAAAAAAAAAAACACCCAGGCCACAAGCCAAAAAAAAATGATTGATTTCCATCGGATACACATCATCATCATCAATTTAAATTATTTAACCAAAGGTTACTAACCCTACCAGAGAGGCACAAGCAAAATTTAACCAAAAATGTAATTTCATCGTTATAAAATTCATACAAAAATTATTTGTATCATAACCATAAAAAAAGAAAACACATATTTTCCTAAAATTAATTTCGAGTGCTGTATAAGCAGCGGCACAACAAGCATAATAATCTTGCTGAATCAAACAAAAATATTTTATATCCCTAAGATATGAGAGGCACGTACGAGGATAATGAAAATTGCGTATAAAATTTAAATTTTTCGGTATAATTTACCACACCCACCACCTCTATCCCCCCCGAACGTAATTCAATGTGCGCGGTTAGATAGAAGAAAATCCCTTTACACTCAAAATTCACGATTGAATCATTATTGTATTGTGGTGTGCGAGCGCGACAATAAAAATACAAAAGATGAACAAAATTCTTTGTGAGACGATTAACTCTTAAAGACATCATGGTAATTTTTTGTAATTTTCCCATTTTTAAACACAAGCACACAAAATAATTAGTTTCATTGCTTTCTAACTTATTCACGCGTTTTGGCAAAAAAAAAAAAAAAATTGTGCTTGTGTTTTTTTTGCGTGAAAAATTTATTTCCTCACTAATGCGCGTCATAACGTAAACAAATAACAATAGAAGAAAATTTAGATATTAAAACGTTTTAATTTATAAATATTTTTAAATTAAATGAAAAATTTTTATATGTATAATATACATAAATATTTTCGTTGCCTAATGAATCAGCATAATATTATTTTAGACAAACCACAGTATTTAAGAGTTTCTGTATACACGAGCGCCGATATGACTGCATTTTTTTTTCACTAATTCCAGACAAACTGATTCTTACAATAAGTACCTCAGTTTCTTATACAACTGGCCGAAAGATTGATTCCAAAAAAATTAATGAATTAAACTTATATTTATTTTTAATTCTTACCCTAAATATCGAATTTCACTGGATTACCCCAACATTTGATGAAATCGGTCAAAAATTGATTTAAACAAAATTGATGAATTAAACTTGTACTCGATTTGAACGCTGAAATTTATTGGGCCAGAACGATTTCTGATCAAATCAAAATAGGGAGATCCGAGCAAATTCATAAATTAAACTCATTTTAATTTTTAATTCTGACTGTTCTCATATTCTAATTGGTCGCTAATTGTGAATAAAACGAAGGTCTAATCAAACATAGATAAGAGAAGATACATTTAGTTGATTTTGAGCCTATGCATGATGAATTATAGTTGTAATTATTTTTAGTTTTAGCTATTAATATCGAATTTCACTGAACTAACTAACGCCAAAACGAATTTAAAAATAAATAGTATGATCCGAGCAAATTCATGAATTAAACTCATATTAATTATTAATTCTAATTGTAAATATCTAATTTCACTTAAATATCTCACGATCGGATTCAACTCACCGAAAAATTGATTGCAACAAAATTGATGAACCAAACTCAAACTGATTGTTAATATAAAATATCTATAAAATTCAATAGAAAACAAATAAGTTCTGAAAATTCAAAGTTTCTTGATCTTATTTACATTCTGATTTTATTTTTATTTTTCGATTTCGATTTCTATATTCCATTTTTTTTTGGGCTAGGACCCTCTGAAATTTTTTGGAAATTTCTATGTATGTGAATTTATCTCAGGATTTCATCCCAGAAAATAAAAAACTTGGATCAGGCAACTCTCTAAAAATTTTATACATATAGCTTATTTTTGGCCAAATTTAAAGAAAATCGTACCGTTGCAACCTTTATAATTTGGCCCTGGGCTAAAACTCTTTGGGTTGCAATGGTACGAGTTTCTTTAAAGTTTATTTAAATTTGGTTAAAAGTAAGCTATGTATGTGTGTGTCCATCTTAAAACCATTGACCACGAATTTTTATTGTTGAATGGTACGGTACAACTTCTGAAGTTTACCGCCGCATCAGAAAATTTCACTTTAACTTTCCTCTACTGGCAATTGATAGATGATGGAAATATAGCTTGAGGTGAAAAATCTGTGACCTTGTACTGTTTAAAATAATCGGTTTAAAACTAAGCTTATACTGCCATATGAATAAATAAGTGAGATATTATAGTGACTTTTGGAGCGGGAAGAACTATGTGTACTTTAAATTTATCGACTGTGTCGCCCACATGTGAAGAAATACATATGAATGAATAGACATTTTGAAACCAAAAATTGTTTCTAAAATATTTCGCAATAAAATTATTTTGCATGTAAAATTTATCATGAATCAGTAATTATTAAAAATAAATGATGCTCAAAATTACAGATTCACACTTTCACACTCATAACTCGGTAAATTTCTGTCAAGATCAGAAAAACATTTGTGTTTTAAAAGATTTTGATTTTGTTGCCATTACCATTTATGCGATGACCTTGACGGGCCTTTTGAATGTCAAACCGAAGATCAATTGAAAATCATCATTTGAAAAATTTGTTTAATCCTTACAACTTTATAATGTGTATTTTTACTAAAAGCTCAACCTACGAGAAATTGTACTATTCCGGTAATTTGGAATAACCCTGTATAAAGCTAGCGAATTGCTTATGCCAAATTGTGAACGAACAATATGCCAAATTGTGAACGAACAAGCACTTAAGTCTAGCACTCTCGAATTGCGTAAATCTTCAAAGCTTTGGGAACAGGTTTTTCATCTTTTAGGATATATTTCGGTTTTACAACAATATCTAATTGCAGAAGATTATAGCCCCACATTCAATTATGATGGTCTTTCCAGTACTGCATTAAGTTCTAAAAAATAGAAACGGGGTTGCTTGAATAAATACCTATTTTTGGTAAACAATGATTTAGGTAATCCTCCCAAAATAAACAGACTATTTCTGAAGAATAAAGCGTTGTGACAGAACAGTGATTTAGTGGTAAGCAATGGACTCACAATTTTCGACTAAGTGTTCAAAGCGAGCATCATAGCGAAATTTCTAGAAAGTCTCTAAATTCTTTAAATTATTAAGAAAAATTGAAATTTTAATTTTAAAATTTTAAAGCCTTGAAATGTTTAAAAAAATTTAAATCAAAAAATTTTTAAATTTCTGCAGACTTAATTAAATTTTAAAACTTAATTTTAAATTCTTAAAATATTTAAAATGTTTGCTGATATTTTTAAATTTTAATATTTTTTATTAATTTTAAAAAATTTTGAAAATTTCTTCTAATGCTAAAAGATACCTAAAATTATTTTTAATGGTAAAATTGCGCAATAGTTCTCGAATTTTTTTGGCATTTCAAGAAATTTGGTAATTTCTTGAAAAAATTAAAATTTTTAGGATCTTAAAATTATTAAAATTTTTGAAATTTTTAAGTATCTTTTAAAATTTTTAAATTTCATCACATACATATTAGGCTTCATAAGATTCTGAGATTTTTTAAAAGTAATTTTATTTGAAGTAATTAGGATTATTGTACTGATTTACAATCAGCGGTTCAAATCAACAAAGTAATTAATTTATTTAATTGTACTTACACTAAAGATTTACATTTACCATTTATAAGACTATGTGCAGATCAAACCTGACCAAATTTTTAATTAGATTAATTTTTATCTAGCCACTAAAATGTAATTATTCATATTACGTAATTTTACGACCGACATTCAAAAAACCTTTAATTGCTATAATTTTAACATTTTAAAAAATCGCACAGTTTACAAAACTATTTTACAATTTTTTAAAATTCTGTTAATCCTCAAATAATTCGTAAAACTCTTGAAAATTTAAAATTTAAACTTTCGATTTTTATTTCTTCATACTCATAGAGTTTTAAAATAAATATTTAAAATACTTCAAATTTAGTACCTTAAAATTTCTGAAATTTGTTCAAATTTACTAAATTCTTGAAAAATCTAAAATGTTTAAAATTCTTCATAAGTAATTAATTAAATTTTAAAATTTTAAATATTCGTAAAATTATCGTTATTTCCAAATTTAACAAATTTCTTTAAATTCTTATAAAATTTTGGTGATAAAGGTTTGGCTAGCACACGAAATAGGCCTCTTAATTACTTAGTTAAGGAACTCTAATCCATACGAATTGTTCGTTTAATAAAAGTCCTACAAAATTATTTTCTTTGAAATCGCACTCAACTCTCAAGGGCCAATATCGGCCATTGCCAACAATGATGACAAAGGTTTGGCTAGCACATGGAATAGGCCTCTCAATTACCTAATTAAGGAACCCTAATCCACACGAATCGTTTAATAAAAGTTATACAAAATTATTGTCTTTGAAATCGCACTCAACTCTCAAGGGACAATATCGGCCATTGCCAACAATGATAAAGGTTTGGCTAGCAATTGGAATAGGCCTCTTAATTACGAAACAAAGACCTAGAGGTTCTACACACTTATTTTCTTTGAAATCACACTCAACTCTCAAGGGCCAATATCGGTCATTAACAACAATGATGACAAAGGTTTGGCTAGCACATGGAATAGGCCTCTTAATTGTTGATATTTTTGAAATTTGTAAATTTCTTCAAATGCTAAAATTATTTCGATTCTTCTAAATTTCATTTTATTGTAAATTATGGAAATTCTAATAAAATTATTTAAATTATACTCATTGAATTTATATTGGTTATTTTTAAATTTTCAACGAGATTACCAGCGAAGCAGCATCTGGGGAACCCAATATAACCATGCAACAAGGGGATCAGAATTATTAAACGGTTGAATTTGACAATTTTCGCTCCTTTGTTAATATAGAAACCAATCGGTTCTTTAAGAAGCTAGCCCATGTCAATTAGGCATAATTTCTTTTATCCACTTGGATAAAGTTAGATAATATTAAATTACTTCTCAAGTTTTTGAGATTTTTAGGTAGAATTTCCGTTTCCGTCTTTTTTTTTTTTTAATTTTTTCAAACTAAAACAGTAAATTAGCCAAATTTCCTATTTTCAAGTTACAGATCGAAATATCAAAAATTAAAGAAATTTAGAAACCTGTGGATTCCCAATCAAATTTTTAACCGATGGTTTCAAGTGAGAGTACCACAATTCGTACGTTACGTTAATGGTACCTTGACTCTTTAAGGTTCAACCGATTTTTTGAAAGAGGGGAAATGGACCCAACATTAATTTCCCCACTCCAGTTATTTTGCTCCTGTATTTCAAAAATTCTATAAACTGAAGCTTATTTTAGGAGGAGAAGGGACAACACAGAAATAGATATGTATTGAATTTTAAATTTTTTTCAGAAAATTTAATACAAAAGAAAAAACTCATTTCACTGCCTTAAGATCTGTACCATTTCATTCAAATCCGGTAAAATTTACTTAATGCCGCAATTTAATGGATCAAATTTTGAACAAGATACACTTTGAACATATTCATGAGTTAAACTAATAATCATTTTTAATTGTGGCTCTTAATAGAGAGTTTAATTGATTTTTCCAGTGAAACTGGTTGAAAATTCATACCAACATAATTGATGAATTAAACTCATATTTAATTTGGTTGCTGATGGTTAATATAAAATATCAATCAAATTCAATAGAAAACAAAGAAGTTTTGTTAATTCAAAGTTTCTCGGTCGAATTTACTTTTCATTTCATTCTATCTAATCAACCAAACTAAATATTGACAGTTTATGTAGCTGCATACCTTAATTTGACTGAATCGGATAAATTAGACAAAAAGGAAGTTTTTCTTACCATTCAACGGATATAAAATAATTTCAATGTCAGTTCCAAATTTATAAAATCGATTTAGTAGTTTTTTATTTTTTATGTTCTCCACCATAAACAAATTAACAAATCGTTATCACGTCTCCAATCAGTTGGCCCGCGCAATCAGAGAACAATCGAAAAACACAAAAAAAAATCATTAAACGAAACAAATGAAAAAAGAAGATTAAGATTATCCAAATTAGTGCGCCGCTACCATTTAGTAAACATAATTATTAATTATTGTTGTATTCAGCCAATAAAATAAAATATGCGTAAATATTTTCATTTAAGCAACATGATTTTGTTTTTTATTTTTGTTTTTGTATATACTCAATCGTTTCTAAAAATACTTATGTGTATAAAAACTATTCGCGTGACTATTGAATTACACGATAGTTTTTTTTAATCGTTTGTATTAATTACGAAATTAATAGGAAATACTATAAACAAAATGAATGATATTTAAAACGTGTAGTAAAGGTACGGAGGCAGTTAAATGTGTTGTATTGAGAGGTTCAAGGGTGCGTTTAAATGCATTTTCATGTAAACGCAGAAAGTTTAATGTCGCCACAATATCAATTTTTCAATCAATACACATAAACAATGATGATTGTTGTTCCATATACGTATTTTTATGAACATCCTCTATAATTATCTAAATCGTTCAAATATTCAATTTTTATCCAACACCACACATAATGGATATGTATAAATACTTATTCATAAATTTTCATTTTTATTATTTTTAATTAAAAAATTGTGTTTAGTTTTGTTTATACAGAAGTACAAACATTTTAAATTAGAAAAATTAATGAAAATTGATTTTCTCGTCAATGTGTGATGTGTGATGTCATTTCAATTTCCAAGTGAAAATTTATTTTATTTATTATTCATTGAGATGATTATTTAAGTTTCAATATATGTATTTGTCGCACTTTATTAAATTGATATGTATTTTGTACAAGACTCTGACTTTTCTATTTTTGTTTATGTAGATGTACTTGACAGATTGATATATAATAAACAACCCCTTAAGCTTTTAACGAGTACAACACCCACTCATATCTAATCCATTATTAACTAGCATAATATACAAATTATGTGTTGTGTAGGTGATGTTTGTGCGCGCTCGCTGAGGTTCGACCAATTTCAAAGTGATGGAAGTCAATTATATTGGAAGTTGTGTCTTTATAACGTAAGTATTGAGGTAAACAATACTTAAGTATATCAAAAACTTGAATAATTAATAGCGATTTGTTTAAATATATACTTAATCGATTTACAAATATTTTTCGACATCAAGGATTAATCAATAAACTTGCTCTTATATATAGAAACAACAGCAAATCATAAATCGTATATATGTACATACATAATTTAGAGGAAAATATGTAAATTGCCAAATATACAATGTAAAACTATTTTAGTGATTCTCGAGTTTATTTTGGGAAAACGTAGAAAAGTTACTTTGTTTTAGTTTTATCGAAATAAATTATTGCTTTACCTCTTGTTTAATGTAGTAAATATTGATGTTTAGTTTATGATTCAAGGTTAAATGGTGGTTGTAAAATTATGGTAATTATCTTGGATAAAGAACTACGAGTAGTTATTTGTACTGAAATCAAGAAGTTGATTTCTTTTACCGTGATTTTATTTGCTTAACGCACACAATAAACTATTTGTTTAGCAAGAATGCAACGAGAGAAATTGTTGGCCGAGGAGGATTATCGAGCTTATCAAACAAATTGTAGTATCAAACAATCATAAAATTTGTCAAAGAAAAAAGTAGTTTGCTGCACGCTGTTAAATTGGACGTGTGACAAAGTAACTTGTTAATGGACTCGAGATTCTCTTACTTTCTCAAACTAGTTGTTTAACAGGTTGAACTCTCGGTATCTTCATATTTGTTAATCATTAAGTTTGATCTAGTCTGGGTTTGTCTGATTTAATTTTTACTAAATTTATAGTTCATTGTGAAATGGCCCTCTAGCTCAAAAGACCAAAAAGAATAAAATACTACTAAGACTGCGGTCAAATTCTCAAATCGAATTCTTCTTCATAAAAATTATTTTTCGATCAATTTTGAACAATTTTTGTGACAAATTTTTCAACATTATTTTCTGTGTGACAAAAGACATACATTTTTGTTACAATTTAGTAGAACCGTTTTGTGATCATATTTTGGTTGGACGAGTATTTTCGCAAATGCCTTATACACCTAAACATGCTTTTACACGGTTCTTTTTACACGTTTTTTAATTTTAAATGATCACATTTGCACAGCAAATAATAAACGATAAAAGTAATGACGATATCATTGTTTTAATACAGCAAACTCTTTTTATAATACATATGTACACGATTTTTTTACACAATGGGAACGAATCTACCGTGTAAAAACAGGTTTAGTTGTATATAAAGTTTAAATGCGGCGAGTTCCTCATTATCTCATTTCATATTGGCCTATTTCCTTTTCATCATGAATCATGTTTTAGTTAATCGAACTAAAAAATGTAGAGTCGAGCTATTCGAACTCTAAAATGTGGGTTTTCGAATTTTTCAACTCGATTTCATTCCTGTTTCAACTTTACAATATACGACCTTGATCAAAAAGTTCCCGGAATTTATTCAGAAAATTAAAAATACAAGTTTATTAATCTAAATCTATATTGTCCCCTTCAAAGTAATCCCCATCGACTACAACACACTTATGCCAGCGCTTGATCCAATCCCCGAAACATTTTTTATATTCGGTTTTCGGTATGTCCATCAGTGCTTCCTGCGATTTTTCCATTATTTCCTCTCGGCTGCTGAAACGCGTTCCCCGTAACGGTTTTTTAACTCGATTGAACAGAAAGAAGTCACAGGGAGCCAAATCAGGTGGGTTCGGTGGCTGTTGGATGGCATTTGTTGCATTTTTCGTCAAAAAATTACGATTAATGATGGCACTGTGCGACGGTGCGTTATCTTGGTGCAAAATCCACGAGTTTTCTGCCCACAATTCTGGTCTCTTTCGGCTAATTGCTTCACGCAAACGTCTCATAACGCCCAAATAATACTCTTTGTTTACGGTCTGACCTTCTGGCAAAAATTCATGAAGCACTACACCGTTGTAATCCATGAAAACCGTGAGCATTGCCTTCTTTTTTGAAACGACGAAAACGACGTGGTTTTTTTGGTCTCGGCTCATTTGGTGAACTCCATTCACTTGCCTGATGTCTGGATTGCGTGTCGTACTCATGAACCCACGTCTCTTCTCCAGTAATGATCCTTTTGATGAATGTGGGATCGGATTCAGCCTCGCAAATCATATCTTTTGCGACGTCAACACGGTCTCTTTTTTGCATGAAATTGAGGTCTTTTGGCACCAACATTGCTGCTACACGACGGAAACCCAAATCATTAACCAAAATGTCTTAGACGGATCCATAGGCAATGTTCAGGTCCTCCGCTATCTCTCTGATGGTTAATTTGCGGTTATTGACCAACATTTCTTTTACTTTGTCAATGTTTTCGTCGGTTTTCGCTGTCTCTGGTCTGCCACTGCGTTCATCATCTTCGATTGACTCACGACCACTTTTAAACCGCTCATGCCACTGGTAAACGACCGTTTTCTTTAGAGAATCGTTGCCGAAACACTTTCCCAACATTTCCAACGTTCGCGCACCAATAAATCCGTTTTTTACGCAAAATTTAATACAAGTTAGTTGTTGCAAATTTAAATCCATTTCTAAAATTGTAAATAATCGCCAACACACACAGAGATAGATGTACTCTTGACTACGTAACTTTTGCAAATGTCAAGCTATGACGCTAAGGGATGGGGATTTAGAGGGAATATCAACAACAGATGTACCAACTTAACAAAAAAAACAGAACTCAAATCGGAACGATGGGAGCGCCACACGGTGGTTATTCCGGAAACTTTTTGATCAAGGTGGTATGCACATAAATATATACGTGATCTGATGACAGGTGGAGATACAATCGAAAACGCCAATAATTTGAAGACATCAATACGAAACATTCTATCCAACTACGCATTTACCCTTAGAAAATGGATGTCGAATTCACCTGAAGTTATAAAAGCTATCCCAAGTGAACAATATACGAGTATCAAAGCAATCGGCGATACAATCAAGGAAAAGATAATAAAGATTTTAGGTTTACAGTACGACCCCACAGATGATATATTCAAATTTCGAGTTTCATTAGCAGAAAATCCAAAGGTAACTGAAAGAACCATACTGTCGGCAGCAGGGAAGATATTTGACCCCTTGGGTTGGATCGCGCCGGTCAGCATAAAAATTAAAATTTTTATCCAGCAACTTTGGATGTTAAACTTGAATTGGGACGATCCACTGCCACAGGAAAAAGCGATCGAATGGGAACAAATCCGAACATCACTTCCAATGATAGAAGAAATTTCAATTCCACGGTTCGTACATACAACTATCAAGTCAACGATCGAATTGCACGGGTTTTGTGATGCCAGCCAGCTCGCTTACGCTGGAATCATTTACTACAAGGTAACTTCGGAAACGGGAGAAATATACACAAGTTTAATATCAGCAAAAACAAAGGTAGCTCCAATTAAGCAACAAAGTCTTCCACGATTCGAACTATGCGGCACAGTTCTATTGTCTAAGTTGATGAATGTAGTCAAAGGGGAAACGAATATCAAGGTAGACAGAGTGGTTTTGTGGACCGATTCAACAATTGTGCTCGACTGGCTGAGTGATACCCCTCGGCGCTGGCCCACATTTATTTCCAATCGAACATCCGAGATATTGTCTTCATATGACCGAAAACTCTGGAGACACGTTCCAACATCACAAAATCCCGCATATATTGCTTCACGGGGAGTACATCCAGAAGAAATCAAATTCAATCAGTTGTGGTGGAGCGGGACTTAAGTGGCTACGAAAATAAACGGAATTGTGGCCACCCCAACAACGACATTACGCGAATTTTGATTTAAGTACAAACACTGTTGTTCATATATCAACCGTGGAACCTAATATATTTGACTCCTTAATTGAAAGATGTTCATCCTTCCACAAACTGCAGCGAACAGTAGCATATTGTCTCAGATTCATTGCAGGTACAAGAAAGCAACAGGTAGCGAAAATCACATCCAAGTTCATAACCAGAAACGAATTATAAGAAGCCCTGTTTAATATTTGCAAGTACGACCAAAGGAATCATTTTCGGCAGGAGATTCAAGATATACAAAAATCTAGACCATTTAAGCCATCTAGTAGCCTAAAATCATTAAGTCCATTTATTGACGAGTTTGGAGTTTTACGCATAGACAACATAAGCATTAAATGCATAGACTACATAAGCATACTGGACCATCGTTATTACTTGCCCTAACGCGACAACAATATTTGATTCCCAATGCCAGGAATTTGACTCGTAAAATATTACACAGATGTGTTCCGTGCACACGACATATAGCTACATATGGGACCCAACTAATGGGCAATCAGCCGAGTTACCGCTCAGAGCTGGTTCGACCATTCCTGAAAGTTGGCGTTGATTTTGCAGGCCCATTACTTATTCATTTATCCAAGGGAGGAGGTCAGAAAACATATAAAGCATACATATGTTTGTTTGTGTGTCTCAGCACAAAGGCCGTTCACATAGAACTTGTAACCTCAGCAGCGATGCGTTCCCTGCTGCCCTCAAACGTTTCGTCGCACGCCCAGGATGCTGCCAAGATATATAGAGCGACAACGGATCCAACTTTATTGGCGCAAATAATCAACTCATCACAAACTTTCAGAATTGTATCAAAAATTCAAATGAGATCTCCCATTTTAACCACAACAAGTATTCTCTCTGTTCCGTTTTTTTTATCATGGTTTTCTTTCCCCTTGGCTGCCCTACATTTCAAAAAATATTCTTCTCTACTGCCAACCAACTGGTCAGTAACAATAGCTTGATATAAAAAAAGTGCAGGTTACTGCTGGTTTTAGAGCTTTTTGTTCAGTTTTGGTCAAAGTCCAAAATTTGTATGGAGTTTCCGACTTTAATTCACAGGACAAGTAGAATTAAAGTCGAAAAATATTCATGAAAAATTGGAGCTAAACTCCATAAATTTTAGTTTCATTTTAAAAAAAACCTAAAAAAATGTTTTTATAACCGACATAAAATGAAAGGAGAATCAGTTCAATTGACTTAAGAAGGAACGAATATTGCTTTAAAGCTTATCGGCTTAAACCTTCAGTACAATTTTTGGCTCTTTGTTTCAAATTTCAAACGAAAATGAAGCCTCTGGTGCAGTAATTAATAAGGCAGTCGATATTGATTTCAATTGTTTTGACAATTGATTTCAATTGGTGGAAACCGGATGCTGTTAATTAATTTTCATTTTGCAGTTTAAATGGTTTTGACTGACTCTTCAAACAAATCGATTTTTTTTTAAATCTGGTTTAAATAAAAAAATCGACTTTTTGGATTTTTTAATGAAAATCAGATAAAATAGAAGCCCTTGATCTAGTTCTAAAAAAATACAAACTACCAACATAATGGCCAACGGTACATTTCCGAACAGATATTGGCAAAACGTTAGATACAAAATAGTATAAGGTCAAAACAGGATATTTGAAAACTTTAGTATTTCTTAATCGATTATAAGAGAAAGTCCTGATACCGATTGATATACATTGTTTCTTTACCTGCGATGTAGTTTTAAAATATTCTGTTTTGTACCAAATAGAAAAAAGTGAATTACTAACCATTCATAAATTTAAGGTTAAAGCGAATAATTTTTCAAAATTAAATTAAACAAAACTTACGAGCACAAGTTATATCAGAACATCGTCTTAGATGAGCCAGATATGTTAAAGGAAATTGCTCTTTATCAGTCGACATAATTAGTAGTCAGCCGAAGTTTTAGTACCTTACACATGTCCTGGACGATACAGATACTGGTGGCGTAAGATTCGAAGATTGTAGAATCTATAAAATGACTAAATCATGGTTTGGGGAAAGATCAAAAACCTCGCAGACTCACCCTTGTTCAAAAAATAACCAACGCTCTCTACACTAGAGGACCGGAAAAGATGTAAATTACCCCAAATAGAGCATATAAAAATGAAAATTTTGGGGGCAATAAACGCTCAGTTTTCCCAAAACTACTTTAGAGGTTGACATATTACGAATAAGGTTACTTTAGAGGTTGACATATTACGAATAAGTTAAAAAAATGCATTAAACCAGTTTTACATAATCACAGTTTTGTCATCTGAATTTGATTCTCAATGATTATTTTTCAGTATATTTATTTGTTTGGAATATTTAACTTCGGTTCAAAAGGTTCAAAGTTATTGAAATCCTTTCAAGAATGACCAACAATTTTGTTGGGCCAAAATTACTTTCCTTGACGTCCGAAAAAGCAAACAAAAAATCTCTTTCTGGATATCTGGACGTCTGAATGTCTGTCTATACTCCATAATATCTCGAGAACAGCTCGTCATGTAAACGGTAATATTCTCGGTGTTAATATTACTGGTAAAATAGATAATTTTAGGTAATATTACCCAAAGTGGTGTTACCATGGTAACATCGGTAACATAAATTAAAAATGTTTTTTCCAAACAACTCAATTAGTCTAAATTCAAAAAGAATTGTGGCACCACTGCATTATACTTCCTTATGTACTAACCAAATTTTTGCTGTAAAATATAATAATCTACATCTTTTTCCTGTTTCATTGACATATTCATTTGGCAAATACGTAATAGAGCTGGAATCTGACCTTGAATATGATCCACCGCTCTGTCTGGAAAAAACACCAATCACTATTTGAACTAGAAAAGTAGCTGCAACGTCTTAGTCGATGGAAAGGTCTAGTATGCTGGAATTTTGTTGACAACATGAAACCAAAGTAGCATCAGATGGTCGATGAGCTATTAGTCTATCACTCGAGCAATTTTCGTTTCTGATGCTCCATTAGGCTCAACCATAAAGTCGGCTTTTATTGATTTGTTCCAGGAAATTGCGACCGTTCTATAAACTCCCTTCGCGATACCAACTTTCCAATCAATTGTTGGGCATTGAGTACCATCGCGTCGAAGGGTCAGTCTTGGTTGACTCCATAACAAATTATGTCATCAATACAATACACCCAAAGCCTTTTTCTATAAATCTACTCACTATGGAAAATCGACATTTGGCTTTTAAAGTGGCTTTTCGAGAAAGTTGGAGCGGTGGTAAAAGACGTAGAGATTTATAAATTTATTGTACTTATTACTGACAACGAACAATAAAACGTCCCGAAAAATGATTAACAAAAGCTATCCCTATATTACCGAGGATGGGTGCATCTGCCATGGGCTTAACTTCCTCATTGTCGATATCTTCAAGATTCAGTCTATCAACAGTTTGAAATTTTCAGTCAGTCGTACCGATGGTTTCCGAAATAAAAAAAATCGCTTATTTTTCATGCTATATTCGATCTACATTCATGCTACATCTGGTATGCCCTGAAGACGCTGGCTGTCGAATACGAAGTAAAGTCAGTTATGAAGGCATCTACGATCTCCTATTCGAAATTGTTCACTGTGTACTAACTCTGATTGCTAAATGACCATCTTGTTTTGAGAGTTTGCTGCTTTGTCTAAAGTGGTGTGCTGTTTTGTTAATATAAAACCAACTTTTGAACTAAATAAATGAGCCATAGCTATTCGAGGAAAAGAGTCTTTCGGAATCACAGAAACTTCAAGCGACTGAATTTATTTTTAATGTCGCAGAACTTCACTCAGAATATAAGGACAAAAAATATAAGGGCAACAAAATATATGAGTCTTTGGTGCACTACAATGTTCGAAGTGAAGTTTTTGCACGGACCGTTTGTGGTTGCAAGTGAGCAGTTTTCTTGTAAAATTTGGTGGGCAGAATTGTGTTATACTTCACCTTTAAGTGCTTGGCGGTTTATATTTTGCGCTGCCTGCATCGAGAGCTGCAATGGAAAGCACATTCAGTATCTATGCGTTTATACACATAGCTCAACACGTAATCCATTGACTGTTGATCGTGCAGGAAAACTAACGTACATTTTGCACAACTTAAACCTGTCGAGATCGAACGTAAGAAGTGTGGATAACGAAGACAAAGGTATCTGCTGAATCAAATACTAATTATTATCAATGGATGAAGCTGCTTAATCATATTCGCTTGAAGAAGAGGATGACTTGGAGAAAAGTAAGAATAATTCGGTTATGGATGTTGTTGAGGCTGAGGATGATAAATGCGTCGGCGAGGATGAACCATTGATTAAAGAGTTTAATTGATCATAAACTCATATTTACGTAAAATTTATTATTTACTGAAGGTGTTGAACGACGTCTAACGATGAACACCACGTCAAGGATTTGATGCTCAAAAATCGGCGATTGACAATTATTAGAAATCTTGTTGACATCACGAAAATTTTAGGCTTGTACTTGACTATTTGGTCAAAAATTCGACTCATATTGTTTCGCAACTACCCTTCGCCTGATTTAGCTCCGCTTGACTTCTCGCTATTCCTGAAACTAAAGAAACCGCTCGTTTTGACACTTTAACGTTCAATAGACTTTAACAACTGTTTCGAAGATTGGAAGAAACGTTGGCATAAAGACTGATTTACATTCAAAAAATTTCGCAGATGCAGATGTCAAATCAAAAATTCATTTTCTTTACAGATATAAAGTAAATTTAAACAAAAAATGTCATACACCAATACAGATGATTGGTTTTCTTATTTATGTAACCTTATTATAGTTATTTATTCACGCATCGACGATTTTACACAAAAAAGATAAAACTCGACATCTGCAAAAAAAAGCAGACGAGGTTTTTTGGGTTTGTTTCTCGGGTTTCGATTGTCTTTTTTAAGCAAATGATTATTTTTTCTCTTTTTGTCTTTGTACTTTTTCCTATGTTGTGTCTCAATTTTTTTGATTGTCATTGAATGTAAATCAGTCTTAAGTCTATTTTATCCGAAGGAGAATACTTTGAAGAGGATGAAATATATTTGAAAGAATAATAAGCCGTTTGTGTTGTATTTAAAAATCTTACTACTTTTGCACAGACATCAAAATATCAAAATATTACTAGTGTCCTTTGGTACAAATTGGAATTAAAATATTGAATAAAAAGTATGTTACCTATTTTACCCGTGTTACCGGTAATATTACCAGCAACATAACCAAATTTAAAAATATCAGAAATTTTACAATAGTACCTGTACGTCAAGAGAGTCGGGTACCTGCCATACGAATGGACCCTAAAAACACCTGTTTATATAAATATTTACCAATTTCTGGTTTTAATTTGGGTTAGGGTTTAGTGAGCAGTTCACCTGGGGATTTATTTATACAGTCGAAACGCGATTTTCCGGGATCCTATTATCCGTGATTTTTTTTTTACACAGTCGATTTTTTTGAGTCACTTGTTTATCCAGATTTTCAATTGATTAACCGGGATTTTTCATTTTTATTTTTTTTCTTTAAATTTTGGCAACCGTGTTGTTTCTGGGTTAAACATAATGTATATACGTATACTGTGTATTTTTTTATAAAACTGAGAAATTCAATCAACCGGGATTTTAGATTTTCCGGGAATCCTCCGGTTCCAAGCATCCCGGCTAATCGAATTTCAACTGTACATATTTTGAATTGACGGTTGAATTAGGGTTAGCTTGAGTTGAGTTTATAAATGCATGTAGTTTTTAAGACCATGTTGATTTAAGGGGTGAGTTTTAGGTTTAGTTAATGTTGAGTTGGGGTTGACCAAATTGAGTTGAAGTAGAGTTGAGTAGGAGTCAGCGGTTATGTTGCGAATTTGTTGGGGTTATGTTGATGGTTGAGTTGTTTTGAGTTCTTACTTCTTATACGAATTCAGCTATCCGAGTCGCGTTGATTTGACGATTGAGTTGGGGGTTAAGTTGAAGGTTGAGTTTGGATCGAGTTAGAATTTCAGTTAGGATTATGTTGAGTTCATAGACAGATGAAGTATTCGGATCGTGTTCATTTAGGGGTTGAGTTTGAGGTTTAGTTGAGGGTCGAGCTGGGAGTGGCATGGGATGAGTTGAGTTTGCCTGCTGATTGATTAGTTGATTGCTGAATGGGATTGAGCGATAGGTTCAGTTGGGGATTTATTTGAGGGTGGTGTCGGCGGTTGGGGTGGAAGCCGGATTTAGTAGAGTCCGTATACATATGTAGTGGTCGAACCGCGTTGATTTAGGGTTTGAGTTAAACATTGAGTTTGAGGTTGGGTTGAGAAGAGAGTTGCAATTTAGTTCGAGCTAAGATAAGATAAAAGATAAGATAAGATCATAATTTGATGTTGAGTTAGCTTGCACTGGGTTTGAGTAAGGGGTGCGATTGAGCAATTATTTGGAGTCAGGTTTGATGATTTCGTTTAGGATTGCTATTGAGTTGGAGCTTGAGCTGTAAATTAAGTTGGAGGTTGAACTGAAGATTGAGTTAAGAGGTTCAGTTATGGATTGATTTGGGAGCTCAGTTAATTTTCAGGACCAAAGTGCTGAACACTGAATAACACTTCTGATGCTAATATAAAATATCTGCTCGCCAAATGTAAGCCTCTTACAAAGAACGCAAATTTTCACGAAAAATCTCGAATAGAACATACTACCTTGATCAACAAGTTCCCGGAATTTTCACCGTGTGGCGCTCCCATCGTTCCGATTTCAGTTCTGTTTTTTTGTTAAGTTAGTACATCTGTTGTTGATATTCCCTCTAAATCTTAGCGTCATAGCTTGACAATTGCAAAAGTTACGTAGTCAAGAGTACATCTATCTCTGTGTGTGTAGGCGATTTTTCCATTATTTCCTCTCGGCTGCTGAAACGCGTTCCCCGTAATGGTTTTTTAACTCGTTTGAACAGAAAGAAGTCACAGGGAGCCAAATCAGGTGAATTCGGTGGCTGTTGGATGGTATTTGTTGCATTTTTCGTCCAAAAATTACGAATAATGATGGCACTGTGCGACGGTGCGTTATCATGGTGCAAAATCCACGAGTTTTCTGCCACAATTCTGGTCTCTTTCGGCGAATTGCTTCACGCAAACGTCTCATAACGCCCAAATTATACTCTTTGTTTACGGTCTGGCCTTCTGGCAAAAATTTATGAAGCACTACACCGTTGTAATCCATGAAAACCGTGAGCATTGCCTTCTTTTTTGACTGAAAACGACGTGGTTTTTTTTGGTGAACGCCATTCACTTTCCTGATGTCTGGATTGCGTGTCGTACTCATAAACTCACGTCTCGTCTCCAGTAATGATCCTTTTGATGAATGTGGGAATGTGGGAACTAAAATTGTAAATAATCGCCAACACACACAGAGATGTACTCTTGACTACGTAACTTTTGCAAGTGTCAAGCTATGACGCTAAGATTTAGAGGGAATATAAACAACAGATGTACCAACTTAAAAAAAAAAAAACTCAAATCGGAACGATGGGAGCCCCACACGGTGGTTATTCCGGGAACTTGTTGATCAAGGTAGTATGTAGGTCAATGATCTTTCAATTTTGTTGGTGCAACATTTACCCCATTAATCACTATTTCTTTACTAGTTCGATATACTCGAAATTGAGGTGATCTATTTTGATTGCCGTCCAATACTTATTTAGAAAATTAAACGGTTTACTGTGTGCAAATTGTAATAGACATATCGTTTAGTATTAAAAAAAAAAATATTGATCGTTAATTATAACAATTAAATCAATAATTGTTTTACGATAATTGCTACTGTTGATCTAACCTCCTCTAATGTAATTAGTGTTTTACATTATTTACGATCATGTTGTTTAAATTATTATTCATGTTTGAATTTAATTGCGATCAGACATTGTATTCTTGATCGAGTATATTACATGTAGGTTCTTATTGTTGCACATGATCTTTTTATGTGATTTAATTATCCTGATGATGATGGATATTTTGATTGCGATAGAAATGACATTAAAGTTTTAAACCAAAGTATTATTTGTCTCTCTTTCTCAAACTGAAAGGATTAGAATGAAATTCAAAATTATGTTAATTAGCCTTGCCTGTTTTAACCAACACCAAATATTTTTGGATGAAGCGGTAATTTGCGGTTTAAATATTTTCGGACGGATTGCTTCAAGAGATTATCACTTAGATCTCAGACTGATCTTTCATTTTTGTACTTTCTTTCTCGACCCCTTTTTAATTTTCCCTTCAGATGGTGATTTTATTTCTAGTCCTAGTTCATAAAGAGTTGGGTTCATTTTGTTTATGGCATTCCCCCATTTTTCCCCTTTTTGGCAATTTGCAAACATTTTTGTCCGTTAGAATTCCGTGAACAGTTTCGGAAATGACCGAAAAATATCCTTCTGATATAACCACAAAAGGCCAATTTCAAGCTTCATTTACTATTGTTGCGGGAATTGTAATGATCAGTTGCCCGAAGATAGCAAATAATTCAACCCTTCGACGCGTCCTATTAACCAGCATAAGCTTATTAAATCTGTACTTTAGAACTAAATACTTTGAAAGTCACTATTCAATTCAATAAATATACAATTTTGTGAAATTTCCCCAATTGAACCCAGCTTTGCCAACCGTACTACGACAGACTAAATTTAAACAAGAATTAACAATTCTTGCTTAAAGTTTTCCGCTTGGATCAAATTCGTAAAAAAAAATTCTGAGCCCCTGATGAGTCCAAGTACATGAATAATTTGAATGCAAAAGTTTGATGAGAGAAATGCTTTTACAGCTTGGTGTGCCTAACCCTACGTTACTCGGCATTTTTGGCGCAATCGGGTTAATTTCGATACCATTTTCGGCTGTTTAGTTACATCATGGAATATATGAAAAATATTGTCGTTTTAAGTTACATATTTAGTGTGTTGGGTTCCACCCCGGCAAAACTTCCTGGCAGACTACTCGGAAGTGAATTTTTTTTAGGTGGTTTTGCTACGTCATACTGGTCAAGAAAAATGTTAACACTAAATTGGAGCTAACACCCTTCTTTATACGAATGCAAAGGTGTGCCTCTCGATACTAACATCCTAGATATTAAGTTCTAGTGCAAGCCCGTACTATATAAATTTATCGATCCCGCCATCTTGACTTCGATTCTTGCCTAATTTATATCTGGTTTTCAGATCTTTACAGTTTCAGAATACGCCGCGGGCAAGCGTTTACATCTCTGAATAAGGCAAAAATCAAATAATTTCGCGACATTTAATTTTTTAAAACTGAATTAAATCCGCACGAAACTAATTCATTAAAAAAAAATAGATGTCGCGGATTTAATATTTATATTGAAAATGAATTAATTTCGCCATACAAAAGTTTTCGGTAGAATTAATTCCTGCGGACTTCCCCGTCAAATTTGTATAGAGTTAAAAATTGTAGAGATGTAGATTTAGCAACACTGCAAATTTTTAACAAATTGTGTGCCATCACGTCTATGTCGGAGTATTTTATAAAAAAAAGTTAGGAGCTTTCGTTCCAGTCAGTGGAATACCAAGGGGTTCCAACGCCATTAAATGTATTGTCATCTCTTATAAACTTTTGAACATAAAAAGTCTAATCAGAATCTGAGCTTCTGTAGCTTTTACAAAATGTTACAAATTTTTATATTTCACAAAAAATAAATGCCAACGATTTATGCTGGGAAGCACATTAAAAGGCCGGCGGTTTAAGTAGTAAAAAATGTTCCCTAAATAATTCACTTTGTATCCATTTTAACAAAGGCTATTCATAGTACAGATTTTTATTCTACAACCTGTAAGAGATACGTGTCCGCTGTAATTTCCTTTGATGCTAGTATCGTGTAACTGATCCAAAGATGCCGGATAAAGATTAGGCACACCGAGCGGTAAATGTATTTCGTTTCCCGCTTCTACTGTAGGTTAAGTTAGGTTAGGTTGGAGTAGCTGCTTATGCACACTTAGACCGGTCACGGTCCATTGTGATACCACAGAATATCTTCCCTTTTACCCCTGTTGGAACCATTTCGAGCTACTTATGTAGCGTATGACGTCCCGCACTTGACTGTTTTCGAGATCCGAAAGGCAGTCCATCCTGAACTTACCCAAGTGTTTGTGCCTTCTGAGAGCCAATGCTGGACACGAGCAAAGGAAATGGACCAACGTCTCTTCCTCCTCTTCGTCCAAGCAGCTTCTGCAGAAGTCATTTGCCTCCAGACCCAGCCTTCTTGCATGTTGTCCAAAAGGCAGTGTCCCGTGAGAATTCCTACGACCGTTCTTAATTTACATCTGCGTAGGAATATTAATGCCCTAGTGCGCCCCAAGTCCAGCTTTGGCCAAACTTGTCTTGCAACTCTACAGGTGAGGGTGTTAAACCACCTTTCCCCTGCTGAGGATAGCGCCTGCTTCCCAAGTGCTTGTCTCAGCGCTGTGATAGGCCTCCCCAGACTTGCCCTTTCCGGTTGCAGCTGCAGAGTCGTACCATGCCTAGCAAGTTCATCCGCCCTGCAGTTCCCCATGACGCCTGAGTGACCTGGGACCCAGATTACCTGGATATTGAAATGTTCGCCAATCTCATTTAGAGATGAGTGACAACTTAACACCACCCGTGACGCCAAAGACACCGATTCTAACGACCGGATCGCCGCTTGACTGTCCACATAGATTGCGATATCATCTGAGGATACCACATTATGCTTCAACCACTTCATGACCTCCTCAATCGCTACGACTTCAGCTTGGTACACGCTGCAGTAATCAGGGAGACGAATAGAAATGTTTACATTTAATCTGTCACAGAATTCTCCAGCTCCCACTTTACCGTCTAGCTTGGAGCCATCTGTGAAGAACTGCAACGTTTCGGTTTCCGATAACGGTCTATCCCTCCAGGATTCCCTTGAAGGGAAGAAGGTTCGAAATCGCTTCTCGAAGCGTAGAGTAGGTTTAATGTAGTCAAGATTCGCCGGAGAAGCTGGCGATCTAACAATAGTAGAATGTCCTGTACTAAGACACCTCCAGTGAGAGACGGCTGCGAGTCGTACAGCCGTATTTGCCGCCATCTGTTTGCCAAAAATGTCGACCGGAAGAAGGTGCAACATAACCTCTAAGGCACTTGTCGGTGTCGACTTCAATTCCCCGCTAACAAGCTTACAGGTCGTTCTTTGCACTCTCTCAATCTTACTTTTATAAGTTACCTTGTCCAGAGCTGGCCACCAAACACCCACCCCGTACATGAGTACAGGTCTCACTACAGCGGTGTAGAGGCAGTGTACCAGCTCCGGCTTCAGACCGCATCTATGACCAATGGCGTTCCTACAGGAGTACAAAGCTATAGTAGCTTTGTTTATTCTCTCCAACATGTTGGGCTTCCAACAAAGCTTACTGTCCAAGATAATGCCCAGATATCTAGCTCTATCAGTAAAAGCAAGTCTCGTGCCATTTAAGGTAGGAGGGATAACTACCGGGATTTTGTATTTCTTAGTGAAGAATACCAGCTCTGTCTTGGACGGGTTAATACCAAGTCCACATTTGCCAGCACATTTCGTAACGATGGTAAGCGCATTCTGCATTACGTCTACAATCGTGCCCAGGAATTTTCCGGTACCAGCTAAAGCTACGTCATCTGCGTAAGCGATAACTTCAATACCCTCTCTCTCCAATTCTAGTAGTAACCCGTTTACCACTATGTTCCAGAGAAGAGGGGACAGAACCCCTCCTCTACGGGGTTGCCCTAGTTACTCGCCCCTTGATGGTGGAGTCCCCCAACTTCGAGGTAACAATCCTGCTTCCCAGCATATAATTGATTAACCCTATTAGAGGAACGTCCACCTCCAAAAATGACAATCCCTCCTTGATTGCCTCCGCTTTCACATTATTAATTCATTTCGGTATAAACACCACATTGACCTCCGTCCAGTACCTAGGAATATAGCCCAGCTTCAAACACCATTTGAATATAGCTTCCAGGTAGGGAAGAATAATTACTGAGTTGTTTTGAAGTTCCACTGGTATAATTTAAACCGGACCAGCCGATTTAAATGGTTTAAAACCCCTCAGTGCCCATAGGACCCTTTCCTGGTTACGATATCCTCTGTGAACACTGACAGTGATTCCTGATGATTGCTACGCACTAACAGGTCTTCAAAGCTCCCTGGGAAGTGTGTCTCGAAGAGAAGCTCCAGAGATTCTCCACTAGAAGCTGTCCAAGATCCGTCCGGTTTTATCAAAAAACTGGGACTAGGTGTACTTTTAGAAAAATCTTCCTAAGGCGGGAGGTTTCGGATACCGTTTCGGATACCTCTTCCATTTTATCACAGAAGATTCTCCAAGACCTCCTTTGTGCCTTTCTTAATTCTTTCTTATAAATTCCGAGTTTCTCCTTATATCTCCACCCTCCAATTTTTAACCATATGAAAAATATTATTTGAGGTAAGGGTCACGTCTAGAACCTCCTGCCTGTTACTAGTAATAAATGTAGGTTCCCGCCCAATAGTACACACTGAAAGGTTAGTACTCATCAAATAATCAAAAAGCGACTCACCTCTTTCATTAATGTCCGTGCTTCCCCAGATAGTGTGATGCGCATTAGCATCAACTCCCAGTACCACACCTATCTTTGATTGTTCCGCTTCACGGATCAGCTCCTCCAGGTTATCCGGAGGAACCTCCTTCTCCCGGTCCATGTAGGCTGAAACTAGCCAGAATCTACAAGTGCCTACTTCCAGGCTAACTGCAGTAGTGTCACCATTGCTGTATTGAGAGAGAAGGAAAAGATTAATATTATTTTTCCCAAGAATACAAGATCTGATCTTCCCAAACTTACTAGAGGATATAATTTTGTACCCCTTGGTTCTGAGGCCACAGATCTTGTTGTTATTAATCCAAGGTTCTTGGATTAGTATCACATCCTCACCCGACCTAGTCAGCCTGAGAAGTAGAGCTGCCGAAGTAGCCTTAGAATGGTGAAGGTTAATTTGAGTTATCTTAATCATAACCTTTTAACCTCTACCTACCTCTATAGTATATTCCTGCTACCGCAGGAATATTATTTCTCGGTATTTTGTGATGCGCCGGATTCGCCCGCCTCGCTAACCCTCATACCCTCTGTAGAGGACTTGTCAGTGCTTCCCCTATCTGGCCGGGCTGCCGCCATCTTCCTCCATCGGTACACCAGCTCCTTGGCTTATGTGCCCTTCCTCATCTTCCCAGTGAATCCTTGCCAGACCTAGGTCGCCGGATTCACTCTCCCCCCTACCCTCAGCTTCTCCCCCCATGCTGCTGGTACCTCCTTAGGGCCTGGGCGGGTTGCCACCATTCTCCGGTTGGCCTCCGTACGCACTTCCGCATCATTCTTTTTATAAACGTTGAGAGTAATTGACCCGAATCCGAAGTCAATCTCCCTTCGTTTTGTGAAGGAGGGCAAGGGACTTTTTATTTATTACCATACTTGATAATTTCGCGCCCCCTTCGCCTCCTGCTTGACAATCTTCCAATTTCCGATCGGAAGATTCGGGTTACTGGCCTGAATAATTTTCAAAGCCTCGTCAGGGCTAGCCTGGCCACGCCTCTCCTTGGCTACAGCCTTTTTATAAAGATCCACAGATCTAGAGTCCGAGCATGCAGTCATCTTCAGACGCCCTTGATTCCATCGCGCATCTCTGCAGGATCGGGGTGGTCCTGGATTTTCTCCCAGGACCTTTAAAAATATGAGGTTGAGTGCATTATACACCAACCTCCATTTTTCCGCCGTGATGCTCCCATCTTCTTGACTTTCGTCAATTACGGCTAGCATCAACACATGCTCCCTCAGGACATCACTGAAGAGCTTTGTCCCTGAGTTGGAGCTCGGTTTATGTCAGTCAGCAAGTTGGCCCGCTTGCTGTTGACTACTTCCACTTAAATGGGCCCACAGCCTGGCAGATGGTCAGCACGGGTCGCTTTACACCTTAATCCGGCCCATTTGCCATTATTTAGCGTGACCCGCCTTATACCTAGGTCACTTATTAACACTCGCTCAATGAGCGTGGACCCGGAGGCGACGGCAATTATAAGGCGCTTCTACTGTAAGTCAAATCTAAAATTTTTTACCAAATATTCATCTTTCAGTATTTCGAAAAATTTTAAATTGCTCACTGTTTAAATTTCCTCAATTCTTAAACTGTTCAAACGCAAACTATTAATTGGTTTCTCTCGAAATTTTATAAATTTTGAACTTTCCCAAATTCCTAAATTCCTAAATTCTCTAAATCACTATTAATATTTCAAATATCTACATTAAAATATTTCTAAATTCCAAAAGATTCTGAATTTTTCTGAATATTTCGAAACATAAACTAAAAACTTTTCTATTTCTATTTCAGATTTCTCATATTTTGTAACGTTAATGGATTTTAATTTTCTAATGCTGAATGAAACAATTTTAAAATCAAATTTATCCGAATTTTTAACTTCAAAATTTTTAAATTCTCTTTTAAAACAACAATTTTACTAAATTCTTTAAATTTCTAAATTTATTTTAAAATAATAAATTTTTCAAATTCTACAATACAATCTTTAAATTCCTGTTTTTCATACAGACTAATCTGATTCAATTCGTGTTTTATTCAGATATAGCCCCCCCCCCCCCCCTGGGCTTAAAATTCGTAGTGGTATATTTTTGCTTTTATAATTTCCTTAAACCCTAAACATATAAAATCCTACTACTTAAGCCTGAATTCCATTGCGAATAAAAGTTTGTCAGTCAAAATAAAGGGAGATAAAAATATAAAATCGGTGGTTGTGGGAAGAAACACAAAACGAAGTCAGTCAAGATTTTACTTACATCAAATGTGTGTTTGTATTAGTGGATCGCCATAATTATGGTCAAAAATTATCAAAATCGAAGTCATTTTATGGTTATCCAACTAATATACGCACACAAATTTTGTGTACGAACGCAAATTTTTTTCCGCACACTAAGTTAATTAAAAGTTTGTTATTTTTATGGAAAGTGTCATAATTTTTTTTGGTGGTTGCTTCTAAAATAGCTGTGATAATAAAAAAATATAAAGTGTGTGTACAGTTAAATTGTGATAAATTGGGATCAATTGTGATAATATCGCTAAATACTATTATTGGCAATTTAATAAAGTAATCGTTTTTTTTTAAATAATTTATTGGTGATGAAAAAGCCAAATTAAAACTCCAAGTGATAACCAAAAATTTAATTTTTTTATTTTTTATTTTTTCCTGTCGCTGTCAAAATTTATCAAGATATTTGTGCTATAAAAAAAATAAAAAAAACATGCTTTATCTTTGTCACTCCAATGGATTTTTCTTTTTTTGTCTTCTTTCGACTTGAAGTCAGTTCAGTCAATTATTCACAGTGGAATTCAGGCTTAATTTGTCAATTTCTCCAATATGTGCATATTTATGAATTTCAGAATTTTTAATTTTTCAAATTTATTAATTTTTTAAATTATTGAAATTCGATTTTTTTTTTTATTTCTTTCTATTTTTAATTTTAAAATTTTCTACAATAAAAGTTTGTCCTTTTGTACTACATATCACCATATCGTTCAACAATTTAAAAAAATAAAAAACAAATATTTTATATAAATACACATTATGTCTGCCGTTTACCGATATGAACGACATTTTAAACTTCCGTGCAGACAAGAAAATTTTCTATCATCACCACGACTACCACATTATGATTACACCGGTTCAACAACCAACAACAGCAAATTGAAAATTTATGTTTATTTTATTGAAATTTACTCTTCCGCTATACTCGAATTTTTTTTTATAGTTATTGTGCTTTGCTTCTTCAGAAATCGGAAGTACATCTTTCGACGTTACGACATTTTCCAGCACATTACGACAATTGTAAGTTTTTATTAAAAAATTTAACAAAATACAATTTTACTACAATGTACATACACATTGTACATTTACGAATAAGAGTTAAGTACATGATCATACAAGAACAAAATAATCGATAAAATGTTATGTACGTTTATAAAAAAAAATTATGTTTGTTACGCGACAATATGACGCGACATATGTTTCCTCGTGTGTTATTTTCTTCTATATACAGTTTTGGATATTTAATAATTTATTAAAAGTTTTGTTGAAGAAGAGGTTGGAGTTGAACATGCACGCGCATTAAACACAATTTATTGACCTAAACCAAACAAATATATTTTGCATGCCGCTTAACAGCACAGCTGCAGTTAAATATTTGAACAGCAGCCGCCAAACTTGCGCCATATTATTCCTATCAATCCAAACAGCAAAATAATCTATTAATCATACTCTGTAGTAGTGTATAGTATATCCACAATTTTATTTATATTTTCAAACAAGTTTTTATTGTTTTGTTTTATGTTTTGCGGAAATTTGGAAAATTTATATTTTCACCCAAAAAAATCAAAATCTCTTCTATTTTGTTGTGTACAATAATCGATAAAACAAAAAAATTATTTTTATCAGCAAATTTACAAAATTATGTTTTACAACATAACAAAAATGGATTGGGTTGTGTGTGCTCTGAGTTTATGATTTTATGTTAAGCGCGTGCCACCGCTTTTGCTGAGTTAAATAAATGAATCGTAAAATAGTTTTGTATAAACAGTGTTTTTACACTACAATTACCCCCCGGAAAAGTTCATTGCCATGGATAAATACAAAAACACAAACAAACAAGGATAAATTAGGGATAGAAAAGTAAAAACCTTAAACATATATTTTCCATTGGTTTCCGTTTAATTTGTGGAAAAAGGCAAAATTTCCGGAATTTTAGTTGCCACACACACCATCGTCACACCAATTTATGTACTATGTACGAGTAATGTTGCTATTAGGGATTTTTGTATATAAGCGTGTATTATTTGTATAGGAATGGCAATGTGGTACGACTTCAAGGAGATTCTGCGCACAATTCCCGACGACATACAAGATTTTTATGGGAATGATACATTTTTGGTTTTTGTGAACGAGATTTTTTTTTTGTTTTTGTTTTTGCTTCATCTCAACAGCGGCACACAAGACGATAATAAAGATTTTTGTGTTTTTTTTATTGTTTTTATTTGCTACGCTGGTTTTTGTTATTATAGTTGAAATATAGGTATACTGCTGTTTTTTTTTGTTTATAATGGGGATGAAGGTTAGTTGGAACAACAAAATATCGATCGAATGAAGGATAAAAAAAATTGGCAAAATTTTCAAAATTTATTAAATAAAATAAAAATTTATTTGGTTTATTTTGTTCAAGGTTAACATTTTTTTAAACTTTTTCTAGTCAAGGTTGGGGGAGATGAACATCTTGGCAAAAATTATAGTTGACATGTGTTTTTTAGTGTTGAAATTGAACAATGTTCGTTGCATATTAAATAAAATTGTTAATCCTAGAATTGGCAATCCAAGATATGATTTCTAGAAGGTGATTTCTTGTTTGTTTATTTTTGTTGCCTTTGAAGTTCTAATGTGTAACGAGCTGAGAGAATTTGCAATGTTGCTGAAAATGTTGGGCGAATGTTTGGTGTGGGTAAATAAATATGTGGGTAAATAAAATAAAATTCTCAAGGTAGGGGAATGCGCGATAATTAAACCGACGGCTTATGCTTGGTTTGCGGTAAGGATCTCGCTTAAAATTTCTAGATCTCCTGTTGTCCCCTGATGTTTGGATCAATAATTAACAAATTGGTCTTTAGCTTGTTATTTGGCAATTAATATTTTAGCTTATAAATTTTGAAAAAATTCAAAGCAAGCAACAATCAATAACAGATTTCTTAAGATAATGACAAGATAAGAACAATAAAAAGCGAATTTGTTATAAATCATTTTTTTTATTTTATTTTATTTAAATTGTGGCTATCGAAAAACGGTTTCATTTGTTCTACATATCGAGAAGACCATCGCCTCCACGGCATACAGCTGATTCTCGTACGCTCAATGGGCATAAAAATATGTATGATTTTAAATGGTCGTGTGCCCGGGATTTTGCATGAATTACCGGTGATTGCTCCTGCTCCAAATACAATGGGGTTATGTTGTTATAACTTTTTTGCGGACAACCGCGGTTTGAACGAACTGGCATATAATCATGATCTAGACTGATTGGTACATTGCGCGCATTTCGGTATTGTTGAGCTTGTGTACTGTATTTTTTTGAAATCTTTTGACTGTATTTGAAAATTTTGAATTGCTTCAAATTAAACTTTATCTTCAAAATTTGAATTAAAAAATTCTAAAAAATACGACTTTTACAAAAATGGTTCATCTCTTGGAATTTTATCCTCCTGGCCTTTTGTCTCTTACCCTTTCGCCATTTGATCAGTGAACGTTTTAATTCTCAGATTACCAACATCTCTTAATTTCTCTACGCTGTGTCTCGTATACTCTACCCTTTCTTTCTGAACCTCTCCCTTTCCTCCTCTCAATTCCTTCCGTCCCTTTCGCTATCACCTCTTCTACTCTTTCTCTTTTTATTGCCTCCTCTCCTTCTTTCTCTCTCCCTCTCTCTCTCTCTCTCTCCCACTCTCTCTCTCTCGCTCTCTCTCTCTCTCTCTCCCCCACTCTCTCTCTCTCTCCCTTTCCCTCGGAAGTTGGAATAGAGGAGATTTAATTTGAATCTTGGATTTTTCACTGACTAAAGTATTTGTTTTAGATTCTTCAATGCTGGTCTAATAAAAATCACTCTATGATTTTAAGAATGGTTCCGCTTTTTGGATGGAAATATAAATTAGAACAATTCTTTTAAACGCAAACTCCGACTTTTTTCTTCGCAAACTTCGCAAGCGTTCATTTTAGGAATTTGAAACTAATTTTCCCCGAAATACGCTCAGTTCATTACTTAGTTTGGAAATTTCGCTTTTTCTTTCAAATTCTGATTAAGAAACTTTATTTCAATAAATTTTAGTACTGCTATAAATTTCCAATGTGATTTCGCTGAAATTGGCAATTAGCCGAAACATTTACCCGAAAGAGCTTTTGAACGACAGATAAGTTAATTGTATAATATTTCCGGTACTACTTACTTGCCCATTGAAAAGACCACACAAATAACAGAAGCAGGATTAACCTCCAGTTAACAAAGCTTGCACAGGATTAAATGAAATAGAATAGGATGGAAATAGGATTTGCTTAAATGGGCTTTAAATATCTTGATTTCCGTATTCATCCAACATTATATTTACGGACTCTGAAACTGAACCAAACCTTATTTTCGTTTAGCCTATGACACGCTTTCAGTTGATGTTACCCATCCAATATCTTGCAAAAATTACACCGACATAATACAGATCTGTGATCTCTGATTCGTAGATATTATCTGATTTGAAAAAAAAAAGAAAAACTCTGCTATTTCGTTGGGCATGATGAGTAAATCGTTATTTCTTATTAAATCGGCCGTTCAGCATTATCCACAGCGTTCTTTGATCTAAGTGGGAGTGAATAGTGATTCATTTGCAATTTTTTAAAAATGTGCATACTTATATCCAATGATTTCCTTCTGTCGCCTTGAAACTCTTGAAAACGTTACTCAAGGAACATTTTTAACTTTCAGAAATGCTTGAGGAGTAAGGGATGGGGATAAAACATAAATTATATTCCGATTTTGCTCCGCTCATTCTTCAACATTTTCCTACTGATCCTTTTCTCGTTTGCTGAATTATATCAAAAACTCAATTTTTCAATCGTGGCCGTCTAATAAACCGTTACAAATTATTTATATTGTAAATCTCTAAAATTTTTGTAGAAAGCTGAACTCCATTTACGATTCTGAGATTATCAGCAAATTTTCAAAATTCTCGAATTTGCGAATCTTTTGCAATATTTTAATTTCGAAGTTTTTGTTAACTGAAATTTATATTTCTGCATTTGAAATCTTACTCAAATTTTTTCAGATTTTAAATCTTTCGAAATTTCTAAATTTTTCTGGTTTCCTTGTAATAAATTCTTTTGAGATATTAGCGCAAAGTTTAGTTCTTTGTCAATTCTTCGAAATTTAAAAATGTTCGAAAAAAAGAACTCAGCTTCCAATAGTAAGTACCGCCATTGTATCGCGCTATTTTACCGTTCTCTTAAATAGGACTTAAAAAAAATGAATTACGAACTGTTGTAGTTAGTTGATCTGAAATCAAATTTTCTAAAATTTAGATTGGCAAATCTTTAAAATTAATTTTAATAAAATCCGAAACAAATTAAAACTTTGATAAACTGGTAACATTGCGCAATCTAATATTTCAACTGATCCAAATTTGTGATACTCGTCGATAATCTCAATATCACAAAAAGCCCTGGGGTGCAACAGATAAAACTAGGATTCTTGTAATACTTTTACACTAACTCGCAATACGAAACTTTAGTGTATTTCGTAATGGTTGAAGAATAGCACCCTGGTCAATTACCAAAGTATTCCTCATAATGATACAACAGGCTTTCTTTGCAGATTTTTTAATTAAAATTTGGTAAAATTCAATAAACTAGGAAATTCAGGATTTTGTGACAAAAAATTGATAGATACACTAAAATTGATAAATTTGAATTGAAATTTTAAAATTGAAATTTCGTTTCAAAAAATTTCATTTATTTACAATTCTGAAATTGTTAGCACATTTTCAAAATTCTCGAAGGTTTGCATTGGAGAATTCCGAATGTAGTGTGTATTTTAAATTTCGGAATCGAAAATTTTTCAAAATTTTTGAAATTAAAATTTGGGTTCAAAAATTAAAATTAGCTAAAATTTTCCTAATTACGAACAAAATATTGATAATTCGAAGTGAAATTCCAATTGTGAGAAAAGTAAAAAATCTTAGAGTAAATCGTTTCTTCCGAAGAGGTTGATTTTACAAGACAGGGACTATTCTGAAACAACTACAATTAACTTTACAACTTTCTTTACAACTCTGAAATTGTCAGCAGGCTTTCAAGATTCTCGAATTTATGAATTAGTTGTTTTAATAAGATTTGTTTTAATGAGATTGAAATGTAATCCGAACTAATCTTTCCACAACTTTTGGTCGTGGTCTTTCATCGAATTTTGACTGGTAACAATATTTAGTAGGCTTAAGCTGCAGTTTAATAAGTTTTTCGGATATGCAGATTCTAGGGAAATGGCGAAAATTTAAAAATCGCGGTTCAAAATCTTTCTCCCATCCGCCAATTATTAACGTACCATCTAACGCTGAGTTGAAACGACTTATAACAAAAAGGTTTAGTTAAATTTATTTCTGAGGAGTTAAAAATATTTGGAAGACGGTACAGGTCAGCGCTATCGCCGTAATTTATAGGTTAGTTAATTAATTGCCAAAGTTCTCCCCGTTAACGTTTCCTTAGATTTGCTTTTATAGAATTCGGAATTCAAAACCTCCTTTTCCGAAATTTCAAGAAATTTAGTTTCAAATTTGATAAATTGGAAATTCCGATTGCCTAGGTAATTCTGAATTCTGCTGTTTCAGTATATTAGTGTTTTTTGCTCAAATTCAGAAATCGATAAATTTTGAAAATTGAATAATTCGGAATAATAAAAAATAGATCTCCAGAAATTTAATTTAATACAGATTATTTCATAATTTGAATTGAAATTCTAAATTTGAATTTTTAGATACTTAGGCTGTTTTCGAAACGAATACTTATTTGTGGAACCTAACTTATTCAATGTAATTTCTTATGAAATAAGTTAGGTTCCAAAAATAAGTATTCGTTTCGAAAACAGCCTTCGTAAAGATTTTATTCTAAAAGTGCGTCCAAATATGGCGGACGGTTGGAGTAGCAGAGATTTAAAGGTCAGGCGTGGCGATCATTTTTTTTAATTATTTAGAAGTTCAGTAATTTAGTGAAAAAATCAGGCTTGTACCTAGTAAGACTGAGAATTTATTTTCGGAGGGGAAAATTTTAGAATTTTTTTCAATAAAGCATCCTTTGGCATTTTAACACTTTAAAAATTTAAACCATCCATGTACCAAAGACTAAAATTTTTTTTCGCTTCTCCTAAATTCCCCGATTTAAGATTATTGAACAATTTAATCGCGTGGCTTATTATTTTTATAGTAAATTTTACTATCTATAATTGAATCATTAAACAACTATATTTTTTATACAAATTGTATACGTACGTATATAGTTGAACACTCCTGCTATATATTTGACCAAATCGATTTGATACATACCAATTCTATGTAATTTAAACATGATTGTTATGTCAAAACTATAATTAATAATAAGTTGATGATGATGATACAAATTTCTTTAGACAGTCACGAAAGAAAAAAAAAATTAAAATCTAGGTTAAGGGTAGCCAATTCAACATGTAAACGTCTATTTTTATAACAAAATAAAATTTCGATATTTTTAGAATCGATGGTTTTTCGTCTCTTGTTAACTTTGCTACTCACCAATAGATGTCAATATAAGTAGTTAAGTAATTATTTGGTGTGTCGCGGCATATCTAATCTGTTTATATACTCATTTGTTGACATAAATATTTTGTTATATTTAATTTAGCTAATCAGTCCATCGATAATCAAGCAATACGAGTATATAGGCAGGTGTTTTAGTTTTTTGAAAAATAAAAGATGTTTGCACAATTTAGACCATAAATTTTAAATTTACTCTTGTTTGTTTTTATTTGATTTTTAGATCAACGAGTAGTGTGGGTGTAGGCATTCGTACAGCACCAGCGACACAAATGTCTCCATTACAAGGGCACAGCAGTGATTCGCATTTAACAACATCATCACAGGGGCAGGGTGCTGGCAATTTAAATCAATTATCCCGGAGTCCAAGTCATAATTCGACTAAAGGTGATTCAAAGTGAGTATTTTAAAAATAAATAACTTTTATCACTGCTATCAATTCGACGTTGACATTTAATTAGATTTTTAAATGGTCAAAATTAGTTTAAAAATTTATGGCAGTTCTGTATAAATCTAAACAAGCTGCATTAGACGGAGTTACTTTTATGGCCGATAAGATAACTAATACGGAGGGAGGGGAGTTATAAATTCTTACGGGCAGGTGTAAATATTTATTATTATTTTTTGTTTAAAACAATTGTTCAAATCTTTTGGTAAAGATAATATGTTTCTAATTATTTTGTATATACACACTATATAGATACCTTTATTGTGTTGATTGTAAACATACAGAAGTTTTTAATATTTATAAATAAAATGATAAATTTACTTGACGAACAATTAATTAATTATTTCCGGTTTATCGATATAAGATTCTTATCGCGCGCGAAAATAATTTGCATTGTTTATACAAAATTTAGTAGGCAGTTTCAGTATTGTAAAATTGTTTAATTGTTATCTAATTAAATCGCAAATTATTTTTGTATCTTTTGTTTACTACACACAATGTTTTGGAGCTCGGTATCGTTTCTTGGAATCTAGACTCGATGATAAGTTGGTAAACTTCTACTTGACAAATACAGTAAATTTTTCATAAATCAAATCACCATTGCTTGAAACTCGAAATATGAAGGTTAGCTGTATACAGACAGTTACAGTTCAGATTTACTTTACTGTATTAATTTAGACCAAATATTGTCGTGTTGTAAATTTCAATGAGAACTAGTTCTAAATTCACAACCTTAGGTAGATTATGTAGTTTCGCAAATAATCAAATTTAGCCGGAGTGTGAATTACCTAACTTCAAATACCATCATAAATTTTTTATCAATTTCTTATCGGCACATTTTAAAAATTTGTTTGTAAAAGCTTTAATATTTTTGACCATCAACTAGAATAAGGTATGGCACTAAAATGTAGGCCTTAATATAAAAAGCTCAATCATTTAGAAAGTCTAGAATTTTATTTTAAAGGTCATTTCGTGCTTCAAGTCACAAAAAGCTCAAATCTTAAATCTTTATAATCAAAGATTAAAAGGGTGTGTTACAATTATAAAAAGCGATACGTTCAATCAAAATAGTTTAGTAAAAGCTTTTAAAATATATTATTGATGAAAAAGCGTAATTATTCATAAAATCTAAGTTTTCATCTGTAAAGAGTTTTAGGCAACTTTAATTACTAAATCATCAATTTAATAATGGAAAAAAGCTCATTCATTGGATGAGAAAACTAAAGCTTAATTTACTGCAAACGAGAGTCGCTGATTAAAAATTGCATAAAATGTTCCTAACTAGAGCGTATAAATTTAAATTGGAATAGTATATGTCTAATTATCCTTTTTTAATTATGAGATTATATTTTCGGAATTTTAATTTTTTTTAAATTTTGATAATTTAGTTTTAAGTTTTTATCGAAATTTTATAGTTTTTCATATTATAGAATTCACCGAACATTTTGTGTACATTATTATAATATTTCGTTCGACCTGATTCTCATCTGCGTAATAAATAAAAATTTTTCCAATTTTTGACAAAAGCTGTTAGTCTTCAGTCATATGTCAGTTTCTAGCGGATAAGCCTATATAATAAGGTCATAGTGACCGGACGCAAGTTCATAAATATACATACCGTCTATATATTCAATATAGCGTAGGTTGTGCTAGGAAATTAGATAATACACAAAAAATCCAGTCCGCTTTAAAAGTTACAAAAATGAAAATTAGAACAATTTTATAAGTTACTCGAACAGCACGGGTTTTCGGGAGATTTTGAATTTCGCAGTTCTTAAAAAACGAAAACCTTTTTCTACTTAATTTATGATCATTAATCAGTTTCTACTCTTAGCGGTACATTCTTGATACTATGTTGCAAGCAAATTTGCCACTTTGCTAGCTGAAATCGAAGTTTCACATTCTTAAAAATGTTTGCTAGTAATTAGCAATCAAAGTACTACAAAATTTTGCTATAATTTTTTTTGGGATGGTATATCAAATATTAAAGTATTTTTAGATTAGGTTGAATTGCATTTCTCAAAAAATCAACCTTCTGTTTCAATAATTTAAGATTTTTTAAATATTTGGTGAGTAGATGAGTAGTATTTAATTCGTCAAAGGAATTACTTTTTGTAACAATTTATTTCCAACCCATCTGAAATGAGGAACTTTGCCGAAGCAAAGCTAGTGCACCTTATGTGACGGTATGCCGTTTACTTTGACGTTTCGGCGTGATAAAAATGATGTGTCATTGTGCAAAATTTTAATGCCAAATTGTAATACAACATCGAGCTGAATAAAAATAATAAGGCGGATTTGCTAGGCGTATCGAGAATGTAATTCCTTGTTTTCAAAATTGTCACTGGCAATTCCGCAATTTTTTATAATAGCAACCATTTGAATTGCTAGAGGCACGAGAATGTCGCCCATAATCCTAATCTCAATTTTAAGCAAATTTATTATTAAAGATATTCTTTTCAGAATTTGACATGGACGGGGAAATTTCAAAACTTTCAACTTTATTAGCCAAATTTTCTTTTAATTTATGTTCGCTTTCCATTCAGTATTATTGATAGATTTTTATATCCTAGAACTTAACGATAAAGTTATCTGCATTAATTCGTAAGAAATCTGGTCAGTTCCTGACCCATTCGCTTATCACAAAACGTCCTGACCCAAATCGGGAATGTCTCGGGTTTACATTTTTAAATTTAAAGAAATTCCGTTTTATGAAGCGGAAAGCTTCAAATAAAATTGCCTCCTAATCTGTCTTTAGTGAAATTTTGGTCAAAATTTCACCGGATCAATAATAAAATGTAAGAGTCTTAATGGTGGAATCTGAACAAAGATTTTGGTCGTAAAATGAGACGAGAGTTGCAATTTTCGTCTTCGTACTAGACGCACGAAATTTGCTGTTGTACATCCAGTTCGTACTTACACGAAAATTAAATCTCTCAAGTCTCATTTTAAGACCAAAATAGTTTAATAATTCAGCCCTAAGCCCAATAAAAATTTGGCAATTTCGACAACATGTTCTGTGTTAAATACAGTTAAGCAAAATGTTTAATATTGTGGTGACCAAACAATAAAATGAAAATTGTCGAAGGATTAAAGCCTTGTAAGTTGTAATGACTATTCATACAAATTAAGGCATCCGTCTTTCCTACCGTTTTGCCTTGCATCGAAGGTTGTCGGGTTTTGTGGGTTCGAATTTTAGAAGGAAACCATAGAGATAACATTTTTTTGAGAAATCACAGAAATTTGGCCTTTGAGGAGATCTAGCTTAAGGCAAGGGCCTTCAAATAAAATTTGCCTTTTTAAATACCATGACCGAGACCCATTATCACCACAAGTTATCGATGATGAAATTGAATATTGTGCTAGTTAAATGAAATTTTGAGATGCACCATAACAAGGATTGGCCAGATTACATGGTCAAGGGCTTTGAAATAAAATTTTGATCTTCATCATCAATAACAAATGAGTCCTAAGTTTGAGTGGTAAGTTTTATTTAAAAGCTCTTGCCTTTAGGTATCGATCAATACATGTCCCTGAGGCATCTCTTTACTTTGTCTGACCAATATCGGTATAGTGTCAGTTATCTTCATCATTTGTAACAAATCGGTCTCGACCATTGTATTCAACATTTATATATCCTGCCCAATCCTTATTACAGTGAACCTCAACATTTTATTTTATTTGGAGTCCATTCATTTGCTTCATGGATCTTGGCCATCGCGTTCAAATGAGGAAAATTTTATCTGAAACCCCTTTCTATAAGACATCTCTATAATCTGGCCAATCCCTGTTATTTACAATTACGATCTAGTTACTCTTCGCAAGGTAACTTTGGTAGCGATGATGATGGTCCGTCTTATAAAAAATAACACGGTGTGAAGGCTGTCCCCAGCCTTCGGTGTAAGAGGGGAGTTAAAATTCCATTCAATAAAACCCTGATCCCAAACACGTTTTATCATTCCGGCTCTTCTCTTAGCGCAGCATTATCTGATTAAATCTTAATGACTTTACCTCGATTCGCTGCCCTTTGTTATAAAGGGTTACAACTTTTCCTGGAGCTTCATCGAATATGATGTTTTAATGTCGATCGTCCTGCAAAATCTACCCTTTGTTAAAATAATCTCTCAGGGAAATTCTGGAAAATTTTAAAATATTGACAAAATTGATTAGTAACGGTGAATTTTTTAAAACGCTATTAATGGCCATAGCATATTGTCTTTATATGTGGAAAAACATCAGAGAATTTGACCTTTTGGATTGGCCGGATATTTAGTTTTTCGGCTTCTTATCGGATAAAGTCGGTAGCGATATCTTTATATACAGATCTCTTGATTCCAGCAGATTTCTTTGCTTCTCGCCATTTGGAACTGAGGCTGAGCAATTTCTGGGCGTGAAAATACATCGTGTGCGAATTTCATTTTACCTACCGCAGGAATTTTATCGGAAAGTCCGGGAGAAATTGCATAGAAAACATAGAGCGGAATATAATTTTCATAAAAGGGGTGGTCATCTGAAATATAAATTTGACCGACTTTTTAGCTAACTCATCGTCTAATAATACCATATGACTTCGCTAACACTAATGGATCGATATGGTTAACCAAACAGACAGCACGTTACGTTTGCTTACTATCTCAGCTCTGTACCACCATATTAGGTTGCCGTTTTAACTCTCACGCCTTTATGATTCACAAATTGTTTACAATTTTGAGGATCTACTCTATTCCAATCATTTCAAAAAGCCCCGAGCTCGAATTTGAGCCAGTCCTTATTAGATCGGAAATGAGCTAGGACATGGTGTTGTCTGTCAAAACAAAAGGAGTAGCGATGAAGGGCTAGAAAAGTTTTTTTTTTTTTTGGTTTTAATCTATGTAATCTGTTTTGGGGCTCAAGGCACTCCCAACTCTTTCGCAGTTTACTTTTACCGTCCTACTTTACGCATTAGTGGCCAAATCGAGGACGTACGGCTATAGACCCGTTTTGTATAAACCACCTGCACATTGCATTGCTTCATGCCAACCTATAATGCTGACATGAAAGATGGGTCGGCCCATGGATTCTGCACTCTCAACAGGGGGTCATAGATGTGTTCATCTTCATCACCGATCGTAATCAGATGATGAAAAATCCCTTTTGCATCCCGCTCCTATCGGGATTCGAACCCGGTACCTCCCGATCCAACCGCCGCAGCTTTAACCACTGCGCCGGTTAGAAAAGTTTAATGATTGATTTTCGTGAGGTCGAATTTTAACTTTCATCAAATTGTGAAGTGTCAGTGAACCAACAGCTGGTTAGCATAGGTTCTAATTCTATTCAGATAAATCAATATAAATTCC
This sequence comes from Tipula vernalis, assembly GCA_958295665.1. NCBI lineage: Eukaryota > Metazoa > Arthropoda > Insecta > Diptera > Tipulidae > Tipula > Tipula vernalis. The sequence goes on from OY282559.1 coordinate 148,282,505, forward strand.
AGTGCAAGTAAAAAAACTTACTGCTTTTCAGGGAAGCTTCTTCTGGTTTGTCCTATATAGTATTCTTTTGGTAGGAAACTGTTGCCATGAAAAGCAACTGTAGAGATTCATAATGACTCTGTTTTTTTTTATTTTCAATTTCTCCAGCCCATGGCAAATAAATTTAGAGCTCGAAGAAAGATTTAGGTATCACGAATTGTGTCTTACGAATTGTGAAGGTACTCTCTACACCCATTTCAATAAAAATAAAGAATTTAATACAATTTAGTAAAATGCGGTAAATTCGATAGGAGTGGGAGAAGGAGAAGGGGGGGGTGGGGTCCATAATAGTTTCTAAAAATCGTTGCTAAGCAAAATCTCCTCAATTATAATGGAATTTAACTAAGCAGAGCTGGAAACTTGAAAATAAAACACGGATGATTCCAGATTAATTTTTATTTTAAGAAACCTTTTATTTTTCTTCTTTTAGGTTGTGTCACTTGAAAAAGATATTACACGAGGTCCCGCCAATGGTTTTTGTCAACAAATCTGCCACCATAGTTTCCGTAGGGCAATATTGGCATGTAACAATACATTTGTCGATGTAATCCTTGACAAATGCCTCTCGAACATCAATATGTTTGGTACGTGACGACAATTTCTCCTCCTTAATGAACTTCAAACAACTTGTCTTAGAAAATTGTTGTCGGTTTTTCAATGCGTTGATCGAAATCATTGAGTAAACGACGAATCCAATTTGCCTCTTGACATGCTTCAGACAACGCAATAAATTTTGCTTCCGTTGATGATAACGCAATGCAATCCTGTTTTCGACTGCACCAACTGAGAATACCGTTACAATACTTGAATATGTAATCAGATTGTGACTTTCTGCTTGCACGATCATCAGCCCAACTTGCATCTGCATATCCGAATAACTGATCCGTACCATCACTCTTGCCAAGTAACAATTGCAAACCGGCAGTACCCTTGAGATACATTAATACTCGTTTCAATTCGTTCCAATCCGCCTGGTTTGGACTGGACATCTTTTGTGCTAGAATTGTAACTGCTGCCGATATGTCAGGTCTCGTGTTGACTGATATGTACTGTAAGCAACCGAGCAACTTTTGATATTTGCCGTTGCCTAACAACAAATCCGTATCTCCTCCTTTACCATATCCAACTGATAACGGAACTGAGGACTCCTTTGCATCAGACATTTGGAAATCCTTTAGTAATTTTCCAATGTAAACAGTCTGATTCAACGTGTAATAGCCATCTGCTTCCTTCTTGACTTGAAGACTCAAGAAATCCTTAATCTCTCCCAAGTTCTTAATCTTGAATTTCGAACTTAAAAACGTTTCGCACTTGGAGATTATCTCGTTGTTTTCACCAGCAGCAATGACCACATCGTCAATGTAGATTAATACGTAGCATATTTTTCCATCATGTTTGTAGGTGTACAAGCATGGATCATTCTTGCTTTGAACAAAACCGAAATCGATGAGAATTTGATGAATGGTTTTGTTCCAATTGCGCGCTGATTGCTTTAGACCATATAAACTCCGTTTTAGTAGACACACTAAATCTTCGCCGCCTTCAACTTTGAATCCTGGAGGTTGTCTCATGTTAATAGTTTCAGACAATTCACTGTTGAGAAAAGCCGTTTTCGCATCTAGATAATAAATCTTCATGTCCTTGTTTGCTGCCACTGTAAGCAATGTTCGAAACGTAGTTTGACGAACAACTGGAGCAAACACCTGATCATAGTCAGTACCGTATTTTTGCGAAAAACCTTGAGCAACAAGCCTTGTCTTGCGTCTGACTACTTTTCCATCTGAATTGCACTTTAGTTTGTAAATCCACTTGCAGCCAACTAGGTTTGCACCTTCTGGAATTTTCATAAGCTCCCATGTTTGATTCTCCATCAATGACTTCATCTCATCTGTCATTGCTTGAATCCACAGCCTCTTTTGATCACCTTTGATAGCTTCTACGTAGCACTTTGTTTCTTGAATGACTGAACTCACCACGTTCATTTCTTCAATAAGTTTCTTTGGTGGAATTCCTTTGTTAGCACGTTGTGATCGTCTAACAGTTTGGTCTTCATCTTCATTCTGAACGTGATCTTGTACTGGATTCTCTTCCTGAACTTCCTCATCGACTAATTCCTTTTGCACCTGATCGTTTTCTGCATCTTCAAAGTTGTTCAACTCTGAATTGTCGATAATTTGTTCTTGTTGATAATCTTCGCTGGACTTGATAGGTAATAAATGACCCCTTTCGACGAACTGAAGATTTTGACTAACTGTGACTCGATCGGTTTCCGGACTGTAACAATGATATGCCTTTGATTCGTAATCATAACCGACCAGCACTGCTTTCACACCTTTTGAATCGAATTTGCGCCTTGTTTGTTTTGGTACATGCATATAACATTTCGATCCGAATTTTCTGAAGTATTGCACATTCGGACTTTTCTAGAACCAGCCTTCATATGGCGTTGTTTCTGTACCCTTTGTTGGCAAACGATTCTGGACATAGTTAGCCATCATTACAGCTTCGCCCCAAAACTTTTTCTTTAGACCTGCGTCAATTAGCATGCAGTGAGCCATTTCTACCAACGTTCTGTTTTTGCGTTTTGCTGTTCCGTTTTGTTGAGGTGTGTACGCAGTAGTTCTCTGGATTTGAATTCCGCTCGACTTTAAATAATTCACGAATTCATTACTGATGTACTCTCCTCCTCGATCTGTACGGATGCATTTAGGTTTTTTTCCGAATTGAACCTTTACCATCGCAATATATTCCTTGAATTTGCTGTAAACTGAAGATTTATTTGCGATTAGGTAGCTGACTGTAAATTTTGAGTAATCATCTATGAATATCACAATGTAACGATTACCTGATGGTGTGGTCGTTTGCATCGGACCACAAACATCCGAATGAATCAGATGACCATGACTGCAACTGCTTTATTACTCGACTTGACCGGAAACTTGATTCGAGTAATTTTTCCTTTGAGACACACTCTGCACTTGGAGTTGATTTCGCAATCCGATGTACACTCGCTAAAGTTGATGCCTTTAACCAAATTTCGTTTCGCCAATGAAATCACAACTTTGATGTCTCTATGGCCTAGAACCTTATGCCAAACTTTGTGAGGTTCCTTTAGTCTGTAAAGTTTACCGCTGATTTCGCCAACTGCAATTTGCCGACTGTTTTCGCTTATTTCACACTTGTTGCCCTTGAAATTTACTTGAAAACCTTTTTCCGTTAGCTTTTTCACTGAAAGTAAATTTCCCTTGATATCTGGCATTAGCAATACGTCTATAATTCTTACTGAAACACTTTGATTTTCCTCATTCAGAAAATCAACTTTAATTGTGCCTTTACCCGCAGCTGTTAATTGTTGACCACTTGCAACGCTTACTTTATCACTACAATTCATGTCAGTATTGACGAAAATATCCTTAGAACTGGCAATATGACATGTCGCACCTGAATCGACAATCCAGTCATCACCTACTTGATGTGTCACAAACAGTTTTTCTGTTTCATCTTTCGCTAGATTCGCCTTCTGATTACTTCCTTCCTTTTTGTTGAGCCAGGCTTTGTATTTTCGACAATCCTTTTGATGTGACCGCTTCTTTTGCAAAAATAGCACTCAAACTTTTTATTTTCACCTTTTTGACCTTTCGTTGCTCTTGATGTGTCAACTTTTAATGTAGTGTCATCCGTTGTTCCGCCTCGATCCATTCTTCTTTTGAATTCCGCGAGAACCTTTGATTTAACCAACGTGAGTGCCAATTCACTCTCTTCTTTACCTTCGAGCGACGTTACCAAACCGTCGTAGCTTGGTGGCAAAGAAGCCAACAACGTAGCACTCATAAAAAATTCCGGACCAAAATCTGCACCAAGCGCCAATAATTTTCGAAACAGCTCGTTCATGGAATTCACGTGTTTTTCCGCATCTCCGCCTTCATCAAGCCTCTGTTGCATGATTAACTTCAAAATGTGCACACGATTGCTTGATGTGTTTGATTCATACGTTTCCTTAAGAATTCCCCATGTATTTCTTGCTGAATCTGCACCGATGATGTGATGAATTTGATCGTCTTCTACATTCAATGTAATTGTTGAATGTGCCTTTTCATCATTTGCTGTACACGCTGCTGTAACTGGTGATGGTTGTACCTCATTGATAACTGCCCATGAAGCTTTTTCCTTAAGAAGCATTTCCATTTTGTATTTCCATACAAAATAGTTTGTTCCGTTTAGCTTTGAAATGCTGTATCTTGATTCAGCTGACGCCATCCTTTTCCGTATGTGAATTTCACAACACCGAAAAATCAATTTCACTTTATCCAATTAATCTGCCTTAATTTTTTTTCGAAATATCCGTATTCTTCATCCACTGGGCCCATAACCTAATGGAATTTAACTAAGCAGAGCTGGAAACTTGAAAATAAAAACGGATGATTCCAGATTAATTTTTATTTTAAAAAACCTTTTATTTTTCTTCCTTTAGGTTGTGTCACTTAAAAAAGATATTATTGACTCAAGTGAAGTTAGCTACAATAGTTAAATACATTGAAACATGCGTTCAATACTTATTTCCAATCAATTATTTGTCATAATACATTTTTAGAATAAAAATTGGAACAAAGGATGAGGAAGCCGCATATACACAACGTTTCAAACGAATTATTGACGAATCTATGTAGCATATACAAATGATATTTCTATGAATGTCAATAAAAATCACAATCAATCAACCAATGTTTACAATTATTTGTTACATTTCCAACAAAAAGTTATACATATCGAGTCTATATTGAGTTCTAAAATCACCACGTAAATTTTGTCATTGCATCAAATTAAATTTGGTTTCAATGTCATCAAAATGGGAGAAGTCTGTATCATCGTGTAGACAACAAATAGAAATTTGTCTACGATTTTTTTTCTCTCTTAGAAAAATCAATATTCTCATCGTATTTACTTTGATAACGTGTAATCTTGCATGATGTATAAATAAATTGTTTATTTCAGAAATACTGATAAAAAATTTCTGACAACATGGTTTCCCATCCAACTAGGCGTCATTGTCTTAATCAAAAGCATGTATACAAAAAAAATCTTACACCTCGAGTGATTCATAAAATGCGTTAATTATAATTAATCCAATTTGTTTATAAACAAATACTAATCCCTTTCGAACCACCAAAACAATATCGCGTGCTTATATCAATTTACAATAATTTATTTCGATAAAATCCGGGCGCTAAAATCAAGATTGCAACCAAATATAAAATGTAACGACAAAACTTTACTGATAAAATACAGCCGCAGTATATATTATCTATGATTCACATTTATCATAGGTGCTTCAAGTACTGAATCACACTACCACTAAGGCCATTTATCTAATAGTGAACTTTTTTATCAGAGCACACACTTATTATCCGTGCATATACAATTTGATTGCTCAACGTTTGCGCGGACGACGATGTATGAATCCTCGTTGAACATGTACAACGTCTTGTGTTATCTAAGTGCAATATCGTGCTGCTAAATAATAAATCGTTATCGCGCGTGTGATATATATATGACGTGGATCATAATCGCGCGGTATAATTTAATTTAAACAGAATACTTGAATTACAAAGCCTACTCGATACTCGATATCACTTTAAATATGAGAATAAAGTAGATTGGCCGCAGACAATCATATCAGACTATACCATGTGAGAATTTAATCACAAGATACAGAGTCACAAGATATTTGTTATCATCTAATGATTAGAAAATGTATGGGACAATGTGTATGTGACTATGCGTGTGTGCATAAATGGAATCTAAACAACCTGACGAGTAGTTTGATAAGATTTGAATTTTTGGTTGAAAATATCTATGCGTCGATATAATTTTTCGTACCGCGTAAAATTAGTTAAACCAGCGGTTTAAGGTGTGGTGTACATTAATGATGAATGAATTTAAATATAGTAGTTTTCATATTTTCATTCATGTTTGGGGATTATTGTTATAAAAAAAATATTTGAGGGAAAACCTATTTGCGTGATTCTGATATGGCAAACATTTCACAAATCTGTGTTTAGTAGTAAAATGCTGCAACATGGGTTCAGTATTTCGTAACTTTGTAAATTTGTGGAACATAATATTAGTTTTCGAATTTTCACGCCGTATAACATTCAAATCTATAAAATCATTAGGTTTGACATTTTTGGTAACGGTTGCACATGATATTCGCATGAAACGTCATCATTGTTATATCCTAGCCCAAAAATGGCAACAAAATTCTTAAGTTGAATAACAGCAAAATGTGTGGAACATATTCAATTTTCAATGTTTGAGAAACATATTTACTGAACATAAATTGGAAAACGTTTATCTTGTAAGCAATCCATGATTGTGGAATATGAGCACAGCTGTCGAATTTCTATGCTCTCTACTTTGTTTAAAATAATCTAATGAAATCATTATCATTTGGGCCTCCATTTTACACAATTTTAATGTGAGTAATATTTTGTGGAACACATGTTCTAGCAATTTCAAATTTTGGCATAAAGGCAGCTAATCTTTACAAATCATGTTATTGGAGCACTTTTCAGGAAAAACATGGGACATAATATATTTAGCCCACTGTTCTCCTTTTCTCCAAAACATATTCAAAAGATTTAAAAAAATTTATAATCTCCGCCATTATGTTGTACTGCAATACTTTAACCCAATGAAACTGGCGATAAACTCCTTAAATTAAATAAGAGGGAAATTTGTGGAACATATGTTCAGTTTTCGATTTTTCGCTTCTAACCATAAGTTGAACATAAATTGTCGTACAATTGAAAAACGACTTACATGAATGGCATGCTGAATTTTAAATAACTTTTGTGGATTGTGGAACATGAGTTCAATTTTGAATTTTCATACTTTCTTTCTTGTCTAAAACAAACAAACCAATCTAATTAAATCCTATAACATTTTAAGTAACGGTTCAAATTTTATACTTCTTTAATTTTAGTTACATTTTGATGGAACATAATCATATGTTTAGGAAATTTAAAATGTTGGCATTTTAAAAAATTGGAATTTCTTTTGTGTAAAGTAGGTTTTGGCTACGAGATTCAAGTTCGTTCCTAGTTAGCTTTTACAAATGCGTGCTAATGGACATTTTTTTAAATGTGGGACATAACATATTTAGGCTGTTTTCGAAATGTATGGTTATTTTTGGAACTTAACTTATTCAATTAGAATTAAGTATCCTGTCGAAATGATTTATTTTATGTTTCATTCAAAAGCAAATTTTAATTTTGTATGTATCTCACTACCTTAAGCAAATTTTTATACACAAAATCACAAGCAATTTAGATGTTTTATTTGAATAAATTAGGTTCCACAAGTAAGTATTCGTTTCGAAAACAACCTTAGCCGTTAGTCTTCTTTTCGTTTCAAGGCATTTAGTTTCAAATAATCCTGTAATACCAATTAATTTTTCTTGAGGTTTGGTGGAAGCGTTGGTGGAAAAGTGTTTGTTCACATAATTCAGATATTCCTTAATATATGGAACTTATGGTTTTCGATTTCTCGCTTCTAAACAATAAGTTGTAATCTTTCTCATTAATTTGCATGCGACATTTTAAATTATCTTGATAGATTGTGAAACATAACAGTTCTCAAATATTCATCCTTTCTAGCTTGTCAAAAGAAACTAATGAAATCGGTAAGTTTGACAGTTTTGGTAACGAGACCCAGTTTTACACTTTTTAAATTTGGGTATTATTTTTTGGAACGTATATTCTGAAAATTTAATATTTTGATATATGTATGTACTAAAATATTGGCTCATGATTTGTTTAAATTAGTTCAAACAACAAGTTTCTAGAAGATTGACTAGCTAATATTTGCAAATTGTGCTAATTTATTTATTTATTTGAGGAAACCAATTAGGAAACATAAGTTCCAGTAAAATTTTAAATGTTTAATTGACCACTTTCAGGAGACACGTACATAATACTTTTAGCCATTATTTTTATTTTCTTCCCAAGCCTTTCATTATCTCAAATACTCTCTCTAATACAATAAACTATTTTGTGCGGTTGAAGATGTAGAAAACGAACGTTTTACTTACCACTTTTTAATACATGTTTTATTTCGCTGTGGTCCAATAAGTTGAACACGAAACGCACAGAAGTTACACAGAAATCTTCTTTACATGCAGACTTTAAAATTATTTTGACGAATTGTGGAACATGATTTCAGTTGTTAAATTTCCACAATTTCTACTAAGGTCTAAAACACGAACCTAATAAAATTGTTAAGTTTGACATTTTTGCAAGAGTAATATTTTGTGGAACATGTGTTCGGTAAGATAAAAATATTTCCATACTGAAATTTTTTGTTTATAAAATATAGTGAAACGTCAATTATTGCATTCAAATTTAAAATCTACGATTGTTATATTCTAACCAAAATGGTTTCAAATGGCGACAAAAATCCGATGTTGAATAACAACAAAATTTTTTAAATTTATTGTTCAGGATTCGCTTCAATAGAATAAGTTAAACGCGATTTGTAGGTTTTTGGAATGAGTTTGGTGGATTGCATGTGTATAGTTTTCGAATTTCCAAGCTTTCTACCTTAGCTAAAACAAACTAATCTAAATCTAATAATTGACATGTTAAGCTTAAGGTTTTTGAAAAGAGGAGCGATTTTTACACTTTTAATTTGATTAATATTTTGTGGAACATATGTTAAGAAAATTTAAAATGTTGTCTTCCTACAAGTTGGTCTCATTTTGTCAAATTAGTTTGGCATACAAGATTTAAGTACGTTCCCTAGAAACTCTTTACAAATCGGTCTATTGGATTATTTTTCAGAAAAATGTGGAACATAAAATATTTAACCTTTATTTTTTCGCTTCTTCATTAAATTCTTATAGAGCCGCATTTCCACAGATAGAGCATAACCTATAAAGTTCATGGTTGATTAACCAACAAAAATAATGTCCAACACGTAAATATATTCAATTGTTCGGGTATTTTTCAAAAAATGTCTTGATTTTTCTGAATTCCTTGCAGTTTAGTAGAATTGGTCTTAATCAAATATAGCTTAATATTTCTAGTTATTATCTGAATTTATGTGTGGGGCTAAAGTAATTGCCAGAATTGGTGAAGAATTGTTTCAAAAATAAAAACTTAATATAATCGAACGACAAAGTTTCAAAAATTAAAATCTTTTAGAAAATTGTTAGCACTTACGTTTATAGTATACAGGGGTATGCGTTACGGATATACCGGTTCTCAAGATAGGAATGGGGCAAACAAGTAAAGTGTCTTGAATGAATTCGAGGTGCTATTAGATTCCACTATTTTAATAGGTTCCACTAAATTGAGAGGCTATGTACCATTAAATATTAAATCTTATCTTTAAAGATTTTAGTAATTCTTAACTTTTTTCGTTAGAAATAGAACACGGAATATAAGTTCCACACATTCTCTCGCACGTATTAAAAAGATCGACCAAACTCTTCCATTACATTAGGTATAGCCTTATCATACGTGTCCGACTAGTATAATAGGTTCCACAAATATTAAAAAATATGTTCCACACTGCAAAGTTCTTAAATGTCCGCATGCCTGAAATATGCTAACAACCGAGAAGTTTATAATAAATTCTCTACTTATTAGATTAGGCAAAACAAGTTCCACGAAGCTAAAAAATTATCGAAATCCTTTCGTGTATTTTAATGAACGACTATCGTTTGCACAGTTCAAATTTATATTGGTTGATTAAAACTGTTAGGCAGACATCGTATTATCTATCTATACGTTTGTGTTGTCTTATCAGAAAATTAAAAAAAAAAACTCGTTATCAATTTTTTTCGAATTGAACAACACAAAAAAAAAATCCCGATAATGTGATAGTATACTGTGTGATCAAATTGAATTCAGTCTGTTGTGAATGGTGTCGGTATATTAAACTCTCAAAAATTATGAGATCTTAATCTAATGTAGTTGTTAATTATTTTGTTTAAATGGTTAATTTAAATTAAAAATTTAATTATTTAATTGTGCCTGTTTGTGTATTTATTTGCAAAATAATTGTCACGAATTATTTTGAGTGAAATAAAAAGACACAACATTTAAATATGGCATCTAGTGGTGGTGGAGCAAGTTACACAACTAAAACTGAGAGTATAGTTTTAATTAATAATAGTAGACCTAATTCAAGCGTTTGGTTTACTGAGGATGATTTCTCGAAAGCTATGAGTCGTTCTTTTGATGATACAAGTGATGGGGTGACTAGAAGGTTGGTGAATTTTGTATTTGACTATATGGGGTTAGTATTATTTTGTGTTTATAAAAATATATTTTTTTGTCCCCTACGATTTGAAATTTTGTGCAATTAAATAGCCTTCATAATTTACATGCCTGTGCGTGCAAACATAATACATTAAATCACATTTTGGTTTGCAAAATTTGTATGTCTCGCTTTTCGTTTTACATTTTGTGAGGGAAGCGATTAATATGCAGCAATATTTACTTACTATTAAAACAAAAACTAATAATTTCATCTAATGTGTGTAATTAAAATTTAATTATTAATAGATAGATTTTTATACGCGAGTCCCGATAAGAAAACCATCCAAAAATATATTTTTGTGTTTTTTGTTTTTGTATTATAGATAAATATTTTGATAAATGCAGGCTCGGCTCGTTTTGTACAACAAAAACTTTATTGATTTGATGACATTGCACGATTGCTTTATGTGTGATGATTACGCAGAATTTGCTATAGATAAATACAGCTTTATTTACTTCCTTAGAGTGATGAAAGCTGTTCGTTATATAAAGCAATGTTTACGTATATGTTCGATGGTTTTGAAAATAAAAAATTGATAATTCAATCTAATTCAAGTTCGATTAGTGATACACTTAATAGGGGTGTCAAACCTTGTAATTTGTTAACTCGTTTAAAAATTGGAACGCAATTAACCACCACCATTTAAATTGGGAAAATAACAAATGTAGTAAATTTTATATAGGCCGGCAATCATCAACATTTATGTCAAATCTGGTCGAATCGATTTTCGTTTTTATTTTTTATTTTAATGATATTTAGGTTAATGTATGTACATCTCCGATTCGTGTGAATACAAGGCTATACATTTTATTCAGGGCAGTTAGTATAATTCAAATTTTATTCAGATGTTTACCATATGTACGACTACGAGTTCCTAAGGTGATTGTGCGTAACCGAAATTATCAATGATGTTGCGTGTTCATTAACTTATCTTGATTTTACACTAAAATAGTTTATTTCGTGTATATGTCGGAATTGGATGCATTTGGAATATTACACAGTTTATTTACAAGTATGTATATGAATCATAGTCACTCCTCATCATGTTCGATTACGAATTTATGATTTTTGCCAAAAAAAAATTGTAGGCTTGCTACATATGTTTATCTTAAAAACGTAGCTCACGTGTCATGTGATTTACAATAAAATTCAATTTTCCATTAAACGTTAGAAATAATCGATCGAATTAATTTGATTGTTGGCACAATAATAACGAATCAGGCCGATTTTAGATTTTGCCCCAACATTTTTTTTGGTAAATATTTATCGGTCTAAATTAGACATATTTGTAAATTTTCAATCCAACACATGTAATTTAGCTAAATTTTAAATTTAGATTGGGATCGAGATCAAGTTTATCTTTCATAAATTCAATGAATCATTTGTTATTCTTCCAGGATCGAGTACTAGGTTGAAGTTACCGGCGAGCAGGATCTCGTGTCAATCTCGTGTAGTTTTCGTTCTTTGGTGATTTTGAACGTCTTGAATATGTCGTATATGAGATAGTGTATGTAAATTCTTCTCGATCTCTGATCGCCCGTTCCTACATTTTATTTAGTTGCAGTAGTGCTGGTGTATCAATGGTGACGGTGTTAGTTTTGTTTGAATAACGAAACCTTCCTTGGCGGGTAAAACAAAATTTTTTTAACAATCATTAAACATATTCATTTGTTTGTGTAATGCTCGAGGCATCTCTGATTGATGGTTTATTTTTCATCAACTTGAGCTCATTTTGTCGTATTTAATCAATAGCGTTCTCGAATTTTTCTGCTGCTCTTGATCAAGAACTCAAACAATTCGTTGGCTATGTTCCTAACCCCATTGATCAGGGCTCGTTTTCTTATTCAATGACTGTTAGCATCTACCATCATTCAGACAAAAATCACGCTTCAAAAAATATGTCTGACTAACATATCATGGGATGAGCCACTATCAATAGAACTGAATTCCAAATGGATGGAATATACCAAGGATTCCTCCAGTCCGAAGTCCTCCAGTCTCAGCAATAGGTCATTTATGACCCAAGTTCCAAAGTAGGGGGGACAGCACGCCACCCTGTGGTGTACCTCTGCTTGCAAATCTTCTGACGGAGGATTCCCCAAAACTAGCATTTATGATCCTGCCTCTTAGCATTTGATCTATCCAGTCCTTAAGTGATTCATCCACTCCCAGATCTGAAAGTGCCCGAGCTATAGCCCCTGGAAGCACATTGTTAAAGGCCCCCTCAATATCCAAGAAGGTTACCATTGCGTAGTCTCTATATTCGAAAGATTTTTCAATGAAATATACAAGAGAATGAAGAGCAGTCTCTACAGATCGCCCCTTGCAATAGGCATGTTGAGATTTAGACAGCTTTTCTGACACAATCGTGCCTCTAATATGAGCTTCTATTTGTCTTTCCAGTGTTTTAAAAAAGAAAAAAGACAAGCTAATCGGTCTAAGGGGTCTAATCGGTCTTTGGGATTGCATTGTGAGCGTTTTCCCTCCAGGTATGAAAACCACCTTCACTTCTGTCCATTTACTAGGAATGTGACATAGTTCTAGGCTTCCATTGAAAATTATCTTTAACCAGGAAATTATTAGATCCGTAGTTTGTTAAATATCCGCAGGGATAATACCATCCCTTCAGAAAAGGAGTGGTCCTCCGACACTCTCCAGTTTAATAGACTAATCGTCAAAAAGCTTGGGACAAGAGTAATATCCAATACCTCCTGTCTATTACTAGTTACATAGGTCGGCTTGTTGCCTATGTTACATACATGAAGGTTAGTACTTAATATGCAATCAAGGAGTAACTCACCTCGTTCATTTGTGTCCTTACTTCCCCAGATCGTGTGATGAGCATTTGTATCACTCCCAAGAATGACTCCAACCTTGCGCTTCTGAGCCTCCAAAATTAGCTCACCTAGAATGATTGGTGGAGTATCCAATTCATCATAAGCTAGGTAAGCTGATACTAGCCAGAGGTTTCATTAAACAACCTCAATGCTGACCGCTGCTAAATCTCCATTACTGAAATTTGATAGCAGAAAACAACTTATGTTATTTTTAATGAGAATGGACGACCGAACCTTACCTTCTTTTTTCGCGTGCATTAATCTATAATAGGGAGTCTTGAGCCCAAGTATCCGGTCTTCAGTGACCCAAGGTTCCTGGATTAAGACGACATCTGTCGCTTCTTTCCCAATTTTTAAAATTAGAGCAGCTGATGCTGCCTTAGAGTGATGGAGGTCGACTTGCAGAAATGTCAGTGTCATCTCTACAGCCTCTTCACCACCACAGTAACATTAGAGTCATCCCCTGATGAGAAGTCCTCTGAGAGCCTCTTTAAAGACTCCATGGACGTTGACATCTCCGTATCGGTGGAGAGAGTTTCCGCTTGGCTGGCTACCTCCGCGCAGGCAGATGAGCTATCAAGCACCGCGGTAGTTTCTGAAGATGACTTCGGAGCCTTCGGCTTGTCCGCGTCCTTCTTGTACACCTTGAGTGTGACTGCACTGAAACCATAGTTGATTAAACCGTTGGTTGTTTCCAGTGCAGCCAGTGACTCCCTGTTTAAGATGATGACAGCTGACCTATAGTCAGCCTTTGTCTCCTCAAGCTTGGTAACTTTCCAATTGTGCGTTGGCAAATCTTGGCTGCCAACCTGCAACTACACGGATCACTAGCCTCCGAAGAGATGTACACTCTAGCTCTTGGTTTGCAGAGGATCTCCTCCCTATCAATCACAGCAAGGCTGGCTCCGGGCCATACCTCGCCAAGTCCCCCACTGCCTTCTTATAAAGCAGCAGCGAACTCTGATCTGCACAAGCAGTCAATTTCACCTGATTCCTGTGCCAGCCCGCATCCCGACAAGTCAGAGCAGGTCCTGGATTTTCCGACAGGACTTTCAGGTAGGTGGTGGCTAAGTCCCCTTCCACCTTCCTCCAATTGGCGGGCGTGATACTGCCATCCTCTTGGGATTTGTCAATAACTGCCACAACCAGCCGATCCTTGAGGACCTCGTTAAAAGGCCTCATAGCGGTAGCCTGGAGTTTTGTTCGCTTTGCGATCTTAGGACTTTCCTCTAGAGATCTGTTTCTTTTAAGCTGTGAGCCAGCTGAAGGGCCTTCCGACTTTTTCTCGGTGACTTTTTTTGCCCACGCAAGCGTGGGTTTGTCTTTATCCGTTCTGTCTTCTGGCGAGATGTTATTGATTTTAACCAGGGTCCTCCAGGCCTTCCTCCTAGTATTATAGGTTGGTTTTGAGGAACCAGCTTCATTCGTGCTTTGGTTCCGCTTTGTATTTGTATACTCAGATTTGGTGACCCGAGTGGAGGGACCAGCCTCGCTTGAGCTTATGTCCCGTCGATTATATGTAGACTTAGAGGCAGGCCTAAAGACCCGAGTCTCGTTCACATTTTCAGGATATTTTAGAGAGCCGGTCCGTTGTTGTGTATTTTTGTTTGCATCCATGATTGGTCCCACGAGTAGCGGAGAAAGAAATGTCCATCTGTGCAGAGATCCGCAGTACACAGATAAGGCTACTTAATCCGGAGGGTGCCAAGTATCCGGATCCACCGTTAGCGACTGAGCTAGTTTTAAAGCTGGGCCCCCAGTCTGGTCGATTATCGGCACGGTACGATTAACACCTTAACCCAGCCCAGCGATTTTTCACCTTACTTACCTGTACTCTTTCGTGTCCTTTAATTATAATCGCATTTTGGCGATCAATATTTGTGACATGATCGACCATTCTAGTGACGAAAACCAAATGGCTGTTTTGGGGAAAATTGTGGTGCGAGAATTGCAGACTACTTATCGTTAACATAGTTTTTGATGATATCCATTATGTCTTCCATCTGGAATGATTGTTTTGAAAATATTAATCTTTTGAATTTTGGTAAGATCTCTAACGAAATGACACGATCGATGTCTGAGATTTTAAAAATTACTTGGTTTCTATAATAATTTATTGGTCGGTCTGCGAAGATTCATTAACGTTAAGTTCAGTTGTTACGTTAATTGCTGGCATTCTGCTGAGGGCATCTGTCACAAGTCTCCATCTCAGTATTTTTGTGTTCTTTTACGATGATATTATAAACGTAAGCGGCTTATGGTCCGTCATTAACGTATAAACTTCTTACTGTATAGGTATGGTTTGTATTTTTTTACCGCACGTATTAGTGTCAATGCTTCTTTTTCATTAGTGGCATAGTTTGTCTCAATTTTATTTAAGGTCCTGAAGGCGAAAACGATAGGCCTTTCGATATTATTTTGTATATATGATTTTAATATGTTCCGAAGATTGTAAGAGAATTCAATCCAGTTTCGAATTGATGAGCTTATGGTTATGAAAAAATCAATCTTCTCATCAGGCCGCGGTGACTGGACTGATTATACCACAATTTACATTCTATATATACAGAATGTGCTGTGCGTTAAGTACTAGCGAATCATACTAATACAGATGAACTCTCTTATAATTTTTCTTCTTCACAATATTCACACAGCTGTATTTCTGTGTACGCTAATTTTTACTTGCTGTTAGTCTCAAAGCAGTAAAATTTAGGTTTTGTGCTAGAATAGGTAAAGTAAAGCGTCTAACATTACTAACTCGTCCTCATGCCGCTCCATGCCGCATTTAGAAAATTTATTGTGTTTGCCGAACAATGTTCTTTCTTTTCCATGTGTTTGATAGAGTAATGAGCAAAATCTAATTCGAGATTTTTAGATTTTCTAATTTGGGAAATTTCGAAAATTTGTCAAGAGTTTAAAATTTAAAAATTATCGAAAATTCTGAAAATTTTCTTTCATGGTCTTGTGAACTAATTTTGAAATTACACTAAATTTCCAGTAAATTTTGAAAATCATTCAAGAGTTTATAAAATTTTTGAAAATTTAAAAATCTTTGGGAATTCTGAGAATTTACTTTTCGTGATCTTGTGAAATTTTGAAATTTCATTATATTTCGAAAATTCGTCCAAGTGTTTTTAAAAAAATTTAAATTATCAGAAATTCTGAAAATTTACTTTCATGATCTTTAGATGTATCCTCCATTCAACAAATGTATGGTAAATCTAATTCTAAGCAATTTCAAAATTTCTTAAATTTTTGAGAATATCGTTCTTTAATTAAATTATAAATCATTATGTGAGCGAATTTTCAAATATCCATCAAACTCCTAATTATGCCAATTTCTAAATGTTTTTCTTTTAAATTTCAACAGTTATTGTAATATCGTAAAATGTGGCGAATTTTATATCAGACACATTGTTACAGCGTAAAAGTACATATGTAATGTAATATTTACCTATATTATGATTGCAGAGTTGATCGACAATCGACACGACTCTGTATTGCGTTTTCGTTTTTTCATTTGATAAAAACTATACGAAAAAGTAAAAGGCAATATACAATCATAATAGGGGTGATTAATATAGTTTGCTGAAAAAGTTGGGAAACATGACCCGTATGCTGCAAATTATATCGAATGTTCCAATAAAATTTTGAAAATTCGTTATCAATTCTGAAACAATTTAAGTTCATGAAACAAGCATAAATGTATCAATCAAAATATGACGAAAATTTCGACGTAATACTCAAATTAATTCGAAAATGTGCTAAAAAAATTTATAATTCTGAAATGTCTCTGAAATCGCTACTAGGTAAACCAATGGTCCAAGGTCTACCAGGGTTCAAGAGATTTTAAACGGACAATAATGACAGTTGATGCCTTCCTACCTGAATTCATTGTTCTCGTGAATTTTCATCTCAGCTTAGGGCATGTATCAGGCTACAACTATTTGATCAGGTTAAATATTAAGGTCGATTTTGACCCATCTTTGATTGGCTGTGACAAATTTAACAAAACTTACCAAGCCATCATTGAAGCACTCTTCTTCCCCCTTGGCAGGGTTTTGAAAAATGATGGCGTTGCACCTTACTCGCTCCAGGATTAGCCAGTCTGTTATTAGCTCCAATTAGGCCAATTTGATTACTACCCTAGTTCACTATTATACAATTTGTCGACGGCCGTTTTAAATCGGTGACGAACTCCATTCGTTTATTGCGAGATTTCGCGCAGTATTCGCGAATTTAGTCGTTCCAACAGTTTAAATTCATAATTAAGTCACATTTTCACAAAAACTAGACTATATCAATTAAATATCTTTACACCGTCTTAAATTTAGCTCTCTAACAAAATTTTCTATTCTTACCCCTTCCAGATCACAAAAACTGTCAGTACCATCAAATCAAAGTACAAGTCCACAAACGGGTGGTGGCAACGCTGGTAATACCACGGATAAACAACAAAGTGGCGGTGGTGGTGGTGGTGGTAGTGGTGGTTCCAACAAAAATATAGCGGCGAAACAGGATGACAAAGAAAAGGAACCGAAAGAGAAAAAACCAAAAAAAGAGTTGAGCTATTCGCGTCAGAAAAAATTTCATCGCCATTTTCCAAAAGTGGACGCCGAAGAAAAAGTTATAAACTGTAAGTTGTATTCTAAATTATTCACTTAAACTTATAGTATATCTCTAATTGTATTTCATCACACAGATTATTCGTGCGCTTTGGTCAGTGATATCTTGCTACAAGGTCAACTATACATAACAAAAAACTATTTTGCATTTTATTCCAATGTCTTTGGTTATGTCACCAAACTTTTAATCCCAACCATTTCGGTTATAAAAATTTCCAAAGAAAAAACCGGTAAAATATTCCCAAATGCGGTTGGTGTCCAAACCGCAGATGAACGACACGTATTCGGTAGTTTTATAAGTCGTGAAGCTGCCTATCGTTTAATGCTAAGCGTATGCAATACGGTCGCCAATGAATTAGAACCCGAGCTCATACCAAAATTACCCGATGTTGAAGCATCATCAAGGGAAGATGATAGTAGTTGTTCGGTAAGCGGCAATGAAAGTCCACCACGACAATTACATTCATCGCAAGAAAATAGTCCGGGTAATAGTAATATCAATAATAAAATAAATAGTAATAGTACAAATCGTGATATTAGTGGTGACGGCGGCGGTGGCGATGGTGGTGGTAGTGGCTTAAGTAATAAATTAAACGATGTTGTGAATAGTCCAAATTTGGAGGCGGCTGGAAGCGGGACTAGTTTAAAAAAAAATAGTTCGGGAACTGATCTGCGTTTAAATATGTTGTCGTCATCGTCGTCAAAAATACCATCGACAACAACAACAACAACAAAATATCCATCAAATGTCTCACCAAGTCCTAATAATATTTCTAGTAATACGTTAATTATTAATAAGGATAATAGTAATCGTAGTAGCTTAAGTAATACAATTTTATCGTTAAAATCTAAATTTAATTTTACTTTTCCGACTGATGTTCATATAGTTTATGTAGGCGTTATATTGGCCGTACTCCTTTCATTATTCTCTGGTTTTTTATTATATAAAATACAAGATATTCAGGCAAGGACTAGCGGCTATTCAACGCTAGATTTTAATAGAGTAAGTCGATCGAGTATTTTGTAATTTCTTGGTTGAACTACTAATCAAATATTTATTTTCTATTTATTTTTGCTGTACAGGGAGGTGGTAAGGACGTTGACATATATGCTGAAATTCTGCGGTGGCAGAAAGAAATGCAATCTAAGAATACAGAAGAAGCACAAAACATACTTGCATCGAATTTGGAACAAATTGCAAGGGTAGGTATTTGAAAAAATGTACATTGTATATTTGGTGAAAAAATTAGGTTGGTAACAATTGAGCAACTACGGAAAAGTCGGGTGTAGGTTACAAAAGAGCACACAGAATAATTTGCTCAATTAATTGACGAACTCCCAAAATTTACAGATATAAGGAATTTTAACAAGTAGTTAAGCCTAGTATTAAAGTAGTAGTGCCGTTAAGATTAACATATTGAGCTACAGCATTATGATCGGATCGAAATAGTTAAACTGCTTATTTATAAAACTGAACCATTTTTACTAAATATTTAAATGTAAAAAAGAGACATCTGGTCGATCATGTATCAAATTAAGTTGTAGGCTAACTAATCAAATTGCTTAGTTTTCAAATTCACTATTACTATATTACCCGATTCTTTGATGTGAAAATAGTTATTTATTCAATGATTTAACGTTATACCTTCTATGTCATACTAACTCTGGAATATTTAGCAAAACTGAGCAACTTTTAAATGCGATATTATTTTTGTCCTAAATTACTTTGAACTAATGCTGCTTGTATAATTTTACAATATTTATGGCTGCCGACTAATTAACAAACAATGAGCAATTATTCGTTCAAATTATTATCTTATCTTCGGTGGAAGTCGACAGAAGTAAATTTCTGTTGATTACACATTGAGCTAGTGACTTAATGCGACGTTTTCCGTTGATGTTTTTGCGCAGCGTATCTGTAACGTTTTGTGTCTTCAAAGTTCTTTGAAATAGAATCGAATGAAAATAATTGAGGAACTAAATATATTCGTATAAAAATAGAGAAAATGTCGCTAAAATTTTTTTTTTTTTAATTTTGCCATCTATATTAAATTTATAGCTAGATTACAAATTTAAAATTTCCTCAAAAAACATGAATTTAACTCTCAGTTAAAATATATGCTTACCATAGTTTTAGTGCATCAAACTTATGGTGTGAAATACATAAAACGTTCGCAACAGCTATTTTCTTAGTTTTATAGATATTCTAGTTACTTTTTAATGTTCGAATAAAATTAATTGAGCTACTATTGGTTTAAGACAATTCGAAACAATTTCTTTACTTAATAAAGACATTGGATATTCGTTATAGTTTAGTATTAAATTTTGCAGGTCCTCAGGTTTTGTCTTCGCATTCCTAGCATTTATTTTATTTGAGCAATGAAAAAGATGTTGTTGTATATAGCTGGAGTTCTTAGAATTTAGCAACATTGGCTAAAAATATAAATCTTTTTGATTTTAAAGCAACTTAATACAATATTTTGGCTTTTTTTTACTAAACTGAGCTGCTGCAAGTGCCGAGTAAAAATTGTAAACGAATTGCAATTTTGTTTTTAGACCGATTTAAAAAACAAAACAATTTCCTTTATTAGCCATTCAGCTTTATACTTTGAGATCTTACTTTTGTCCTCATTCACTGATTAATTTTGACCTACTGCAGAATTTTAAAATATTTATGGCTGCAATCTGATTATAAATTATTACTAAACAATTATATTCGTATCGTCAGATAAAGATCTAATTTTTGTTCAAACAACAAAAGTATATTCGAAGATAGTATTTTTATTGTTCAATATTGGGTACGTCACACAATATTTAAGGTCATCCATAGCAGACTATTAATCGTTAAACCGAAAGAGGTGTAAAGTAACAGTAATTGAGCAACCGATTATTATCGAACGCAATAACTATGATTTCCCACAATTTAGATTGTGAATTTACAACGATTCAAAATTTGCTCAGTTAAAACGAATTTGAATGTTACAAGTGATATGCTTAATCTACCCTTAAAAAATTATCAAAATTAAATTTAGATTGTAGTGATTTAAAAATCCTTCGCTCTGCGTAACATTTCGTTTACTTGAGCACAATAATCTAAAACAATAAATCTATTTGATTTTAAAGCAGCTTAACATTTAAGATTGATATGGAGTTTTTACTTTTCTTCTCATATAATGATAAAATATGTATTGCTGCAATTTGATTAATAATTAAAGAGCAATTATTCTTTCGGCCTAAGAGTTTATCGTCGGTGGATGGGTTAAATTATTTTCAAACAATACAAGAAAATGGCCAACACTTAAGCAACCATCCTATGATAAGTAAAACTTTAAACATGTTAATATTTTTGATCAGATGGAGTTCTCAAACTAAGTTACTATTTGCAGACATTACTGGTCTAATCTGATGTTTCCAAAGACGCCTAGTCCTTCCCGATACCGTGCAACTATTGGGTAACGTTTTTGAGTATATCAAGTTAAGCATTTTTTTAAATATGATCGAAAGTAAATAATTGAGCAACTAAATATAATCGTTCAAAAATTGAGCAAATTTAAGTACATATTTAAAAAAAAAATGGTTAGCAGCAAAATATTAGTGTTTCTTAAAATATAGGTTTTCTCTCGTTTTAATTAATGTATATTTAAAACTGAGCAACTTGATTGTATTAATTAAGCAACTAAACTTGATTGAACGATTTAAGGAAATTCGTGCATAGCCTCGCCCAATCATTTAATAGTTGCTACACGGCTTGCTAAAAATGATTTGTTTTATAGATAGTAGCTGTTTTAAAACTGAGCTACTATAGAACCACAATAATTAGTCCTTTATTCGCTTCAGGTTTAATTCGGCTATGCCTTTCTCATAATTATTGAGATATCGATATTGAGTACGTTAGACAATATTCTGAGTATAAAAAAGTTATAAAGATTTTGTGCAAAATTGTGCAAATTTACAACAATTAAAAAATTCGCTCAATATCATTGCACAGTTAAAACAAGTGATTTGATTGATAACACAACTACTTGAATTCTCGATTTTGATGTCGCAACCTTAGAATAACAAGGTTCTATCTGACATAATTCTACGATAATTGATGCGTATGGCTGTGTCTAAAGGTTAAATTTGATGTTGTACTTTAATGCGGAAATTTCTTTTTGTTGTTGTGTCAATGATATTATTGAGCTATTTTCGTTTATTTCGATTTAAGGCCTAACCAAATTAATAAGAAATTTTAATTGGTTATTGGATTTTGTTATATAATTGTTGCTATTGAAAATTGAGCAAATTGATCTAGAGTTGTAAATCTATTTATTTTAAAGCAGCATAACATGAAGGCCTCGTTAAAATGTAATGAAAAGTTTTTTGTTAAACTGAGCTACTACAAATTCTTAATCCAAATGTGTGCTCTTATAGGTTGTCCTTCTCAAAAACAGTTTTGAGTATTTTATCAGCGATTTACGTTAGGGCGATACGTTAAGTCGAGAAAGTTGTTGTAAGCAACTCTGACACACGATCCAGTAGTTGGTATGTCAGACTAATTTAAAATTAACTAACTGAGGTTAATTTGCTGATGTAATAGAATATTTGCAAAGTAAGAATTTGCTGAAGCTACCATGTAGGCCTCATAAACGTTAACTGAGCTACTACAGCTCCTTAATCCAATTTAGCACTTTCTCAGTTAGTCCTTAGTTGCCGCTGATCAGAAACAATTTTGATGGTTTAAAACTGAGCAACTTTTAAATTAAAATCGTATAACTGAATAACTAAATCTATTTCATAGAATGTGGGTATCAGTGATTTGACAAAAAAACGAGGCGATACTTAAGATTTAAAAAACGTTGCTCAATATATTTCTATATTACATTAATTTATACTAATTCCATGATTACTCTTGTCGATTATTTAATAAATAAAGTACGGCACATGAATCAGTAGTGGGTGTATCAGAGTAACTTCAAATTAACTAATTGGGCTTAAATTACTAATGTAATACTCAATATAAGTACTGTTAACAAGTTAGCTTCAAAGTAGACACTTTTAGTTCAGGCTTAATTCGATGACGTCATTTCAAACTTGACCTTTCTCACAATTTTGCGCATTTTCTGAACCGTTTTTGTGTTTTTAAAATTGAGCCACTTTTAATATGTTCGGGTGCCAAAATAATTGATCAAATTTAGCTAGAAATTTTAATTATTTATGTCATTTAGTTTCTAATTAATGTCTTACCAAGTCCTATTGCAGTAGAATTTTTTTTATTAGAGACTGATTATCAATCGTTAAACAAACAGGTTGTCATGTGAAGCAAGAGTATTTGAGCGACTGATTAGCATCAATAAAAAGTTAAAATAAAAAAAAAAATCGGGTCAATTAAACGCATTTGATAATGGCAATTGATTTATAACTTTTCACTATAGGTGATTAACACTAAACATTTCTTTATATGAAGTATTAAATTTAATTTGAAACCGTTACTTAAACAATGTTTTATTAGGCTACTTCCTTATATATTACCTGCAAATTTTTTGTTTGCGATATTTTATCGATATGAAGGAAAAGAAAGTATACAACAAGCTGAGATCGCAATAGAAAAAGCGAAATCGATTAAATTTTATTCTTGAAACAAGAGACTTAAGCTCTATCTATAATTCGAATCGAAAACGATGTTACAACGATGCACAGAAACATTTTTGAGTTTTAAAATTGAGCTGCGGTTAAATTCTCACGAAATGGCATAATTGAGCAACTACATTTATTTCAATGTTTGGTTATTAGCGTTTTGAGAAAAATCGAGATGATGTGTTATTTTAATTGAGCAAATGCGACATACTATTTTCAAGTCTACGAAAATTGGCAAAGTAAGAGACAAAACATTATTTTCTGATTTAATCGGCACATTGAGCTACATGCCTAATTCTGTTCCCATTTCATACTTAGTTCTTCTCAATATTTTAAGGATTTTTAATATATTGTAGATCATCAATTGCCAATTTCATACTTAGTCCTTCTCATTCTTTCCCAGCCATCCAAAAGAAACGTTTTTGAGTATTTGAAACTGAACTAACTGAGCAACTAAATTTATTTCATTAGCGTTTTGTAAAACATCGAAGCGTTAACTTAATGAGTAAGTATACGGCACACGAATCAATAGTACATCAGCCCAACTTTCGACCAACGAAAATTTCCAAAATATGAGAAATTCTGTTAATATTTTTGTGTTTGGTTGGAGGTGTGCTAAAAATGAACTAACAATCGACACATTGAGCTGCAGCCTTAATTTGGTTATGCCATTTCATACTTGGCCCTCTAACTAATTAGTGTATTAAATATTGAGTAACTTTTTAATACGATCGATTGCCAATTCATGCTTGTTTCTTCTCATTATTTTCTAGATATTCAGACGAGTATATTAAACTGAGATACTTTTAAATATGTATTATATAACATAAACAAGTTTGAGCAACTAAATGTGTTGCATAGTTTAAATGAATCAACAGACTAATTCAATGATGCCGTTTCATACTTGGCTCTTCTCACTATTTTGTAGATTTTTAGTATAGTGCTAGTATATTTAAAGTTGGGCAACTTTTTTATAGGATCGATTGTCAATTTCATACTTAGTCTTTCGCGTTATTTTCCAGATATTCAAAAACTTTTTGAATATTTAAAACTGAGCTAATTTTCAATATGTACGAAATGTCATAATTAAGCAACTAAATTCATTTCAAGTGATTTGTTATTTTAATTAATAAACAGCTGCGGTATATCATTAGTACATCAGTCCAATTTCAAATCAACGAAAATTTGCAAATTTTGAGATTACCTATTTATTGTTTAAGATGTGTTTAACTAATAATCGACACATTAAGCTGCAGGCTTAATTCGATGATGCCATTTCATACTTAGCCCTTCCATTAGTGTATTTAAAATTGAGCAACTATTTGCTATAACGAATGCCAATTCATACTTATTCCTTCTCATTATTTTCTAAACGTCAGAAATGTTTTTAAGTATATCAAACTGAGCTACTGTTAAATATGTATGAAATGTTATGAGCAACTAATTTTATTGCATAGTTTGGTTATTAGCATTTTGAGTAAATCCAGGCCACATTTTAATTTTATTAATAAGCAACTAAGGTACACGAATCAGACTAACCTCAAAACAGACTTAATTCGATGATGCCATTTCATACTTAGTTGATTTTGTTATTTTATAAATTTTCAATTTAGTTTTAAGTGCGTTTACAAATGAGCACATTTTTAATATGATCGATTGTCAATTTTTTATCATTTCATTAGAAACGTTTTAAAGCATTTTAAATTAAGCTTTTTTTTAAATATATACGAAATGTGACAATTGAACAGCTAATCTATTTCATAGTATGGTTATTAGCATTTTACGAAAAATCGAGGTGATATTTAATTAATAAGCAACTATAGCACATGAATCAGTAGTACATCAGACTAATTTCAAATCAACGAAAATTAGCAACAAATAATGTAATCTACATATTGAGCTACACCTTAATTCGATGATGCGATTTCATACTTGGATCATCTCACTATTTTGCAGTTTTTCAGTTTAGTTTTAGTGAATTTAAAATTGAGCAACTTCTTAATATGATCGATTACCAATTTTAAAATTATTCCTCGCGTTATTTTCCAGATATTCAGAAAAAATTTTGAGTATTTAAAACTAAGCAACTTGTAAAAATGTACGAAATCTCATAAATTAGCTACTAAATGTGTTTCATAATCTGGTTTTGAGGATAATTGAGGTTGTGTGTTAATTTAATTAATGAGCAACTACGGCATATAACTCAGTATAATTTTCCGGAATTGCCTACAGTATAATTTTCCGGAATAAACAACCTACATAACATGCCCATACGAATTAGAACAAACCCACAAAGAAACATAAATTTAATGAAGGCATCATTGAGAGAGTTATGCACTCAAAGCAGAGCATGGCTCCAGGGGAAAACAAAATAAAATTTCAAAATGCATTGCCATCAAAAAACGAAATAAAGAAGAATTGATAATTGAAAGCTATAGACCTAGATGCCTACTTAATACAATGTCCAAAATATTTAATAAAATACAATATACTACCACAAAATACGTTTGGCTTTAGAACAGGTCGAGGAACAACAGACTGCTTCACAAACAACCTTACAGAAATACTAGAATTTCGCAAGGCAGCTGCGTATGTCCTGCGCTTTTCAACATATACACAACAGAAATATCAAACTAAAATCAGATAGGTCTCAGTGTACCAGTTTATAGATTACATATCCATTATCATAAAAGCATCTAACGAAAAGGAAGCAGAAACTGCAACAAATAAAATTTTGAGAAACCTATCACAAAAATTAAATAATCTAAACCTAAAACTAAAGCCGGAAAAAGCCAACATATGAAGCTATTCATAAACAAAAATTCTAAACAGCAACATAAGAATATATACGGAGATGCTAAACACCACACCGATACCAGCGCTATTAACTAAGACCGGATCCCTTCCAGCCGAGCTAGAAAATAAAAAACCACGCTTAAATACATGGTAAAACAACTAAGTAAAAGCAAAAAAACTAGCAAACAAATTAGAAATAGTACAATAATTCGAAAGTTTAGGGAGCTATACAATGAATACTACACTTCCTACAATTTATCCCACAAATCCTTACTACAGTATAAATACACCAGATAATCGTAGTAATTTTTGACGCAGTGTCGCAGATCCCTCTAAAAATAGTAAACCCGACGGAAATGTTAATAAGGACAAAACAGTTATAGTCAATATGCACCCATCTATACGGATGGATCGAAAATCCCCGACGAAGGAGAATTAGGGATGTACTTCGACAAACACAGTCCAATAATCAATAACGCTCAAAAGGGAAGCTACAAATAAAACAATAGAGCTACATGCAATCCAAACAGCTAAAGAGGAAGCCACAAACAAGAATGTAACCAACGTATTGATTCTGACCGACTCAAAAAGCGCCTCTGTCTCATTGATATCTGCAAAAAATAAAACAACGTTTTGAACGGGAAATCTTGAATTTGGCAAACCAACACCCTGCAAACAAGGTTATAACCCAATGGGATAGCGAGATGCATAGAATTTCCAGGAAAAGAGAAGCAGTTTATATCATATAAAATACCATAAATAGCGAATGGAGAGTAAAAGATGAAGCTTGGATAAATGCAGTCGGGGAAATAACAAACAGATAAACGAAACACCGCCTAAATTCCACTGGTTCAAATTGATCAAAATGGAAACATATAAATTAAGACAATTGATTAGACTCAGAACAGAACATGCAAGAAACAAAAAATATAAATTCACCATAGGGAAATAAGAATATCAATACTGCGCGTGCAATACTATCGCAACCACCGACCACTTCTCATAATAAAACAAAAACTTATTAATAAATTAAAATCAAACAACATCAAAAAATACACCGAACTCAAAATTGTAAGGCATATCTTGTGGATGGCAGATGACGAACGTTTAAATTTTAGCAAAAAAAGGATTAATTTGGTTATGCCATTTCAAAGCTGGCTATTCCCACTTTTTACAGATTCGATCGATTGTCAATTCATACTTATTCAGAAACGTTGAGTATTTCAAACTGAGCTACTTTTAAATATGTAACAATTGTCATAAGCAAGTTTAAGCAACTAAATGCTTTTCCGCAATTTTTTCTTCGATTATCATTTCCAGATATTCAGAAAAGTTTTGAGTATAAAAACTGAGCAACTTTTAAATATCTGTGAAATGTCATAATTGAGCAACTAAATTTATTTTATAATTTGGTTATTGTGTTAATTTAAGTCAACGAAAATTTGCAAATATGTAAATGTAAAGAACTAAAATGCCGTTTCTTGCTTGGCCTTTTCCACTACTGTGCAGATTTTCAGGATAGTTTAAGTGTATCTAAAATTGAGCAACTTTTTATTACGATCAATTCTTACTTAATCCTTCTTAATTTTTCTAGATATTCATTAAAGTTTTTTGAGTAGTTCAGACTGAGCTAATTTTAAATATGTTTGAAATGTCACAAGCAAGTTGGAGCAAATAAATTTATTGCCTAGTTTGATTACACATGACCACAAAAAAGTAAAATACACAAATAAACGAAATAGACAAGAACGCCACCACAAATTCTAGACGTTTTTTGGGTTGCCGAACATTAATCCGAAGCCTAAATTGCTCCATCATTTCACATTAGCGAAAATATATTATTCGTGAACCATTTTAAAATTTGTATGTACGAAATGGCATAAGCAAATTTGAGCAACTAAATTTAATGCATTGGTTGGTTGTTGCAGTTTGAGAAAAATCCGATTAACCCGATGGGTTAATTTAATTAATAAGCAAATGCGGCAATAAGCACATCAAGCTAACTTCAAATCAACGAAAATTTGCCCTCACTATTAAGCAGATGTTCAGTATAGTTTTAGTTTATTTATAATTGAGCAACTTTTTAAATACGATTGGTTGCCAATCTCATACTTAGTCCTTCGCATTATTTTCCAGATATTGAGAAACTTTTTTGAGTATTTAGAACTGAGCTACTTTTGACTAAATGTCATAGAGGTGATCTGTTAATTTAATTAACAAACAATTAACCTCATTCGAGTACATCAGCCTAATTTGGAAATATGAGGCTAACCATTTTTGTTTTTGGTTTAAGATCTGCTCAAATTAACAATCGACAAATTGTCCCATAATAGAGCAACTACATATATTTAATTAATTAAGTAATTAAATCATTTACTTATTATTATTTTTTTTTTGTTTAATTTCAGGTGCGGAAAAGTCTTGAAACGCTATCACTTCTTATAAATGATAATAATTCCCCGTATTTACATCAATCCGGATCACCGTCGTCACCATCATCCGACGGTGGTGGCGGCGGTGGTGGCGATGCAACAAACCATGAAACATGAAACCATTAATTTTTAAGTTAAATAAAAATAAATCCGCTAAACCTAAGCTAAAGTTAAAAATAAAATTATAAAATTTTTTCTTTTTTATTTATTTGTTATTAATTTTTTAAAATTTGGGTTTATTAATGTGTATTTGGTTTTATTTTTGTTTTTTTTTTTTAATTTAATTTAAACAAAATTATATTAATTGTATGTAATATAGATAGATGTATTGCAAAATCGCGGGCGGTGATGGAATTGTCGCAAATCGAAAGAAAAACAAAAAATTATAAAAATCTTAGTTAATTATTATTTATTTTAACAAACAAAATTTATTAATTTAAATAATTTACATAAGTGAAAAACTACCTAGTCAAAACAATATTAATATTTAAAAGTAAATAAATAAAATAATCGATATAATATTTAACAAGAAAAATATATAAAAATAATTATTTTGTGTTTTGGTATTTATAAATATTCGGTTTTGTTTTTTTTATTATATGTACGTGTATAATTCACACAGCAACCAACAGTCAAAAAGTATTATTAATTAAATAAAAATTAAAATTAAATTAAAAATTCGATCAAAAGTAAAATTCTGTTTTTTTTCGCCAAAACAACAACAAAAAGACATAAATAGAATTTAAATTAATAATAATAAACGTTTAAGTATTTATAAATTTAAAAAGTATAACCTATGGTTACAGTTTACAAAAAAAAAAAAAACACTAAGTAAATAAATTTACCTCGTTTTTTTTCGTCGTTTTACAAAAAAATATTTAATTAAAATGTTTTAGAAACACATTTTTTTCTTTGTTTAAAATTTAAAATTTTATTAAATCCACACACACTAAACACATGCAGAACATTTTTTAAATATTCATTATTGTGTACAATACAAAACATTTGTAAAGTTCGCTCAAGTTATGTGTGCGTTTGATAACTTTATTTGACATTTGTTGTGTTCCTTTTGTTAAAAAAATTGTTTTTTCGTTTTTTACGTTCTAAAAACAACAAACCATACGTGTTTTTTTGTAAGAAAATTTAAAAATTATTAAAAAAAAAAATGGAAATTCGTAAAATAATTAAAGAAAACAAAAAAAAAATAAACTTCCTTTGAAATTAAAAAAATTATTGAAAGAAATGTCGTTTTAATTAATTTGTGGAGAAGTGTATTGGGACATAAATAAAAGGAATATATAAGATAATTCAAGTGGTGTATTTCTTGAATGGTAATTTTTTTGTAGCGACACACAACATATTCCAATTTTTGGAACTACGATGATCGTCGCTATTATATACGGACGAGTGACGACCAAGTTAACAACATAAAAAATGCAATACATACACAATTGTAAAATTGTGTTGATATTGAACACATACTAGTATACTTATAGAAATTATTTTTGTTTCAACTTACACACGAAAACGAGACACTAGGGAGTAAAAGAAAATTTTTTATTTTAGTTTTTAATGTACGAGTAGCAAACAAAACCGTTTTTGTTTTATAAAATGAATTGGATTCAAATGTTTTCAAATCCAAATCATGTAAATAATAAAATTGAAGATATCCCTATTTATTTACTTCGTTTCTATATTTTTACAGTCGGTTCTGGTTGTAGATACATATGTATATGTATATAACAAAAAAAACATTAAGGAAATTTTCAATTGCTGCGTTCCATTTAATGTGGCAAAGTACACACAAGTACTTCTGACTGCACGCAGCTACTCTTGCTAAATTTTATGAGTAGTTTGCTTTTTGAATTTATGGCGACTTCGTTACAAGAATATTTAGTACAATTAATCGGTAAGAAATGGCTAATTAGTTTTCAAATTAATAATTAATTTTCCAACTTTCCATGTTGTACGTAAATTTTTTTAAATTAATTTTTATTTTCACAATTAATTTTCTGCGTTCCATTTACCATCTACTCGCAAGTACTTATTTGTACTTTGCCACTTCAAATGGAACGCAGCAAATGTGTTTTTGTTGTTTTGTTTTTTTTTTTAATATACCTAGCCAGTTTGACGAAATATCCGTATTTTAAACAAATTACAATTATATAACCAAATAAGATACATTTAGCAGTACAGGTGCAAAAAAAAATATTTTGAATTCAATTACATAATATTGCATATACATAAATACATAATACATCTGTATGCATTTTAAGTTCGTAGTTCGTAGTTGCATACCAAATTTTTACTATTTATTGAATTTTGGATTATTGAGCCGTATATATAGTATGTACATATTTACAATAGAGGAATATTGTGTTTTTATTTCGCTGTCGTCAATCTGATTTTCGTTATTAGATTTTACCGAATTTATTTTTATTATTCTTAAACTTATTGTTTTTAGATAATTTTTCATTGCCGATATTTATTTTGCATTTTAATCGATTTATAGGTAATTATTTGAACTCGTATTATCGAAATATCATTGTTGTTATTATGAGTAGACCGTCGGGTGTTAAATGTGCAGTTTTGCACTGTATTTCTAAATTAAAAGATGCTGCTCGTCTTTTTAAATATTCAAAGCATTATTCGAACCACGAACTTTGGCTAAAAAATTGTGGCATATTACCATTCAGTAAAAAGAGAATATTTATTTGTTCAAACCATTTTGAGACAAGCTGTATTCTTAAACGCAAGCTTAAACGGACAGCTGTACCAAAATTATGTTTACCCCAGCCTACAAATTCAAAACAGAAACTTTTATCGGAAACGTCGACTAACTTAAATAAAAGCCCCTTATTACAAAACGAATGCATGGTTAGCAAAGGGGTAGTTAATTTAAATACTGAATTAATTACCAAAGCAAATATAAGTGATCACTCCAAAAACTTTTGTCGGTTGCTACTTTTAGAAAAAGAGAAAACGCAGGAGTGGCCCGAAACATTTAAAATACTTGCACAAAATATTTATTACCGGTCCCCGAAATCATATAATTTTTTGAGGAACAGGTTGAATTTCGATTTACCATCGAAATCTTCGCTTATACGGTGGCAACCAATAAAACATTTTTTCCCAGATTCAAATAATGTACAAATTTTAAACAAATTAAAAGAAATAATCGGCACTTTAGATATTTTCGATAAACAATGTGAACCAGATCGAAAGAAAGGCCACCAAAGACAATCAATCAAAAAATGTGAACCAGTAAACAAAGTTGAGTCCGGGACATTAATGAATTCGCGTACGTCCCGGCTCTTTATAAATGATAATAATAACAAACTAATTTTTCTAATTGATACGGGAGCTGACATTTCAGTTATACCTGTCAAATTTTATAACATAAATATAAATAGCTATTCTCAGGATCTAACATTACCAGCCGCCAATGGGTCAACCATTCGTACGTATGGTACGAAGTTGCTCAAGGTAAATTTAGGACTTAAAAGAGACTTCACGCATGCATTTATTATAGCATCCGTGAGTCGTCCTATTATTGGTGCTGACTTTTTGTCAAAGTTCGATCTACTAGTCGACCTCAAAGGAAGACGATTAGTAGATGCAACAACAAAATTATCTGTTGATGCTGCAGTGAGGAGTTTCGAAACCCCTACACCTGTGCATTTTTCA
The DNA here is from genome assembly GCA_958295665.1 of Tipula vernalis. Lineage (NCBI taxonomy): Eukaryota > Metazoa > Arthropoda > Insecta > Diptera > Tipulidae > Tipula > Tipula vernalis. The sequence continues at coordinate 148,314,860 of OY282559.1, forward strand.
ATAGATAATGGTTACGGTACGCTTTTAAATAAATATCCTAGTCTTACAGCGTTACCTAATTTTAATTTGCCAGTCTGTCATTCGGTAGTTCATCACATAGTGACAAATGGTCACTTGCCAATGGCCAGACCACGTAGATTAGATCCTGACAGGCACAAAGCCGCATTTACAGAATTCCAACAGATGGTGGATTTGGGGATTTGTCGTCCATCGTCTTCCTCAGTATCATGCCCATTACATATGGTGAGAAAGAAAGATCTCGATTGGAGGCCATGTGGAGATTATCGGCAATTAAATTCTGTAACAATACCAGATAGATATCCGATATCTCATATACAAAATTTCTCAATGCACTTACATGGTTGTAAAATTTTCTCCAAGATTGATTTAGTTAGGGCGTATCACTTAATTCCAGTTGCGGTTGTATGAATTCACACGCATGCCTTTTGGGTTGCGCGTAATGCCGCTCAAACCTTCCAGCGTTTTATTAACGAAGTAGTCCGCGTGCTAGATTTCGTTGACGATATACTGGTTGCTTCAGAAACTGAGGAACAACATTTAAGTCATCTTGAACAATTATTTAAGAGATTGGTCAAATACGATGTGCATATTAAAACACAAAAATGTGTTTTTGGTGTTCCTACATTAAATTTTCTGAGCCATAAAATTACTCCTGATGGAATTTTACCATCTGAGGAAAGAATTCTTGCTATTAGGGAGTTTCCTGCTCCAACGTCTATTAGACATATACAGCGCTTTATCGGCATGATAAATTATTATCACCGATTCATTCCGAAAATTGCGGAAATGTTAGCGCCGATTCATACACATTTGGCAACACTTAATAAGTTACCAAAAACACCCAAGAATTTTTCTTGGCCTGATGAGTGTAATATCGCATTCACAGGTTTAGTTGCGGAATTAAGTAAAATTACTCTTCTATCGCACCCTATCGGGAACGCGAAAATTAGCATAACAACTGATGCATCGAACGTCGCCGTTGGCGCGGTCTTGCAACAGTTCAATAAGAAGAGATGGGAGCCTTTGGGATTTTTCTCAAAGAAATTAACGAATGCTAAGATCAAGTATTCAGCATTCGATCGGGAACTTCTGGCAATTTTTCTTGCTGTAAAACATTTTAGATACTTCATAGAAGGTCAGGATTTCACTATTTACACCGACCACAAACCCCTAACAAAAGCCATACAATCCAAAACTGAAAGGAATCCGCGCCAATCGCGACATTTGGATTACATAAGTCAGTTCACTTCGGACATTCAGCATGTGCTTGGCATCGAAAACGTTGTAGCAGATACGCTATCACGTACGTTAAATATCGACTCGGCCACAAACGAAATTTTTTTCGATTATAAAGATATAATATTGGCACAATCAAAAGACGACGAACTCAAAAAATTATTATCTGGGTCTATAGATCGCCGTTCTACTTCCAGTTTTAAACTAGAATTATTTACGTTGCCTGGCCTAGAAGTCTACTGCGAGATATCGACGGGTAAAAACCGTCCGTATATGCCAGAGCCATTGCGCCGAATTATTTTCGACTCAATGCACAACTTGTCACATCTTGGAGTCCGCGCAACGCGCAAACTGATCACGGCTCGATATTTTTGGCCAAGTATAAACAAAGACGTGACCCAATGGGCTAATTCTTGTTTATCCTGCCAAAGATCCAAAGTGCAAAGGCACACAGTCTCACCACATGGATTTGAACATATCCATTTGGATATTGTTGGTCCATTACCGGTTTCCAACAATTGTTCATATATTTTAACGTGTGTTGATAGATTCACACGTTGGCCTGAAGCGTATTGCATGAGCAATATGTCAGCTAATACCATTGCCACGACTTTTGTCAATAATTACATCTAGCGTTTTGGTGTCCCGGCAGAAATAACAACTGACCAGGGTTCTCAATTTGAGTCTAAGCTATTTACTGAACTTACAATACTTCTTGGATCTCATAGGATTCGTACTACAGCGTACAATCCTAAAGCGAATGGCATGGTGGAACGCTTCCATCGACAGCTTAAAGCTGATCTTATGGCCAGAGGCAATACTGTTAATTGGAGCTCCGAAATACCCATTATTTTATTAGGTATTCGAGCCACAGTGAAGGAAGAGCTTAAGTGCTCACCAGCTGAGATGGTTTATGGTCAATCCATTAAGCTACCTGGGGAATTCTTTATCGATAATCCTCCTTCACCCTTGCCTGACAATACGATCATCGACCAACTGTGGAATGCAATGAAGAATCTTATACCGTCTCCTACGCGTAAAGCGAAACAAGAGGGCATATTTGTACCAAAAACATTGGACAACTGTGATTTTGTTTTCATAAGGACAGATAAGGTTCGAGTTAGACTTTCTCCTCCGTACGAAGGGCCGTTTAGAGTTATCAGACGTCTTCGGAAACATTTCATTATTTCGATCAAGGATAAAAATCATAATATCTCGATCGATAGATTAAAGCCTGCTTTCGGAATTGTTAGTTCAGTGGAACAAAATTTTGTGTCCCAAGATTTCAAAGCAGTTAACTTTGTCATTTAATATTCTCTTTTCAATTGAATATCAACTTGGAGGGGAGTCCTGTAGCGACTTCGATTCAATCAATTTAAATTCAATTATAAATTTATAATTTCGAATTTAAGTATTATATGAACCGCGCTACCGAGAATCACAACTCATATTGTGAATTTTAATTTTTTTGTTTGAATGAGAGGAATCTATGTTTCATGTTTATTATCATTTTGCACAACCGTGTGCGAACCCTTATTATAGCTTTGTTTACTAAATTAATGCGAAAAAGATTTTTATTTTATTATAGGTATTTATATTATATTTAGATTTCCCCTTTTTGGTATCGTCGTGAATTTGTACAACGACGACACACACACGTATATGCTATTATATTTAAAAAATATATAGCCAGTTCAATTTAATTTTTCGACCGAATTGGTTTTTATTAAAAAATAATTAGGAACGACCGAAATGGTTTTTATTAAAAAATAATTAAGAAATGTATTTACTTTACTTTAAATAATTAAGTTCTAATAAAATAAACGTTTGTATTTTATAAATAAATAAATAATAATTATAATATATTAAATAAGAACGTTATAAGTCCGATCGTTTAACAGTCAGCCAGTCAAAACGAGCATGTCAGTCATCTCTTTGAATTTATTCATTACTGATAAATTCAACAGTAGGTTCACTTCCAATAGTTTACGAGTCATTCAGTCACAATCAGCAAGTCAGTCATTTTTTTGAATTTATTCATTACATATTTTCATTTGTAGATCCACTTTCGATCGTTTATCAGTCCATCAGCGCCTCTTTGGATTTACTTATTACTGATAAATTCAATTGCAGATTTGCTTTCGATCATTACCAGTCAAACAAGCAGAACCACCGAGTCATCTCTTTGAATTTATTCATTACAGATAAAGATACAATTGAATTGCAGATCCACTTTCGATCGTTTATCAGTCAGTCAACTCTTTAAATTTATTATTACTGATAAACTCAACTGTAGATCTACTTCAGATCGTTTACCAGCCAATCGTTCATAACGGGCCAGTCAATCATTTCTTTGAATTAATTCATTACTGATAAATTCAACGGTAGGTTCATTTCCAATAGTTTACGAGCCATTCAGTCACAATCAACAAGTCAGTCATCTCTTCGAATTTATTCATTACATAAATTGAATTGTAGATCTACTTTCGATCGTTTACCAGTGAATCAGCGTGTCTTTGAACTTATTTATTACTGATAAATTCAACTGTAGATCTATTTTCGATAGTTTATCAGCCAATCAGGTACAACCAGTCAGTCAGTCAAACACCTCTTTGAATTTGTTCATTACAGAAAAAATTAGATTCTCAATACTTCTTCTCACTTTATCGAACAACAAAAAAAAATCACAATAGCTTTTTCAACTAAAAGCTTCGATACAAACTATATTATGGTCTTAATATGTACCAACAAAAAAAAAACTCCGACATAATATTTTTAATTTAATCTTAATTTAATTCACTGCTTCTGCCCTTCATCAACTCAAAATTTCAACTCCCCGATCTCACCTAGCTCAAACAATTTTTCTTTTTCTTCTTCCCCTTCATCTTGTTCACATCTTTTCAATAAAATCAATTCCCCAGCACAAAAAAAAACCAACATTTTTATTTACAAATACATAATAAATAAATAATTTGATATTAAATATATCGAAATGTAATTTGCGAACAATTTTGATTGAAATTAATAATTATTTAAAATTTTACATTTTTATAAAGTTATTTTGTTCTCAAAACATCATCATGCTTCGTGCTCCTTTAAACAATTTATGTTCATTTGCGTAAAGTAATAAAACTAATCGTATACATAGTAATCTATGTACGAAATTAAATTTTAAAGAAACACGAAGCCTGACCATGTTTGAGAATAAAAATCAATTTACTAAAATGCAAAATTGTGAGTTAAAATTTTATTAATTTCAATTAAAATTGTATTCAATATATTTAATTTCAAATTATTTATATTCATAAATAAAAATTTTCATTTAAATTGAAAATAAAGACAACACAAAATCATGAATTTTAAAATTCCATATGATTTTGCTTTCGTGTCGTAGGAAAATAAAAATCTTTATTCCCTTCTTTATTTTAGAGATTTGGGTTTTTTAAAATAATGTGCATTTTTAAATGCGTACACACACAAATAAAATATAATTCAAAAAATAAGAATAGGATACACTGACAAAATTCTCAAAATAAAAAAAAAATATAAAAATTTATAAACGAATGGTATGGTATGGAAACGATCGTACGTTTCTTAATATATACACATACTAGTGAAACTTAATCATATGGTTGTGTTTTTTATTGTTTCGTTCATTCATAAAGTTTTGTTTACTATACTTGTATAGTATAAAAACGAAAGAATTTCCTTTGTTTTCCTTCACAATAATGTACAACAAGGATAGGAACATAATTAAAACTACAACACTTTGTGTGCGCAAGTGGACGTATTAAATAAAAAATAAAAAAAATTGGATGGATTGTTGGTTTTGATTCTATTCTTTTCTAAGGCATTTCAATAAAGTATTTTTTTATTCATTTTTCTTTATCCATTTACTGGCTATGTTCTTCATTCTAGTTTCCATATGCATAAACCTACATACACACAAATTCAAATTTAGGTATATTGTACAATTTAAATGTATGGTAGTATAAGTCATGCGACGATCAACGATTTTACATTTTTTACCGCTGATTATTTTAAGCGCCAGTTATATTCTTAATGTATCTTGCTATATTCCTTTTATTTATGATTGGGATTTGTTGAGTTTTGATGTTGGTTTGAGTCTTGGCTATATTTTTTATGTGTGAACAGTGCTGTCGAAGTGAGTATGGTCGTCTATTTTTATATCGGTAGTTAGTGTGTTGGATTATACTAGTTTGAGATTTTTATTGTTTTAAATTGACATTAATAGGTAAAAATAGTTGCGACAGAATCGCATACATACGTCACGGTTTTGAATAACCAAAATTTCTCGCAAAAGGCACAGTAACACTCTCAAAAGAGTTGAAGAAAACAAAAGCAACAGGTAAGAAAATTATAAGGCTTTCTATTATTTCTTACTGTTTAAGTATTTCCTATTGCCCCTGGGGCCCTATTATGAAATTTTCGATAGCGTTTTTTTTTCGATAGCGTTTTTTTTTCGATAGTATCGAAAATGAGCTATCATGAAATTTTTCGATAGTGTATTTTTTCGATAGTATCGAAAATGAGCTATTACAAAATTTTTCGATTTCGATTTTTTTTCGATATTATCGAAAATGAGCTATCACGAAATTTTTCGATAGTATTTTTTTTCGATAATATCGAAAATTTTCGACTGCTCTTGAGGTGACGACCATATTATTTCATTAAGGTAGTTTAATAGAATTAAATTGCAATATTTAATAAATAAAAATATTTTTTTCAAAAATGTGAGTTGCAAATAAATTTTTATTTTATATTAATATTATATTTGTGTTATATTAATATTATATTACAGAGAAACCTCTCTACAACGGACATCGATGGAACCAAAAAGGTTGTCCATTGTAATGGGGTGTTGAACTGAGCATTTATGATTTTTTTTATTAAAATTTTCTTGGGATTCTAAAGAGTGTTTTTTTAAGCCCGATAGAACTTGAAATTGTAAAAAATAACACAAAAAATTAAATTGTAATGAACATTTTTTTTTATTCGAAAGATCAATATGTACATGGCATTAATATTTGAAAATGATTTCGGGCATATGGGCACCGCGGCTGTTCTTGACGAAAATGCATTCTGGACGTCCAATTTTGGGCCACTTTTTCGGGCACTGCTGGCCGTATGTCACGAATAACACGAACAATGCTGGCCTCCAAGGCGTCAATTGTTGCTGGTTTATCAACATAAACCAGTGACTTCACGTAGCCCCACAGGAAATAATCGAGAGCTTGGAGGCCAATTGACAGGTCTATTTCACGAAATCAACTTATCACCAAATTTTGACTTTAATAAGTCGATGGTTGCGGTCGCCGTATGACATGTAGCGCCATACTGTTGAAACCAAATCTCGTTCGGATTAATGTCATCCATATTTGTAGTGGACGGACAGAGCCCCAATTCCTGCGAATGACGACGAATCGCTAAATTTGGATCTTCTTCCACACTTTCGTTTACAGCGGCGATATTCTCTTCAGTACGCACATTGCTTCGACGTGTTGATGTTATTGCATCCTCTAGAGAGTATGTGGTACGAAATCTATCCACAGTTCGACGGATAGGTTGCTCAGATGGACGTTTATGTGCGCCATAAAAATCACGAAGTCGTCTATAAGTTGCGAGAATCGACGACTGATATTCAAAGTAAATTTTAATAATTTCGTAACGTTCTTCAAGCGTGAGTCTACTCATGATGATTTGCCAGAGTATACTGAGATCTGCCTTTATTTCTTATCCTATTTTTATAGAAATGGGATTCTAAAATGATTTTTAGATAAAGTTCTGGAATAAGGCCAATTAGGAACGAACTTGGCCATTTCTTATCCGATTTTAGTGAAATTCAGCATACACGATGGAAATGGGATTCTAAAATGATTTTTAGATGAAGTTCTAGAATATGGCCAATTAGGAAGGAGCTTGGCCATTTCTTATCCGATTTTGATGAAATTCAGCATACACGATGGAAATGGGATTCTAAAATGATTTTTAGAGGAAGTTCTGCAATATGCCGATTAGGAGGAAGCTTGGCCATTTCTTATCTGATTTTGGTGAAATTCAACATGCACGATAGAAATGGGATTATAAAATGATTTTTAGGTAAAGTTCTGGAATATGGCCAATTAGGAAGGAACTTGGCCATTTCTTATCCGATTTCGGTGAAATTCAGCAAGCACTACTATAGAAATGGGATTCTAAAATGATTTTTAGATAAAGTTCTGGAATATGGCCAATAAGCAAGGAACTTGGCCATTTCTTATCCGATATTGATGAAATTCAGCATGTACGAAGCAAATGGGATTCTAAAATGTTTTTTGGATGCAGTTCTGGAATATGGCCAAGTATAATGGAACTTGCCTAGTTCTCAACCAAATATGATGTAATTTGACATGTGCGTTGCAAATGGGATTCTAAAACGATTTGTAGATGAAGTTCTGGAATTTCACCAAGTATGATCGAACTTGCCTAGTTCTCAACCGATTATGATTAAATTATACATTTGCGTTGCAAATGGGTTTCTCAAATGATTTTTGTTTGAAGTTCTGTAATAGATCCAAGTATGACGAAACTTGCATATTTCCCAACCGATTATTATGAAATTCGACATGTGCGTTGAAAATGGGATTCTTAAATGATTTATAAAAAAGTTATTGAATACATCGAATAACCATTTTTGTATATCATTTCCAACGCACATATCTTAATCGTTTAAGGAATAGGCAACTTCATCCAAAAAGCATGTTAGAATCCCATTTCAATCGCAATTGTCAAATTTCACTAAAACCGATTAAGGAATAGCCAAGTTCCTTACTAATTGGCCATATTCCAAAACTTCATCTAAAAGTCATTTTAGAATTCCATTTCAATCGTGCATGCTGAATTTCATCAATATCGGATAAGAAATTACTAAGTTCCTTCCTAATTGGCCATATTCCAGAACTTTCTCTAAAAATCATTTTAGAATCCAATTTCCATCGTGCATTCCGAATTTCATCAATAGCGGATAAGAAATGGCCAAGTTTCCTAGTAATTGGCCATATACCAGAACTTCCTCTAAAAATCATTTAAGAATCCCATTTTCATATTGCATGCTGAATTTCATTAATATCGGATAAAAAATGGCCAAGTTCCCTCCTAAGTGGCCTTATCCCAGAACTTTATCTAAAAATCATTTTAGAATCCCATTTCAATCGTGCTTGCTGAATTTCATCAATATCGGATAATAAATTACTAAGTTCCTTCCTTATTGGCCATATTCCAGAACTTTATCTAAAAATCATTTTAGAATCCCATTTCTATCGTGCATTCTGAATTTCATCAATATCGGATAAGAAATGGCCAAGTTTCCTCCTAATTGGCCATATACCAGAACTTCCTCTAAAAATCATTTAAGAATCCCATTTCCATCGTGCATGCTGTATTTTACCAAAATCGGATAACAAATCTCCAAGTTCCATCCTAATTGGCCATATTCCAGAATTTTATCTAAAAATCGTTTTAGAATCCCATTTCCATCGTGCATGCTGAATTTCATCAAAATCGGATAAGAAATGGCCAAGTTCCAAACAAATGTCTTATATTTACATATCTGCCAAGTAAATGTCTTATGTATACATATGAATACATATATGCCAAGTAAATACATATCTCTATAATCTTACATTCAAATTGAAGTGATTTCGATATCGATTATTTCATAATAGATATTTTCGATGTCATCGAAACTTGCGAGATTATCGGAAAAAACTCTATCGAAAATTTCATAATAGGTATTTTCGACGCTATCGAAACACTCGATATTATGGAAAAAAAACGCTATCGAAAATTTCATAATAGGGCCCCTGGGGCCTCTTTCATAAAATGAAAAAATTGGCAACTATGCCAAAATGTGACCACAAAGCAAGAATATATCGTTGCACTCAAATACGCGATATTGATCTAAGCTGATCCAAGACGCATTTCTCCACAATCCAGAAATACTACATCCCTCAATAAACCGAAACGATGTGATCGATTTTTGAATGGGCCTAGAAAATCGTTGACCATAAAGAATTATTTTTGATAGCGGAATGGACTCATTATAAGAGTATGTAAAAAAGCTTTTACAGGAGAGAATCTTCTTATCGGAAGAAGTTCTCGAATATGGGCAGGTAGGATGAAACTCGGCTATTTCTTTACCGACCAGAGTTCTGGTATATGGCCAAGCAGGATGGAACTCGGCCATTTATTAACCGATTACTATGAAACCCGACATTTACGATTTAAATGGGATTCTAGGAAGATTTGTTAATAAAATTCTAGAGTATGGCTAAGTGGGATCGAACCCAACTTTTTATCAATTCTACCGACATTTACGATGGAAATGGAATTGTATAATGATTTTTAGATGAAGTTCTGGAAAACGGCTAAGATGGAAATCTGTTATTTCTTTACTGATTACGACGAAACCCAACATTTACGATGGAAATGTGATTCTAGAACGATTTTTAGATAAAGTTCTGGAATATGGCGAAATTGAATGGAACTCGGTTTTTCTTATCTGATAATGATGAAATCTGATATGTTTGATTGAAAAAGATTTCTCGAATAATTGTTTGGTGGAGTTCTGAAATATGGCCAAGCAGGATGGAACTCGGCCATTTCTTTACCGATTACTATGAAACCCGACATTTACGATTGAAATGGGATTCTAGGAAGATTTATTGATAAAATTCTAGAGTATGGCTAAGTGGGATCGAACCCAACTTTTTAAAATTCTACCGACATTAGCGATCGAAATGGAATTGTAGAATAATTTTTAGATGAAGTTCTGGAATACGGCTAAGAAAGATGCAAATCTGTTATTTCTTTACTGATTACGACGAAACCCGACATTTACGATGGAAATGTGATTCTAGAACGATTTTTAGATAAAGTTCTGGAATATGGCCAAATTGAACGGAACTCGGCTTGTCTTACCCGATAATGATGAAGCCGACATGTTTGATTGAAAAAGATTTCTCGAATGATTTTTTGATGGAGTTCTGGAATATGGCCAAGCAGGATGGAACTCGGCCATTTCATTACCGATTACTATGAAACCCGACATTAACGATTGAAATGGGATTCTAGGAAGATTTGTTGATAAAATTCTAGAGTATGGCTAAGTGGGATCGAACCCAACTTTTTATCAATTCTACCGACATTTACGATGGAAATGGAATTGTAGAATGATTTTTAGATGAAGTTCTAGAATACGGCTAAGAAAGATGGAAATCTTTTATTTATTGATATAAATTGTTTTCTTTCATTGGATTGGTTAAATCTTTATTTTTTTCCTGATGTTAATGATATTCTTAGAGAATTTAATTCGAATATATTACAGTTAGATACTATTTGTGTCCCTCGTAAAAGAATTATACACAAATGCCCTACAGCCCCATGGTTAAATTCTTATATCTTGAATTTAATGGAGCGCAGAAATTTGGCTTACAAAACATATAAAAAGTCTAGATTACCTTTTGATTTTGACTCATTTAAATTTTTCAGGAATAAAACCAACAAATCCATTAACCAAGCTAAACATTCATTTTATTTTGGGAATTTACACAATTCTAAACTTACATGGAAAAACCTTAAAAAACTCGGTGTTTCATGTCCCTCGATTGATGCAGTCATTAAGTTTTCAGCTGAGGACATTTTGAACGGTATCTTTAAATTTTGTGATTCTCCTGTCGTTTTGGCTTTACCTGATATAGGTTTTTCCAATTCTCAAACTCACGACGTATTTGTATTTGATTGTGTTGATGAATTTATGGTATTGAATGCTATTCGTGAAGTTAAATCTGACTCAATAGCATATGATATGGTAAATTTCAAGGTACTCAAGATATTTATTGATTTATTTTTGTCTCATATAACATTCATCCTTAACCAGTGTTTGACAAAATCTGAATTTCCTAATTTGTGGAAGGTGGCCTCTATCATTCCCTTACCTAAAAAGGATGTAATTTGTAATATTGGGGACATTCGTCCGATTAGCATTTTGCCTGCCTTATCAAAGGTACTGGAAAAAATTATGCAATTGCAAATCCAAGTGCATCTTAACAGATTTAATTTTTTGTGCAAATTCCAATCAGGATACAAAACAGGCTACAGTACTACAACTGCACTTGTCCATATAGTGGATGATCTATCATCTATCTTAGACAAAAATAATTCATTTGCTATATTAGTACTTTTAGACTTTTCTAAAGCATTTGATAGCGTGAATCATATCCACTTGCTCCAAAAATTATATTTGTATTATAAATTTTCAACGTCTGCTATTTTGTTTATTCATTCTTATTTGAGCAATCGTAAACATTTCGTTAAGCATGGTGATGATGTTTCTGGCACTTGTGAAGTGGTTACTGGGGTGCCTCAAGGTTCCATATTAGGTCCTTTACTTTTTTCTATTTATATTAATGGTTTGCCTTGGCATATCCAGAATTGTCGATTTCATCTTTATGCTGATGATTTGCAACTATATATAGGTGGTGATATTTCAGAATTAGATATGATTGTCAAGTACCTTAATGATGATTTGAGGAATATATCGTTATGGGCTAAAAATAATTCGCTTGCTATTAACCCCAGCAAAAGTAAAGCATTATTTCTATCTAGAAACCACTCTCACAATATTGAACCTGTGTTACGTCTGGACAATGATATCATCTCATTTGTGCCAACGGTAAACAACTTGGGACTTATTTTGAATTCAAAACTTACTTGGAATGACCACATAAGCTCCTTATGTCGGCGGGTTAATTACAGCTTATATTCGCTTCGATTAATAAAAAAATTTTGTCCAATTAAATTACGTATATATCTGCTTAAAAGTTTGATTTTACCCATTTTCTCATATTGTGATGTGATATTTTATAATAGTGATAGTTCCTCAAAGCGTTTACTTGAGGTAACGTTTAATAATTGTATCCGGTATGTTTATGACCTTAAGAAATTTGATCATATCACCGAATTTAAAGATTCCATTATTGGATGTGACTTGTTTAAATTTTACTGTTACAGAACTGCAGTTTTCATTTTCCGTGTTATTAAATCAGGTATCCCGTTGTATTTGCATGATAAATTAAATTTTGCATTGTCATTGCGTACAAGAAACATCAGCTTGCCTGTGAGTAGGACCAATATTTATAACAACTCCTGTTTAATGAACATGATTGTCACTTGGAACAGCTTGCCTCTAGAACTGAAAAATATCAGTTCTATTGAAAGTTTTAAAAAAAAATCATTTAAGTTTATAACTCAAAATTAAAATTTTGATTATTTATTGTATATTTTGTACATATACATATATCTAATTTTTGTTAATTTTTTATTTATGTTAATTATTGTTCATATTCTATATTGTTTTGTTTTATGTTATTATTGTAATATGCACGATTGTAAAAAAGTTAATACTTATACTTCGTTAATAAAAAATCTATTATTATTATTATTATTATTACGACGAAACCGGATATTTACGATGGAAATGTGATTCCAGAACGATTTTTAGATAAAGTTCTGGAATATGGCGAAATTGAATGGAACTCGGCATTTCTTACCTGAAAAAGATTTCTCGAATGAATTTTTAATGGAGTTCTGGAATATGGCTAAGCAGGATGGAACTCGGTCATTTCTTTACCGATTACTATGAAACCTGACATTTACGATTGAAATGGGATTCTAGGAAGATTTGTTGATAAAATTCTAGAGTATGGCTAAGTGGGATCGAACCAAACTTTTTATCAATTCTACCGACATTTACGATGCAAACGGAATTGTAGAATGATTTTTAGATGAAGTTCTGGAATACGGCTAAGAAAGATGGAAATCTGTTATTTCTTTACTGATTACGACGAAACCCGACATTTACGATGGAAATGTGATTCTAGAACAATTTTTAGATAAAGTTCTGGAATATGGCGAAATTGAATGGAACTCGGCCTTTCTTACCCGATAATGATGAAATCCGACATGTTTGATTGAAAAAGATTTCTTGAATGATTTTTTGATGGAGTTCTGGAATATGGCCAAGCAGGATGGAACTCAGCCATTTCTTTACCGATTACTATGAAACCCAACATTTACGATTGAAATGGGATTCTAGGAAGATTTGTTGGTAAAATTCTAGAGTATGGCTAAGTGGGATCGAACCCAACTTTTTATCAATTCTACCGACATTTACGATGGAAATGGAATTGTAGAATAATTTTTAGATGAAGTTCTGGAATACGGCTAAGAAAGATGGAAATCTGTTATTTCTTTACTGATTACGACGAAACCCGACATTTACGATGGAAATGTGATTCTAGAACGATTTTTAGATCAAGATCTGGAATATGGCGAAATTGAACGGAACTCGGCTTTTCTTACCCGATAATGATGAAGCCGACATGTTTGATTGAAAAAGATTTCTCGAATGATTTTTTGATGGAGTTCTGGAATATGGCCAAGCATTTCATTACCGATTACTATGAAACCCGACATTAACGATTGAAATGGGATTCTAGGAAGATTTGTTGATAAAATTCTAGAGTATGGCTAAGTGGGATCGAAACCAACTTTTTATCAATTCTACCGACATTTACGATGGAAATGGAATTGTAGAATGATTTTTAGATGAAGTTCTAGAATACGGCTAAGAAAGATGGAAATCTGTTATTTATTTACTGATTACGACGAAACCGGATATTTACGATGGAAATGTGATTCCAAAACGATTTTTAGATAAAGTTCTGGAATATGGCGAAATTGAATGGAAATCGGCTTTTCTTACCTGAAAAAGATTTCTCGAATGATTTTTTAATGGAATTCTGAAATATGGCCAAGCAGGATGGAACTCGGTCATTTCTTTACCGATTACTATGAAACCCGACATTTACGATGGAAATGGGATTCTAGGAACATTTGTTGATAAAATTCTTGAGTATGGCTAAGTGGAATCGAACCAAAATTTTTATCAATTCTACCGACATTTACCATGGAAATGGAATTGTAGAATGATTTTTAGATGAAGTTCTGGAATACGGCTGCAGCAGGATGAAACTCGGCCATTTCTTTACCGACTATTATGAAACCCAACATTTATGATGGAAATGGGATTCTAGGAAGATTTGTTGATAAAATTCTAGAGTATGGCTAAGTGGGATCGAACCCAACTTTTTATCAATTCTATCGACATTTACGATGGAAATGGAATTGTAGAATAATTTTTATATGAAGTTCTAGAATACGGCTAAGAAAGATGGAAATCTGTTATTTCTTTACTGATTACGACGAAACCCGATATTTAGGATGGAAATGCGATTCTAGAACGATTTTTAGATAAAGTTCTGGAATATGGCGAAATTGAATGGAACTCGGCCTTTCTTACCCGATAATAATGAAATCCGAAATGTTTGATTGAAAAAGATTTCTCGAATGATTTTTTAATGGAGTTCTGGAACATGGCCAAGCAGGATGGAACTCGGCCATTTTTTTACCGATTACTATGAAACCCAACATTTACGATTGAAATGGGATTCTAGGAAGATTTGTTGATAAAATTGTAGAATGTGGCTAAGTGAGATCGAACCCAACTTTTTATCAATTCTACCGACATTTACGATGGAAATGGAATTGTAGAATGATTTTTAGATGAAGTTCTGGAATACGGCTAAGAAATTTGGAAATCTGTTATTTTTTTACTGATTACGACGAAACCCGACATTTACGATGGAAATTTGATTCTAGAACGATTTTTAGATAAAGTTCTGGAATATGGCTAAATTGAATGGAACTCGGCTTTTCTTACCTGATAATGATGAAATAATCCGACATGTTTGATTGAAAAAGATTGCTCGATTGATTTTTTGATTAAGTTCTGCAATATGGCCAAGTAGGATTGAACTCAACTATTTCTTTACCGATTAAGATGAAACCCGACATTTACAATGGAAGTGGCATTCTAGAATGATTTTTAGATGGAGTTCTGGATTATAGCCAAGTAGGATATAACTCAACTATTTCTTTACCGATTTCGATGGAAATTGGATTCTAGAATGATTTTTAGATGGTGTTCTGGATATGGCCAAGTAGGATGGAACATCGCAGTTTCTTTACCGCTTACGTTGAAATCCGAAATTTATGTTGGAATTGGGATTCTAGAATGATTTTTAAGTGAAAAAAAAAAAAAAAAAACACTAAGTAAATAAATTTACCTCGTTTTTTTTTCGTCGTTTTACAAAAAAATATTTAATTAAAATGTTTTAGAAACACATTTTTTTCTTTGTTTAAAATTTAAAATTTTATTAAATCCACACACACTAAACACATGCAGAACATTTTTTAAATATTCATTATTGTGTACAATACAAAACATTTGTAAAGTTCGCTCAAGTTATGTGTGCGTTTGATAACTTTATTTGACATTTGTTGTGTTCCTTTTGTTAAAAAAATTGTTTTTTCGTTTTTTACGTTCTAAAAACAACAAACCATACGTGTTTTTTTGTAAGAAAATTTAAAAATTATTTAAAAAAAAAAAAATGGAAATTCGTAAAATAATTAAAGAAAACAAAAAAAAATAAACTTCCTTTGAAATTAAAAAAATTATTGAAAGAAATGTCGTTTTAATTAATTTGTGGAGAATTGTATTGGGATTTGTTGTGTTTTGATGTTGGTTTGAGTCTTGGCTATATTTTTTATGTGTGAACAGTGCTGTCGAAGTGAGTATGGTCGTCTATTTTTATATCGGTAGTTAGTGTGTTGGATTATACTAGTTTGAGATTTTTATTGTTTTAAATTGACATTAATAGGTAAAAATAGTTGCGACAGAATCGCATACATATGCCATGGTTTTGAATAACCAAAATTTCTCGCAAAAGGCACAGTAACACTCTCAAAAGAGTTGAAGAAAACAAAAGCAACAGGTAAGAAAATTATAAGGCTTTCTATTATTTCTTACTGTTTAAGTATTTCCTATTGCAGGGGCCCTATTATGAAATTTTCGATAGCGTTTTTTTTTCGATAGTATCGAAAATGAGCTATCATGAAATTTTTCGATAGTGTATTTTTTCGATAGTATCGAAAATGAGCTATTACAAAATTTTTCGATTTCGATTTTTTTTCGATATTATCGAAAATGAGCTATCACGAAATTTTTCGATAGTATTTTTTTTCGATAATATCGAAAATTTTCGACTGCTCTTGAGGTGACGACCATATTATTTCATTAAGGTAGTTTAATAGAATTAAATTGCAATATTTAATAAATAAAAATATTTTTTTCAAAAATGTGAGTTTCAAATAAATTTTTATTTTATATTAATATTATATTTGTGTTTTCGATCATCTGCATCCCATAAGCAATTTTGCAAGACACTAGCGCCTTTCGCAGCATATCAGTCACTCTAGTGAGAGCCCCCATTTCGGTTTACTCACCCTTTTGATCACATTTAATCTGCTCTTATAATTATCAGATAATTTTTTTATGTGCACCTTAAAACTCAATCGATTGTCGATCCAGATTCCCAAATGCCTAGTCAAACATGAATACTTAATTGTCTCATCATAGTGTAGATTGGCTCATCAATTCTTTGTTTCGTTCTAAATGCCATACTATTACATTTCCTCGAATTCACATGCAGCTTTAAATCAGTCAAATATTGTGTTACCTGAAGCACACATTCATGACTCGATTTAGGGCCTCGCCAATAGTTTTGCCTTTGCCGATTAGAACAAAATCATCTGCAAATTGCAAGATAACTTTGTTCGTCGAATTATACCTATGTATCGAGGTAGTATACAGATTGAAAAGAGTCGGAGAAATATTGTTCCCCTTGGAGCCCAATGTTCACCGCTCCGTTAACACCCAATCGTTACTATTACCTAAATTATTCTGAACATTTGTCATCATTTGTAAGAATTGATTTACAGAATTTTTTTCTTTCCTTATTTTGCCTCTCACTCTATTAAATTTATTCCATATATCTTTAGTTGTGTTCTATATGCCATTTCTGACCCATAGTTCCGCCAATTTCTCCGTTTTGCTCTACGGATAGCCTTTTTCAATTTTTCATTTACCCATTCATAAATTAGTCTACAATCACGACAAATACATCTGTTAAATTCCCGCTAAGCTATTCGTTTTCTTCCATACCAATACTGAATCTCATTATTCCACCAACCGTTTAATTTCATTCGCTCTTATTTCAACACTGCACATTTCATTCACTCTCTTTCTCTCTGTTTCTTACTATTCAGCAACACCTTTTTCGCAATAGCTACATTTACACCACCTAAAAACACGATTTGATCATAAAATGATCACAAACTAAATTCTCATTTGTTACGTTGCAAGTGACTTGGGCCGCCACCCGCCAGTCCGGTAGACACTAAAGTGATGTCTGTCACACTAGTTGTGGCACCAACATACACTTCCATCGTTCAGAATCACTAGATCGGAATCCAGAACGAGGTGAGCCAAAACGTTTCCCCAAGCATCATAACCGCAAACATGCAAATGTCCATTCATGCCAACCCACCCCTTCCCCCACCCCCTCCCCGAATAATCATGTCACTTTTCCCACGTATTCAGTCAAACAATTTGTTAAAATCCCTCAGCCCTTTCTCTCTATCACTCGCAGTTTTAATTGGAGTTGCATATACACTTACAATTAGCATTGTAAGTAATTCGCTCCATGGTTTTTATTTTGATTATTGCCTTATTCATTTGGAAAGTGGGGCATTTCTGATCAAATGTGGTATGCTCGCTTTTACAATTCAGGCACTACTTAATTGGTTCGCAAAGTATTTTCTCATGCACATTGGGTATACATACAATTAGCACATTTAGGGCATACCGATACTCTCTCGCATCTTGCTTTGTTATGACTATATATATAATTTGGGAAATATGTACGTACTTTAAATCTCAGGAATCCAGCATTTATGAACTCTGGTAACTCAGTCATATTGAAGAGAAGGTAAGATTATGAAGTGGGGTGTCTTTCAGCTTATTCTCTACTTTTCGTTTTATACGCACCACTTTGATCACCTTTTGGCTCTCCAGTTCACTGGTGAATTCTTCTTCGTTTACCCCATCATTAAGTCGCGACTGTATATAACATCTTTGCATAACTCTACCTTTTTTAAAGGCATTTCTGCCAATTTTATAGCCCTCATCAACCTTTCTCTATGAGAAACGGTGATACTACATTGAAGCTCTTTTGTGCATCGTCAGTCTTTTTTGATCACAAAATATTTTTACACCGCTATATTGTCCTCGAAGAACTGTTTACGCCTTTTATATTTATTTTCATCAAGTTTTGCAAATCTCCTCGCGTCTACGAAATCTTCTGCTCTGACTCTAGTCCATTGCGCTAACAACTTACCCGTCATCTATTTATTAAATTGCACTAAACTTATTTGTTTTATTCGATGATGAATACAAAAAAAAAGATTGTGTCTGGTCTTTTTTTGGAATCGAACTCGAAACCCACTGCACTATAATCCAGAACGCTATCAGTTCAGCCAATAACTTTTATATTGCACGACATTCAAATTTTTAACAAACATGACAAATTGTTAAACAAAAATCTGTGTTATTATTGCATAAGGGAATAAATCATTTTGCTAACATTTCAAGAGTAGTTAGAGAGTAAAATATTTGTGTGATAAAAATATTAATTTACCTATGACGCTAACTTTTCAGGACAATCATACAGTCATTAGTCAACGCCTGTATAAAGTTTGCATTTAATCGGTTTATCAAATTGGTTTTTCGGTTGCATTAAATAATAGCATGACGTCGTAATTTCGAGCGATTTAAATGCTTGAACCACTATAGCGAGAGAATGTTCATGATGTTCATCCGATCGGGGATCCGATGGTGTCAAATTACAGTATGTACAGTCCATCATTATTCTCACTGCGTATAAACGTTATCACGCAAAATACCTACGGCCGTGCACGGAGGCCATGAAGTAAGGAGTAACCGTTATGCCGTGCCTAATTGCAACAGGGACGCATAAACTCGATATAATGATGATTGGAAAAGCCAAGAATCCTCGATGTTTTAAAGATGTCGAAATATTGTTGAATTACAAGTTATCTAAAAATGTTTGGGGCACATTTTTGTGCTCTTCAAGGAGTGGTACAAGTACAATGAACTTTTTATCCTTTAAGTTTCTCGTCACTTGGAAGCTAAAGGATTACCAGAAAAAGCGATATTATTGGTAGATAATGCCATCGGCCATAACACAGCAAACATTTTTTCCAATATTGAAAACTTCAAGGGTATCAAGGGTTGCAGCCGCTTTACCAAAACATCATAAAATTCCTTAAACAGCGGTACCGAAAGCATCTTTTAGCAATTGGTCGCGGCCCAAGTAGCAATGGAAATAATGATATGATTTCTGCACTTAAAAAGCCCGGAATGAACTCCCGCAGTTAGTTGTCAGCAATTCATTTAAACATCTGTTTTCACCGATTGACGAAATTGTATTATACATACCGACGCATTATTTTACGAAAGAGGATAATATCCCTCACAATTTAATTGTAAACGAAAATAATTTAACGGGGAACGAAATAACGGACTGCAACGAGGGAAACGTGGCTTTTGAAATGGAAGAAAATAATAGATAAGAAGCTCCAATGGAAGATGAAAGCACAAACTTCAACATCAATAATGTTATTGATTCATGCAACGTCGCGGTAGAATGGGCAGAGGAAAACAATCTTCCGAGCAACGAACGATGTGATCTAATCTTAACAAATAAATCGGTTTAATTATTTCTAAATCGTAAATCTGATCTTTAATTAAATTTGGACTTTAATTAAACATTTTTTCAGAATTGGATCGGAATGCCTTTTTAAGCAACTGTGAATTATGTATGGGCTATATTACACGTACATAGTTTTGCCTAAATTGGAAAATATATGTGGAATTGAATCGAGTCCTTTGTGGCGAGATACGGATGGCTTATATAATATAAAGAACGACACTTTTAGAAAAATTATTGTATTTTGGAAAACGGGTTTTAGCGGGACAAATTTGTAATTGTGATGAAACCAGTCTCACATATAAAAGCTTCCATTACAAAACTAATGTTGCCAATTTCGAAAAACTGCTGCCGAAAGAAAAGCAATGACGCAAAGAGTAACGCTTATGCCGGGTATAAAAGCTATAAGCCTTTATGTATAAACTAAAGTCGATAAAAATCGGGAAAGCAAAATCCTCTCGTTGCTTTAAAAATAAATAGCACTCGATTATAAATATTCCAAAAAATTTAGGTGTGGCCAATAAACGACTTACTTTCACCAAAAGAGAATTTTTAGAATTTTTTTTTTTTTAAATTTTTGGAAACATTTTGTATTAGGTAGTTTTTTGTAAACCTAGTACTTTTTAAGATATTTGAAAAATAAATTTTATGGACCAAGGGAGTGGCCACTTCCGGTTACCCAATTTGGAGTGAAATTCACTGGGACCTCCCAATTTATCAAAAAAGCTTAAATCTAAAGTTTCAGTACGATTGGGTAAACCAACTGGGTTGTAGAGAAGACACAGATTGACAGACTGACAGACTGACAGACTGACAGACTGACAGACTGACAGACTGACAGACTGACAGATTAACAGACTGACAGACTGACAGACTGACAAACTGATAGACTGACAGACTGACAGACTGATAGACTGACAGACTGACAGACTGACAGACTGACAGACTGACATGACAGACTGACAGACTGACAGACTGACAGACTGACAGACTGACAGACTGACAGACTGACAGACTGACAGACTTACAGACTGACAGACTGACAGACTGACAGACTGACAGACTGACAGACTGACAGACTGACAGACTGACAGACTGACAGACTGACAGACTGACAGACTGACAGACAGACATCATTTCGAAACCCACTTTTTCGGACTCAGGGGACCTCAAAACTGATAAATCTCTAAAAATCTCAAGGTACAAAATTTTCATGATTACTATTTTACTAGAGTAAAATAAAGTAAAACAAGTGGCAGCCAAGTCTACTTAACGGAATGGCACAAGCAAGTATTTATTCCACAAGTAGATTTACTAGAGTCGTACCGAGCCTAACAAGTTAGGAACCCAGATTAATTGAATGTTGAAATGTTCACATATCTTATTAATAAATGACTGACAACTCAGCACCACCCATGATGCCAAAGAGACTGATTTCAGCCACCTGATTGGTGCCTGACTGTCCATTTAGATTGCGATATTACCTGAGGATACCACATTATGCTTCAACCATGTCAGGACCCCTTGAATCGCTGTTTCTTTAGCTTGGCACACGCTGCAGTAATCAAGGCGATTAATAGAAAGGTTCACTTTTAGTTAATCAAAGAATACTACAGCTCCCACTTTGTCGTCTAGCCTGAAGCTGTCCGTGAAGAATTGCCAAGCTTTGGTTTCCGATATCGATCCATGCCTCTAGGATTCCCTTGAAGGGAACATGGTCCGAAATCGCTTCTCGCTCCCCGTGTAGGGTAGGTATAATGTATTCGACATTCGCCAGCTCATTTTTCAACGATCTGACAATATTCTAGGGTCCCTTATTAAGATATTTTCACTGAGAGACGGCTGCAAGTCGCGCATCCTTATTTGCCGTTATCTGTTTGCCAAAAATGTCGACCCCTAAGGCACATGTTGGTGTTGACCTCAATGCGTCGCTTACAAGCTTACAGGCGGTTCTTTGCACCCTTTCTATTCTTTTTCTATAAGTTACTTTGTCCAGAGCTGGCTACCACACACGCAATCCACACAGGTCTCACTACGGCGATGTAGAGCTAGCATACCAGCTCCGGCTTCAGACCGCATCTGTTACCAATAGCGTTCCTACAGGAGTACATATTTATAGAAGCTGTGTTTACTCTATCCAAAATGTTGGACCTCCAACTAAGCTTATTGTCCAAGATAACGCCCACATATCTTGCTCTGTCAGTAAAAGATTTAAGACGGGAGGAACAACTCCCGTGATTTTGTATTTCTTAGTAAAGAATACCGGCTTGTCTTGGACGGATTACTTCCCAGTTCATATATGCTAGCCCATTTCGTAACGATTGTGAGCGCATTCTGTATTACGTCCACAATCGTGCACAGGAATTTCCCTGGAACAACTATAGATATAACTATATATCTCTCTCTAGCTTCAGTACTAACCCATTGACCACAACGTTCCAGAGAAGAGGGGACAGGACTTTCCCTGCTTACAGGAAAGTGCATTTCCAAAAATGACAATCCCTCCCTGATTACCACTACTTTCATATTATTAAAGGCACCCTCTATTTTCAGGAAGACTACCAAACAGAACTGTTTCGACTGAATCGGTTTCTCAATCGTACGTACCAAGGCGTGCAGAGCTGTGTCCCCAGATTTACTCGATGTTATTTTCCCTCTAATGTACAAGTGTACATCCAACAGTCTTTCCAAGGTTTTCAAAAGAAAGGATGATACAGTTATTGGTCTTAGGTCCTTAGGATAGTCATGTGAGTTTTTCCCAGGTTTCGGAATAAAGACCACATTTACCTCCGTCCAGTACCTAGGGATATAAATCAGCTTAAACACCCTTAGATTATTGGGTTCCAGATAAGGAAGAATAATTATATCCACTGGTATAATCTGGTTCGGACCAGCCGATTTAACTGGTTTAAAACCTTTTACTGCCCGTAGAATCCGTTTCCTGATTACGATTTTCTCTGTGCACGAAGTGGAAAGTTCTATGGGAAGTGGGTCTCGAAGAGAAGCTCCAAAGACTCTCTGCTAGAAGATCATAAAAAACTGAACTTGTTGTACTTTTGAAGAAAATCTTCCTAAGGCGAGAGGCTTCGGAGACCTCTTCCATTTTATCACAGAAGAGTCTCCAGGACCTCCTTTGTACCTTCCTTAATTCTCTCTTATAAATTCTAAGTTCCTCCTTATAGCAATCCCAATCCTGAGCCTCCCTTGTACTTTTGGCTCTATTCGAGGCTGTCCTATACGATAGGTCCTCAGTTCCCTGGGCCACCATTTGGATTTTTGCTTTCCCTAGGCTTAGCCAATCGGCAAGCAGTACTAAGGGACGGGTTGCATGCACCTGTGACGCTATCCACCGGTCCTCCAGTTCATCTACATTCATCGGGGTCTCCGGGGCCCTCGACAGAAAAAAACTCCCCATATTTGCTCCAGTTGGTCCTTCTAAAGTTCCTGACGGCTTTTCGGGTAGCATGATGAACATCAAGGCTATAGCATTTATCAAATAATGAAAAAGTAACTCACCTCTTTCGTTGATGTCCGTGCTTCTCCAGATAGTGTGATGCTCATTAGCATCAAATCCTAGTACCAAACCGATCTTCATTTGTTCCGCTTCAAAGATCAGCTCCTCCATGTTATCTGGTGGAACCTCCTTTTCTCGGTTCATGTAGGCTAAAACCAGCCAGAATCTGAGAGTGCCTACTTCCAGGCTGACTGCAGTTGTGTCACCATTGCTGTATGAGACAATCTAGGAAAAGATTTAAATTATTTTTCTCAAGTGTACAAGATTTATTCTTCCCAGACTTACTAGAGGATATAATATTCCACTCCTTGCTTCTGAGGCCATAGATCATATTATTGTTAATTTAAGATTCTTGGATTAGTACCACGTCCTCACCCGAACTTGTCAGTCTGAGGAGTATAGCTGCCGAAGAAACCTTAGAGTGATGAAGGTTAATTCGAGTTATACTAAGCATAACCATTACATCTTTACTTACATTAAGTAGTGGTCTTGGGAGGGCCCTCTCGTCGGCCCTCGCTGTCAACACCCTCCTCATTCGGTTGACCAGCTCCTTCGCTCATGTCCCCTCCTTTCCCTCCAGATGAGTAAGCCCTAGCTGCTTCCCTCAGCCTCTCCCACCCCGCTGCTGGTAGCCCCTTCAGGTCAAGCCATTCTCCGTTTAGCATCCCGTAAGCGCTTCCGCCTCATCCTTCTTGTTCTCGTCGTTATTTCCAAGAGGAATAGGAACTCCTTATTTATTACCATAATAGATGTGGTGGCCTCCGTGGTGGCCATCCACGTGCTGCATAGTTTTGGCAGCTACATATGTATATCGAATCTAATATGCATGTGATCGGATAAAGAGGCCTCTTTAGAGGCTGCACAGTTCGTCTTCAATAAAATTGAATTTTCTCTTTAGTGTTTTAAAATTGAAATAATACATTGAGAAATTTTGATCTTAAGATTTTTCGCTATCGAATTTTTGTCATCGAAATTTTCGAGGTTTTTCGGGATTTTTTATGAATTTATTTACAACACGTTGGTGTGCTTGAAAGATCTTTCAAACTTCGAACCGATTTTTCGAGGGTATTGAAGTTTCGAAAGAATTTTCTAAATTTTCGAAGTTAATAGATTTTCGAAATTAATCGAAATTATTTGAATATAGAGCGATTCAATAACTCTTCCATATTTCTCGATATTTTTGAGGTTTCAAGATTTTTAAGAATAATTAAGCCTCAAATAAAAGTCGCAAACCGCAATATGTATTAGGAAGAGATGTTACAGCTCAGCCAAATATACCTTGAGATTGTGTGTGACGTACAGGTATAGTACATTCTCAATAGAATGCGGCACGATTTTATAAAATATGAGAATACCCCTGGACCACATGGAGCTATACACAAAAATTGCCGTTACTAATGCTGAATAATTAGCATATGCCACATTTAGAAAATTAAGTATTTATAAATCGAATAAAATCGTTTCAAGTTATACTTCAGTTTTAAATTTTATCACTAACAGCCATCATCGAATTCGATTAGTCCCGTCAAAACAAATTTATCGAAATCAAATTGAAATCATGAAGCTGAAGTTGATCGTAGCTACTTATTTGCTCTGTATTATTTGCGGTATTGATGCTGTCAAAATGGTTTATAACCCACAGACCGTTGAGACTGATAAAGTCGCGTCAAACAGAGCGGAACTAGTGAGTATAATATTGCAAGGAGACATTGACATTTTTAGATGTTTAACATTTCTCCGATTATTGTTTTATAGATTTATGAAACATGTTCGAAAAATTGCCAACCACTCACCGTTTGTTTCAACCTGTGCGTTAATGAGGAGCTGACCGTTGCTGTAAGCAACAGTAGGATGAAAGCTTTGGCCGTTTAGATCGATTTTGCTTATAAGTGTTTGAAATTGTGCAGAAGAATACTTAAATAAAGCTTATTCCAAAAACTTTAAGACGTTTGCGAATTATATTGATGTAAAGAACCTCACAACCTCTAGGTTAATAATTTCTGGTGAAATTAGGGGACCATGTACCTTCATATTTGTAATGAATTATTCGAGTTACGCATCGTCATGCATTCATTAATGATCTTGCGGTTGCTATGTAGAGTATAGATTGATACAGTTACGGTATGCAAAATGGATTCATCGATTGTACTCAGATTCGATGAAACGAATTAAAAATGAACTCATTTTTATTATTGCATTGCATAATTTGAGGCACATTTCAAATTTTATTATTGTATTGATTTAGGTGCTCTGATAGAATTGTAGCAATATCAATGAAGCACATTGCTTATATTTCTGCCAATCCTGAAGAAAAGAGTGATTTGACTTACGAGGAAAATTATTCTACCGCAATTTCCTCCGTAAATAATTTGATTCGATCAAAAAATCTTATCGTAAATTTTCACAACCACTATACATGAATCACCCAATCCTAATGCTGTTCAAAAATTCCAGTACCTGAAAGGATTCGTCGGGGATAGCTGCTTTGTTACTCCGACACATACATAACTGTCACTGAGTGAGATTACATTGGCGCCCTTAACAAGCTGATATGTACGAACGTTCGACGAACAGCCATCGATCAACAATTCCAATGCAAACAACATTAAACGTTTACTGAATACTTCCAGAGACATCCATGGCTAAATTACATCCTCATGTAGAAGTTGGACGAAAAATCGGAGAGACTTTGAGCATTAAGCAGACATTGGTAATCCAAATTTTTTCGAGTTTCTCAAATTTTTAATTCGTTCATTGCATCGAAGCGAGTTATTCCTAAAAGTGAAGTAAGAAGTCACGTCTCTTCGGTTGAATAAGAAGCAATAGAATGTAACAACACGACGCAATCAGTCAGCAAATTTCAATGGACAATGAACTTGGACAAAGGGCACTGCATATTTCATTGTAAAGATTTTAATTCTTTAAATGAGAAGCAATCATCCTATATTGAAGTGTCTATCAAAACGCAGTTTCCAAAAATGTTGCAAAAAGTATAACACTTCGTCAACACCTAACCAGCTAGTTTACTTGTCAACCTAGTCAAATATTGAAAATTCTGGAAGTTAGAGTGTCTAGGCTAAGATCGAAAGATTCTCTCGACTAGAGGAATCCTTTTGCGAAAATCATTTCACCAAATATCTGCAGAGGGACTCAGAAAGTCGATTCGTCACTGAATTAGGCAACTCGTTAGCCTCTGCAATACAAAGATTTCGAGGAATAAAACGCCGCTTTATTCGTGATCCAATTTTCGCAAAATTGAATTCATGACCGAATATCAAGAACCCAAGAGATTTATCCGCCAAAGCCATCAGAAAAAGATGTTTAGTTACCATGCATTAAAACTTTTAGCTCAACCAGTAAGATGAGAGTTGTATGCCACACATTTCCCTGAATGATTGTTTGGCGCTTTGTTTAACGGTTCAATCAAGTTTTTATACAATCATTTTGCGACTCAGGGAGCATAAGGTGGCATTTTCTGCTGATGTGGAAAAGATGTACCGCTAGGTGTGTGTATCTCTATTTATCACTCTAATCACCCTAAACCCATTCGACATTCCCGATAATATATACGTAAACAATCTTTTGACCCAGGCGGATGAGGAGGGCCAAGCAATAAAACTAATAGGAAGCGAAAATGTAACAGTGAGAACCTATGTAAAGGAATATGAAGACTGTGCAATTTTTCAGGATATCCAATATTCCGTTGACAGACGTCACCAACTGTCACAAATTCTACTATTTATATACTGTCACATATGATGCCAACAGCGCCACTTGCCTCCACGGAACGCGAAATACCCAAGAAAATAGATATTACGTAACGACATAATCGTTACATCGTTGGAACGTCCCACACCCAGATATAGTCTCATAAGCCAGCTCAAATTTCTCAAGTAAAGTTGTTCCCTTCAAGTTCGTATATACTTAGCGTGATATGTGCCCAATAATTTATCTGATGGATCGTGCAGATTATATAAGCAACGTTTCCAACTCTGGTGGTTATAATAGCTGGTGTGAATTTTGAAGTAAATTTCGAGTTGAATTGTCTAGGTGCTGTACTTTTAGTATAGGTTAGGTAAGGTTAGGTTTGGGTGGCAGTCCACTAGGACCAGACATAAACACAAAAATGGTCCGTAGCCATGCCACAATAATTTTTTCCTCCAACTCATTGGAACCATTTTGAGCTGTTAACAAAGCGCTTGATACTCCTGACGCCCATCCTACAGCGGTCCGTCAGGTCCTTGAAGAAGAGTGCCCCTAGAAACTTTAGTCTGTTTCGTGCCAGATGAGCGGAGGTGCAAAGAAGATGAAGTTCTGTCTCTTCCTCCTCTTCATCCTCGCAACTACGACAGTAGTCATGTGAGAAGACACCAAGTCTACTAACATGCCTCCCTATGAGACAGTGCCCCGTAATCACTCCAACAACCACACTGATCTGACTTCGCTGAAGTGAGATCAGCTGTTCGGATCTCGCCAAGTTCAACTTTGGCCAGACCTGCCGAGTTATTACGCATGAGGTGATACTTGACCATCTGTCATTCGTCAACTTGCTAGCTTCTTCCTGAAGCAGCAGTTTGCATACCGCAAGAAGCATTTCAATATCCTATAACACCCGTGTTGTTATTTTTATGGTGTTATATTTAAAGAGTCCGGATGCAAAATAATTGAGTGCACGATAACTTTATGTACGACGTGCAAGTAGCACGCCGGCTTTATATTTACAATATTATTTGTATGAACTATTTTTATACAATTTTAACTTAATTTTACGAACACAATTTTTGTTATCACTACACTAATCACCACGCATTTATATTTTTGTTCGCGACGCGACACGCGCGATTATATATTGTTAGCGTTTTTATTTTATTATAAATTTCTAAAAAGATGGCAGCGTAACTTTGCTACGTACTACTTGAAAGTTGCAAAAACGATTGATTTGTACAAAAAACCAAATCATATATATTCGGTGTACCGAGCGCATGAATTTTTGACAACGATGAACTAAAAGCGGAGAAGAAGATGAAAATGGTTTTGCTTGTTTTATGTGCACTGCAGTATAAATTTGATATATGAATTATGTGTTGTTTGTTGGTTGAACAAGGTGCGTTCATGTGAATGAGTGTGGATATGAATGCGCGAATTGTGGCGATGAACGGGTGATGAATATTTATGATTGAATTGAATTGTGTGATTACATAATTGAATTGAATTGTGAGTGAGTCGCTACAATCCTTTCTACTTTCTGAGAAGTGGTCCGTTGCACGAAGTCGAGCCAGTTCATCGGCGTTTATATTCCCTGTACTTATGAAATGTCCTGGCACCCATGTAGATGTAGAACTGACCTGCCATCTCGTTAAGAGATGAGAGACAGTTCTGGACTACTTTCGACGTGAGGTGGTGTGATTGAAGCGCTTTAATGGCAGCCTGACTGTCCATGTATATGCGAATATCACAAACCAATATTACATTATACCTCAACCAGTCTACGACTTCCTTTATGGCAGTTACTTCAGCTTGAAAAATGCTTCAGTAGTCAGGGAGACGGAAGGAGAGATTTAATATAAGTTCCTCGTAGAACACTCCAGCCCCGACTTTCCCGTCCCATTTTGAACCATCAGTGAAGAAGTTTATAACTCCTGGTTCCAAAACTGCACCCATCAACCAGTCCTTCCTGGATGGGATCCTAGTCCGAAACTTTGTGTCAAAAGATAGTGACGGGACAGTATATTCGGTGGTCTGGTACGCCAGGGTTATAGCCCCTGGAAGCACATTGTTAAAGGCCCGATCAATATCCAAGAAGGTTACCATTGCGTAGTCTCTATATTCGAAAGATTTTGCAATGAAATATATGTATAAGAGAATGAAGAGCAGTCTCTACAGTTCTCCCCTTGCAATAGGCATGTTGAGATTTAGATAAATTTTCCGACACAATGTGACATAGTTCTAGGCTGCCTTTAAAAATTACCTCTAACCAGGAAATTGTTAGATCCGTAGTTTGTTGAATATCCGCAGGGATAATACCATCGAGTCCAGGCGACTTATATGATTTAAAACTGTTTATCGCCCACAGGATCTTTTTTCTGCTAATAATTTGGCCTATGATGCTACTTGCCCTTTTACCTACTGATGTGTTAGCTACAGATTCGGAACAACCAGGAAAATGAGTCTCCATCAGAAGTTCCAGCGATTCCGCACTATTAGTGGTTCATATCCCATCTGGCCGTTGAAGATAACTTCAGATGGAAGGAACAATTGCTAGTACTTTGCCTAGCCCAGACATCTCCGAAAACTCCTGAATTTTGCCACAATATAGTCTCCAAGAGCTCTTCTTAGCACTTCTCAATTGATATTTGTAAATTTTGAGGACTTCATTATAGGAGTCCCAGTCCACAGTAGCTTTTGTTTTCCGTGCTGTGGGGCCAAGATTTACCCCTAGGCCTGCTAAGGGGACTAGAGTCCAGCATCGCTTCATTAAAACTCCTAGACAACTCGTCCACCAAGCCATCGAGCTCTTGCTCAGTTTTTGGAGGTTTTGGCACCGGAACTGGTAGTGAATTTTCCATAATAGTTCTAAAGGTATCCCAGTTGGTTTTTCTCCTGTTTCTGTAGATTGAACGTTTTGGAGAAGTCAGGTTTATTTCAAATTGAAGATAACAATGATCAGAAAAGGAGTGGTCCTCCGACACTATCCAGTTTAATAGAATAATCGTCAAAAAGCTTGAGACAAGAGTAATATCCAATACCTCCTGTCTATTACTAGTTATAAAAGTCGGCTTATTGCCTATGTTACATATATGAAGGTTAGTACTTAAAATGTAATCAAGGAGAAGCTCACCTCATTCATTTGTGTCCGTACTTCCCCAGATCGTGTGATGAGCATTTGCATCACTTTGAGTATAAGTCCGAACAAATATATGTTGTCCAATGGTTAATTAGCGTTGTGCTACTCTCGAATTTAAGCTCAAGTTGGTATTTGGATTCATGAGTAATCATGTGCTGCCCTTGGACTAAATAATGAGGTGAACAAGTAGTAGCTGAATGCACGACGTCTCTAAGCGTTGAAGCGATTTGGTCTAAATCCAGGTCGCAATTTACATGGTTACAGGCACAACATTAAATAGTCTTTTACGATGTTCGATATTAAATTTGTACCACTATAATTTAAGGCTCCATCTAGCTAAACGCCCCAATAAATCAGGCATATTCATTAACCAGCCGAGACTATAGCGTGATCCGTTATGATGGTGAATTCGAATTCTTCCACATAATGGCGGAATTGCTTTACCCCGAGCACAGCCGCGTAGACTACAATTCTGTAACGTTGTACTTTCTCTGGGTTCCATTGAGGGTGTTTACGATACCTCCCACTACCTGGGATGAGGCATCGACTTGAATAAAGATACGCAAATCATAATTAGGGTGCACCAAAACAGGAGCAGTAGTAAGACGTTGTTTTAATAGGTTAAAAGTACGCTGTGCTACGTCGTTCCCTCATGCGACAAGGAGATCGTCAAGATAGACAAAAATCCTGTCGTGGTACCGATGAGGCATCATCCTTTGTATCAATCGGCACATAGTTTGTGGTGCGTTGCATAACCCGAAGGACATAATCGTCGACTGGTATTTGCCAGAATGCACGCAAAGGGATATGCATCTTTCACTGTGAATTCGTTAACTATTCAGGCGTCTAGGCACAATCTTACTTTTCCATTCAACTTCTTCAAGCGCCCTTAGACTGATCATTCCTTCAGATGAAGAAAACATATCCGAATATTATCAACTCGCGGTTATGATGAAAGCTCATTAACTGGGATACCAATAGGTAGTGAGTGTCATTCATTAATTTGAATATTCATGTTCAAAAGGTTGGAAAAGTCCATTCCCAGATTCAGTTGTTGTGATAATTAGGAGCCAAGTATAAGCGACATACTTTCTCTTTGTTGTTAAAACGAATTTTGACTAAGACGTATCCGAAAATTTATTCTTTGGTTTCGTTTGCGATAGAAACAGTAGAAGGACACGACGTATAGATTAATTACCGTATAAGACGACGTATAAATTAATTAAAGATTTCGACGTTAAGATAGGGACGCTCATCAGTTTCTGCAGAAATTACGGACGCACAAATTTGTCGTAAAAATTTTACGTTTTTCACCAAAATACAACCAGGAACGATGAAAATTACTTTACGCTGTGCGACAATTATTTAAAATACTTGAAGGTTTTACATTGCGGTGTTTGATTTCGAAGTTCGCGATACTGGAGCTCTCAAGGTTAGACTCGCATGGAATTCATTCCTTCTTTTGCAAGTTTCCTACCTTAGAGAGATTATAAGTTAAACGCTCTGGAGCTTTGCAGAATCTGAATTCGAAAGTCTTGATCCATAAAAATGTTGCGCGCTGGTATCAATCAGCAAAATTAGCTGGTGATTTAAATGTTGCCAAATGAATGGCTGATTACGCTCATGATATTCCAACTGATGGACAAACCGATCTTTGCCGGACAAATTGGCTTCTGGATTTGACGACATTCGATTGCCAGTTGGTTTATGGTCAGGAAATTTCTATCAACGAACTTCTCTCTAAGCCCTGAACGACTTTCGCTTTCGGGATGGGAGTTTCTGATTGAAGTGCGATTTTCTGAGTCTCATCGATGAATTCCATAAAGGATTCTTTCGGATATCTTTATTTTCATTGTTCAAGCATTCGCTTGACGGTCAAACGGTCCATTAAATAGTAACTTAAATAGTTCTATCCGATGTAACGATTAGAATTTCGTTCAAGGAACGTACAATACCAATCTAGTGCTTTCTCAGTTAGAAAACGTGACGAGATTCAACCAAATGATCGGGTGGTATATTAGAGGCTTTAGCTATGTGTTCCACACGGAACAGAAAGTTTTCGATTGGAACGTCGGAAGTTATTCCTCGGCGGTATTGTTGAGCCCAGCTTAAAAATCAACAACACATATGGCTGGTCTGATTCCCAAATCGTACTTGATTGTCTATCAATTCACCCAAGACGTAGGAGCAGTGGACTCGAATCACATTCCCTATGGTGGAAGGGACCAAACTGGCTGTATCAATCAACTGAATCATGGCCACCTCAAACTAAAATCTACGGGCACGAATAGGAAATGTCCAACCAAATATTTACATTAACTCTTATCCGATCAAATTCAAATGAATGGTTCATCGAAATGTTTAACAAATTTCCATCATTCCTTAAACTACAGAGAGTGATGTGCGACATCTTAGGATTTATTGGCAACGCGGGTTAATTCGGGTTGCGGTAGGCTTCATAATAGTCTTAACTGTCAAAATACGATACAGAATTGCCACTTTAATTCTTCGAGACATACATCTAAACAACAAACACACTTCTGCTTTCGTTCACCTGCCAAGAGTATTGGATACCCCGGGTTAGCCTGCCGAGATCACGAGTGGAATTAATACGCCCATTATTGAAACTGGAGTAAATTATGGTGAAACCATCGCAATTTACCTCGCTAAAGGACGAGGGCAGGAAACCTAAAAAGCATAAACATATATGCATTTTTTTATGCTTGAGTATAAAGGCTGCACTTGGAGCTTGTCGCCGATTTGTTCAGGGATGCATTTCTAGCGTCGTTGAAAAGGTTCACCGCAAGACGAAGGGGTTGGCCTCGAATTGTATTAGTGACAACGAAATTTTATTCGACCGAGCTCTCCACATTTGTAACGTTACTAACTATAGTTAGCAAGTCCACAGAAATGTATGCAGGCAGAGTATGAGCGAACGGCCGACCGGCCGATAAAATGCTCATATTTACTCGTTCGAAGGCATTTGCCTGTGGTGAGTGTTTCGGGGTTAGAATTTGCTTTATCTTATGTCTGTGTAAGAAGTCACGAAATAACTTCGACATAAACTGCTTACCATTATCGCTTAGGATACGTTCAGGGACAGAATACACATTGAAGACATGATTCTCCAAAAATTTTACGACATTAGTACTGGTTGCATCTCTCATCGATTCGAGCAGCACGAATCTACTAAAATGATCTAATACGACAAACAGATAAAGGTTCCCAGATCAACGTAGAAGCGCTGAAAATTCCTTGATATTTCCGTATAATTCCGTATAATCCATTGGAGGATGGATTACAACGTTTTCGCCTTGCTAGTTTTGCAAATTTCACAATTTCTCACAAAGTTATGAACATCCGCAGTCATTTTTAACCAATAATAGTGTCTCCGTAATACTTTCAAGAACTTACGTGCGCCTAAGTGAGAGGCATTAGGCGCTGAATGTGCTATTTCTAACAAGATGGGAATGAGAGGTTTGGGAACATATACCTTCCACGCAGGAATGTCAGTGGACAGATCGAACTCGAGATTGGGAAGAATAAATATCTTACCATTCTTAATTTGGTGATTGGACCTTTATGTGTGGCTTCTCTTGGATTAAGGAAATTTTGGTTTGGTAAGGTAATCCGAATCTTGAAAGAATCTTGAATCGGGATCTAGAGGCAAAGGATGGTCATCATTACATTTATGAAAGGTAAATGCTTCCGCCTTGCGGTATCCGATTGTAAAATTAAACCCTTGGAGTTTAAGGCTCTAGCGAGCAAGACGCCCAGAAAGCTCTCGCTGTTTCGTCAACCACTTTAGACTCGCGTGAACTGTGATGATGGTAAACGAGAAACCTTCTACATATTGCCTAAATTTCTCAACACTTAATACAGGGGGTAAGGGGCGCTGGTTTAGATGGTCTTAATATACTAGCCCAAATGCCAACCTCACCTGCACGTGGTACTTCCTGCTAATTAACTAACGACGCTCTGGCGACCGAGATTCGGCGGAATAACCGACTACCGAGAACATAGCAAATGATGTTCTCTTCAATGACCCACTACCAACTTGTACTGGTTAGGTTGGTAGTTGATACATAACCAGTTTTAAAGCAATGAATACAACGCAAAAAGGAAACAATACTCCAGGTGGTAAACCAACTACCCAGTTGGCTAATCCACCCTCTTACGAGGCTGGCTCAATGGATTCTGTGGTGAGCCAATCATTGCTAAACCCATTCGAAAGAAGTTTAATGTTGTTAAGATCACCAAACAATCATACTAACTCTGCAAAACAGCAGAAAGACGAAAACGCCGAACTCTGTCGAAAACTCAGTGAAGTAGACGTACTTTTAACCCAACTAAGAAGCGAAATTGAAAAACTAAAAAAAAAAAAATGAAGAATTAAAGAAGCCCAAACCAATGGAGATTTCTGAAAACCCGCTAACTTGTTATAATGAAGCAAGTACTCACACCAGTTATAACAATGAGTTCCATACTGATGAAGAGGATCTCATGAGAGAAACAGATTGAGTGCAGAAGAAAAAGCAGAATTCTCGCCTGAAGTTGGAGATCGTTCGCAGGCTAACGTATTAGTAACTGGTGTTACTAATACCAAACCAGCTCACCAGAAACAACAACAAAATCGGCAACAAAAGGTTGTACCGAAAGAAAAGGCTCCTCCGCCAATTAATGTAATCGGCATAACAGAATTTGCTAGTATACAATCTATAATGAAATCAGTGACCGCTAAGGAATATAGAGTAGTGTCACTAAACAATAACGTGTGGAAAATCAATACACCAGATTCCGATACATATAGAGCTCTAGCAACAAAGCTCAATGCGGAAGGTAAAGAAGGGTTCACATACGAAGATAAAAATGAACGCGCAATTAAGGTTATGGCCAGAGGCCTTCATCCAACATGTAAGAAGGAGGACATAATTGAGGACTTAAAGGCAAGAGATCTGCAAACAGAAGATGCAGTAAACATCCTAAAACGAGAGAGAGGTGAGAACAATCAAGTCAAAAAAAGGGGGCTTCCACTCTTCATGCTTACATTTAACAAAAAGGAGAAAGTTGAAAACATCTTCAACATCAAAGCAATTCCCAATATGAGGGTTAAAATAGAACCGCTAAAGAAAAACACGAGGCTAATACCTCAATGCAAAAAATGTCAAGGTTTCAATCACACGCAAAAATATTGCAGACGGGAGCCAAGATGCGTAAAATGTGCTGGAAAACACAACGCGAAAGAGTGTACAGAAAGTAGAAACACCCCTGCAAAATGTATAAACTGTAAAGGGCATCATCCTGCAAATTATAGAGACTGTGAAGTAGCCAAAGAACTTCAAAGACTAAGAAACAAAATGCATCAGTTTCCTTAAAACTCTACGGTTACCAGAGAAGAGAAACCAACTAAAACCCAAGCGGAGCCAA
Organism: Tipula vernalis; assembly: GCA_958295665.1. NCBI lineage: Eukaryota > Metazoa > Arthropoda > Insecta > Diptera > Tipulidae > Tipula > Tipula vernalis. The sequence continues at coordinate 148,350,711 of OY282559.1, forward strand.
AACCACCAGGTATTGGTACAGAGCGGCAAAGTTATTCACAAATTGTACAGCAATCATCTAATGCTATGAATGATAACCCCCTTGAAAGGATTTTGCGAAGCATAGAAGCCATAAATATACGGCTAGCAAAAGAAGAACGTAGTCTAGAAGCTTTATATAAGCGTCTAAATATGCATCAAACCTTGAACGAGGCAACAGCCCTCATATACTAAAATGAGCAGAACATTAAGAATTGTCACCTGGAACGCGAACGGACTAGCGCAACATGTTCCAGAGCTAGGCATTTTTCTAAATTTAGAAAAAATAGATACGAGTATATGCCTTATATCGGAGATCCATTTGACAAAAACATTATTTATTAAAATACGTGATTATGAATGTTACCATGCTGTTCACCCAGGAGGAAAACTCAGAGGAGGATCAACAGTAATAGTGAAAAAGAATCTCAAACACTATGAAGAACCTAATATAGAAGAAGAAAGTATGCAAGTTAAAACCATAAAAGTTGAAAATAACAATAATAATGAATACAGTATTTCCTCTATCTACTGCCCTCCACGCTATAATCTAAACAAAGAAGATTATAATAGACTTTTTAGACCTCTAGGATCCAATTTTATTATTGGTGGTGACTTTAATGCAAAAAACACCTACGTATTAGGGATCAAGACTTACAACCCATAAAGGAAAAGAGCTATTCGAAGCCGGACGAATAAATAACTGCGAGTTCCACTCTGGAGGTAAACCAACATACTGGCCTGCTGATATAAATAAAATACCAGATCTCATTGATTTCTATGTAACGAAAGGGTGTAACAATTTTTTTTTTTCTTTAATTGGATGTATACTTTTGACCTCTGCTGTAGATGGAAATTGTTATAGTCAAATTTCTTCAACAGTAATTGAGTTTTTTTATTGGGTTATATTATTTTATTTATCGATTGATTTTGGTATATTTTCGTTGATGATCACACAATACGACAATTCGATTTTGAATTTTTTTTGTTGTTTAATTTTTTTTGGTTTTCATGATCAGGTTTTGATGATCAAGATTTAGTTTTGAATTTTTCTGATTTCTTAATAAGAATCTCTCGTTGTTTTCTTATTAGAAACAAATTTTGTTTTCTTGGTAGATCGTTTGTTTATATTATCATTTTTTTTTTGGAATGTATTGATGATTTAAAAAAAAAACTGTTGATTTCAGTACTCTCATGAGATGTTGGTTTTATTATTATTATTTTTATGAAATTGAATTTTTTCTTTTGATTTATTGAGATTAAAGAGAATTGCTGATGATCCAATTCCCCATTTCGATCATTTGGACCATGTTGAAAACTCATTTGTGGAGAGGGAGATATTGCTGCGATGAGAAGAAGAATTGGAATTGGTGATGATTTGTTTTTTTGGAAAAAAGGTTTTTGCGGTCGAGAGGTTGAAGAAGACACATCATGGGAGACAGACCAAACAAATGATTTAAATATATGGATTTGTTTCTTTTTGGACGGGAAAGTGGATATCAGAGCAGTGAATGGAGATCCAGCCATCTTGATTGCAGAGGACAGTTAAGTATTTTTTTTTCTTGGAAAGTGAATGTTAAATAAATTTATGAACTAATGAATATAACTAATCAAAATAGTTATATTTGATTTATTTGAGTAACAATATATTATGCGTATAATTATATTAGTGATTTATTTTTTTTTTTGTGTGCGGGGAACAGTAGTGACTATTTTGCTTGACTTGTCCCCGAAAGACTAGTGGAAAATAAAAAAGAAAAGAACAAATAATTTTTTTTTGTGTGTTAAGTTTTTTTTTTTTATGATTACGGTCATACTTTTGGGATGCGTAATTTGAAGTCGCATGATTAATCCGAGTATTGAAGAAATTGGGAGCAAGAATCTTTATCGACCGCATGGGCTGTTTGGATCACATGGAAAAAAAAAAAAAAAACCTCTCCATTTTGTTTTTTTTTGTTTTCTCAGGGTCTTTCCCATCTTTCTTTTTTTTCCTTGTATTTTTTTTGTTTAATTATTTTATTGGCAATTTTGTTTAATTTGGTTTAGTTTTGAAAAAGAAACTCTTTCATAAAATCCACGCCCGCATGAGTTACCCAGGAACATAAAGTGACGCGTTTGATTCGGCTCTCTGATTATCAGAGTGGCGCCCTAAAAGAAGACAACATTTGGCCGAAAGAAGGGAATTTTCAAAACATAAGCAAACGGAACGGGAGTCTGGTGTTGATGCGTGATCGTCAAGCGAGAAAAGAATAAACCAGAATCAAATTATTTTTTTTTTTTTTTTGTTGTGTGCCGTTATTTCAATATACAGCAGAGTAAAATTTTCCAATTTTTCTGTACCAATTACGGTGCATTTAATGTTGAATTGAATTATTGATTTTTTTTGTATTTTAAAATATTAGAGATATGGTTATATATATTTGTATTCATAAATTATGTTTTATATAAATTTTTCTTTTTTAATGAAATGGGATTTTTTTTTGGTAAATTATTTTTTTTCTGTTTTCTTTTGTAATAAATAATTGTCTGTAGATTACAAATTAATCAATATAATTTCGGAGTTTTTTTTGTTTATTAATTTTTTTTTGTTTTGTCAAGCTGGAAAACGCGTTACAAGGGATCTTCGAGGATTACATGTGCATCGAAAACAGCGAAGGGATATATTCCGATCATATACCTGTTATCATGACACTCAGCACAATGATAATTAATAAGGATAACCTGCCTAAATTAACAAATAATAGAACTAACTGGGACCTATTCCAAGAACTAATTGAAATGCAAATAAATCTACGAGTGCCGATTAAAACACCGGTACAGTTGGAAGACGAACTAGAAGTACTTAACAGTACTATTCAACAAGCAGCATTGGAAAGTTCTCCTGCTAGTCACACCGAATCCCGTAGGAATCAAAATTATCCTATTGAGGTCAGGGAGTTAGTTAGAGAGAAACGGAAGGCAAGAAAGACCTGGCAAAGGACACGCGCCCCGGAAAACAAAAAAATCCTCAATTTTCTATGCAATAAACTAAAACAACTTATAAAAGAAATTAAGAATGAAACTATTAACAAGTACTTAAATGGTCTCACCGAACATAGAGATACTGATTACTCTATTTGGAAAGCAACAAAGGGATTAAAAAGAACCAAAATGCATGTGCCGCCTATTAAAAATAGGGAAGGAACCTGGGCCAAAAGCGACAAGCAAAAAGCTATTTTATTTGCGGCTCACTTGGAAGACACCTTTCAACCGTTACCTAGGCAAACAGCAGATGAAAACATCATAACAGTTAGCAAAATTGATGAATATAATATTCGATGTGTAACATTACAGGAATTAAAAAATGAGATCAAGTGTAATTTGAATGCAAAAAAAGCTCCAGGATATGATTTAATTACTGGACAAGTCGTAAAAGCCATTCCCGAGAAGGGACTACGCAAATTGGTTCAAATTGTCAATGCTGTCTTCAGACTAAAATATGTCCCACGGCAATGGAAGGTTGCTGAAGTAATTATGATCCCCAAACCAGGCAAACCAGCGAACGATAAAAAGTCGTACAGACCAATTTCACTACTTCCTGTAATTTCAAAATTATTTGAAAAATTACTGCTCAAGAGACTCAAGCCAATAGAAGAGAGAAATTTGATTCCACCACACCAATATGGATTTAGAGAAAATCACTCTACGATAGAACAAGTTCACAGAATAACGGATGTAATCGAAGACTCACTTGAGAATAAGAAGATATGCTCCAGCATCTTCTTAGATGTAGCACAAGCTTTCGACAAAGTTTGGCACCAAGGACTTGCATTTAAATTGCATCGAGATCTACCTAAGCAATTCTATCAAACCCTTAAATCTTATATCGCAGACCGACATTTCCGTGTAAAATATAACCGAGTACTCTGAACTAAAGAGAATATCAGCAGGCATACCACAGGGTAGCGTACTGGGTCCTATATTGTACATCCTGTACACCAGAGATATGCCAAATACAGAAGGTGCCACCATAGCAACATTTGCAGACGATACCGCTATTCTGGCGACTGGAAAGTGTATATCAGAAGCAACAACCAAACTTCAAAAAGCAACCGACACAGTGAGTAGTTGGACAAAGAAATGGCGCATTAGCCTAAACGAAGCAAAGTTGGTTAATGTAAACTTCACAAACCAGAAAGTTAACTGGATTCCAGTGAAACTTAATTCAAGGCCGGTTCCAAATGCAAATACAGCCAAATACCTCGGCATGACTCTCGATTGCAAGCTTAGATGGAAAGAGCATGTTAAAAAGAAAAAAGAAGAATTGAACATTAAATATAGGAAAATGTATTGGCTAATAGGTAGAAACTCTGAGCTTACAATACATAACAAATTGCTATTATATCGGCAAATACTTAAACCAGTATGGACCTACGGTATTCAACTTTGGGGTTGTACCAAGAAGACAAATGTACAAATGATTCAATGTTTTCAAAACAAAGTGCTGGGTGGCATTGTAAATGGACCATGGTACATTAGAAATGATAACCTCCATAGGGACTTAAACATGGAATATGTAAGTGAAGAAAAACAAAATCATGCGAAGAAACACATTCAGCGGATATCTCGGTACCAAAATGCAGACATACGAAGTTTGTTGGATACCACCAATGCAGTAAGAAGACTTCAAAGGCAGAAACCTTTGGAATTGGGCAGTTGTATTTAATTGGGATAGAGAAAAATAATTACTATGTAAATTCAAACGGGAATAACCATTGGGCTACTGCCCGTAAAATGTGAATCTTCATTTAAGAAAGATACTAAATGATTTGTAAATCAGTTGTAATATTAAATAAAGGAAAAAATAATAAAAATTTAATACAGCGGCGTAACATTCGAGTTCGGTAACGCTGTAGTTCCGCGGCGCTGCATTATGTTTTTGAGAAACAAAATCAATTGGGCGTTCATCGCCGTTGGAAGATCTCTGAAATAGAACGGCTCCCACACCAGTCGTTCAAGCGTCACATTGGATACAAAATGGCTTACTCCAATCAGGGTTACAAAGGACAGGAGCCGTTGAAAGGGATAGTTTCAATATCTCAAAAGATCTCTGCGCCATGTCCTTCCACTCGAATTTATGGTTCTTTTTTAATAGGTTGATTAGTATGGTGTGGCCAGACCTGCGTCTGCACCATCCGGACATGCCCAAAAACCTTTTGGGTTACCGAACTGTTTTGGGAATAGGGCAGGAAGTAATGGCAGATATTTTAGCAGGATCTAGCTTAAGCACACCATCACCGACAATATACCCCAGGTAGCGGATTTCTTTGCGGAGAAATTTGCTCTTCTCCACGTTAATTGTTAAGCCAGCTTCTTTCAACAATTTGGTTACTCTACCGAATATTTTAGTGTGCTCGTCGAAGGTCTCAGCTGCTATCAGCAGATCGTCGAGATAAACGAAGACCTGATTATGCAGCTCATGAAAGGCATGACGGTGAACTGGTATAAAGGGCGGTCTGAGAAAGTGAAGGCTGTCTTATCCCTTGACCCCTCAACCAATGGTATTTGCCAAAAGGCATCTTTTAAGTCAAGGCTAGAGATAAACCTTGTCTTATTAAGACGCCCTAGCAAACTATCAATAAGAGGTAAAGGATAAGCATCCTTCACCTTCACAGCGTTCACTTTTCTGGCGTCAAGACACAATCGGACTCTGCCATCCGCCTTGCGGACTATGCCAATCGGGGAACTCCACGAGCTGGAAACGGCAATTAATCAACTGTAGCTATACACAGTCTATCAAAGCCAAAAACCAACCGGCAAAATCAAATAAACACGCAATTATACATTCAACTGTGGATACAGCTGAACAACAACCAGCAGATAAAAATCGAGCGAATTTCATCAATATCCAGAAAAACCAACAGATTCTATCGAGAAATAAGCAATGGAAGAGCTTCTTCAAAATCAAGAACAAATTGGAGGAAAAATCACCACTCTACAAACAAACTATAACAAAGATGGGGAGAGCCGAAAAACCAAAAAATATTTGGAAGGTAAAATCGAACAGCTAAAAGCACTTTACGTTGAATATGTAAAAGCAGATGAGCAAATTCAAAGAAGTGATCCACCACTGGATAAAGATCATGCATATAACGTCGCAAGAACAGTGATTTCAAATACTTACAAAAAATGTATTTAAGATATGCGACGTCAGCTCAACAACGGTCCACCATCTACGCCAACACCACAATCCAGTTTTGAGTTCGCCATTCCATCAATAGAAAAAATCGATGTTCATCAGACAACCGAAGTTTCAGATGCACTGAAGCAAATGCTTAGAAGACAGGATGTCAAAATGCGAGAAATGTACTGAGAAATCGACAATGCAAAAGAAATTCTTATAGAGCAACAAGGGAAACAAGCAATGCAATCCGATCTACAATATATGAAAAGCGCAATGGAACAGATCATTGACAAACACGAACAAATATGTGTCGAAGCATCAGACGATGACCAAGACAAGTTGGGGTATTTTACAAAGGAATATTATGAAACCTTAAGAAGAGAGTACACGTATTATTAGGTGCGAACACGCTAGAACAAGCAGTATTAATGCAACAACCATTAACAATGATATTAAAGCAAGGCGGTTTTAATCTAAGGAAATGTACTAGCAACAACCAAGAAATACTCAAAACCATACAAATGGACGCATGCAGCCATATGATAGAAATTGCCGAAACAATTAAAATTTTAGGTATCATCTGGAATCCTATAGAGAACATATTCCAATTTTACCAAGAGGAAAATGTTATCCGAAACATCCAAATTGTTTGATCCAAGTGGATTTCACATGTCAACCAATTACAAATGCTAGAGGAAATAAGGCTGCAAAGATGGATCAGGCATGACAAAGATGAGCTAGGTGAACTGCACGGTTTCTGTGACGCATCAGAAGATGTATATGCAGCTGTAATGTATTACAAATCTGGTAAGGCCAATGATAGGAAGGTGACTATAGTGATTGCAAAAACCAAAGTTGCACCATTAAAGGCAAAATTAACAATTCTCAGATTAGAGTTGTGCGCCGCAGTGGTTTTAGCACAGCTAAGAAAAACAAAATAAGCGTTACAACTGCCTGATATCAAAACATTTGCGTGGACAGACTCTATGATAACTTTGGGTTGGGTCAGAGGAAAACCAAATAAGTTTAAAACGTTTGTTGCGAACAGGATTGTCGAAATTCAGTCTATATTATCTCCACTACAATGAAATTATGTAAAATCAGAGGACAACCCGGCAGATTGCGCATCAAGAGGCCTAAATGCTTCAAAGTTACAGACCACCAATTGTGGTGGAGTGGCCCAATCTGGCTTAAGGCACCACAGGACACTTTGCCACAACTACAGATTGAAGAAGCCACAGAAGAGAAGTTCAAAATATCTACACTAATTGCCACGATCAACGAAGAAAATGGTAAATTATGTGCTATAGAGCGCTGCTCATCACTCACTGAGGCAGTAAGGATCATCGCTTATGTCCTTAGATTTGCAAAAGGAACAACTAAATCCTTACCGAGATACCTGACAACTAAGGAACTTGACGATAGCCAAATGTTAGCAATGAAACTAACGCAACAGTTAGCATTTAAAATAGAAAAGAACCAAATAGAATCTCAACTTCGATCACCTGATCCAAAAATAGATGATAATGGGTTACTGCGAGTAGGCGGCAGACTGTCTAACGCCAGGATTGCATTCAATTCTCAACATCCAATAATACTGCCTTATAAGAGTCAGTTAACATGGCTCCTAATAGATTATGCACATAAGATGACCTTACACGGAGGAAAGACGCTAACACTGGATTTTATTCGGCAAAGGTACTGGATTATTAAAGGTCCATTAGCAGTAAAAACTTACATCAATAGATGCATAATCTGCCACAAATAACGCGCGCAAACCTTAAATCAAATGATGGGAGATCTTCCAATATCTATAGTAACTCCGACACGTAAAAGGTCGTGTCGGAGTTACTGTATACTGGGGTAGAATATGATGGGCCTTTCCAACTACGGTGTTCACCAGGTCGAGATCGCAAAAGCTATAAAGTTTACTTAGCAGTATTCATTTGCTTCGCAGTAAAAGCTATTCACATAGAAGTAGTAAGCGCTTTGCCATCAGGAGGATTGTTTAAAAGGTCAATCACCAAACTCAGTCATCTTCCAATTGAGTACAGTGCCGAGATGGAAGAAATAGGCCTACCAAAACCTAACACGGAAGTTAGGCAGGCAGCACCGGCTGCAAACGGTTGTGAAGTAAGCACTTCGAAACAGCAAACAGCAAATTAACACTGTTACTGTGCTCGCTCGCAATAATCTGCATGATGGGACATACAACCGCACTAACAACAGCGAAAATCAATATAACACGGTTCACTTCCGATACTGGTATTTATTTTGATAAAATTGGTCAAGGGAATCTTATTAATGGGGAATGGAGGATTATATCAAAAACTATAGTAGATTTCATAGAGACGTCTCATGTCGAATAAATAAACATTCAAATTAGTTGGGTGTAGAAAATACCTATTTGGGTGTAGAAATTATATTTCGAACAATACAGTGAGCCCCTACGCAATATACTTGAAACCACAAAAACATAATTCTCTCTTTGACTAAATTTACTCTTCAACTAATACGAGATTGTTTTGAGCGAGGTCAAAAATATGTATTCAGAAAAATTTTCCTGTGTTAAACTAGTTAGTATGCGCTGGTGCACCGGTGAGCATGATTCAAAAAAGGTTAGCTCGATGTTTCGAGTCACGTGTTCGTGACGTCACACAATCCTGCCACGTGTATGTAAATAAATAGAGCAAAGCGAATGAACTATTTTTGTGTTTGTTTTTAGTTTTCGTTTTTACTTTCTTTTACTCTAGTAAAATAAAGTATAGTAATCATGAAAATTTTGGACCTTGAGATTTTTAGAGATTTATCTGTTTTGAGGTCCCCTGAGTCCGAAAAAGTGGGTTTCGAAATGGTGTCTGTCTGTCAGTCTGTCCGTCTGTCAGTCTGTCAGTCTGTCCGTCTGTCAGTCTGTCAGTCTGTCTGTGTCCTCTCCACAGCCCAGATGGTTTAACCAATCGAACTGAAACTTCATATTTAAGCTTTTTTGATAAATTGGGAGGTCCCAGTGAATTTTATTCCAAATCGGTTAACCGGAAGTGGCCACTCCCTTGGTCCAGAAAATTTATTTTGCAAATATCTTAAAAAGTATAAGATTTATAAAATACTACTGAAAACAAAATGTTTCTAAAAATTAAAAACAAATAAAAATAAAAAAAAAAAATTTAAAAAAAAAAATTAAAAAAAAAAAATTTAAAAATTTAAAAATTAAAAAAAAAAAATTAAAAAAAAAAGATATAAAAAAAGTAAAATGTCTCAAAATTCTCTGTTCGTAAAAGAAAGTCGTGTGTTGGCCACATCTCAATTTTTTTACTTGTTGTGTTGTAATTTAAAGGTCTCCTTAAATACTAGATTTGAGTGTCGTCATAAAACAAAAAATGATCATTTGTTTACATATTTAGAGCTAAACTGGTATTAACTGAATCACGACCGGTGAATAAAGGGAATACATATATGTTTATTTGTTTTTTTCTTTATTAACAAATTAACGATGGGTTTTCATTCGGTTATGGGTTATTTATTGTGGCCAACCAGCAATATACATTTGAAAACGATACTGACGAAATGTGGGATTCTAAAATGATTTTTAGATAAGATTCTAGAATATGGCCAAGTAGTATGGAATTTGTCTATTTCTCAACCGATTATGATGAAATTCGACTTGTACGATGGAAATCGACGGAAATAGACCTTCGAATGATTTTTAGATGAAGTTCTGGAATATGGCCAAGTAGGATGGAACTTGGATATTTCTTGAACAATTTTGATGAAATTCGACAAGTGCGATAAAAATGGGATTCTAAAATGATATTTAGAAAAAGTTCTGGAATATGGCCAAGTAGAATGGAACTTGGCTATTTCTTCTACGATTTTGACGAAATTCTACTTATACGACGGAAATGGGATCTTCAAATGATTTTTAGATGAAGTTCTGGAATATGCCCAAGTAGGCTGGAACTTGCCTATTTCTTGAAAGATTTTGACGAAATTCGACTTATACTCGTATGATGGAAATGGGATCTTCAAATGATTTTTAGATGAAGTTCTTGAATATGGCCAAGTAGGATGGAACTTGCCTATTTCTTGAACGATTTTGATGAAATTCGACTTTTATGATGGAAATGGGGCCTTCAAATGATTTTTAGATGAAGTTCTGGAATATGGCCAAGAAGAATGGAACTTGTCTATTTCTTGAACGATTTTGATGAAATTCGACAAGTGCGATAGGAATGGGATTCTAAAATGATATTTAGAAAAAGTTCTGGAATATGGTCAATTAGGAAGGAACTCGGTTGTTTCTCAACCGATTATGATAAAATTCTCCTTGTACGACGGAAATGGGATCTTCAAATGATTTTTAGATGAAGTTCTGGAATATGGCCAAGTAGAATGGAACTTGTCTATTTCTTGAATGATTTTGATGAAATTCGACAAGTGCGATAGAAATGGGATTCTAAAATGATATTTAGAAAAAGTTCTGGAATATGGTCAATTAGGAAGGGACTCGGTTATTTCTCAATCGATTATGATGAAATTTTACTTGTGTGTTTACAGAGAAATACCATTTTGTGAACAACTAAAATTGTTGGTTTAGAAATTCGATATGAAGTTTTGCAAGTATGTCAAAGGTGTTAAAGATTTTTTCTATTAGATTGATTATTTACTAGAAGATATTTTTCCGCAAATAAAAGTAAATTATTTAAAAAAACACTTTTGATTGAAATATAATGTGACTCTAAAGAAATAAAATAAACTTTGTTAAACTCTTAGCCCTATTATGGTTCTCACCTCACCGAAAAATTTCATACAAATCTAGTAACATTTGCATAGTATTTCTCGGTGAAGTGAGAACCAAAATAGGAGTAATAGTTTTTATTAAACATTTTGTTATTAATTATTATAACATCTCAGGTTATTCATGATGCTACAAAGAAGCAAACTACTTATAGGATCAGGCCGAGTCTATATCCCATGATTGTCCTTGTTCCAGAAGGACTTTGAATTTGGTATTATCAAAAGCCCGTGGAATATCAATGAATGAACATAATAGTACCTCTTTGTTCCGGAGTGTGTCATAAATTTATGATGTCAGGTCGCGTGAAGGCGTTGAATCTAATCTACTGAACCGGTATTTTATGTAAGGTTTGGTTTTCAGAATAAATAATGTGAGGCTAATGGATCTGTAAAGGCCTAACATCCTCAGGGGATCTTTCCACCATTTCTGGAATAAAAATCACACGCACATCCCTCCTGGTATAGGTAAATCTAATTTTAAACCAAAGTTCCCAAGTTTTCATGGATTTCCCTATTTAGAGAAAACGTCAAAAAATATTACTACAGCTTCTTGATCGACTGATCATTTTAAATTGTAGTCTAATTAACGAAACTGTAGTTAGTATCCCTGTAAAGTGTAAAATGAACATAATTCTAAAATAAATTTATGAATCAAACAAGGGGTCTATTCTATCAAAAACTTTTCATTTTGCATATATCACTTATTATAATAATTAATATAATTATCACTTATATTTAATATTACTTTTACCCAGCGTTGTGCCGATTGTTTATAAACTGTTGTTTCCTTTATTGTTTACTTAGTAAACAACTTTATGTAAATAACCTGAATTTTTATGTAAACATTGTAAACATTGTAAATATTGTAAACATCATAAAATAAGAATTATATTATACAAGAAAATTACTTAGAAAACCAGTGAATATTGCGAAAAAATAACAGTAATAAAAAATAAACCACTTCTTCGGTTTTGGTATCTCGGCTCGGTACATATCACATGTATTTATTTTTGGCATTTCATTTATTTCAAAATTATAAAATATAATTATCAAAAATAAAAAGAATGTATAAATAAAATAATAAAATATTTAGGTATATTTAATTAAATCCAAAACAAATTAAATTACCTATTGGATGTTACTGAATTAAATTCAGTTAAAATTCATCTGTGCTGAGTGAGTCAGAAATTTTAAGGCTGTAATAAATTTCGAGAAGCTTCTTTGATTTTTCAAATCCTAGCCGATTTCTATTTGGAGAATGGACAAATGACCATGACGAAAATATTCGTTCAATCTCACTAGATGATGCGGGGATTTGTAACAGCTTTTTTGCTAATTTTGACAAATTAGGATATTTATATTCTGCCATGTTCCAGAAAACCATCGCATCCTGAATTTTTTTTTCGAAAAGCATGCTAAAAAATCCATTTTTGGTTTTAAACTGATCCAGGTCTGAAATTCCTTCTACAGATAAACTGCCTATGATAAATTCAACTGCTATAGTTCTCTCATCATCCTCTAACAGGTTATCCTCGAACGCAGGATGAAGGAAATAGGCAGAAAGTGCGTATGTCTTAAGTGCCATTTTTTTCCGTTTTGATAACTCTTCACGAAAGTCTGCATACATTGGATTGCGTTGTAATAGGATCCATAGATGGACTGCTTCAGCCAAGGAAAATTTTCGATTTTGACATTTATCAATAAGTTGACATACCGGGTTGAAAACGTCTATGGCTTTTTGTATGTTTTCCCTTAGTTCGTCATCGAAAAGTAACAGTTTAACATCTTGCTTTACTTTTTTCCCATTTTCGTGATCCGCCGCAATCTCTTTCATATATTGTAAATTGTCGAGCAGAGAAACCAGGTTGTCTCGATAGGAACACCAGCGAACATCGCAAATTGTTCGTAATTTTCTACCCCCTTTTTGCCGAATAAGTAGTTCCAAATCTGGATGCTTAAACGTTTTAGTAATTTGATTCGCGGATAATAACAGCTGATCGTAAGGTTTGATAATGTCTTTTGCTAGAAGATTACCTGTATGGCTATTACAAGTTGAATGCCATAGTTCCGTTCGTCGACCCATATTCACCATCGCAGAAGCATTGTCAGAAACAACGGCTACGAGTGTAGTCTGAAAACGTTCTGTAGCAATTTGCTCTGATTTGGCCACTATATTGGCCAACGCCTCACCTGTCTCGCGAGTTCCGGTCATGTCCCAAGCATTTAAAAACGCTCGCTCTCCATTTGCTGTATGTACAATACTAACTACGGTTTTAGTGTTGTTCGACACATTTTTCCACCCGTCGATTAACAACACAGATTCCGGTCCTATGCTCTTCGATATTGTCTTAATACATTTTTGATGAACACGATCTAAAATTTTTGTAGAAAGTACTTTTCTCGACGGTAGTTTGTCAGAGTATGCTGGTCTTATAAGGCGGATAAATTTTTTAAAGTGATCCGATTCTACGACCGCAAAAGGAATGTTACAACCAAAAAAAAAATTCACCTAACGCATTGTTGAAATTTGTTTCTTCATCTTGAGTGACGGTATCAATATAATTTGAAATTTTATTCGCCTTTGAGTTTTTTTGAGATTTACCAGCAAACGAGAATATATGTGTGCTGTTTTTTAGTGTTGAAGTAGATGCTGGCGCAGACGAATTTATCGGGGATTGAAGTACGAACGATCGATTGGCACTAGGATCGATTGGTGTCGATGTCACCAAATTTGGTGTGCTTCTTGGTAATAAAAAATCGTCTATCTAGAAATTAACCATAATGTTAACAAAAAACGGATAAACTAAGCAGTAACACAATGAATAATTTACTTGTATAATAGTGTCAATGTTAAGCTGATTTTGATTCGATGATGTATCCAGGACAGTATTATCCAACTGGTCTATTTGTACAGATGAGCAGTTGGAAAATGAGGTATGGCAAGCGTTATTGTTCGATTCTTCAAATTCATCAATTTCAAATACGGTCTTTTCGTGCGCCACGTCAGAGACGCTGATATTTAAATTTTGAGTACTACTTGATTGGCCTGCACTTGTCATTTGCTGTTTTGACGGGGAAATTTTATTTCTGAGTATGAAAATAACTGCATTAATTTCAAATTGCGTAAAACATTAGACACTTAACAATAACATACCTGTGTGATTTCAACCTCTGGACGGCAATATTTTTAGTACTGCATTGCAAGTTAAGCACAATGCCGTATATTTTCTTTTGTCCCTCAGCAATTGGTATCCAAATGTACTATAAATTTCCCCCCGTGGTCTTCCTGTCATTATTTAACAATAACAATTTTCAATAACTAACCAATATTTTCAAAGCTTTTTTTTGTAAGGCACTTTTCACAATCACAAATAATAATAAAGTAAACACTTTACTAAATTTTAATTAATTCGATTAGGATGTAGGATCACGAGCACAACCATAAGGCATACGTTGTTATTCTTATGTTAAAAAAAAAATATTTTTAGAATCCGTTAAAAATTCCATTGTCCTTTTTCAATCGTTATTTGAGAAAAGAGATAACCACAAATTCATTTTTTTTAAATGTGGTTTTCACCTTCTAATGAAACAAAGAAGCAAAAATGTACATAAACAATGAAACGTTTAATTTTCTTTTTCTTGTCGTGAGACAACCCTATTTTAATTTTATCTTTTATGTTCAATTGTTTACGATGTTTCCAGTTGTTAACAATTGTTTCCAGTTGTTTACCAAAAATAAGTTGTTTCCACTTGTTTACGATCAAATGTAAACAACCGCTGTTTACTTGTAAACTGCCATCGCTGGTTTTACCTAATAATACATATACATATTTCATTAATTAATTTGCTTAAGTATTAGCGGTTTTTGTATAAAATACTTATTTAATTACAATTTCAACTGTACAATAACCGTGCTGCTTATGTGCTTTTCTTTATCAGGTGTTAGATATGTTCCATGATTTTTGCTAAAGATAATTATCATCACGTCGTTCTTGACGTCAAAAATGATTCGATTTGAATTATTATTCAAACAGTATGAGATCGAGGAATTTTTGATATGTTGGCTTTAAAAAATAAAGTGGAAAATTAAAGCACTGACTCCAACACAATCGCTTTTAGTAAGCTTTCAACGGCTTGGAAACGGGTGTCATTGGGCGCTTTCAGGTCCCGCAACATGTTGGCTTTCAAAATTTACTGAGGGGCAAAATGACATTCGATACATAACATTGCCATGGAACTTTCGATAAATCGCTGCATTCAGAAAACAACAGGGTTATTTTAGTCAACATGTTGCCAACAGTTGGTAGAGCTGAAAGCGCCCAATACTATCTCATGTTATTCATGATGCTTGTGTAGTGTTACAAAAACAATTTCGAAAAGCTGTGTTATGGCCGAAAAACATGACTGCATCAATAGGTCTTTCTTCTTTATTACTAGAGTTTTCTCGCTTTGCCTATATTAATTTTAAATTGTATATTCTAAAAATAAGAAAGACCGGCTCTTGCGCAATTCAAATAGAGATTCTTTTCAGCCAATCTCCATTATGCTTCTCAATGCTTATTGTATAGAAAGTATTTCTAACCAGCTTTGCTAATTGAGCGACGGTGCGACAGGTAATATTTATTCTTATGCCCCCTCACTTTACTTTTTATTAGCTCAATTGTTAGTAAAATCCCCCAAACAAAGTGTATTTTATTTCTTTAGAGTCACATTATATTTCAATCAAAAGTGTTTTTTAAATAATTGCGGAAAAATATCTTCTAGTAAATAATCAATCTAATAGAAAAAATCTTTAACACCTTGGACATACTTGCAAAACTTCATATCGAATTTCTAAACCAACAATTTTAATTGTTCACAAAATGGTATTCCTCTGTAAACACACAAGTAAAAATTTATCATAATCGATTGAGAAATAACCGAGTCCCTTCCTAATTGACCATATTCCAGAACTTTTTCTAAATATCATTTTAGAATCTCATTTCTATCGCACTTGTCGAATTTCATCAAAATCGTTCAAGAAATAGGCAAGTTCCATTCTACTTGGCCATATTCCAGAACTTCATCTAAAAATCAATTGAAGATCCCATTTCCAACACACAAGTCGAATTTCGTCAAAATCGTTCAAGAAATAGCCAAGTTTCATCCTACTTGGTCATATTCCAGAACTTCATCTAAAAATCATTTGAAGATCCCATTTCCGTCGTATAAGTAGAATTCCGTCAAAATCGTTCAAAAAATAGCCAAGTTCCATCCTACTTAGCCATATTCCAAAACTTCTTCTAAATATCATTTTAGAATCCCATTTCTATCGCACTTGTCGAATTTCATCAAAATCGTTCAAGAAATAGACAAGTTCCATCCTACTTGGCCATATTGCAGAACTTCTTCCAAAAATCATTTTAGAATCCAATTTCCAACGTACAAACCGAATTTCATCATAATTAGTTGAGAAATAGGCAAGTTCCATTATACTTGGCCATGTTTCAGAACTTCACCCAAAAATCATTTGAAGATCCCATTTCCAATGCACCTGTCAAATTTCATCATAATGCGCAAGGGCGAAATAGGCAAGTGCCATCATTCTTGGTCATATGTCAGAACTTCTTCCAAAAATCGTTTTAAAAGCCCATTTCAAACGCACATAAAAAATTTCATTATAAGCGGTTGAGAAATAGACAAGTTCCATTATACTTGGCCATATTCCAGAACTTCATCTAAAATTCAATTTAGAATGCCACATTTAGTAAGTATCATAATCAAATGTATATTCCCAGCTTGGCACAACAAATAGTTCATAACGCAATGTACACCCATGTTAGTAACATAAATTCGCTTTATTTTCATATACAAAATATGAACTCCAGCCGAAATATGTAGTTTTTTTTATTCAGCCGGGAAAAGGTTAAAAAATCTAAAACCAATAACATAAACTTATTAGGAAACTATACGAGAATCGTTTATTTTCTATGTATCTCATAATGTTTTTTATTTATTTGTTGCAAACTATCACAAATTTTGTATGAATTGATGTACGTACTCACACATAAAAATTGTAAATACAAAAAATAAACAAAAATAAAAGTAGTGAGAAATGCGAATTTTTGTTAGATGTTTTTTAAATTTTTATACTCGTAGGGCATACTCAATTCAAAGTCAAACGCAAATCAAGAAGAAGTAAGAGGTAAGAAGAAATTAACAGCAGAGAGTCTGATTTAAAGGGATTAAGAAGATAAGGTTATTACAGTTCTACTGTAGTTTCCATTTATTGTTGTTGTTTTTTTATTTTTTGAAAATAAATGTTCATTAGACGTCTCGGTATTACATCGTTTTTGATTATATCCTACTACAACCTCACATCCTATTGGGTAGAGCTAGACCACCTCGAAAGGGGGCGCTCGTCAGCTATAGACGAACGCCCTAAGTGGGAACAAGATCATCCGCAAAAGAAGATCACCTTTTGACTTTGTTGGTACAATTAATTGCCAACGAGTTGTTTGGTGTGCTCGACCAACGTGCTGGCAATGCTTACAAGGATAGCATAGAAAAATTAAATTCAAACCAACAACACCACCAGAAGCTATTACAACAGCAAATGTCGTTATTAAGCACAGTTATGAGGAGACCGATAAGAAATTTCAGGCATTCAACAACATGGTGACCAGTATCATTTTCCATGAGGAATTGACCGACCTGGCCCTTCATGCTATGATGGAAATGATGAGACTTCGCGCATTAGCAACTCGATCCTCTAATTTTGACACCACACCAACTTCAGGAACAGATTAAACAAATCATACATAATCTAAAACTCAATCAGGATATTTCGTGCCGTAACTTAGACATAGCAACTATATATAAGACAATCGAAGTCAAAACAATCAAAATTGAAGAAATCATAATCTTTGAAATTAAAATTCCACTGGTACAGAGATCACGATATGCGTTATAACACGTTAGCAAGAATAAGTCTACATCATGCCATCTTCTAACTACTTGATGGTTGGACTACAACAAAATCAATACATGGCCCTAACTGCGGATGAATTCAATACTTGTAATTGCCTTAACGGAGAATACTTTTGTGATGTTGTCAGATTCACAAGATGGACATTGGTACGCTATGGATTCCTTTACGTAGATACAATGCGTGAATATTTGCGATGAAATCAATCTCGGTAATTTAATATGCGAAGATGACAGCAATGTATAGTGATCGAAACCACCACTGAATACATTGAAGGAGAAGGGATTTTAGAACTCGATCCAAACTGTGTTTTAAAAGGAGATACGTAAACAGTAGCAGGATATAGGACATTTAGCAGTAACTTTATTCTTTCCTTTATGCCGCAATTTAATTTAAGTGATAATGACAAAGTACAAACAAGCTCAACACGCACCTGGTCGGAGATCAATGCCATTGAAGCTTCCCTCCAAGACCATAAGAAACATTTAGAGTCAGCAACAATCGATTTAAGCATACACGATTATCACCACTACCTGGCAATCTATTTACTCATTCCAGCAATTTTGGTTACAGTTACGTGGTGCATGTGCAGAAAGATAAAGCAACGTACAGCTGCAGCTGAACCTCTAGCCCCACTACATAAGCCATAGCAGTTGACCTCATAATCCGTAAGTGGACCCGGGGAATATGTTACCAATTCATTAGGTAACATATGGAATAACCGTACAACAGAATCATATGACAAATTTACGTAATAATTTGTTTTCGGTAGGATGATATATAGGCCATTTTGTTGGATCACGAGGTAAAGGTCGGAACTGCTGTGGATCGTAAAATGGATTTTGATTTGGCATAAAGTAATTAACAGGATAAGTGTTTCGTACAAAATTTATAATTGGTATTTGTTGAGTTGGTGGCGCTTGGTTTAGTATAGGATCTCTTTGAGTGGCTGAATTTAAAACAGGGAAATTCTTCGGTTGTTCGTTCAATTTAATCAAAGACACCTCTGTTACTTGAACCTGAGTGGGTCTAGCTCTGGAAGAGGGTAGAACCGTGCGAGAACTTAGGTTAGTCACGTTAGTTGGTTACGTGACCTTAATCTACCGCTAATATGCAGTAATCTTGAATGAAATACATCAACCTTAAAGTCCTCTTTCGTGGGATTTAATTTAAGAGCATTCTGAATTTCCGAATAAATCTTCCTAAATTTAAGGGAAATTTTATGCACTTCACCACGTGGATTTTCCCACGCAAAATGCGAAGGTCTATTAGGTATCAGTTTTTTCATCCTCCAACCGTTTTAATAGTTCTTTAAGATTATTCAATGGGTTATCTCCATCAATATTTCGAACTGCACATTCGAGTTCAAAGTCGCCATGAGCCGGATGTTTCGGATTCATCATGTTTCTTCTTTCGTCTTTAAAGGGGGAAAAAATAGTTGGAAATAGTCTGGAATGAATATTATGTGTGAACCGAGAGCTATTAAGTCCACCAAATTTCGAATCAAGAGGATCAAAGGAAAAACATCTTGACGCTCGACGAAATGAACACTCTTCTTACTGAAATAGAGGAAATTCTTAATATATGACCTCTTGTGTCATAAACGATACCGAGATCGATCCACTTACACCATCACACTTCCTAATCGGACTTCCATGCACTAAAATTCCATATAAGGATATTAAGCATCTAACAGTGTCACATCTAACTCGGAGAAAAGGTGACAGACAAAATATCTCACCTCGCTGAAGCAAAAGTCCAAATGGCGAACCAAAAAATCATCAAACGATGTCTTAATCTTAATCCAGGTAAACGATGTCTAATTCTTGATGTGTCTTAAAATAAGACAAAAACTTACCTGTCAACCACTGGCCGCTTGCAACGTTCATTTCGCTTCCGATGGCATAAAATGAAAATGCCGGCAACAAAACGTCAAACTAAAAAAATTTAAGGATAGCTGAGACAAAGATTCGTTTATGGCAGAGCCACCACAGACTGTCCAACGATTATCGATACCTTCATGAGAGTCTTCTTCTCTCTTCTCGCAATGATTCACATCGACCAACTCTTTTTTTGCCCTGAAATTAAAAAAAGAGTCGGCAACTTGCTAAGAATCAGCATCACATTTGTTATTGCTGACTAGCAACGATTTATATAATTCAAATATCTATAGTGAAACTAATGGCCAATTAGTCAGTGTCATGGGTATAACCAATTTGCACATTCTACAACAACGACGTAAATTACTGCAGTCCGTTTAAAATTAAAGAAAACACAGGAGGACGAAGCTCACAATGACTTGTTACTTCACATTTTTTTTACCATTTTGAAATCAGGTGCTGATAAAATTATTTCCTACCGTATAGCGAGATCCCCAAATATTCGAAGAGTTTGTGTCTGAAACTCAATTCCGACATCGGAAATTCCGATGTCGATTAACAACCGACCAAATTCAGCATTTTAGATATAGGTTTTATTGAAATATCATCTTGTATTGTATTCTTTTGTTTTTCTATCTTTAGAACAAGCTGAGTCTTATATTTCCCTCATTCATCCTTATACGAATACACTCAAAGAAACTCTTTGGTTCGGTTTCACTTTTTTGTTTACAATCTACAATAAACTTTACAAGAACGAAAGTGTTACAATAAAATTTACTCAATTGGTTGGAACAACTCACTGTTTTTGCTTTGATACCCGCACTTAAATATTCAGAGTTTAACCTTTTCAATAATTCCACACGGTTCGCCTCAGAATCGACACTATCGGCAACAATAAAGAAAATTAGAAAAAATACGGCAAAGGGTGGCAGCTTCATGGCGCGATTGAAATTCAATTTGGTATATATCACGTTCGAGTGCCGTCGAATTGTTCTTCTTTGAAGGGCGCAAGACTTAATTAAATTAAAGTTGATTTGTAAGGAATTTTAAAGGTGATTATTTTCACAACGCATCACGCTAAACAAAATTAATTAGTATCGTTTAATTGAAGGTCAACAAAATGATGTAATACGCAAATACAATTCTAAGGTGATGAATTATTTTTGCAGTAGTGAATAATAAATTCAAAATGGTTGGTTTAATGAGGAGGGCCATCTTGCTGTTGAGCACATTCCGTTCTGCGCACTGATCCGGAAGAAATGGTGTATCTATTATTCGGTGTTTTGAGCGGCTTGGATATCTACGATTGAGAGTGATGGTGCTGTATTATTAATAAAGGCCGATGCTTGCGGTTAAAGCTTTGATGTTTAGGGCTAAAGGGGTTTCTCGACCATCGGCTTGCGTAACATCAGAATTAATAAAATCCAATTAAATTCATTAACCACGTCATTCGGGTAATTTGAGTTTTTGTTTATCCGTGTGGGCTCTGCAACGCAGGACAAACGCGAATGTGTCTGATAGCGATAAACCAGGTATTACAGGATGTTTTGGTAAAATAAATGAATCAAATGAAACTGCAAAATTTCATTCATGGGAATAACGAAACGACAAAACTCCAGTAAAATAGATTGAAGAGGCAATATCGGTATTTTAGCACTGTACACTATATTCAGATGTGGGTGCGATGCTTCAGAGACATGGGCCACATATTTTAAGTAAATGTAGGAAAGCCGTAAATTCATCAAGCATTTGGACCATAAACCGTTCGCTCGTATTAATTATAGATAATTAAACTACATCGGTAACGAGACGTTTGAAAATAAGCTGTGATGTAAAGTGCAAAATAGAATTGGACCATTCGTTCCATTAGAGTACCGACAACGAGTCATGCGAAAATTTCACTAGCTAACATGTCCGAGAATTGGCCCATAAAATTTGTATATAATCTTATTACGA
This sequence comes from Tipula vernalis, assembly GCA_958295665.1. Classification (NCBI taxonomy): domain Eukaryota; kingdom Metazoa; phylum Arthropoda; class Insecta; order Diptera; family Tipulidae; genus Tipula; species Tipula vernalis. The sequence continues at coordinate 148,372,488 of OY282559.1, forward strand.
CTGAATATCTGTCAATAAGAAATGTAGGCGGTTTGTGTAGTATACCGAATTCAGTGGCAAATGCCCAACTTACAACGTCACAATAAGACGCAAATTTCAAGCTACGACAGTCCAATCGAGAATTTTGAACAAAGATACATGTTTTTGAAACATGTCATAGTGCGCGTAGGATTATTGAAGTGGGTGCCACTCAGGATAACGAAGAATCTAGAACGTCAATGCGAAACCAAAAAATTAAAATTTGCAGTAAAGCTCCGATTGTGCTAGTTGACAATCCTAACAATAGGTTTTGAAGCGGTAATTGTTGTACCAACTTGCATTTGCTTCGTTCAAATATTTCAACGAGTTTCAGAGAAAATTCAAATATTCGGAATTCGAGGCTAAAATTCTAAAACCAGCAACTGTGTTCCGATTGCGATGGTTGATTCCTCTTACAATAGGTTTCAGGAACTGTAATTGTTGTACCAACTTGCATTTAGGTCGATGGATTATATCTACACATTTCAGAAAAATTTCAAACTTTGAAATTCTGGCTCAAAAAATCTAAAATCAGCAATTGTGCTCCGATTGCGATGGTTGAGATCTCTAACAATAAGTTAGCGGTTAATTTGTGGGTTGAGTTGAAGTTGAGTTGGAGTTGATTTGGGTTGAGGATTGAGTTGGGTATTCGTATGTGGTTAATTTGAGTGTTGAGTCCGGTTCCATTTGCGGGTTGAATTGAGGCAGATTTGGAGTTGAGTTTGGGTTGGATTAGGGTTTAGTGAGTAGCTGACAAATCTATATATATAAAACTGAGTGTTTGTAACAAATCTACACGTGATGTGGATGGTAATGGTAATGGTATAATGGTACAATGGTATAATGGTAATAGTATAATGGTACTGGTGTGGAGATTGATTGAACTTTATGGGGATTGAATTGAGATTTGAGTCTTAAGTTAGATTGGCTTGTTCTGAGTTGAGCTCATGTATGCATTTACGTTTTGGGACCGTTGGGTTGAGGGTTAAGTTGTCGAATAGAATGTTCTGGTGGTAAGAGGCAAACAGGAGGCTACAGCCTACTTTTCTGGAGACACAGGGATGACGCCTCCTCTTGAAGTTAGGCGGGTAATAGATAATTACCAGCGCAATAGGCTGTACTACCTGATAGCATGTGATACAAACGCGCTCCACGCGAAAAATGCAATTAGACAAGAAGTCCTAGATTTGACATTTGCCGGTCCCCATTTGAGCACATTTGTAAATAAGTGGTATATGTCTAAAGCGGCCTCTTTATCGGATCACATGCACATCAGATTCGATTTGGCGGCTGAGACCATGCAACGGCAGGATGCGCCCTCGATTATGGGGAACAGAGAGTCTTCAAAGGAATTGGAGTTCTGTTCAAATTAGCTGCCCAATTCTTTACACCTGGAAGAGAGTCCACTATGGTGGTTCCTTGGTGAAACGGGACGCTGGAAAAATTGAGGACTAAATCGAAATGGTTATTCAACAAGGCTAAGCGCACCAGTGAATGGAGCAAGTCTAAGATGACCTTGACGGAATACAATCTCGAACTAACAAGATCCAAAAAGTCAACCTGAAGAAGTTTCTGTGACGGAATTAAATGCATTATCCTCTACAGCTCGTCTCCAGAAAGTCCTTTCTAGGGATCATTCAAATGGTTGAGGACTTCTGCAGAAGGCAAACGGGAGGTTCAGTAGGAACCTAAAGGAGACCTTGGAGGTACTTTTGAGAGTAAATGTGACATATCGGCCAATATCCTTACATCTTTTCTGTTGAAACCGATGGAAAAAATGTTAGATTATCAAACAGAAAGTGAGATACTCGTTAATAACCCGCTGCATCGGGACCAGTTTGCATATCAAACTGGTAAATCTACTGTGTCGGCTCTTAGCGGTCTAGTCACGAAGATTTAAAGAGCGATGGCTAATAAAGAAATTGTCCTTTGTGCCTTTGTGGGCATTGAGGTGGCGTTTGATAATACCTCCTATGAGTCGATTATGAGGGCATTAACGGAAAAGGGAGTGACGCCTCTTACTATTAGATGGATATACGCTCCAAGCAAAATATCGCAATATTACAGCCAAAATAGTTGGCGAGTCAGTAACTATCAGGACCGTAAAGGTATGTCTCCAAGGAGCAAACTACTGATCCTTCTGGATAGCCATGGGTATGATGTGCAGGGCTACTTAGCTATCACAATGAGAGGCAAATTTGATTGGATCCGACCAATAGTATTATCGGGTTCGTTTAAGATTCTGAACATCGACTGGAAGATTAATTAAGCAGAGTCCAAGCACAAAATATCTTTTAGGTCACAATGCGAGGTAGCTTGAGCACCTACATGGCCCTACAATCCTACATCAATAATAATTTTTATGATGGGATAACCGAATATTTGGTGTGCAGTTTTTCTAATTGGAGCGATTGTTGTAAAATTTGTTATAGATTGTAAACCGCGACGTGTATAACTGATACTTGTATAACTAAAAATATACATAAATCAATTCGAGCTACACGTGACTCCTCTTCATTCAATTAGTCTCCCACAAAACTGTTAGTTAACATTTAAGCAATTATTTAAACTGTAACTGATGAAGAGCTTACACTTTATTAGCTACATATATAAGCACAGTAGTTCAACTTATAACGTATTGACACCATGAAGACAATATTTTTACTTTGTTTTTCCATTTTGTGTTCTAGTATTTATGGTGTGTGTGCGAAGTTCCTTCTGAAACCGTCTTGTCAGTATGAGAATAATGTTTGGACAGCTAGAATGGTAAATTTATTTGTGTTCTAGGTTTTCATTATTTCGTCAAAGAAAAGTATCGAGGAATAATTTTTGTATATTTGATTTGCTTATAGATTTATGATCAATGTCACGACTGGTGTCCAGCGAAGAATACATGCTATGAATCTTGCGTTGAATCGCTAACGAAAGACTTGGTTAAAGATTCATCAAGAAAGAGGAAACGTAAATCATGTGCGCGAAATTAAATAGATAAGAGTTTCAATGATTTTCTGCAGATGCAGATTACTCGTATGCATATCATACTTAACCACATCAATATATCATATTTATTTTATTCATGTATCGTTGGGGTTTGTTTCTCTGGTTTCATTTGTTACAGTATGGGGGGGGAGGGTTGATTCTGATGAAGCGGTAATTTCTCGAGAATGGTTAAAGTAAAAAGTAATCTTCGTTTACAGAAAATCGTTGAATGTAAAACAGTCTTTAATGATTGCATTTTTAACATAATATTTGAGGAGTGTCTGATCAAAAGTCGCTATTTACATTTTCCAAAATGATATTTTTTTTTTTCTATCAGGGCAGAATTTTTTAAGTGAAATAGCCTAAAAGTGGTTATTTCCAGCATGGACCAAAAATTGACAATTTCTCTATGAAAAATATTCCTAAAATTCTTGATTTTGATCGAAACAAGCTATTTACTACAAAGAAGTGATCAAAAGTAAGTAGCAAAAAGTAAGATGTAAATAGCGACTTTTGATCAGACACTCCTCATTTGTGAATTAAGCATTAAATTCTAAAAGCATCTGGAATGAAATCCTAAATTCAATTTTTTTGTTGTCTATTCCAGAAATACAATTGAGGCTATTGCGTGTGTGATTCAATCTAAGGGAATAAAATTTTTTTTCTCCGGATATTTTATTTTATTTATTTTGTTTATTCAAACGAAACCTATTTACCAAAGCTGAGTAGTAAAAAAATACTCGAGGATAGTTAGTTAGTAAAAAATACTCGGGGGTAGTAGGTTATAGGTTATAATAGCCGGCTAAAGTACAACAATTTAGGAAAAATGTATGGCTGAAATCACAATCAAAGGTAGAACAGCTAGCATACGCTTACCTAGCCTATACTGAGCGGCTCAGTGATAGGTATCCGGTTTTAACCTAGCTTTACTATGTAACTGCTTTACTTTACCTAAACCTAACTCTAAACCTTTGGAAGCAACAAACAACGTTCGAAAGTTAAGTCTTTCGAAGAATGCCTGGTCCGCCGTTTACCCTTATTACACATAACACAGCGAAGGTATGTTACAATTATAGACCGGCCTCGGGTTACAGATACAAAAATTAATCAATAGTACTGCCGTGCTAAGAAAAAAAGTCACAAGCGACAAAAATCAAAAAATGGGTTAGGGTCATATTTGGATTCTGCAAACAAATATCTACTTGTCTGCTCTTTTAAAATGTCAAATTCCCTTTATTAAAAATTATAAAATCCCGTTATTTAGAAGTCAAGTTTCATAGTAAGACATGGGAAACAAAAACAGAAAAATTTAAATTACTCAAAACTACAAAAAGGCAAATATGACTTTTTTTCTTAGCACGGCAGAACAATGGATGCATGTTTTTCTTCAATTTCCCACTCATCAATTCTTTGGGCGAACCGGTCGGCAATTAGCCTGATTGTTCTCATATTTTTTCTCTACATGTTATAATTTTCAATTTGTTCCTATATTCACAGTATAAATAGAGAAAAAAGCAATTAAAAATGTGCATACAAGCGAGAATATTGTTTGTATTTCTTCAACCAAAACCTTGATCTATAGCAATATTTCAGCTTTTGGAGTAAAGAGGCTCCCTTTTGGGATTGTTACTATTTATCGAAGTTTAAGATGATGGTCTGGTGATCAAAAACAGAGATGTTTTTAAATTTATTTTACATTTTTGGTCTAATAACGACTTTACTTTTTTCATTACGCAAGTTAACATTTGATGAATAAATGAAAATTTTAGATTCGAATGATTGCAAATAAAAAGAAATAATGGCCCGAAATACTATTTGTCAATACCAATATTATATAGAGCAAACATTGTGGAGTGTGGCATTCTAAATAAATAAACTTTGATATACTCATCGATTGTGACGCATGACTGAAGTCTCAGTTTTGAAATAAATTTATGAAGTTGATGAGATACTTACTCTCCAGGTGTACCTCCAGGTGCGAGAGAAATTAAGGAAAGCAAAAGAAAGCTGAATGAGTTCACCGGCCAAACTTAAATTGGGCAAACTTAACTTAACTAAATGTTAACTCAACGCTAAGTAGTTGCAAATCTAGGAAACCACAATAAACCTCGACAAATGTGGTGGAATATCAAAAATCTTGAAATATCACTAACTTTGTAGCATCGCGCCACTGAACCCCTTACAAATTTCCAGTGATTTCGAGAAATACAAACATACCCGCAATAATCTCGAACCAGAGTAGCCTTTAATATGAAACAAGCATCAAGTAACCTCGAAAATATTCATTAATGTTGAATATTTGGATGTTAAATAACTTAAACCTGGAATTCTAGACTGAATGAAAAATTTGAAAATCTTGATTTTCGAGAATACATTACGCATTATCGAATTCCTCAGTAGGAATTCGCCAAATTCCTGCTAAATTGACGCAATTCAAAATCAAATTCCTGGTTTAGTATGCCTAGATCACATTTTCTTGACGTGATAATGTCTTAGGCCTCAGAGCCTCTTGTTCGGAAAGTGGAAATTACTCATGTCATCAACAAACAACATTACCTTTAATTTAAATATATGATTGCAATGACGTCAGCAGGCGACAAAGAACGCCGCGCACTGCAAATCTCTAACTTCGTGCGATTTATAATGCTTGAACAATTGTAGCGAGAGAACTCAGGCTCATCTGATCGGAGCAATTCTGGTGACAATATTTGCATAATGAAACTGTGGCGGTTAATTTATTTTAAAATATTTAATCTCCACGTACCTTTTAGTTTTAGTTACAAAATACAAAATTCAAACTACGAACAAAATTGTTGTACACCGCTATAGCCTTTATTTTAGGAAACCCGTACATTTCTCTCAATGCCTAATGCAGGAAACCGATGTGCGGAAGTTTTTGCCTGCAGCACCGCGCTCAGTTTCGCCTTTTTGACGTTTACTTTACACGTATTTAAGTTTAATACACAATTATTTTAAATAAATTTTACCGTATTTTGTCATAAACGAATTAATTTGTATCCTCCATTTTGGCAAATGTCAGCAAACGTTTGTTTTCAGTCAACAAAATAAAAAAAACCGTACTGAAAAAATGAAAATGTAGAAAAATGTACTAGATTTGTTTTCTTTTACTTAGTGTAGCCTACTGATTCGCAGCTAAATTTGAAATAGAGGAAACTTGCCTAATAATGCATGATGTGCGAAATACTTCTGTTTCATCTATCTATCTTATTCTATCTTCTATCTATCCATCTATCAATCTATCTACCTATCTGTGATAGTGGTGGTGACGGTGACGGTAGGATGGTAAGATGTTGTGATAGTATGATTCTATGATGGTGTGATGGTATGGTTGAATGATGATATAATGGTACGATGGTAAGATGGTACGACCGTACGATGTTACGATGATGGAATATTAGTATGAACTATTCCATCATAATAATAATGATATAATGGTATGATATTATGATGGTATAATTATTATTATTTATTATTAATAAATTACGAGACAATCTGGGGACCATAAAATCTGGTGTCGATAAGGCAGCAAAATACAACTTAACATAAAAAACTTAAATCAAATAATACGCCCGATTCTGCCTCCAAAAAATGTATGTTACACTGACCAGCATAGGAAACGAATATCTTTTCAACCGCACTGGTTAGAAACATGAAACGAAAACAAAATTCAAGGTCATTGAAAACAATCTTGGAAAATGTGGCTAAGATCTTGTCTTTCTAAACATCTGATTGAGGTTTTTCGAATTTTCCAAGAAAAACCAAACAATGACAAATTTTAAAAATTTTATTTAAATTTTCACAAACAGTAACAGAACACCAAAATCATCTTGCCCCGAGGGTGAATAACCCAAGGAATAACCGCTGTTATCCGCTGTTTCATACTTTTGATAATTTGTTGGATATCGCACTGAGGTATTTCCCATTCGTCTAACAGCGAGTTTCGGAGTTGTTCTATCGCATTCCGAGCTGGAATGCGAGACCGAATTTTTCTACCAAGAATGTCCCAAACATTTTCTGAAGGATTCAAGTTGGGACTCCTTTCAAGTCGTGTCATCTTTGAAATATTTACATCTGCCAAGTATTCATTCACGATTCTGACAAAATGATGTCTTGCAATATCTTGCATTAGCATAAAATTAACGCCTATAATTGATATGTAGGAAACAACATATTCTTCCAAAATTTTGTTAATATAGCGAACGGCCGTCATAGATCCGGTTGAATCCAGATCGATCCCTTTCGTTGAAGATGCATGGAGAGCACCACCTCAGGTTGTCCGTAAACAAAATCTCGATACATCGGTAAATAATGCTTGGCTCCAATCAGGTTCAGCAATTTTCATGTTTCCTACCAAATTATAGCCGAGTAATCCTGTGTTGTGATAGAAATTCTGGAACCGTGGCCCTTCTGCTTCTCCCTACCTTCGCCGTATTGTTCTTTCACTTACATTTATATTACTTACGTGTAACAATTCATTGCAGGTCTCAACAGCTGTTTTTTATCGATTTCTGAGTTGATGAAACCAAAAAACGGTCAACGTATCTTGTCGCCTTGTATAAAACAAGAAAAATCGCAATGAAACACGTTGTACGGTACTACGGGAAATCCAGACCTTATTAGCGATGCAACGTTGGCTTTTCCCCATCTTCAAACAATATCACGATTGCCTCTACACTTTCTGACTTTAGCGACATAATAAAAACGTAACACACTGCCACAGCAAAATGTACAAATTTTCGATTATTAATTTGCCGATACATTTAAATTTTTCATGAAATCCCACATTTTCTAAGATTGTTTTGAATGACCTTGAATTTGGTTTTTGTTTTATGTTTCCAGGTAGTGTAGTTCAAAAGATATTCGCATCAAATTTAATTATATTATGAAGGAATGTTGTGGGATAAGTAAAAAAAACTAAGCCACATGATTAGACAAAGTTGGTTTGGTAATATTTTTTAAAAATTGTTTTGGATGACCTTGAATTTGTGCATCAAAATCAAGTTTTTTTGGAGTGGTCCGTTTTCTATACCGCTGATTATATAACCAACCAAATAAAATTGCTAAATAAAATTACGTTACATTGGGTGTATTCAGCTCCGCCAAATATTAGCAACATGTTAAGTAAAACCATTTCTGGTGAAAAAATGTACACCACGAAGTTAGCTCTATGAGTTGAATTATTTCCAACTAGAACAAAAAGTTCACCAGGGCAACAAATTTTAACTATTAATTATATAATTTAGCTAACTTCGTGGTGTACATTTTTTCACCAGAATTGGAGCATGTACGCACCTTGAATGCACGTGATACATTCAAAATTTCATGGAAACGTTCATTGAGGCTTTTAAACGATTGTTTAGCAAGCAAAATAAACAAAATATTTGCGAACGCAGTTCTATCGATAGTATTCATTGCCTTAGTTACTCATTTTATTTTGCGGACTTAAAAAATTGATAGCAAATGGGGGTATTTAGACCAGTGCTGTCGCTCCGAAAACTTTAAATGGAGTACGTTTCAAATCTTTAGGGGAGTATTTCTAGTCAGAAGGTAGTACGTACGAAGTAAAATAGTTGCACCTTAAGCCAAAGAAATGAAATTTTCACTGGTCTCCAAAATTGGAAGATAAATCTGATGTATAAATTTAGTATGGCGAGTTTTGTTAATATTTTATTGCGTATAACTTCATGTTGCCTCGGACAATACAATAAAATTCACTTCGATAGTTGTTTATCCTCAAAACGCAGAAACTAAATGAAATTGTCAAAATTTATCTTCACGTTTGTCGTCCAGCAACCCTATTCTGTAAAAAACAAGATAATGTGTAAACGTGAAAACGTGTAAACATTATCTTATTTTTTATAGAATAAGGCTACATGGGCCCTTTTCTCGAATTCCACATCCATTTTCCACATGTCGACATCTGTCAAAATTCATAAAAATTGAATTTTTTCGGTACTAAGGGAATATTTCCGAATGGGTATAAACAGGTGGACAAAATTCCCAATATAGGAAAATGTCCATGTGTTTTATATACATACGTTCCGAACGTTTTGATGAATTTTCACAGATGTCCGCATGTAGAAAATGGATGTGAAATTCGAGAATAGGGCCCCAGGAAAATAAAAATAAAGTGAAAAATTTGCAGAGATCAAATAGAGGCATCTGTATTTAAATACGAAAACTCCCATTTCGCTAGCTAAACTGCTTACCACAAAGTGAAATTCAGCGGTGAAATTTTCATTTTCGTTTTCGCATGTGTCATTTTCCAGATCATGATCCAGCAAATAACACTAAAATTGATATTAGTTTTTGAGCCAAATTTGAAAATTAAAAGAAAACTGATTTATTTATTGGCTTATAGGGCAATTTATCTATTTTACTAATAAAGTTCTGTATGTTGATCGAGCTAAATAGATTTTTAACATGGTCACAACTCTCCACGAAATCACAGATATTTTTAGATTATCGTATTGAGATTTTTTAGTTTTTCTCGTATAGAAGAGTACCGATCAGCGAAACCGTAAGCGAACTTCTTAATTTTTAGCTATTTTTACCTAACTTTTATGTGGTAAACGGAAAACTTATCTTAAAGCAACTTAAGCTTCGAAGCCTTTTCATTTCAAAAGCGAAATTTTAGCAGAAATGTGAATTCAGACATTTCAAGTGTGCGAACATGTTCGTCATTTTATTTTTGAGAATTGAAACATATTATGGTGCAATTTAAAGCATTATCATAGCCAGACGATACCACAGTAGGTACCTAGGGTGACTAAATTGTCTTATAAAAAAACAGAGGCCCTATTCTCGAAATCCACAACCATTTTCCACATGCGGACATCTGTCAAAATTTATAAAAACTTTCGGAAATTTAGATTCAATTCGCTATGGAATATTTTCGGTACTATGGGAATATTTCCGAATGGGTATTAGCAGGTGAAAAAAATTCCCCATATACGAAAACATCAATATAATTATATAAATTTTGACAGATGTCCACATGTGGAAAATGGATGTGGAATTCGAGAATAGCGCCCCAGGATAGTTATTAAGTCTCGAAATATATTCGAAAAAATTGCTATATAAAATTGGTTTGGTGAGGACGACTGGTTAAAAAAACGCGCACGTGGTGAGATCTCTTCTAGAAAAGCTTTAAACCCGGAAACTTGATGTTGGTTAAGTCAGATAAAAAATTTCAATCAAATTTTTGCATAATCACAGCAATTTCATTTGTGACAGGGATGGAGTCAGTCTTAAATATTCTTAAATAAAACATGGCCAGAATTCAACAAATATTGCAAGACACTATAACGATTATTAGACAAACATACAGTCCTAACCAAAATTATTTGTACCTGCTAAATTTTTGATGCAACGTAGCGGAAACATCCTTAAAAATTATATAAATAATAAACTTATTGAAAACATTAATTTTAATTGAATAAATTAAGTTACCTGCTTTACGTTTCTATCAAAAATTTTTTTAAATTTTAGTTCTAGGAGAAGTTACGGTTAATTTTGTTTTTGCCAAAATTATTTGTACCCTGAAATTTGATCTCAATATTATTTATTCAATAAGAGGAAAATCAAAATAAAATAGTAAATCAAATAAATTTAAGATTATTTTTTGCTAATTAAATAATGATACAGTCACTCATATTTTGTATGCAGATGGTCGGTTTTTGTTTAGCCTCTATAAGATCTGGCAAGTTTTTCAAAAATTTGTTATTAACATCACTTAGAATCTTATCCCGCTCAGTTTTCTGGGCACCCTGCTACAAATTTTTGGTATTTTTAGATCATGAATATCTTACACTTTAATTTAATCCTCCGCAAGTTTAAATCACAACCCTGCCCTGGCTAAGACAAATAATTATATTCAAGATTTTTGTATAATTTCGTGGCAATGACTCTTCTTTTGTATGGGAGCATTATTGTGTTGAATATCAAATTGAAGATTGACTAGTTTATAATCAACCAGGAATGTTACTTTATGAAATACACCGAAATTGAACTATGGTCTTGAACAGTTGTAGTTTATAGGGCATACAGACAAACGGAATATGATCTACCGTCAGGAAATGAAACGTGAAGGGCATCATAAGATAAGCCCTTTGATCTACGGAGAATTGTTTTATGTTCAAATTAGTACACTTTTGTCCTAATTTGATAATATTTGAAATAATTTTATTATTACATAAACATCGAGCATCAATTAGTGTGGATACTGCCTCGCTTAGTTTTCCCTGGGCAGCAAATAAAAGGTTACACAGCTTTACAAACTGAACTATTCAAGGAGACGTTCTATTTCGGTTTATTTGATTAAGTAACATTCCTGGTTGATGATAAACTAGTCGGTCCTCAATTTGCTCTTCAGTACAATAATGCTCCCTTACATAAGAAAAGTCATTGCCACGAAATTCTACCAAAATCTTGAATATAATTATTTGTCTTGGCCAGGGCAGGTTTTCGATTTAAACTTGCGGATGTTTAAAATAAAGTGTAAGATATTCATGATCTAAAAATACCAAAAATTTGTAGTAAGGTACCCAAAAAACTGCGCGGGCTAAGATTCTAGGTGGTGTTAACAACAAATTTTTGAACCACTTGCTAGATCTTATAGAGGCTAAATAAAAACTGACCATCTGCATACAAAATATGAGTGACTATATCATTATTTAATTAGCAAAAAATAATCTTAAATTTATTTGATTTACTATTTTATTTTGATTTTTTCGATATTGAACAAATAATATTGAGAACAAATTTGAGGGTACAAATAATTTTGGCAAAAACAAAATTAACTGTAACTTCACCTAGAACTAAAATTTAAAAATAAATTTGATAGAAATGTAAAGCAGGGTAATTAAATTTATTGAATTAAAATTAATGTTTTCAAAAAGTTTATTATTTATATTATTTTTAAAGTTGTTTGCGTTACGTTGCACCAAAAATTTAGCAGGTACAAATAATTTTGGTTCGGACTGTACTTTGTTTATAGGAAAAAACATTGGGGAAATTAGATTTGCCAAAGAAAAAATTGATTTTACTTTCATAAACACTCCAGGCCTTTACAACATTTCCAGGTTCCCAAAGCACCAAAAGGAGCACATTTGTCAATGATTTTTGGTGAAATTTTATGTCTGAGTTATTAAGCCGATTCCTAGTTCTTCCCGTGGTTTCTAATTTAAAACCGAATTATTCACGCTCTGAAAATTTCTTGGATGTACCTCATTTGGGCTCGGATATGATAAATAAAATAAGCGAAAAATTCAAGAAATATTGTGGAACACCTCTAATGATATTTTGGTTGAAGCCATTTATTAGAAACATTGTTTAAACAATTTTTCGTATTTTTACTTAGACAACCAATCCAGTCAGTGTATCTATTACGTCTCCAGCTTCAAATGGAACTGGATGGAACTTTTGTGAATGGATTTGAATAGAATTTATATCTGAAATTTGAGATATTAAGTTTATTTTTAGGCAGTTCCTAATATAAAATTTATTAAATCCGGCTCTGGAAAATTTCTTCGGCCATTTCATCTGGGGTCGGATTTCTTAATTAAGCAATGGCTCAAATTCAGAATATTTTTTGAAATTTTTAATCAAAAATGATATATGCCAAATTTATTTGTCTCTTCTCAGTCTCCAGCATGGATGGAACAAGCACATGTGTTGATGGATTTTAGTGAAATTTATTATCTGCATTATTTTGTGAATTCTATAATCCTATTACAAAACGTATTATTTCATGGCCTAAAAAAAGTTTTTTTCATCAGGACAGAAATATTTTGGAATACTATTCATACTCATTAGATTTGCTAATTTTGGTTTGCCATGCACAGCCAATCCAGGCAATTTTCTTCGTCTCCTGCACCGAATGGAATACACTCATTTATGGATGTATGTATTTTAGTGAAATTTTATTTCGTAGGTGTTAAGCTGATTCTATATCAAGAGTTTCTAACCTTAAACATGTTAAATCAGGTCCTAAAAAATAATATTATAATATTATCTAAAAACCAGGACAGGTAGGCTCATAAAACTGACAGATAATTTCTGCTGTCAGCATTTAATCTTGCCATACAAAAAAGATGAATGAGAGTCTGGATTTTATTCAAACGTAAACAAATGATTTGAGAATATTGATGTCAAGGTGTATTAGACGAATGAAATTTCCTATATCACACTGCATAAATCCAGACTTCCATACAACTTTCTGGTCTGGAAAGGTTAAACGACTGCAGAAATTATCTTCTAGTATTATTTTTTTATAGAGGTCCTAGTTTATTATAATTATTGCCAGTAAAACCCGATAATTTAAAATATTGTGCAAAGATTTATAGTATAGCAGTTATTAGAAAAGGGGAGTACAGAATGAAATGGTGAAGTACAGGAGTAAGCAATAGGCGAAAGTAGTACAAATACTCCGATCCTACTCCCTTCGACAGCACTGATTTATACCACGTTTACATTATACGTACCTAATAAGTATGTACTTTTTTGCTATTTAATTATTTTTCCGCTGCAGTTCACAGTAGTGTTGCGATTTGTAGTGTGAACGCATACTATAAAAGTTTGTTGTTTTGACAGATAGGCTTCTGTATTCAATTCAGTTTAAATGTTGTGAATTTCTTCTCAAATTCTATTAGATTTGTCAGCAAATTATTTGATTTACACCCGAAATTGCAGTTAGAAATAAAAAAACGTAATAAATTTTTGTTTTGATAAGAAATATACGAATGACATTAACATATAGTTATTAGTTAGGATTCACATTACAATGAATATACTAATACACTTTTTTGATACATACTTTACCGAAATATCAAAAAAGTATGTGATAAAATATTTAAATATTTAAATTTGAGTTCACATGACGATACTTTTTTGCTACATACTTTTATTCTACTAATGTAAACGTGGTATTAGACCCATCCATCACTACATCACATCATTCTACACTACATATTTCGTTCACACGTAAATTAACGAACCGTCATCACAATTACAATTTACCTATGGATGTGTAGAATTATTTTCATTATTGTTGTGACGCAATTCAATTATTCAAAAACCTGCATGCTGCATGCTGCATCACACAATTTTGATTTACGAATGACGTTTTACGAATAAACAGCGAATTCAAAAACAAAAAATATTGTACGACCTCAAAAATGCATATTGTTCTTTCAATGTATTATTAGTGTATCATCAAATGTGAGGCAATACAATTTTTTGGTGAAAAATGCGCACAAAAATCCCCACTCCAAAATCAGTTCGTAGGCAAAGAAGTAAGAAACGAGGAAATGATGCGACATAATGAGGCATCGTCTAAACTGGCTCAATATAACGTGTTTTTTGCAAAACAAACAACAGTTAGAAAAAAAAAAATTTTGAAAATAAAATTTGCTTTGTAAAACCGGTTTAGTTGTTATATTTTTCGACTTGCAAGTATTAACAGCTTTGTGTATCATAAATTCCTTATTAATATATTTCAAAAAAAAAATACATACCACATCGTTAAATATCAAAGGCCGGTCCTCTGAGCAGGTGTCTCCTGACCCTGGTTCCGAAGCTGTTGTATATAAGAGCTACATAATAAATACACAAAAATTCAATTATTTTTTTACCACGTGTCATGTCGCCGTGTTAAAAATCAAGAGAAGACTGATTTTATGTATTTTGTTTCGTGTTTTTGTGTACGTATTTAAATGCCGTGTCAGCGATTGGTAGGAAAGGTATGACACGACCGCACGAGAAATGTGTAATTGTGTACGCTTGAGGCTAGAGCAAGAGGGATGAAAACGATTAATTGTTCATTTTTAGACCGATTAATCGTTTACCGAACCTTATACGTTATTTTAGATGAATTTCTGAAATATGGCCAATTAGGATAGATCTTCGCTATTTCTTAACAGATTATGATGAAATTTGACACGGGCCTTGGAAAAGGGATCTTCAAATGATTTGTTTGTGAACTTTTAGAATATGGCCAATTAGGATAGAACTTGGCTATTTCTCAACCGATCACGATAAAATTGGAATGAGATTGTAAAATAATTTTTAGATGAAGTTCTGGAATATAGCCAAGCAAGCTCGACATGTACAATGGAAATGGGATTCTAAAATGATTTTTAGATGAAGTTTTGGAATATGACCCATCAAGATGGAACTTGCCTGTATCTCAAGCGATTTTGAATGAAATCGACAGGTACAATGGAATTGGATTTCTAAAATGAATTTTACATGAAATTCTGGAATATGGCCAATTAGGATAGAACTTGGGTATCTCTCGGGAAAATGGCATTTTAAAAGGCTGTTTAGGTAAAGTTCTTGGCTAGGTTTTCGAAAAATGCTATTAGCGGTTAATTATCCATTTTTAAACCGATTAATTGTTTACCTCTTACATACATGACAATCAACTAGAGATAAGATTTGGTCCCAGACCCATCATGATAAAACCTAATGTTAATGATCGTTGTTTTAATGATACGTTTTTTCACTAAAAGAATTGTCAAATCAAATACTCTTTTGTTAAATCAAATTTATCAATTTACATCATTACTTTCTTTTACTCTAGTAAAATAAAGTATAGTAATCATGAAAATTTTGGACCTTGAGATTTTTAGAGATTTATCTGTTTTGAGGTCCCCTGAGTCCGAAAAAGTGGGTTTCGAAATGGTGTCTGTCTGTCTGTCTGTCAGTCTGTCAGTCTGTCTGTGTCCTCTCTACAGCCCAGATGGTTTAACCAATCGAACTGAAACTTCAGATTTAAGGTTTTTTGATAAATTGGGAGGTCCCAGTGAGTTTTACTCCAAATCGGCTAACCGGAAGTGGCCACTCCCTTGGTCCAAAAAATTTATTTTGCAAATATCTTAAAAAGTATAAGGTTTACAAAAAACTACTTTAAATAAAATGTTTCCAAAAATTAAAAACAATAAAAACAAATAAAAAAAAAATAAAAAATAAAAAAAAAAATTTTAAAAAAAAATTAAAAAAAAAAAAATTTAAAAATTATAAAAAACAATAAAATTTCTCAAAATTCTCTGTTCGTAAAAGAAAGTCGTGTGTTGGCCACACCTCCATTTTTTGTATTTCAATTACAAATTACAATTCAAAGTAATTGTAACTTGTATTTTAATTAATTCACTTGAAAATAATTGTAATTTGTATTACTTTCTTTTACTCTAGTAAAATAAAGTATAGTAATCATGAAAATTTTGGACCTTGAGATTTTTAGAGATTTATTTGTTTTGGGGTCCCATGAGTCCGAAAAAGAGGGTTTCGAAATGGTGTCTGTCTGTCAGTCTGTCTGTGTCCTCTCTACAGCCCAGATGGGTTAACCAATCGAACTGAAACTTCAGATTTAAGCTTTTTTGATAAATTGGGAGGTCCCAGTGAATTTTACTCCAAATCGGCTAACCGGAAGTGGCCAATCCCATGGTTCAGAAAATTTATTTTGCAAATATCTTAAAAAGTATAAGGTTTACAAAAAACTACTCAATACAAAATGTTTCCAAAAATTGAAAACAAATAAAAAAAAAAATTAAAAATTAAAAAAAAAATTTAAAAATTTAAAAATTAAAAAAAAAAATTAAAAAAACAGTTATAAAAAAAATAAAATTTCTCAAAATTCTCTGTTCGTAAAAGAAAGTCGTGTGTTGGCCACACCTCCATTTTTTTAATTACTGAGTTTGGTGTAATTCGTAAAATTATTTTAATTACTCAGTGTAATGTAATTTGCCAAGCTTTGCCCGCGGCACTGAAACATCTTTCTGCCTCAACTGATGATGGTGGAATGGTCAATAATGCCATATATAGTTTTTTAAGTAAATCAGTGCAAATTTTTTTAGCTTCTGGTTGAAGCTGTTGATTTTTTGTGCTTCTTAGAGATAAATTGCTGTAATTCATCGGCTTTTGAGCATTTAATTTGTCTATTTTTTGCCTCATCATTATCACTGTAGTGAGTCAGATTCGTCCTCTATTCATTTTCAACTCACTTCAATAGTTTCTAAAGCTTCAACCAATTGTGAAACCAAAATTAGCTCATTTTCACTTGGAAATTTATCTTCAATTGTTAAGTCCGCTAAAACTTTTTTAATAATCGTTTTCATTTCACAAAATCATCTGAGCATAGAGTTCCATCTTCTAGAAGTGTCAACGATCAACGTTAACTGCTTGCTCATTTTAGGTTTACATCCTTTTTGTAGGATATCTTTCTTAACGGGAGATTTTTGAAATATTTTGGCATTTTTTCGCACTTTTTGCGCAACCCCGGCTCTGCAACATCTAACTCGATAATTTTTGAGGAATCGACTTCATCATTCCAGGATTAAATTTCATTCGATGGTTCTTCTTCATCTTCACCTGACCCATATTCTTCGTTTGATTCTTCAGTAGTTTGTTGCCTTTCATTTTTAACTGCTTAATTCGATTTTGGAGGTATAGAACATCTACAACACCCAAGTGAATTCCATGTCAGTGAAGAATTTGGTGTTAAAAGTCCACCAAGGAACCCATTTTCTTCATGAAAGATGCATTGTCTACGACCACAGCAACATTGATATTGTTGTAGTTTATAATTTACTATTTAAATAGTTTTTGTTGCTGGCATTGATCCTTCACGTTAAAAAGAAACGATCCTGAGCTTCAATTTTAGACTTTATCTTATTTTTGAGGTTTTCTTGTAGCTGTTCTGCATACTGCACCACAGCATCTTTAATGCCATTTGCATTCAAGGGAATTTTTAAGCCTTAAACTTTCCATCGATTTTAAATTTCATTGCTATTGGCAAAAGTAGCAAATTATATTCTATCCCGCACACTAAGATTTGCCAAAAATTAAACCTGGAGATGGTAAATCTGGAATGTTTTGTTTTTGACCTGATATTTAGGCACCGCTTTAAATAAATTATGTTTTTCTCCAAACGTCTTAAAAGTAGCTTGTTTTAATACTATTATTGGGCATTAAAGTTGGCCTTTTTGTTACGGTTAAAAAAAATGTAAGTGTTGCTAGGCTGAACTTTTAATCCTAGGTGTAAATGCTCTTTTAACACTATTTTCAATATTAAAAGTAAATGAGACGTCATAACTTGGTAAGATACACAAACAAAAAAAAAAGTCAAGGCCTCCTTAACTATACAAAATATTTCAATAAAATGTTCAATCTTGAAATTTTAAAGGCCTTCTATTTTGTACTTATAATTAGTGTACGCAATGAATTTCGAGGGTTCTCGATAAAGCACAAATCGACTTGTTTTTAAATTTTGCTCCCAAAGAGTCGAACTTTTCATCTTCGTAGACAAATTGGCAAAGTATGCCAATAGAACGCTTTCTGAATATAATCCAGATTGCACATTTTTTTCAGTACACCACTTCAAAAATCGGTTATATGCGCACTCGTAAATCTTACGTGATTTTGATGGCAATAGGTTTAATACAATTTCCTTTGCTGTTTGAACCACATCCGGAGGTAAATTTGATAAATCTTCTGATTCAAACATTTTGTTCGCAAGAAAAATATTATAATTATAGCTTGGCAGTTTGACACTTACAATAGTCAAACCAAACAAAAGTCATGATCTCCTTAGTTTCACAAAATATTTCAACAAAATTACTTTCAATTTTGAAATTTTAATTACATAATTTGTACTTACTTGTATAATTAGTTTATAATAAGCATTTCTTCGTTGAAGAAAAAATAGTAGGTATGTGTTATTCGGATTAAAAGTGACTTTGTTTGACTCGCAAATATTTGCTTTTGCTCGGCTACGCTGCGCTTCGCCTCGCATGCAAATATAATTGCTCGTCAAACAAAGTATCACTTTTAATCCTAATGACACAATGTACTATTGTGCTCCATATGATATCTATAGTATGTTGTAGTTTAATGAGCTTTAAATGTACCGTTAGTGGTGAATTGGATGAACCTCTTCATTTATTTCAGCGATGAGAAGGATCTCTCCCTCTCTGCGCAGAAAGTATTCTTTGCAGTAGAGTTGCCTGACGACTGCTTTGTACTTAATTTTCAACTGACACCGCTCCAAAGCAGCCTCGCAGAGTAGTCCCTACCGTTTCAACTGTGTGGGGCGCTTCCACCAAGGAGTGTGCTTTGCCTGGTTTTATTCTAGTGATCCAAGTCGCCGAATGGTCGTACAATAATTCTAAAAATTGCCAAGAGACATTGCAAAGTGTTGATACAATAAATTTAAAATTTAAGTTGACAAATTAACGGTTTGATTAATCAGAAGCATTTAATTCTTACGGACGGTTAATACGAAAAATTGATATTTCTGGGACCCTGCATAAACGTTGAATGTCAGTTCTGAGAATTCCTGTAGAACAAGGCAAAGGTTTATTGAAATACAAATCCTTTATAATTTAAAACAATAGTTGATCAATTAACGATTGAATTAATCAAGAAAATTTGTTTATATCGGACTTTTGAATAAGCCACACAAAAATTCTTAAAATTGCTAAAAAACACCCATTTAGCCAGTTTACTGAAATCAGAAACAGTAGGTTGGATAAATTAATCAGAAGCATTTAATATACAGTGGATTAATCAGAAGGGTTTAATATACTTTTGCAAGATTAATATGAAAATTGGAAAATTTATGTATGTGGGATTCCTTCACAACTTCGTACCTGTCACAGTAGCACAAAAAGGCTGTTTACAGCTCCGATAAAGCGGACGGCATCCTAGTTAGATTTGGTGACGAAAGATCCAAGGCTATACTATATATATGCTATAGATCCGCAGCAAATCAACGGAAGATAAGCAGCGACAATGCATACAGAAACCTTGACAATGCATACAGATTGGTAAAAAGCTCAAACTTTCGGAAATACAGCGCAGATATTCATTCTCAACCCCTAGGGTAAGTGTACTGGAGAGGATTCTCTACAAGATTGAGGAACAAAAGTTTTGCGCCTCAAATTCAGAAACTAGCGAGTGATAAAAATCGAGCCACTAGAAAAGCCACCAACCTGAATTGAAAAGCAGAGAACCAAATTAAGCTATCTGGTTACAGAGATCACATTAAATGTGCGGGACACCGCGATTTTCCGTATTTTAACGTTTCCACATCTCGCTTATTTCGTGTAACGGCGGCTTTATTTTTGACCGAAAGAATCTGACAGTCGACTTGAAAAACTTAATCGCTTCAGATGGATGATTCATTGTAGCACCATCTTTCAAACGAGTGCTTTCGGGAAGCCCTTAAATAGGTTTACAAAAATTCTCCATGCTTATGCCATCAACTCGAGGACCTGAAATATTCGTTAACTCTGAATTAAAACAAACATAATTTCAGTTTTCAAAAAATCTCAAAAAATTTCTAAATTTCTTTGTAATTTAACAATTATTTTGTATATATAACATATTCGCAATTAATTTATTTTTATTAAATAATTTGTATAAATAATTAAATTTATAATTTAATTATTTTGGTTTAGTTTAGGACTATTGACTATTTAATAGATTTTTTTTTTTTATTTATAAATAATTACATTTTTTTGATTTAAATTTTAAAATAAATAATTTAACACTAATCTTATCTGTCGGTTGGTTTTAGCATTTCTTTTGGAGGTAAAAGGATGGCCAAGTCTCAAAATAGGATGTTTTTGTGAGTCGTGAGGATGGATCATGGATAGTAGATTCTACTTAATATCTATTCGGTGTAACTAAATTTTTGTTGTTGTCAAGGAGTATTAGAAGGAAAGGAAACAGGGGATTGTCAGGTGTGACTCCATGGAGCCGAATTCGATATAGTAGCCATTTGTTAATACTGTGGCCTATAAAATAAGTTAAGTATATTCTATTAAAGACGACAACAAATAATAAATATCAATCTTTTGCCTTAAAACACTTTAAATAAAAATTAAAAAGGCGGCTATTGGATTGGATCTTACAATGAGAATACAAAAAAAAAGAAAATATTAAAAAGCGAGATCTAATCACTAATACGCGTCTTATGACTTAACCAAGTCTGCTACAAATCTCATTTGTATATTCTGAACACTTGGCTTTGCCACCCAAATCGCCGGTGAGATATTTTCCCTCTTTGATGACCGCAAAACAAGCAGCTTGAATTTTTTCCGCTTGAGGTCCAAGTCCCATGTGTCGCAACATCATGACGGCCGAAAGGAGAAGAGCTGTTGGATTTGCTAAATCCTTTCCGGCTATATCGGGTGCTGTTCCATGCACAGATTCAAATAGTGCACCATTTAGACCAATGTTTCCTGATGGTGTTAAACCTAAGCCACCGACTAGACCAGCACACATATCACTCAAAATGTCACCATACAAATTGGGCATCACAAGCACATCATATTTACGTGGATCTTGCACCATGTTCAAGCATACCGTATCCAAATAATGTTCCTCGAATTTAACTTCAGGATATTTAACGGCCATGTCACGACAACAACGCAAGAAGAGACCGTCAGACATTCGCATAATATTAGCCTTGTGTACCGCAGTCACTTTCGTGCGATTATTCTCTTTGGCATATTGGAACGCAAATTCGGCGACACGTTGGGAAGCCTCTTCCGTAATCAATTTAATACTTTGCACAACCCCATCAACAATTTCGTGTTCAATACCCGAATATTCACCTTCTGTATTCTCACGAATTGTCACAACATCTACATCATCGTATAGGGTTTTGTATCCCTCGAGACTGCGACATGGCCGCACGTTTGCGTATAAGTTGAATTCTTTACGTAGTGCTAAATTTAATGAACGATGTCCTTTACCGACTGGAGTCATAAGTGGTCCTTTAAGACCGATTTTATTACGATTTACTGAATCGATGGCCGCCTGGGGAATTCCCATTTTACCATCGGCTTGCTAAAATTAAAAAAAAAAAAAAAAATCACCTTAGATAATGAACGTTACGATTCATGTCACATGATGCTCAAAAACCTACCCGAACTGATGTCACATCAACCGATTCCCATTGAATGGGCACTTTCGCCGCTTCGAAAATTTTCTGCACAGCAGCTGAAATTTCTGGCCCAATACCATCACCCGGGATTAGGGTAACTGTTTGGCCACCCGATGCATAGGTTCGGCAACCAATTGGTGTAGACACCTAAAAAATTATTTTAAAAAAATATGCATTGATTAATTTTTTCCCAGTCATACACACAGTTTACAGATTCAAGCATCCCCATCTAAAATTTTATCGCGCATTCTACATAGTTATTATGTAACCACCAGAGAGTTAAAGCAGGCTAATTTTCCAGTACATATTTAATAAAAATACAAACTTTTGAATCAACATTAATAATTCCTGGTGAATTTTCACTCAGCTTAACCGAGCTGGTGGTGGTACTACCTACTGCGCCAAAAAATGTCTTAAGTTCGGACCACCGTCCGATCTAACCTTCAAAAAAATTTTTTTGTTCCATAATAAAAATATCACACCAACCAAATTAAATATATAAATAAAATTTAATTATAAATAATAAGCGTCGCTGTATAGAATTAGAAATGAGATTTCATAATAAAAAAAACGCAAGTTACGTAAAAAATCCCATTTGGAAAATTTTTTTTTTGGGGTCGAACTGTCACGCGAAATTTTGTCACACAATTATTAATCTCAATAATTCTTCACGTGCGGTTACGATTATTCGTCATAGGGGTAAAACAAACTCTAAATATTATTATTTACAATTAAATTTAATTGAATATTTAATGAAATGAATAAATAAATAAAAATAAATTTACTTACAAAATTGCGAATTAAACGTGCGGCCATTCTTACAAAATTCTTCACTACAACTGTGGTGATTTGTTGAATGAAGTTGGTTGCGTTTACGACGTTTTGCAATGTTTTTTTTTTTTTTTGCATTTTCTGTCATGTGCGTGTGGTGCAAAAGTATTCATAGGTATTTGGAGAGTTTGTTGTGTCTTGGATGCGGTGTTATACTAGAAATAGCCTGTTTTGGAGACAATTTTAGTGTTTACACAAGGAAGGCTATGAAATGTAGAAACACCATGGTAGATTTGATTTTTTGACATTTTGAATAGGCGTAGTTTGTCTAATCACGTTGAAAACAAGTTTATTCATCACTCAAATTTTAATAATAACCCTAAATAAATATGATTAAACGTTGTAAATCGTAGTGCTAAATCAAATTAAATTTATTAAATTAAGTTGTGATAATATTACATAGTGGCATTCTGAACAAATCAAGAATTTACGAACAAACACGGAAGTTCTGTAAGCAATTGGCAAACGATGCTTAGTTGTGCCATGAACATCCGCTGATCAGAATATAAAACTACAGTTATCTTGCAGCGATTCAAATAGCGCAACAATGGTAATATACTTGATGATTTGTTTGACCTTTGATTCCAACATTTTTAACCCGGAGTTTTTAGATGATCAAGCAACAAGACCAACAGCAAAGGTAACAGATGATCAAACGTGTTTTGTTTTTTTTTGTTTTGTTTTTTGTTTTTTTTAAATATTTAGGTAATTTTTTGGAATGTTTCGCAGAGCTAAGATTTCTCAATATTAAATGAGGTGTTTCTCATCTTCCTCTCTGTTTCCATTATTTTTTGTATGTTTTGTTACAAATCAGATTAATTCAGCACAGCACTACTCCATGGGCATCTGTAACGAGGTCAGAAATTAGGTTATAATTGAATTAGCGTTGTCTTATTGTGTAAATAGTCTAGCTGATAAGACCCGATTTTGACACAGCCTATTCTATAATTTTCCATTTCCCATTGATAAGGCTTCCTTGTCCAGTTTTATCAAATTAAATGCCAGGATGGGAAGTAAATTTCACAGAACCTGTGTAGCCTCTGTGTCGTTATCGATCCATCGTTGTAATTTAATTACTTGTAGCATATGTAATTAGTTGACATAGGTACACGTTTCTTGGTTGTTGCTATTCCATTTTCTCAGATTGAAGCTGTTCAACTTCCCAGTATTTTTTTAATTTGTTTTCTAAGTTGACATAAGATATCATTTACTTTATATATGATGGTTTTTGGCGACAGAATTTTTGAATTTTCCGAACACAATCCATCCCAATCCTTTGTGTCATCCTGATTGATGTGGGTCTCCTTTTATACGTTATCCAATACAATTTTTATATACTACTTAGTCTGCAGCTGAATTTATTTTTGCTACGGTAGTTCTGTTTACCTACGGACTGTATATCCACTATACTTCTCATAAAATTCTTATTTTTTGTTTCTTTGAATAAAACGCGTCTATTTTAGTCCCCCCCCCCAAATTAAAGCCCGTCATTTCTAGTTTCTGAAGCAGTGTGACACTTTTTGAAAACGCCTGACGGCGGACCAATATGGCGGCTGCGATGCGACAACCATACCCTGAGATTGCAGTCTTATCAAGCTTACGCTCACCCCAGTCACAATAAAATTATAGTAAAAGCTTATCGCTATGTATTTTTGGTCGCTGATTACGAATCCTACATCACTTTTAGCTAAAAATGATTTGTGTCGTTCCTAACCTAAAAAAAAACATTTTTTTGTATTTAACAATGGTTGTAAGTCATAATAAAATTATGAGGACCTTTGTACCGTCTGTATCATCTTAGGTTATAACGATATTTAATAAAACATAAGATGATGTTAAATATCTTTAATTATATATTTATTAACTCAATATTACACAAGCTAAAGAATATGTTGTGCTGCTTCTTTAGCCCACAAATTACATGTCACCAAAACAGTGCTACCAACATATCTCTATATCTATAAAGGATGGTTTACACTAAACATCACATCCCCCTTATCAATTCAATTTATAACCTTATATTTATTTCAGATATTTATATTAATAATACAAAAAAACTTATATAAAACTATACTTATATAAAACAAATATATATCATTAACAATAAACATTCTCCCCTTCATCAAATTTCGACTAAAGGTCTTTTAAATCTCCGAACGTAATCTCTCAAATATGCGGGTGGTCTAGAAATACGACCTGTTTTAGTGATATATGCACGATTTTGATTATTATACGTTACTGTGCTGTCAACATCCCTAGGAGACACCGGTTGTAAAGAACGACGACCACCTTCACTGCTGTCACCAAACCCATCTTCCCGTAAATGATCAGTGTCCGATGTGTTGTATTTGCTCATTTTTCGAATTTCTACGTAAGATTCTATTTTCTTCGTTTCTTAATATGTATGATCGTGTACTAGGATGTTCCTCTACGATTTTGGCTGGCCTCCAAGTTTTTCCGTATCTATATATTACATTTTGTTCCGTTTGAAATGGTTGTTTAACTTTTGATGTTTTGTCATGATACAACTTTGTTTTTGCTTGATTATCATGTAATTTGTTTTTAATTTCTGTCAACACTTTTGGAATCAAAAACCCATTTTTGACCGGAACTTTTGTTCTGGTCATTCTGCTCATAGCAATTTGTGCTGGCGATGCACCCAGATTCGCCACAGGATGGTTCCTGTATTCAAGCAAAGCATATTCAATATCTTTATCGTCTTCCACAGCTTTTTCGATCAAATTTTTTGCAATGTGTACTGCCTTTTCACTCTGACCATTTGATCTTGCATATGTTGGACTTGAATTTTTAAACTCAAAGTTCCATTCTTTGCTGAACTTTAAACATTCCTTTGAATTAAACGGCATATTATCCGCAATAACTGTCTTTGGTATGCCATGAGTTGCAAAGATTATTTTAAAATTTTTTATTATTTCACATGCGCTTGTTTATTCTTCAGTGTTAATACTTCTATCCACTTCGAGAAATAATCGACTGCCACCAAATAATCACGACCACCAACATATAAAATATCACACCCCACCTTCTCAAATGGATACTCAGGCACCTCATGAGGAATCAGAGGCTCTTTTGTTTTTGATGGTAACCATTTTTCGCATATCCGACACTTGCTGATAAAATTTTCAATATCGGTATCGATACCGGGCCAATAAATAATGCCTCTAGCTCTTTGCTTACACTTTGTCATTCCGATATGGCTTTCGTGAAGTTTATCTAACATCTCTCCGATTAGAGTTCGTGGAACTATCACACGATTTCCTAAAAATACAAGCTCGTCATCAACATAAATATCATCTCTGAACTTAAAATAATGTTTTACTATCTCGGGCACTCTTTTCTTATCGGAAGGCCATCCTTCTTGATACATTTTTGTAAGACGTGATAAAACAGGATCACAAATAGTTTCTCTTTTGAATTGTTCCTTCCTTGGTTCACTTAAAGCGACGGAATGTACAACTTCTGCATATTCCTTAAATTCATCTGCAGGTTCATCACTCAGATATGACCTCGAAAGATGATCTGCGATGTGTAACTCTTTGCCAGGAACATATTTATCTTCTTAATTCATAAATCAACAGTTTTATTTTCATTCGTCTTAATCGAGAGCAATTAACTTTATGAATTTCACTCTTATTCATAACTCCTAGAGGCTTGTGATCTGTGTTAATTTCAATATGTCTACCGTAAATATAATGATGATATTTCACACACGCGTAAACAATAGCCAACATCTCTTTTTCTACCTGTGCATAGTTGACTTCTGTGTCGGTGAGACTACGAGAAGCATAGGCAACAGGACACTTATTTTGCAGTAACACACAACCTATACCTGATTTCGAAGCATCTGTTTGTATCACCACTTTCTGATTCGCATCAAAAGGCTTCAATATTGGAGCTTCACACATTTTGTTTTTCAAAATTAGAACTGCCTTACTTTGAGCATCCGTCCACTGAAACTCCGTGTCATTGCGTAATAATCTTCTTAATGGTTCAGATACTTCGCTGAAAATATGACCCAAGAATTTCACACGGTTAACCTTAAACTGTAGGTTGTTTAAGTTAAATTTGATCTTCAAATTTTTTGCCGGGGTCGGCATGGTCATGTTCCAATTCAGTTCTACCTGTAATTAGCAGATCGTCTAAATAAATATAAACTCCATTCAAATCACCAAAACTTTTTTCATTCAATCTCTGAAAAACCTCAGGGGCATTGTTCAACCCAAATGGCAACCTCCTGAACTTGTAACAACCAAAAGGTGTGCTAAATGCTCATATATTGGACGATTCTGCCGATAACTTAACTTGATAAAAGCCGTCCTTTAAATCAAAAACAGTGAAATATTTTACACCTGTCAATTTTATCATAAGATCCTCTAGCACAGGTATCAAATAATGTTCTGTTTTTACTGCCTGATTCAGCTCTCTTGGATCTAAACATAATCTTAAAGTGCCGTCCGGTTTCTCTACGACAACAAGATTACTGACCCAGTCTTTTGCTACGTCAAGTGATTCTATAATACCTAAACTTTCTAATTGTGATAATTTCTCCTTCGTTTTTTCTCATATTTTTACAGGGATTCGTCGCGCTGCTGTTGACACTGGATTCGTATTATCTTTTAAATATATCGTTAATTCGTCTGGAAATTCACCAAGACCTTCGAAAATTTCTCTATTTTCATTAATGAACTCATCTATTTCTATTTCGACACTCTGAACTAGTTTTATGATTCCTTGCAACACTCAAGACCTAGGATCGGTGTTGAATCTGGACCAACCAGTATAAATTCCTCAGTGAAATCATTTTGCTCAAATTTTATTTTTAAATTGACCGTACCGAATGTTGGAATAATCGTCCCACCGTATGCCTCCTAGATGCTTCTGTCTCTTTTAACACAGTTATTTGAATTTATCTTTTCGAACATTGACATAGGTAAAAGATTTATGTCAGAACCCGAATCTATCTTAAATCTACAAATGCTATTATTAATTAACAATTTTTCATACCAGCCGTGTCTAGTCACGTCACTGATTTTATGCATTAAATCGATGCAATAACTGTATGTGCCCTCATTCTCGGCTTCAATTACGTCATGCACTTTCTTAGCTCGACAACATCTCGAAAAATGATGCATACACCTGCAATTACTGCACCGCTTTCCAAAGGCAGGACATCTCCCTTTCTCGTGCCATTGGTTGCATTTACAACACATTTTTCGATCGACTGTTTTATCGACATTATTATCTGCACAATTATTTTCATTATTTTTCTCACGATTATTATTCCTATTATAAAGAGTATTTACCTCACTTTTTTGAATCTGCTTCACCTGTTCTCTATTTCTTTCAGCTATTCTGCAAGTTTCTGATCTCTTCTCCAGATTAGGGTCCCCCAATTTTATCAGTGTTTCTTGAACTGATAGGTCTTGTATTCCGAAAACAATTCTGTCCCGGATCGTTGTTTCTTCTTGAGCTCCAAATTCGCAAGGTTTTGCTAATCGACGAACGTCTGTCAAGAAAGCATCAAATTTTTCACCTTCATCTTGCTTTCTATTATAGAAAAGATGTCTCTCGAATAAAATATTTTTCAACGGCGTGCAATACTTTTCGAAAGCATCAACTATGCAATCAAAATTTTCTTTTTTCTTGTCGTCTAGATCAAATGTTTCAAAAATATCGATGACTTCCTCTCCAACAATATTTAGCAGTATTGCGGCTTTAACATCGGATTCCTTTTTATCCAGTCCGCTTGCCTTTAAATATATTTTCACTTGACTGTGAAACTTTCTCCAATTTTCGGCCATATTACCCGTTGTTTTTAACACACCCGGTAATTTCATCTCCATTTTGGTTTCACTGATTTACGTGTTATTTTTATTCTTAAATTATTTTTGTAATCCGCGTATTATCGTTTACCACAACTGAGCCATGTGTCATCTTAGGTTATAACGATATTTAATAAAACATAAGATGATGTTAAATGTCTTTAATTATATATTTATTAACTCAATATTACACAAGCTAACGAATGTGTTGTGCTGCTTTTTTAGTCTACAAATTACATGTCACCAAAACAGTGCTACCAACATATCTTTACATCTATAAAGGATGGTTTACACTACACATCACCGTCCCTAACTTGAAAAAAGCTCTTAAAAATGCATTTTTGTGTACTTAACGATTGCTTAAGTCATCATAAAAACATCTTATTTCCATATATTTTTATTCGCTAGGTCTACATCTAATCTTATTTGTGACGGAAAACGCACTACGTATTTCCAAACCTTAACAAACCCCTCAAAATGCAGTTTTTTGTGCCTAACGATCGGTCAAATCATCATAAAATCATAAAAATGGGTTATTTTAATTCAGATTCCATCGTTTAACTCATATCCGACCTCATTCTTGACTGACAACGCAGTTTTACGTGCTCAACAAACGTTCAAGTGAAACAGCCCTTGGAAAAGTGACTAAATTCGCCTATTGGATAACCCTTAAAAATGGACTTGCGTTCCATCCTGAACAACAGTTAATGATACGATACTAATTCTGTCAAAATTTGAAGTTGAGACTGCTTTCAGTTCCGGAGTTATGAGACCTCAAATTTGCGTTTATATACTTATACTATCGATCTTACGGTAAAATATTGTAAATATTTTGAAGTTACTCAATCTCTGTGTTATTTACCTACCCTTAGCCCTAGTTACCCACAAACAACGACGTGGACATTGTAGGGTTTATGGGACTCGTGTATTTTTTGTAGTCGATTGCATTACGAACACCTCATTCATTTTTTGTATTTCCTTCATCACCCTGCGATGCATTTTCATAATTTTGATTCACGTTATACCTTCGATTTTCTAAAGGGCAGCGAACCTATTTTTTTCTATTCAAATAGTTCACGGAGCGCCCACATTACTTCCCCTTCAGGGATAACGCTACGCCTGCTTCGACCTACCCTGCTACAAACGTTTCAAGGTATCTCTTAGGGAAGTGTACATGTCGTCCTGCTTTTGTTTTAACTGAAACTGGCTCGCCCAGTATTGCTAAGGATGTTTCCTGGATTTTAGCCTGTTCCGTCTTTGGACATTCCTGATCTCGCACCTTTTTGTTGTCTCCTGATTCTTTGGCAGATTTGATTTTCAGTGGATTTTGCGGCTGGTGTGATTCATCCTCTGCATTTTGTACTAAAAATGCTGGCTTTAGTCGATCTATTGAAACCACGACCTCTTTGTCCCTTATTTTCAATTTGAAATATTTATCGTGACCGTCGTATGGTGGTTGCAGTGGGCCTTGTACGGCATCAATTCTCACAAATGCATGTGAGCATCGTCCGAGCTCTGCTTGTACGAATGGCTTGCAGTTTGTACCGGTTGCAATTTTTGCATTTTCCCTCTCAAGTCGGAAATAAACTCATGCTCCTTTGAATTGTTAGCTGTTGTGCTAAAAAATTCGCCAGGTAGCAAAATCGTTGTTCCGTATAACATCTCCGACGTCGTTCCCCCTAAGTCGGGCTTAAAGGTGGCCTTCATGCCCAAGAGAATGGTAGGTAGAACTTCCACCCATTTGTTCGCCGGAAAACATTTTAACGCTGACTTTAAATCACGGTGCCATATTTCTATTAATCCATTTGCTGCTTAATGGTAAGCCGTCGTCCTTATTCATTTGAACCCGAACAGTTTTCCTAGTTCCCTAAACAGTGAGGACTCGAACTGTCTGCCTTGGTCCGTGGTAATTGTTTGTGGAACGCCAAACCTGCAGATCCAATTTTCGTACACGGCCCATGCCTTTCTGCTGTTATATTCATTAATGGTATTGCTTCCGTCCATCGTGAGAACCGATCAATACATGTTAACAAGTAACTATATGTTTGTGACATCGGTAGCGGCCCTACCAAATCTATGTTTATGTGTTGAAAGCGGCTCTCTGGAAGTTCATATCTTCCTAACGGGCTTTTATTGTGTTTTGAAATTTTTGCCTTCGGGCATTTCACGCAGCCTCGTGCCCAGTTCGCACAATCCTTATTCATGGAAGGCCATACATATTTTGTTTTTATTAATGTTATGGACGTCTTAACGCCTGGATGTGCTATACTGTGGAAATGCTGGAACGTCTCCTGTCGTAGGCACTTTGGTAGATACGGTCTTATTTTATTCTCCTTTACTTCGCAAAATATGTTTTTGTTACTGCCGGGTAGTATCATTGGTGTTAGCTTAAAACTCATCTGGCTTTTTGATTCCAATAACATGTTTAGCTCCTCATCTGTCGTTATTTGTGAATCAGCTAATTCGTCGAAATCCACCAGTTTTGGGATCGAAATTGTTTCCACCCGTGATAAAGCATCTGTCACCATATTATCTTTACCCGCCTCATGTCGAATGTCGGTTGAAAATTGTCCGAGATAGTCTAATTGGCGGAGTTGACGAGGTGACGCTTTTTCCGGTTTTTGTTGAAAAGCGAACGTTAACGGTTTATGGTCCGTGTAAATTACAAAATTCTGTCCTTCCAGCAAACATTTGAAATATTTTACTGCTGAGTTTGCGGCTAGTAATTCGCGGCCGTACGCGCTATACTTTTGCTGTGTCGCTGTTAGTTTCCTTGAAAAAAAACTGAGCGGTACCCAATTAGTGCCTGACCTTTGCTGCACCACCGCTCCCATAGCACAGTCGGAAGCGTCGACCATTAACGATAATGGTTCTGTTGATGATGGATGTGCTAACATCGCTGCGTTCGCTATATCGTCCTTCCATCTCTCAAATGCATTTTTTGCTTCCACCGTTCAATTGATTTTCGTTTTGTCGTTCTTCTTATTGCCTTTCATGTACTCTAGCAATGGCAACTGTGCTTTTGCTGCATCCTTCAAAAATCGATGATAAAAATTGCTCATTGCTAAAAATCGTCGCAACGCTTTAACGTCTATTGGTTCTTTATATTCGGCAATGGCGGCAACTTTTTCCGGAAGGGGTGTCGTACCATTTTCGGATATCATATGACCCAAAAACTTTACCGTTTTTCTACCGAAAACAGATTTTGTCATGTTGACTACAATGCCGTGTTCCCTAAATCGATCGAACACTCGGCACAGGTGATCCATATGCTGTTTCTCAATAACGGAGTAAACTAGCACGTCATCCAGGTAAGAGAAAACGTAGTCGAACACTCTTAACACATCGTGGATGAACCTTTGAAAGGTTTGGGCCGCGTTTCTTAACCCAAAGGTCATCCTCGGAAACTCGAATAAACCGTAGGCGTTATTATTGCCGTTTTCTCTATGTCCGATAGTTCAACTGGTATTTGGTGGTAAGCCTTTACCAAATCGATTGTTGAAAATATGTGCTTGCCATGTAATTCGTGTGCCAAATCCCGGATGTGCGGTATTGGATATCGGTCCGCCACTGTTGCATGATTAAGTCGGCGGTAGTCGCCGCATGGCCGCCACTCACCATTTTCTTTCTCCACTAAACTGGACGTGACTTAAGCAATCCACTACCGATTTTTGGTCCTGCTAGCTGCCGCATGTCTTTAAAAAATGTAATGGCCGTTGTTCTCCCAAATAATTGTCGTGCAATGATTTCTTTGGAATAATAATTTTCTTCCGATTCCGTAAAATATTCCTTCAGTCGCTTTGTTAATGTATCGTATTTTCCTATCTTCGGGGGGTTCATTACAACATCGTCTACTAGGGAGAGAATATTACTCTCTATCGCGGCCACTACTGTGTTGAATCGTCGGTTGTAATGCCATTTGTTTCGAATTGGGCTTCCAATTGACAAAACCAGAGAGGCGGATTCGCTTTCCAGAACAGTGGAATTCTTACGGCGACGCGAGCTACGTTTGAGGATGTCACTCGATTGTTCGAACCACCAGTATTTAGGACCGTTTTGTCCTTTTTCCTCTTTCATATTTTCGTTGTCGTTCGTCATCTTAATCACTGGGAAATTGTAATTAGTTTATTTTTGGACAGAAATTTATCACCACATAAAAAATATTTTAACTTTAACGTGTTCTTTTAATGTCGGGTTGTCACCACTTTATGGGACTCGTGTATTTTTTGTAGAAAACAACTCCCATAAAAAATTAATTATTTACTTATTTTAACAAATTGTATTTTATTCAATATTTATTTTTACACAAACTAGGCAAATTATTCAATCACTCGTTTGCCACTTAAAATAAAAATATCAATTACAAAAAATAGATTAATTTAGATTAAATTTCGTGAGTCTGTTTTTTGTCGTGTAACTCGTGCGTCGATTGCATTACGAATACCTCATTCATTTTTTCTATTTCCTTCATCACCCTGCGATGCATTATCATAATTTTGACTCACGTTGTACCTTCGATTTTCTAAAGGGCAGCGAACCTATTTTTTTCTATTCGAATAGTTCACAGAGCGCCCACAGGCTGTATTACCTTGGAGTGCTTGATTAGTGTGAGTCCTCTCGCCACTCACGATTCGGATTGTTTTCACATTGATTGCGATTTATCATTTATTATATGTATTATTATCTTCTGCTACATGATTCTTATATGAAATTAATCCGATTCGTTCGTTTCTTATTTGTTCGTTTCTTATTCTTGTGTGCAGTTTCAAATATGCAAATGTAAACTTTGTTTTGTGTATCCTTTCGTTGTCCTTTATATTTGACTAGAAACGAACCACAGAAATCAACATGGACTACATTAAATGTTCTAGCAGCGTTCAAACGTTCTGGAGGTAATGAAGTTCTGGAAGCCATCATGTTTGTTCTTTTAACTTCGGTTTAAATGTAAAACAGGATAAACAGCTTTTAATGACTCGTCTAACTGTATCTTTTTCATTAATTATCCAGAACTTCTGGCGCACAGCTGCAAACGTACACTGACCTCCATAGACTTGCCGCCTTTTCAAACTTGGAGAACGGGATACCACATATTTTTATTCAACATTTTATTTTAAAATATCATAAATATGGGATTTAATCTCATATAGCTTGTTCCTTTTGCTCTTCTAGAAAACGCACCGCTACAACCACAATATATGGGACAAACAGCTTATTTTCTGTTGCTTGAAGGCAGCGAATGTCCGCGTAATTAAATGTGACTTGTTTGATTTTAAGCCCTATACGAGAATTCGCTATTTAAATGGAAAATAAAGACAACACAAAACAATGCATTTTAAAATCCCATATGATTTTGTTTACGTTTTATAGGAACATAAAAATCTTTATTCCCTTAACTAACACCACTACAAATTTTTTTGTCATGGCCTTTTTATGTAGTGGCATTGCTTGGTCGTCAAAAAATGAAAATGGTACTTTACTGTTACTATTGCTATACTTTCGTGCAAGCGCTGCCAGTGTTGACTACATAAGGGTGAAAGCTGTTCAACTCGCATCAAATTAATTTTTCAATGCAACTTATGTTGTGTCCTACATATCAACGATAAAACAAAAACATGCGTGAATCGATAAATTACATAATTTATGTGTGTAATATTGTTAATAAAACAACATGCATAATTAACCTAATTTGTTTAATCTTGTAATTTTGGAGGATTTAAGTGAACATTATAATTAATTAACTTTCATCCATCTAGTAGCTTCGTTATAATTTGAAACTGAAAGTGGATTGATCGCGATTATTCAATAGCATGGTGACACTGACCGGTATCAACAAAACACTCATACGAGATAGTAAACATAAATTTAAAAAATTATTAAAGTCACTGACCTGTGTATATTGATCTTCTGCGCTATGTTATACATAATTATCATATTTCAAGATAATTTATGTTTTTGATCATAATAATATATGTTTTACGAGACGGTAAAATAGAAGTGGCACTCAAAAGAAAGTTTTTAAGAGATTAGTTTCATTGTTGCGCTTCATCGAACATGTCGTCGAGTGACATTTTTTATTTGAAATTATTTTTGTATGCTATACTGATACTATGTCTGGTAGTTCAGCTGGTGTTTAGTGATAATGGAATTAAAATTGTGGGTGGTGTTGTGACATGGCCCAAGCAGGTCCCATACCAAGTTAGTATTTTTTTTTGTGTTTGTCCGCATGTGTATTTATTTAAAATGTCTCAAGTGTTTAATAATTCAGTGCTAAATTTTAGGTCTCACTACAATGGGACTACAAAAAAATTATCTTCAAAAAACATCCATTCCATTTCTGTGGCGGTGCTCTAATTACCGAACAATGGATTTTAACAGCAGCCCATTGTAATGTCAAAGTATCATGGTTTGGTGTAATGAAAGCAATGGTTGGCGATTATAATCTAACCAATACGAATGTTAATAGGTCATGGCGTCAAGTTCGGGAAGTTTGTAAATTTTTGGCGCATGAAAATTATCCGGGTGGTGATCAATTGGCCCCTTGGGATATTGGTGTGGCTAAAGTAAGAGAACCGTTTAATTTAAATGATTTTGTGAAAATTGTATCACTACCAAAATTCGGAGTAATCCCATCGGGTAATGCAATTGTCACCGGATGGGGTTCAACATCCCGCACTTATGTACCGCACTACACAAATAGTTTACTAAAAGCTGAGGTGCCTCTAGTCGATTTAAGCGATTGTCAACGTATTTGGAGCAGTAAAACAAAAATTATTGATACAAATGTGTGTGCTGGTGATTTACAGGGAAAGAGAACAGTATGTTCAGGCGATTCTGGTGGCCCACTCGTACAAAAAGATTCTGCCGGCAATTTAGTACAAATTGGTGTTGTTTCCTTTGGTATTGTACCGTGCGGTCAAACAAATTTCCCAGCTGTCTATACACGAGTATCGGCATACATGGATTGGATACCAAAAAAAATTGCATACAACTAGAACCAAGTACTTCTCATTTATTTATCACAAATATAATTTTATAATTTAATTAAAACTAAGAATTGTTTATAAATATATTTAAAATTAGAAATTAATAATTCAAACAAAAACAATTTGATTATTATTAAATTTTATGGAATTTTTTCTTTTTTTTTTTAATAATACATTTTTAGGTATTTATTTGTATATGTATGTGAATTTTAATATTTAGATCTTTTGCTTTAATTAATATTTAATTAATTTACAATTTAATATTTTTTTTTATTTTACCGTATATGATTTAATACAAATATGACTAGAAATTTAATTTTATATCTACTTTATTAGAAATTTTATATATTTGTTTGGATTTTTGACTGGAAATCATTATATGGTAATAAGAGATAAGAGGAACTTGAAACTTACGTTTCATGAGAGTTTTTTGGGGTTGCAGTGATTTTTGTATAGTAGTACTGGTATTACGTTTGGTATACGTTTGGTCTGTAAAGTTTATAGTAAAATACATTTTTTTTTTTAATTAAATTTTAGTTTATCATAAAATGGTGTGTAGTATCGAAGTGACACAATAGTTCAATCCTAATTTTTCGTGTACCAAAATAATCTTGCTGTATAAAAGCAAAGACAAAAGAAAAAAAAAATTGGTTGGCAAAATACCATATGATCATTATCAGCACAAAAGATCTTTTAGGTCGTAGTGCTAGCCGCTTTTGGGCAGGGACGCAAAAAAAAAAAAAAAAAAAAAATATGATCATTATTCAAGGAACAGTAAACGATTCACCTCTTCTATTCTTGTCATCATTTTCGACATTTCCAATGAAACTTTAGGATCGTCTAAAATAAGATAACTTTGCGTCTTCACTGAACTCAATATAAAATGTACCCAGTATTCGAGTACCTAGCCCTATTTAGACCTTTCTTGGTAACGGTATAATTTATAAAATCTCAGCAATCGAGGAAAATGCGCATTTGTTGCTGTTGT
The DNA here is from genome assembly GCA_958295665.1 of Tipula vernalis. Lineage (NCBI taxonomy): Eukaryota > Metazoa > Arthropoda > Insecta > Diptera > Tipulidae > Tipula > Tipula vernalis. The sequence goes on from OY282559.1 coordinate 148,409,103, forward strand.
GGAGTTAAAATTAGGAATGCTAAATATTTTTCAGCGTACAACTGAAACGGCAGATCTAGCTTACACACGTCATACCAAAAAGAAAGGCGTTTATTGACAGCGAAGATCCTGGAGGGATATTTGTGAATTCGACTCGAACGTATTCGACTCTTCGAAATATACGGTTCATATTTGATTTAAATAAGAAATGACGGAATCTGATTTAATTCAAATAAGAATCCCATACTTCGAAGGGTCGAATACGTTCGAACCGAATTCACAAATAACCACCCTGGACGTGATTGTGGTGCAGTGAATGTTGAATGATAATTATGTCATATGTTTTAAATAGCTTATAAGATCAGCTTTTAATAAGACAATAACAAATCTATGGCTAGTGGAGAACACTAAGAATTCATAAGCCTTGTGTTTAGGCGAAAATGTTGCTCAATTTATTTTGCGAAGCCGATTCTAAAGTTTTAGAAGGTTTTTCAAAAATTGTGTTTTTTTAATAATTATTGACATCCTAAAATAGAGAACTCCCCAAAGCAGCTTAGCTTTGGATCTCTCTGCACAAGTATGACAATAAATTATGTAGCATTATTTTGTTATCAAATTGTAGTCGATCGGGATTTTTTTTTGGGGATTTTTGTTGAGAATTTGAGGTGCTCCCAAATTGAACAACATTTTCACCAAAACACATATGAATTTTGACTATCTTGGCTTCAGACCTTGGTAATCCATAGTGTTCCCCACCAGCCATAAATTTGACATTGTCATATCGAAAGCCTATAGTACGAGCTATTTAAGGCATTCGATGTAATCTGTCGTTAAAACTTTAGGATCGAGCCGACAAATTAAATTGAACAAAATTTTCGCCAAAATACGTTTGAAGTTTGACTATCTTGGCACTTCAGAGTGGGATACCCTCAAATTCTCAACAAAAAAAAAAATCCCAAATAAAATCCCGAAAAAAAACAAATTTAATTGCCAGAAGACCCCATTAGTAGACCCCGTCCTTGCGCGGAGAGGACCAATGTTAAGTGACTTTGAGGAGTTTTTTATTTTAGTATCAGAATAATTATTTACCGAGTTCTTTCGCTTCGGCTATAGCACCGTTCTTTTCCAAGGTTATCGTTGGTCTTCCCATTTTTCGTTTCCCTTTCTGATTCCATTCTAATGAATGACATGCGTGTAAGTAATTAGGCGATTTTTGCCGCAGATTTGCTGATGGTATTTGGCCAGAAGCATTTTATCAGCCTTCTAAGGCATTTGTTCACAAGCACCTGAACTCTACTTGTGATCTTCTGTGTGTGCTTCCATGTTTCACTTCCATATAACAGTACTGATTTTACATATGCATTGAACATTCGCAGCTTTGTATTTCTTCACAGGACGGACGCATTCCGAATCTTGTCTATCACGTTGAAAGTATTTCTTGCTTTGTTGATGGGCTGGTTTATGTCTTCTTCAATGCCGCCTGTTTTTACCACAGTACAACCAAGGTATACGAATTTTTCAACCTCTTCGATTGGCGTATTGTTGATGGTGATTGGTGTACTAATGTTCGTGTTTAATCTCATGGCTTATGTTTTACTAATGTTGATTTTGAGTCTGACTTCATGTACTAGGTCTGATAGCTTCTGTATTTTCTGCTGTATGCCAGCATAATTGTGGGTTAGCAGGCATATTATGACATCTGCGTCATACATTGTCGATTTTGCGCGTTACCTTGTTCAGTACTATCAGGAACAGTAGTGGAGATAGTATTCATCCTTATCTTACTCCTTGTGAGTTGAAGTATTTATCACTTTGCTTTCCTTTGCCTTGAACCTTATTTCCAATATTACGATAAATTTCTAGGATTAATTCAATTATTTTCTTTGGTGGATGAGTGTTGATTGTTTCGTTATGATTGCCTTCCGGAAGCTCGTAATGTCCTTCGTTATTTACGCAGTTTTCCTCAAAGTTCTTTCTATCTATTATGGTAAGTTGTTGCTGACGCATGGTTAAAATTTGTCCAACTAGTCGTTTATGTGTGGAACATTCATGTATTTTCCGGTTAATGACCTTCGTTATACATTGATGTAGTGTGCGCATGTTTCTGACTAGAGCGGTTACTTCCTCTGTAGTTTCGTAAAAGTCTACGTATTTTCTGCGATACCTCCTTGCCATTTTTTTACTTGTTGGGCTCTGATCTCATATTTCCTTCTGATTTCCTTCGTATCTTGGTGACATACTTGTAGCTTAAGTTGACAAAGTTAGCCGAATTTCTTCCACGTATCATCGCTAATACATGGTTTTCTGGTGTTGCCTTGGTAGCCGAGCACACTGTTAGAAGTCTTGATGTAGGTATCTTCTAGTTGTTACCATTATTGATCTACTGCATACTTGGTTTCACTTCATGTGTGTTTTTACAGCGGCTGGTTTGACTTTAAAAGTTGCTATTACCAGTTGGTCGTCGCTGTGAAGTCCGCTTCTCGCATTGTTCTGAGAAGTTTGGAATTTCTTATTAACCAGTACATGGTTAATTTGGTTCTTGGTTCTGCTATATGGTGATGTCCAAATGTATGTGTATATATCTTTGCGTGAAAATCTGCTGCCTCTTATAAATAGTTGATTTCTTCACAGCAGTCGATGAGTCTATTTCTATTATTGTTTCGTGTAACACACAACGTAAATTTGACCATGATTGACGTCATGCCGGTATTATTGGTTCCAATTTTTATTTTTCAATTGTTCGTAGAACTCATTTTTTGTTACGTCATTTGCCCCTTTCGTATGCTGCGTAGAAATCATGCTGTTATTATTCTGTTAGTTATTGGTTTCCATTCGAGTAGTGTCTTCTTTCCTTACGCTGTTATTAGTATTTCTACGCCTTGTTCATGTATGACTGCTCTACCAGTGTACATCAAATTACAATTGGCCGTGCTTAGGTCTCAGGTATGTCTACTGAAATAAATTGGTCAATTGCTTCAGTATAATAAGTTCTATCTCCATCTTTAAGTGCAGAATAATTTGTGCATGCAGAAGACCACGCTTTTGAATTTCAATGACGTATGTATCTCCTTGATTTATATTTTCCAAATATTTCCCTATCTGTTAAATCATTGATAGGTTCGCCCAACCTTAACTTGAATACCTTTACTACTAAATCAGCCACTGCGAATTGCACATCATACAACTATCATATATATATATATATATATATATATATATATATATATATATATATATATATATATATATATATATATATATATATATATATATATATATATATATATATATATCTATATATATATATATATATATATATATATATATATATATATATATATATATATATATATATATATATATATATATATATATATATATATATATAATATATATATATATATATATATATATATATATATATATATATATATATATATATATATATATATATATATATATATATATATATATATATATATATATATATATATATATATATATATATATATATATATATATATATATATATATATATAGAGTTGGATTACCACTCTGTAACAAATCAGCTAAACCATCTGGTAGTTGTTCCTCAAAATTTATTTTATTCCCACCGAAGCATGGTGGGAGAATACCTCTTTGGCCAGGAACCATTCCCCTATTTTAAGCCTTGTTTGCTACAAAGTTGATGATCATAGCGTTCTGCATATATCTTACAATCGGTTAGCATGAATTATTGGATTTAAGATATTTTCCCAATCGAACAGCTAAAATGCACTCGCCTGTAGGAAGTGGTTGCCTGGTTGTGGTAACAAACTTCCCTTGTTATGGACCTCTAATTAATTCAAGTCCATCCCCATTAATCGGACTATAAAGGCAAATTGATTGTTGACAGTGCAAATGTTATCCAGAATATTTTTACTGAACTGATGAGTATTTGTTAGCAAACCTTTTATTGTATCAGTTGTATTGATTGGTGGTTGTTCAATTTATCCTTTATGGCAGCACATACTGTAACTTCCATTGATATTGTGTTCGCCTTGAATCAAACTTTACATAAATATTGCGTAAGATCTAAGAAATATCACTGTTATTATCTCAAGTCTGGAGAACTCCTTCTTGAGGAATGATAATCAGGCCAAAGTTACTACCGATGAATTTCTAAACTTCAAAAATTGAGTTGATTTTTGATGACGGTATGATGGTATTATGGTATGATGTGTGATGTTATGATGTTATCATGCTATGATGATATAATGGTTTGATGGTTCATATATAAGAATGATGTGATGGTGATGGTGATGGTGGTATAATGGTATGATGATGGTATGATGATATGATCATGTGTATGTATGACTGTATGATGGTACGATGGTTTAATGGTATGATGGTGAGTTGGTATAATGCTGTCATGGTATGATGGTGTGATAGCATGATGGTGTGATGTTATGACGGTTGGATGGTATGGGGATATCATGGCCTGATAGTATGATGATATGAATATATGATGGTATGGTACGATGTTACGATGATATGATGGTAAGCAGGTTTGGTGTGTTGATGGTAAGATATATATCGTGTTATGATGGCTTGACGTTACTATCATACGATGGTGTGATTGTATGATACTTTAATGTTATAGCGTGTCATCAAACGGAATACGGGGTAGGAGTAAGAATATTCGGGAGTGGGACAGCTCTCTCGAAGTCCTTGGGCTCCAATGCTACCGTCTTTCTAGCGGAACTACATGCTGTAGTAAACATCTAGGAGGGAGAGCAATAAGCCCAGATAGTATGTATCACGTACCGGGAGGCAGTATTGTCAGGTTCATTAAGAACCTGAATATTGACTGGACGGATAATTAAGCAGGATCCAGCACAATAGATCTTTTAGGTCGCAGTGCGAGATGGCTGATCGCCTGCATGGCCCTCCAATAATAATAATATAGTGTGTCATGATGGTATGATATGTAGTTTATAGGAATAATGGTACGATGAATGATTGTTTAAGGTTACGATGGTACGATGGTATGATTGTACGTTGCTATTATGGTATGATGGTGAATATGGTTTGGGTTGAAATTGAGTTGAATTTGATTGAGTAGTTCGGTTAGGGATTAACTTGGGGTTGTGTTTAGGATTTAGTGGGAGGTTAGATTGAGTTGATTTCACATACGCATGTAGCTTTCGAATCGAGTTCGGCCAATAAGTGTGGAGTTGGACAGAGGGTTGAGATTTGGTTCGAGTTAAGTTGAGTTGAAGTTGAGTTAGAATTTAATTAGCTTGCATTGGGGTTAAGTGAGTTGTTCGGTTGCGGAATTGTTTAAGGGTTGATTTGGGGTTGATTTGGTGATTGCATTTAGGATTGTGTAGCGATTGAGTTAAATCTTAATAAATTGGCGTAAATGTTCACTCCTTAGCAAATTGGCAATTAAACCATTTTTTATGTAAACATTAAGGTAGAACGTTTAATTTATGATCATAATGTGACTTTTGGTACTTCAATTAATCGTAGCGCCAAGGCAGCAGTTAAATTTTAGTGCAAAGTAACAAAAATATATCGTTAGTTATTTGTCACTTGATCAGAAACTACCCCTGAAAATATAATATTTAAACTTTAATTACTAACAAGGACATACAAAACTTACATAAAAATCACTGTACATTTGGGCGTTTACAATTTATGATAGTTTATGACGCAACAATTTAATTAAAATTATTTTTTATACACAAATTTCCTTAAAAAGTTATACACAATTATTACTCCATTCCGCGTTTAATACATCTAATCAATCTCTTCGATTGTAATTGGCTCATCATCATCTTCCCCATTACAATTATTGTCATGCTCGTTGCTACCGCCATCATGATTATCGTGAATATGCCGATGATGGTTATTTTTACAATCATCTCCGCCATGATCTAAATTCTCCATTTTATAGTTGATCTCGAATTTTTTAATACGCTCTTTCAAATTTTCCTTATCATCGGTACTGGTGATGCAATGCGCATCTGGTGAATTTCGTGAACTACTACTGCCACCACCAGTTGTGTGCGGCGATAAATTTGTATAAATTCGCGGTAAATTTTGCATTACATAATTAGTACTGTTCGATGATTTGATCATTGCTTCCTTTACGTCATAATCATCGATGAGTTTTTTTGCCGCCTCGTGTGATGATGATGCGGATAAATTTACAGCCGAATGAGTATCTTTTGGAATTGGTACACTGAATGCAGAATTTTGGCGACATTTCATTAGACTATCAGGATCTAAATATGTTGGTGTATTATTGTTGTTGGTACTTGAGTCGTTTAGTAGGAGTGATGGTGGTGTTCGGAGTATTGGTGACAGATTATCCTTTTTGCGGTCATAAATATGACCGGATACGCGTAAATCGATGAAAAAGTGTAGAGGGTCTATACCATATGGTGGGTATAGCGGTGGATACCACATTGGAGGTGGTGGTGGTAGTGATAATTCTGATGATGGTCGCGACAATGACATCGGTGATGAAGTTGATGTGATCGAGGATGATGGTGCCGACACTTGAATCGTATGATTATTATTGTCAGGGAAATTTTCATTTGAGCTGGATAACAGTTTAGGTGATGAAAATGCAGACGCGGATGATGATTGACTAACTGGCGGTGGCTTATTTATTGTTAATTCTAACGGTTTTTCCTTCTGTTGCTCATCAATCATATTGGATATGGAAAGTTTTTTGATAGACTCAAAAGACGACGGTTTTTGATGATTCCAAGATCGTTTCCGCGGTCGCCGAATCGTATTACTATTACTGCTACTACATATACCGCTACTGGATTGATTTATGCTTGACTGGATACCACTCGATATACTATTACTATTATTTTGCCCCATCTGCTGTGTTTGTGAACTTAAATTTGGTGAATTACTCGATGTGGTCGAATTATTACCGCTTAGATTATTTCGATCATTATTCGTTTTCGATTGTACCAAACTACGCAACATTTCACTAAAAAAGAAACTGTGTGGGCCGGTTGGTGCAGCATACAAATATGGCGGTGTTGCGGCGAGCAGTCGACTCACAAAATCCTGATTTCGACAATCCTGTAAATTTAATCGAGGCGGTTTTGTTGTTGCCTCCTCCGACATGTTTATGTATAGTTTTGTTTGTTTATCCCGATTTATCTGAAAGTACAACAAAAAAAAAAAAAAAAAAAAATTGAAATGAATTTCCATCATGATAATGTATGTATAGAAAAATGCTTTGTCATATTTCATCGTTACACCCTCTCTCGTCTCTAGAATCTGTTTACAAAAAATCATTACCGTCATAACGACAATAATAATAATAATAATAATAATCCAAGTAATTATTGTGATGGATTGAAGGATGAAATCTAAGATATTGTTGGTAACGTAAACATTGAGATTATACCCATCAGTTTGAGACGGAGTTGTATACTTGCATATTCATATTGCCATTAGCGTTGTCTGTCTATATAACACAATTTTCACTATACATTTTCGCTAATACTTTCGTTTCGTAATGTGTGAATAGTTGTCAACATGTTTATGCCGACATGATATGCTAAAAATATCCGTTTGTGTGTAAATGAAAATTTAAATACAAAAAAGAGTGGAAAATGGGAAATGCATATAAAGAACTGGAAAATATATATATACGATTTTATTATGCAGAAAACAATAATGAAAAATGGTAATAGCAGAAAAAAAATTCTTTTGTTCATAAGACGAGTGGTTAAATATTATAAATATACACACACACACACACACACACACACAACCAGCGCTGTGGAAATGAATTTTCCACTACTTGAATCATTTGAGTGCTGAGTGAAAATTGTTTTGATATATTTTTTCTTATTCGACAATCAACAGTTTTTTTCACCATATCATCACAAAACAACTCTTGAGATTTGTGTAAGTGTTATAATTTTGTTTTCGCCGCTCCATATAATATCGCTGTGCAATGATGAATTTTGATGCAACTAGTTTTGACATAAAGCGAGCTTTCACGTTTTTATTATTATCAGTTTAATAGACGAAAATATTTTAAATGGGAACCGTTTATAGAAATCTCTTAGGGTGTTGAACGAGTCACTCCATAAAGTGAATTTAGAATCAAAATAATTGTTGGAAATGGTGAATAACTTACACCGGTGAATCGAAGTTATCAAGTGGATATTATTTTTGTATTATTTCAAAATATCAAAAAAATATTATTACTAGTTACGATCTAGGTAAACAAAGTCAAAGGCAAAGATAATAGAATAACACTGAAGAATTTGATACTTTAGAAACAAACGATTTGCATTTTTAGTCATTCAGAAATAGCCAAATAGCATATCTCCGTCCAACAATTATTTTCGAATACCATTCCCACCATTAATATAAATAGCCAAGTTCCATCCTTATTGGCCTTGTTCCAGAACTTCATCTAAAAATCATTTTACAATTCCATTTCCAATGTACATATCGGTCAGAAACAACAAAGTTTCATCCTAACTGGCCATATTCCAGAACATTATATAAAATCATTCTAGGATTTCATTTCCAACGTTCGTCTCGAATTTCATCATAATCGATTTGGAAATAGGCAAATTCCAGCCAATTTTCTTGTATATAGCAGAGATTTGAACAACTAGGACAGGAAAATCTTTCATTATGTTCCCCTTTTTCCAGAATCCAGAATATTCCCTCCTCTTTGACCGCGTTGTTATATTTGCTGGTTTGAGGATTGCGTTGGGCGTTGAGTTTAGGGTTGAGTTGAGGATTGAATTGGAGGTCGTTTTGCAGGTTGAATTCGGGTTGAATTGAATAAGAGCTGCGGTTGTGTTAGGGTTGAGTGAGCTGTTCAATTGGATATTTATTTGGGAATTGAATTGGTTAGGATTGAACCGGAGTTAATCTAACCGCTAACTAAAGTTAGCGGTTCTGTTGGGAATTTATCACGTATGGTTTGAGGATTGAGTTGGGTGTTGAGTTAAGGGTTAAGTTGAGGGTAGAGTTGGGTTTGAGTTCTGGTTTGAGTTAGGATTTAGTTTAGTTATTGTAAGCACGCAGTAATCGAACCGTTTTAATTTAGGGATTGAGTTCAGCGCTGAGGGCGTAGCGTTAGTTTTTGGTTGAGTCGAGCGTTGAGTTGGGATTTGATTTGGGGTTGATTTGGGGTAGAGTGGGGTATTCTGTTGGGAGAGTTGGGGGTTGAGTTCATGTACATGTCATGAGTTGGGCATTTAACGTTTCAACTAGGAAGAATACTTTCCAAAAGATTAGGTACGCCTTTTGAAACAGGTCTTAAAATATATGACCTTACGAACGTATAGATATCAAAATTAAGTGTTCTTCTGTACTTCGTGGTGCATACCTTTACGATCACGTTACATTATTTTTAAAAAAATGGTCACGCCCTTGCCACTAGTTAGGGAGTAGATACTTTATCAGAGTTTCTTCTGTGAATAAATATAGAAAGTACGAAATAGGAGCACTTTCAGCCAATTCAGCTATAATTTGAGGTCGCGATCAATAATCAGTATATCCAAATTATTTAATTAACTTTGTCCTAAATACGAGTTCAGGTTACAATGCACACAATATACAAACATTGAAAAGTACTACTTTCGAAGGATGGTGTTCCAATTGCAAAAATGATTATATTAGGTGTGCAAGTAGAAATTCGGCTCTGAAGTTGGTTGCATTAAAAACATACTTGAACGCATCCAAATCGCCCGCCATTTTGCGTTTAGGTAGCTTGGTCATTCCTCATAAGTTTCAGTCATTTACAAGCCGTCATTCCGTATGCATCGATTTTAAGAGATTAAGATTTTTTTTAAGAGAAACATACTATGAAATTGAAAGAAATTAAATGATCTCTTTCGAAACTTAGGCTTACCGAAAAATGGTTCAGAGTGCTTAGTTTCATTCCTTAAAGAAACAAATTTTCTAGAACACAGAACCAAAATGTATTTTTAACGTAACAGAGACTCAGAATTCCGCAAATATTTCGTGAAAGATGAGAATTCATCACTAGCATTTAATTTCTATGAAACTACAGATTAGCGTCTTTTAATAGACTCATCTAAACGAACAACAAAGGCAGTTTTATACCACAATACAAAAGTTTATTCTCCAATACCAATAGCTCACTCACTTTTATGCAAGAAAAATATGAAAATATGCAAGATCTTTTAGAAAGAAATTGACTACAAGAGCCAATGACATTCAATGGCAAATTTGTGGAGATTTGAAAATAATCACGATGTTGCTCGGACAGCAGTCTGGATTCACCAAAACCCTTCTTATTTATGCTTGTGTGACAGTAGAGACCGAGCGAAGCATTATAAGAAAATAGAATGGCCAATAAGATCATCGTTTGTACCTACTAGTTCACATAACATCATATAGGAATCCTTATTGGATCCATCTAAAATGCTTCGTATCACTTTCATGAGGCATCTTTCCACATAAAGCTGGGCCTCATGGAACAATTCATTTGAATGATCTTGATAAATTTCTTGAGAATCTTGGATTTTTTTGGCGAAGAGCAGGGCGAACGTTTTCACAAAGAAATACAGGTGATGGAAACTCGCTACAAGGTAAGATGGGACATGTCGGATGCTAAAGAGAGACATGAAAAAGGAAGATAGAAAGCGTACACTACGTCACTACCCCTTTGCATAGCCATTTAATGAAAAGAAAATGAAAAGAAAACAGCCCTTTTAAGGGCTATATGATATTTAGAATTCGTTCATGCAACCTTCTCGCGGTGTACATCGGATAACGCTAATAACGACGGTCCCATGTTTGTTTTCGGAACAAACGTGTGATACCTAAAAAGATAAAGATTGGTATTGGGGGTCTTGTAAATCATAAGACATGCCAGTTTGCGCTACGAGCCTTTGACTTAAAGGGTTATTTGAGGCTTAATAGCTAGGGTTTTTGTAATCTGAGGCGTAGTTTTGTGGTTATTGGGGTTCTGGTTATGGGGATAGGGTATTAGGGGTTCGGTTCTTTATTCATAGGGTTAATAGGCTTAATAGATTGGGTTTTGGGGTTATTGTGGCTTAACAGCTTCGATCACAGGGTTATTTGCATTTAATTGGGACTAGCTATTGGGTTTTTGAGATTAAGGCAAAAATCTGACGTAATTAGGTTAAACGGACTGCGGATTCGGCTTCATCGATCCCTAAAACATTTATTAAACATGGTCTGACCCCAGACCAGAAAAACAAATTTTTTTTTTGTGGAGCTGTGTAATTTACCGCATTGCGCCGTGTGAATAAAAAAAGACCCACAGTTGCAATAAATGGAAAAATGTTTGTTTTATTTTTGTTGTTACAATAGAAAAAATAAATAAATAGATAGAACAGTGGTGGGATGTTCATCACTATTTTCGATGATCGTTAGTATACATATCTCTCTTTTCAAGACTAAAATTGTGCACTATTTCGTTTTTTGAATTACGCTTTCTTTAATGCGACCTCATCCTTATAGAATAAACGTATATGCTTTTTCATTTTTTCACATCGATGAAGTATCATAAACGAAAATTTGGGTGTTAAAGAGTGACGAATGGAAGTAGCAAGCGTAATTCAAAGATCGAAATGCTGAAAAATTTTATTCTTGAAAAGTGAGAAAAGAATACTATCGATGTAATCAATTTTCTAGGTCACCTTATATTAAAAAAGCAGTTGTTAGCCAATTTTAATGGTTTAGCGTGTTAAAATCTGAAAAAGGATTTTCAGATTAAAAATTGTCGGATATTTTAGGTAAATTATTTCACTGGTCTCTCCGTTAAGACTACATATGAAACATAAAAAATATTTCGGTAATCATTATAACTTTCAAAATAATAGACTCACAACGATTGTTCGTCCCCCTCACAACGATTGTTCGTTACAATCCCGCCGTATTTTAGGTACTTAACTCTTAGGCACTCAATGTCACAAGGGTGCAAATCCAGGATTTATCCTAACTCGCGGATTCAAGGAAAGTCAAACTACCTTTATCGATAGTCCTACATTTAAACATTTGCAAACGACCACATTCGAAGGCAATTAACTGCATATAAACTGAATACCGCTGTCTCTTTCTTCGAGGCAGTCATCACATACATCATTTTAAGCCAGTCCCAAGCGATGTACATGATCCTGAAAACGGTCATAGCCGCAGTGAGAATTTCGACGTATTCTAAGCTGGTCACTTTTCTAAGCAAACTTAGTAAACCTCCGATTTGGCTGACTAATAAAGTGCTTTACCTTACGACAATTAGAAGTAGAAAGCTACCTTCTTACCGTCGTTAAAACATAAGGAATTGCTGGTTCGGGGCCGATTAATGTAAATCGCGAACCAGCCTTAGCTAGGGAATCAGTGATCTAATTACTTTCAATTTCACGATGATCAGGTATTCATAAGACATTAACTCTATTGTTAGACCAAAGAAGGTTGATGAATTGTTTACACTCCTTATATATTATAAAGATGGCATTTATCCATTTTTATCGGGTGCCGTGGCTTTTATCACTGTATATTATAGTTTAAAAAACGGTGGTTTTTTAAAAATTTTTTACAATTTATTAATGTTTTTTATATAACAATATATGGTTAAAAAATTTTTTTAATTACAAGCACAAAAAAAAAAAAAACAAGCAAAATAAAATTTTTTAATTTATACGATTACAAAAAAACACAAATTGGTAGTAAAATATCTTATAGTGATAATTTTAATAATTTTAAAAAATTTATTTATTATGGAGACTAGTTTCGGAAATTTCTTCCTTCATCAGATCCCATTACTACACTCAGAGTGTAGTAATGGGATCTGATGAAGGAAGAAATTTCCGAAACTAGTCTCCATAATAAATAAATTTTTTAAAATTATTAAAATTATCACTATAAGATATTTTACTACCAATTTGTGTTTTTTTGTAATCGTATAAATTAAAAAATTTTATTTTGCTTGTTTTTTTTTTGTGCTTGTAATTAAAAAAAATTTTTTAACCATATATTGTTATATAAAAAACATTAATAAATTGTAAAAAATTTTTAAAAAACCACCGTTTTTTAAACTATAACACTCCTTAACCAGTTTGAAAATGATGAGTGGATTATTGTTTATTGTTAACAGCGAGTTTCATAGCCTCAATAACACTATGAATCAAATCTATTAATTCCGCCTGAAAGACAATACGAACCAAGACTACCAAATGATCTGAAATCGTTCAGAGGGCAGTAAGCTCCAAATCCAGCAATCGAGCTACAAAATTTTTTTGTAAAATATTGTAAAAACTTCATTCACCTGGTTGCACATTGAAATTGTTTTTTAGTTTTAATAAACTTTTAAAAATGTTCTGATCCAGTTGCATGTTCAGCCTTCATTTCTATTTAACAAAACAAATGAATAAAAATGTTCCTTTTTATTGTTCCGAAAAACGATGAATAAGGATGCAGATTTCTCCATGCTATAATAAAAGCATGTCTCCCATACAGGTTTTTTTATATACCACTCAACTATTTTTCTTTTTTTTTGTCGGAAAATCAAAATACGTTTCATTTCCAATTTTCCTAAAAATACATTATTTTCTAGTTTCTTTAAGTGACAAAAACATTTCAATTTAGAAAATTGTCTTATTGTTAAATATACATATATTAGAGTATGTATATATGTAGTTTTTATTTAACAGTATGTGGTCTCAAGAGTAAAATTTGAATGAATTCGTACGAGTATATAATTTTTGTCTGTATCTATTACTTAAGACGATATATCTAGATACAAGACAAGAAAATAATTTTTCATGCAAATTAAGTTGTTTATCTTTTAGATTTTCGAGAAAAACAATTTTATTATTTTCTAATTTTTAAATTATTACAGAGAATGTGTGTTTTTAATTGGTTTGATTTGTGATATGTATGATAATGTATTCGTTTGTATTTTTGGACGGGTGGAATTTGGAATTTATTTATTCCCTGGAATAAATATGCTTAGTGATCACCCTCCTAACTAAAATAATCGTTGTTTCTCATTACATATTATGTATTTATAACATTTTTGTCATAAGACATAATCTTACAGTTACTTCATATAATGCAATATCTCTATATATATACAGAGTAAATTTTCCTTTTATTGTTAACAAATTTCCACATTTTATTATAAATTTTCACATTTATTTTGTTTTGAATTTTTTTTTTCGTTGAAAAGCCGATTACTTCCACTACAAGTAAATCAAACAACAACACGGTTTTAGTTTTGTTAATAAAATTGTTTTTTTTTTATTTCACTATAAAATTTTCATTTTTGGAAAATTGAAAATAATATAAAATATAATAAATAACGTTTTATTTTTCCACAGCTTGAATTTATTGTTAGACGAGAAAATAAATCTGGGTTTTCAATTTTTTCTCATTTTTGTTCGTTTTTCATATCATCATCAAAAAACTGTGGAAATCCTTTACGAGATGAAATTATCATCTATACGTATGTTTTGTTGTTGTTGAATGAAAGAAAAAATTTTTTATTATGTATATACACTTACATGCTTACATAGTATTTGATTTATTTTTTGGTGAAAAAGGGGTTGTTATCATACAAGTATAGTATGATTGATATGTTATGAAGGCAATGAGGTGAAATTGGTTAATAGTCCTGCGATATTTTCTGATGGAAACAAAATGTGTTAAATTCAAATATTAAGTGAGATACAAACTTTTCGTCCAAAATCTTTTTTTTTTATTAAGTAAATAACTAAAAAAAGCGGATATAAGATTTTGGTTTTTATTTTTGTCTAGCAAAGAAAATTTATGCAAAAAATCATAAATTTTTAAGATTTTTTGTTTTATTTGCTTTTTAAATAAAACAATAAAAAACTAACTAATTCCCATTATTTTTATTTGTTGCCAAGCTAGCAACGCAAATAAGAAAAAAAAGCGCGGACAAAAAAAAGTTCGAGAAGAAAAACAATTAAAGAATATTTTATTGTTCCGGGAACAGAGAAACAGATGCGGCAAAGGGGAACCAGCAACCCAGACAGTAAGAATATTTTTCATTCTTCTCATTAAAAATACTGATATCAATATACTTGTGATATTGTAAAAATGTAACTAATGTAAATAATTTGTTTGGATCTAGGCAAGCCATATAAGGAATTAGAAACCAGGAGAAAATCTAAAACATATTGAAAATCACTTTTTACTTTCTTTTACATAAGTAAACTAAAGTATAGTAATCATGAATATTTTGGACCTTGAGATTTTTGGAGATTTATCTGTTTTGGGTCTCCTGAGTCCGAAAATGTGGGTTTCGAAATGGTGTTTGTCTGTCAGTGTTTATAATGTTATCCGTTGTATCGGATTTCTGTAAATTTAATTAATTAAAAGGTTACCGCTGGTGGGGTCTTTTAATTAATGAGAACAAAATCAGTTAGTGTCAATTTAAATTCTGCCTTATTTTATTCAATGCTACGCTTTATAGATAATTTTAAATTTTTTAATGTCAGCACAAAATGTAAAGTATCAAACAAATATTTATAGTATGCAATATTGTTACAAATTAAGTTAAGAGTCAGCACAATAGACACAAAATAAAAAACACCAAAACGTTATACTTTGGTAGAAATAATCTGTTGTAATGTTGACTAGTTAAAATGATGAGTCTACATATTCCGGACTGTATAGTTTTGAGTAGCCTCCTGTTTACACTCCACTACTTTCATCCGGTCGTGGCAGAGCTGCCGATATTACAACTTGACCCATTGCTTTGGTTTTAAAATACAAAATGACGAAAAGTACTATTAGGATTACTATAGTTAAGTATGATATCGTGTAATGATGAACATCATGGTGATTCATTTCTGTTGGTAGTTGTTCCCTTTCCTTTATCACTTTTAGCTCCCTTTCCAAATCGGAAGTCTCAATTGCTGGGGTTTTGTTGTTTTGGGTTTTATTTGCGAACTGAATTCCTTAAGATTGATCGCTCCGCTTAATATATTAGATGATCTTTCAAATGTCTTGCTAATATTATTATGTGCTGTACCGATAGCGATGATGAAGAGATTGTCGTCCCTTAGCTTACAACCAGCATCTATCGTCACTAATCCGGACCCCTGAAGGCTGTAAGAGTCGATGTTGGATCCGCATATGATATCAACTGTCGTTTTATTTGTAATTACGGATATCCATTGATTTGGAGCATGCAGTTTTATCCAATGGTTAGTTGAATTTATTTCCTCAACATTGCATAATGTGTCAAGCGTTGGTTTTCGCTGTAAGATTGCTACTTCCCACTGGGTTTTGTTAGTCAACGCATTGAAAATTGGTGATATTTCGCATAGAAATTGCGTAGGTTGGAGTATTTGACAACGCTTTACTTCTTCTGTTGTTAGAGTAGCAAAATGTTCTCGATGATTGTCCATTGCTAGATATTTTGTTGATGTAACGATGTGTAATTGAGTGCCGTTATGATTAATATTCGGAACTGGGAAGACAGCTAGCAGGTTATAATCCGTTGCAAAGGGTAACGGTATGATAATCTCAATTATCACATTTCGTTGTGTTACCCTACTTCGTACATCCATGCTTTCATATATGTGCATGAGATCATGAATGTTATGGCCAGGATTGGTTATTGATGCTGGTATATGTTGACGAGCAGACCTTGTTGCGTGTCCTCTAAGTTTTTTAGTATTAAGGTCAACTCGAGTGCGCTCATTAATATCAGCCGAACCCTTTCTTCGTATGTTCGATATTCGTTTTGTTGTATCATCTCCAATCTTAATCTCTGTTGATCTTTTATCAAACTGTTCAATGATGTTGTTATGAGATTGGAATTATACTTCATCAGCTTGATTGTGTTATCGATTATTGATGTTTGGTTTCTCATTAATGCCATTAGCTGCCTTTCGTTTTGGTTGACATTCTCGAATTCGGTTTCATATTGGTTGGCCTCGCGCTGGGTAAGAATTCCAAACATGTCTCCTAAGATAATACCTGTTGTGTCTCCTAAACCGCGCTTAACTCGTCGACGTTCCTTATTGCTTGTTAATAGCAAAACATTGTCTGCAATCAAGTTATTGAGCTGCCATTGAAGTTGCTGCAGGATTACGTCGCAGTTAAAACTAGACAATCCCTTACAAGCTGCTCCCAGTTCGCCTTGGGCTTGTTTAAAAGTTTCGATCTCCTCCCAATAGTTCGTCATGTTGTAATAGATCACTAATGTCCACTTCATGGCTACCAATTCAAGTTTGCCTAAATTCTCGAAATATATTAATGTTGAGTAGTTAAATGGGGTAACCTTGAACTGAGCTTGCGTCTGTCCTAGTATGCAGCAAATTGAGAGTAATGCCAGTGCAAGATAATTAACTTTTCTTAAATTCTTTGCTTGTCTGTGGGGCTGCACTCTTTGGTTTTGATTGTCTTTTCCGGGCAGCGGTAGTATGTTTTCTATAGACTGCGGACTGTTCATCTGCGTGGTTGTTATTCCTGGTCCTGTTTCGTCTAGGCTTTGTGGAGTTGGTAGTTGCTGAGTTGTCCTTGTATCTTTAGTTACTACCGCATGAACTGGACCATTCTTCTTGTTTTGCATGTGAATATAGTCCTTTGGCTCGTTAGATATCGGTAGGTGGCATATTTTAGTAATATTCCTTTTAAACGTATTGTTCCTGTATTTGAGTGTAACTACTCTAACAAGTCCATCTTGTCCTGGATGAAGTTCAACGACTCGTGCTAGTGGCCAGTGTGTAGGAGGTAGTTGTTCGTCTTTGAGGATTACTAGTTCTCCCAATTGGATGTTAGGTTGTTTTTGCAACAACTTTGGCCTTCGTTGTAGTCGTGAGAGATATTCCATATGCCATTTTTTCCAAAATCCTTGACTGAGCTTGTTGAGTAAATTCCATCTTGTAACTGTTTGGATACCCTCCATATCAGGTTGTGGCATTGCTATGATGGCCCTGCCTATCAGGAAATGTGCCGGACTTAAAAACCCGTCATCATCTGAGTCGTTTGAGTGGAGCTAGTGGTCTAGAGTTGAAGCATGCCTCTATTTGAGCTAGAAGTGTTGAGAGCTCTTTAAAAGTTAATGTATGGATTGAGGTGTTGTTTTGTTGACTTGACTCCGGCTTCCCATACTCCTCCAAAGTGACGACTTCCCGGGGGTACAAAGTGCCACTCAGTTCCCATCTGAGCTATTTTACCCTTAATTTCTGCTTCCTGTTGCTTTGCCCTGCCTTTGCAGTTGTTTGTCTGCTCCAACAAAATTTGTACCACAGTCACTGAATATCTTGAGACAAATTCCTCTTCTTGATATGAATCGTCGGTACGCTGCCAAAAAAGCTTCTGTTGACAAGTCACTTACAAGTTCTAGATGAATTGCCTTCGTGGCTAGGCATATGAAAATGGCAATGTATCCCTTTGTTGTTTTGGTACAGAGGCCTTTCCACAATTTAATATTAATCGGACCAGCATAGTCTACTGCGCTGTTTAGTGAACGGTGGTGCTGGTGTTATTCGTTCTTTTGCTAACATGCCCATTAGTTGGTGTGATGCCAGTTTCCTCGCTCTCGTACAGACTATACATTCATTTATAGTTTGACGAATCGTATTTTTGACATTCATTATCCAATACTGCGTTCTCAGGTGTGCTAAAGTTGCTTGATTGCCACCAAGTAGTGTTTTTATATGGGCTTCTTTGACAAGCAAACTTGACAATTTGTGACCTCTGGGCATTATTATCGGATGTTTTTCTTCAAATGGGAGATTAGAATTTGTTATCCTACCTCCGACTCTGAATAGGTCATTTCCGTCTAGAAATGGAGTTAGGCTTAAGATTGTACTATCCTTTGGTAGGTTTTGATTCGCTTTTAACTTCTTTAATTCTGGTTCAAAACCTTCCTGCTGTCCGACTCTGATTATAGCCCTTAGCGATGCATTCAGTTCTCTGGTTTGAAATGGGAGTTGTTTTTAGTTTCTGATTTTGCATTTGATGGAAATCGTAGACAGTATGCAATACTATGAACAAGCCGTTGTAACGAAGAGAATCTATCGAATTCAATCACAGGCTTTTTCACTGTTGTTGTAAATGTTTTTATTGGTTTTCGTTCCATGCTGGCCGCTTGTTCCATTTCTTCATTGTTGATTTTTGTTATTGGATAGCTCAAATCCTTTAGCCATTTTGGCCCTTCCAACCAAATTTTGTGGGTTAATAATTAAACTGGGTTTAAACCTCGAGATGCGCAGTCAGCAGGATTCTCATTAGAGACCACGTGATGGCATTGGTTAGGATCGGTCTTGGCTTGTATCTCTGTTATTCTGATCGCCACAAAAGTCTTATGGTATTGTGGGTTTCCTTTTATCCAACCCAAAACTGCTGTGGAATCGCTCCAGCAAAATGTTGATATGTTGCTGTTGATATGAAGTAGCAATGCGGCGTTGAGCTCTAATCTTGGTAGGGATATTGTTTGGTTTAACCGTGCAACATTTATTTTGGCTGCGATTATTGAGATTTGGTTGTTTGTTTTACTGTATATTACTGCAGCATATGCTTGATTCGAGGCGTCACAGAAACCATGTAGTTCAATTTTGGCGTCACTGTTGTAATATATCCAACGGTGAATTCTGATTTCCTCTAAACGTGGTAATTTCATTTTGTAGTTTAACCATCTGTTTTCAAGATTTACGTGGAGTTTTTCGTCCCATCCTACACCAGAAGCCCATAAATCTTGAAGTAGAAATTTCGCCTGGATCACCACTGGTGCTAACCATCCTAGCGGATCGAAAAGACTTGATGCCTCTGATAAGATTGTTCGTTTGGATATTGTTGGTTTAGATGCTGGCAAAATAACTTTAAATTGAAAGGTGTCTGGTGAAGAGTTCCACAGGAACCCAAGTGTTTTTACTGTATTACTAAATTCTATTGTGTGGAGTCCTGTTTCTTTCAGATTTTCTGGAAGCTCTTCTAATAACGCTTTTTCATTGCTAGACCATTTTCTGAGGTTGAAACCTCCACCGGAAAGGAGATTTAGTAGTTCCTTTTTCGAAGCGATTGTGTTCAGACAGATCAGAATAGCCCGTGAAGATCAAGATTTTCAACGAATCCTGTGGACTGTATATCCATAGGTCGCTGGTTCATATCCAGCTCGAAGGACCAATGTTTACAATGTTATCCGTTGTATCGGATTTATGTAAATTTAATTAATTAAAAGGTTACCGCTGGTGGGGTATTTTAATTAATGAGAACAAAATCAGTTAGTGTCAATTTAAATTCTGTTTTATTTTATTAAATGCTACGCTTTATATATAATTTTACATTTTTTAATGTCAGCACAAAACGTAAAGTATCAATCAAATATTTATAGTATGCAATATTGTTACAAATTAAGTTAAGTGTCAGCACAATAGACACAAAATAAAAAACACTAAAACTTTATACTTTGGTGGAAATTAACTGTTGCAAGGTTGACGAGTTAAAATGATGAGTCAACAGTCAGTCTGTTAGTATGTTAGTCAGGGTCCTCTCTACTGAGGCTCTACTGGGCTGTAGCCCAGATGGTTCAACCAATCGAACTGAAACTTCAGATTTAAGCTTTTTTGATAAATTGGGAGGTCCCAGTGAAGTTTACTCCAAATCGGCTAACCAGAAGTGGCCACTCTCTTGGTCCTGAAAATTTATTTTGCAAATATCTTAAAAAGTATAGGGTTCACAAAAAACTAATTGTATTGGTTTAACCGTCTCATAATAAATTCCACCCCAACAGCAGATACCGTAACGTAAACGCGAATCAATTAACGCATTATAATAACTTTTTAAAAACCCAAAAGGACAATGTGAACGTAATAGATACAACATCCTGATATTGGAATGGAGGGAACTCTTCAAAGCAGCTACATGAGATTTCCAGTCTAAATGACAATCAACATTTAATCCTAGGTATTTAATAGATCTGATTGATTCAACTACCATGCAATTAACCGTACAAGTACCACTTCTAGAGCAGATAACGTTGTGGAACATAATATTACGGTTAAACGACGGATTACTCGTGTTTTAATTAAGCAATACAACTTTAGTCTTTGCACTAAGTACAAGTTTGTGAACAGCAAACAATTCACTCAAAATATTAAGATCTGTCTGTGACATAAACAAGAAATAAGACGGGCGCCAGAACGGAACATTGAGGCACACCTACATATATATTTTGGTGCATGACACAAAAATTGTGACCTTTAGAATGAGAAGACATGGAAGATTTAGAAAAATATACGAATTAGAGTTTTCTTAGATCCTCCATTGAATTAACCAGCTTCATTGGTTCACCATTCTCCTTCCTCATATTCCTAATCCAAAGGTACTTATAACTGCGATCAATTTTAGCCTTTTTAGCTGCCATAAATAACTGCCTTTTCTTGTATGTCAAACATTCGTTAATAAAAATTGTAGTTGCATCTTGAACATCAGCACCAAATGAAGTTGTGTTTAGTTTTAGTTTTTTTCTTGAATTTCGCATCCATAATCAAATCCTTGGTTTTTCTTGATAACAACTTTACAAACACTACATCCTGTGGTGATTTAGAATTACCAATGGAAAATGATTTTCTCTTTTTTATAAAGCAATAGTCGATGTCACGAGTTGTAAATGATGAAATACCGAGCCCATTATTAAATAATTTCACAACGGTATCATCAATATTGAAAGAATCAGTTATAGGCAAACCGGTGATTTCTAAGCATTTTTCCTTTGATAATTTTTCCAAGTATTCAATTTGCTGTTGGTTTTCGTTGATTATTGTTTTCAGTTGCGCGTTTTCAGCTTCTAAATTGTTCACTAGAGAAAATAAGTTCTCGTATTGTATTCCTTTAGCTGATTAAATACTTTAGAAAAATTAGATTTGATGTCATGTTTCAAACTGATGACTCCGCTAAACAGCATTTCCAAGGTCACGGTTGAATTAATTATACCCGATGAATTTTTATCAGCCATACAGCCACCCGAACGATTTGCACATAATTCACAAATCCAAGATTTAGAAGTTACTTCAATATTATCAAACTTGGCACTGTCCAACATTACACATTCGAGATGAAATAATTTAAGACATGCTATACATTTTATGTTATTTTTGAGTTCAGCACCACGAATAATTCTAACGTTACAATTATTGCACGTCATTTTAATAGTTATTAATGAATTACGTTTCAGTAGATTATTATATCCACAAGTAAAATTCACATTGGATTAAAAGATTTAATTCATAATATTAAAATACACTTTAGATTTAATAGTTTTAATTATGACAACATTCACAAAATGATAAAACAAAATTTATTTCATACTGTTAATTTAATATAAAAGAGTACTGTACAATCTTTATGATGATTTATAAATGATTTATTTTTTAATTTTTTTTTTTCTGTGTACTTTATTGTAAATAATAAATTGTTCGAAAATTCTTCTTTCACATGTTCACCCCGCAACATGAAGAGAAAGAATGAGAGAGACGAAGAACTTTTTAAGATATTTGCAAAATAAATTTTCTGGGCCAAGGGAGTGGCCACCTCCGGTTAGCCGATTTGGAGTAAAATTCACTGGGACCTCCCAATTTATCAAAACAGCTTAAATCTGAAGTTTCAGTTCGATTGGTTAAACCATCTGGGCTGTAGAGAAGACACAGACTGACATACTGACAGACTGACAGGAGACCTCAAAACAGATAAATCTCTAAAAATCTCAAGGTCAAAAATTTTCGTAATTACTATATGTACTTTATTTTACTTACGTAGAAGAAAGTAAAAATAAAAAATTCTAAAAAAAAAAGTTCTCAAAATTCGCTGTTCGTAAAAGAAAGTCGCGTGTTGACCACACCTCCATTTTTGTAATACAAATTTTTAAATGAAAATGTTACAAAGCTTTAATTATGATCCCTGAGATATTTTTATAATTGTTACAATTTCAATATGTCAACATCGTTTAAGGAAATCATTTTTATTTTTTATTTTTTGTAACAATTGATTTATTTAAATCAAAATTTATAAAATTTTCATAACACTAGGGGACCTCTGTGCATTTGCACAAAATATTTTTTCAATCGTATATTTCTTTATAAACTGTGTTGTCTGTTACTGTAACATCATTTTCTATTCCCTGACGTGGTGTTTCGAAAACTTGAATTTTTAAAGAATCTAATGTAACAGTGTAAAACATGGTTCAGAAAGATACAATCCAACTCTTTCGAACGTTTGACGTTGCAATTTATTTATTGTGATTGCATAAGAGAGACGAACTGGAAACTGATGTCGAACGAAGTTGAAAGACAAAGATGGATCATTAGCTGTGGCTAATGTAATTCTAGGAATAAAATGTATTGTCCCTGAATGTGATCTGGTAATTATTTCTACTTTTAAGCAATTGGTGCTTAAATCAAGAACCACTAACCGTGTTCCATTGCATAACCTATTTATAGAAAATGATGAACCAAAATATCTGTAATAAGATCATCGGAAATATAATCTGAAGGTATTGGAATAGAGTATTGCGATTTTTTAGTGTGTGAGGTATCAAAATTCTTCCTATCACCAACGTTCAAAAGCCAACTGCTAAAATGTGGATCACTTATTGCTCTCATGTTTGTACTTAAGCTTAATACTTTAAAGTGATGCCACAAATGGGACTTTTTAATAGTCGCATTTATAATTGACGAACGATTTCCTCTTCTAACAACAGGTAACACTTGCCAAAAATCTCCTCCTAAGACCATTACCTTTTCACCAAACGGTAAATCATTTTTCATTAAATCGCGAAATATTAAGTCCACAATTTCAAGTGCTATGCCTGAAGCCATTGGAGCTTCATCCCAAATTACGCAATCAACAGATACTAAAAAGTCACGTTTTTGGCGAGTAAGTTGTGGAAATTTCACGGCATCCATATTGAGAGGCAATGAAAACGCAGAGTGACATGTCATTCCTTTGGGTAAAAGAGTTACTGCTATTCCTGTCCATGCAACACATAATACATTTTTATTTTCTGCATCGATTTTTTGAATTAACGCTCGATATAAAAATATTTTTCCACTTCCACCAGGTCCATCTAAATAAAAACACTTTTGAGAAATTCGATTATGTAAGGATGAAAATATCATTGATGCTGCGACATTCTGATCATTGTTGAGTAATACCGACAGATTAGGTTCAGTTGTTGTTATAATAGAAGCAAAATTTATGTTTTGATTTTAGATTTCTGTTGCATTAGGAAGTGGTAAAAGTAAGAATAAATCAAATCTTGCTTGCTCACACTGGTCTTTTAATTGAAATACGCAATGAGCCAAAGCTTCATTTTCCGTCATACCTTGATTAATAAAGTTTTCCAGAAGATTGTTCTTAAAATCATTAAAAAGTTGAATAGGATCTGATGGATTGCAATAACACAGTATAGTTACGAATAATGCTCGCGACGATTTTGGCAACATATGAGTGTTAGCTTCTGATAAGCAATTATGCCACTCAACGCTATCATTATTTAGGCCTCGTGCCTTAGCTGCTTCTTTAAACGTTGGGAATACACAATTATTAAAAGGTTTTAAAGTATCGAAAGATTTAGCCTCAGAGCCCTTCAGTTTAAGAAGTAGTAGCCGTAAATGATACAATTCAACATTTTTTGGACAAACTGAAATGATTCTACCGATAGCTTTCTCCCCAAAGTGTGAATTTGCAGAGCGTTTTTGCCATTTATTGTTTTTATATACATAATGCATCGGAATATCCTGATACAAGATGTTATGAGCGAAAAGGTCTGTAGAATTTAATTCAAAAAATGCGGTTAAAGTTGTGACCCTAACAGACTCTCTTCTTAAAGCATTTTCAATATTATCTTCGGTGAAAAATATTGATTGACCATCTTGTAAATGAACAGATAGTGTAACCGCATTATGTGATTGGCCATGAATTGGAAGCACCTGGATATGCCAAGCAACTTCCTTCGAACTAATACATCGACAATTCAGGTATTGATTTATTTCATCATAATCTATTTATAACATTGCTTGTATTGTTAGCAGAATCAACCGCAACTCCAATTCTTGCGCAGTCTTGACCCTTTGTTATGTATTTGTGTATATACTTTATTGCTTTGACTGTTGAGCAAAGTTCAACGTTTATATGAGCGTTATATTTAAGACTCAGGAAAGGATTATAAGGAACAACAAAGCGGTTATCAATTACAATGTTCGATCGTGATCTTGGTTGATTTTCTAAATTAGTAGGAGGACGTCGCCTATATTTTGGATAATTATCTACGGAAATGTCAGTCTCACTGCAGTAACTTTTTGGGAATTGTTTTGAACATTTTCCATCAACCATGCAAACACAATTTCTGTTCAATTCTCCACATGGACCATAAATATTTTGTTTTATAATTATTTCATAAAGTCGTGGTTGTTCATTCTGATTTGGTAATCCACGTTTTTGGTGTTCAATTGTATAAACGTACGAAACAACAGTTCCAAATATCTGCTTTTTAACAATATCATCTAAAAATACTTTTAGCTTTAAATTAAAAACTCGTGTAACTATATCCAGGCGGTCTGGAGGATTTTGAAAAGTTTTAAGTTCTTCTTTAATTTCTGTCCACGATGGATTACACGTGAATGTAATAAATAAATCAGGAAAACCAAATTTGCGAACCATTGCTATATTATCTTGATATAATTTTGCCATAAACCGTGGCCCGCCAGTAAATGAAGAGGGCAGTATATACAAATTACCTACACTAACATTTCTATTTTGAGCTAAGTTATTGAGATAATCTAAAACACCTTGATAAGATTCCATACGAAGAGATCGCTGATTGGTTCGTTTAAAATTTAATCTATTAGGTTTAGCTCTAGCGTAGCAATAAACTAAGTATTGCTGAAATAGTTTCCCACCATAATGCAAAGGATTAAAAACGTTGAAACGGACCGCAATTTTATGGGAATAAAATTGTAGTGCTGTAATTTTGTTTCAGATTGTAGTGGCATTTTCAGAAGAATGATTCATATTAGTTGTCCAGCCATATTGTACATTAGGAAACAAAAGTGGAAATATCATTGGATCAAGGTGTTTGGATAATGGATTAATTCTTTTCATGGTTCTAGAGTCAGCTGGATGTACAGCAAAGTCGACGGTAGCTGGTATGTTACCATCGCGACCTGAAACAAAAATCAATGCAACATCATCAGAATTCGTCGGAAAATTGTAAACACGTTGATCATCGTGTAAATTTCGAGTAAAAATTAGTGATACGTTATTTATAGGACGACCATTTAGTGTAGCATCCTCAACTTCATTTTGATAAACATCTCTAAGTTTCTTGTAAGACATATAGGGAGGAGAATTTTGAAGAACGGTAGAAATGATTGTCATTATTTCACGATTGCAAGATGCATTAGCTGGATTATTCATACGAATATTAACAGCAGTATCCAAGTCATAGGTAAATAACTCTGCGTAAGCAATTTCTCTACAGCGATCATAGTAGTTTGCTGAATTTAAGGAGAGGTCAATAGGAATATTTTCAACTGATCGATGATACATTTCACCTGATATTTTAAAACAATAAACGCTTCCTGGCATATGTCATGTATTTTAGCACCCATAGAAGAAAATGCATTGGCATTATTGAATTGACGAATAAATTGTCGAAAATTCTTACTTTTATTATCAGTTCTAACAAATACATTTTTTAATTCAACGGGAAAATCTTCGTCTCCTGTTGGTAAGTGTGATAATTTCGCATTATGATAACAATTGCTTTTAGATTCCATGCTAAAGAAAAGAGCACTGCAGTGACTACATTGGACAGACAATGATCCTAAGCAAAGGGTTTCTGGTACAGTAAAATTATCACTACCACGAACAGCGCACCTAAATAGTGATTGCTGTCTACGATTACTTTGAACAACTGCATTGCAGAGTCCCATGATTGGTTGCAACAATCATTGTGATAAATTAACTCAAATGGTTTTACACATAAAACAATTTAATTTTTAGATTTTGGCTATTAAATTAAAATGATATAAACATAATTTAACAATAATTCATTACAGGCATTATACCAAGTTTCTGTGTGGTCTAACTTAGAAATAAATATTTACGCCCCTTTGGCTTTTTGCGGCACTTTAAAGGTGAATACGTGTTTTCCACATTCTCTTCCGCATTTTATTTCTTTGGGGATTCACAGAAAATGTATTTTGCTTTAATATATCTTTGTTTTTAACGAATATAGTCATAGATGTTCTATGACTTGTTTTATGCAAAATGCCATAGTTTTGGTAAATTCACAATGTGCAGTACCATTTTTAATCGCCAAAAAGTGTGCTTAATCTTACAAAAAATATCAACTAAGATTCTGTCTCGAGGAACATGGCTTTATTGTCATTATCTGGATTTCGATAAGATCCATTCCCAAGTATTTAATTATAAAGGAATTTTGGTGGTCTCAAAATTCAAAAAATGGTATCTCAGAAGAAATTAAGGGGACATTACCCCTTCAGATTTTTAAAAAATCGAAATTTTTTTTATGATCGAATATGTTAGAATGAACGTTTTAGAACAGGATTTTAACAATATAAACATGAAAATGTCAACAAAAAATTTTTATTGTATTTATTACGGAGCGCGTCAAAGTCTTTTTTCTACGGTTTTGGTCTACTTCGCTGTATACAAACAACGCAATACGTTGTAAACAAAAATTTAACTTTAAACTCGATTATCTCGAAATGACGTTTTTCAAGTTGGCGTGCAAGATTGAGAAAAAACTACTTATCCAATCGTTCTAAAATTTTAACACGTTGATCTACACATATTTCTGCTCAGAATGAACTACGGAAGGGAAAATCAGCTTTCAATTTTTTGAGTTACAACAAATTGCAGGGGACAAAAAGGCTCCATTTTCGAAAAAATGCCGCCATTTTGTTATTTTTTAGACCATTTTCTTCCTTTTAGTTCATTCCAAGGGCGATTTAATGCTGAATAAAACCCCGTTTTTTTTTTCAGACGTTTCTGAGAGCAGTTCTGATGCACGCCGCGAATTTTCGGTCTTTTTGGAAAATGACCGTAGCAGACGACAAGGGGCGGAAAAAAATCTAAAAAAATTTTTTGTGTATGCTTTGACTTAAATAAAATGTCCATGGAAAGTTTCATTAAGATATCTCTTTTTATTCCATTAAAAAAAATGTTTGAAAAAATTTCATTTTTTAAAATTTGAAGGTGTAATGTCCCCTTAAAGCACAAATAATGTGACAAAATTACTAGGAAGAAAGAATGGCACTCAACTTCGGAAAAAATATCTGGTACAAAATTATGAAAGTAATGAAAAAACCGGCGAATTTCCAAGCACGTATCTTTGCCACCTTATCGTTAAACGAGGGTTGCACATGAATAGATAGCCAACCGATTCATCACGTTGTAGAAACGTTGGGGCTTTAGACCCCATACCCCGACTAACCAAGTCGTCAGGATTCAAATTCCCAGCAACATATCTCCATTCGGCTACTTGTGTCTTGCTGTATGTTGAGGACTGTTGGAGTTCGAGAAAAATCGAGTTTATGGTAAAATCCTCCCATTAATGCCTTCAGCACTCGAAGAGTTTACCATAATATCCTTGTATGATTATCATCATGATATCATTTTACATACTTTAATATACACCAACACATAATCTGTGAAATTATACATAACACAATAAAAGCAGCATCAAAAAATTCATAAAAATTAAATCCTTTATTAAAAAAAAAAAAATATAAAAAAATAAAAACCATTCCTGGATGGTTATCTAGAAAGTTATTGTTGTTTAACAAAAACAGAAAAAAGTTTTTCATCATGTTTCAGTTTTATTTTCCATTCTAAATTTTTATTTTTTGCTTTTCGCTCATACATATCAACATACCATTCAACATAAAAAAAAAAAAAAAAATTGAAACTAAATATTCTACACTTACAACATGATACAATTATATTGTCTGTCTGTCTGTCAAATTTTTTTTTTTTTTTTCTAGAAAATGTAAATAAAATTAAATATTAAAACTATAAAACAACGCCACCATCAATTTGATTCCGTTTCCGCATATATCACTGGTTAGATTATGTTTAGGTGGGTGTAAAGGGGTGCAAAATTTAAGAAATATGTTTATGTAAATAATACGTAACGATAGTGCAAAATTGTAATACAACACATGTCATTATAATTTTCACCTAAACAGAATAACTTTTCCAGTATAAACATACGTTAAATTGTTGGAAAATTTATTTATTTATTTTTTTTTTTTTGCCAACAACATGCAACATGATAAAGTTTAAAAAGTTTATCATTTATGATAAACGTGATTTTTTTTTTGGAAATTATCATATTTGAAAAATTGTATCGTAATATTATGTGTAACAAACAGTAAAATTGATTAAATAGTGTGCAAATATTATACATAATTATGTTTAGTCGATTATACTCTTTAATTATGCAAATATTGTTCCAAAAATAGAACACAGCCCGTAATAGTCTTCTTGTTAAAGTTTTTTTTTTTAGTTTGCTATTCATTCAAACTCATTTAAATGTCCATCTTTTGGTATTCAATAAAAATTTTAACAGGAAGATATGTAGGACGAACAAAAAACAAGAAAAGCTTCGAGCATATTGTTCTTTTCATACTTCACAAAAAAAAAAATGTGTGCTGTGGAACATCCTAAAAAAAACAATAATAATAAAATTCCCAAAAGTTGGAAAAAAAACTGTACCACTATTTATCTAGCACTCCTACTATCGTCACTATTTTTTAGTACGAAACGTTAATATAACATTGTTTTGTGTACATTTGCCGAGAATCATGATAGGATTTTGAGTGACGGATTTCTGGTTGTAAGAGTACGTTTTTTCGTAGTTTCATACGATATGTTCAAAATTTGAAAGAAACGTTTTTAAATTTTTTTTTATTTAAGACTTTATAGAATGAGAATACTACAGAATATTTTTTCGATCGATACTAGTGATTCCACATGACATTACAAGAATCGACAACGGTAGACGGCAGCTCCGAATAAATCTCCTCCTCGAAAATACAACATATAGTGCATACTAATTGCAACGTCCTCGATGATTTTTGAAAAAACCGGCGAATTTCTAAGCACAAATCGTAAAATAAATCGCCACCTTAATGCTAATTCCGCGTACTTCATCCCCAAACTCAACCCCAAACTCAATGCCCAAATCAACATAAACCCAAAAATTACATCCATATATGAGATCAACTCAAACTACTTCCAACTCAACCCTCAACGCTCACTTAACCCTTAACTCAATCCCGAACTCGATGTTCAACTCAATCGCCAAATCAACACTGAACCACTCACTCAAGCCTAATCAAACCCCAACTCAACCCCAATCTAACCCCAAGTCAACCCACATATAAATCTCAAGTCAACCCTTAACTCAACCCTCAACTCAACTCTCAACTGAATTCTCAACTCAACTCTCAACTCAACTCTCAACTCAACTCTCAACTCAACTCTCAACTCAACTCTCAACTCAACTCTCAACTCAACTCTCAACTCAACTCTCAACTCAACTCTCAACTCAACTCTCAACTCAACTCTCAACTCAACTCTCAACTCAACTCTCAACTCAACTCTCAACTCAACTCTCAACTCAACTATCAACTCAACTCTCAACTCAACTCTCAACTCAACTCTCAACTCAACCCCAAACTCAAAGCCGAACTCAATACTCAAACCAGCATGGATGAAAAACCGCGTGGTAATACCATGCGTTAATAACTAAACCCACGTGGTTTAGGGTCAATCCGTTATTCACCATAGAAAGAGATTGCCGAAACAAATTCCAAATCGTACAAGTCGTTCTCGAGGTACCGTGGGTAGAGACATCCAGACAGTCGGACGGACATTTTGTTTTGTTAGATTTTTCAGACTCTTCGGACTTGCAAAACGTCATGAAAAGTGGTTTAGGACAAAAAAATATTTGGTTATTTTTGGCACGATTTACGGACCGAGTTTAAATGGTCATCTCGAATTGTAGCCTCCTCACCCATATCTGTCTAGTAGAAACGTGAAAATATACGTTGAATTAACGGCCGGCTTCGACCTTAGAGTCAATAAGGACGTTATTTGTTTTTGGTCTTGTTCGGAAAATTAAATTTTCTGTATTAAATTGTCTATATTTAGAACAAGATGTTATCCCTTTAACGGTCGAGAAAAAGCAGCCAGGGCAGATAATAACATCCATTTTTGGAGAACGCTGAAATCCAGGTGAAGATGTGAAATTGCCGGATGGAACTAAAAGAGAGAGCTGCGATCTTGGGGAAACTTCATGTTAACAACTTTTTGATACACGGTCATAAATGAGCAGATGCTCAAAACAATTTGTCATAAGTCATGTGTTAAAATTTATACAGAGTAAAAAATAACTGAATGAATTGAATTGTATTACGGGAAACCCTGAATAATAAACATTTTTTCCGTTTTCTCTTCTTTCTCTTCTTTAACGGCAACGATTACAAGCAAAAATGTTTTTATAAAGAGATCGGCGAGTTTTGCCCCATTAACGGCTATGCGATCATTACAGAGATATAAATAATAACTCATTGTGGCTCTATATAAGTATCGTAGGAACACGTGTAACTGTTCTTGCCCATTAACGGCCGGTGTTGTCAGATTTCCAAGACTTTTTTTATTTAGAATAATAATTAAATTTATAAATAAAATTTCCCTTTAGTTCGTGTATGCGATATTCTAGCTAAAGCCCAAGCATGAACAGGACCAATTTTGTGAAGGATTATTATTATTGTTGAAGGACCATGTGGACGTTTAGCCACCTCGCACGGCGACCTAAAATATCTTTTGTGCTGGGACCCCGCTTAATTATCCGTCCAGTCAATATTCAGGCTTTTAATGAACCTGATAATATTGTCGGGCGGTACGCGATACATCTCGGTATATGCTGTTCCACCTTAGATTAGGATTTTTTGTCAAGGAATTCTCCTTTAGCGCCATATTTTAGCCTGTGCCAAATGGCTTAAGTTATCAGTGGTTGGCACGAGAAGGCAACAAGTATACACTTGCGAATTGTGACCAGATTACCCCTTACACTATTATACCTATCACGCGGCTGCCTAATACATGACCAGAACAGCTCACGTGATACGCACATTCTGGTAGATTAATCTACTCAACTTTACCCCCTCCCGTCCTTTATACCACTATAAAATCGGTCTTAAACTAAGAGCGAAGGTTTTGTTTTAAATTTATTTTGAGAAAACGAATCTGGAAACTATCCAAATAATTTTTTGTAGCACCTATAAGTTTGTACGTTTGTATTTTGGCTACATGCAGTGGTTTCTCAGACTCGTCGAAGGGGTTTGTAAAGATTTAATAGATGCTTCCGAATTTTCGTCAAAACGTTCAATTTGTTCAATGTAGCTGAGCTTTTTGGTACCATATCGTTTTTTACTGCTGCCCGAATATTTTCAAAGTTTGTTTTGCCTGAATTGGTTTTTTGAAATTTATCAATCAGAGCTGGAAAACTATATACTAAACAATATTCAGAGATGCACAAATAAAAAATACATAACGAAAAGCGAATTTGTTTTTAGTTAATTTATTTACGTCTTTATTGTATGACAATCAAGCTAACAAGTAAAGAAGAACGTTTATGTTTTTAGTATTTCCTCATTCAACAATATAATTCAACATTCCCACTTATTATTAGAATTAAATAACGTAAATAACGGCACACTAATAGTATACTACGTTAAATTAAAATTACATTAATCAAAATTTATATTTAAATTCATTAATTTACACAAATAGTTGTGGTGATTTTTGATTAATGCCTTTGTGAATATATCAGCCATTTGTTCATCCGTTTGTACATATTCTAATTCAAAATTATTTTCTTGAAATTTTTCACAGATGAAATGATACGCTTGCTCATTTTATGAAATACATGATTCTTGATCAAACGAATAGCACTCTGATTATCCATGTAAAATTTTGCTTTAACTTCTTGACCAGGATTCAATTCAGCAACTAAATTTTTAAGCCAAATTAACTCTTTTATTCCTTGACAAGCAGCTATATATTCCGACTCCGTTGTTGATGTCGAAACTGATTGTTGTCTGGTTGACACCCAACTTATAATACCTGAACCGATGTTAAAAACATAGCCACTGGTTGATCTTCTCCTTTCACTATCACCAGCATAATCTGCATTACTGTAACCAATAAAATCAAATACATTATTACAGTTAAATAATATACCTAACGATGCCGATCCTTTTAAATATTTGAAAATGCGCTTGACTGCATTGACATGACCTTGAGTTGGTTTCTCCAAGTAACGACTGACAACACCTACAGTATAACTAATATCTGGGCGTGTACCAACTGCCAAATACATTAAGCTTCCTACTGCTTCACGATATGGAAAATCTTTATTCTTCTTGTCGTTAACAAAATCACCAAGATTTTGATTGCTATCAGCTGGTGTGGATACCACATTACACTCATTCATATTGAAGCGATTCAACACTTTATTAACATAATATGCCTCCTGATGAATGCGTATCGAACCATTTGATGATTGTTCGATTTGTATACCAAGGAAACAATTCAAATTAAACACCTTAACTTTAAAATGTTCTTGCAGATACAATATAACGCTCTTCATCTCGGTTTCATCATTATATGCTATTAAACCATCATCCACATAAATAGCAATAATTGTTATACTTTTAAAATAACTCCGGTAGAAAATACAAGTATCTGATTTACACACTTTGAACCCAAATTTACGTATAAACTCTGTACATTTTTGATTCTAACAGCGTGATGCCTGTTTCAAACCATATAAACTTTTAATTAGTTTACATATACGACCACTATTATCATCATATCCGATTGGTTGGCTCATATAAACATTTTCTTTTTAAATCACCATGTAAAAATGCTGTTTTAACATCAAACTGCTTTAGCTTCATTTTATTTATTGCAGCTAGTGATAAAATAGTACGAATTGATGTGAATTTTACCACAAAACTGAACCTTTCATCATAATCGACACCATACTGTTGCGTAAAGCCACGTGCTACTAAACGTGCTTTAAAACGATCAATCGTTATCACGTTCAATACGACCATTTTCTTCTAACTTGTATACCTTCTTTTGATAATAAACTTTTGACTTTTCCATTAACAAATTCGGTACCATTATCGAAACGAAATATTTAATACATGAACTATTAATATTTTGTATCATTGGAATGAACGAACTTAAACAATTAAAGACTTATCCTTCGATTTTAACAAATATACAAATCGAAAACTTATTGCTTCATCTTTAATTAACATGAAATAAAGTGTCACCAACACCTTTTTCTTCCATTGGACCACATAAATCAACATGCATGTATTCACCTTTTGTTGATGGACGTTGGTCTGATTGTTAGTGCGATGTACGTGTCATTTTACCCAATTGACAATCTTCGCAGAAGAATTTATCGCTATTTGATAAATCAACACCACCCACTAATCCATCTTTGCACATTTTTATAATTGTATTGACGTTAATATGTCCTAACCGACGATGCCAATGCTGGAGTGAAACAGCAGCTACATTTGCATACTCTTTTATACACAAACGAAAATCCATTTTAAGTTGATTCATTTCTACACGTTTACCAACTGCAACAACATTATTTGATTCATCAATCATTTTACAACCGTTTTCCTGAATTATCACTTTAACACCTTTGTCTGTTAAAACTGCTGTTGAAAATAAATTTTTACGAATGTTCGGAACGTATAATACATTTTCTAATCGACGTGGTTCCCACTGATTGCTTATTCGGGCTTCATTAAAAATTGTACCGATACCATGTATTTCTAAACAATGATCATCCGCTACTTCAACGACACGTTTTTCTTTATATTCGACATATTTAGAAAACCATTCACAATGAAATGTCATGTGACTCGATGCACCTGAGTCAGCATACCAACAATTGTTGTTATTACTATCACTTTCACTTTTTCCACTTTTAGTAACGACACGCCAAGCTAAACCGTTTTCATTTTTATTGTCCTTTTTATTTAATGAATTTTTATTATCACCATTTCTATTTTTGGGACATTCTTTTGACTAATGACCAGGTTGATTGCATGAATGATATCTGGTTATCATCTTTAATTTATCAACCTGTTCTTGCAGCAAAAGCAACAACAGATGTTGACACATCTTCACCATCAATCCGCAAATTGTCTTCCTCCAATTGTAAAGATGACATCAATGTGTCCATTGATCGTGTTTCACTCGCTTATTATACCAGACTGTTTTATAATTATTATATTTTGGCAGTAAACTACTAATAATACGAACTATCTTTAATTTATCCGACAATTTTTCACCTTGCTGTTCTATTTCAGAAGCCAATTGATTTACCTTGGACACATAACTAGCGACTGTTTCATTATATTTCATTTTGCATGCAAAATATTCTTCATATAATGTCATAGCACGAATATCCAAATTCTTTTCATAAATGCTGCTCAATTTTTCCATCATTACTTTGGTTGTTGTACATGTTAAAACAAAATTTGCACGTTTAACATCCAATGATTGAATAATCGCATTCATGGCTTTTCCTTCATCTCGATCGCATATTTACTTATTACATCTGCATCAGCTTTATTTGGTGAAGGACATTTTCCTAACACATTATCGGTGGATGTTGTTTATTGGATGGCGTCTCCTAAAGTATCGTCGAGTGATCTAATTTCCAAGAACCAAACACCTATTTTTGTTCGGTTTATTTCTCATCGTCTTAAAATGATGTTTTTTAAGCAATATATTGTACCGAAAAATCTGTCACTGCGTCACATTGGCTTGGATATCAGTAATAGAATTTACTGCAACTATTATCTGTCGAAAGTCAATTACTCCATCCTTCAAGCAGCATTCAAAGCAAAATGAACTGTAAATAAAATCTCCAAAGTAACAACTAAATCTGGTTTGGTGCATATTACATATATAAACAACAATAAAGTTTTTATACCAAGAAGTGTAGAGGAATTTTACAAAATCGATCGTCAATTTCAATCAGCTGATCATTCTCTAACGGTAGGCGACAATCAGGTCAAAAAACGCAATAAACAGGTAAACACGGTAGTAAATGCGAATGATAATTTTATCGCACCTATTACTAGGTCGCAAAACAGAATCAAATCATAATGTTTATTTTTTGTTTTCTTTTGAAACGTTTCAATATTAATAGTTTAACTGTATTGCATTCAATTTTTATTTTTATTTTTATATTTTATTTCTTTGTTGGAGTCGTAATTTCATTCAATTATTGTAATCAATTGTATTATTATTATTATTATTTTTTTTTTTTTTGCTTTATTGTAATCATGTATTTTTTACTCATAAGTTTTTCCTTTGCATATTTTTATTATTTTCATTCATTCTTATTTTTATTCCTTTTTCCACCTCTATTTTGAAATTGTGTGCCTGTTTGCTTTTCTGGTATCAGTTTTTTGACACTAAGCTCGTTACTTCATAATTATGATGGGTAGTAGACATATTGACGGGGCTGGCTCGGTGGATGTGAGGAACGTTGTTTTAAAATCATCCATACCAGACAACAACGTTTTATTTAACTTTTGCCATTTAAATCCTGGTAGTTTGGTTCCTAATTTTGAAGAATTGAAGTTAATCGTTAAGGACATCCCGTTCCATGCTATTGCCATTTCAGAAACATGGTTGAAATCTAAACACTCTAGTAAACATTTTGATCTTGACAATTTTACTCTATTTCGTAAAGATCGTTCGGGGCGGCGTTCTGGTGGTGTTGGTGTTTATGTCAAAAAATTTCTAAATCCAAAAGTTATATACACTAATGCAAGAAACTCTTTATTCGACATAATCTTCATTGAAATTAGAAATCAACTTAACATGAAAATGGTCCTGGGTGTAGTATACAATCCGCTCAAATTGGAGTCCTCGAAATTAGGATTCCTAAAAGATCTTGAAACCGTCTTAAGTGATCTTATGACACGATATAATGAGGTCATTATTGTTGGTGACTTTAGTATTGACTGTCTCGTTTCAACACCTACGGCTAAACAACTAAAATCATTAATGTCATCTTATGGGCTTGGATTAGTCTCAAAGGTAGCTACTAATTTTGTGGGTGATTCTGCCACT
Organism: Tipula vernalis; assembly: GCA_958295665.1. Lineage (NCBI taxonomy): Eukaryota > Metazoa > Arthropoda > Insecta > Diptera > Tipulidae > Tipula > Tipula vernalis. The sequence goes on from OY282559.1 coordinate 148,446,318, forward strand.
TTAATTGATTTGGCCTTCACCAATCATCCTAACAACATTAAAACTTTTACTCAAATCTCAATTCCTGGCATTGCAACCACCCATGATATGATTTATGGGTCATATGTGTTCCCAGTTGACAAAAATGTTAGAAACCAATTTATTTACTTGAGAGATTTCTCCAATATTGACAAGGACGCGCTACTGATGGCTGCTAATTCATTAAATTGGGTATCATTATATCATTTTTGTGATGTTAATAAATAGTTATCACTTTTAAATTCATTTATAAGTTATCTTATTGATAACTTTGTACCAATAAAAATGATTTGTGAGAAGCGTAAAGTGCGTGGTCCGTATTTTAATAACGATATTTTATTGCACCGTAATATTCGTGATTTTCTACATGAGAATTGGAGAAAGCATAAGACTGACATTAATAGGTTAAAATACGTTAGAGCTCGTAATAAAGTAAATTATATGATCAAAGCTGCCAAATGCCAGTTTTTCAATGATCGTTTTAGCAATAATACTACGAGTAAATTGTTCTGGAAGAACTTCAACACATATGTAAATCCGCCAATTCCGGAGTGTAAATGTGACATTACCTCTGATGAGTTCAATAGTTACTTCGGCTCGGTTTTCAACTCCAATGATGTAAATTTTGTTTGTGATGCAGTTCATTCTGCCGCTGACGTAAATGCTTATACTTTAAAAATGTTTCTGCTGAAGAAGTTTGTTTTCATCTGGATAAAATCAAATCGAGTTCTGTAGGAGTTGATGGTATTCCACTTAACCTCATTCAAATTCTGCTTCCGGTTTTGCTACCTCACTTAACTTTTATTATAAATTCTGGCCTCACAAAATCGATATTTCCTGATGCGTGGAAAATTGCGACCATTTCGCCTATTCCAAAAATACCGAATCCATCTACAGTAACTGATTTTCGTCCTATAAGTATATTACCAACATTATCTAAGGTTTTTGAAAGAATTATTCATGCTCAGATCTGTGGCTTTATTACTAAACATAACCTATTGGATGAACTACAATCTGGATTTCGTGCCAAGCATAGTACTACAACTGCCTTGTTGAAAGTTACTGATGATATTACTATTAATATTGAAGATGGTAAAGTTGCAGTTTTAGTTCTCTTAGACTTTTCAAAGGCATTTGATAAAGTAGACCACGCTATGTTGTTATCGAAACTATGTTATGAATATAACTTTTCCAAGAGGGCTTGTCAACTTATAGGTTCTTACTTGCATCTGCGACAACAATCTGTAAAATATCATGGCAACTTTAGCGACAACATTTTTGTCACATCTGGGGTTCCTCAAGGATCTATTTTAGGACCTATTCTGTTTTCATTGTACATAAATCAAATTTGTCAATCAATTAAACAAATGGGAAACATTTGCTATCACCTTTTTGCGGATGATTTGCAAATCTATTCTTTTGGGGATATTGATTCGGTTGACGGTGTGATTAATAATCTAAATCAAGTGTTATGTAATATTTTGGAATGGTCCAAAGTGCACAAACTTCAAATCAATCCTGAGAAGTCACAAGCCATACTAATAACTAACAAAAAACGTATAAATTTACCGATAAACAGTCTTTTAATTGACAATCACAGAATTGAGTTTTGTGACGTTATCAAGAGTCTGGGGTTGATCATATACACTAAATTAAATTGGAGTTCCCATGTTAATAACCTATGTGGTAAAATTTATGGTATCTTAGGTAAATTGTGGTGCACGGCGAAATTTATTTCAAGTGATGTGAAATGTCATATCATTCGTACTCTTGTGGGACCTTTACTTTCATATTGTTCTTCGATATATTCGCAATGTTCCAAGAAGTCCCTACGAAAGTTAAATGTTGCTTTTGATTCTTGTGCTAGATACATATTTTTGAAGCGAAGGGGCGAACCAATTTCGCACCTTTCTGAACAGATATTTGGTGTAAGCTTGAACCAGTTTTTGGAACTGTCGGTGTTGACTGTGATGTTTGGTTTGACTAAAAATAAAGTTCCGAACTACCTTTATGATAAACTGAAATTCTCGAAATCGCAGAGGTCATTAAATTTAAATTTGCCTAAATCATGCAAAACTAAGCCAAGACAACGTGCTTTCTTTATCCATGGGGTGAAGCTCTGGAATAGTCTGAATCCGTCTATAAAGGCAGCATCTAATTTGCGTGGTTTCAAGGGACTGTACCTCGAGGGGCTGATTGGCACATAATTCGTTTCCATTATTTTTCTTTTTTCCATTATCACGTCTTCTAATGTTTTATCTTTTGTTCTTAATGTTTTCTTCTGTATTTTTAATTATATTATATTTAATTTTAATTATTGTTCTAATTATTTTTCTTTGTAATTGCTTTAATACACATAGGAATATATCCCTGGATATTGTAAAAAGGCTATGCCTTATTTGTGTATAATTAAATAAATAAATTAAATAAATTATCGGTTAGACCACGCGATTTCATATATGCAGTTATTTGAAACTTCCATAACCGGTAATTTGTTCCATTCAATTTGTGTCCGCTGAAATTATTTTCATCATGCTTTTCTGTTAAAATATTCATTTTAATATTTTTAATTTTCAATTACACTTCGACGAGATGGCATTTGAAAAACAACTTATTTGATTCTTATGCATAAAAAGTTTACAGTTCGGCGACACAGCTTTTTATATTTTAGCAAATTTTACTTTTTTTTTTTAATATTTAGTGCTCTGGGTCCATAACCTTTTGAAATTTATCAATCAGAGCTGGAAAACTATGTACTAAACAATATTCAGAGATGCACAAATAAAAAAATGGAGGTGTGGCCAACACATGACTTTCTTTTACGAACAGAGAATTTTGAGAAATTTTATTTTTTTCTTAATTTTTTTTTTTTAATTTTTAAATTTTTAATTTTTTTTTTTTTTTAATTTTTTATTTTTTATTTTTATTTGTTTTTAATTTTTGGAAACATTTTTAATAAAGTAGTTTTTTGTAAACCTTATACTTTTTAAGATATTTGCAAAATAAATTTTCTGGACCAAGGGAGTGGCCATTTCCGGTTAACCGATTTAGAGTAAAATTCACTGGGACCTTCCAATTTATCAAAAAAACTTAAATCTGAAGTTTCAGTTCGATTGGTTAAACCATCTGGGTTGTAGAGAGGACACAGACGGACTGACAGACTGACAGACTGACAGACAGACAGACACCATTTCGAAATCCATTTTTTCGGACTCAGGGGACCTCAAAACAAATAAATCTCTAAAAATCTCGAGGTCCAAAATTTTCATGATTACTATACTTTATTTTACTAGAGTAAAAGAAAGTAAAATACATAACGAAAAGCGAATTTGTTTTTAGTTAATTTATTTACGTCTTTATTGTATGACAATCAAGCTAACAAGTAAAGAAGAACGTTTATGTTTTTAGTATTTCCTCATTCAACATAATTTAACAGTATTGCCTCATTTAATTTAATAATATAATTCAACAATTTTGGCTACCTGCAGTAGTTTCTCAGACTCGTCGAAGGTGTTTGTAAAGATTTAATAGATGCTTCCGCATTTTCGTCAAAAAGTTTAATTTTTTCAATGTAGCTGGGCTCTTTGGTCATACCATAGCGTTTTTTAACGGTGCCCGAATATTTTCTATGTTTATTTTGCCTTCCAAATGAGGGACAACCTTCGGTGTGCTTATTATATATCGAACCTGTTTTGGTTTCAGGTTGGCTCGATATTTTATGCTTTAATAAGGTCTCAAATTAGGGTATACGGCAAAAATCCCAGATCTACCATTATATTACATTACAACGCACCCACCGTCCTAAGCCACAACATCATAAAAGTAAATTTTTCAATAACCGAATGATTAATGATTGTTAAATAGGACCTATCAATGTATTATATACCTAGAATTTTTATAATGTATAAGAAAGAAAACCAACCACTGTTATGTTATGTACAAATTTTTTCCTATTTTCCCGTTAAAACCAAAATAAATTTGTTTAATCATCAAACATTAAAAATGATGACGATGAAGAAGACACCCAGCTTATCAACGACAACAGATGGAATAACTTAATTATATTGTAATAATCATAATGATTTTCATTACGTTACGACATTTTTCCTAAACCATTCCTTTTGTTTTTTTTTTGTTTCACAAATTTTTGGGAGATAATCCGAATTTTAAGTGGGTACAGGCAATAATATTTTGTAATTGTATTTTACTTTTAATTTACATTTTACATAATTGTTTAGTGGGAAGCATTTTTTGGAACGATTTTTCACGACTGACAAGGTATTTTATGAAGAATTCTAATGCTTTTTGATTTTTTTTTTTTTTTTGGAAAGGGAATGGAAAAATATTTAATTTGTCAGTTTGATGAAGAAAATTAATTTTTTGAGGATTTTAGTGTTTTTGTGAGTGAAAAGGGTTGATTGCTCGGATTTCCGTAGCTAAATTAAATCAAATGTTATAATTATATGTAATAAAATGATAACATTTAATAATGAAAAATGTTTTCTCAAAATTTGTTTCGAGATATTTTTTTTTTTACCAAACACACTTAGAAATATTTAATTTATTTGAGACGCAGAAAAAATAAGAAAATTAATTTATTTTAAATTATGTTATTATTTGTTTTTGTTGTATTCAAAAAAAAAAAAAAGTTTCGTACTTAATATTATTGTTTCGTGTAGCTTTAGAATAAAACGAACAAAAAAAAGTTTAAGTACTATTGAAAAGCTATTTTGCTATTTTTATTTTATTTTTTATTTTTTTTTAAAAAACAATTAAATAAAATTATAAAAAATAAGCTTTTTTGTAACTTTGTGTTACATAAAAAAAACAATTAAATACTTGAAAATTGAATTATTATTTTGAAAAAGTTTATTTTTATTGTTTTTACAAAAGCTTTAAAATTTTTTTTTAGTTTTAACAGCAATAATAAAAATAGTTTTGCATTAATTCAGTTATTTGAATTGGTTTAATTAAATTAAATTAATTATTATTTGTTTTTGAAAAAGAACAGTCAATGATTTAATTATTTAGTTTCTAAAGTAATCAACTCGAATAAAGTCAGACGCTGTTGTGCAAAAGACTCTTCGGACATTATTAAGTAAGTTTAGGTTAACATAGCACTGAAATGAGTTCAATTATGTATCTCATTGAGTGCATATTATAGTAATAAGTCATAAAGTATAATCAAATACCAATGCAATACTTGTTTTTGAAGGATTACAAAAAATTACAATCAGTGTTAATAGCAAAAAATAAAGAATTCTTCATTTATGATTTAGAAGAATGTAAAATGGTGAAATTTGTATTGACAGGCTTACCAACCTTAATCTACCTAGCGATGAAATTATATCGGGACTACAAGCATATGGGATTGAATCTAAGGAAATCAAACCGCTATATATCAAAAACAAAAAATATACCGATCATATACATATGTATATACCATTAAATATCTGTATCACATCGTTGTTTGCTGGGTATATTACACTAAGCGAAACAACATCACGCAGTGTTATAGATGTCAACATTTTGGGCATGGTATTAAGCAATGCCATTCAACGGAGTGCTGTAAAAGATACGGAGGCAATCATGAAATAAGCCAGAGGTAGCATCCAACTTGTTCTAAATGTAAAAAACAGGGACATCCACGGCACAATCACAAAACAATCGATCTAAAAATTTTCCTTTGCTACTTACAAATGCAAGAAGCGGCTCATACTTATCTTAGTTCACTCTAAACTGGAGCAGATCAATGTTATTACTAACATTGCATGTAAATATATTTTTAATTTTAATGGTTAGTTTGTTTAATAATTTTAATGTAGTTTATTGGAATGCTCAAAGCATTGGATATAAAATAGTGGAATTTTTTGATTTTTTAATTTGTAACTCTACTGATCTAGTTTGCATAAGTGAGACTTGGATAACAGTTAGTGACAAAATGAGTCATTTTGATTATAATGTATATCGCCTTGATCGACCAAATTCGACGTACGTTGGAGTAGCTATATCTATCAAAAAATCGTGTTAAATATAATCAAGCAAAATCGACAAAATTAATTAAAGCTGTTGGTGTCAAAGTGTTTCTTGAGGGCGCTTCTGTGAATGTTGTGTCAGTGTATTTCCGCGGTTTTTCTAAAAACAATAACACCACTAAGAATAGATTGCAGCTTAATGAATTGTAAATTGAATTTGCTGGCCAACGATTATGATGATGTTTGTTTGACCGAAACGTGGTTAAATGATTCGATCGGTGATAGAGAAATTGTGTATGATCAATATTATTTAGTTCGCAAAGACCGGGATCTTGCTCTTACCAATTTATCAGACGGTGGCGGGTCAATGATAGCTATTAATAGTCTTAATAGTGTTTTTGATGACGCTTGGTTGAAAGTTAATCTGCCTAATGGGAAAATTTTAATTATATGCTTGTTATATTTTTCAACCAACTCTAACTTATCCAAACATGAAAACTATAAATTTTTCTGCGATAGCCTCTCGAATTCTATCCTAAATGCTCCTGACAACAATAAGTTTTTGGTTATTAAAAACGGTAATCGTGATGTTCATAGCGCTGTTAACGAATTGTACTCAACAATTAGAATTTATCTAGAACCTAAGTGTTAACCTAAATCTTGACCTAACTCAAACCATAAACATAGCACCAAGCAGCGGACTTTCACTAATTCAATTTCTTCCAAATCAGGTTTTCCTACCGCTATGCGATTTGGTAGTAGGGAATAGGGATTATCACAAAAGTGAAGTTATTTGTAATATTTTTTGCAGATCACTTTGAGTCAGTTTATACACCAAGTTCTGTTCCAATAGCGGCTTACTAAATGTACCCAATAATTGGGTATCTAATAACATTTCGGTTGACGTAAACAAAGGTTCAAGAGAACAACTGGCTATACCCCTAGTATATATTTTTAATTTATCATTAAATTCTGGTATTTGCCCTTCTAAGTGGAAATCGGCACTTTTGGTACCAATTTTCAAAAAAGGTTATAAAGGTATCATTGAAAACTGCAGGCCCATTTCTCTTTTAACTGTATTTAGTAAAATATTTGAAAAACTTGTGTATATTTAAAATTTCAAGAAGTAAAATCATAGTATTAGTAGCTCACAGCATGGATTTTACGAAAAGCGCTTAGTTTTGACAAACCTTCTGGAATTCTCAAGTTACACGTTCGATAGCGTAGACAAGGGCTTTCAAGTTGACTGTATTTATACTGATTTTAAATAAGCTTTTGATACAGTATCTCACGATATTCTCATAAAAAAATGCACCAAAATAGGACTTTCTGATAAATTATCTATTTGGTTATCTTCGTATCTTAGCGATAGGTTTGTAAAAGTAAAAATATAAAGGGCTGAATCCTCATAAGGTGATCACAGCTTCAGTCTTCATTAATTCAATTAAAAATCATTTCAAAATCCAATTTCCAACCCACATGTCAAATTTCATCATATTCGGTTGAGAAATAGGCAAGTTCCCTCATATTTGGCCATATTCCAGAACTTTATCCAAAAATCATTTTAAAATCCCATTTCCAATGCACAAGCCAAATTTCATCATAATTGGTTGAGAAATAGGCAAATTCTATCATACTTGGTCATATTTCAGAACTTTATCCAAAAACCATTTTAGAATCACATTTCCAATGCACAAGCCGAATTTCCAAAAATCATTTTAGAATCCCATTTCCAGTGCACAATTGGTTGAGAAATAGGCAAGTTCCCTCATATTTGGCCATATTGCAGAACTTATACGCTGTACATATATACAAACACTCATTTATATAGATTGCTGAACTGCTCGCTAAACACTAATCCAACCCCAAATCAACCCCAATTCAACCCGAAAACGGCCTCCACCTCAACCCTCTACCCAAACGCAAACTCTTTCAATTCAATCCTAAACCAGCATATAAAAATTAGCCAACTGCTCACTATATCTTAATTCAACCGCAACTTAAATCCAACTCAACTTCAACTCAACCCACAAATCGACCTCTGACTTAACCTTCAAATCAACCTCAAACTCAATGCTCAACTCAATATTCAAACCAGCATATATAAAAAATTGGTAAATATTTCTATAACCAGGTATTTTGGGTCAATTCGTATGGCAGGTATCCGACCCTCTTGACGCACAGGTTCCAAAAGCTTTCCAAATCTCCGCCTTGACCATAGAAACAGATTGGCAAAAACAATTCTAAATCAAACAAGCCATTCTCGAGATATCATGGGTACAGACCAACAGACATCCAGACAGACATCCAGACAGACATCCAGACAGACGGACGGACATTTTTTTTTGGGGTATTTTGGGTCAATTCGTATGGCAGATACCCGACTCTCTTGACGCACAGGTTCCAAAAGCTTTTCAAATCTTGGCCTTGACCATAGAAACAGATTGGCAAAAAAAAATTCTAAATCAAACAAGCCGTTCTCGAGATACCGTGGGTACAGACCAACAGACGTCCAGAAAGACGGACGGACATTTTTTTTTTTTTGCTTTTTTAGACTCAGGGACTTTCAAAACGTCGAGAAAAGTGGTTTTATACCAACGAAATTTCTGATCATTTTTGACCGGATTTCAACACTTCGGTCTTTTTCGTTCTACTCCTGGGCCTCTTTTGTTCACGATACTAACATTTTTGATTGTCCCCATGATTTGAAATTTTTTAGAAGAATTACCGATGGGACTGCTCCTCTTTCTCTGCAAATGGATCTTGATAAACTGCAAAACTATTGCCTTGTAAATAAACTTAATTTGTACTGAAAATTTTTTGGAACTTAGCTTTACTAAGAAAATTCGCCCGTTATTAGTCAGTTATTATATTGCAAATTTCAACTTAAGGAGAGTTACTCCAATTGCTGACTTAGGCGCTATTTTCGACACCAAATTGACATTCGAAAACACATTGACTCAATCTGCGCGAAAGCACATACAATTCTTGGGTTTATTTTTCGCAGAGGAAGAGAATTTCCTAATTACGAAGTGTTAACAATATTATACAATAGTCTAGTAAGAAGTAAAATAGAATACTCTATGCAAATTTTGAACCCATTCTACGAAATTTATAGTGAGCAAGTTGAACGAGTGCAAAGGAAATTTATGAAGTTCCTAATTTTTAAAACTGTAGGATCAATGTACCCTCTACCGATCAGTACCCTCTACCGATCAATTTGGATAAAAAAATACAAAAATCTGACAAGTTATTAGGTATAACGGTAAATACCTACTTTATTATTTTTATGAGTTTATATTCGTTTATAATTGAAAAAAGAAAAATCGATCGAAAAGCACAGGCTGCTCTAAACAAACAAAAAAAAGCCGAGCTGGCAAAAGTTGTTAAAGAAAAAAAATTATTAGCTAAGCAGAAGAAGGCGGAAGAGGAAAAAAATACTAAGAAACTAAGACCTACGAGGCCAAGATCGAATAACAATAGACGAAAACAGAAACAACCCATTCCTATTTCTTCAGAAGACGATGATGGATGGGTTTCCAGTGGTAACAGCATCATGGATGTGTCTGATGAAGAACATTCAAACGATTTCTGAATTTAAATGTACTTTTAATATTATAATTGTCTGAAACTGAAACAATTGAGTTCCTTAATACCTATTTAAAAAATTAAATTATTTTTATTTTGAATTAAAATATTTATTTATATTATGTTAATATAGTCGTTATATTTTTAATTGTCTTGAAATCTGCTATAGTTAATATTGCAAATAAACTTATTGAATTTAAAAAAAAAATCATTTTTTTCAATTTTTTTTTGATCGGTAGAGGGTACAATGGTTGATCGGTAAAGGGTACATTTGATCGGTAGTAGGTACATGGTTACTTTTTTTGTTCAATCAATCATAATCAAAATAAAAATATTTATGATTACTTTAAAACTTAAAAGATATTGTTTAGAATTAATTTATAAATCGTTTGAGCTTTAAATTGATTTTTTTACTCAAATAGTTTTTGAAATATCCACAGTCAAAGTTGGAATTTTGCTTAGCTGATCGGTAGAGGGTACATTGATCCTACCTCATGGAGGAAGTATCCCTTATATTACTAGACATAGCATGGCAAGCTTACTGAATAGGAGGCTAGTGTAGGCAACTTTTATGTTCAAGCCAATTGGAAGCCACCATGCGGAGTGCCCCTGCCACCATGCGGATTGATGATCTAATTAAAACATTTACTAACATAAACCATACCTAAAGCATTTTCCTACGTACTAGCTGAATACATTAACAATTCTATGCGTATTAGAAATAGTTACTGAAGAAACTGGCAAAATATAAATTTGCATTATAATATTTTATAATAAAAATAGCACTGAAGTTGGTTGGTATAAAAACATACTTAAACGCATTCAATCGACCCGCCATGTTAGATTTATATATGTTGGTCATTCCTGTTTATATAACATAAGTTTCAGCCATTTACAAGGTGTCGTTCAGTGTGTATCAAATTTTTAAGAAATGGATGTTTCAAAGTAAAATTTAAGAGTGTCAATGTTATTCTGTTTTAAACTGGAAAAAATGCTGCTGAAGCTACGGAAATGATTAATTCGGCTTGGGAAGATAATTCTGTTGGTGCTTTGTGTTTCGTGACGGAAATTTTAACCTTGAAGACAATCCACTTCCAGGTCCTGAAAAACAGTTTGAAGATGAAGAACTTCATGCCTTACTTAATGAAAACCTATGTGAAACTCATCAAGAACTTGGAAAACAGTTAGGCTTTACTCAAGAAGCAATTTCAAATTGATTGCATGCAATAGGAAAGATCCACAAGGAAGGAAAATGGGCTCCTCATGAGCTAACAGAAGAGAACAAAAATCGCAGAGTCAACATTTGCTTGAATATGCTTTCTCGCTAAAGGGATTTTTGCACAAAATCATTACTGGAGATGAAAAATGGATTCTGTACGATAGTCCTAAACAACAAAACAAAAACATGGGTTGATCCAGGCCAGCCATTGCAAAGAACAATACTCATGCCCAGAAAGTGTTGTTTTACTTCTTGAACCTGGTCAAATTATCACTGCTGAACGTTATCAAGCTCAACTAAACAAATTAGCTGATGTATTAGAGGAAAAAGATCATTCACGGGCCAAGGACGCGATCTGTCATGTTGTTTCATGACAATGCTTGTTCTCGCATTACACATCGTGTAACTATATAGAAAGCACAAATACTACTTGGTCACCAGTCTTAAAGGTGGAGGAGATTACTGTGAAGATTACCGTTCCTAGTAAATTGATTGCTCGCCACCCTATCGTGGATGTAACTGCGCCCGTGTCAATGTCTCCATGGATTGTAATGCCATTAGCACATATATCTCTTAATTGTCGGTAATTTTAATCTTCTCGAAGTAATTTGGTTTGATGTCGATGGTGTTCTTAATGTCGTTTATACCTCTTTAAATGAATGTCTTGACATTGTGGAGAGAATACAAAATACATGTTGCTTAAGGCTGGGGAATTAATGAGATATATGGTGCTGAGTTTTATCCAGGTTTTGATTGCGCATGCAAGACGTTTAACTGGATCCTTTATAACATAAATATTTGTTGCTTATTGATGAAAAATTGACGTCTATTCCGAAAGCTTTTTGGACGTTCATAAATATTAAAAGAAAATGCTCTGAGTTTCCGTCGTCCATCAGGACTCCATGGATGCCTCTCCATCTGACGTTTGTGACTTACTTGCTAATATTATTGCACCGGTCTATGAATCGGCCCGCCACGAATTACGTTTTACGCTAAATGATTTGGACAATCCATTAATAGGGTTCTTCTCCCCATAATTTGTGGAATGGTTTTCAAGATTCAAAAATCGATGAAAATAGAGCCCCCTTACTGTGAGGTACAGTAAATCAATAATATGGCTAAGAAGAATATTTCCTATAAAGGCAGCACCCAAAAGAACTCGTTTATTTACTAAGGTACATTGTTGGTGTATGGTTGTATGGTTCGTGCCAAATTTTCAGAGTTTTTACAGTCACAGCACCTCACTAAGACCATTAATATATTCTTATAATCTGTGTATGGACAGTTTTAATATTATCTGCAAATATGAGCAGATTAAGACTTTTTATAACCTCGATAAAAAAATGAAATATCCAGGGTTCAATGTGTGATCCTTGGGCAACACCGGAGGTAGGTTCAAACTTCCAAACACAACTCCAATTTTTTGTTTTTTGCAAATTTCAAAGAACTTCCATTCATTCTCTTTAATGAGGTATTTGTAAACTACATCCATCTGATAGTGGTTTTCTATTTCGTTGTTCGTAAAGAAAATTGTGCATATTGATCTGCGTGGTATGAATCCATGTTGTTTGACAGATATATGACGGGCCAGTACAACTTTGAAGGTGTTACAAATATAACCAGCTAAGATTTAATTTTAGGATGGATGATCTCGTTGAAATCCCTATGTAATATGTAATGTCAAATCTTTTACCCGATTTAAAGATTGGTCTGATTTTTGTTATCTCGGTTAGATCAAAATTATTTCTAAAATGTTTTAAGGTTGATTTTAATTTTATCTTGGTCAGCAGGATGCTAAGTAAATGCCGCATTGTATTAGAGAAAAAAGAGTTTATCAGATTCCAGCCCACTTTTTATCGCTCTAGCATGTTTAGATTTGCGATTTTTTAAATTTATGAGTCGGTCTTTAACCGACGGAAGATGCCTACTGATTCCTCTGATGCACTTACTGAATCACTTGGTATTATTCCTCACGCAGTTTTATTCCACTAAAGATTGTACAAAATTAACCAGCGAACTGCAAAGTGAAGAATGTATGGGAGTAAGAATACCTCCAACAGATTTTTAAGGTATAGCTTCTGGAGAGCGATCACATCAATATACGATATAATGTTGTCCAAAAAATTGCTCACTGCAAATACCAGCGTTAGATGAAGTTTCGCAAATTACATAAATTAGGTAATTTGATTTTAAAGCTAAGTTATAAAATAAAGAAGCTTTAGATGTCATTTTAGTTACATTTTAATAGTATATTGAACAGGTATCGCTTAACACTTTCTTGACTGGGTTGTCGCATCGGTTTACACTTTAGATTTCATAGTCTATATCATCCTGTAGCTGTTATGTATGCAAACGTAACAGCTACAGGACATCTATTTATGACATTTCGAATTTACTTCGAAAAACTGCTCGTTGACATACGGTGTAATCTGTCAATGGGCGGTATTTGATTTGTATTCCCAACAAGCAAAACATTCGTATATTTGCTTAAAATAACCACAAACCCATAATAACCATCATGTACTCATCCGGCAGAACAACAGATATAAATCTGGGTTCATTTTATAGTGATTTATTTAACCAAGTTGAATTCAAAACGTTTGGACCAGTGCGGGTTTTCCAGGAATGCTTATGCTGGAATGATTTTAGAAGTTTAAAACAAACACCGGATCAAAGAAGGTTGTATTTAGGGTATTTATTGAGGCCTGAAAGTTTTTAGCCTTAAAACGATTAACCATGGTCAGATTGACCCATACATTTTACCCTGTATTTTGTATATAAAATCCTAAAAATTTTGTCACCAATGGTAACAGTAATTGCCTCTGAGTTGAACCGAAGAGCAGTTCAATACTATTGAAGACGATAAATGGCTGGATTTATTGGAGAACCTAACATGTTCCAACTTTTAACCATCCAAAAATCTTTTATAAAACATGCGGCATTACGGAGTTGTTTGATTCAGATTAAGGGTAGGCTGACTCTTGTGCTTTATTATAATTTATTGTTGGGTATACTCTATTCAAATGTTTTATGTGTCTGCAAGAGAGAATTTTTGCTTTTAGAAATGTTTTAAGGAAGTTTTAACAGCATTAATTCTAAAGTGCAGTTTGATGCAGCTCCTTCCTTTCTTACACGAAGAAGTTATATTGATCCACTTCTATTCACAATATTAATTAACAATTTTTCGAGTTGGCTAAGTTCTTCTTTAAAAAAAAAATGATTTCCAAATATGTGTTTAGCATGTTTTGAGAGATTAAATAACGTAATTTTACAACAACCAAAACCGATTTTCCAATTCAGTTTGATAGAGGGGGCCGATTAAAAAACATACAGGATGTTTTTTTCACGACGGTTGGTGACATACTTGTGTGATATTTATCAAACTGTCAATCATTTTCGAATATCGATGATAATAATTGAAGGAGTTAACTTACATGTCTATCAATCAACTTGTTAATAAATACGTATAAGAAACATGTATGTAATTCATGTATAATAGCAAATAATTACAAAAGCAAATCATACCTTACTATATGAAAGGGTACCAAAGGATAAAAAACATTTCAACCTTTTTTTTTTTTTCTATTGAACTATCGCATATAAATTTTCACATATCATCATTACATCATCAAATTTCCTAGTTAATCCCCTAATAAACAAGCGTGTACGGTACACATTCAAAAAAAAGGACGTAAATTTTAAACCTCCCCATAAATAAAAAAAAAAAACAATAAACTGAAATCTGTATTTCAATTTACCCTTTACTATACAAATAACCCCTTAACAAATGTACCCAGCCTCTTTGCTCCTGTATACGCATATACAAATTTAATTCAATTAAATTGAAATAAATAAAAAATAAAAAATGTAGCTACGACGGAAAATGTGAGGAAATTTTCTTGATTAGAAAATCAATCAGTGCTGGTTGAAATATCAACATACAAACGATTACGATATAGTAGTATTAATTTCACCAGAGGATTATTCATTTTTCCGACTCTGTCACATACATGTAAATGTGAATGTAATACGTTCGTCAAAGAAATTTGTTGAATTAAATTATCTCAAAAATACATCATGTGCTATATGATTAAGGGTGGAAAATTATATAATTTAACCGAGGAAAATCAAAAATAAAACAAGGCGTAAAATTTTTAACAATAATAAAAAAAAAAAAAATGAAAATTTGTTAAAAAAAATTGGGGTGGATTATGTTGTTTTAAAAAAAAAAAAAAAAAAAAAAAACTAAAATTGTAATATAGATTCTACATGTGGTTGTTGTTACCGCACACATATTACGCATTACACCAAATCCTTACAATATATGTTTGCGAGTACTTTGTACCTATTATTAAACATGTATGTTATACTATCCTCAAAGTGATTTATACGTATGTATGGCAACAAGTAGTAGACATTATTTTCATAAATTTTCTCGATAATTGAGATAGAATTCCGAAAGTTTAGAGTGGGACTTTTACTTTTCACTTGGAAAGCTGGTAGCTTGAAGAATTTTCCAGTAGTTATTAATAATATTCGATAAATTATTGGAACCTATGCACAGTGGGACAAAACTGACCTTTTTTCGGCAAAATAGCCCACAGAGTGCAGAAAGCCACATATATCACAGATTTCCAGTGAATCTGTAGAGGCAGATTTTTTTATTTTATTCTTTAAAAAAATTGTACCCAACCTCAACAGCCAAAAAATAATGTCGATTTCTTTTTGCCATTTCAAATTTACTGGAATTTTTCGATCCAAAAAGAACAAATAGACGTTTCAACCAAAATTGACGATTTTTATGTGTGTATTGGTGATAATAAACCAGTACTATTTGACGTATAGAAAATGTCATGGCAGACATCATTCTTGATTTGTTTTTCTATTAAATGTTTATTCTATTAAGGAAATTATTTCTGAGAATAATAAATTCACCTAAATAAAATTTCAGTTTGTTTTATAGTCAATATGTTCACTACTGTTTTTATTATAATCAAAAATCGACGTTTCATCAAAGTTTCCTAAGAAATTGACGTTTCTACAAAAATTGACATTTCTCTTCCTTAATGGTATTAGTGCAAATTGAAGAAAAAATGTCCATTTTTCTGTTTTGATGTGCATCAAAAAAACGGCAAAAAAATGGTGATTTTTTGTGGCAAATAGTTTGCTTTTTGATGCGTTTTTGACATTTTTTTGATGTGTTTTTGATTTTTTTGGCAAAAAGAAAACCACATAACATCACCTGCTAAATACACTAATTCTTTTGGATCACCTATTCAAAAGGTTGCGCTTGCGACCTTGAAACTTCTACGAGTATATACCATTTTATGTCCTAAGTATATCATTTATTAGAAATATATTCAGCGATTGCATACAAGGAATTTAGTGTATTTTTCGAGTTTACTCCTAGCATGTTAACCTCGATTGTAGCTCATCGCATTGTTTTGCATAGGGCACTTAAACGAGTTTAGTTAACTGCCGGCAGGGTTGTAACTTGGTTGTTTTAGATTGGAATTGAGATTGTATCGCTGGTTTTGCATTGAATGCACTCTAAGCGTGGGTTGCATAGGCCAGTCATCAGATTTATAGTGTTCGTTTTGTTTGGGTTGATAGTGTCGAAGAGCTGAAGATTGATTTTTTGCCACTATCCTTTGGGTTGATAGTAGCCCGATGATGTGGACTACTGGTATTTTGTATTTTTTTGTACTAAACACCCTTTATAAATACATCTTCTTACTTTACGTTGCCAGTAAATAGGTGGTTTCGTTGTGGAAATAGGTGTGGATGAGGTGGGCGCTGTTTTTGGTAGCAATTTGGAATAGGGTGGAGAGAAGAACTCGTGTGTAGGTGTTTAGGTGGAGCGGGTTATGGACGTTGCTTTGATAGTGTAGGTAGGTTGTTTGATGTCAGTTGTGTAATTTGGATGTGAGCAAGGATGTGTTGAGGACAAGGTCGAGTAAAGTTGTCGGCGAAGGTGTGAAGTTGGTGTTGCATTGGGAACCCCACGCTTTTTCAATAGAGACCCTTCGTTTAACTTGTCGTGTTGTGGAAGTAGGCCGATGTGCAGAACTGGGGTGTTGGAACGTTGATTTATTGTGAATCTGTGAAAGTGGGATTGCGCTTGGTTTGGTTTAATTATATTGATGAGTGGAATTGTTAATTTGTTTTGGAGTGGTTGGGCAAAGTTTTTGTATTTGGATGGTTTCTTTCGGAAAATTTAAAAAACCTTGGAAATTTTCTATAATCTCAAAGAATTTCCCCAAAAACCTTCAACAATTTTGAATAAGGTGTGATATCATTAACGTAACATCGAAACTATCGAATAATCTCGATATCGACAAAGGATGTTATATAAGTTGGCGTAACGTAAATCTCGAAAAATTCTAAAATAAAAGTCTCGGTAAATCACTAATTCTGTAAGACGCAACTCAACCTCTTCCAAATTTTGAGGAATATCGAGAAACCCGAAGAATTTAAACTTAGAATTCTACGTAGGCTTCTCAAAACCTCGAATAATCTTGAAAATATTAAGTTGTCGGCAGTTTCGAATAAATTCGATGCCAAGCAACTCAACACAATTTTGTAAATACATCTAGAATTTTCAATATTGAAAAATCTGAATAGATTCGAATAATCTTGAAAAGCTCGAATAATTTCGAAAAGATCAATCTTGCCAAAACCATCTTCCTCGATCAAACTCGAAAACATCAAATAATCTCAAAACCTTTGATGCCAAGCATAATTTAACGCTAATCAAGAAAAACTGAATTGATTGATAACCTATTAAGTAAATAAGAACTTGCGATCTATGTTATCAAAAGCCTTTGTAAAATCAAATAAAATGATTCTACAGTAATCAGCAGAATCCAAACTCCTCTGGATATACTCTAGCGGATTCCCATAAGCTAATTAAAATTGGTCCAAGAAGTTATTTTTACACACATACTCCGACAATAGCAGCTTAATTACTGTTGATGTTTATAGAATGCAGATGAATCTTTCAAAATAGGAATATTTTAGCTTTCTTCCATAATATGGATAGTATAGAAAGAACTGTTTTTGAAATCATACAACTAATCATGTACATAGGATATGTTTATCAACTATAAAAGATACATAATTTTAAGGAATCTGTTAGATAAATCATTAAGGCTTATTCAGTTTGACTTTACAGACATACAGAAATACATAATTTTGACAGAAATACAAATTGTAAATCTTTCAAAGTAATATTAATAAAACAAAACCCAGAAGATCATCAGAAAAATGATTAGATAAATCACTCAATCCTGGGCATTATTTTTTGCAAACATGTTTCACAGATAAATCAGAACTAAACTGTCTTTTCATGTATTCAAACCTTAAATTTCTTTTCAGAGTTGTCACTACATTTTGTTGTTTGTTGCAATCGCCAAAATCTTAAAGCAAAACCTCTATAGTTGACCTGGGTGCTTAATTCATCGTTAAACCACGCTGGTTTCAATCTATGATACGTCTTGAATTTTGTAATTAGTTCAAATCCACGAGTATCGTCTATCAAACATTTACTAACTTATTAAACAGCTCCACCTGGAAATAGACAAACCAAGTAAGTTCGGCAAAATCAGTCCTGAAATAGCCCTTTAAGTAAAATTAGTATTTAAGTATAAGTCAAAGGATAACTTTGAACCTGATGTCACACCTAAATCTTTAATATTATCCAGTTTAATTAATGTTGACATTGAATTAATGTATAGCAAACTCTATTTGATTAATTTTTTTTTGGAAAAGTTGCTGATAAGAATTCGTTAACATTTAGAGGTAATTTGTTATAATCGGACGATTTATAAATAAATAAATTCAGATCCGTTTGTAGTAAACAAGTGTCATCTGTTGAATTTAAAACCCTTAACCATTATAACAGATATTGTGATTTAATTACCTGTGAAATATGACAAACAATAAGCGCGTTTTTTTATTAGCTCTGGTAGCAAGCTATCGGGAGCACATCGGAAATTTCTATTGAAAGTTTTGCTATTATACACATATGTCGCTATTAAACAAAAAACTAAAATTTTATTTAACTTCATGTAGTTGTATGACATTTCTTCCAAATAAAAAATCGGAATAAAAATAGCTAAAAATCATCAGGAGATTGTTGAGGAATACGTTAATGTAGAAGCTGCAAAAAGATTTTTATGAGCTGGAAAGCAATACGATAATCGAGATGCATCATTGTCGGAAGGTGACGAAGATGAAGATAAATAATATTTTGATGAAATGGACATGCCTGGTACAAAAGTCAAGTCGATTCAAAACAAAGAATTACTGTACGTATTCTACGTATACGTGAAGACACAGCTTAATATCACAGAAATTTGAACCCCAATTCGGCATATTATGATCCAAAACACGTTCTAAGAGGGATAATCCTGATCCAAAATCACATCCTGAAGAGTAAATAATTTTGTTCACTAAGTGTAGAATTAAATAAATAAATAAATTTTATTATTTTAGAGTTGAGTTGTGTACTGGAGACATGGAAAATTATTCTAAAGCAGAACTATTTGCTTGGGAAGCTTATGATAAAATATTGAAGAGAAACAAATCATTCGAAGCCGATATGAAAAGATGTACATATGTACATATATTTGAATAATCACTGAATATATTAAAAATAATCCAACATGTATTTATTCTTCTTAAAAATTTTTTATCTTCCACGATTTCCAGTAAGGCTAATTTATTTTATTCAGATTCAGTTTTATTAAATCATAATTTGTATACTCCTTCGAATATAACTTACAAACTTTTATCGGTTGCTTGTTGTTCGTTAAACAACCTTGATATGTTACATGACCGCAAATTAAAATTTTGTACAAGGTAATTCCGCTGCCGCTAGGTAGTAAACATTTTACAGCAATCCGAGTAACAATCTTCACCTATATCCCTTTCTCAAACCTTAGCAATTTTAATCTTGCTTGAACCCCATTAAATTGGCCAGACATAACTGCGGCGTTATCCGATCCTAGATAGGCCCATTCTGTACCGGGATTTGCAATCAATTCAATTGGTTTAAAATACTACTAAAAATAGAGAGTCCCTTTTAGTTAGATTCAAAAGACATGAATATCTATCTCTTGGTGAACATTTTCTCCGATCAAAAACGCGAGCTATCAAAGCCAATGATTTTGGCGCACCCTTTGAATAAATTGTATCCATTTCAGCTGTTTTTCGTTTTTTGAGTATCGAGTATCCATTTCTTAAATTATTAGTACTAAATGCCATGAAAAATATTAAAAAGGCTAGAATTTGTGGAAGGGGAAGGGAGATAGGTGAAGGTTGTTACTCAGATTGCTGTAAAATGATTACTATCTAGCGGCAGCGGAATTACCTTGTACAAAATTTTAATTTGCGGTCATGTAACATGTCAAAGTTGTTTAACGAACAACAAGCAACCGATTTAAGTTTGTAAGTTATATTCGAAGGAGTATACAAATTATGATTTAATAAAACTGAATCTGAATAAAATAAATTAGCCTTACTGGAAATTGAGGAAGATAAACAATTTTTGAGAAGCATAAATACATAGTTGGATAAGTTTTAATATATTAAATAATTTCAAATGTACATCTTCAGTGATTATTCAAATATATGTACATTTTTTTCATATCGGCTGCGAATGATTTATTTCTCTTGTCCTTTAATGATTTTTCCACTTTGAGAATATTTTATATAAGCTTCCCAAGCAAATAGTTCTGCTTTAGAATAGTTTTCCATGTCTTCATTACACAACTCAACTCTAAAATTATTTATTATTTATTTATTTAATTCTAAAGTTAGTGAACAAAAGATATTTACTCTTCAGGATGTGATTTTGGATCAGGAATATCCCTCATAGAACGTGTTTTGGATCATAATATGCCGAATTGGGGTTCAAATTTCTATGATACTAAAAGCTGTGTCTTCACATATACGTAAAGTACCTACAGTAATTTTTTGTTTTGAATCGACTTGACTTTTGTACCAGGCATGTCCATTTCATCAAAATATTATTTATCTTCATCTTCGTCACCTTCCGACAATGATGCATCTCGATTATCGTATTGCTTTCCAGCTTTTAAAAATATTTTTGCAGCTTCTACTTTAACGTATTCCTCAACAATCTCCCGATGATTTTTTATTTGGAAGAAATGTCATACAACCATATGACATTTGAGTTTGACATCCATCAAAATTTTTAAATCAAAATGGAGTTTGCCACAATTAAGGTTGTACAAAAGCCAAAAAAATTTCAAATTTCCCTTTGCTGCCGATAGCAGCTCCGGATAGCAGCTCGAGATATAGGTAGAGCTAAATATTTTTTTAATATATTTTTAGTTAAAAAGTTGAATTAAAAATTATAGATTAGTTTTAAATAAATTAATTATATGTATAAATAGCTTGTCAAACACACATTTTATATGAGAAAATTAGCTGCTCCAGATACCAGCTATCCGGAGCTAATAAAAAGACGCGGCTAATATAAACAAAAATGGTCCTAAAATTTATCCCTGGAGAACTCCCGTTGTAGGTTCAAGCTTGTCTAATATTATCCCATTAAATTTGACAAATCTGAGTTCTAACAGATATGTATGAGTGAATCCATTTTTGCAGGGTCGGTGAGATGATAAAAGAAGCAAGCTTATTTATTTAAGACTGTATAAATACAATCCAGTTGTTCGTTTTTATCTAGACTGTTATAGGCTGTATGTCACAAAATTTAGTTGAATTAGATAACGTTGAACGTTTAGCCTAACAGAACATAATATTTTATGTACATACATCAATTTTTCAAAAATTTTGGCAACTTTTCTAGTATTGTGGATGGCCATCAGAGTACTCGTCTATCAAAGTAATTATCGGTTGCATTATCAACTGACAAGTTAGACAGTAAAGTTTCTAGCAATTTTTAATGAAACGGAGTCAGACCATCTTAGCCATTAACTTTCGCAAGTAAATAATTTGCCTTGTTTACTGAAACGTTTTTTGGATTTATATTCGACAGAAACAGAGCGAGGAATTTGTTTTGAAGGTTTCTTACATGGTTACAATGAGACAAAAGTCTTAATCCAGGATATTTATCAGGTAAGCTGCGGCGCGTCGTTTATAGTTAGAAGCAAAAACATTCTTTGGATCGTGAGTACTCCATTCAATTGACGATAAATTAAAATCCACTACTATGAGTATAATGAATTTACTCGTATTTATATAACTCTGAAAAATCATTTGAACTGTTCGGCCATGTTTATCAAACAAAGTTATGTTATTAATCGAAATTGGCTTACTCTCCTCTATTAATTGAATATAGACCAGTCCATTTCTGGTAAATGCTATGTGGTAGACATCTTTATGTTTTTTAGTTTTCGTAAGTCGTAGCACAATAGAGTTTTTAGCTGTTTAGTCTTTGTTAAAATCAATTCTTGAGTCAAGCCGTATTCCAACATTTGATAATTTGAGTGGACCGTAATTTGGTCAAATTTAACTTTTGGAACTTGTTGAAAAAAAAACATTTTATCTGACTGTAATAACGGAATTTACAGCTTTATTACGATTATTATTGTTTTTATTAAGAGTTATGTGAATATGACTATTTCCTATGTCAATGAAGGCCTGTACATGGTGCATTTCTGGTGAAAAAATGTACACCACGAAGTTATCTACATGAGTTGAATACGCAACCAATTGGTTATGTATGTAAAGTTAGCCCGCAATTCAGCACGAAATATTTTTTAGGATTGTGTCTCGGCTAAATTTAATATAAATTTCAGGCTGGCCGGAAATTTTCCTACTATAAACACATTTTTTAGTTTCATCCCGAAAAAACTTAAAATAATCAAAAATGAGCATGATTATTCACTTAAAACTTAAAAGCATTTAAATTAAACTGATAGGAATGGTAATATTTGCTTACGTGGTCGTGGCCACAGAGATTTCCAAACACATGTTCTGTTGCCAAAATGTAGTTTTGTCTACCCTGAGTCCAACCTATGTACCGCCATTAATATATGATTTGGCTACAAATTCTTTAGGATTTATCCAAGAAAGCACGATTTATATAAAATTGTACTGAGATACGAAGGGTAATATTTGCTTACGTGGTCGTAGTCTGTGCCACATTTTATAAACAGCGTGCTTTCATTTATAAGCTCTAAAGACCTTGCAGCCAACTCATATGGTAAAGGCGGTACATAGGTTGGACTCAGCAGACAAAAACTACATTTTGGCATCAGCACATGTGTTTGAAAATTCCTGTCGCCACGACCACGTAAGCAAATATTACCATTCTTATCTCAGTACAATTTTATACAAATCGTACTTTCTTGGATAATTCCTAAAGACCTTGTAGCCAACTCATATTGTAATGGCGGTATGTTGGACTTAGGATAGACAAAACTTCATTTTGGAATCAGCACATATGTTTGGAAATCCCTGTGGTCACGACCACGTAAGCAAATATTCCCATTCGTATCTCAGTGCAATTTTATATAAATCGTGCTTTCTTGGATAATTCTTAAAGACCTTGTAGCCAACTCATATTGTAATGGCGATACATTAGTTGGAATCAGGATAATCAAAACTAAATTTTGGCATCAGCACATGTGTTTGGAAATCTCTGTGGCCACGACCACGTAAGCAAATATTACCATTCCCATCATTTTAATTTTAATGCTTTTAAGATTTAAGTGAATAATCATGCTCATTTTTGATTATTTTAATTTTTTTCGGGATGAAACTAAAAAATGTGTTTATAGTAGGAAAATTTCCGGCCAGCCCGAAATTTATATTCAATTTAGCCGAGACACAATCCTAAAAAATATTTCGGGCTGAATTGCGGGCTAACTTCACATATACATCAATTGGTTGTTGGATTTGTAACTCTGCGGGTTAAATTTCTGCCCTGTAAACCAAAATTGTTTGTCTGTAAACCATTTTGGTTACGTTCTATTGGTAACCCTGGTCAATATTTTGTTCTAATTGGAAATAATTTAACTAGTACAGCTAACTTCGTATTGTACATTTTTTCACCAGAATTGTACCATGTACGCAGCTTGAGAGGTCAAATTTATTTCATAAACTGATTGCAAATGATCTACTGAAAGCTCACAAACTTCGGACTGATTTAGAGATGATTTACTTCGATTATTTAATTTGTAACAGATCCTGTAACAAATATCCGCCAAACATCGTTATGTCCGTTTTTTGCGCTGTTCTCTTTCAAGACAATGAACGCGGTACTCCAGTTAAGTATAATTGTTGACACATTCGTTTAAATATGTAACAATTCCAGCAATATTTGTTTTAATTTCCTTATTAATCTCGACACAACTATCAAGACAGTTTCTATTCTCAACCATTTTGAGTTCATTTACTGTCAATTTTGCGTTCATTTGTTCAACAATTTGTTGAATAAAATCCGCTAAATTACGGTTAGCTTCAATCAGATCAGTCTTAAAATTATCTTTCTAATTGCACAGATTGTTTACAGTACACAAATACATATATATTCATAATAAAACATAAAAATTATCTTTTGGCCAGCGCGTAAAGTTATCGATTTTCGTGAGCATGAACAGGTTACCGTTAGATGAGGGTAATGGACTTATAAAGTTTATATGAATATGTATATGTTCGAACCTGCCCGCGGTGATGCCAAAACGGCCATATTTAGAATGCATATGTCTTTTCACTTTTGATTCTGGAAATTGGTTGAGAATGTAAACGCGATTGCTATATCAGATTCATAGATCTGAGGCACCTTCAAGAACTAGTATCAACTGACATTTTGAAAGCGAGTTTGCGAAATTAGTTAGAAGTGTTTTGAGTTTTTTTTCTAATTTTCGCAGATAAACCAATTTTTCCGGATATAAGACTGTGTGACACTTGAAATTCTTCCGCGCGTGATAAGGTGTCTGCCACAACATTGTTTTCACTTTTAACGTACCGAATGTTGGTGGTAAATTGCGAAATGCAGTCGAAGGGATATACCATCCAAGTAAATATAAGAAATAATTTTATATTCAACATCAAAGTAAAATTTTCACTCAACACTTCTGCACCCTAAAATAACATGATTAACCATTATAAATGTTAATCGCCCAGAAATTCAAAATATTAAACATTATTCTTTCAAACTAATCCCTAAACAAATATACCTGTCCTAGTTATGATCTGTTATGACCTTCAAAGCGTTAACATTGTAGAATAATACAACGTTTATACGCAGAGAATTTATTACAAGCCAGTACCTACAACTGTGATGCACAATTTTATGAGTTATTTAAAAGATATTTTTTTAAACTTTATTTTAGTCACACACCATAAATTGTAAATTGGAAAAATCGGATGTTGAATCGAAGCAAATTAATTCGAAGAACAAGCGGTGCACATATCAACATACCTGAATAAAGTGGTAAGTGCTGCATTTCAATTTTATTGTGTCATTTTTTCTTATCACGTTCAATCTTCTACGTAAGGCGACAAATTATTTTCTTTTTGGTTTAATTTAAGCAACCTAGAAGGATGTTTGCTTTAAAAAAACAACGATAATAAAGAAATACACCAGATTCCGACGAAGAAAATAACGTTGGCGGAGATCAAGTATCTCGCGTCAATCTCTGAGATTATTTAGCGTATGGTAGGATCTTGTTCCTCATACATTACAGTTTTTTTTTGAATTATACTGTCAAACCGATGTATACTTGCGTACTATATGTTAAAAGCTGTGTTTAATAAAATGTATTATAAAATTGCGTTAAAAACTTCACACCGGTTGGCACTGGAGATTGGATTTGATACTATCACCGTAGATTTAGAGAGAGAGAGAAAGAGAGCAAGAAAATCTGGTGGATGTTCATTGGTAAGCGATATGCAATGGAACGGTCACCTTACGATTAAATATTCTAACGTACAACTAAGTTTTCTCACTGACACTGCGGTTCCGATGTTTTCGTTGTACCAAAGATGCATTTTAATAACCTTGTCAACGATTCCGAAAATTGTTTAGTCGCAGCTACCGACTCCATAATTACCACATCTGGGTGGTGATTTAAAAAAGATATGCTTCTTAGATATGAATACAACCCTCTTTCTTAAAGGTGCCTCGCCTATTTACAGTCGAAGATCCATTTGGCGAGCTTCTTTGCCATTACCGTGCCCTAGTGCAGGACCCGCGATATGGCCGGTGAAACACAATATGGTACACCGAGTCATAACCAAAGTTGTTCCGAAATATAATAGCAGCGACGGTACCAGAAAGGTATCCACCTTCCCTTAAACTTCATAGACTGCACTGTTTTCATAAAAATAGATCTCGTGCGATCGTATATACCAACAAGTTCCGGTCGCAGCGCGAGTGATTCATAAAATCGCTATTAGCATTCCTTTTGACTCTTTGAGTTCACAAGAATGCCGTCCAGTCTTAGGAATGAAGCGCAAAGATTTCAACGTCTAATGGATGATGTAACGAAGGGTATGGATTTTGTTATTCGAACAGCACCAGCATGCAATGATCAATTTCGGAAAAGTAAATTGGTTTTTAGATTTAGTAATAAGCGTTGCATTACATTTACCTTCATTAACAATAAAACCATTAGAACTAGCCCAATGGCAAATATTACTTAAATCTAAATTAACTAAATCAACAATATTTTGAATTTGATCAGTGGTCCCAATATAGAACCCTGAGGAACACCGCCATTAACTTTATATCAAACGCCTTGGAAAAATGTATTAAAATTAGTCAAAGAGGACATTCTCAAGAACCTTTGATAAAACAGAAAATATACTTATAGGTCTTAGACTTTCCATAGATGAAACATCTGTTTTCTTGGGAATTGGTAAAACCGAAGCTATTTTTCGCAAAGTGGGAAATGTTGAGGATGAAATTGAAAAAATAATTATATGTGTGAGATATTTTAGAAAGCATTCCAAAACATCTTAATAAATTTATTATTGATACAATCATGTCCAACTGAGTTAGATGTAATATAATTTATGGCAAAAGCAATATGATTTGGGGGCAATACAGTGAAATGTAAATTGTTGAGTTGATTTTATAGTGTAAATAGAATTTATTATCAGGCAATGGAAAATTAACTTGTTTTAACTGGCTTAGTTAAGAAGAAATGTGTATTTATTGAATCAATAGAAAAACTGGAAACGCCTGGAAAGGGGCCTGAAAGAATTCCAATTTTTTTTATTTGAAAATTATTTTAAATTTCCAAAATAATATTTTCGTTTTGGCTTCGCGTATTTTAACTACAATCAATTTTTTAAGGTTATTGTAGGGTGATAAGAACAAAGATCTCAGTGTTCGTTTCCATTTCTTGTACATTATTTGTCTTAGATTCATGAGCTGTAATATTTAACTTGTTAACCAAGATGCAGAATCACATTTAATAACAACCATTTTTAAAGGTACACAATTGCAAAACAAATAATGGTAGTTATAATTAAAAATATTAATTTGTTCGTCAATTAGCAGTGCATAAAATAAGGTCAAAATTTAATTGGGTAAATAAATTCGGGTATGGTACAGTTAGCCGAAAGTCATTTCGCAAATAGTTATTTATCCTAACGCCATTTCACAAAAAAATAAAAATACAAAAAGACATTTAACAAAAAATACAGTTCACAAATAGATTCTTGGCAAATGGAGCTTTAAAAAAAAATATTTGGTAGATGAATTGATGCGCTTAGATTAATTTTTGCGCAAAAATTAATATAAGCGCATCAATTCATATCTACCAAATATTTTTTGTTAAAGCTCCATTTGCCAAGAATCTATTTGTGAACTGTAATTTGAATAAATAACTTTTAACTAATAACAATAACTACTAATAATACATTAAATTATTTTAAATTTAAATTTTCTGCTATAGCAAACAATAGTTCATGTTTTGCAAATGTATCTTTTTTTTGTAAAATTCTTTTAATTCGTAAATCCTTTTGGAAATATTTTTTTTTCTTTATAATAGGTGGTCCGCCAATTTGAAATTTTTCAATTTCAGCCTTTACGAAAGAAATTTCTTGCTGCAACTGTTCTATCAGTCTGTAGACCCCAATGTGTTCAGCATCAATCAGTTTGTGGATTCTATGGTGCCACGATTCCGCATAGTTTTATGTACGTGGAATGTTTTTCAAATCAAGTTGAAAGCAGCTTTAAAAATTTGGCGGAAATAAAGCTGGACGATTGGATTTTCCGCATATATAAACTTCTTTAAACCAAGTAGCAACTTTCTTCCCGTCCTCATCTAGTTTTTCAAACAACCCTTCAAAATATTCGGGAATATCATCGGGCGGCAAAAAACTCAGAGACAAAACTGCTCGCATTTGCAAAGAAAACTCTTCATTTCGGCCGTATTTTGTCTGTAGTCCAAACTTTTGTAGTTTTCTATAAATGATTTGTCCTAAATGAAAGTGGCAACCTTTGCACACAATGTCAGGAAAAAATTTTTAACGCTATTTATTGCAGCTTTCTCAAAATCTGTAATTGAAATTGATGGATGTAGTCTTATATTTACTTCTGCTGCAAAATCATACAGCATCTGGAACAATTTTTCATAAATTTCTTGACTTTTTCCTGAACATAAGGCAAACACCAGTGGGAATGCTTTTGAGTAATTACTTATGTTTGAGTGAATTGTGTATAATTGTTTAAAAATTGATGGCACTACTTAAAATAAATTGATGGCACTACTTACCATCCATCATCCAGTAGTGTCCTCGACTCAATATTTTAATGAATTGTAATGTCGTTATCATAATAATTCGATGATTATCGAATATACAATCTATTCTATTTGTCGTGTTGATCTACTGTGCCTATATTTTGTTTATATACGTTGATGTCTACTGTGTCGTTTTTATGCTGTGTGTTGGTTCTGAAACCAACAATAGACTGGCTAGTTGACCAACATACAATTAGATGTGTTTTTATCAAATCAAACCGATTTTTGTGATATATGAATATAACTACAGTAAAGATTATAATTGAGAGTACGAATTTAGGTTTCGCGAATTGATTTGACGGGGGTTTAGATGGTTACGTAAAATTAGCTCTAGTACCGTTTACTAGTTGAGTTAGTTAACTAGTTATAGATACTATGGTATATTAAGGAGAATTATTTGTGTTAGTTGACTAAAGGCGAGTATTTAACAGCGTAGTTAGCAAGATACTGAGGCGTACGCCCTATTTCACTTACTTTCCTGCTTTGCCATGCAGGAATTAGCCCGTTATGTTAAATACTCCCGGTACCCAGTGTTAGTTTGATGATTATACTTACAATATTCTGGAATATTCTCTTGATGATAAATGCTATCTGGTATTTTTACTTCACTTTTATTTTTTATTTAAATTTAAATTTGTTAGAGATTTTAGTTTATACTTATATATTAATTATTCTTTTAATTTTTGCTTGATTATTATCGTTCTTTTTTTTATAGAATGGCGTTATGAACTACTTTTTCAGAATAACGTTAACAGAATTGGTATTACAGAATGATGTTAACAGAATGTTAATAACAGAATGAATTTTCTACAAAATTTGTAGTTCTTATATACTAATTTTTAATTACTAAGCATAACAACAACATATATGGTACTATATGTTTACAACAACAAAATATATAATATCGATTTACATTGATTTTGCCGAATTTTCATTTTCCTGGAATTTAAATATATTGATACGCTGCATTTCATAATTTTGTAATAATTTTGGGTTATTTTATTTGTGTCACTCATATTACTTATTTCGCATTTTCTTCTATTTAACATGTGTTCATGTACCTAATTATTTTACATGAATTTCGGTTTTTAGTTCTTTGATTTTCTTTCTAGGTCATAAATTAATATTTTTTATTTATTTGGACCTGTTACAATTTTAATTCTCAATTTTACGCGTTATGACACTTTTATATAATAATTTATGTTCATGTAAGTCAACGTTTGTATTTCCTGTCTGTTTCTATAATGTTTCGGTATAGTATCACGATATACTATACTATCTTGAAGTTTTATTTACTTTACTATCATGAAGCGAGTGGAGATGTTGTTTCACAACAAATCTTTAACCACAAAGTGTTCATTCACTTGCCCTTTATATATTGAATTTAATTCGAAAAATAAATTATCTGGCTCGGTAATATGACTTCTGGATTTACTTTTTGCTCTAATTACCATTTTTTGCATGGAAGCAGTTGATGGTAAATTTCGCGCCACCATAGCATCAGCATTTGATACTGCATCTTGCACAATTCGACAACATCTTTTATGTAAATTGTTAGAAGCATCGGTTTTTAATTCGTACAGTACAGTACAAAGAGAACTTTTGATAGCCTTGGGTTCATGGTTGTTTATTTTTTTAAAACGTGCTTTCCTGATTCCTCAAGAGTAGTAACACACCTACCAAGGCACTTGTATGGCTCCACTAATCTAAGATCGCAAGCCCAGTAAAAGGTGTGTTTTAATTTATTGCTTAAATTAAAAGAAAATCCTTCCAGATTTAGCTTATCTTTTCCTTTGCTAGATTTAAATAGTTCGCACATCTTTTCTTTCTGGATCACATCTCCAACATCAGTTGAGCCCGCTTCATTTGCATTGTTTTCAGCAATCATACTGTATTATAAAATTTCCTACATTATTTTCTCACTATAAAATTATAACAGAACACTGCTAGGCTTACCTTTGCAAAAATATTTATTGCAGAATAATGCAAGAATTGTGACAACCTATAAAATTTACCATTTATAATATTCATTTCAAAGATTACTTTGTTCCCATGTGTGCTTTTCCTTTAAATACTAAATATCAAATAAATAAATAAAAAAAAAAAATCCACTGGTTAAAATCACAGTGTTTATCATTGAACTGATAAGCTGACTGTGCCATACTCTAAAAAGTACATATAGTACTTTTGCAAAGTGTCCAGTTAGTATAAATGGAGTTTTATGAAACAAACTTTTTGATAAAAGATTGTTTGCAAAATATGATATTTTGATAAGTAGCATTAGGCGAAATGGATATTTGTTAAATTGATTTTGCCAACAGGCATATTCCCATAAATTCCGAAGTTTGTTTTGGTCAACCCTTGGTAAATCATTAACATATGCAAGTACAGGCTTTTCACATATATATTTAAATTGGTATTGCATAAAAACGAGATCATGGTTGGATATCCATGGTACAGACAGTTGCCCATGTTGTAAAATTCGCCATTTTTGCACTTTACAAGTAATAATTAAACCAAGTAAACTAGAACCTCTTGTCGGATTGAACGGGATGGATCAATTAAGTTGCAGTTAAAATCACATAATATGATGTATTTATCATACATTGTTGCTAAGTCTAAAAGAATATTAAGTAGATCAGAAATGTCGTTTGCATTGACAGGTGGAGGTATATAAAATGTAGCAATAAATAGTTTACCTGAACGACAAGAAATTTCAGCTGTAATCAGCTCAACTCTTTCTATTGGTGTAATATTACCTCGCTTTACTTTTAAGGTAGATCGGTAGTATAAACAGACAACCCCCAACGGTCAGCAGGCCGATCAAACCTCAAAACATTTTACAGAAACACTATCATGCAACCACGACTCAGAAATGGAAAATAATCTTTAATTAAACTGCGTATATTGAGGTGTCTCAAGTGCAATAGAACTATCATCGGATTTCAGTTTTACCGATTTAAATGAATTACCAACCATTTCCATCTCAATGAAATTTATACATCATTTCCAAAAATCTAGAAAATAAGAAAAAATTGATTTAAATTGCATAATGATTTTAAAAAATAATAAGAAATAATGTGGTAATTTCCAGCTGGATTTAGAGTTGCAACCCAGTTTTTTGACAAATTGTTGATCCTTTTGATAAACGGTTTAATATGCACTCCTACAGGCCAAAAGCTTGATGTAAATATAACATCGTAAAAATTATGCGGTATATTCACTTTAAATGATCTAAACGCTTTACAGTTATTTAGCCTTTTCACCGGCGTGACGTCCAAGCATCCAATATTACAATCACAATCCGTTTCCTTTTTGATAAAATTTACAAAATCTTCCACTGTTGTTTGAGGAGTCAAACGAGTGATGAACAGCGATTTAATTTCTGGAACTGATGTTATAAGAGTTAAAGATGCTTTGCCCAGGAAGACACTATCATTATCACTCAAATCAACGCGTTTTGTGTGGTACTGAAGTAACACTGCTTCCCAAACTGCTACTTTTCACTTCATTAATTTTCATATCTATCATTTGTGATATAACACCTTTTAAGTTACCAAAATATTTGGAAAATTCCGTAACAATTCGTTGCATTTCATCCGTTAACAACGTGACCTTCTCATTGAAATTAAAGTTCAAATTCTTACATGTTTTACAAATATATTTGATATTTCCATGAGTTCTGGAACACAGCGTTACATTTGAACTGCAAATTGCAGAGCATTTGGAGTGGAAATGCTTTTTACAGCAAAAACACGTTGGAAAACGATTTTCATCAATGATTTTCGTGCACTTGAAACATAATAAATCCATTACGAGCAGTTAAATTGATTGTACTTTATTGTTTTATGATAAGAGAAAAAAAAATGTAGCATGTACGCACCTTGAGGTTGCTTAGTAATATCAATTTAGTTTGTTAAAAAATCGATCACTCTAATCGATCGGAACTCTATAATAAAGGAGATCATTGATTTTTTTTTCTTTGAGTACGGATCGTCATATAAAAATGCCACCATATCAATCTACTATATTCATGAACCTATCTCGTTCGTATTTAAATAAACATTAAAAAAAATATGATCCTACTCGTCTCTGTTCGACATTAATATGTAATCTCAAACAATTAAAAATTATTTAAGCCAAGTGTAAATTAAAATTTTTGTTTTTTTTTTGTATATTTTATACTGAATACATGAAATCTGAATATATGAAATATGTGTACACATATCAACCCCAATTTTCATATCAACGTCAACCCTTAATATTTAACATTATATCATTCATGCTTGTTTGTTGTGTGTGTGTGTATAAATTTCATATTACATATTTGGATAATGAAACTAAATTTTATTTTGTTCATAATTAAAAATAAAATGTGAATTAAAATTGTGTCGTTTTTTTTTTGTGAGTTCGATTATGTTGATACATAGACATATGTGTGAGTAGTATAGTTTGAATAATAAACGCTTAAAATGTACGTAGTATTAGGCGTTTAAAATTTCACTCATTCTTATATAACCTTTATGTATAGTATACATAAATGTCAAATGCATAAACAATTTCAAGGGTACACCAAAACCACGGGTTTATTCATTACCTAAATACTATTTCATATCCAAACAATAAAATTCACCTTATCTAACCCCTTTTTATATAATATGTTTTTTATACTCGTAGTTTCATTTTTGGTAAAGTGTTTGTCAAGACAACGAGGAGTTTCAATTTTTAATTTTTGCATTTAATAATATCGGCAGACTGACTGCTTAACCAAAAAAAAAGTGGTTTTATGGAAAGGGTGGAAAATTACGGTTGTAAAAAAATATTTTGTCACAATTTAAATTTTTCTTATATTTGAGGTAAATATTATACACAAATTGTTAATATCATGTATGTGTATAATGAAGCATAATGTATGTATTTCATACATGGAGAAATATATACGATGATGTTTAATTTTTAAATTGAAAATTGTTCATAAAAATCCAATTTAATGTTCACCTTATAGTATTAATTTTCATTTATTTGTAATATTTAGATTTTTATAATTTCGTAATATACATAAATGTGTTGCATAGGCGGCGAATCAAGCGGCTTAGTTTATTAAAGAATTCTCAATTCATTTTAATGGTATTTAAATATGGTGCAAACTATTTCACACACAATATTTATAATAAACTAAATTTTTTTCGCCGATATTTCGGTTTTGTTGACCATTTTCAAGGCCTTTATAAAATTTTTTTGCTTTCACTGTTCAAAGAATTCAAAAATTTCAAAGTTGGTGGTGTTTAAATCAGTTTCAAACCCTTTCAAATTGTACTTAATTTTGATGTCTAAATTTAATATAGGAGATTATTTAATATTTAGGAGAACAGTTTTAGCATTGGTCAAAATCTTATTTTAATACTCCTGGAGAAAATATATGTAAATCCCGTTCCCCTACATACTTATTTGAAGTCATGTCAAATTGTTCTGTCACTTTTCTTTTAATGGCAAAAGTAGGTGGTGATTTTAGGAAAACTTTACCATTGCTATTGTATGCTGAAGTAGAACAGAAATAATCAAACTATCTTTGAAGCCCAGTTCACTCTGGCAAGAATTTTCACAACTTCAATGATATGAGGACATATGGTATATGTGAAATAATTTTAACAGCTGCCTTCTGCTAATTGGTGAAAGCAACATACCGGATTTTCCCCACTAGACTGTAGCGCCCTTTCTTGAATATAGCGGAGATTGAGAAAATAATAAATTCCCCCTTTTCCAGAATATGTTTAAAGAATAAACGTCTTTATTTAAACTTTGCTAGCATAGATTCAAACCGGTTTTTTTAGCCGAGACCAACAATACCCGCATTTTATGACACCAAGTGATCCGGATTAGATCAGTTTACATTGAAGCAACAAAAAAAATTGGATACATATTAATTTTGTAAACATTAAGAAATACGTCTCCATATAGTGGTCAACGAGTACTTAAACTTGGCTTTTAAAAAATATAATGATCTTTAATTGTATAAAGTAGGGCGGTGTAGTTAAAAAGTGGAATGTAGTTATATAGTTTTTATTATTATTTTGATAAATTCATCGGGAACATGTATTTCGATATAAACAAATCACTAAAACCTGTGAATATAAAATTATCGGGTCATTTTCACGTCACCGTAATTTCGATACGATTGGTACTACTTTAGTATAAGACTTTGTTGCAGAACTATAGGCGTAGAGAACTACAGACATTAATAATTTTTTCTAGCCAGTAGGCCAAACAAATGAGAATTTTGTCTGAATCCGAATTAAATAGGAATTATTGTTCAAACCGTGAAACAATGTCATCTAAGCGCTTCTATAGTTAAATTTAGCGGAATAATTTAGGTTTTTTGCCTAAAGTGCCTTCAGTTGTCTCAATTTACTTCACTTGACGGCTGAGGAAAAAGGTCTTTACATATCCGCTAAATAAAAGCAAATGTGCAAACATGAATGTTGGCAAACATAAATTTACATAAACCCTTCGGTATGATATTCCGTATAAGATGGGCAAACCTTTGTTTATTTTTCAACTGAATTGAAAAATTAAATAAAAAAGATAAAGAACCCTCATATTTTTAGGTGTACGTGTTGAGACGCCTTTATAATATTTACATTAGTGTCTTTGCTATTACAGTTGCTTCTATTTCTAATAAAGAACTTAGTTTTGTTTCGAAGAAAATTTGTCGGTTCCCAAATAATTTTTAAATTTTTTTTTTTAAAAATAGACGTACGGCAAAAGAAAATTCGATAGTGAGGCTGCGAGAAAAAAGAAAATAGACACAAAAATATAGGGCCAACAACAAATTAGTCAGATCCAAGTGACATCCGATATTTTGCCAGATGTGCTATTGTTAAATTACCCAGTAAATGAAATACCGTTAGAATTGGAAATGTATTAAACATGGATAGGAAAAGAGTCGAACCATCAAGAAGGAGGAATTTAACGACGTTTTCTAGACGCGAATTTTAAAAAATGGCGAAACTATCTAACAGAGGTTGGCCCAAATATAAGATTCTCAACATTATGTGTATTGTTTCTGCTGTAAACTATTTTTGACTAAAACTAGGTTGTTAATGGTTGGTTTTTTTTCAACTTATGAGGACATCTCGGAACTCTAAACGAAGCACGAACGGTCGAATTTAATTAGCCAATACTACAATACAATATCACAACAGTGTTTTTAGGTGCGTATAATTTACGTAATCAAAAATTTTATCAACTTGGGAATTGGAATTTCCTAGATTGGTTATCTAAGGTTCTTAGCGACTTTATATACCAGAATTGAGCAGTTAAATT
The DNA here is from genome assembly GCA_958295665.1 of Tipula vernalis. Lineage (NCBI taxonomy): Eukaryota > Metazoa > Arthropoda > Insecta > Diptera > Tipulidae > Tipula > Tipula vernalis. Next base: position 148,482,191 of record OY282559.1, read on the forward strand.
AAGATATTTCTGGAAGTAAAATACTCAGAACAAAATCGTTTGTGTCAATCCAAATTTAAAAAGGAATTATAAATCGGCTTGCAAATACAATACCAAATTTTGTCATATAACTGAAGTAGAAACTATTATTCGGTGACACTGAATACAGCTCGATGTAAAACACTAGACTTTCGTGGGCTTAAAATTGAGGATTGTCGGGAGGAACCATGTAATAACGCGGGTAGTATGAAAGGGGAGTATGCCAGAGTTTTAACTGAGATCGTTTTACAAAATGAGATTGTTTTCACACCATAATTTCGCATCATTAACCAAACGCTGGTATTTATTAGCTGACGATTTAAAATTGAAATTGAAAATGAAATGTGACACTCGGCGGGAATACGAGTATCGACTGTAGGGTAAAACATTTGAAAAGTGTGGTTTGAAATTCTTGTGACCGCAAATAGAACATGATATCGTCGGCGAGAAATGCATAATGTGTAAGTCCAAAAACAATTTTTTCAGGAGACAGACTTTCCAAATTTCTTCACCTTATCGTAATTTTTTATGATATTTTTAAATGGCGATTAAAAACGCAAAATTGGAAAAAATGGACTTACACATTCTGCATTTTTCGCCGACAATATGTCAAGACAATGAGTATTAGAGATAAAAATTGAATTGCAATTATTTTATTTTTTCAAACAAAAATTTGTTACTTGCTAGGCTTTCCGATATGTACAACAAAGACCTAATTCGTATAAACTCGGCTAGTGGAAATAAACCTTGATTACTTATAACCCGTTTTGCAACGGGTACCCATAAACATATATTTATGGGTCTAAACCAAGACGTCATCGGTGTTAATGGAATAAATCAATTAATTTTAATTAATATTTTTTTTATTTCTTTTATAGACTTGCTGATTTGAATTGGAAGTTTTGTTGCTTTCTGGGATGATTTTTGAACCATGCTGTGCAGTAATTTTTTACTATTTGGATGGGAACAGTTTCGCTGATAATTTCTAAGGTAAACTATTTTTTTACTGCTCCTTTCTTCCTGAGAAAGTGGCAGCTAAAAAATTATTATCATTTTATTATTATTATTAAGTGTAAAACGGGTAATTAAAATTTTAAAAATCTATTTAGAACTAAATCGAATAATGACTACCCTAAGCCAGTAATTCCGAATCCCTAAGATTTACATACTCATATACAGTGACTATATGTAGAATAGATAGAGCGAGGCAGAAATTCTTAATATTTTTGTGTTATTCAAGAAAACGATTGGATTTCACTCCGGTATTGCTTGCTTTACATGTTGTTACGCATTTACACAACGACAAGACAGAATTACCGAAAGAGGTTAAAACAAATAAGGGGGGGGGGGAGATTAATATTGGGAGAATGTCAAGAGATAATTAATTGGGATCGGAAGTTTGGTCTTTAAGAATCCTTTTTTTGATACTAAATTTTAGTTATTTGCACCTTCGTCCATAACATTCAACAAATTAATGTGTCATTTTCGAGATTCCGGTTAAGTTTTTATTTTGGATGCTATATTTGTACTGCGATATTTGCGTTGCGATATTTTGATTTCGAAACTAAGGTAGGGAGCCGTTACTTCATTCAAACACTAATAACATTCTGTGACATTCAGTTGACGTTCGAAAAGTTGCAATTTAGAAAAATGAAAAGCACAGCATGGGTGGCGCATATTAATCAAAATTGATCAACACCAAATTAGTAAATCGATAAATATGATTAATTAAAATATAAATTGACATCAAATTGATGTATCAAAAATGCACATAAAAACTACATCGCATGTAGGTTTTTAAATATGTCTTAGCTAAATGCACATTTTCCAATTCGGACGCACCCCATATCTTATTGAACGTAATACCATCTATGAATGACTAGTATCAAATAGCCAACCATTTAGAAAGGTCGAAAATATAACCAAAAAAATCATCGTGAATTTGATTTTCAGAATGTTGACCAAGAAATAGTTATATAGCTATAGCCGTGGAATTTGTCGATGTTGTTTTTCATATAATCATCAAGTTAAGCTCTCACAAATCATCTGACTCTGGATATTTGGAAATTATCCTAAGCGAGTATAATTTAGGCCTCTTAGTATTTTGCCTTGTTCTTCAAAGGTACTGAATAAAATTAAGGAATTGCAAATTGGGAATCACACGTATACAACGCACTTAACAAATTGTTTAGCCAATTCAATTTTTCTGTATTGGCAGTGTAATTTCTAGAATCATACCTAAGAATCCCATGGTTCAATTCTCGGCCCAATTCCTTTCAATATGTTCATTAATGTTATATCCACTTCTTCAAATTCCGTAAAACTTCATATTTTTGCTCTTTATAATGCCGATTTTCCTAGTACATTTGGATGTTGTGCCTCACGTATAAATAAAGCCCTCGACACCATTTGCAATTGGGCAATTCGTAATAACCATAAGATTAACAATTTTCAGTTTTTATTTTATTAATTATGAATTGAATTGACCCTACTATACCCTTAGTAGTATTTTGTTTTGCGTAAAAATTTGGCTTGAATTAGACCGATGAAATCTTTAGTAATTCCTCAAGTTACTTATTTTGCTCCAATTTTTCCGGGCCCTTTTTTTTAAGAACTTTAAATAAACTAAGAGTTAGTTTTGAATTCTTGTGCTAGGTGCATTTTCTCCAAACATTTAGGTGATTCAATTAAAGCCTGAATTCCATTATGAAAATCTTACTGACTAGTAATGAGAAAGGCAGTAAGTTTTTTTATAGTCAAATCTTCTGGTTACATTTTGACATATTTTTGTTAACATAACCAATAAATTTCATAATTTTTCGTAATTCTACAAGTGTGATTTTTTTTTACGTATTATACGATAAATTATTTATTTTTGTGAAAAAATTTAGAACAAATTTGTGACATTAAAAATTATAAACGTGTTCCATTGGCGTTAGCAAACTACTCACAACTACTTGTATCTACTCGCAACTACTCATGCTCAAGTGATGGTGTAGTTGTTAGAAGTAGTTACGCATATAATTAACGAAAAAGAAATTTTAGTTTAAAAAATTCTAATAGATGGCTCTATACCAATTTTGGTTGTGTGAAACGTCATTTTTTAACCCTAATCCAACCAAGGTGTGCCGTTTTGGGTCGTGTCATAAATGCATCGATTTTCAAAATAATGTTAATATAGTTGTAAACTTGTATGTATTTTATTTTGAAACATTTCCATACAACGTACTTGACATTGATTAGAATTTGAATTTACTGACATAACGAAAATATGACCGACCAAACGGCGCAATGGTTAAAGCTGCGGCAGTTGGATCGGGAGGTACCGGGTTCGAATCCCGATAGGGGCGGGATGCAAAAGGGATTTTTCATCATCTGATTACGGTCCCGACCCCCCTGTTGAGAGTGCAGAATCCATGGGCCGACCGACCTTTCATGTCAGCACTATAGGTTGGCATGAAGCAATGCAATGTGCAGGTGGTTTATAAAAAACGGGTCTATAGCCGTACGTCCTCGATTTGGCTACTAGTGCGTAAAGTAGGACGGTAAAAGTAAACTGCGAAAGAGGTGGGAGTGCCTTGAGCCCCAAACCAAAACAGATTGCAGGGTTAAAAACAAAAAATTTTTGTTTAGGTTTATGATACGACGCGCAATTGTTAAATCGTAAAAATATTTTAATTATTTTGTTGTTTAATGTTTTATTATTTATTATTATTAATAGATCAACGTATTTTTTATTAAAATCTAGCCGTTTTATTTAAATTGAGGTTATGTTTTACTACTGTCCACAAAAATTTGCGTTCCATTGAACATCTACTCACAAGTACTTGTTAGTAGCAAATTGTTTCCAATGGAACACAGTGTATATCACTTTATACCATAAAAATGTCGAATGGGGTGGAAAAGTTCATTTTTTTATAGTTAAACACAATTTTTTCAGTACTGATTACTGAAAAACATTATTTTTGCTCTCACATTCCAAGCAAATCTATAATTTTATCTCGCTTTATTCTTACCGATAAAAATATTTTCATAACGGAAATCAGACTTAACGTGCTAAAGAGATCTATTACTGGGTGCCATCTTTAATACTATTTTAACCTCTTTGCCTTCGTATTTATGCATAAACTAACAACTTCTAGATAACCAGTATACAGTATTAAGCTTATGTTCTCCGAATCATTACGAAAATTAAATTTAAATCTACCCGTTAATTGTAAGTCTTTGGTACGTCGAAGTTCTTTACTAGTCGACGGACTGAAAACATGAAATCGTCTAGGACCAAGAATAAAGTTGTTTGATGAAATTTGATGAGGGGATCAACTGATGCGTATACCATATTCAATTTAACATCGGATGAGTATTTGTTTGTGGATTCATTGCTTAGTTAACCTGAATCAGATTAACAATATACCAAATGAGACAGGGTGGATTTTGAATTTGATATTTACCAATGAGTCAAATATCTTCGATGTAACACGAATGTTGAAAATTCTATGACATAATTTCTGGTGCATTCGGACGAATAGTATCATTAAAAAAGTTCGAAAAAAACAATAATCGTCCATAGTAAAATATGATGGCATTCTAGTTAATTTATAAAACTTAAAAACCAAGGATTATCGAAAAATGAAAATAAGGAATTCGGATACATAAAATTTGATTCATCATCATCAATTCTAAATTCGACAGTTTTATATTCTTCCTCTTAAGAAATAGCCAATATGTAAGCAACAGTTTTTCTATCGACATATAAGCAGGAAGATATCCATGATACAAAAAACGACAATCAACAAATTATAACAGCTCCACGGCGATTATAACCCCTGTGAAGCTGAATTGCTAGAAGTACTAACGTCACCTAAGTAAATTCTTCAACATGTCACTAACTACAGGCATTTCCCATATACTAAACAGAAAACCTCTAGAATTAAGTCCACCTCTGAATTAGGGAAAAGGAATGATATCTCATGTTACAGAGGTATTTCAACTACATCATTCACACCAAAATTGCTTGAAAAGCTTGTGAGCAAAAGCTTTAAATTTATCATACCGCGTCATCTTTCTTACTGTCAACATGGATTTATGCCGGGTACATCAACCGAACAAATTTAGTTGAATTTACCACAAGTAATCCTTTGATATTTCTTTGGCTTTCCAACTAATTTTGTAGTTTGATTTTACTCGTACCTTTATGATAGATCACAATTTACCGAAACTGAAAAAACGAAAATCGAATCTAGTAAAAGCTTCATCGGGAGTTCCTGCAGCAGTGCGTGGTGAGATGTCAACCTCCACCTCAATTTTAACAAAAGTATAAATCTACCGAAAGATTACCTATAATTATGGATTGTACTATGGTACTTCCAATTCTATGTTTGGCTTTATCAGATGATGGACCAAAGTAATAATCAATTCATTCTACCAGTCTCACGTTGATAGAATTGAAAGTATCCAAAAACAAATTTTGCTTTTCATTACGAAGAGAATGGATTGGGATTATGACCAGTGGTGCGATTCCGGTTCGGTGATAAAATGAAATGATAAATTTGATTCGGTGTAAACAAAGCAAATAGCAGAATTCATTGTTTTTCATATTATGTCTACTTTGAAATTTAATTTTTTAAATTTTATCAAGACGTAAGGTAAAGGCAAAATAATTATTCATTATGCTAGGTTTACAACGATACACGATACTATAAGTATTTTACACTATAAAGGCGTTACCCCATGCGCAAAAGGCAAACCTGCATTTGAAACCGTCAAATCCATTTTTTTGACAAACAGAGAAAACTTACAACATAATAATTTTTAGAAAAAATATTTGAATTGATGATAACTATTACATTCATGGAAATTTTTAATAAAATTAATACAATTTAATTGAAAAAAACCTAATCAAACCTAGTCAAAATAAAATCCGTCCGTCAAAATTTTGAATGGTATAATTTTTGTCGGCTAAAGAACGCATTTTTGCTGTTTTACGAATCCATCATTTCTCACCAGATTTTTTTGTCGGCTTTGATTTTGGTTTCAGTGTCAAATAAATGGCGTTTTCCTTTATATGTTGTGCTGTAGTAACAATAATAATAATTTAAAATGAATACGCTAAGAACATTATATTTGTATACAAAATTTTTCTAAACTTTTGTTTATATAAATTGTTTGGGTGGTGGCGTCATTTTGCAGTCCGACAATTCTTTTGAATGTGGCGATGTAAACCGATAATCCGACCGAATTGTCCGGTTTCTCATTTGTATGTGGCATGCGCTTAAGCCACACTAGCTATATTTATACCACTCTTTACTAATACGTTATACCAAAAACGATATATATAGATACATGCAAAGCATCTGTAAAAAAGTTGATAAAATCTTAAAAGAAATATTTATACTGATACCCACTTGTTGTGCTAGTGCGTATGTGCACACGCAGAATGTTCTCTTTGCTTTTCTCAATACAAACATTGTGAATGATTTTGAATAGTTTGCGAGAAATGAATGAAGGTTGTTGACCCAGGATGTTTATGAAGGTTGGACCCTAAGGATGATTTTTACCTAGGGTATTTACATCTGAGCTCTATCAAAACCCACTTGGGCATTGGATTAATTAGTGCCCGAAAGTAAACAGAATCTGGGTAATAAAACCTTTCCTGTAAACCCACCTTAACTATGCGTAAATTTTTTGCTAATCATATTTTTGTGTTGCACGGTCATTCGATTTGTAGTGGACATTAATTTCGATCTAAATTAGTTTACCCGATACCTGGGAATTTTTTATTCAAATAAATTGTAATATTAAAAATTTGCAAATTTCGAAAAAAGGATTTCGGTTTTTTGTAGAAGGAGGCTTAACGTGGTTATCGGAATATATTCAACTGATTCATTTTACGTGTCCAAAGAGAATTATTTTTGGAATTTGCTTCCACTTTACGACGATTTAACATTGACGAGAGACATTGAGATTTTTTCAAACAAAAGCCGCGTACGCAAATAAATCTAACTTTAATTCTCCTGAAGAATTCTTAAATACTTTATAAAACCATCGTACTCACTTTTTAAATTTCCTAGAGTAGATTTTTCCGTTGATTTTGAATTGACTGAAAGTTGCCCAATTACACAAATTGTTTAGATTCTAAAAAGTAACTGAGAGATTTTACATGAAATATCCAAATGGGTTAAAATTTAAAATCTTAAAAATAAACGTATGTAGGTATATATGGTACATATATCTAAATGGGAACACATATTTGGTACATGCGACCTTTCATAAGAACTAATCTATTGGTAAACTAATTGGATATGTTCTACATATTTCAGTAATCATTCTTGTATACGTACAAATTTTATCATCGGCGACAAACGTTATCATCGATAAAAACTAGTCTGATAAATTTACTGAATTTATTTCAAATTCGTCATAAATTTTTCATTTGTCGCTTACTTGAAATCGCAAAATACAGTGAATAACAATGATACTTTTATCAGATTTCATTATCATCGAACCAGAATCGCATCCTAGTACAATAAAGCATGCATAATTTTGTTTTGTGCAATGAAAAAGATTAAAACGGACGACTAGATGGGAATGAAAAGTTTTTTTATCATTTCAAATTATCACTGAACCAGAATCGCACCCCAGGACCTTTCTTGCCACCTAAATGTTGCTCTATTTTATTTAACCAAATGTTCCAGACGCTGATGAGAAAACGAAAAATAATTGGGTCATTATACGTACGTCCTTCTAAGTAAAACTGAATCATCTTTTATTCCTGGAATTCTCAATATAGACCAGAGCAACACAGACCAAATTTTTGGAAAAATGAATCAATTAACAAGATGGTTGAAATGTTTAACGACGTAAAATAATTGTTTGACTTCTCAATATCTAGCGACTGCTTCGATTTATTTTTAAATAAAAAAATTTAAAAACAAACTCCCTGTTTAGTTTCTTAATGAATCTTTATATATAGGCCTATATTTATATATAGGCATTATAAACTTAAGTGACTAACAATTTTCCTATCTGAATAGCATTTAAGCATTTAAGTTAACGCTTCTGTAAAAAATATTTTAAAGCCCCTTGAATCCAAAAGAGCAATTTGGAGTGTGACCTTAAACGGGATTGACATAAAATTTGAATCAAAATAATTTGAAAAGATATCCCACGATATTTGTGCGATAAGCTTAAATATTTAATTTTATTTGTTTGTAAAACTCGGTATTGGGAGAAACCGAAGTCCACCAATATTATTCAGTAACCGGTCGGAATAAAGCATCCTTTAAATTCTAATCGAATTTATTCAAACAAAATTGGAACAGGATACGGAAATAACAATTAACACGCCCGGTTTTTGTTATCACTGCTGTGATTTGAGGAAGTGCCATTTAGCCGACGGCATAAATACAATTCAAACTTTTGACTTTCTCTCACAAAACATCAAAAACCAGCAACAATTTTCCCTCCAAAAAAAACAAAACACACAAAAGCACCTTTTCTTACAACGCGGCATCTAAATCTTTTGTATGTAACGAAAAATAAATATTTTCCTCAAACCCAATTTTGTTTTTTATTTTCATCACAATAATGTTTTATCACACTTACCAGAAAATAAAAGTAAATTTTTCGCACACACACACACACACTTATTTTATTTATTTATTTAATTAATTATTTAAAGAGGAAAACACTTTTCATTCAACTTTCATATTCGTAAATAAATTCACCACTTTGTATTATTGTCCAAAACTAAATACCTAACTGTTTTTATTTTCAATTTTCCAAATTTCCACACCAACAAACAAAAATTGTTATTATTGTAAAATTTATTACCCACTTGTTACAAAATATTTATTTTGTTTAATTTTTCAATTTATTTGAAATTAAGAAATATTTTTATTGCTTAAGCTCAATATTTCAAAACCGTCTTGTTACAATGACAGTTTCAAATCAAATGAGAAATGAATCTATTTTAAAATAAAAAAAAAAACTTTTTTTTATTTTTTATTTTTAATGAAAATGGAAAAATTTATAACACAAAATATACACTATAGAAATAAAACGGTTTTGTGCTGACGACTGTTGAGGTTTTTTTTTTCTATACGAGATATACAAATTTATGTTGTATAATACTGTGTGTAGTTGAGACAACAATGAGTTTTATGGGGATGATGAGGGATAATATACAACAAAAAAAAAAAACAAAAAAAATAAAGGGTGGTGTCGGTGTGTGCTGATGGTTTAAGGAGATTTTTGAAAAATAAAAAATCATCATCAACATCATCATCAAAAACACATCGTGGAAATTGTACATCGGGGAAATGGGAAAATATGGGGCTTTACAATTTTTTTTATTTTTACTCTGAATATTTAGTTTGGTTTGGTGTGAAGCAAGTAGTGTGTAAGGTGGAAATGGAAATTTAAATATATAAAAACTGGGGTAATGAAATATATACCATATTATTTAGGAGTATGCATGTAGGAATAAAAAAGGGGTTGAGTACAAATAAGGGTTTTTATTTTTTTTTTTTTTTGGAATAATGCACACACCGATAATAAAAAACAATTGTACGATTTGTAAAAGAGAAAAATAATTTTCTTTTAAAACAATAATTCTTGAATTATTCTGAAATAAATAATTTTTTTTTTTTTGCGAAAATTAAGTATGTGGGTAGAGAGACGGGGTGGCGGCAGATTGGAGAAAGGGAATGGATCGGATTATATATTTGAGTTATTATTTTTATTTAATTTGATGTAATAATTTTTTGAGATTTTTATTTTAATACATTTTTGAAAATTTGTTAAAAATTAGATAAATACACATACGTACGATGTTATTGTAAAAATGTGTCCTTCCCTTTTCAATATTGTCAAAATATTTATGAAAATCCAAACAATATGTGAATTACCATAAGCGTTTTAAACAAAAAATAAATATGTAATATAACGAAGCCAAGCCAATAAAAATCAAATCGCTTAACTGGTTTGTATGGTTTCAGAATTGTATGGGTTTACTCCTTAACTTGTGTATAATGATGAGCAAAGATCAATTATTGCACGACCCGACCTTTTTTCAGCACCTAAAATTAAATTAAAAATTAGAAGTTCCAATAATAAAAATCTGGTTACACTCATTTCAAGATTGATAGCTAGTAATGCATATTTTAAATTTCCTGGTGTTCAACCTAACAGAAAAGATTAAAAAATTAATTTATTATTTAAATTAGATGAAGAAAGACTCCTAGCAGCATCTTTACTGCTGCTTTGTTAGTAGGTCAAGGCACCACCAAAGGCACTCTTTTAAATCTCTACGATATTTTTGTATTCTTCAATGATCACTATAGGATTACGCTTGAAAGAGATAATTATTTTTCACCTTTGTAACTTCTGCAAGCATGTGCGACATCGTGGCGAAGAGTTGACGTGTCAATATTGGGGTAGCTTGAAAACCTATATAAACACCAAAAATTTTAAAAACCTAAAAATTTTAAAATTTAAATATCTAAAAGTAAAAGTAAAAATCTACAAATCTAATAACCTGAGACCTAAACATCTACAAACCGTAACCAGAGCACCCTGTATTTTATAGAGCCATAATCAAAAAATCTGAGCTTTTATAAGGGAATTAGAAACGAGGAAAAAACGAAACTTTTCATAGTAAAACACACAAAACATATGGGAAATCACTTTATTTCCTAAGACAAATTTTTATATGAAAACGTTACAAATTCTTAATTATGATTTCTGAAATACTTTCATAAATGTTTGAATTTCAACATATATGAATATCGTTTAAGTAAATCGTTTTCATTTTCTTGTAATAATTGATTTATTTAAACCACAATATTAAAAAAAATTCATAACAACAGCATTCTGGTCAAATTGAAATAAAAGCTTACTACGATTCGTTTGGTCATTAAGTCAATATACAATACATAGATGGCAGTGATGGCAGTAAAAATTTGGAAAAATCGTACCAAAAATTACCACCTGGGAAAATTTCAAGTTTAAAAATTTGTAGGAAAAGCAAAACAAATTCACAAAATATAGGAACGTGTGATAATTTTGCTATTAATAATTTTTTTTCGTATTTTTCTGTAACCGTTTTAGACATCTTACGTACACTAGTAAAACTAAAGATAAATTTAGCAAGTATTATTTTAATTCATCAGAGCCAACTTTGATTTATTTTTCAAATTGGAAATTCGAAAAATATATTTTAGAAATAATTTAATTTTAATATTTCTGCAATTAATATTTACTTAATACCAATATGGCCTTCTTGTATATTGTTCTTAAAGATATGTAGACAACTTTTATATAAACATTTTATAATATCTTTGCTTTTTTCATTGTTAAACTTGAAGCTAAAAAACACCATTTTTACTATGGATTCCTATGGAAATAAGTGAAAAGTGATACCACTAAAAAACTTCTAAAAAATACGTCATTAAGATTATGGCTCTATACTCTAGAAGGCTCTGCCGTAACACCTAAACCAAAAACCTGAGAACCCAAGAAGATGAAAAGCTGAAAACCTAAAAACTTTAAAAGTCGTAAGCTTTTTGGTTTTGAATTGCCCTGTTTTTTACGTCGACTAAAAATTCAATGACCCCAGAGAACGGTATTAAGGGTATCTGGAGTATAACGCGAATTTTGGTGTTTGTTTTTACGCGCGAATATTATTAAACAAAATCTTCTATTTACAGAGTTTCTGGAAAAGGAAGATTTAATTTTATAATTTTCTGGATAAGGAGGTTTAATTTTGAAATTTGAATAGAAATTTCCAATTTACAGAATATTTTAAAATTAAATCTTCCTTAGCCATTAATTTCATAATTGTGGCCTTTTCCTTTACGTAGAAATTATTCGTATTTATCTGGGCACTACATCCGTTTAAAAGAGACATCACCACCAGGAAAACAAATTGGGGATAATATTGGGATTAGGCACCGCGACTCATCAACCTTGAGAAACAAATATTCAGTTGCACCAAAGCATTTCATTCAAAAAAGAAAATTAATAAAAAAATTGAAATACCTTTCGAAAGGGTTGTTCAGTCCAAATACACAAAAGGTATTTCAGCCAAACTGTTGTTTTATCGAAAATCCATTTTGACAAGCTTTTATTTATCTTTGTTTTCTGTCTGCCTGTGTGGAATGAATCTGGTGAAATAGAATATAGTATTTCAGTTTGTATTTACTAGTTCGGGTTAAAGTTTGGGAAAGGGCTCGTTAACTAGAAGATGGTGGTGTGTGACAAGATGGTGGATTACCTATTTCTTTACAGCAACTTGACATTGACATCAAATGAAAGGGTTCGAAGAAAGCACACGATAAGCTAAGTGGTGTCATTCGATGAGCAAAGCCAAAGCTAAATCCAATATGGTGGACGCCCAAGATGGCGGATTACAGTTTTCTTCACAATCTGCTTAACAAGCTTAGCAAATGAAAATGTTCGACGGTTAGAATATGGTAAACTCTGAGACATTATTTTAAATCCAATAAGACAGATGTCTCAAGATGGCGGATTTCCTCTTTCTTTATAACCTCCTTGATACGGATACTATTAGAATATTAGTAGAATACTATTAGTTAAGTATCACAAGCTTGTAAAATTTATAAAAAATTTTAGACCCCGAAATACTTGTGTGTTAATAAATGTTAGAAAAATGTGTAATATGATCGGTTCACGTCTCAAACAACACAATAATTGAGATGAGTTCTTCAGTGGCATCAATGTCGTACTATTCGGCCATTTGATGCAATTGCCACCAGTCCAATGTAACCAAGTATTCACTCAGCCGAAGAGACTACAACCAGCAACACATTTATGACGTATATTCAGAGCGATCGAGCTGAAACAGAAGATCAGGCAAGAGGCAACTGGAAGATTGGGAGACACCACCTTCATTGATATCTTAAATGCTCTGAGAAATGAAGAATTGAAAGCAAATCAAACAGCGGTCTTGTTGTATCCAACGAATAACCAAGTATCCGCATAAATTTAAAACGAACTCGATCACTTTAGATCAAAGGGAACTACTTTGTACAAAAAAAAGCGGATAACCTTGATCTCAGTAAAGTAATACCAGCTGACATCGATCAGACTGAAAGTCTACCTAAGGATTTGGTGATATTTGTAGAAGCTAAAGGACTTGTAAATGGTTCTATCGGCTTTGTGACAGAAATTATATGGCCGCTCTACGCACGTGATCAATCGTTTGAAAACTGACATTCATAGATTAGACTCCATATCTAAGCAATTCTTAGCAAAGATAAGCTACACCACTGCTGAATACAGAATGCTACCAATAGTACTTTCTTGGGCTTCTACTGCGACCTAAGATATTCGTATCCGTTCAGGTATATGTCACACTAAGTGCAGTTGGCAGGCTTACAAACAGAAGAATTAGACTGCACAAAGCTAACTGAAGAGCTATAGCAAAAATTAACAGAATGAGAAGCTTAGAATAGAGATAAGTCACATCGAAAGTGCAAGTGAGGAAACGCGAATTAGCTCCCTGTGCTTTCGCATTACAATATAAAAGATAATTTCCAATAGATAACGAATCAACCAATAATCATATGCAAGATCTATGAGAATCACCACTTATCACAGTTCTCCAGGATTTCTCCTGGTAATCAAACAAATAACAACACTATCTCGGTTGCAGGGAATAATACATTTTTACAAATTTTTGTTTTTGAGATTTGTAAGTTGTAACAGACTAAAAAGTAGAAAATACATTTTTTTCCAGAGTTACCTTTATGTGACTACCTAAAATCACAAAAAATCAATTTTTTTAAATATAAGAAATTTTTGAAATTATTATTTTAATTCCTTTTATACCTTAGAAGATCGAGTTTTCTCTTTCTATACCTTACCCCAAACCGCCGCTTTGACGAATTTTTAAAATTCTGATATTCATAGAAATTGGAACATTTTTAAAAAAATTGTCTTTTTAATAATTACTCTCATACTGAAATAGAAAACTCCTCAAAGCCGTTGAGCATGGGACCCTTTGCGCAAGGATGACAGGAAAACGTCAGATAAATTTCAAAAATATTTACATTTACGTTTGTATTTCAGATACTAAAATAAAACCCTCCACAAAGCCGCTTAGCATTGGTCCTTTCTACGCAAGAATGACATGAAATTATGTAGATTCCTTTGGTTTTCATATTGTAGTTAACAAACGTTCAATGGTGGTCTTCCTTTTTAATGAGGCATGTTATTTTGCATTTTTGGAGAATTTTGTTTAAAAAATTTTATTGGTGGGAATATGACGGCATCCCACGCAGGATACCCTCGACTTTTCAACAAAAAAATCTCTAACAAAAATCTCGAAAAATACAAATTAAATTGTTAGAAGGCCCCATTAGATTTTTATTAAATACGATCAATCACCATTTGATAAAAAAAGGATGGTGAGAGGACCAATGCTAAGCGGCTTTTAGGAGTATATTGTCATCCTTGCGCAAAGGCTCCTATGCTAAGCGGCTTTAGGAAGTTCTCTATTTTAGTATGTGAATAATTATTAAAAAACACAAATTATTTAAAAACGTTCTAATTTGCAATATTGACCAACAAATATCTATTGGGTTCTATTGAGCCTTCAATCGGCCTATCCTAAGCGGTTTTATCCGACTTGTGGACTAAAAAGTTTTTGTTATCAAGACAACACAATTAATGGGTGACTTACCCCCAAACCGTAAAGAGATGGTGACGCCATTCTACACTACAGGATTAGATTTTTGTTGTCGCTATAGAAATCGGAGACAGGATATCTTTAATAAGGTTTATGTATATATTTTTATATGCTTCTCCACCGTGGTAGTTCTCTTATAGGTGGTTGAAGATGCAGCGGCTAATGCGGTTATGGCTTGTCTCAAGCGGCTTTGCAGTCGGAATATGGGTAAAAGAATTCAAATCACATATGAAGAAAATAGCCGGACAAAAACTATGACATTTGCAGTAAAAGTGGAGGGCTTCATGAATTCAAGGCCAATTTCTGAAATGTCATCGGATCCAAACGACTTGAGCCTCTTACTCCATGGCATTTTATGACTGCGAAAGCTATAACTTTAATCATTGAATCTGGCATGTACAAATTACCCGAAAATTGATTGTCACAATGGAAACAACTTACCCGATTAGTGCAACTTGTCTGGAAACGATTTAACTTGGAATATATTCATACTTAAGTCATTAAAACATCAAGTCTAGTCACTTTTATTGGTCACATTTATTGGTTAGTCACTGAAGATGGCTGACAAGTCAAAATATTTGACGAAAGATGTTTTAAACTAATAAGAAATAATAAGTAATTTGTTTAAAAATTTGTGTAAAACAAATGAACTGAATATTTTTAAATAAAAATTTCCGTTTCTAGCATTTCTGTGTTTCAATCTGACCCTTTTCTAAGAGGAACTTATTTCCATTTTTGGACTGCTGATGATACTTCATTTGACCCTTTTGGCCGATGGCTTTCAGTCCAAATGTACAGAAATACATTATCTCTCTGTAACTTTGACCGTGACGACCCTTGTACGATTCCTAAATTAAACAAATATAATTGTCTGCTGTAATACGCTACCCGATCTGCAACTTTCGGTAGCAACATATTTTTCTGGCAGTCGAAAGAAAATGTTTCCATATGTTCGTCTTCCTCCCTAGCCAAAGTGTAGAAGGCTTTTGCCCTTAATTTATGCACTCGCGACGTCGTAATTAAAACTGACCATGTCTGTCGATCTGTTTCGCATTTTAGCTGTTCCTTAAGAGCTGGACAAGTGCTGCAGACATCGCAAGATGGTGCTTTAAAACCTATATTAAAGCTCCTATTAAATATGTGGTGGAAGTAGCTTCGCTTTCCTTCCATCGCTGGAACAATGGTGAACAACATATAAAGCTTATTAATGGAGAGTTCACTAGACAAGTATTGTCGTTCTGCGATAACAGCTCGACAGTAGTGTTTCTCTAAAACCTAGAATAAACCAAAATTAACAACGAGGTAGTAATATGAAATAATATATAATAATTACCTGAAATCGTTTGACGAAATCGATTATAGCTTCCCTTTTGGCATTAAATTTGGTTGATATATATGGTGGCCCCCACGTCTTTCTGTTGGTGCTATTTTGAGGTCAAAATGTCTTCTTGTTACCCCTTTTATTCTTATTTTTGTTTTACCCAAAATGTTCGCAAAACTATTTTGGCATATTCTGACAAGCTTAGAGTTGTTTTTTCTCATCAAATATTCAACGATTTTTAATATGTTTCGAAGATTGTAAGAGAATTCAATCCAGTTTCGAACTGGTGAGCTTATGATTATGAAAAAATCAATCTTCTCATCAGGCCGCAGCGACTGGACTGATTATACCACAATTTATATTCTATATATACAGAAACTTTTGCGAGAATACCTAAAATTTACGAGATTTTAAATGAATAGTAAAACAATTATAATTAAATTCGGTTACCGTTTTATTTTCTGTTGTTCCCGTTTCCAATTTTTTTTTATTTAACACCAATTTTCCGGCTTTTTCACCGTTCACTACATTTTTTGCGAAATTATCCATTTCTAACGTCTTTTTTTATACAATAATCTTGACTATACTTATTAAAATATCGATTAATACTGCTGATCACCTGTCAATTCGATTAATACTTTGCCGATCACCTGATTTTGTTCTAACGGAATAAAAAGGGATAAGGTACATTTTGCTTTATTAAAACAAATATGTATATGGGATAAGGTGTATTATGCTGTAAATATTTTTTATTTGGATAAGGTAACGTTTTGCAGTAAACAATCATATGGATAAGGTAAGTTTTTGATTGTAGTACCAGTTTTGTTCACATTTTTAAAACGGGATAAGAAGAGTTTTGCAAGGTATGTGTCATTTCCATAGGTGCCCCTTTTCATAACGAATCGAACGACATCTATAAGTCAAAAAATTTTTTTTTGGTGGAAGAGTACGTCTTACTTTCAACCTACACAATTCGTCTTTAAAAGTCATAATATTTGGAAGGACAATTTTTTGACTTAAACGTTCTTCACTAGAATTCCTGCAGTTCGTACTTGCACCTTATCGCACCTTATCAACGCAGTATTGCGTGCGGTAAGGTTGGCATAATAGCAATGGCACGATATAACGTTATCATCGATGAATGACGCATTCTATAAAAGCTCGGCCAAATACTAAAAACAGTGCGATGAGCTACCGTTTGGGTTGTTAGGAAAGAACAAGTTAGAAATGTTAGTTAGTGGTACATTCTATAAAATCTTAATTTTTCAATTCGTTGTTGGTACATTATCATTTTAGATTTATATTTGGGCGATTTTACAGGATTATTCTTATTTTTATATTTTCCTCTCACCGCTTCAAAGCCGATGTTGCTAATAAAAGGTAATCACATAGGCTTAAATTGTAATATTTTCTAGTAAGTAAGATTTATAGACTTCTTATTAATTATTCTTTGAGAAAATTTCAAGCATAAAGCTTTTGGCAGTTAATTAAAAAATCGAGATTAGAATTGCTACTAAGTCGAATTATAGAAAGCTTTTTATTCTTAGAATGAACTCATTAGCTTTTTAATCAAGTTTGTGGAGGTGTTTAGTACAGTTTTTAGAAAGAAAGTTTAGAAGATCGGATGAAATTTTTGTTAAAGCTCAGTTACATTTAAAATATGAAAATAATATGTTAGACATATTATTACTACTTAGCAGACAGATTTGAATTCACTTTCTCAATAAATGATGCATTTTGGATTTACTTATGTGATATTATGTATTTAAAAAAAAAAAGATATAATACCAAGTATGCATATACATCAATAATTTTTATCAATTCCAAATTATATTTACATACCGCATACCATGTACATATTATGATATATTGGTGTCCACTGAATTGAATATAATAAAGGTATATCACCAGCTTTATTTATTTCTATATTTTATAACATTTACACATTTTTTTATTTATATTAATTTTTATTCATAGAATCGTGTGAACTCAACCGCAAGTGTTAAGCGACGCGTCAATTCAATTTTTAGTTTTTTTTTTTTTACAAAATGTCACATCCGACAATTTTTATTATGGATAGGTGCGCTATATAGGTATAACTCTCCGCATGTAATATTATACAATAGTAAACACAATCGGGGAAAAAGCTCATATCTAAAAATTCAGGAAAATTCATAACAAAAAAAAAAAATTCATTCAATTAAATTTTCTTTTTAAAAATTTGATGAAAATATCAAAATGTGTGTGTACTGACTACTGAGTGACGATTATTTTGATTTTGATGTTGTTGGTGATGATGATGATGGTGATGATGATTATATGATGATATAAAATGACAATAAGGGAAATAAAATGATAAATATGTAGATAGTAGAAGAAAATACATGGGAAATTCTAATTGGTCTTCCACTTCTTATGATTTATTATGGAAATTGTGGTGTAGTATCAAAAAAAAAAAATTTATATTATTTACATCCCCTTTCTTTGCTCAATGTTTGCGTAAAGAAGCATGAATAATAAATCTTTTAAAAAACAATATTTCATTTCTCGAGAATTTTATTTCAATTTATGATATTTTTTTGCTTTCTTGAATTACACACCAAGATAGATTGAGGACGTGTGCCATCGCGTAAAATTAGTGCACTTAGTATTTTGTTCGATAAGCCGTATGGCAGGGATTCATAAACGAAGTGAAACGAAACTAAAAAAAAATTAATCTCAGTTCTTTTAGTAGAAATTTACAACATTTGACTTGGTCTCCTGAAGGCTTCCAAAGATTTGATTATGCATGAATTGCATGAAGCATTTCGAGACTTTTAGAGAAAAATCTACCAGTTGCCTCAGCTGTATTTATTTATTTAATTAATGCTTATAAAAAAAAAAATACAATGCTTTAATATTTGACAACGCCCTAGTTCAATTACACGCGCCCATCAATTTTTTAGAACAAAAATCAAAACAATCTTTTCTCGAAACAAGAAGATCGTGAACAATTGGGAAGACCGTTGTCTCTCGGTAACCTTCGAAGATCATACTACAAGAATTGTTTTATCACACTTTCAACTCGCTCAGAAATGTTTCCTTAGTAATAAGGATTTCAAATAACAACTCCACACTCAAAACGGGATCGTAAGTATAAAATATATAACGTTTTAATTAGATAAGGATTTTAAAATAAAAAACTAAAAATAGATCAAATGGAACCTCAGATTATTTTACTGAATGTAATGCAAAGATTGGAAGCGATGCACTCATCACTAACTTGCCTTGGCTAAAAAAACTGGTTTGAATCTATGCTAAAACAGTTTATAAAAAGACGTTTATTTACGGATTCTGGACATTCTGGAAAAGGTGGACATATTCTGGAAAAGGAGAATAAATCTTTAATAGATCTTTAATGATGTTTACTCTTTTCTAGTTATTCAAATTTCCGCTATATACAAGAAAGGGCGCTACATTCGATTGAGTGATGAATTGTGTTTCGTAGCCCCAAGATTAATAAAAATGTTTTTTTTGTGGTTTAGGGCTCTATATTTTTGGCTAATTAAAGCTTTAGCTTTCGAACCCTCTTCGGGTCCATTTTCAAAAGCGTAATGAAAATGTTTCAAAAATTGTTGTTGTCATTCCGCACAACAGTTGTTGTGCGGAATGACTTAATTTGAAGTTGTTGGGACCACGACCTAAGGTATCAAGTTAGTATTGTCTTAGTATATTCCCCATTAAAATTCATTATTTGCTGATTATTTCTTATTATTTAGTAATTTGTCCTTGAACTAACTTCTGAAACTCATTCAAAAGAAGATCCTAAAGTTCCTATCTGAACGTAAAATTGTTCGCTCTTTCTGAATCCGGGGTCAAAAATAGGAATTTCTATTTAAAAAATGTAATTTGATCTTTAAATGACCTTAAAGGTTGAAGTCAAGATCGAATTGAAGGTCACCATCCGATGTCCCCCTCGACCCTTAACAAATTTCATTATAAGTAATTTTCTCCTATCTAGCACCGTTCTCGAGGTAAAAGCCTAGCATTTTTTTAAAAACTCACCCTGTATATGCTGGTTTGGAGTTGAAGATTAAGTTACGGGTCGGTTTGCCGGTTGAGTCCAAGTTGAGTTGGAGTTGAGTTGGGGTGCGGTAAGATATAGTGAGCAGTTGACCAATTTTTTATATGTGCTGGTTTGAGGATTGAGTTGAAAAAGAGTTTGCGGTTGGGTTGAGGGTTGAGTTGTGGGCCGTTTGCGGGTTGAATTGAGGTTAAGATGGTGTTGGACCAGTGTTTAGTGAGCAGTTGAGCCATCTATATAAGTAAGTGTTTGTATGTATGTACAGCATATGTGTGTGATATTTAAACAAATCCACACGCCTTGACCGATTTGAACCAAACTGTACACAAATATTGTTTAAAACTTAAGAAAAGTCACTGTTAATATCTCAAACCTCAAATTGAACCTTTCATATTTCAAATTAAACCTTTAGCAAATTAAATGAACGGCCAATTAGGATGGAACTTATCTATTTCTTAATTGATTTTAGTAAAATTTGACTTCCACGAGTTTTGGATGAAATTCTGGAATATGGCCAAGCATGATGGAACTTGCATATTTATCAACCAATTATTATGAAATTTAACTTTTGCATTCATTGGTTATTGGATTCTAAAATGGTTTTTGGATGAAGTTCTGAAATATGGCTAAGTATGATGGGCTTGCCTATTTCTCAACCAATTATGATGAAATTTGACATTTTGCATTGGAAATGGGATATAAATTCTGGAATATGGCGAATTATGATTATGATGAAGTTCGATAGGTATGTGGACTAGTATAGGGATTCTAAAATTATTTTTAGATTAAATTCTGGATTATGGCCAGTAATAATAGAACGTGTCCATTTTTCAACAGATTTTAATGGAATTTTACGTGTGCGATGGTAATGGGATTTTAAAATGATTTTTAGATAAATTTCTGGAATATGGCCAAGTAGGACGAAGCTTTGCTATTCATTCCTTAACCGAGTATAACGAAATTCGAGATTGGGAATGAGGATTTAAAATAATATTTCTAATTCCGAAACTTTGCACTACCGTTATTAGTTTCAATACTGAGATGCGTGTCCGCTACAGATTATATTTTTCTAACCAAGACCAAACTTACCGCTCTGACAGCAAATACTCAGAAAATATAACCCAAAGTTTAAAGCGACGGATTGGCAAGGAAAGTTTCGGATTGGCAAGGAAAGTTTCCTTTCTGTGGAACTTAAATTTTGTTACGGAGATAATCTTGATCGTTTAGCAATTGAAATCATATGTTTAGGCTATGTGTTAAAGGTACCTCAACAGCTGTATGATTCTGTATGATTTTTAGACCTCGTCTAAAAATAGTTTTTGGGTCACATTTGATTCTAAACGTTTAAATTCATCATAATCGTTTAATAGCTAAGTTATTTTCTTGTTGCCCATATTACACAACTTTATCCAAAAATAATTTTAGAATCCCATTTCCAACGCACATGTCAATTTTCATCATAATTGGTTAAGGAATAGCCAAGCTACATCCTAATTGGCCACTCATATACTTTGTTAAGGGTTCAATTTGAAATGTAAAAGGTTCAATTTGGAACGTAAAAATGTAAAATTTCAGTTCGAAGTGTAAAAGGATCAACTTGAAGTGTAAAACATGTATGACGGTATAGTTTTATGATGGTATGATTATATTATTGCATGATGGTACGATTTTATGATGATATGAAGGTATAATGGGATAAAGGTGGTAGATTGATTAAGATATAAATCACGGTGTGATGGTTCGACGCCACTATGGTACCATGGTACGATTGTATGATGGTTTAATGTTTTGTGTTATAATGGTACGACGGTACGTAAGTCGGTATAATGGTGAGTAGGGTTTGTGTTGAAATTGAGTTGGACTTGAAAGGGAAGTTCGGTTAGAGACTAATTTGAGGTCGAGTTTAGGGTTTAACGGGCGGTTAGATTCAGTTGAGTTCATACACATATGTTGCTTTCGAGTCGAGTTAATTTTGGGATTGATTTGGAAAATAAGTGAAGAGTTATGCAGAGGGTTGAGATTTGGATCGAGCTAAGTTGAGTTGAGATAGAATTAGGATTTAGTTAGCTTGCATTTTGGTGTGAGTTGTTCAGTTGGGGAATTATTTAAGGGTTGATTTGAAAGTGGATTAAAGGTTGATTTAATTGATGGCTGGGTTGGCCGTTAATTTGGTGATTGCGTTTAGGATTGTGTTGCGATTGAGATAGAGGTTGAGTTGTAAATTGAGTTGGAGGTTAAGCTGAAGATTGACTTAAGAGCTTCATTTCGGGATTGATTCGGGAGTTGAATTAATCAAGACCGAAGTTCTGATCACCTTATGAGGTTTCAGCCCTTTACATCTTTTCTTTGTAATTACATCAATATTTCCCATTCTTTTACTACTTAGAAACTAAGTGCAAGTTTGCACGAGTTTGCGAGTTTAGAGTCAGCCAGATATTCAGATACTGTTTTATGAGAAATTTGCGACTTGGATGCCTACGATAAACGATATTAATTTGGTAACAAACTCACGAACTAGAAACGAACTAACTACACTGGTATAGATAAAATATTTGAGCCTACTTTGAATAGTATCATTAACAGTGTAACTTCAGATAATTCGAAATCAAATCAACCTTAAGTATCCCCCAGTGTAATTCCTTTTTCATCGTATACCGTCGAAAAAATGTAGCTCGCGTAGTATTTTTCATATTATATCTGAGATCAAGATCGAATCAAAATTTCACTGGTCATAAAAACGATCCCTTCCAGTAGATTTGATAATCGAAGCCCTACTTCCAACCATTTTCAGAACCGCTCCTCCACAGGATCGCTGGATTCTTTAAATGTTTAGAACTGCTTTTTTAAAATGCTTAGAACTATGCAACTTTCAAGCATCTTCTAAAAATTCTCTAAAATAAGTAAAGATAAAACAGTTACTGCTACTACAGTAGCATCTTTCGAACTTTTTAGCGGCAACTTCTTAATCAATCAATACTAATGGCTACAAACGCCCCCGCAGACTATAGAGACAGCATAAGGAACACCTTAGGCACTATCAAGCAGCGTAATAGGAGGTTTAACACAATATAAAACTATGTATATGCCAGCCATCGTATTCACCGCTATATTTAGTCCTTTGAAAATGGTTAAAGAGAAAGGAGTTATGAGTGAGGAGCACATGTGGAGATAATAGGAGGTTAAACGTTGTCTTAATTCCGGACTGATGTACTATTCCCTATATTCAGAATTTCCCCATGAACTTCCCCATGAACTGGCTGCAATATTTTCTCTAAAATATAACTTACCGTTTAATTTCATTTGCTATGGAAACCACTAGCAGGACAACACTCCTTTATTCTTTTGGCTATTAATCGAATTTACCCGAATGCTATTTGGATTATGCTATGATGCTCAGACATTTCAGAGATTCATGAATGAAGTAGCCAGAAGCTACGAATGTGTTTTTAATTAAATCGACAATATGCTATACTGGTTGATTTGTTGCCACCTACACGGACCACAAACCTCTGACCAGAGCAATCCAGTCTAAAACTGAACGTAATCCGAGGCAATCTCGCCATCTGGATTACATTAGTCAATTTAGACACGACAACGTTGTCGCAGACAAACGGCCTCAGTCGAGACACATATCGACTTGCAAAAAATAGTAAACGCAAAAAAAGCAGACCTAGAACTTCAGAATTTACTTTCTGATTCCGAATGTCACACTTGTTCATCAATGAAACTAAAGCTTTTCAAACTACCTGGCCTCGAAATATTCTGCGAAATCGCAAATGGGAAGAATCGCCCATGCATCACAGAATCATTACGTCGTACAATATTTGAAACATTATACAACATTTCACATCCTGGAGTCTGTCGAACTCGTAAATTGATTTCCGCTCGCTACTTTTGGCCCAGTATAAATAAAGACGTATGCAATTGGGCTCAGTCTTGGTTATCCTACCAGTGTGCTAAAGTTCAACGGCACACAAAATCACCCCATGGACAATTTGAAATTCCGCCTGGTCGATTTGAGCATATCCATATAGACATCGTAGGACCACTTCCGCCATCTAATGGATACTCATATTTACTCACTCAAAGCATACTGCATGACCAATATGTCAGCTGCAACCATCGCCATCACCTTTGTCAACAACTACGTATCACGATTCGGCGTAGCCCTTAACATTACAACCGATCAAGGAACGCAATTTGAGACCAAGCTATTTAGTAATTAAACAAAACTCCTGGGCTCACATCGGATACGGACAACGGCTTATCATCCACAAGCCAATGGCATGATCGAACGCTTCCATCGACAACTCAAAGCCGCATCGGAAATACCAATCGTACTTCTTGGAATCCGAGCAACAGTGAAAGAGGATCTTTAGTGCTCACCAGCTGAATTGGTTCACGGTCAAACAATCAAGTTACCCGGTGAGATCTTTATCGAAAATCCTCCTACACCACTCCCCACTCTCAACTACCGACACAGTCATCGACATCGTTCAGATTCAAGTATTCACAGAAATACTCACTCGTTTATCACATACATTGCATTCATACATTCACTCTTCGCTACAAATCAGCTTCCACGTGAAGTTAACAAAAGAACGTACCTCTTTTAACCAACAAGCAACACTACACACAGAAATTCATTTACAATCGATTATACTACAGTGCATGAATAAGCTAAACAAAATAATTCATTTTTCTTCTCCGCGTTCGTAGTATTCATCCGCTTAAACATTTTCGCTCGGTTACCGAATACTTAACTTTTACACACATCACGTCGGGGTCACCAATTATCGGCGCATGTTTTGTATTTTGTTTATTATAATTTAATTTTTAAATTAAAATAATTATTCTTTTATCCAATTTTATCTTCAGACGGCCAACACAAATAGCGACGTGTTGAAGAGCGACTTGTGTCTCGCCTCGGATATCAACGCGACAACACGTCGCTCTTCAACACGTTGCTGTTTCTGTTGGCTGTCTGCCATATTTATCATACGCGTGATGGTGGTTTAAAATACAAAAATTAAATGTTAAACAAAGGCAAAATTTGATAAAAGAATAAAATATTTTAATTTAAAAATTAAATTAATTAATTATCTATAAATGTATACAAATTAAAATACAAAATACAAAACATGCGCCGATAGCTTCTTGATTGGAAGAAGAACACAAAGCACATTTACTGTTAATTATTTTAGTATAAATATTAAACATATAAAAATACGTTTGTGCACTATGTATTTTATCTTAACTTCTTTACTTCACAAAGAACTCTCCCTTCCAAGGCGAGAGTCTTAAATTTCCAATTCCCATTTCCTTGGGCAGACGCTTGCAATGAAACTTTTAGCTCTTTTGGGAGCCAATAGCATTTTTCTCTAAAAATACTAGATCTTATATCCATTTCGAAACTTTGTGCTACGTGTAAACATTGCCACATATCCAGAAAGCCAATTCAAGTCTTAGCAGTTCACGAAGTTAACGGGTTTATATGTTATAGTGAACTTGAGTTCACAACTTACTATTTGATTAACACCGTTTTTACTAAGGAGTTCTACGGGAAACAATCCAAGCTTCATTGGTCGGATTTACCTATAGGCCCGAGTCTAGGACGGCAAATTTCTCGAAAAATTAGAGGCGGCAAAATAAATTTCCAACGACCTAATTTCCGACCAACTTATCAAAGTTAAATGAGAATGATATCATAAAAATTGGACCGTCGTCTGTAATCCAGGCTCCGCAAAATAATTGATGAATTAAACCAGAGCACCCTGTATTTTATAGAGCCATAATCAAAAAATCTGAGCTTTTATAAGGGAATTAGAAACGCGGAAAAAACGAAACTTTTCATAGTAAAACACACAAAACATATGGGAAATCACTTTTTTTCCTAAGACAAATTTTTAAATGAAAACGTTACAAATTCTTAATTATGATTTGTGAAATACTTTCATAAATGTTTGAATTTCAACATATATAAATATCGTTTAAGTAAATCGTTTTCATTTTCTTGTAATAATTGATTTATTTAAACCAAAATATTAAAAAAAATTCATAACAACAGCATTCTGGTCAAATTGAAATAAAAGCTTACTACGATTCGTTTGGAAATTAAGTTAATATACATTACATAGATGGCAGTGATGGCCGTAAAAATTTTGAAAAATCGTAACAAAAATTACCACCTGGGGAAATTTCAAGTTCTAAAATTGTAGGAAAAGCAAAACAAATTCACAAAATATAGGAACGTGTGATAATTTTGCGATTAAATAATTTTTTTTTCGTATTTTTCTTTTACCATTTTAGACATCTGACGTACACTAGTAAAACTAAAGATAAATTTAGCAAGTATTATTTTAATTCGTCAGAGCCAACTTTGATGTATTTTTCAAAATGAAAGTTCGAAAAAATTTATTTTAGAAATAATTTAATTTTAATATTTCTACAATTAATATTTATTTATTACCAATATGGCCTTACTGTATATTGTTCTTAAAGATATGTAGAAAACTTTTATATAAACATTTTTTAATATTTTTGCTGTTTTCATTGAAAAACTTGAAGCTAAAAAACACCATTTTTACTATGGATTCCTATGAAAATCAGTGAAAAGTTATACCACTATAAAAGCTTCTAAAATATACGTCATTAAGATTATGGCTCTATACTCTAGAAGGCTCTGATTAAACTCGCAACATTTGTTAGTATATAAAGTTTCCGACTTTAATTCGCAGAGTTGAATTCAACATTTTTTGGAATAACCCAATTTTTACTTGACCTCCGGCGAATACCTTCTACTTTTAAATGAAAAACAAAAAAATATTATTATTAGAGGTGTACAATGGTTTAAGGCAGAGGTTTGGCATTAAAATTATTTTTGTGTAAAAACGCCGACAAATTGTTCGAATTTTAGAGGAAAAACTAAATGCTGCGGCTGTGATAGCACCAATCGTGCAAACAATTTCGTAAGATGATATCATTGAGATGCTTGAGAACCAAAGGCAAGACATCTTTAATATTGTAATTGTTTTACTTTCCATTCATTTTATATTGAGCATTTTAAGGATGCTAGTTGGTTGTATTTTCGATAAGTATCGCATTCTATACTTTCCAATCATCAATCGAGAGTGCAAAACTAGCTATTTTCTAAGAGATGTAGTTTTGTTCTCTTCTCTCCGGGAATCTTTTCTAGACGCGCACCAACAATTTGAAGCCGATCTGGCTTGTAGTTTTGTTTCGTAAGATATTGAAAAAAATCGAATTTCGTAGATTAAAACAATTAGACAAACCGGAGACAAGTTCAAAAATATTAAGGTGACTCTGCTCTATAACTTTTCATGGTTCCAAAATATTGTGTTGGAGGATCACCGAGTGAATATTACACCAATTTTTAAAATGGTACACATCTCAGAAGAACGCTTACAGAACATCACAGAAGAACCGTTGTTCATGAAAAAGTCCTCTTCCAAAACGGAACACACCGGTTCACTCGTCCGCGGTCTCCACTCCAAATTGGTCTAATTACGCTATGAAATGCTGCCTCATTTACCATGTTCACCAGATTCGGTCCATTGTGACTTTTTCTTGAACATGAAAAAATGACTCGGCAGAAGAAAGCGGTTCACATCGAACGTGATATAATTAGCAGATTTCAACAAATCTCATTTTTTGAATTTCTTAAACAAATTGGAACATTGGGGTTAAGTGTATCGAACTAAAAGAAGGAAAATAAATCGATTTTTTTTATTATTATTATTATTATTACTATCTTTATTTCAATAAAATAAATACAAAATTAAAATCTAATTGAAACAACATTATAAAATATGAAATAAAGTACAGCTCCTATAGACATTATGTCTGTAGTGGAGCAATTTAAAACAAATTTTAATTAAAATTTATATAATATTCTTTGTTTACATAATTAACAATAATCTTCAACAAAATACAAGCTCAGTTATTAAAATAGATATATTTAACTACACGACGGCACATTAGAACATAATGTAATTTAACATTTATACTAAAAATATTGCTCGATATCATCGATGTCAAGTAACCAAGTCCGAATTTCCCTGTTAAATTTATGCTTCTGCGCAGATGGAAGCATTTTCACATTTTTAGGTAAAAGATGGAACCAAAAAGGTGCCATATATAAATAAAATCTTCTAAACCTTTCACTATTACAACGAAGACCGACAAAATTGTTTGGATTTCTCATATTATACACGTGGTATATTCGACTATGATAACTATTGCTACGAACAAAAAACATTTTCAATACTTTAAAAACATACAAATACCTTAGAGGCAACAAGTTTAACTCGCGAAAAAGCGGAATAGTGGGTGTATTCCTTGGACAAGCATAAATTAATTTGATAATTCTTTTTTGCGCTACAAAAAGATCTGCAATATTAGCAAAGTAAATTCCACCCCAACTAGTTATACCATACATTAAGATAGATTCAACAAGAGCATGATATAACCTTCTTAAAATAAAAGAAGGGCACAAAGGTCGAAGATTATAAAATTTATGCACTGCAGTAATAACAATTTTCCTGATATTAGTTAGGTGGGAGGTCCAATTTAGCTGCGAGTCAATTGTTACACCTAAGTATTTAAACTCATTTATGCAGGGCAAATCAAAACATTGCCCAAAACATGGATTCTTATCACACGGGTATACGTGATACTTGAAAAAGTTTTGATCAACTGTTATGTCGGGCCGTCTAAAATGCATAATTCTAGATTTTTCACTAGCAACAAGTCGGTGATAAAAAAACCATTTACTTAGAGTGCATAAATCAAAATTGATAAACCGTTGAATATCAACGTAATCATTAGACGCATATGTCAAAGCCAAATCATCTGCAAACGCTGTAGCACACCCTCTAAGATTAATTTCAAAGATAGAATTGAAATAAATTAAAAACAATAAGGGTCCCAAAACTGAGCCCTGAGGAACACCACATTTTAGAAGACCTGGAGGACTATTCACGTTATTAATTTTTACAATTTGACTACGCTTACGAAGGTAACTTATAAACCAATCTAATAATTTGCCTCTAACACCAATACTTGACAATTTCATTATGAGTATGTCATGGTTAACAGTATCAAATGCTTTTGAAATGTCCAAAAATACTGCTGAGCATTTCTGAGAGTTGTTGATTGCTAAATAAATATTGCTCAGAAAATTTAAAAGAGCTTCTTCCGTAGATTTTCCTTCTATGAATCCAAATTGGTGATCACTGAAAAATTTTATTTTACCAAGGTAAGAGACTAATCGTCGTTTAATTAATTTCTCAAATAATTTTGAAAAAGTACTCAATAGTGAGATCGGTCGATTTAATTCACCGAAGAAATCAGAAAATATAATGAAAAGTACTTCACAATTCCAAATTGCACATCAAATTAAAAATGATGCACTTACGAATAATTATAATGATATAGCTTAAAATACCCGATTGTTCTCGAGCTAATTTTCTGCCACTCTTCCGTCAACTCTAAATTAGCTATAAG
The DNA here is from genome assembly GCA_958295665.1 of Tipula vernalis. Classification (NCBI taxonomy): domain Eukaryota; kingdom Metazoa; phylum Arthropoda; class Insecta; order Diptera; family Tipulidae; genus Tipula; species Tipula vernalis. Next base: position 148,511,828 of record OY282559.1, read on the forward strand.
TTTTGAATAATTCTTTAGTCAGGTGGCTGTGGTGGTATTTTTATTAATTTTGGGACCATTATACAGAAGCCATTCTAGGACAAAATAAGGTGAATTTTTCTGATCGTTCCTCCTGGTAAAATTGGAAACAACCTTTAAATCCAAGCTTTTCAGCACATAAAATTAAGTTTTTCTTGAGGTTTAAATACATTAATGGATCGATATTTCCATCTATAAAATGTATAGGTTAGTCATTCCAGAAGCTGACATACAGCCTTACACCGTTACTGCCCTTTAAGTCCATCTCCGTATTCATTTCACAATATGGTCTTATCCAGATGGTAACTCGTCCATCGGAGATTCCCAGCAAAAAATGTTAAATTTACTCTCATCTGAGACTAAAACAGTTTCCCAAAACTGACATTTCAGTGTCGATTAAGAAGTGTAAACCTTAATCGTTTTTCTTACTATTGTTACTAATAAATGGTCTCTTTCCCGTGTTGCTAGCTTGTACATTTACAATTCGTGAGATCTCGGGATTAACTTTCAATGCTAAATTTTTTTCTATCTTAGTGGTAAGCTTCGTCACATTCAATATGTGGTTTCCTGAATGTTATCACGATCCATCTCTCATTACATGGAGTGAATATTTGAAAAAATCGTAACTTCTCGCTCTTCTACTATTGAGTAATGTTGATTTTGTAAGAAATATTTCATTGTCCAACTGCATCATTTTCACTGAGTATTTCCCAAAAAAAGAAATGTGTGCCTATTTGTATGCTAAAAACTAAATAAAGTGAGGGCGGCAAGTTGGCAATGATCTAGGGGTGCCAAAATTCTAAATTCGGCCCTGCAAGCTAGTAGCACTAAAATAAATTCGCTAAAAGCTAAATCCCCGGATGATAAACCTTAAGAAACACTGCACACAAATTTTCGCGATTTATAAAAATTGTGATGTCTCATATTTTAATATCTTGAATTTAATTACATAGAATTTTTTATTTTTATTTTTTGCTTGCTATTTCATATTGTCATTCATTTCGACAGAATATAAAATATTATATATATAAAGAAATCTTAAAGGACTTAAATTGGGTGTGGGAGGATGTAAATCAACCAACTTATGCCATCAGTGCGACGATAAATAAAAATAAAAAATCTGGTTCGTTAAATAAAAATCCCCTTTTCAAAGTTGTTGGTTTTTTTTTTTTTTTTTTTGTGTGCATTTATAATTTGAAATGATTGTTGAGGGTATCTCGATAACAATCCTCGAGTATTATTTGTATTTTGGTAATAATAGACATCTAATTATTTGGTAGGATTTTATTTTATTACGGATTACAAACCAGGACGAGTCAGTGTTGTTTTAGGCGCGCGATTAGTAGAGTAAAGTTAAAAGTTTACGCGAAAGGGTTGATTTGTCACACCCTCCGCATACCTTTTCGCATATAAGACAAGATAAAATTTTATAGTCAACATTCAACAACATATGTTTAACGTTTCTACGTTACGTACATATGTATGTATACCTCCTTGAAGTACTTATCACAAATTCAATATAAGAAAATACAAATTTTTATGTTTCACAATTGCTGTAAGGAAAATAATAAGATGAGATGAAAATTTCACAATCTGTTTGTTTATTTAAATATTTTATTTTATTTTTGTTATTTTTGGATACATGATAAATAAGGTTTTATATTAATATTGCGATCAACATCATCAGCGTCACCGCGTAGTCTTAGCAATCATTTTTTTTATGGAGGGAATTAAGAGAGTATTTACATGTAAGCCCACTCTCATCAGAGCACATCACTCACTCTACATCAAACCAATATTTAAAATTTCCATTGCAATATTTTTTATATTGGAAAATGTGAGAATTGGAATGAGGTTTCATTTCAATTTATGATACCGTAGCAGTATTTATACACAGATACATTGCAGGGAGATTGATGGCTGGGTATATGATGACAATGATGCATTTTTTTATAAATTGAAATATTTGAGTTATATTTATTTGAATGTAGATTAAATATTTTTGTAGTGGGTACATGAGAACAGTAAGCGGATGAGCATTTATTTTGGAAATGTTTTTACTCGTATAGGTTTGATTTTATACATCTGTCATAATTGATATTCTGCTTATTGGGATTCGTGAATATTATTTAAAATAAAGAATAAAGATGAAATTCTGGAATATGTACTTTATGGAAGGAACTCGTTTATTTCGTAACCAATCATGATGTAATTTAGTATGTACGATGAAAATGTGATTCAAAATGATTTTTACATGAAATTCTGGAATGTAACCAATCAGGAAGGTACTCGATTGGCGACTTGCAGAAAATCATGATAATCGGTTTATAAAATAACGTGAGTTTCTTCCTAATTGGTCATATTACAGAACTGTTCTTAAAAATAATTTTGTAATACTACTTCCTTCGTACTTCTCGAATTTCTTCATAATCGGTCAAGAAACAACTGAGTTCTTTCCTAGTTGGCCATATTCCAGAACTTCATCTAAATACATTTTAAAATCCCATTTCTAACGTGCTTGCTGAATTTTATCATAATCTGTTAGGAAATACCCAACTTTATAAAAAAATCTGGTTATAATTTTAAAATATTCTACAGTACATTACAAAAAAAAAAAAAAAATTTAACCAAAAATTAGAAAGAAAACCTGACATCAAAACCTTAAATGTTTCTCTTGACAAATTAAAATCAAAAATCGACCGTACTTTATTAAAAGCAACCGAGACATTATAAACAGGTTTATTCATAGCTAAATTACTCTTCCATATTGGTAATTTAAGAACAAACTCCCCACTCGATCGTTACATACGTGTTGGAACGTAAATAGAAAATAAATCGAGAATCTCATTGCAATCAATTCTACAAACGAGGAGATCACGGACAAAAGTGGCACACGTCGCAGTTCTACGAATAGAGAGAGGTTCTAATGTTAATAGTTTACATCGTCCCCTATAAAAGGAGAAAGAATATAATTGGGAAGATTATTGTCCCTAGGTAATCTACGCATGGCATATTTTAAGAACTGTCTTTGAACCCTTTCTATAAGATCAGAAGAATCCTGATAAAATGGGTCCCAAATAACTAAGCCATAATCTAATTGCGAGCGCACCAACGTAATATACAAGATTCTAATCGCATAAGGATCCCAGAACTCTTTGGAGAATCTTTTAACAAACCCTAACATGGAAAACGCCTTAAAAACAATGTCCTTTATATGAATTTGGAAGGATAAATTAGAAGCGAATGTGATACCCAAATCTTTGAAAGTGTTCACTTTCTCAATTCTATGGTCTTTGAGAAAAAATTCGTAGTCAAAGTTCAAAACATTCCTTCTACGGGAAAATCGCATTGTTTTACACTTCTTAGTATTCAATAATAAATTTTGGTATGTACACCAATTCGTAAAATCCGATAAATCCGACTGTAGCTCCTTTGCATCCCGAATATTCGAAATAGTTTTAAAAATTTTAATATCGTCAGCATATATAAAAATCTCATAATACTTAATACAGTTAATCACATCATTAATAAAAAGAATGAATAAAAGGGGACCCAAGTAGCTTCTCTGGGGAACCCCTGACGTAACATGAATCCGTCTAGACATGTAATTCCCTATCTTAACGATTTGAGTTCTGCCATCTAAGTATGACTTGATCCACCTAATAGGTAAACTATTACAATCCAAAGACTCCAATTTAAGGAATAGTAGTTAGTGATCAATTTTGTCAAAGGCCTTGCTAAAATCTGAATAAACAACCTGTACATCCATTCCCAATTCAAAAGTCGTTGAAATATAATTGGTCAGTAAAAAGAAATTCGAGACAGTAGATCTGTCAGAAAGGAATCCATGTTGCTTAGAAGAAATAAACCTACGAGTATAAAAAAAAAAACTTTGACTAATTTTTCAAAAAGCTTCGGCAAAACGGATAAAATACTGATGGCTCGATAATTAGTAATATCACTTCTGGAACCTGACTTAAATATTGGTTTAATTAAAGAGCATTTCCAAAAGTTCGGGAAGTATCCTTGTCGAAGGCTTTTGTTAAAAAGAACTGTGATTGGAAAAGCGACAGCATGTGCTATCATTCTAAGAACCAAGGGAGGGATGGAATCGAACCCTGCACTTTGATTGATATCAAGCGAAAGTAGACCATTCAAAACAGTATCAAGTTCCAATTGCAAGGAACAATTTACATTAGCCACTGAACAATAGCTCGATATCGAATCTGTCGTTAACGGTTTGTTTACATAAACACTCTCAAAAAGTCAGCGAACAAGTTACAATTATCTTTCAAATTATGACCCAAACGGTCGTCCAAAAACATAGTAGGCGGATATCCCTTAGATTTTCTTTTAAAATCAACGAATCTCCAGAAGCTATCAGGTCTATCCTTTATGTTCGATTCGATCTCCAAAATGTAATTGTTGTAAAGAAATTTATTCAATATTCCGAATTCATTTCTCAAGGATTCAAATACAGCGTACCTATCAGGAGTAGGGAAAAGTTTAAATCTCTTATGAGCCTTGTCTTTACGGTTTTTCAAATTAATAAGCTGTTTATTATACCACGGTTCCTTCAACTGACGCGTAGTTTTAAATTTAGGAATAAATTCTTACATTTAGAACCATTCCTACATTTAGAACATTATAAAATTCATCCAGTTCTTCCTCTAAATGATCATTACCCTCAAATGCACTCCAATCATAATTATCAAGAAAAGCATTAAAGGAATCGTAGTCCCCAATTTTATAATTTAAATTTTCAACAAATAACTCATCCTTGACAATTTCACATACATCGAAAGACAGTGACACTTTTATTGGAAAGTGGTATATGCTCGACGCTCCAGCTAAATCGTCACACGTCTCGACAATAACTTCTTGATCCAACGGCAAAAATACCAGGTCCAAAACATTCCCACACTTGTTCTTGACGTCCATACATTGTTTGAGACCCATTGAAAGTAATCCGGTCATGAAGTTATCATAATTCGCATTCAAGTTCAACGGAGTTAAAAAATCGTCAACTCGAAATCAATTAACATTTGGTAAATTGAAATCACCCAATATACATAAACGATCCTCTGGTTACAAAATGGGTGCTATGCTAGACTTGATAATATCAATGACTTTATCATGCACCCCAAAATTAGAATATACATGACACAAACGATTAGTGAACACGCATGATGCTAAGATAGTAGAATTTATAGTGGAATTTAACGGAGGTGCTGATTGAGCCGGACACCAAACACAATTGGCCTAAATTTGGCTTGCAAATGATATATGCGGCTATACATGAAACACATTCGATGTATTCTAACTTTTGACATTCGGATCTAAGGAACAATCGGAAATAAGAGACATGCCAATTTCCAATTAGTCTCTTAATCGAGAATGTAGTGTAAAAGTAACTATTTGAAAACTGATAAACTCTCAAAAAGACTACGATCTAGAATAGGTCAGGTTATAGGTTAGGTTGGAGTGGCTGCTTTGGAACATTTAGACGATCGGACAGGTTGTCCATCTTGAACTTACCCAAGTGTTTGTGCATATTGAGTGTCAATTCCGGAGATGAGCAAAGGAAGTTAACCAACGTCTCTTTCTCCTCCTCGTCTTCCCCTCATCGGTGGTTACCTTAATGCCCAGCTTACAAGCATACAGCCTGTTCTTTGCAGCTTCTCTATTTTATTTCTATAAGTTACTTTTGTAACGACCCTGCTAGTAGCGAGGTTGTTCCCTTAGTTTAACTGAAGTTCCCCAGTTGCAAGTAAAGTAACAAAGCACGCGGAACAGTAATTAGCTCCTTTGATTCACAGGGGATAGAAATGGTGTGGTCCTTATTGTTAGGGACAGTCGAGAAGAGAACGGTTTTTCGCATGCAACGATTCATGTATAGAGTAGTGAGTGTGTTCAAAGTTTGTTTGTTTGTCCTCAGCATGGAACTGTTTTGAGAATCTTCCATAAGACCAGTTTTAGTGATGCACATAGTTATCGGTTTTTGCTGTTGTGTTGTGCGTGTTTAAAATCATCGAGCGAGTGTGCGTGCAGTTTTCAACGTGACGGCCTTTCTCTACTCTTCAATTTGCTGCCGTTTGCCTCCTCAGATCCATCTCCTTTTCAATATGAATTCCCCCCCCCCCCCCTTTCTAAATTTAGCGGTATATGCAAGCATTGGACAAGTCTGTCAACCATCTAACGACTATCTATTTCCAATGACGTTCCTACAAAAGTACATAGCTATACAGTATAGCTTTGTTTACTATCTCAAGATAACGCCCTTGTTCATGCCATGAACAAACCAACCTTGATACCTAAAATACAAAAGAAAAACCAAAGAATCATTGGATCACAACAAATAAGATGTCAGATGTCACTTTTGAATTAAGAAATAATTATTGGAAAATGAAAAATTTGTCAAAAGAAAAAATCTACAACATTCGAGAAAAAACTATCAAACGGTGATAACCTGTGCGAATATTATAGTGTGAAAATAAAACTGAGTAAAAGTTAAAACAAAATCGTGTTTAAACTCCCGCATTAAATTGGACATTCTAAGATACCGCAAAGAAAAAAAACATTGACGCTGCATTAAATTGGACATTCGAAGATACCGCCCTGAAACATTTTGGACATTGGAATTAATTTGGACACGGTGAATCTGCAACGAGCAAACGGAGGAATTCGCAATTCAATTGCGGTCAATAAAACGATAAAGGACCTGTGGTATCGTATCTCGAGCCAGCGATTTAACGAGACGATCTGCATTAAACGGGATATTGACCGGGTCTTTTGGTGTACGCAAATTTACAGCCCTGATATCTTGCTTTGCCAGTAAAAGTAAGTTTCGTACCATTTAAAACAGCTAGGGCAACTACCAGGATTTTGTATTGGGTGTATGCATTAAAAACCGGAATTTGATACTAGATGTCCTTCAATACCTGTCAAAATCAGCTAAAAGTTTTTGTTTTGATTGTGCACATCCAACCGATTTCAACGATGGAAAATTTATCAAATTTGCGAAAAAAACAGCATTTGCGGGAAGTTTTGTTGAGTCACTTTTTCGCAAACAAAACTGCAGCTGAAAGTCATCGTTTGCTCGTGGATTTGTATGGTGAGCATGCTCTTGCAAAAACACAGTGCTGTGAGTGTTTTAGTCGCTTCAAAAGTGGTGATTTTGACATCAAGGACAAAGAGCGTCCTGTCAGCCGAAAAAGTTTGAGGATGAAGAATTGGAGGCATTACTCGATCAAGATTCATGTCAAACGCAAGAAGAACTTGCAGAATCATTGGGAGTTGATCAAGCAACAATTTTCAGACGTTTGAAAGCCTTGGGATTCATACAAAAGATGGGAAATTGGGTGCCATGCGAGTTGAAGCCAAGAGACGTGGAAAGACGATTTTGCATGTCCGAAATGCTGCTCGAGCGCCACAAAAAGAAGTCGTTTTGCATCGTATTGTCACTGGCGATGAAAAATGGATCCATTACGATAATCCCAAGCGCAAAAAAGCGTATGTCAAGAAAGGCGACGGATGGGAAATTCTGCCTCACCCGCCTTATAGCCCAGACCTTGCTCCTTCCGACTACCACCTATTTCGATCCATGCAGAATGCCCTATCAGGAATACGCTTCACTTTTCAAGGTATCGGAAATTGGCTCAATTCGTTTTTGGCCACCAAGCCGGCGCAGTTTTTCTGGGATGGAATCCATAAATTGCCAGAAAGATGGGAAAAAGTAGTGGGTGGCGATGGGCAATACTTTAAATAAAAAATCTTGTAACATTTTTCCATAATAAAGGCTCAAATTTCAAAAAAAATTCCGGTTTTTAATACATGCACCCAATATTTCGTAGTAAAGAGTAGCAGCTCTGTCTTTTACGTGTTAATTCCCAGAACAGATTTGCTAATCTATTTCGTGACTATTGTAAGCACATTCTGCATCACGTGGATGGGCACAATCGTGCCCAGGAATTTCCCGGTAATAGCTATCGACATGTCATTTGCGTAAGCGATAACTTCAATACCCTCGCTCACCACCTTCAGTAGTAACCCATTTACCACTATGTTCCAGAGAAGGGGGACAAAAACTCCCTGAGGGGTTCTCTAATTACTCGCCTCTTGATGGTGAAGTTACACTTCATGGGGAATGATTGGGTAAGTCCACGTCCAAAAGTGACAATTCTTGTTGCCTCTGTGTACACATGATCAGACAATGTAAACATACTGGGTCCTATTTTCCCTCTAATGAATATATCTAACCGCCTTTCCCAGCTTTTCAAAAGAAAGTATGATAGAGTTATTTGTCTTAGGTCCTTAGTAAAGAAATGTGAACTTTTCTCTGCTTTCGGGATAAAGGCCACATTAACCTCCGTCCAGTACCTACCGATATAAACAAGTTTTAAACACCCTTTGAATCTAAGGAAAGATATTTACTGGGTTGTTTTGAAGTGCCGCTGGTATAAGCTGATCCGGAACAGCCGATTTATGTAGTATGAAACCTTTTAGTGCCCATGGACTTTTGGTACTTTTGGAAAGAATCTTCCTAAGATGAGAAGTTTTGGAGACCTTTTCCATTTTATCACAGAAGAGTCTCCAGGATCTCCTCTATGCTTTCCTTAATTCTCCCTTATAAATTCTAAGTTCCTCCTTGTAAGAGTCGCAATGCTGAGCCTCCTTTGTACGTTTGGCTCTATTAAAGGCTGTTCTACAAGCCTCACGATAGGACCCCAGTTCCCCAGGCCACCATTCCAGTTGTTGCTTTCCTTAGGCTTATCCTATGGGCAAGCACCATTATAGGACCGGTTTCATGCACAAGTGATGCTATCAACCAAGTCCTTTAATTCCCGTACAGTGGCCGAGGTTTCCGCCCTCCCTGAGGGCTCCTAAAGGCTTTCTGGGTAGCAGGATGAACATCGAAGCTTTAGGTTAAATATCGATGGTCCGAAAAAGAGTGTTCCTTATCCACCCTCCATCTTTTAACCATATGAAACATATTATTTGAGGCAAGAGTCACATCTAGAACCTTCTGCCTTCTGCCTGCTAGTAATGAATGTGGGTTCCCGCCCCTTATACGCACTGAAAGGTTAGTACCCATCAAATATTCGAAAAATGACTCATCTCTTTCGTTGATATCGGTTTCCCATGATAGTTTGATGCGCATTACTATCAACTTTCAGTACCAGACCAATTTTCATTTGTTCCGCTTTGAGGATCAGCTCCTCCAGGTTATTCGGATGAATCTCATTTTTCCGGTCCTTGTAGGTTGAAACCAGCCAGAATCTGCAAGTACCTATCTCCAAGCTGACTGCAACTGTATCTCTATTGCTTTACTGATAAAATAGGAAAGATTTAAATTATTTTTCCCCAAAATACAAGATCTGATCTTCCCAGAATTATTGGAAACGGATAACTCCCATCCCTTTACCATTCCCCTGTGTAGGCTTGGTACCGCTGATTCCTGGCTCTGGCATCTTAGAGTCATCCTCCTTCGCTACCCTAGAGGAAGCTCTATCCGTCTGGTTCGAGGTGCTTCCCTTTGAGTTGTTCGGCTTTTGGAGAGTGGCGATTCTCTTAATATCTTTCATTGCAACTTTGATATGATTCCCACGAGTTCCAGAGAAACTAAGTTCCACCTGTGCAGAGATTCGAATGCTCAGGTAAGGCTAATTACAGATGACTCCGTTCACGAATAATGAGCTCGTTCCTTTACTAGGTCAGGCGCAGAATAATAGGTCAGGCGCAGGCGACGGCAATTATAATGCTTTGATAGCTAAGGGGGGAATAGTAGGGTCGAAATAATCAATAAATTATCTGAAAATTGGAATATTGTAACAAAAAAAAAAATTGTTTTGCTGAATTATACAAATTTTGAAAATATAAGTTGACTTGCTAATCTGTTTCTATATATAGTTCATTTATGAAACTTTCTTGGTATAATAACATCACATTCAAAAAAATCAGCAATTTCCCTTCGAGTAATTTTCAATCATATCAAATCAAAAACAACACCACTCAATTTTCCACCTCAACATTTCTATTTGCTCGTATAAATGAAAAACAGTGGAGAATAAATTTTACGACTTTTTTTTCCAATGAACATATACACATAAGAGGAATGGAATGACTGACAGAATAAGTGTGAACAGTGAAAATTTCAACTGCCAATAATTGAGGGGAAAAAAAGTGGAGAAAATACGAAAAATTAAGAATTATTTACATTTAGAAATATTAAATAGGGTTACTTAAAAAAACATTTCCGGACATCCACTTGACGCATAAAATTTACCTGGAGGAAGGAGATCCAATCCAAGCCAATTTAGTACAGTATTTTCTTTGAAGGTTACGGCAATTAATTATTACCACCGCCGAAAACTAGGTCCACCCTGTACATGAATGTTTTAATTTTTAATTTTTTTTTTCGTTTTTATTTTTCTCATGAAAATATGAATTTATTCAAATTAAGAATACATTTTTCGGTTGCATGAAATGGAAATTATGGAATTATTGTTTTGATTGTCATTTAAATTTTCTGAATAAATAAATAAAAAGTGATAGGTATATTGTGTACACATAAAATTTAAAAAAAAAAAAATGGAAAATGGAAAATTTTATTTTCGCAATTTTTTTTTTTAAAACGGCGATGCTTTTATTTTATTTTTCATGACAATTCAATTTTTTATTTTTTTCTATAGTTGTTGTATCCTCTTGATGGATTTTTATTTCGCTTTGTTGTATAAGGTTAGGGAAATGTGGGATACTGAAAAAAAAAATTCAATCATCAATTTCGTATACTGTGTGTCTATGTATCACAAGCACACCATAGTAACGCACAACTCTGTTTATTGGAAAAAATAAAATAAAAATTCGTGTTTATGCATTTTTTTATTATATTTTATCTCGAAATTGAAACCATTTCAATTCAATTATTAATTTTTTTCTTGCTTTCCAAAAATTTGAAAACCAAAAAAAAACAAATTTGTTTTTATTAATTTTTATTTATGGAAATACAAATTTTCATGTTTTCCATTTTTTAAAAATTCATTGAACAATTTTGATTTTCTGTTGATTTGTAATTAATTTATTGATTCAATTTGAAATGTTTTTTTTTTGCGCCAAATCAATAAACTATGAACTATATTTCATCAACCGACAAAATATTTTTGTATTTGTGGAAATAGGAAAATTTACTGGTTCTAGCAATCTAGATTTTAGATTATTGATAATAATTGAATATTAGGTTGAAGCTATGTCTTGTATAAAGGTTTACCTACTACATACTAAAAAAAAAAATCGAATTTAGAATTTTCAATTACTTATCTGCTTACCAACGTTATCTGTATCACATTTCCACCAAATTTTTCGTTAATAATTTTTTTCATTTCCAATCCATCAAAATAATACGATGAAATTATAACAAAAAAAATTATTTTTGTTCGCTTTATATATACATAATTCAATAGCATTAAAATTGTCGCGATTTTTTTTTTTTTGTTCTTGATTGCGCCTCATCCCTCGACAATTTTCTGATTTGCAGGGAGTGCAATACTTTTAGATAGATTGATTCATTTTTTATACGTACATAGGAATTGGATGTATCATGATGATGATGATGAGGATGAGGATGATAATATTTCTGTAACGATATAATAATGATAGGTGGAATATATAAGACTCGTTCAATATTAGGTATATCAGTACATATAAATCATCATGGCAAATAAATAAGCATAAAATTAAATCAAAGTAAATTTTTATCGATACATAATCTACAATTTCAAACGTCGGCAAACTATGGCCCGCGTCCTAAGATACAAATTTTAAAACAATACGAACGTACATAGATATGTATATGTATAGAAGGATTCATTTTTGTGACCCAATTGTTGAATAAAGCAAAATAATGTTGTAATTTCGGCTGTCAGGTGCCTCATAGCTCCGGCTCCGGCTCTAGCTCCAGCTCAGGTTCCGGCTCCAACTCCAGCTCCAACTCCAGCTCCAACTCCAGCTCCAGCTCCAACTCCAACTCCAACTCCAGCTCCAACTCCGATTCCACCTCCTGCTCCAACATCAAATATGTATCTTTCTATGCTTCAAGCAAATAGGCTTTTCATTTCCGTGAAACTCTGTTATTTATGTGCTAAAAAACTATTGCAGTAACAGGACGATAGCATGGTGGCGTTAATTTGCAAATGTCGTCGGTTTGATCGCAGGAGGTGGTTTTTTGTTTTTGTTTTTTGTATTTTTGTTTTTATTGAAAAATTCATATATTGATAATTTGCTCATGACATACTTCCTACAACTTCTACAATTTTTTTTCTTTATAATTTGTAGAAGTGCTTACTTACATTTTGGTGCAACGAATACCTAAATAAACCAATGCTAGGTGAACAATAGTCGATGATAAGATGGCTTAGGTAAGACTGCTTGGTTGGAACTGGGAGGGCCTACGCGCAAAGTTGCTAATATAATTTGAACCTTTGAACGCAAGAATGACGCCTAACTTCGGCTAATCCGATTTGGAACTCCAATTTGAACTGATGCAAATACAAGTATAAATAATTGAGCTAAGGAGAAAAGGACTATAGCAAGAAAAACAAGAGCTCCGGCTCCGTCTCCGAATCCATAGCCCTAGGTAAAATGTAAGACAATTTTAAAATATGTACAAATTAGAAATATAGTAAAACAAATAAATACAGGTTTTACACTTCAAATTGAAACTTTTACACTTCAAATTGAACCTTTTACCCTTCAAATTGAACCTTTTACACTTCAAATTGATCCGTTTACTTGAAGTGTAAACCTTTAGCAAATTATATGTATGTATGACCAATTAGGATGAAACTTATCTATTTCTTAAAGGATTTTAGTGAAATTTCACATGTGCGTTGGAAATGGGATTCTAAAATGATTTTTAGATGAAGTTCTGGAATTTTATTTTATTTTTTAATAGAAAATTAATTAGGAATCAGAAGTTCCAAAATTAATAAGCTATAATTTATTGAAATAATCTCATTTCAATGATCGTCTGATCTCACATTTACTCATATTCAAAATCACAAAGCTTACTCATATATGACTTAGACATCAGATTCAAAGGTCTCCGTTGTTCCAGTTTTCAAAAGTGATCGAGATCTTAAATTCCTTTCCGAACTCTGGATATTGCCAGTTAGAAGATCGGAAATGAAAATGGCACCAGCATGCTGATGACGGCGAATTTCAATTGGCTCAAGCCAACGTTTTGGTGTTGTGGTAGAATATTATTTAGTCTCACGGGCGGAGAGGTAGAAGTGTAAATGTAATGTGTCCGGATTAACGGACGTTAAATATCCTTGTAGACTTTTTGACACAATATCGTCGGATTTCGATGAGTAGGTAGAATTGCTGTATCATTCGCAAATGTTGGAACTTTTACATCATTTGATGTTGGTGTGTAGATGAAATATAATGCTGGACCCACCTTTTCAAACCCTGCGCGAATTTCGTATAAATTGGTGGACGCGCTCCTAAACTTAACGCAGACCACAAGAAAGGCTGAAATATTGATCTACTCGTATTGTTTGGTTGTTTAAAATAAAAATAAAAATTTGATGATGGTCTAATGAAAATATAAAACTTCTTTCCTGGGAAACATCAGCAAATTATTGTATTAATTCCACTGCACATATCCGAGTCAAAATATAGGAATATTTGATCCGTATATTTTATGCCAGATTCTTCCTCAATTATTTCTCCTACAACTATTTCCTCAAGAAGCTTGTTTGAAAAAGGGATGGCTTTATTCGGGAAATGGCCGCCAGATTTTACATATCATAGCCTCGTCGTCATTTTATAGATTACAATTTTATTATTATCCTTAATTAAACATTTGTACAATGTTGGCGATGATTATTCCGGTTTAACTGCATGTGAATCTCGTATCTATAATAATTCTGTTTTTATTTTTACCTCGATTGATGCTTTTTCACTCAATTTTCACTTTTTATTCACTGATGAATAATGAATTCACTCAGTTTTCTCTGATTATTCATTGGTCATTCACTGAAAATTCACTCATTGTTCACTGATTTTTCACTCATTATTCATTGATTACTCATTGTCTATTCACTCATTTTTACTGATGAAGGATGAATTTACTTATTATTCACTCATAATTTTTCATTATTCACAAATTACTTCCTTAGTATTCAATCATAATTTACTCATCATTTATTCATTATTCACTGATTGATCACTTATTACTCACTGAATATTCACTGATTATACACTCTTTATTTATTGATGCATTCACTCAATATTCATTCGTTATACATACGTCGATTCATAATTTTCTCATTATTCACCAATTATTTGCTCTTTGTTCACTAATGAATGATAATTTCATACATTAATCACTAATTATTCACTCATTATTCACTTATAACTCGGTCATTATTAACAAATTATTTAGTAATAAGTATTCGATGAATAATTAGTGAATAAGGACTGATTAATGACAGAATAATCAGCGAACATTAAGAAATTCTGTCTGAACAACTAACAAATGATGAGTGAATAATTAGGAAGAAACAGTGAATAAATATTGAATGAATAATGAATGAATAATCATTAACCATTCACAATTATTCACTCCGTATGCTACTTTTACAATCGTCAACAGATAACCAGCCTCAGCCTTCTTTGGTTGCGTGGAATCCCTCCTAAGGTTCTGTTGGAGTAATTTTTATGTTATTATAGGCTACTTCATTCTTAACGTAAGCGTTTTCAGTAGTCTTTTTGAACTTTTTAATATCACTATTCTTCAGTCACTTTAGTGGTGTGAAGTTTATGATGAATTGACAAAGACCTCACAACAGCCAACATCCTACATTACACTTTCAGCAAAATCCAATAAGAATAATATTCCTACATTTTGTCATTTGTTAACTAAACTATGTAATTTTAATGCCTTTTCTACTGAGTTAAACGTTTATTATGTTTACTTACGCATTTAAAATTGATCCAAGTAGATATTGTGTTATGTGCCGTAATAAGTAAAAAAACAATAAAAACGGTTGACATTTTCTAGGCTACTTCCTGGGTTACGAATACGCTATTACTTTAACTTTTAACGTTAGATTTGATGAATATTTGCGCCAAACCGTATTTTGCGCGACTATCAGGCAGACGGAATTTAGCATTTGGCCCCCACTATTTCAACTGAGAGTTTAAGACCGTCATCCTTTTGTTTAGTTTATCCAATATCCACACATCTTTGTTCACGCTGCTAATAAAACTTTTAACTCGATACACTTAGCACGAGCTCTGCAAATTTGGCCTCGTTCGATGTGAACCATTTTTCGCCAGCCCATTTTTTAATATTTGGAAACAGGAAGAAGATACAAAGGGCTCAATCTAGTGAACATGATGAATGAGGTAGCATTTCTTAGCATAATTCAATTAATTTGGCTGTGGCAACTGCGAACGAGTGAGGCGGTGTATTGTCATTTTGGAAGAGCTCTTTTTCCATTCCGAAACATTCTTCTATTCTTCTCTTGGTGATTGTCCTGAGCCCGGAGCACCAATTACGAACCATAAAATGTAAAGAAGCAGTAAAAACTAACGAACTTCTCTGCTTTCGATAGATTCCAAAGCAAACCTAAATGTCGTATTATTAGTATGAAATTTGGGGTGCTTCTCTAGAGGAGATTGCGAAAATGCAATCATTCTGCGATCGGAACTCCATCTCTTAGAAAGTAGCTGACTTTTCATTCTACCCTCATACATAGGTTCACAGAATTGACGATTGGAGGAATATGGAATGCAATACCTATCGAAAATAAAACCAATCCTAAGTAGTACCCATGATACATATAAAATGTATGGAAAGTAATTACATACGAGAAATCTATCATTGTAATTCAATGCGGTATGCCTGACACAATCATCATTAGTAACAAACATTTTCTTTCCGACTTTAACCACAGCTAAATATGAAAACGGTACGTATTATCCGCGTAATTTATACAGATTTAGAAATATGCGTATTTATGCCTGCACGCACGTTATTTATTTTTATTACCTTCACAAACAATGACCTTTCAGGTTCCTGTATCGACGCCATTTTGTAAGGTTTGGCATTGGCTAAACCAACGTGTGGTCTTCTGTGGTTGGGTAGCATCTTCCGGTTGCAGGATTCATTTCTCACCACATCCATTCCAAAGTGCAAAAAAAATTATACACATGGCCGTTCATCTCTTGTTCTTTTCTATTTTTTTTTTTTTTTTGGCGATGTTTTTTATTTATTTTGGTCGGGGTAATCAATCAATAAGCAAATTTATTGCGCCATCAATCCAATGACCGCTAATGCTATTCGCCTAATTGTTACACACATTTCTCGATTTTCGAAAAAACCGGAAAATGATTTCGATAATTTCATCGAGGAGCTATCTTTTCTGGTTAATGTGGGCAATAACAATTTAGGGTAATCTAAAAGCTAACTTTTATTGTGGAATAATATGTTGATTCGATTATTTTTTAGTACTCTTCGGCCAATGAATTTACATTTATGCATGTTTTTTGTAGTTACACATATTTTTGAGTATTTTTCTAATTAACACCTTTAAATTGTAAAACAAATTAAAATATTATTTTTTATTTACACAAAAAATTAAAAAAAAAAAAATATTTTGTTCTAGTTTTAACCGTTTCTATAATTCTCTCGTTCGTGATTATTTAAACAAATAAGTGAAACAGAACAGTAAATTTTTGTCACTTAAAAGATATTCTTACAAAATTAACATTTGTATGAGCTATTCTATTTAAAAGAAAGATAATATTGGAACGTTTATTTTGTCAGGTCCGAGAGACACTTAAATATTTTCGATTTCGTTTAATAATTAAAGCTTGTTAGATATTTTTAATGGAAAGTTATTTGCCAAGTTATAAATCATAGTATTATACTTATTCAATCGGTTTTGTTTTTCAAAAAGATTGCGAAGATTTTGACAGATTTCACGTAAAGCTTCTACATATTTCCCTTTTCTTCTATTATGCTGTTAATTCTTTGGAAACTAGAAATGGCTTTAAATCAATCCATAAATTTGGGTGGACATTTTTTGAATCGATTTTAGAGAAACAGTTTTCTAATTTTCAAAAAACAGTAGCCTAATAAAAGAAGCCAAAAATAGTAGCCTAAGTATCCACTAAAACTTTTGTTAACCAAATAAAGGGTGGACCATGAATAAAATATTACGTTTTTTTAATAAATTAACTACAATAAAAAATTTAAATAATTTGGTTTTTAATTATTTTTATTTTTACTTTATTCAGAATAATTGATATGCTTAAAATAATTTATGATGGAAAGAATCCTGGATGAAGATCGAATTAGGGTAGTGCAAATTATCCTAAAACTACACAGGCTCTGGAATTACAGTTTGAAAGTTCGCCAAATTACCTGCCGATTGATGATTATATAGATTGTGAAACGTAGCAGAATTCAAAGAAGACTCTACCATCGAAATTGAGCCGCTCTGAGTAGATACAATGTTGAAACGGTAGCCACCGCCACTGGCAATAATACGAGTGATTCCAAGAGATTGAAAATTGGAAACGGACATCATCGTTGGCTCCGCCTAGGTCACTGGATCTTTCTGCCTTAGATTTGTATCTTTCGGGTAAGCAATTATTTAATTACTCACCTTACAAGTAACAGTATTTTGTATTTTAATTACTTAAATTCTAAGTATTTGTAATTAGTATTTTAATTAGCTCAGTTTCTGTAATTTCTTGTTAACATTTTTACAAGGCAAAACCTGGGTTTTAACCTAATGTTAACCCGTCGCCTTTTTTGATAATTTTGCAACCCCATCAAGCTTTGAAGTAGGCGCCATTAACGTTATATTACTTTCTTTTACGTAAGTAAAATAAAGTATAGATTTTTAGAGATTTATCGTCCCCTGAGTCCGAAAAAGTGGGTTTCGAAATACTGTCTGTCAGTCTGTGTCCTCTCTACAGCCCAGATGGTTTAATTAATCGAACTAAAACTTCGTGTGTTGGCCATACCGCCATTTTTTTTTTTTACTAAACGAATTTTTTCAAATCAAATTTATCAATTAACAAAGGCAAAGATATTATAATTTGTAGTTAAATTACAATTCAAAGCAATAGTAATTTGTATTTCAATTACTAAGTTTGATGTAATTCGTATTATGTAATGCCAAATTATTAAGGAGACCTCACATTCTGTTGGATATATTGACTTCTGCCGTACGACTAAGGAAACCATTAAGGTATTGTATCGTACTACCTATTAAAACTATTTTGAAAAAATCTCCTAAACCCCAAAACTATTTTAAAAAAGTATTTTACAAAACTGCAAATAGGCAAACAAATCACTAATAGACATAATTTATACTAAAAAACCAAAATGTATTTAACTAGTGTTTTCATACCTTAGGAACTTCCACACACCAAGAAGAAAATTACCCTCAAACGCCTGTACACAGTTAGAAATGGGACGCCTATTTTAACCCCAAACACTATCTTAAAAAGGGACCGGGTCAAAATGATTGTTAAATGTAACTCCTAATTAGGAAAATTGGTTTTCTGATGAAATACCTCCAAAAGGAAGTTAAAACATTAAACTATCACAATAAGTTAGTTAGATGTTTTGTGAGTTCAATCCAACAACATACTTTCGCAAAATATGACAGTTTTGGGAGTACAAATCATTAGCTCGTTGGTAATGATTTTATTTCATATTTAGAGTTAATAAAACTACAATTTTTTAAGGGAACTCCCAATTGTTCTTTGAATTTATCTCATTCAAGTAACTAGATTTAACAACGTAAAAAACTAGTTTAAGTACATTTAGGAATTGGAAAGTATGTTTTCACAGAGTAATACGTAACACCTCAAAAAGCGTTTAATCAATTCCTTAATATTCTTGATGTAAACTCCAAAAGAGGAAAACATTTGGCTGTAAATAGGTAGAAGTACTTATTTACGTTTAAGTAGTTAACCCTAAACATTTTTTAGGAATAATAATAACATGTTCGTTAATTTTTTAATTCTTTATTAATTTAAAAAAATTGTCTTAAAATTATTTTATAAACATTGCTAAATTAAATTAGATAGGTATATTTCGTTATTCAAATTGATTTTTTCAAAACATATTTATATTCTATACAAAGGGAGAAATTATCGAGAAATTTTGCAAATTTCAGTTCAGAAACTTGGAAATTTCTCGATAATTTCTCCCTTCGTAAAAAATAATTATTTGGTCAAGTACCGATAAAACCTAACATTTCCAAAAATATTTATATTCTGTTTGAATAGTATGAATTTTTAACAAAGTATTTTTTTTTTATTAATTTTAAAATAGTTTCTAGAAATATGAGCTTCTGTGCTCCAATTTTCAATCATTAAGAATATTCCATTATTTATTAATTTCGAATTCCGGTACACCGAAAATAGTGAAATGACCCGAAACAAATTTTACAAATTAGAAAGTGTTACTAGTTCGAAAAATTGAAATCAACTTTCAATTCATTTATTAACTTAAATATATAATTTATTTAGTTTATGTAATTTATTTAATTGATCTATTAAAAAATACTGTCTGTAAAATTTCCAAAAATGTTTGTTTGTTTTCCGAAGATGCACAATGGCGCGAAATATAAAAAAATAAAAAATTCTATTTGTTTATAATTAAAAATCAAAATAAGAGTATTCAATATATAGTTCAATAATAAGATTCGACCACAACTAAAATTACAATATTTTATCGATACCGGTCCATTTCTGCAATTTTTTGTAAATTCACATAAGCTTTCAGAAAGGCGCTCATTATCATTAATGGATCTGTTATTTTTTCTATCTTTATTAACTTTTTAGAATACTATTTCCAAGGACATGGAGTGAAAATTGCAAATATTTTCGTAAGTAGAGACATTCTTGTGGACATTTATTTAAAATATGGATATAGCTGTATCGATATTTGAATAAAAATAATGAAATTATGAACACAACATTATGTTATTTTAAACCAAACTATTTAAAAACCTAGGCTTACTACCATAATTGAATTATATATAAATAATAAAAAACTTATTGATATCACAATAACAAACAATATTTACATACTGTAGTTTCAATATCTTGCGTATAGTATGTTCCTCTGTAGTTTCGTCTTGCAGACACGGAAATATACGGATGGCGGATTTAGCTCAGACTTTAATTCTATCTTTAGTCGTCAGGAAATAATGTTTTTTGTAATTTTATAGTAACTGCTACCATTAATATCAATTTATTGATTTTGAAAGTATTGTTCCAAACCCTGTAATAAAAGTTTAAAAAAAATGAATGAATACAGAATATTGAAAAGAAAACTGTAATAAGAATTTATTTCGATAAAATACCCTAAAATATCGAATTAATTTTTTTTTATTAAAGAAACATAAAAAATTAGTAATATTTGTTGACAGTTTTAAAATTTTTATTTAACTGAAAAAGTCTTAAAAAACAAAAAAAAACAAAAAGGAGCTCCAGTATCAGAAAGTATGCCGAATTTCCTTAAATTAAAAATAAAAAAGAAAAAGAAATTATTTCGATATTCGACAAAGATGCAAACGTTTCAAAATACGGAATTTTTTCGAGAAAAAAAACGGCGCGGTTTATAAGTATAGTATAAACAATAAATAAATATGAATTATTATATATTATTGGTTGTTTCGTTAGTCGGAAATGCTTTAACAGGTTTTTTCCTCGCTCGAAGCTTGCTTGAGATAAAGAATTTTTGCTGTAAAATTTGGTATTTCACATTTCAAACACAAACTGGAAAACAACTATTCCAAATTTAATATAATATACTAAACGAAAACAATCTTTTTTGTGGTCTTAAACAATGTTTTAACTGAGAAATTGATTTTTCATCATGAAAGCAGCGGATTTTCCATATTTCTTAACATAAGCATTCTTTTGTGACCACAAAAAAGCTTTCTCAATAAAACCGAAAAGATTTCCGATTAGTGAGTGTTTATTTACATTGTTTTGTTTATTTAAATGGCAACTTCCTGTTATAATTTAAATTTGAAATATGAACCAAAGTCTTAAGCAACACCTGAATTATTTGAACCCAGTTTCAAGCAAGTCGTAGATGGGGCATTTATAACTAGAGCACCCTTGATAAATAAACATTATAGTGAACATAAAATAACATATTACCTTTTATAATAAATTTCTTTTTATACTTTTTCGTTCCGTTGCCTAATTTTATGAACAATCACTCTAGACATTGTTGATAATGATGATGGTGGTTATTGAGGAGATAATGAGGATTTAACCAGATACAACAAAGCCGCAGTTTAGTCCATTAATTAGACATCGTTGTTTATAATATTGTATTGAGGAGATATCCAGACACAGTATATCCTTTTGAAAGTCTTGCTAAATAAATAAAATGTTAAAATTTATTAATAATAAGTTTATTAAATATAAAATATTTGTTTATATTCAGGGTGCCCAAAACGCACTTCTTCCACTTCACATTCTGGTGAAGGTTGTACCACATAACTTTTAATAAAAATCTCAATTACGCTATATGCCTATTTGTGATCATAAATGCGGCAATTGGGGTTTTACTGTAGAAATTAAGCATATTTTGTAACATTAATCTTAAAAAGACGAAAAAAATCTTTAAATTTTACAAATCATCTCAATTTCCCTTCAAAATCATGTTATGTAACCATGTAACATCTCAAATTGAACCAAAAATTGTGTAAATAACCTTAAATTAAACAAAAAAATTTCTACAATTTTCATATGTAAACATAAAATTGAATGGTGAATATAGTATTTAATCCTATTTGCGGGCTAAAGTGTACTTATTGGGTACGTCGCCAAAACAAAGTAAGATGTATATTTTTTGAAAACTTTTCGGTGCAAGTCAAATTTTCTCGGGAAATATCCTTATTTTCCGGGAAAATTTTCATTTTTACAATTTATTAATATATTTTGATGTAGGATTGTGTATTGACAGATTTCCGAAGGTGCAAGCTATTTTTTCTGGGAAATTTTAGCATTTTTCCGTCAAAATCTTGCAATTTTTTCAATTTTTTGAAAATTGTAAATACAAATTTTTACAGCAAGTATAAATTCTAGGTAAGCGGGAGCTTGAGGCCGCCGGCTCCCATTCTTTAAGGTATATAATGAATAAAAATTATATTTGAAAAATTATGTTTAAAAAACTTGCAGTTAGCAAGCATTTGTGGTACTATCACAAGAAGCTTTTCATAGCATTTGTATTTCTATCAGACGAAGCGATAAAAGCGATATATCTCTTTGGTCCGTGCCTACAAGGTTGATAAAGGAATATTGAAATAGGAAAAAAAAAATAATTTTTAAAAAGATGATTTTTATAATAAAAACATGTGGTCAAAAAATATACATCTTTTTTGATTTTAGCGACATAAGCAGCAAGTATCACTCTTATTTGAATTATTTTGATCAAGTAGTATTTTAATAATATAGAAAATTTAAAAATACCAAATTCACAGTATGTATAACCTCAAATAATTTCACAGAAACGCACCTCAATTATTTAGACACAACCGCATGTCTTCTATCAGTATCTGTTTGCACTACCTCGCGAGTGTCTAACAAAACATTTAACAGTCACTTTTATTTTTTGTACACGTGGTCACTTATCTAGATACTTACCTAATTAAATTACACTTGAAATAAAGGCTTTTCCCGCTCACAAAATTATAATTTATATAGATTTCCACCATCACCATTTTTTCCACATTCTTTTCACACAGTTTGTTTCATTATGAACCTTATGCAAGGAAAGATAAAACCACAATGATTTGTGTGATCGACCGTCAATCATCGGCTACTATTTCGACACTTTATTTACGAAATAATATTAAAATTACTTCCGATTCCAAATATTGTTTCTTTTTCGGGGTAACAATATTCCTTAACTTTAAAGGATTATTATTATTAACTTTATTTGGGAAATTTCACTTTATTATTTCCATATAAGAGATATTATTAGCGCCAAAAAATAAATGTGTGAAATAGATCAAAAATATTTCTATATGTCATGTTGTAAATCAATTAAACTGCATTTCTTATATTTTTTACCAAGTTGATTATTTGTAAAAGTATGAATGTAAACAGAAATTGTTTCATTCGCAGCCATACGTATTATTACTGCGGGCAAAAATTAAATTTTCTGAACTATTGGCGAACCAAATTTGTTTGTAAGAATTTGTAACTGCTGGAAATTATTCTCATACGTTAGGCTGAAAGGGGTTTGTCGAACTATACATGTTTCAATACGGATCTTTGGCTATAATTTCTTAATAAAATTGTTCATTTGATCAACTTTTTTTGATCAAAATCCAAGTTTGTATACCATCTCCAAGTTCACGATTTTTTTTATTTTTTTTGTATCTTGGACGTCATCTCGCGGGCAGCTGTTTGGGCTTCGTTGCATTAGTATAACTTCAGAACGATTCATTTTTCGAACGGTTCGGGTCTCATTGTTTAAGATGATTAAAAAGCGACTGCATATTATCTAGTAGGTCAGTTGAACTAATCAATTGTAATTAATAACTACAGCACCCGCAACTTAAGTGGAAATAATCGCCACAAGTATTTTGTCACAGCTGATTAATTTAATTGTTTCTTAAATATACCAATAAGAATAGTCATTTATAAAAGGTACATTTTAAATTGAGAGTCAATAAATGAAACAAAAACAAGAATTTGGAGAATTGTCCAATCTAATTACTAAAAGTAAAAGATTTAATTCAAGCTTAGGATCGTATACTTAATAACTTAGTAATTCGCAATTTGACAAAATATTACTACCCGTGCGGATTATTTATGTAATGCAGCTAATTAAAGATTTTCGTATGGTCTTTAAGTAACTTTCAGCCGGACAAGCTGCGGCTTAATAGAGCGGTGCGGTTTATAAGGGAAAACATGGTAAATAAAATTATATTTTAATTTATATTATGTGTATGTAATTTTGGTTTGTTTGCACACTTTAGTGTGTTCAGTTTAACCATTTTTTGAGTACGCCAAAAGAATATTTTTTTTTTAGTTCCAAATTAGAAAAAAATAGGTAAAATATGCACATAATTTAGCTCAAATAGTCTGTGAGGTAAATTAAAATGCGAATTACCCTTATATTCTTTACTAAAATTACAATCATAGCACATTTAATTGATATATAGTGCATACTTATAAAGAAATGTGGACATTTAGTAAATACTTTATGATACATATTGGAATTAACTTATCAAATAATTAAACGAAGTTAAAATTACCATTAAATTGAAAATAATAAGTACTACAGCAAAATTTTAAGAAATTGGAACAATCTTACGGAAGTACATTATTTCTAATAATAAACCGGTGATAAACTTTAACTCCTGAGTGGTTTATCAACTTTTTGGGGTAACTTCAATGAAATTTTTGGAAATATATTTTAACTACTAAGAAAAATAATAAAATTAATTTTGAGACAGAGTTAACTTAATTGTAACTCCCGTTGATCTTAACTCACAGTTTGGGAAGAACGTCCCATTTCTTACTGTGTAAATGAATTTGTTTACCAGAAACATTCTAAATTCATTGAAACGTAGATGCGCACTGTCTACGCGCATAAGTAC
The DNA here is from genome assembly GCA_958295665.1 of Tipula vernalis. Lineage (NCBI taxonomy): Eukaryota > Metazoa > Arthropoda > Insecta > Diptera > Tipulidae > Tipula > Tipula vernalis. Next base: position 148,536,511 of record OY282559.1, read on the forward strand.
AGCCGAGCAGTATAACTATACACTGTGCCATTTGTATGGCGGGAAAAGTACTTTTGAAATCATTGAGGTACGATTTAAGCACCGGTACGACTTAGGCGAATAGCCAAAAGAAACTATTATGTTTCAAAATGTTGTTTTAAATATTAGTTGCGTTCAAAATATAAAGTTCAGCTTTCAAAATAGTATACAGTGGCGGATATTGAAATCCGGCCAGGTAGTGGGGATCCAATTAAAGTTGTAACAAGATACAGCAGATAGGGAATTTATTTTGTTTAAATATATGCATTATGTAGATTTTGCTGTCACTATTTCTATGCTTATTGTGAGAAGTGATTGCACCATTGCAACAAAACTAAAGGTATCCATCCATTAAAACTAACCAAGTCCATCGATGATAAAAATCATGAAAGAACCGGATCTGAAAAGGGAAAAATCAAATCGCCCTCTAGAGCTCATGAGCTTACAAAATCGACGGTGGCATAGAGAAATTACCACGAGAACTTTGCGACGAAAACTTCAGGATGCTGGTTTGTGCACTCGACGACTGGCCATGAAGCCCTTTTTGATAACAAAAATGAGCCAAAAATGTCTGCAATGCACCAAACCACCAGCGGTTTTCTCGGGCGAGTCGAAATTTAACCTCTTCGGAGGGAATATCGTACGTAAGTAGAACAGCCAATGAGCGCTTTAGCGACGAATATGTTAGATGAACCGTCTTACAGAGAGCTACCGTCTCGGGGTGCTTTTCCTATCATGTTGTTGGGTATTTGACCCTAATTGTGGGAACAGTAAACGTCGTTACGTATACCAATGCATATTTGAAGAAAATCTGAAAATCCCTGATTGAAGAGAATTTCTCACAGAGGTTTCATATTTCAAGACGACTTTGCGCCTTGTCATCGTACCAAATTGGTAGATATAATGTTTTTCTGATAGGTTTTAAGGCAGGCAAATTAGGACCCTTGTTTGGACACACCTGAATCAAGCGCCGATTTTAATCATATTGGAAACTTTAGGCACATGATGAAAATGCAGATAACAAAGAAGATACAAAGGTCGTAAAAGGAATTGAATTAAAAAGTAAAGGAATGACAAGGCAAAGGAAGGCAAAAAGTAAAGGAATTAAGGCTCCACTAGTTTTTAGAATAGCCAATGTTATTGCTAGTTCACAATGTAAGCTCATTTTTCTAGCGTCAATAAAATTAAAGTTGAGTAAATACCGATTAATTGTTCTAACGAACAGCCTACAAAATATTTCTTAAAAGTTATTTTTTTATGTGTGTAATTTTTATATGTGTATTATAAATTACAAGTGCTATAAAATTACTTGTTGTAGTATGTACTAAGTTTTAATAATAGTTTCTTTTGGCTACGCTTTCAAACTGTTTAGTTAAATACATAAAATGATAGAAGTCAACATATCTAACGGAATTCGACGTATTCCTAATAATATGCCAAGCCACTGTACTTTATTTGCTGTAATGAACAATGTTTTAGTGCGAGCAAGACAATGGATGGAGTAAAGAAAAAAAGTAAGTACTGATAAGAGTGACCTTTCCCATTGTAATGGGAATAATAATAGCTACCTTATACTTACAAGTATTTACCGGAAAAAACTTATATAATACTTTGTCTTTACTTATTCCTAAGGTAGTAGGAGAAGTGTTATAATTGTGCACAGCTTATTTTCCTATTTAAGATATTGTTTTGCAGAACACTCTAAGAAAAGGTAAATGAACCATAGCTTATCATGCCCTAGGCCAGCTTTCGTTTCAGGGCCTCCTCAAAACAAAAGGAAAACGCCTAAGCAAAAAAGAACGAAAAGTTTTTGTTGCAAAAAAGAACGAAAAGTAGGCTTTTTGCTCTATTTTCCATGCCAAACACGTTTGTTTTCTGCATCGTTTTCTACGTTTGTTTTCTTGCAAAATCGTTTTGTTTCCCTATTTTAAATTTAACTCTTGTGTACAGTACATAAAACGTTGTTCTATAACCGGCTACCTGGGTAATCATACATAAATTCTCTTCTTTTTAATGAAAATGTGTGCATTTTATTTGCGTTAGCCTCCTTTATTTTTATTGTTGCCTTATCCCATTTTAGGAACAAGAGGAAAACTCAAAGGTCTTAACTTCCTTCTTCGTAAGTTGTATAAAGGGCTTTTTGTATATACATATAGTATTATTCAATCAAAGTAAATTATTTTTATTATTTTTTCTATTTATTGGATTTTATTAAATTTTAATTTATTTTGTTTTACTTGTGATATGACGAAATCAATTTTGGTTACAAAATCATTATTATATCAATTATTTATCCGTTGGCTACCAACAACCCTGAACAAACCTAGTGTCCAGCTCCTACATGAAAATCGTTAATTAGTCATTTTTAGGATATCGAAACGTTAGAACCCTTTGTAACTCAAAACATTAAAAATTTTACATGCATTTTAAAAAATCAAATGGCTCAATTAAGAAACCAAGAATTTTGTTTCCCAACGAATTCCATTTCACGAAAATTCGTGCTTTTGAAATTTTTTCTAGAGTATCTCGGGAATTCACGGGAATTTTTATATTTTTTAAATTAGTAAAAATTTACCAAAAAATACTCTCCATTTCATGTTTCCTGGCGAAGAAACAACAACTCACTCTCTCAGCACCGGCCACAAATATTTTATTGAGTAATAAAACATCGCCAATTATAATAACCACTGATGAAGTGATTTTTGCTGAGGTAATAAAGCAGATTCGCCTTCAGGTTTTCTTTCCGGACTGGAATGGAAACTCCCGTGTATTATAAATATAGATTTGGTTTTTGGCATGTGAAATGTCATTTAATATTTGAGTTTTTGGGAAGCGTTGGAAATTGGAATAACTGCTATCACCAGCATATGAACTTTTAATTGGAATCAAAATGAACGATTCGATTTTTTTTATTAAAAAAATTAAATTATTTGCTTCCGGGCCTCTGATGGAGAAACCTAGCCTTTAAAGATCTCTGGGGTTAGTGAAAAATTAGCGAATGATTTGAATAATTTTAGGTTTTGCGGTCGAATTTAGTAATCGTTAAAAGCCGTGTTTTCCATGAGAACTGCACTAGAACTCGATGAACTTTTAATTACTTTTATAAACCGAAAAAAAAATTCATAAAGCACGAATCTGTAGTGTATTTGACATAAATACACATTTTAAGTTTAAAAATTTCCTCCTTCAGTTATTTCACCAATATTTTTTTATTTCTTGCTGACGTCATTACATGCAACTACACTCGATAAATGCATTGGTTTATCAATTGTAACTAAAAAATAAGCTATAATTGTAATTATTCATTGCTGTAACAACTTAAAATGTGTATTTATGTTAAATGTACTATACATTAGCACTTTATGAATTTATTTATTTTTTCTGTTTACATAGAGTTTTAGGAATTTAAAATTTATCATGTTCTAGTGCAGTTCTCAAGGAAAACACGACTAAACATTTTTTTTTATGCGATGTAGTAATGGCGCTGTAGTAATTCGCACCTGTGGCGAGTAAATTCACGGAAAAGGTACCAAGATGAATACAGTATAGGGTTGTAAAATCTCAATTTTCTGAAGTGTAGGGAAATTAAAATAATCTATCAACTTTCGGCCTAAATAAAAACAAAAAATAAATCTAAGATCAAGAAACAAAGAGTTTTGTGAGTGCTAAAAATACATGAACATAAAGGAGGAATCACCCTTCCAGGAGATGTCAAGTAAAACTCCACGTTCACCGACGACAAAAGCCACCAACCCTAGATTACCATCATTACTTCGAGAAAACCGCACCCGTGCCCAGCAGAGGGGTAACAGCGGCAGCGATACAGAATACGCACAGCCAGGAGATAGTCAGGAACATAACGAGCAACCGCAGCAACCAACACACAAACAGTCTCAAACGGAATTAGTAAAAAAGAAAAGAACCAGCAGCGCAAATACAACAAGATAAAAAGTCTCAGAAGTCTCAGTCAACGGAAACACAACCCCAACAGAAAAACACACACAAGATGGCGAATAGAATAGAATAAAAGAAATCCAACAAAGTATAACAACATCAGTACCAGAATTCAGCGGAGAAGAAGGAAAAAATGTGACAAACAGCTTGACAAGATTCCTGGGTATGGCAGACAGTATTTACAGCGCACTCACAAGCGCAGAGGAGAATAAAATATTTGCCCATCTGATAAAATTCAGATTAGCAGGTAGTGCGTATACAAGAATAGCAAGTAGGCAAATTATCGAGTACGAGACATTAAGAACAGTATTGAGCAATATGTACACGAAAGTATTCACACTAAATGAACTCGAAAGGAAGTTCTTAGAAATAAAACAGTCATACGGTGAGACTGTCAGGGATTTTGGGTACCGAGTGATAGAAGCACTAGAAAATTATAAATCTGGTTACAAATCCAAATACAAAATAGAAGAAATGGACGAAACATACTCACAACATCTAGATGGAAAAGCAATACAGTCATTTAAAAGAGGTTTAAACAACACAATAGTAAAGGAAAAAATTGCCACAATCAGAGCAAAACATGTAGATGAAATAATAAACATCACAGAAGATACAGAGCGAATGCTAGAGATGACTACTGGGATCACGATGATACCAGCAACACAAGGAAGGCTGGCATTGGACCACCAGACACTAAGAAACATTACACAGGTGAAATGCAACTACTGCCAAAAACCAAATCACACATACAATATGTGCAGGTCGAGAATGAGGGAGCAAAACAGCCCACAGTTCAAAATGAACTTAAGGCGAAAAGAACATCATATGGCTTTGAAAGTCAAAACAGGCAATTAGAAACAATGATGTAGTAGAGTACTAAAATTAGCTTTGAGCAATTGTTTTAACTTTCTGTATAACGTATTGAACGAGAATTATTCAAAGTTAATTGGTTGCATTGCTAATAATTACTAAAAAACTATGGCTATGAATGTACGGAATTATTGCAAACGAAATGCAACAATGGGAGCATTTGCAGCAGATTCAAGGAGAGTAGTTTATAGTGCTTCAAAATGAACCCAAAAGAAAACGAGCTCCAAAAACAAAGAAAAGATAACGTAGAATTAAGCTTTTTTGACCGCCAGGAAATAAATGGAGCCATATCACCTCAAATTGCACAGAGTTGGTCGGAGAGGTGTATTAGATGTTGGGTATTTCAATCTGGGTTCGATTCATTATACGAAAAAAAACGAATTATTTTCAAACATAATTTAAAACGAGCGACGAATCGAGGTTTAGTTTGTTTGAGTTGGAAGGTAAGTAAGGTGTACGTGAGACGCTCGGAAAATAAAGAATTGGATCCCAGATTCACTATTCAAACCATGGCCCCAAAAATTCACGGGGCCTAGGCATGTGCCTAGTCTACCTAGGCGTTAATCCGCCACCATCTTAGTTTTTGCGTTAACACCGAATTTGACTGCTAATCAAGAATGAAATTGCTTACTAGACAGAACTGAATTTCCTAAAATAAATATTTAAGTTTTTCTTAGTTTTATCACAATTAACTTACTGCTGCACACAATTGATCGCAAATCCGGCTAATTGTCCGGCATTTATCTCATTTTTTGCGAGAAATCAAATTTGTTTTACTCTTCCAATGGATTTAATATTCTTTGAAATAAAAGTTATGTAGTAACACTATCGGGAATCGAAGCCGACACCACCAAGTTGCAAAGCAAAGCTCTACTCATTGAACCACCAAGGACCTGTATACCAGCAGCAGTTACTTAAACTTCAAGTATCCGCGTCTGGAAGATATTTAAAACAAACAATTGTGAAAAATTAACGGCCGGGCAGTTTTTATAATTCTTGCCCACCCTGTATGTATAATAAATATTGAGTTAGGCATTGCTTTGTCGGGACTAAAAGAAGACCGCTCTACAATCATGAAAGTTTGGCACCAATAAATTAATTAAAGTACCGCTTATGGTATGTACAGGCGCATGTAAATGCTTAGGTTAGTTTTTTAAAAAAACAACGAATTACGCGTTTGATCTTATTTCTCGACGATCTGGCTCATTAAAATGTAACAGTTAAGAATTTAACGATAATTAAATGTTTATTTGAATAAAAATGGATAACACAAAAATAAATAAATAAAACAAAAAAAAAAAAAAAATCGTCTACAAATTTTTTATGTTACTTCATTTCATTACTTAATAACAAGTTAACGAAATAAGACGTATATTAAAATGAAGACGTAAGAATATCGGCCAAATTTTAAAATTAATTAAAGTAATTGAATTATTTTTGTTTTTTTGTTTTAGTGTAAACTTAATAATAATCATAGTATGGTTAAGTGAAATTGCAGACGGCAAAATAACCAATATCATACATAGTAACAACACAAATCGTGATAATTTACGGCCTCATGAATTAGTGAAAAATCGTGAAAAACGTTTTTTAATTTTTAATAATGGTGGAACAGCTAAAATTGTATTGGGCTTTATGTCTCTACTCGATTTTCATCCAACACATCCGACCGGAACATTAATATGCTTGTATAATTTTCAAGCACAATACGCTTTACCGGCTGATTTGAGTTCATTTTTTAATAAATTTAAATCGCGTGCCTTATCCGAGCGTTTTGCACGAAATTTAGAAAATGATGGTGATCAATCAAGGCAGTATGCTTATGAGGTGGTGGAAAGTTTTTTGAATAAACGAAATCGCGGTAAAACAAATGGGAAAAGTTGTTTACTAAAGGCAATTTGTGAAACGGGCTCGTCTAATTTAAAACATCATAATGGATTAATTGGTGAAGTGATTGAAACATTTTTAACGTATGTTTTATATATAATATGTAGTATTATCAATTAAATTCGATTATATGTGTGTGTGTGTGTGTGTTTACATTTTTAGGCCTGGACTTAGCGAGCAAGTGGATCAAATTTATATAGATGCCCGAATTTTGGGTGAAAACGGTGGTGATTGCGATTTAAACTACAGGAAGTGTAAATATGGTGATGGTTTATTGGACTCGGTGTCACTTTATGAAAATGAATTGGCAAATTTTATTCAGATTTAATGTATAAAATTATTTTTAAATAAAATCATATGTCAATCCTATTAAACTCTTCAAAAATTTATTTACATAATGCTCAGACATAATAAATACATAAGTGTGGACTTCCTATTCTAAATTTAATATATACAGATTTTAAAAGTTTTCCGGTGAAGGAAAATGAGATAAAACAAACCAAGAAAATTTTTTCTGCTTTCATAAATTTCAATAGATGTTTTTATATACATAAAACATAAATATATGTACATACATATTACATATATATTCTGTTAGATTTTATTGTTTGTTGATTGGTATTATATCCTTAACAATGGGTACATCACAAGAAAACTAAGAAGAAATTCTATATGATGACAAAATAAACATTTCCTTTTGAGAAAATTCAATATAAAACCAAGAATTTTTTTTTTCTATATTTCTGCTGATTTTATTTTCTCATAACAATAAACAATATTCTCGTAATATGTATAAGCAGATAGATTACTAAATTGCCGAGTTTCTTAATCTGTATCTAGTTTGGTGAAGAAGAATGAGATTGGCAACTATAAAATTTAAGGTAAACAAATTGGTAAACAACTATTTGGTAAAAGGTTGACTTTTTTTTTTTTTTTTTTTTTTTTTTTTAAAACTATGCAATCTTTTCTGGGGCTCAAGGCACTCCTAACTCTTTCGCAGTTAATTTTACCGTCCTACTTTACGCAGTATTAGCCAAATCGAGGACGTACGGCTATAGACCCGCTTTGTATAAACCACCTGCACATTGCATTGCTTCATGCCAACCTATAGTGCTGACATGAAAGGTGGGTCGGCCCATGGATTCTGCACTCTCAACAGGGGGTCATAGTTGTGTTCATCGTCATCACCGATCGTAATCAGATGATGAAAAATCCCTTTTGCATCCCGCCCCTATCGGGATTCGAACCCGGTACCTCCCGATCCAAACGCCGCAGCTTTAACCACTGCGCCGTTTGCTCGGTAAAAGGTTAACTTATCTGTCGAGTTTTTAAGGAACCAGTTTTGTTAGATAGGAGCTAATTATGTTACGACGATGGCTTAACTATAAGGGCAGAAACACCGAGCCATGGGGAGATTGTAGGGACGAGGTATCGCCGAGTCATCTTTAAAGGTAAGGAAAAATAACGAAACTTTTTCCTGTATGAAATAATATCTGACTAAATGATTGGAGTCAAGTTTTATTCACCGATGAATCGAAATGTTGATCGCGGGGACGACCGGAGAGCGTGACGCTCCGTACACTTTCAGTGAAAGGGTTCACGGTGCATTAGTCATAGTATGGGCGGGAATTTCAATGGTGGTGCGCACCATCGAAAATAAATAACATCGCCATTTTTCGTAAATTGTAGCGTGCAGTTTACGGCAATTTTCCTTCGTACACCGTAAATATGACGCAACCCAAATCGAATTAGAAGCACTAGATCATGCTCAGTGTAATGATAGAGATAGTTTGGAAGACGATTACGATTGTGTTGAGGCTGACATGTTAAACAAAATCCGCGATTCACAGAATAAAACAAAAGTTACAAATATTGAAAACACCTCGTCAAATAATCTTCACACTTCAGTGTCCATCAAAATGGCAGAAATTGAGCTTCCTAAATTTGACGGATCAGAATTAAACTGGCTTGATTTTCGTAGTATTTTTGTCGATTTGATTCATTCTAACTTAAATCTTAGCAACATAACGATATACACATATAACGATAAGATCGTTATGAGTTCGTAGAGGAACGTGGCTTTTGTACAAAATGTATTATCGAAACTCATCGTACAACTTGCTCTTTTTTGTTCATTAAAACATCATGATTTGCAATATTTCGACCGTTTCCTTTGCAAAGCAAACATTCATAGGTCAGTCCAACGAATAATCCTGGATCAAACTTAAAAGTTTATAATTCATTAGCAAGCCCAATACACTGGGTCTGCAATAGTTTGGATTAGAAATTATGTGGTGGATCGAATGAAATGTCGGGCAATCGTTTGACTGTGGGTCACAAATAAATGTCAATACACAAAAAATAGTCCAGTTTGTACTTTAACCCAGTACCGATCAATAACGATTAAATACCAAGTAATGTTGAACTCGCCGATCCGTATTTCTTTAAACTTGGCAGCATCGATCTCTTAATTGGTGCTGAATATTTCGAAGAAATAATAAAATCTAATACAACAAATTTTGTCAACGATATTCCTTTGGAAAATTCTGTGTTTGGGTAAATGGTCGTCGGAAGAATAACTTCTGTTTAAAAACCTTCAAATAAAATAACATCGTTATGTACCTTCGAAAACCTTTCTCACTAAATCAAAAAATTTTAAATCCGGTTCCGGAAACACCAAATTGCGATAACTGACTATATCGCCAAAATGTACCGACAAGTCCTGATAAACTTCGATCAGCAAGACTTACAGGAAACAATCAAATGCTATAGACTTCGAACAGTGACATATCACACTGCTAGCGCCCCATTCCTCGCAATATGAACGCTTTTTGAACTTGCCAAAGACGTGTAAACTGAGTATCCCAAAGTAGCAAAAACCATCAGAGAAGACTTCTACGTCGATGATCTTCTTACTGGATCGGATTATACGAAAGAGGCTATTTGCCTAAAAAAAATGAGCTGGTGAATACATTATCCCGCGGATGTTTCGATTTACGAAAAATCCAATCCAATAACGGTCACATTTCGTCCACACAAGACTTCACAGATAAAATCAATTCGTATCCTTGGAATGAATTGAGATACAATCAATGATGTTTTTCATTTATCATTTCAACAATATTCTATTACTAAGTCTAGTACGAGAAGGTCAATATTGTCAGAAATTCCGCAGTTATATGATCTATTGGGATAATGCGCACCTATAGTGTTCGTCGCTAAAGCTTTCATGCAAATTTTGTGGTCTTCAAATTATCAATGGGTTGATCCCCTTCCCGCTTCTCTTCGAGACTATTGGAAAGAGTTTAAGCGACAACTTATGTCCATTGGCAAAATTACCATTCCAAGATGTATTATTGCCTTATTGCCCCGTCAGCAAAATTTATCGAACTCCATGGTTTCGGAGACGCTTCCAAAAAGGGATATTGATATATCAGCTATATTCGAACTGTTGATAGTGCCGGTAATTAATTCGTCAGATTTGTTTCTTCAAAAAGTCGAGTAGCTCCTCTAAAAATACAAACAATTCTTCGTCTAGAGTTATGTGGTGCATTTCCTATTTCATCATGGTATACAACATATGTCGCAAACCGTATATCTCAAATATAGGACTTAACGTCTCAAGATAATTGGTATTACATACCAACTTTACAAAATCCGTCGGATATGGCTTCTCAAGACTTAATGCCTTCCGAATTTATTAAAGCTCAAATGGTGGACCTGAAGCTCAACTCGAGGTTCAAAATTCCTGAATTCAACAAATTTAATTTTTTCAGACCAACCTAATTTAAAGAATGAATTTTCTATATCAATCTTCAAAAGGTGTTCTAGTTACAAATCTAATCTACGATCTTTTGTTTAAAAATAAAATATGCTCTTCGTAAGTCAAAAACTGAGGCAGCTCGAATTGTTCTTCGTAAACTAAATCTTAAAATAAACGAAATGATGCCACCACTTTCTGCCGTCGAATTCGATAAAGCTCTTATTATAGCAATAATCAAATACATCCAAATGATCGAATTTGCTAAGGACATTCGTCATCTGCTTAAAAACAAATTGGTTCCTATAAACAGCAATCTGCGATCTTTAAGTCCATTGGATCAAAATAATTTTTCTCATGTCGGTGGAAGATTAAACAATGCAAACATACCATATTGTGGTTTGGCGTCTATTGGAGGGGGGGGGGGGGCAAAGTTGAGTAGATTAATCTACCAGCTCCGTAACCTTCCAGTAGGGTGGGCATCACGTCAGCTGTTCTGGTCTTGTCATTAGGCAACTGCGTGATGGGTACAATTGTGTAAGGTTTAACCTGTTCGCAATTCGCAACTGTACGTGCTGCCTCCTTGTGACAACCATTGGTAACTAAGGCCATTTGGCACATTTTTGGTCATTTGGCACATGCTAAATTACGGCGCTAAAAGAGAAAACCTAGACAAAAAACCCTAATCTAAGGTGGAACAGCATATGCCGATGGATGAATGGCTGATAGGTTAATCAGTCCAAAATATGCGGACTCTGGATACCAGGTACCCTCCAGTTTTATTTAGCCTTCCTGTAGTAAAGCTGGGTGACCTACAGGCGATTTGCAATTCCTAACAACTCGTAAGAGTAAAATCAAACGGAATACGGAACAACCCTCTCGAGGTCCTTGGGCTCCAATGCTACCGTCTTTCTAGCGGAACTACATGATTTAGTAAACATCTAGGAGGGAGAGCAATAAGCCCAGAAAGTATGTATCACGTACCGGGAGGCAGTATTGTCAGGTTCATTAAGAACCTGAATATTGACTGGACGGATAATTATGCAGGATCCAGCAAATAGATCTTTTAGGTTGCAGTGCGAAGTGGCTGATCGCCCGCATGGCCCTCCAATAATAACAATAATAATAAACATACCATATGACCATAAAATTAGTTTGCAACGAACACAATCGTTTACTACACGCTGGTCCTCAATTTCTGTTGTATAGCCTTCGACAAAGATTTTGGATCATCGGTAGAATAAGAAATCTGTGTCGCAGAAGTGTCGCACAGTGTATCATATGTACTCGGCACTGCCTAAACACAGGGTCAATCAGTCTAGACCATTCCAGCACGTACGAGTTGATTTATTAAATCAAAATCAATCAGTATATTAATTAAAACGTATATTGCAATTTTCATGTGTTTTCCGACTAAGGCAATCCATATGAAAGTCGTATTAGATTTGTCAACTATCGCGTTCATAGCCGCATTTTACCAATTTTATTGGAGCAAAAACTGAATTACAAGATTTACGCAAGTTATTTGTCGCTAAAGTGCATCAAACTGACATTCCTCCACAGAGATTTTCCCACTTTGGCGGTCTCTGGGCGGCAGCTGTGAAAAGAGCCAGACATCATTTAAAAAGAGTTTTGGAAGAGATGTTCTTCCGAATATCTCTCTTAATTACAAGAGAGAAAGAAATAGACAAAATTAAATTCCACTATTAAATCTGGGGACGTAGTTATTTTGCAGGAAGATAATATTCCTCCTATAAAATGGCCAATAGCTACGTTAGCGTTGTTACCGTCCAAATCCAAACTTCCAAGTTTAAACGAGCTATAACACGAATTTTCCCGCTTCACGGCGAACAAAGCGTCGAATAACTTTTTTGGTTGATAAGTCATAGTGCTGATCAATGTATGGCTTCTTAAAGCTTCATATCAAATAGAATAGATTTATTATGCCTTAATAATCAACAAAACGACCAATTTATGAGACATTACGACTAAGGCTTTTTCGCAAACTGATACTTGTTTGTGTAGACTTACTTATTCAAATTAGTAACCTGGCGAGGACACTTATTTTCTATCACTTCGGTCTAATATACTTAATCGCATCTCATCACCTGTAGAAAAAGTGCTGAGACGTGAACAAGCTGGATTGAGGCCGAATGCGTCGACTATATAACACTATCCATATTATATTAGAACACTCCGTAGAATGGAATTCGCCACGATATCCAAGATATCATAATTAACTTCAACCGTGAATTTTATACTGATGTTATCTCCAGAACGCGCTTCAAAGGCAAAGAAGCCCCCTTTTCGCCATTAAAAAACTAGTCCTTTGTAACATATGAATGTAATATTGTAATCATATGAGCATTACCCACCATTGTTGATAGGGTCATCATGTCATGTAAATGAATATACTAATAAAGACAATCAGTTCTAACTTCACCATCAACAAGTGTGTTTCAACTAAGATTACATGGTGTCAGAAGAAAAGTGAAAGAAAATATTAAAAAAACGAAAAAATCTGAAAACATCGGATAAAATAGTCAATTTATGTGAAATTAAAACAAACAAAAATAAAAAGTAAATAGTAAAAAGGTTCCAACACAACTGGATAAGAAAACTGAACAAATCCAAATAGCAACATTTAGGGCGTCGCTAGGACCGGATGCACTGGACGTGTACAATTTATTCAACCTGAAGAACGAGGATACGGAAAAGTTGCAGATAATCAAATCGAAATTTGAGGAACATTTTGCACCGAAATCGTCGATAACATTAGAAAGGTACGTGTTTAACAAAATGTATCAAATAGAAAGTGAAAATTTTGATCAATATTACACAAAAATAAAAAATCAGTGCAAAAAATGTGAATTCGGTGAATTGTCTGATAGCTTGTTGAGAGACAAAATCATAATAGGAATACGTAGTGAAGCAGTACGTGAAAAGTTGTTGGCAGAAACAGAACCGACCTTGGAGATCGCAATTAAAATATGCAACACAAGTGAAATGACAGCAATGCAGCTAACAGAGTTACAACGCAAACAATCACAAACGGTGGATGCAATTTCACTGAGAAAACCTGGTGGAAGGTGAAATGGAAAGAATTGACAGTGAATTCAGTGATATGTTTATAGACTGTATAAACACAGTGGATGATGATAGGAATTGGGTCGAAGAAATCCGAATAAATCAAGTGAAGATTAAAGCAAAGTTGAATACGGGTGCACAGTGCAACAGTGCATATGGTCGACAAGCTAGGAATCAGAATTGTCAAGTGAAACACCCGACGAATAATAGGGTTTGGAAACAATAACGTAGATGTAGTAGGCTAGGTCGAAGTCGATTGTCAAGTGAGAAACAAAATGACAAAATTAATATTTTAAGTAGTCAAAGCAAATGTCACACAATATTAGGGAAAGAGGCGTGTGAACGTGAAAAGCTAATTATACGAGTAGAGGAATTAACAATGAATAATAATATTTTTGACGGGTTAGGCTGCGTGAAGAATTACGAATATGATATAGATTTGGTGGAACATCCAAAGTTCGAAATCAAGCCAGTTCGAAAAGTTCCATTAGCGATTAAGGACCAGGTGAAAGCTGAAATTGAAAATATGGTGAAAATGGGAGTGTTAGCAAAAGTGCATGCAGTAACACCAGTCGTATCACCAATGGTAGTGGTGAGCAAAGAAGGTAGACTGCGGGTATGTCTGGACCCTACTGATATGAACAACAACATCGTGAGAAGATACCATCCCTTAAAGTCAATCGAAGAAATGGTAACCAGAATGAAGAAGGCCAAGTTGTTTACAGTACTAGACAGTAAAAAAAGATTCTGCCAGGTAAGGGTATCAAGTCGTACAGAAAAATACTTGACAATGGGAACACCTTGGGGCAGGTAAGCTATACAAGAGATTACCATTTGGACTGTCATCGGCTCCTGAGGTATTTCAAGATCTGATGAATCAGATTTTAGGCGATCTTGAAAACGTAGAATGTTACATGGATGATATTCTTATTCATGCTGAGAATAGTAAACAACTAGAAATCATCACAAATAAAGTATTGAAAAAAGTAGAACAAGCTGGATTAAAATTGAACAAAGACAAATGTATATTTGGAGCAAGTGAAGTCAAATTCTTTGGGCATGTGTTGAGTGGGAGTGGTTTATCAGCTGATCCTGATAAAACAGCTGCGATTAAAAATCTTAAGAGACCACTAAACGTCAACCAATTACAAAGACTATTAGGAATGGCAACGTATTTATTGAAATTTGTACCGAATTTGTCAGCGATAACAAAACCACTAAGAAATCTTATCATAAATAAAGCAAACGGAATTGGACAAAGGAGCAGGAAAAAGCATTTGACAAGTTAAAGTTAGCATTTTCAAGTACTTCTATATTGAAATTCTACAATACGAATGAGGACGTAACTATTCAAGTAGACGAGAGCATGAACGGGTTTGGAGCAGCATTACTTCAAAATGGACAGCCTGTGGCATATGCATCTAAAGCGTTAAGCCAAGCTCAACGAAACTATCCACCAATAGAGTTGGATAAGATGGGCATGTGGGAAGTTTCATGAGTATGTCTACGGAAAGAAGTTAAGAATAGAAAGTGATCACAAGCCAAAATTGAGTATATATATATATAAAAAACGATTACAGTCAGCACCATTTAGACTACAACATATTATGTTTGACACAAAACAATATTCGCCAACGGTAGTGTATGTGAAAGGGACTAAACACATAGCAGATATCCTAATAGAGACAGTGTAAATAATGAGTCGGAAGAGGAAGAAGAGCTGCAAGTATATGTTGCGATTGATTGCTCAAAGGATGCGAAACGTGAAATGGTAGAAGCCACGAAGCACGACCAAGAAATCCAGGAGCTGATTAAAGTAACAATGTCAGGTTGGCCGAACAATCAAGCTTAGATATATGAATGGGTAAAACCGTATTGGAATTTCAGAGAGGAAATATCATATTACAACGGTTTAGTGTTCAAAGGAATGAAGCAGGTAGTACCAAAGGCACAAATACCGAAAATGTTGTATAACATACATCGAGGGCATTTTGGAATACAAAAGTGTCTAAGTCGTGCCAGGGAAATTCTGTATTGGAGAGGAATGTCTACAGATATAACGTCATATGTGGAAACATGTTCAATTTGTCAGTCGATGCAGAGATCAAAGGTGAAAGAACCAGTTATTAACAAGGAAATTCCAAGTCTTCCATTTGAAGTAGTGGGAGCCGATCTATTTCATTGTATTGATAAAGATTACATACTCGTAGTCGACAGTTACTCAGGTTATTTTGAGTTTAAGGAATTAAAAATGAGTACGGCAAAGGAAGATATAGAAATATTGATAATATGTTTTTCCACGCATGGAATACCAGCAAAGCTAGAGACGGATAATGGTCCACAATTTTCGGCGGCAGAGTTTAAGAAGTCCGCGAGTGATTGGTCGATCAACCATGCTACGAGTAGTCCAAACCATCCACAAGGCAACGGCTTAGTAGAACGCTATGTGCAAATAGCGCAAGGAATGATAAAAAAATGCAAAAGAGATAATTCTTGCATATACTTAGCATTATTAAATTATCGGAATATACCAACGTCATCAAGTTTAGCATCGCCAAATCAAAGGTTAATGAGTATAGATACAAGAACGACCATAGTAGGACTTCCGGAAATGTTAAAGCCGAAAACTATTTCGGATATAACGCACAAGTTAACAGAAATACGAAAAATTCAAAAATGGTATGCTGATCGAGGAAGACGAATCGCGGAACCATTGAATGCAGGTGACAAGGTTAGAATTAAACGAGGTGATCGTGATTGGGTTACAGGAGTAATCATGGAGATCATGGAGAAAACAAATAATCCGAGATCATTCATAGTTCGAACGGATAACGGTAATACATATCGCCGAAACACGGATCACATTAATAAAACGAGAGAACAAGCAACATCAAACGTAAGCTTCAACAATGTTAATCGTATTACAGAGCCGATACATATTCCAGAAAGTATTATAACGATACTAACCATACCAAGGTGAGCAAAGAAAGTAACGAGCCGACGTCAAAGAATTGCGTGAGTGATGACAATGGTGAAGTAGTTCACAATAACACAAAAGAGGAATCACATAAGGCATCACATATGGAGTCTATGGAAGCAACGACCAAATTACCCATCGTTACCAGATCGGGTAGAGTAGTCAAACCAAAAAGTAAAATGGATTTATAACATCTAAAACAAAAAAAAAATCTGCATCTTACTACCTACGTGTGTCGACGCTACAGCGCAATCACGCAATAGCGCAAAAGTTAAATTACGTGAAAATATATGCGAATTGATAACGTCGACGGACGGAGTGCATTAGACCAATTACTAAAATTAAATTATTTTCAATATGAAAAATCCCGGTTAATCAATTGAAAATCTGCATAAACAAGTGACTCAAAAAAATCGACTGTGTAAAAAAAATCACAGATAATGGAGGTTTACGGATAATCGGATCCCGGAAAATCGAGTTTCGACTGTAGGTTTAGTTCATGTTTGAAGGTGCCTTTACAGAGCGAGATTATAATCTGAGATTTCTTATCCCACTTTTCTACCAATTAAATTGCTTAATTTTCAAATGTAAACGCCCTTTTTTGGCCAACTCAAGTTAAATTTTTTTTATCTTATGAGCAAATAATCCAATTCATACCAACATAACAAGAAAAAACAACAATAAAAAAATAATCTCAGATTTTGTAATGAATTGTACAGCGAGGAGATGTTGGTATGAATTGGATTATTTGCTCATAAGATAAAAAAAATTTAACTTGATTTGGCCAAAAAAGGGCGTTTACATTTGAAAATTAAGCAATTTAATTGGTAGAAAAGTGGGATAAGAAATCTCAGATTATAATCTCGCTCTGTGAAGGCACCTTGATAGTTTAAGATTACTTCAATGTTAAAATCGTGCGTCGAGGTTGTCAGCAAAATTTTTATTTTTACAGTACTAAATTAATTTTTGCGTTCTGTGCGTAATTCCGTCTCCGTTCGGTCGAGATTGTTTCTGCCTTTATGGTGCAAACTAATATCGAGGCAACTAACGGCATCCAAATGCCAAATTTAGACTACGCAGATAATTTCTATCGCATGTCAGACACATTTGCTGACATTGAAGAAAAGCTAAGGAGACTAGCTCTCAATGCTAAAAATGTTGATTTAAAGATAAACGTCCACAAAACTAAATTAAGGCAGTTCAGCACCAAAAATCATCTGTTATTTGTTAGGTAGCATTACAATGCCAGGCTGCAGACTGAAGATCATCTGACCAACGCAAATCTGCTGAGCCTCTCACAACGCAGCCAATCTCTATCGAAATACGTCGCAGAAAGTGGCAAAGGGTTGGTCACACCTTAAGGACAACGATTGTGGACGTCCTAGAAAAAAGTGGCGCATATGCGATATTTTAATTAAACTTAATTAAAATAAATAGCAGTGCAACATACCTCCAAATTGGAGGCTCCAATAAACAAAACTAATACTCCAATCACATAAGCGGCGCTCTACGCCCGACTTCGCTTCTCTTCGTTTTTATGATTTTAGTCTTCGAGATTTTTTTTACAATATGTCTTTCTCATGTGTGCCCATTTGGATGTTATATTCAGCTAAAATTAGAGGTTTCCAAGCATTTACTTTAAAAACAACAACAATAAATATAAATGGCATTCATCATCTCAAAAAATACAAACTGCTAGTTTGACGCCGCCTATGTGTTCGCTCTTATGGAAATATGTACATATGTACATGTATTCTAATTTAGCGCCGGCGTTCCCTCCGTCAATGTGTTTGGGTATAATTATTATTCTATGACAAACCGCCTCCAAATCTCGCCACAAAACTGAACGCAACCAAATGATTTTTGCCAACTTCATTCCATTCTACATTCTAGTACATTTTTCTTGCGTCGTCTGTCTATCAAGTTTTGACAAGCAACACAATTCGTGAAATCTGCAGAAGAATCAAATTAATTTAAAATTTTTAATTATTTTATAAATAAATAAGTGAATTAACAATATTTAACGCAAAGTAATATTTATATATTACTAATTACTAACCGTGTACGAGTGTAAAGTCATTTATAACCAGTAAATTATCATAAACAAAATGAGTCGACGTAGGCCTCATGATGATGACGAAGGAGGTAAGATAATGGACTGATTTTAATAATTCCAGTTTTATTAACAGAATTTTCGATAATTATATACCTGAAACGATGTTTTTATGTATAATTTTTTTGAATATGTGAACTAAATTTTATTTGTACGACATAACCTCAAATGTATCCCTTATTTCGATTTTTTTTTTTTTTTACAGAACGTCACAATCGTAAAAGGCGCCGTGTTTCTGAGAATCAAGAAATTCAAGATCGTCTCGAATTGCTTATATTGCGTGTTGGAGAAAAATCTACATCATCATTGGAATCTAATTTGGAAGGATTGGTGTCTGTGCTCGAAGCCGATTTAGGCACTTTTCGCTTGAAAATTTTACGAATTTTGTCCGAATGTGCGATTAAAATGCCCGAAAAGTGTACGATCTATTCAACTCTGGTCGGTTTGCTTAATGCCAAAAATTATAAATTTGGTGGTGAATTTGTGGATCATATGGTCAAGACGTTTAAGGATAGTTTGAAGTTATGCAATTGGGATGCTGCTCGGTATTCGTTGCGTTTTTTAGCCGATCTGGTTAATTGTCATGTTATATCGGCTACTTCATTGTTACAACTTTTGGATAATATGATCGATGTGGCTAATGAGGATAATGTTCCACAAGTAAGACGAGATTGGTATGTGTTTTCAGTGCTATCAACACTTCCATGGGTCGGACGAGACTTATACGAAAAGAAGGAAGTGTCGTTGGAATCACTGCTCGTTCGAATTGAAGTATTTTTGAATAAACGCACCAAGAAACATCATAATGCACTTCGGGTATGGAGTGTTGATGCCCCTCATCCACAGGAAGAGTATCTGGATTGTCTTTGGGCACAAATACGTAAATTACGCCAAGATAATTGGGCCGAGAAGCATATTCCACGGCCATATTTGGCATTTGATTCGGTATTGTGCGAGGCATTACAGCATAATTTACCGGTGATAAATCCACCACCACATCACGACACTTACATGTATCCGATGCCTTCAGTTGTTTATCGAATGTTTGATTATACCGATTGTCCAGACGGGCCAATTCTACCAGGAGCTCATTCAATCGAACGCTTTCTGATTGAAGAACATCTTCATCACATAATTGAAACACATCATTTGGAGCGGAAGGATTGTGCCGGGCATCTACTGAATTTTCCGTACAAGGGAAAAATTCCACTAGAGTATTGTATCGTTGAGGTAATATTTGCTGAGCTATTCAATATGCCGGTGCCTCGTTATTTGGACATTTGCTATGGGTCAATCCTGATCGAGTTGTGTAAATTACAACCGTCCACTATGCCACAAGTCCTGGCCCAAGCTACCGAAATCCTATTCATGCGTATCGATTCGATGAATACATCATGCTTCGATCGATTTGTTAATTGGTTCTCATACCATTTGAGTAATTTCCAATTCCGTTGGACTTGGGATGATTGGGATAGTTGTTTGCTTTTGGAACCGGAACATCCACGACCAAAGTTTGTCCAGGAGGTGCTTCAAAAGTCGTTAAGATTGAGTTATCATCAGAGAATTAAAGGAATGATGCCCGAGGCATATGCAGCCCTGATGCCACAACAACCAGCACCGGTGTTCAAGTATACGAATGATGGGGCGGGTAAGTCGATTTTAATTTCATTTTTACAAAAACAAAAAGTCTTGATTTATTTTTAAATCTTAAAATTAAATAAAATACATTTTAAACTTAAATTACTACCTAGGCAGCTTCTTTGGTTGTTAACGGGTAAATATAGTTGAAAGGGGCTAGTATTTTGAAGCAAAACATTTCTATTGTATATTCAGTGGTAAATGAAAGATTTCTTATTCTGTAAAAATATAAAAAAGTAATAAAATTAAATTAGTAAAAGCTTTCATCCCACAAGTTATATTTACCTAATGATGTGCTATCGACTTAGCATGCTGGATAATTCTCAGTGCAATTGGATCTAGGTTCACATCATCGTCGTGCCGCTTTTCATTATTTGCCTCGTCGCTCGCCCGAAATAGATGCATTACAGCACTATTTGTATTCATCGACTGTATATCAGCCTTAATCATTTCAATTTTATTCTCATCCAATTTTTTCTCATTATCCTCATTTTGGCCAATTCCAGTCAATTTAATTTTTGGTTTTAAATCGTGAAATAGTTTATGCTTCTTATCGCCCACCTCGACACTAATCGATGTGCTGAAACTTTTACGAGTTTGGGATTCCATTCCGGAAGGTTCTTGTGATGATGCTGCAGTCGTTGTACTTGTGCTCGTCGATGGTGTAATTGTGATAATATTTTCGGGTGTCGTTGTCGACGATGATGAGGACGAATATTTGGATGAATATAATTTCGAGGTAATTGATTCGATTTGTTCCGTATTTGATTCAATTGGTTCTACGGTGGTTGTTATTTTTGACATTGCAGTCGAGGAAAGTCGATTCAATTTGGTGCGTTTAGGCATCCACTTAAGTACAGGTTTTTCAGTTGTGGATCGTGCGATTTGTTGTCTCAATGATTGTCGCGCATTTACCTTTGATTTGAATGATTTTGTTTCGATCGATTCAGTTTTAACATGATTTGATGAGCTCGGTGAAACTTGATGATTTTCATTTGAGCTCACCGATGGTAAAATAATGACTGAAGGTGCGACTGATTTTTGTGTAACTACAGAAGTTTCGACATAGGGAACATTTATGTCGACCTGTTTCTTTGGTGGTGGTAACTGAGCGTTTATCGAATCGGGATAATTATCATGAGAATCTCGATTGTCCTGATGATGCTGATTATTCTCCTCTTTTGTATTAATCACTTCAAAATTATTTTTTGGATTTTCAGCTAAATGATTTATCTTGCTTATTGAAACAGTGTGTGGTAAAGGTATTGGTAAAGAAGTTCGATAGTATTCTTGCGGATAGTTTTGTCGATAAATTTCGGGATGATAAATTGGGTCAGGTTCGGAAAATTGTTGTGGTTCTGTGTATTGTGGACTTTCATGGAAGGTTGTTTGAACCATGTGTACATGACCATGATGATTTGGGTGATAAGTTGATGAAGGTATATTCACAATTGGTGGGTATGGTGGTATTTGTAATTGTTGCATATACTGCACCGTAGTTACCGGAATATTTTGTGGCTCATAGTATTGAGGAGGGTGAATTATGTAAGGGCCTTCAAATATCTGCTCTTGGTGTTGATGAGGCGGCTGAATTTGTTGCTGTTCATGATGATGGTGATGATTATGATTTGGTTGAGGAATCTGTACAATTTGATTGTGTTGATGATTATGATTTGGTTGAGGAATTTTCACAATTTGATTGTGCTGATGATGATGATTTGATTGTTGATGTATTTGAAATCTTGGTGGAACCGGGATCTGATCGTTGAAGACTTGTGGCGTTTCATATGTATTGAATTCTGGTTTTTGTGTTATATGTGGTGGATGTTCAAAATTTGTAGTCAACCGAGGTGCATGATCCGCCTCGGTTACTCCCCGTGGATCACCTACAAACTGATGATATTGTTGTTGTTGGTGAAATTGTTGTTGTGGATTAAAGTCATTTACTTTTTTGTTATTTACATAGAAATGATGGTGAAGATGGGTCGTCATCAACGGTTGCTCTGACAATTTATTCGTTAACAAGGGAGTGGTTGATTCGGGGAATCGAAAATCATGCAGTTGGTTATGCTGTTTATATTGATCAAAATGTGTCGTGGTCGGGAATACCAAATTATTTTGTGGCACGAATGGCAATGTCGGTCTCTGTAGATGAACATAATCATCTGGGATCCGAGTTGGTGGAGGAATTGGATACTGGTGGTGACCTTGCGAATAGTACTCACCCGTATTTAATTGTGATCTATAATTTAAAGGCGGAGGCGACTCATTTTTAAATAAGTCAGCCAAATCAAAAAATGATCGATTTATTTTACTTTTTTGCGTTACCGCGCGTTGATTGGTTTCGTGATTCATGAACATTTTCGGATAATCGATGTCACGAAGTATAAAACTAGTCGTATGCTCATTATTATTTGGCATGATAGTGATGCGCATTTCAAATCGGTGGCCGTGATTATTACTATTTCGGTGTCGAATTTTTTCTATCATCCACAGAGCTAGTAAATTATTTTCTTTAGAGTTGGTGAATTCATTGGGGCACAATTTATTTAGTTCGCAATTTTCTAAGTTGGCCTCGATGAATGAGAATTGGTTATGCTCGTTTTTTTGTAGTTTACCACGCGCTAACATAACTATATCACCAAATTTCTGTAAATTAGTATAACTGTCTTTGGGTACGTATGGAGCTTTATTTAGCACATGAAAATCCAGTAAATTGTGACTGAAAAATTAAGCGAAAGTTATACTCAGTAATTAAGAAATTCAGAAACTATGACAATATGTACAACAAAAAACTTTTACTTAATTACCTTGTATGCTTGTAATCATTATGATATTCGTGTTTGTCACGATCTTTGAACGCTAGGTACGTTGAATATTTTAATGCATCTTCCCATGGCATAGACAATACCTTAGGTTTTATCGCAGCCACACTACCCGCTGAAATGGTTGAATAATTTTCAGTATTCGTTGGGGGTATGCTCAACTGGGGGTGATAGTAAATAATTTTCCCCGGATGATGATTCACTTTGTTTGGCGAGAGGATTATATCTCGATTGTGATTTGTAATTCCATCTATATTCCGAGGTAAAATGACCTAATTTGGAAGGTTTTGAAGGTTAGATGAATTATTGTCGTTTATGCAAATTTTATTATTTTATTGTACTTTTGTATAGTGAGAACAAAATTCTAAATCTTAAAAGTTAATTAAAACAAATTAGTCATCGAGTTAATTTAATTTTTGGATTTATGAATGACATTGTTTTATTTACAAAGTTGAAGTTGTGTTTCCGACGAAATCGAATTATAACAATTTTCCACGCTTTTCACTTACCAGAATAATAATAATAATATTAAAACTCATTTTCTTGTAATCCATTTTGTAGTAGATGGTTGAAAGTTTATTTATTAATCCATTTATAAGGGTCACACAAATGTTCACAGTACATAAAATATTTTTGCTAAATTTCACAAAATATTATCACAATTTCTCACAAAATCTTCACTTAATCCACTTGCGTCTAAAAAAAAACAAAAATTGTTATAGCACTAATCTTAAATACTTTAATAAACTAAAGCAGACAATTTTTTTTTTTTAACTCTTGTAATTTGAAAACCTAAAATTCAACTAAATAAAAATATATATTCTTAAAAATGAAATATATGTTTTAAGAAAATAAACAGAAAAGAAAAGCCCCACCAATTTAAAAAACTATAACAATAGAAAAATTAAAAACATTAAAAATGGTTGTAAGTACAAGAAAATAATGGTAAGCTCTGTCTAACTCGTAAGTGATGGTTATAACTTTTATTTTTCTTTGTACGTTGCGGTACATTGTTTTTGACTACAATGTGTATACTGCAGAATAGTTGATATATTTCAAAATGTTGCAATATTTTTACTTTAGAAGATCAGTCGTGATTATCCTAAATTTTTGTCGTTTTTGGTCATAATAAATACATAATTTGAAATTTAGTAAAGTGGGAAAAAATGTTGGTCCTTTTTGGTATTACACGGCTCATCTGAACGCAGCTAAACCCAAAAGTGCTTGCACTTCTGTTTTTTTTATGGCATCATGTTCCCTAAGGTCTGATGAATAAGATAAAAGTTTTTTTGAAATCATCCACCGACCAGTTTTCATTTTCGCGCCAAAATTCGAAAATTGGAACCAAACAAATGATTTTTTGGTCTGAAAAAGTGAAATATCTTATGTTTTATGAAAAGTCTCAGGAAGAGAATGCAGTAGGCAGGTTACAAGAAAAGAATGCAGTAGGCAGGGTACAAGAAAAGCAGAAAACTTTTCTTCCTCGCCTCGATCAGTTCATTTCAGTTTTCCATAATGTCGAAAATTTTTAATCCTCCAAAAGTTGCCCGCGCACTTTCTCACGAAGAGAACCGGAGTAAAATTTGTTTGTTGTGCTTAAAAAAGAATAATGTCATGTTCAAGATAGAAGCCTCGCTGCAATCGAATCTAGAAAAATTACAGAAACATCGTGTGGACAATAACTTGTGTGAAGAAAGACTGCCGAATGTTCTTTGTGCCGGATGCAAACGGAACGTCTACCGACAACTTCCCAGTGCCGATCCAGGAATCGTTTCCTCCAAGACTATCGAGCTACCTGATTATTCTAAGTTTTTGAGTGTAAGTTTTACTACGAGATCTAGGACTCAAAATACCTGTCAGACGGGAAATGCATCAAACGTTGTTCCAAATGTTTTATCGACCCCAAACGAGGACACCTCATAAATGCACCAACACTGCCCAAGTTGATAATATATGCAATCATATAAATACAATGGGAGAGAAAGTAATGGAACAAGTGGCGTCAACATTAATCAGTAAAATTGCAATTCAACAACATGATATTGATGACAAAGTAAACAAAAAAGATTCGACGGTCTCCCTTACTCAGGCACGTGGAGGAAACTCCATGAAATTATTCATAAATCCCCACGAGAAAAATGAAGAGGAACTAGCTTCGAATATATCCATAGCCGATTTCTTGGAAATCAAAACAAAATTTAATTTTAGTACAAAGACTACTCTTGATATAGCGACCGCTTTGAGAGTTGCTACCAAAATGCGGGCGATAAATGAGCCAGGATTGAAAAAAAGCCTGGAACAGAAGAATGGCGAGGTAAAAAGTTTATTTTGTGCTAAGACAATAGATTTTATAACCATCAAAGCTCGAATGAGCACACCAATCCAATGTCCCATAGTTTACTGCCATACTCTTGAAGATTTTCTTTCCCATATCGAGAAACAGCGGGATATTAGAAATCAGCACTTAAAATTTGGAATTGACGGTGGCGGTGGTTTTTTGAAGGTGTGCCTGTCTGTTCAAGATGATTCAACTGAAATTTGTCAACAGGAGAAAAAACGTCAAAAGTATGATGATGGCGTGTTTGCTAAAGGTTTTGCTGACTCAGGCGTTAAGAAACTCTTTGTTCTTGCTATAGTGAAATCGGCTCAAGAGAATTATGAAAACGTGTCAGCAATATGGAAAATATTGAAAATTGACGATTTTTCTGGTACGATAGCGACTGATCTCAAATTAGCCAATATTCTGACAAGGATTATGTCTCATTCATCGACGTACCCTTGTACATGGTGCCTTTGTGAAAGCACAAATTTTGAGCAGCTGATGACGATAAAAAGATTCTTGACATTATTCCTCCTCCAGAACTATATCTAATACTTGGTGTGATTAATAAAATAGTCAGCCATATGCAAGATGAATTTGTTACTGAAACAACAAAATGGATCAACCTATGCAAAGTTCAACGAGAGTTTACTCAAGGAGGTACCAAATTCAATGGCAATTCATGTAGAATACTGTTATTGAAAAAAGTGGATAGTCTCCGATCGTTTTGCTCCATTGGTTGTTTGAAATATATGGAAACAATGAAGGATTTTGATCGTGTAGTTTACAATTGTTTTGGAATCGAATTAAATGATTGTTACAAAGAATCTATCGCTCAATTCAAGACTAGCTATTTGGACCTAGGGCTATCAGTCACACCAAAAGTACATGCAGTATTTTATCATATAGAAGAGTTTTGTGAAGGGCATAGAAGAGGGTTGGGGTTTTACAGTGAACAGACCATGGAGACAGTGCATTCTGATTTCAAGACAATGTGGAACAAATATCAAGTTTCTGAAAACCACCCAGATTATAATGATAAATTAATGAGAGCTGTAATTGAATATAATAGTTACCACATATAATTAATTGAATCAAACTTGAATTAATGTTACTGAAATAAAGGTTTTTGTTCTTCTCGACTTTCATGAGTTTTGATTTGTTTGAAATAATTCATTATATCCCCACGTATGTGTTTAGAAGACATCTGTCGACAAAGAGAGAAATAATTCGCAAATTAGCAACCTTTTGACCTGTACTTTTCTGCATTCTCTTCAGAAGTGCAAGCACTTTTGGGTTGAGCCGCGTTCAGACGAGCCGTGATTACAGTTCGAAGCTTTGCTACGCCATTCCAAAATGTCGGCAAAAACCAATAGATAATTTGCATATTCATACTACTTGTCTGTAACCAGGCCAATTCTATCATAGTGAACTAAACCTATCGTGTCCGTCCTTTAAGATTTGCGAAAAATAGGTGAACGGTGCGCCCGAACTCTAATCTATCAATGAAAAAACTTTTCGATTTCTCGCAAAGCGGAATTTGTTTTTATTAAATTTTAGCAATAACACCACTCTCGTTCCTTAAAGTCGTGCTTCAAACGAGCGGAAAAATAAAGAGAAACAGTCAATAATTAGACTGATATTATATTCATTTGTACAGGTCAAGCTCCCGATGTGTGAAACGTACTGCTGAACATTTCACAAATCAGACCAGTCAGTTACTTGGACAACGTATTGGCAGAAACTCAAAGATTCAATTGAATATCAAAATTCGGAAAGAAATCGTAAAATAGACCGAACAGTCTTCCACACAAAGGTTGGAAATTATGATGGACAAATTAATGACGCGACAAGTTTTGTAGACTACGTTATTACGTGAGTGAAATTGTAAACCCTGTAGTGGTAAATTAAACCAAACCGTTGTGACCACTGCTAATACTAATTAAAAAATTTTCTCGGATAGTAATCAAAAGTTTCCATGTCGAAGTGTTATTCTTTGGAAAATGTCGAGGCGAGGATTCAAGTAGCTGCCATGAATCACCCGCGATACACACGGCAGCCATATCAACCATATGGACAAAACTTTTGACCAACAATTCCCAGCAAAACCAATAGTGTACTTTTCGGCCGTAACCAGTTTTGATATTCCAAATTCTTAATTGAATTTTAGTCCTGAAAATTTTATCTCGGTCGGATAAAGCTAAGTCTCGCGTTTGTAAATATTGGGACAAACGCAAAACACTAGATTTTTCAATTTCGGGAACTTTCATTACCGAGCATTTAGATGATAAGACATATGGTAACGTAATGGATTAATGGATAGTGGTGCCTATATTACTGCTTTGAGACATGCCTGTGAAAAGAATCTTAAATTCTAATATAAAAATTCTTAGCTTATCTTCAGTGGTGAACAGAAAATAATGGAGAATAATGAATATTTATTTAATGCCAAGCCTAAAACAAGCTCTCTATTTATAGGCATAGATTTTTGGAATTTATTTAAAATAATTCCAAAAAATATTTCAGAGTTGGATAAAGATAATTCTGATTTCCACGTTCTTTCTCATGATCAGAAATTTCATCTAGGTGCTGTTGTTAAATAATTTCCTTTGTTTAAAAGATACGGTCTTGGCAACACTTCTCTTATTTCGCACAATAACGACATTCGGTACATTCGATCGCAGTACAATCTGATAAGTTTTATGAGATAGATTGGATGGTGTCCCTGGGAGTGATTGAAAAATTGAGAAGTTAATGGAGTTCACCCGTGACATTAGTTTGGAAACAAAATGGCATGGCCCGTCTTTGTTTGGATGCAAGACGGGTGAACGAACAGACTCATCAGCAATATCAATCCAATGCTACGCCATTTGGACTCTGTAATGCGCCTCAGACTATAAGCCGGTTAATGGATCGGGTGGTTCCTCATGAATTTCACGATAGCGTTTTCGTGTATCGGGCTGACCTTCTAATTGCTTTTAGGAAGTTTGAAGATCATCTCAGGTTACAGTCAATTGTTGCGAAAAAATTGTTTAATGCTGGTTTAAAAGTAAACCTTGAAAAAACCGCTTCCTCCTCAAACGCATCAACTACCTAGGTTATGTGGTTGGGTACGGAACCCTTTCAATAAACCATTATAAGGTAAAAGCCGCACACGAATATCCAATACCGACTACTCCTAAAAAACTTCGTCGTTTGTTAGGAATGGCGGGATCGTAAATCGGCCTATACTATCGGCTTTGAAAGGTTTTGTTGACGACAATCGCACTACGTCGAATCAATACATTCCTGGGATTACCTCCTCATTTTTTAATGTTTGGTCAGCACATCGAGTCAAAAAGCAACACTTTAGGTCAGATTGTAGTGATGAAATATTTGGAAGATGCTTACAAAAAATCTGGTCATGCTTATAACATCCGGAGTAAGAAATGGAAGCTAGAAATTAAGTCAGACGGTATTTGTAAGAAATTATGTCCAAAGTAGTGTCGTAGCTAGATTTTCAGTTAAGCTTCCACCTAAAGTTGGGAAACACTGCGTACAATGAACTGCGTAAATGAAAGCGGCAAAAATATTAGTATCTGCTATATCAAGGATATCCGGTCCTGAATTAATTTGGCGATTTGAATTTAAAAGAAAGTTTCATTAATCCTAATAGACAGATAAAATTGGCGTTTTGTGTTACCCATCTTTTTACCGCAGAGCATATCGATATTATAGCTTCAAACGAAAGAGAATAACTATGATTCTCCAGAAGTTTAGTGTTGTCTTACCGAGAGAACATGCCCACGACCAAAAAAGACCTCACCGAACAGAGCTACCCGGTGACGTGCCTCTCATTGGTGGTAAGGCGACAAGAGATAAAAAGGCGCAAGGGTATGATGTTATTACATGAAAAGTTTTGTGAGAGCTGCCAGATAAGGAAGGGTCTTCAATTTCTAACCCACTTATTCCACGAAATCATTAAAACTGGATATTTCCCAATACAATGGATGTAGTTTCACAATATTAAAACCAAAACCAGGCAAGCCCTCTGAAGAAGTTACATCGTACAGATTTATTAGCTTGCTACCAAATAGGTTCAAATTATTTGAAAAATTATTACTTATGCGTATAAAGCATATATTGCTGAAGAGGCAGCTGATTCCAGACCATCAGTTTTGATTTAGACTAGAAGAATCAACGATAGAACAATTATAATCGTGTAACCTATACAATGGGAAGAGGCACATGTCCATCAACGCAAATATTTAAGCACCTCAAACTGATTAAGTAGAATATTAAGGTATTCACCTCGCCAAACTTTCAACGTTTAAAACTGACGAAAATTTATTGGCTTATATGTATGTAGAAAATCAAGTTTATCGATTGAAAATAAGCTGCTGCTCAGGGAAATATTAAAACGTCACAACATTTTTGATTTACCAAATAGGTCATAGATGAGAGACCTACAAACATTAATTTTATAAATCCTCTAGCGAATCGAATCAATAAAAATTAAATTTGTGTATTGTACACAGAACTTAACATGTTTGTATAACTACAATATACCAGCTTGTATTGATCGTGCTGTTGTAAATGAGTTTCCTTAGTTTACCTAAGTACACGATTTGAATAAGATACAAAAAAATAAATTATAAATGCATATGAAGGAGGAAAAATGAAAACAAAATATTGTAAATGAACCATGCATTGATGTGGAACCAAAGCAATTACATCGACATACTTTAAAAGGGAGTGGATATTTCTATGTAAGAAAGTTTTTTTTTTTTTTTTTGTTTTTTTGTTCTGGGTGTCAACGGAAAGTAAATTAGAGAATGTTTATTTTCATTTTCTTCGAGACCTAATTATAGTCTGAAAGAATTGAATTACACAAAATAATCTTACAAGTGCATTTCCACATTAATTATAATTTTGATTGATTTCGGTTTCATTTGGCTTAACAAATATGATTAGTAATTGACAGAATTGGTTTAGTTTGTTTTAGTTGTAATTGTAGGTTACCTATTTCTTGTAAACATTTTTGAATATTTTTATTTCGATTGCGTTAATAATATTCATTGTCATTGTTAAGTGGTGTCTGCAGAAACAAAGATCTTATTGTATTATTAATTTGCGAGCGTGGGTCTTTTTTATCTCTAGAGAGGTATGCCCTGTTTTTATGATTCGGAAAATTATGTACAAAAGTATTTTAGCATTGTGAGTTATTTAAACTGGTATTTTACTATGTTAAACTTTAGCAAAAGTTTATGATGTGTAAAAAATGTATATAGCTCTCTTAAGTACTAAATGCTATTAACCTTGATCGAAATAAGCTTAATAAATGATGTTGGGTTGGGTGAACTCAATTTCGACAGTATTGTTGCAATATTTAACATTGTTATTTAGAGCTTAAAGATCAATGGCGGAACTGAATGGATTGGAATTAAGTATTCGGCCAAATTCTTGTATAAATGCCTGAACCTGGAAAAATTTAAAAGAAATTGTCCTAGAATTGAATACTTTGAATACTTTTAACTCTTTTTTACTCGAAGTTAACCACTAATCAGCAACAGTAGGACGTTCTTAGCTTCAGTGGAAAATTAGCGTTACAAAAAGGCAACATTTTGGGGGTCGAATATTTGAAACCCAAATATTTGCCAGAAATTCTTCTAGATTGCCAAGATCTATCTGGGAAAGCTTTTCTCTAAGAGAATAATAAGGTGATAAAACATCAATATCTTATTCCTACGAATTCTAATTTAGGCAACTAAATACATTTTAGACGAGCTGATCTGTAAACCCTGTTATTAAGAAGTGTACTGTTAAAAAAAAGAAAAAAATTCACAACAACAGATTAAATTGTCTAGCTATGAGAGGAAGACTTTTAATTTCTCTGTAATAATTTACCCAAGAAGTCATGTGAATTTGTGATCCAGTTACCTTCTTCTAAAAAGAGCTAGAGTTACTGGCTGGCGCCGTGCAATGTCCGTAGATGTGCATCAGCTATCAGTATCTTGGTTAAGCAGTGCTTTGAAGGTAATATAATTAAATGGTTGGCCTAGAAATGTAATAAGGTGCTGTTTACGACTCGACCTCCTATTCGCAAAATTTTCTGTTCATCAATAAATGGATTAAGCGATATGAGATGGATTTTCGCTGAAACAGAGTCATGTTTTTGTAAATAAATAATTTCTTCCTGGAATTCCTCTTGCTCTCCTTGCTTCCTTGAATTCCAAACCGGTCGGTGCGGCGTTTTGCGTCATATTGCCATCCTATATCTTTAAACTTTTCTTTATGAAGCGTCGACAATATCTGATTATGCGGAATATTTTGTTGATGTCTGAATATCTATCTACCAGCTGCCCAAATATATTAACTATTACAGTACTCGCAATTAGCATCACAAATTTTACTCCTAGCTCGGCGACACTAGCTTGAATGGGCTGTGACCAATCCCGAGTCGGCCGATGCACCCACTTCGGATCCGTCCAAACACTGTGTTGGGTGAATCCCTCTAGACGCACAATCAGTAAGATTTGCCTTGGTGCTTATATGGCGCCATTGTCCTGGACTTGATTGTTCGTGGATATCAGAAATCCTATTAGGGACGAATGTCTTATATTTTTGGAGAAACCCTTTAATCCACGACAGCGATGTTGTATGTGTAATGTTTCATACAGGTTTTTCATGAGTTTGTGAGCAATAGTGTGTCGCATAACTCGAATCGTGGAAGCGAGAATATGGTTTTTATCGGCGCCACTTTGTTCTTGGATCAAATAAGCGTCACATTGATATCTCCATTACTGTTGATGCTCCTAGCGTAGGGGCGTTTTCAGATGCATTGTAAAATTCAGGTAAACTGAGGAATGATTGGGAATCGAAACAAAGCCATCTAGGTATAAATATTAATTCTAATGAATGAAGCAGATAAAGCAGATAATATCTGAGGTAATGTTTGATCCCAAGAAAGGCCTGCTGAAAGGTGTTGCATGATTAGCTTACCTATTAGGGTAACTGGTGTTAGAGGGACGAAGATTTTTGAGCTCTCGGAAAGTAGACTCCTTTTGGTAGAATTTCTGTTACCAGATTCTGGCAACGAAATGCGAAATCCGAAGCTGTCTGTGGTAGGGTTTCAATGAAAGCCGAGTGTTTTTACTGTATCATAAAGCTTAAATTCCAGTATTCCATAGATTAGTTGGTACGGCATTTAGTAGAGCTTGCTTGTTGGAAGCCCATTTCCGGAGGTTAAAACCTCCATATTTGAGCAGTGCTATAGACTGTTTCTGTGCTGATAATGCGTCTTTGAGTATGTTGTTTCCAGATATGTGATCGTCAACATAGAAATCAGTGAGATAGATTTATCTTGCGATTGGATGCCTACGGGCTTCATCTTTCGCTTATTGTTGCAAAGTTCGCAACACTAAGTAGGTAGCAGTGCCATAGGTCACGATTGTAAGTTTCTATTGTTGCAGTTGCTTTTCATGAGACTCTCCATAAAATCCGCTGATATTCCGGATTTTCTTTATGAAAGTTAATTTGACGAAATGTTTTTTCTAAATCTACTGAGTAGACGTACTTATGTTTTCGCCAACGTCAAAGTAGGCTTAGTAATTCCTGCTGGAGAGTAGGACCTTTCAGCCACTTCATTTAATGACGCATCGAAGACGACTCTGAGTTTTGTTGCCTCTGATACATTGCCATATTAGCATAGCAGATGTATTTCTAGTAAGATTCCATCCCAGTTTTGTTTGTTGTGCAATAGTAATCTGCGCCTAATAATATATCAATTGGATCGGGTTTATAAACCGCTGGATCTGCCCGAATGAAATTTTTTGATATGATTCCAACAATTTGTTTTAATGACCTTATCAGGCAAGCTACCGGTTATGTTTTTGAACACCATAGCGTTCACTTTGATCTTGAAGTTTGGAGAGAACCTTCTGGGCGACCCATTCCGGTGATATCAGCTTGAATCGGTGTTTATCCTCAATCATAAACATTTGTCCCTGTTTATAGAAATTTTGCTTCCGATTTGGATGTGGTGTTAATTCGGCATCCACTGTGCAGAATTTGTCGTAGAGAAGTTGTAAGTTGATGAGCCGCACTTCACAGTACTTTACTGTTTTTCTTTGCGGTCCATCTATGCTACCGGTTATGTTTTTGAACGCCATAGCCTTCACTTTGATCTTGAAGTTTGAAGACAACCGCGCTTCTGGCCGACCCTTTCCCAGATAGACCCAATAGCCAGAAGTCAAGCGGAACTAAATCAGGCGAAGGGCAGTTGCGAAACAATATGGGTCGAATTTTTGGCCAAATAGTCACGTACAACCAATGCATTGTGAGACGGCGCATTATCATGATACAAAAACCAAGACTGTTCTGCCCAAAGCTTTAGTGATGTCAACAAGATCTTTTGTCAACAAGACCAATTCCTTGACTTCTTCGATGTGGTGTTCATCGGTAGAC
Source organism: Tipula vernalis (assembly GCA_958295665.1). Lineage (NCBI taxonomy): Eukaryota > Metazoa > Arthropoda > Insecta > Diptera > Tipulidae > Tipula > Tipula vernalis. Next base: position 148,570,408 of record OY282559.1, read on the forward strand.
GTCGAAGAAAGGCAAAGTCGTCTTCAACGCCTACACAAATATGAGTTTATGATCAATTAAACTCTTAATTCAATGTATCAACACCATCTCCAAGTCATCCTCTTCTTCAATCGAATATGATTATGCAGCTTCATCCATTAATTAATACCATTAACAATTGGTATTTGATTCAGCAGGCAAATACTTCATCTTCGTTATCCACACTTCCTTCGTTCGACCTCGACAGGTTTAAGTTGTGCAAAATGTACGTTAGTTTTCCTGCACGATCATCAGTCAATGGATTACGTGTTGAGATATGTGTATAACCATAGGTACTGTGAATGTGATTTCCAAAATATCACCCACCAAGCACTTAAAGGTGAAGTAGAACACAATCCCGCCCACCAAATTTTACCAGAGAGCTGCTCACTTGCAACCACAAACGGTTGTGAAAAAAGTTCACTTCGAACATTGTAATGCGCCAAAGAATATATATATATATTTTTTAATTTATGCAATCTGTTTTGGGGCTCAAGGCACTCCCAACTCTTTTGCAGTTCGCTTTTACCGTCCTAGTTTTACGCAGTAGTAGCCAAATCGAGGACGTACGGCTATAGATCCGTTTTGTATAAACCACCTGCACATTGCATTGCTTCATGCCAACCTATAGTGCTGACATGAAAGGTGGGTCGGCCCATAGATTCTGCACTCTCAACAGGGGTTCATAGATGTGTTCATCTTCATCACCGATCGTAATCAGATGATGAAAAATCCCTTTTGTATCCCGCCCCTCATATACTATATTTTGTTGCCATTATATTTTTTATCTTTTATATTTCGGGTGAAGTTCTGCGATATTAAAAATAAATTCAGTCGCTTTAAGTTTCTGTCATTCCAAAAGACTCTTTCCTCGCATAACTGGTTCAAGCAAATTTGAGAATACTTATAAGTTCTTCGTAATTGGCGCATTTATTTTGTTCAAAAGTTTGTTTTATATTAACAAAACAGTACACCACTTTAGACAAAACATCAAACTCTCAAAAGAAGATGGCCATTTAGCAATCGGAGGTAGTACACAGTAAACAATTTCGAATAGGAGATCGTAGATGCCTTCATAACTGACTTCACTTCGTCTTCGATAGCCAGCGCCTTCAGGGTATACCTGATGTAGCATAAATAAAGATCGAATGTAGCATGAAAAATGTGCGAGTTTTTTTATTTCCGAAACCATCCGTATGACTGACTGAAAATTTCAAACTGTTGATAGACTGAATCTTGAAGATATCGACAATGAGCAAGTTAAGTCCATGGCAGATGCACCCATACTCGGTTATATAGGGATAACTTTTGTTAACCATTTTTCGAAACGCTTTATTGTCCGTTCCATCAGTAATAAGTACAATAAATTTATAAATCTCAACGTCTTTTAACACCGCTTCAACTTTCTCGAAAAGCAACTTTAAAAGCCAAATGTCGATTTTCCTTAGTGAGTAGATTTATAGAAAAAGGCTTTTGATGTATTGATGACATAATTTGTTGTGGAGTCCCTGCGTATGTTCGACCAAGTATCGGTCTGCAGCGTCAGATGTGCCGGTAATTTTTGGTAAAACACTCGACGCGATGGTACTCAAGGCCCAACAATTGATTGGAAAGTTGGTATTTCGAAGGAAGTTTATAGAACCGTCGCAATTTCTTCAACAAATCAATACAAGCCGACTTTATGGTTGAGCCTAATGGAGCACCAGAAACGAAAATTGCTCCTTTGGTCTCATGTTGTCAATAAAATTCCAACACACTAGAGGTTTTCATCGACTAAGACGTTGCAGCCACTTTTCTAGTTAAAATAGTATTTGGTGTTTTTTTCCAGACAGAGCGATGGATCATATTCAGGGTCATATTACAGCTCTATTACGTATTTGCCAAATGAATTTGTCAATGAAACAAGAAAATGGTGTAGATTAGTATATTTTACAGCAAAAATTTGGTGTAGTAGGTTAATCAATCATACATAAGAAAGTATAATGCAGTGGTGTCACAACCCTTTTTCCATTTAGACTAGTTGAGTTGTTTAGAAAAAACATTTTTTAATTATGTTACCGATATTACCAGGGTAACACCACTTTGGGTAATATTACCTAAAATTACTTATTTTACCGGTAAAAATACCACCGATAATATTACCGTTTACATCACTAGCTGTATCTGATAAAACGCAACCTTGTGCAGCTCTATTAGCAGCTTGCAAGGTTGTTTTGGTCGGAGTTTCTTGCGGTTTTTTGGTTGCCTTTTCGTTGTCGTTGGGTAAAGTGTCACCGTTGCACATTTCTTGCGGCAATATCTTTCATGATACTTCTGAAGGCAGCTTCTGCATAAGGATTGTGCTCTGGAAGCTTAAGTTCGCTTCAATATTGATACGTTTTGGAACTCCTTGCAACTGGTAACTTTAGAATCCCACCGCAATACGCACAGGATGGTTCATTTGTCGATGTCACATGTGTGGCCTTCTTTAGAATGTTTTGTTGGTATTGTGGCTGGGGTATCTTTTTTCCTTTGTCTCTAGTTTCAGTTGTCAGCGATTGAAATTTAGATTCCAGGAAACTAAAGAAATTTTTTAACGTTTGAATTTCTTTTGGATTTTTGATTGTGCTCTCATAAATACCGTCTGCTAGCTGTTTAATTTTTAGCTCGCAGTGGGGCTTTTAGAAATTCTTACCTTCCTTACCAACGAAAAAATTTTGTGATGCTGCTGAAATTTTGCTTCAGCATCTTTGTTTTCGCCATTTGGATTTTGTAGCGCTTCTCCTAATTCTCATTATCCAATGTGATAACTGCGTCTGATAATCTTCGTTTTCGAAATCAACGTCGCGGCATCTAGAATCCTGTAGGATGAGGTGTCCGCTACCTAGTGTTGTAAATTTTCTTTTGTCTGCTGCTTTTCTTCCTCAGGTTTAGGTTAAACAATAGATGTTTCGTCTACTCATAAACATTTTTCACCTTTATGGTAATTTTGCTTCCGATATGGATGTGGTGTTAATTCGGTATCCACTGTGCAGAATTTGTCATAGAGAAGTTGTAAGTTGATGAGCCGCACTTCACAGTACTTTACTGTTTTTCTTTGCGGTCCATCCTTCTTAATATTGTACCAAGGTACATCAACAATACTCCATAGAACGTTGTTTTGGAACTACTAAATTGTTTGACGTCCGTATTCTTAATAGAGCCCCAGAGCTGGACATCTTACCCCCATATAGGTTTCAGAATTTGCCGATAAAGAGCAATTTAGTTTCGTCCAATAAACACATACATCTTTCTGAATCTAATGTAAAGTTCTTCCTTTTTCTTTTCACATGTTTTCCTTTTACGTCATACGTAAATATTTGGCTGTATTGACGGGACCTATTTTGAATTTATTTCAATTGGAATCCTATTAACCTTTCGATTAGTGAACTTGAGCTGTTTTGTTCAGTTAAGCAAACCTCGTTTTAGATTCTCTGAAGTTTGCTAGGTTTATTTAAAAAAAAATAAAATTAGAATATGACTTTCGGTCCCATATATGAATTTTTGATTTAACGTATTTTTCTCTATGTAGTAGTTTTCGTATTGCTTTCTCAGGCAAGGCTTTGATGATTTGCTACTATTTTACTTTTGGTGTCGTAGTTCTGACCCCCCAGGATGTATTTTATGCATTAAAATCACCTCCATCGATAAAGCTATGACCTAATGATTTAAGGAGATTAGTAGCATAGTCCTCCGACCAAGTTGCGTCGGGGAGGGGGGGGGGGGAAGAGGGGGAGGGGGCAATATATTGCTGATACATTAAAGTGTTTATTCTTAGCTTGCACGTTTATAGTTTAACATTATATCTTCTTCGATGTGCTTTCCTTCATAATATTTGATATTTCCTTTAGTTAGTATAGCTGAACCATCTCTGGTCTTTGCAGCAGGATGAATTGCACGTTACAAACGATATCCCCTTAATTCGATATAAGAAGATTTTGTAAGATGACTCCGAAATAAGTAATATCGATTTTTTCTGAATTTAAAAACATTTCTGTCTTTGTTTGGCCGGAACATTTTTATTTATTGTACAGACTACTACCAGCACTTTTTTCATATAAGTGAGTGCCGTTATATTTCTCTTTCTAGATTCTAGTTGAGGGATATCGTTTAATTGCTCTTAATTTTGAATTTGCTTTCTTGAATTAATATCTTCCACAGAACTAATCTGTACTCTAATAGGAGATATAAAGATTTTCCTGTTCATTAGGAACAGGCTTTCTCGATTTGAGATTGGCAATAGGTGCCTCCAAAGAAAGCATCGGCCGTACTCCGAAGAGTGTGGTTTTTCCTGCAAGGCAGGTCTGACGCCTGGAGTAGTAATCTCTTTTGTATTATCCATTTCTGTATCCTGACAATAATTGTTGTGCATTTCATACCTGCTGCCAAGTGATATAATTGCCGCCCTTCTTGGGTCATACGCAAACCAGAAAACCGCCCAATGTTGGATTTTTGTGCCCCCAATAATGACAGAGTTCATTTCGTCCGTCCTCAACCGAGTTTGGGACCGGCTATGGCGGAATGAAGCAAAGGTATGGAATATTGATCTTTTCTCGTTTTCGCAATAGCAAAACAATGCCATTCTGACCCTAATTTTTATAAAGTCCACCTTTTTCCACTGCTGCAGACAGTGAACGGAACAGAAGAAAAATATATTTCTATTCTACTGAATAGATCGATTGTTTCGTTTTTTTTTATATTCGATCACTATTCATTTGTTACCGAATAGTATTCATGAAATCTCTATTCATAATCGAAAAGAGGATAACACTGCTATATTCAGACAGTTATTCAATGCCATTAGATGCATACACAGTGCAATTCTCAATTTTTTAACTATCTTGATTTCTAGGGCCGGTTCACCATAAAATGAGTTAACCAGTTCTTTCGGATACTTGTAAAATAAAACACGTGACGAAAAGTAAAGAATAAGGATGATTGCGAGGTTTCCATCTGGAATATGTGATTGTTATTTCGTTTCAGATCCTTAGAAACAACACAGGCTCTGAAATATACAGGGTGTGCCATCTTTTAGGAGGGGTATGTAAGCATTGAATAACTTTGAGATTTGTCAACCGATTGACCTTGATTGAACATGTTTTTGAAAGGTACATTCAGTACAATGTTAACCATGTTCAGTTGTGTTAACTCAACGTGCATATCGTCGAAAATATCGTGGCCAACAGGCACCATCTGACAACACTATTCGTCGTTTGGTGTCGAATTTGTTGAGCACGGGACAGTGACAGATCGTCAACATGCCGTTAATTCTTTTCATTGATGACCGACGAGGCCCAATTTACACTATCTGGCGGCGTTAATAAGCAAAATTGCCGCATTTGTGGAACGAAGATTTCAGACGAGATCCAAGAAACGCCATTGCATGACAAAAAGTTACTGTTTGGGCCGGCGTTTGCGCCAAAACCATCAATTGGGCCATATTTTTTCAGAGAAAACGAAATAATCGATGGAAATCGATACCAGTGTTGATATTGGCCCATTATGTCTGCCCACAAATGCGTGAAAAAGGTCTTGACGGTTACTGGTTTCAACATCACGGTGCGCCATGTCACACTACAAAACAAACAATTCAGTTTCTGCAACGAAAATTCCCTGGAGTCTGATGTCAAAAATAGGCGACATTGACTGGCCACCCAGATCTACAGATTTGACTCTTCCGGACTTTCTTTTGTATTATTTGAAAAGAAAAGTTATGCCAGCAAGCCTCAGACCATTGACGAGCTCAAGGCAAACATTCGTGCCGAAATCATTGCTATACCGCCCGAGATGCTCGAAAAAATAATGGAAAACGCAGCAAAAAGGCCACATTTTGCTTTGGCCAAATTGAATAAAAATACCTCATATATTGAAATCGGTTTTTTTTCAAAGTTATTCAATGTTTACATACCACCATAAAAGATGGCGCACCCATATTTCTTTTGATTTTGAATCGATTGGCACTAAATTTTATTGACAAAAGATGATATCCAACATTTTCAAAAACTGAAAAATTCATCTCTGTTTAAGTTAACAAACATTTGAAAATTTGTCTTCAATGGAAGCTCAATATCTGTTTATTTCAAGAGATTAGGCTAATTTTCGGGCTGCAACTCTAAATCTTATTAATAAAATAATACTGAACTTCTTTAAAGTTAGTGAAATTATATGCGAAGGTTTTTAATATTTCTTCTATTTAGGTAACATCATCAAACTTGTTTTATGTTGAGGGGAGCCAACTATCCATGAAAACTAATTATCTTTTGCAATTTAAATTCTCAGATAATGATTATGTACTAAAAAAAAAAAAAAAAATCTCTTTAAATCTTACAAAAAATGTTATTGCTCTGCAAAACCAATCAATTTATTGAATTACATTTCCCTTTAATTTATTAATTGTCTTGATTAAATTTTAATTAATTAAAAAACATAATTTCACACACAGAATATTAAATTTATACCTTCAAGGTTTGCTACTTTATTAGTTACAGACTTGTAAGTTGTGCAAGCGCCGGATAACAAAGTTTCACTCAATTCGTGAAGGTGTTCTACCTGTTTAGTACAAATATGCGAATATTAAAGGTGAAGGTTTTTTAATGGTACCGATTCGATTGAAATTCTGAATAAACGAAATTATTTTGGAGGCGTAAAATCATATATTTTGCCGCAGCAAGCATAATGTCTTCATAAAAAATTAGCAACATTTTGTTTACGGTAGAACAATTTTCAACTCTTTCGGCAGCACCGTTTTCCGATATTTTATAAACCTTATTACACAGCATTTGTTATGGTTGGCGTTATTTCATCATTAGATAATGCAAAAGTTGAGTACATCGGTTTCCTTTCCTTTACAATTAAAAATTTATTGTCGTCGTATAATTAAATTTTTTTTTCGTATTATTTTGAAACAAACAGTTTTTCCATATTGATTACTATCATTAAGAAGTAGCATAATGAATTCAGTAAATTTGGCAATATGTTTCTGCCGAAATTATATTGTGTAGATACACGAATGGATGCGCGCGCGCGCTTTATATTTTTAATGATCTATAATACACGGTCAGTTAATCTGACAGACGGCTTAAGTTCATTTGTCTTGAATATTTAATTTAATTGTTCGTCATTAATATCGTTTAAAAATTAAAAAGATTCCCTTTCTAAATCTTTTAAATGTCTTTATTATTATCGTTGATTTTCTTTACGGATAAATTAGCGAAATGTCTATACGCAAATAAATTGTTTGTAAATTGTTATTATCCATTGTTCATCGGTGCTATGTTGTTAAATAGTGTTAACAGTCAGTAATTTTGAGTGTAATTTGGCGGTATGCGACGCTTTCGAAATTATTACCGTTTGTGTGCGCTTTGTGTAATGTACTGCAATACAATAACCTCAAGTTAAAAAATAAAAAATAAAAGATTTAAGTAAATAATTTTGGATTACAAATTGATCGATTATTTATTATGATGGTTTCACAGATAAGAACACAATTTTGCGATGTAACACTTTGCTTTTAACTTTTGTTAAAAATCTTCATTAAAAATAAAATTAACTTCAAACTCGATTTTTGTGACTGGAAAGAATTTTAAATTTGATCAGATACTTGAATATATAAAGTTACTCGTAAGACTGCGATAAATGTGATAAATATTTTTTAGTACTCATTTTTCACATTTATTTGAAAAACTTCACATGTGTGATTGACTTAAGTAGTCTAAAACTAATTTCAAAAATATTATACAGCTTCTATTCAGAATCTGTCAACAATCTAAATAATTTGATTGGACAAATTCATTCGAAAAATAATTTCATTATATTCAATTTAATTTTGACAGAAATTTATCAAAAATATGTTCGGAATCGAACCTAGGATTTTAATTTGAACCGAGTTTTTTTTAATAGTTAATTCAAATTGATTTCATTTTCAACTTCAGGTCGGGCTTAAAATAAGAGATTCAAAAAATTAACTTGACCTTGATATGTAATTTCAAGGTCATTAGAACTAATTTAGTCATATTTCCTCTCAAACCCAAAAAACTTTTTCATGAAATTTATTGTTATAAATACCAGGCGTAATTTCGAGATAACTAGGAGGATCAGCTTAAATTGTTCACTCGACGCCAAATTTGTGGATGGAATGGATTTTTACAAAGGATTTGTGACATTCATATAATAAAGTTTTGAAAGAAATCATTTTTTAAAAAGTTTGATATGTCTTCAATTTTTTTTTTCTTTCTTATCTGGAATAAATTGACAATGCAGTGATAACTGATTAAATCCGATTTAACACTTAACCGGCCGGCAACGCATTAATGTATTTTTTTCTCGACTACGGTAACTGGGCGGCGACACATTAATGTATTTTTTGGCGTTCAAGTAAATAAACGCAAGATAAACCTAAACTGATATTACACCGCTGGACATATACAAATGTTGTAAAGCTGAACTATTTACAAGTCGTCGATCTAACCACGATCCTCCTATGAAACTCTCATTAAATATAAAACAACATCGAGTTACTAACATTTTCAGTGTAGGAATCATTCGGTCTCAAAGGCAATATAAGACACACACAAGAAGTGTGACGGTGTTCATGTGTGTTTTGTAGGATGAACCCAAATGCAGTGCAACTTACAATCTCCATCTGGTGTCGGGGTGAGGTGGAGCCTTTAGAGACACCAGCGTTTAATGGTATTTGGGCAGAGTGACTTATTTTATAGAAATAAAAAATCTATGGTTTAGATGCTGAAATCGAACCTTACTACGTTTCTACTACGCATCGTACTGGCGAACGTTATAAAGTGGTCAGAGGCGAGAACGGAACTTGTTAGGAATAGGTTCAACAAATGCCCCTTGGCTGGTACACTCGCAGGATAAGCTATAAGCATGGTCAGATGTTTAAGCCCTGTAAAAATGTTGCCCGCACCGTCACCAGCCAATATGAGGGAAGAAGAACGTGGAAATTACTTTCCGTTATGGACATTGAAATTACCATACAACAATTTGGCGTAGTCAGATAAAATTTCAAATCCATAATGAGCGGCATTGTTAACCTTTTCTCTGTGTATTGGGGTCAAATTGACCCCAGTCGATTTTAAAATGAAAAAAATACGTTTCGTATTATTTAAATAGACTATGCTCTATAAGATAGCCTCAACTAATATCTTATACACGCAATACAATGAAAAGCGGGCTCAAATTACTTGTAAATTTGGTAACTACGATAGTCTGAAATAAACCAAGCGCATTTGTGTGTACTGGGGTCAAAATGACCCCAAGTTATTTTTATATGTTTTTTCTAGATAAATCAAAAACTGATTTTCTTTTTATCTTTATGAATTTATTGTATATGTCTGTGATGTTTTGTGCAATTTTTCTGCTAATTAGTAAGTGGCACTGAGAGAGAAACTGCTCCGAACTATCATTGAACGATATTTCTGGTTTAGTTTGGTTTTTTAATTTAAGGCGCTTAAAACGAGTTAGTTCTGCTTGTATATATAGTTATTATGGCCCGAAAAAGACAAAAGCGCCGTAAACTTTTTGATAAAGAACTATTCCTGAGGTGTCAAATGAAGACGAAATAGCAAACGACAATATTGATGTGGATTTTATCGATTGCGACGAGGGTGAACATGCTGAGTCGACAAACGTTTGTGATTACGATGAGGATGAGCATGTTCAGCCGATAAATTTTGATGATGATAAAAATTTTGAACTTGGTGCTAACGATCGAGATGAGCAAGAAAATGTTCAAACTGGCACTGTTGAAGATGAAGAAGCAGATACTGGTATGTCGTATTATGCCAAAAATAAAAAATGTTTCCGAAAGTGGAGCGTAAATCTTCCAGTTGTGATCAGAACATGCGACTTTCTACTATTGCGAGAAAGAGAAGGCTTGACAGTACACACAGCAAAAAATCTAACCACTCAATTACTAGCTTTCCAAAAAATCATCCCAGAAACATTGGTGAATATTATCATAGCTGAGACCAATAGAAAAGCGCGGGAGTTTTATACAATGAATACTAAAACAACAGAAAAACATCGTGTTTGGTATGATACTAATTCGGTAGAAATATTTGCTCTAATCGGCATTTTAATTTACGCTGGTGCTCATAAGAACTGAATTGTGCCGTCTTGACAACAGTCCATTTTACCGAGCAATGATACCCGACAGAAGCGGCTAAAAACCGCTAAATTGGCAGCATTGCGAGATGTATAGAAAATGTTTTTGGCAAACCTTGATGTTCTTTCCGACAGTTCATACCATCAAAACCAGGGAAGTATGGAATTAAAATACTCTGGCTGTGCGACGCAAAAAACTCTTACACATTGATCACAGAATGGTATGTTGAGAAGCCTCATTCGGTTGATTGCGCCTTGAATTTAGTTCATCTGATGTCCGAACCCGCACCGTACGTCAACAAAAGAAGAGCAATTACCATGAACAATATTTCCACTAGTTGTACTTTAACCGAGCAACTTTTACAGAAAAACTTCACTAGTTTGAACAATTATGAAGGCGGAATAGAAAAAAACGAGAACTAAAATCGTCAAAATTCCGTGAGTTTTATTCTTAAACCAAATAAAACCGTTTTGCTATTATCAACTTTACACAACAATAACGGAGTAGACCGTGAAAGGGAGGGTGGAGGGAGACACCCTCGTTAAAGTAGTGAGAAGCTATACATGCAAAAGGAAGAGAACTTTACGATGCTCGCTAATCTTACAGCTAGTTCTATGAAACTCGGAAAGCATCTTAAAGAAAATCGTTTCTAAAAGAATTGGTTGTGCAACTGGTGCAGGCCAACGTGTTGGAGCTGCTTTACATATTCACAGAGTGAAGGTTAAGAATGTATGGATTTCCGAAAAAACCCACAAAGGAAGAGGGTATGTTTCTATTTGAACTTCAGTCATTTATGGTGAAATTCGCCAATTGCGAATGCAATGATATTCTAATGCTGTGTGCCTTAATCGACTAAATTAACTACTACTTTAGTTTAGTAGGATAGGTAATATAATTTACATGGAGATGATATTAGTATTTAAGATAAGTAAAAAAACTCAGCCATATGACTAGATAAAGTATGCTATGGTAATATTTCCTAATATTGTTTTGAATGACATTGAATTTAGTTTTTCTTTCATGTCAAAAAATCGCGAGAGCACAAAATGGCGAGGATACAAAATCCCGAGGATGTATAATCCCGAGGATACAAAATCGCGAGGTTACAAAATCCCGAGGGTACAAAATCCCGGTGATACTAAATCCCGAAGATAAAAAATCCGCAGAATACAAGTCTATGAAAATTCCAAAATCTAGTTGTTGCCCAATTGGTGCAGTTTTCATGAAATTTTGGAATATGGTCAATTAGGATATAATTTTGCTATTTTTAGCTATTAAATTAGCTAAATTTAACCGATTATTTTCGAAGTTGGAATGAAAAAAGTAAGTCTACGTGATCCGTCCGTTAAGTGTTAAAAAAATAGTGGGTAGCGGACACCAGTAGCAGAATTGATACAACTGACGGTAGTGTAGAGTCTCGAAATTAGAAATATCATTTTAGAATCTCATAGCCAAGTTGTATCCTGCTTTTCCATATTCCAGAACTTCATCCAAAAATCATTCTAGAGTCGCATTTCCATCGCATATATCAAATTCCACTAAAACCCGTTAAGAAATAGATAAATTCCATCCTAGTTGGTCATACATTTTATTTGGGAAAGGTTGAATTTGAAGTGTAAAACGTTCAATTTGAAGTGTAAAACTTGTATCATTGTGAGTTTAGATGATGAGGAATAGCATGACCAAAGACAATTTTCTCGGCTTACAGACACCGGGCGAAAACGACACAAGTTGAAACATAGATTCTGACACTTGAATCATATCTCGTAATGACTTAAACCGTCTGCCGATGGCGTAGACAGGTTACATTTACCATAGAGATTATGTAAATCGCGGAGCAGACGGTTTGGTTTATTATAATGGCTTCGGTATAGATTTTAATACGCCAGAAATTGACGATCTCGTAATAGTTGAATTTCTGGCGAATTCAAATCTATTTATTTATTTATTTAATATTTAATATAAAAATATATTACCCACAGTGGTATACAATCGGCAACAATTTAAATCAAAAAATGAAAAGTATGTACATAACAAAATAAAAACAATAAAATGCCTATAAGGTCTTAAAAAGCTCACGTCTAAACGAATCTCTAGTCAAATTAAAATCAAAAACATCGTATGAATAATTGAAAAGTCGAGACGTGGTCAAGACTGGCTCCGAAAGTTGATAGTTTGTTGAGCCAGAATCGATTAGTAAAAAACCATCACGACGACGCAGACAACGTTCAGGAACATAAATATTGAGTCGTGCGAGTAATTCAGCACAATCAATACGATACAATAAAATGTCGCGAACAAATAATACGCAAGACGCCACCCGACGCTGTTCTAAACGCTGTAATCCCAAAAGGTTGCAGCGCTCATGATAATATGGAATAGCATAATTATTCATTGATGGTGTACTGCGAAGTGCGTATAAAACAAATTGCTTCTGAACGCTTTCAATTCTATCAGAATGGCACTTATAAAAAGGAGACCAAACCTGCGAGGCGTACTCTAGCGCAGAACGGACAAGGGCAACATACAACGACTTTAATGTAAGCGGGTCACAAAAGTCCCTGCAGTTACGCTTTATGAAACCCAACATCATATAAGCCTTTGCTATAACAGAATCAATGTGCCTCACAAACGTTAGATCGGAAGAAAATACTACTCCAAGATCGGACATATACTCTACCCTTTCCACGACTCCATTAAACAGCGAATACCCATGAAATACCGGAGAGCGAATGCGATAGAAACAAATAGTTTTACATTTAGCTATATTCAGGGACAATTTGTTGTTAGCCGACCAGACACAAAATGTGTCTAAATCCCTTTGCAACCTAAGACAGTCAGGTACACTACAAATTGGTGCAAATATTTTCAAATCGTCTGCTTACAGCAGGCAATGCGCGAACTCAAAGCACTGAACAACATCATTAATAAATAGTGAAAAAAGAAGAGGTCCAATATGACTTCCCTGTGGGACACCAGAGGTAACTCGAAATAAAACTGAGGACGAGTCATAGATCTTAACATACTGCCATCGATCCGAAAGATAAGATTGAAGCCACTTAGTTGGAATGAATTGACAATTCAATTTCCCAAGCTTATTGATAAGTATCGAATGATCAATCTTATCAAAAGCCTTTGAGAAGTCCGTATACACAATATCCAGTTGTTGCCTGATTGCAATACTGCTATGTAAGTGACCACAAAAAAAAATCAGGTTGGTCACTGTGGATCTTCCAGGATAAAAGCCATGTTGAGCAGGACAAATTAACGATTTCAAATGAAAAAATAGAAATTTTTGTACCAATGCTTCGAATAGTTTTGGTTTAGCAGAGAGTATGCTTTTGCCCGATTTGAAAATCGGGCGAATGAAGGAAATCTTCCAAGGCTCCGGGAAAACTCCTGTACGGAGGCTTTCGTTAAAAATAAACGCGAGAGGAACAGCTAAACCATCCGCACAGTTTTTCATAAGAATGAGTGGAATGCCGTCATGTCCTGAGCCCTTATTCACGTCAAGTCGCGCCAAACTATCGGAGATCTCATCTACAGAAAACCTCAACAGACTAAATTCCGAACAGTCACTAGATTTAGTAATAGTAGTATGAGACTTATGGACAGACTTAAAATAGTTAGCAAATAAATTACAGATATCCGAGGGCCGACTTGCAGATGAGTTCTGATAAATCATAGGTGACGGAAATCCAACAACATTTCTTTTGCTGTTGATGAAATTCCAGAAATTTGTAGGATTAGTAGTAAGATCTTCTTCAATCTGCAAAATATAATTATTATAAAGGAACCGGTTTAAAATTCGAAACTCCATACGGGCTGCAATGAACGCAGAGTAAAACTTATCCCCATGTACCCTGTATAATGAATGAAGTTTATTACGACGCTTCTCGAGTAGCACAAGTTTATCATTATACCACGGCTCACGAAATTGCGGTTCGTCTTTTACCGTCGGAACAAACATTTCGATGCCAGCCATGATCCGCTCGTCCAGCAGACGAACAATCTTGTTCAAGTCCACTCCTCGTTGAAAAAAGCTCCAGTCCGAATTGGCTAGAAATTCGTTTAAAGAGACGTAATCTGCACATCTAAAATTAAAATGAGAACCATTATTGTAAGTAAAATTAGTAACACACCTTTCATGAAATATATTTGTCATAATGGGAGTGTGGTAAATGCTCGCTCAGCCAGTGAAATCCTCATAAGATGAAATCTCCGAATGTAAAACATCAGTAGCGAAAACCAGGTCCAAAAACTTGCTGCAGCTATTGGACACTCTGTTCTGTTGAGTAGTAGCAATGCTCGCAAAATATTCTATCGTATGTAACACCCTTTCGTCTGTAGAAGACGAAGTAAAAACTCCATCAACATCGAACCAAATAGCATCACGAAGATTAAAGTCGCCAACAAACATAAGGTGTTCACCAGCTCCTACCAAAGGTAACACAATTGAATCAACAAAATTTGTAATCTCCACATAATAATCCAAGTTTGAGCCACTAGGAATATATACAGCGACCACGATCACGGAGGAATGGGCGACCTTTACACGGACTGCCATACTATCTAGTTGAGAATGACAAGCGATCATCTCGTTCAAAATCGAACACTTCACAGCAATCAGCACTCCTCCCCTTTCATGCTGGTTAGGAAGTTATAACGGTCTTTCCTATGGACGACATAGTTGGATAGAAAATATTCCTCGGAATTAAAACTGGCTGTAAGCCAGGTCTCACCAATAGTTATAATATCGTAATCATTGTCAAGAACCAACCCCAAGCCGAAAAGCTTTAGCTTTGCCCCGAATGCTGGATGCATTGTGGTAATAAATCGACGTAAATGCCATCAGTTTAGGGTTCAAGTGACCCATGATAATACTGTTGCGGTTGTCACAATTGAATTCATGTTGAATATTCGACGGAGTAATACTGGTGCTAAAGTGGTTATTATGTAGGTAGTTATTACGATTATTATTATTATTGTTATTATTATTATGCTGGTAATGATGCCGTAATACGGCCCTTTCCTGAGCGGCGAAAGTTGATGAATGGTTTAATCGCACATTCTAAGGGCCAAATGCTTCCATCAAAAACTTTATCAAAACTATCAGAATCCAGGCCAATTTTAAAAGAGATAAAGTTCAGACGGCTTTTATCCACACCCCTTGCAACAAGTTCGTGGCATTCAACATTTCCAGTAGGAATTTGTAATTTGGAATAAATGTGGTTTTTTATATCATCGCACGTAGTAGTTGGTTTGAAGTTATAGACGTGCAAGTACTTTTTGGGCTTCACCATCTCCAACTCGGACTGTTGGACATCGGTACCAGCAATCACAGTTTGCAGACCATCCAATATCCCCGAATGAATATTTCCTATAGCGGTGGTGTTAACACTATTCGGCGATGTACCAGCTAACAACTTACAGCTAGTATTTTTGTCAACGAGTTGCCAATCTCACTTAGTTGGATCATCAGAGATTGTAATAATTGTTGATGACCGCAGTGAATGTTTACGCAATCGTTGCAAATAAATTTAATATTAGACGAATTATTACACAACTTGGCATTCGCAATTGGTATCGACGAGCAAGCAAAATGAAATTATTTACCACAGCCACCACAACAGCACAAAAAATTATTGTCAACAAAAATGACCTCACATTTATTACACTTGTTTTTCATATTGGACGTATATGACGCACGCGATATTAAGGTTCGATTATTATTGTAAAACTTAAACAATGTAACCGTCCACCCGCTATGAAACAAACACTTAGACATTGCGCGTTTATTAATCAATGTACACAACAAATTAAAAAAAACAGTTAAAAGCACAGTAAAACACCGGGAAGCACACTAATGAAATCACGAAACAGTTTAGATTATATGAAACAAAATAGAATCACAAAATAGTTTTATATCAATACACTATGTATAAAGGACACACATTGATATGAGAATTAGATAAATCTATACCAAAGTCATTACAGATTATGGTTTACTGCTGTTTTGCTGTCAACTGCGAAAAGGCTTTTTTAAAAGAACGCCATTTTGGAATCAGCATTCTCTTCAGACGGCCGTACAATTAATTTTTAAAAAAAAAATGTTGTATTCCTTAAACCTCACTTACTGTACAAAAAATTGGTCAAACGATTTTTTATAGAAAAATTGAAAAAAATGTTATTTTTATTCCAATTTTACCGTGCTCTAATCCCTTAAGACAGCTGCTAAAATCATTTAAATTGTTTGGTAAATCTAATATGTACTCGTACCATCGAAATAACCAGTGGCGTCGTACTATGATTTTGTTTTATTGAGTTTAGATATTCGAGAAAGACACAGTATTAGTGGCATATCGAAACAAGCTTTCAAATCACATAAAATCTCTATACAAAATTCGTTTTATATCTATGATAAGTGCACCGCATACGAGACACGATAATATAATATAGATACAAAAGCGTAATCTAATTATAACGAACTAAATCTAATAAAATTCTACATCAAATTGAAATTCCTTTCTATTTCAAAAAACAACCATCAAAAGTTCAATCAAATATAAATCTCTGATAATTATGTGATACCATACAAAATAGAATTGAATTAAAAAATAAAAAATAAAAAAAACAAACAATGAACGCCTGCCATTTCAATTAGACGTGCACTAATGAGATTACTTTCTTAAGATAATATTAACTAAACTTTTCATAAGAATATAACCGTAGAAGAAATAAAAATCTAGAATTGATTGTAAAAGCTTAATCAAACGTTTTTACACATTGCCTTCGTATAACACAAAACCGATAGGCTAAACATATTTTTAATCAAAATTCAGTTTTTTCTTGCTTACAATCTGAATGGTGTACCAAACAAATGCTGGAAATTTTTGTACTTTCAATAAAATATTTTCACTTCATATAGAAAAATGTATGAACACTTAATTAAATCGCGTCGATGTGCGGTTTTGTTAGGAGTACAAAATTATACCTACTTTGAAATCATTAAGGCATAACACATGAATTTTATTTTATGTACATATATACATATGAATGTGTTTATTTATGTTTTGTTGGTATTTTTGTTTGATGTAGTGAAAATTACATTTTTCATTCATCCATTCCTCTGGATTAGTGAAACGTTCTAAAATACTTTGGAAACGGAAAGTTAATTTTTTTGTATAGCAGCTCTATTATTATGAAGATGGAAATTGTTTTTTTTTTTGCGCTAAATGTTTGGAAATATACGCTATTGTTTGGTTTTAAGTGATTTTGATATTTCGTATCATGTTCTTGGAGATGATCGCGAAATGACAAACATAAAAGCGTGTTGCTTGGGTAGTTAGGTATAAAACGCATATGTGAAAGGAAAAATTTATTTGTAGAGACGTTGCACATTTCCTTTTTTAAGTTTTAATTTTTTGGATGTCGCAGCCAATACGATCGGTGTTACTGTAATCGTGAATTTCGTTGCATTACTTTCTAGTTTGTAAAATACTATATTATAATTTGAAAGATCCACCAATTTTTTGATCGTCCTGAAAAACTGTTAACGTGGTTTAATCTCCGTCAGTGGTGTTTTAATTAATAAAATTGCCACAGTAGCAGCTTGGGAATTCATTTTATAATTATGAGACCAATTTAATCATCAGAAAGCCTTTTTCCAAATCTGAGAAATAGCTGGTGTACATATTTGTTGTTGCATTTGCAGATGAATGAGCTGATTCATTTACCTGATGGAAATCTTTACTTTCGCTAAATGCGTTTAATAAATCGAAGCCAAGGGCATACCAGAAGGCCGTGGCCATAATTTTTGCATTTTTTAGTACACGCTTCGGTTTTAACCCATTCACCAACCATAATGAAACGACCCAAAAATTCTTCAGGATTTCGTCGAAAGAACTCCAACCCGCTCTTTCATGTTTTTGGTAAAGTGTCAGCAAATGCGGCGTCTTGCTGATGATTTCTTCATATGCAAATGTTTATGCAAAATATTATGAACACAATCTGAAACCTTTGAATGGCTATCGATCACAGACCACTTGAGCAATCTGTCCAAAATTTGTTAATCGATTTTACATTTCAAGAGTTGCCATAAGCTAAAAATTACTACAATTTATTAATGATGTGATATTTCTTTTATTTTGTACGGATTTTTTGAACCATCCGCTTATTTTCTCTAAAAGCACTGCTACATAGTCCGAACGGCACTGAATTTTTTCGATTAATCGAAATCCGAATAAAAACGTTTTTCAATTTGGCTTTCAAAAAACCAAGCATATTGAAGTGTATTCTTAAGTGAGACACGAAGCCACTAATATGTGCTACACAATATCATTGATTAGCCATTCAGAAATGTATCTAATCACATCTTGTTTCTCAACTTCGGTCACGTTTTGGAGTTTGACAAACTGGTATTACTATATTGAGTTTGAAGAGAATAATATGTTGGAAAGTTAAATAATCACGTAGGATTTTTAGTTGTTGATAGAGCTAACTCCTGAGCACGGATTTTGGTCGTTAAATGAGACTTGAAAATTGTGATTTTATATATGAGATAGACGTATCTGTAACATTTCTAGTTTTATTTTAAAAGTTGTATACTTCGATGAAAACCGCAACTCTCACGTTTCATTTTACTACCAAAATTCTTATTCTGGTCACCATTCACTATAACGTATTTCTGCGAAACTACTAGAACAAGGACTTTAGGTTCTCCTCTTCAATATTAAGAAAGTAAATTTATGGTTAGTTAATTTAGAAATAGCATACGAGAGTCGGCTTTCTGGTATAGATACGATCAGGAATTTAATCATTGTCGCATCACCCTTTTGGCTGAGGTACTAGCAAAGAAGTTCTACAACAATAGTACTGGATCTGGCGTACAAAAATGTGAATTATTACTAACAGGTTAGAAACTAGTATTTAGCTTAATTCTGACTTGTGTGACAAGATTTACGCTGCTTCTAGACACCAGTCCAAATATCTCTGTTTCTATCTACTCTTGTTGAGTTTTGGCTTACTCATGAATGAAGACTATCAAGTTAGTTTTTTTGTTTGGAGCTGCTACGATCCTGTTCACAGCACTCTTTTCTGCCTTATTTTGAACAAAAAAAAAAATATTTAGAAAAAAGTTTTAGTTCGTAAGAAGCAAAGTAGTGGCTCGGTTAAAAGTTATTTTATTTTCATTTGGTTTTACCTGTAAATAATGTGTAGATAAAAATGTCTACTAGGTTTCCAAATAGTTTGAAAATACAATTTTGTGTAAACGTTTATTCTCCATAAAAAAGTTAGAGCTGCCAAAAATGTCGAACAGTTATACCTTCAGACTTGCATTATCTTCATGAAGTAGTATATCAAAAATCATTTTGTTAGTAATTTATCACGGAAGACTGAAAACATCGCAGGATCAGTCAGAGAGCTAACTAAGGCGTTTTCGTGGCCTTAATATTTTAAACTACATGTACCAAAAAAAAAATTACTGAAAAATTCATAGAACTAAAGTGTCGGATTTCTGATCCAAACCTACCTTAGCGTTGGATAATGATGCATTTGTCCACCCAGTAACAAAAAAACGGACTTGATAGTATCATTCATGTGGAAGCCAAAACTCAACAAGATTAGATAAAAATCGAGAAATGTTTGGACTGTCTATTTAGATGCCTCATGTTCCACAAGAAATTATCTTAATTTATTCTTTTGTTTAACCCTCACCACAATGTAGAGGGAAAAATTATTATCTTCACTTTATTACCTTTTTGGGTTAACTTGAGTTACGCGGTTAATTGGTTTCGCGTAAATCGGAACCACATAAGTCGGGTCTCAGGATCAGTGCAGACTGTGATATTGCGTTCCGCGTAAGAGGAAACCGCGTAATTTGAAGTTAGAAACTCGTTCAAAAGAAAAGATTTCGTTCGTAAAATATTTTTTATCTAAATTTCGTTAACATAGTCCCATAGTTCATCCTCAAAATTATTTTCAGTATTATTTGCCATTGTGTTTGAATCAGAACCTGTTACAAACTCCATCAAATCATCTACACTCAAAGTTTTCTCTATAAACAGTTCAACGTCTTGAGCATTCATATCATTAAATCCTTCACCAGGTAATAAACGACCAACATTAATTTTACGATTGTATTCAGTCTTTTTGGATGGTATATAATATTTTTGTGGACCACCTCCGGTAAAAGGGCTTTCCAACATGCATATAACGTTGAATGTATAAGATCATTATAGGAGGAAATAGCTTATTTGGATGTCGAGGAGCATTATCTAACAGCAAAAAAAAAACATTAATTTCTCTTGGTAAGATAACTTATCACATTCAGCACAAAACACTTGTTAAACCAATTCTTAAACATATCTGCCGTCATCCTAGGTTTTTGTATTGGCTCACCAATAAACAGGCAGATGTAATTTATTATTGTTTTTCAATGGCCGAGGATTCAATGATTTATTAATCGGCTTCATCCTACAATCTTCCGATGCATTATTGCATAAAAGTAGGCACGGACTTCTCATTCTTGGAAATATATGTATGGGATGGAAATTTCTTCCAGTTTAAACCAGTTGCGTCCGCATTAAAAATCTGACTCGGAAAATAACCACCATCTTCTACAATTTTCTTGAATTCAACCAAAAATTAATGATTCATTTCTGCATCAGCTGTTGCACGTTATCCTTGGATTTTTATGTTACGCAATGAAAACCTTTGTTGAAACTTTTCTAGCCAGCCCCTGCTTGCAGAAAACGATTGTATCTGTAATTCTGTAGTAGTTTGAAGAACTCATTTTAAGTGGCTGTATATTTTCATTGCTTTTTGTCTAATAGTGTTTCCATTCAAAAGCACTGTTTTATTTGTGCAATCAAGAGGCTTGGGTGCTTTAATTTTCTTGGGCTAAAAATTAGTAATAAAATTAATGGACTCATTAATTTTAATACCAATTACGAAGATATCACAGTCATTTTATTAAGCATAGTTATGGTCGCAGTTATTCCAACGCTTACCAAAAACTCAAATATTAAAGTCATTTCACATGCTGAAAACCGTTTCTATGTTGACATGTTTTTATCGCAGCTCGGAGAGCCCCAACAGTGGCGTAACTACTAATTTCGCGACCCCCGCAAAATTTTTCTTGTGGCCCTAAAAATGCTTCTTCCTATCTATGAACAAGTACAGCTTTTATTTTAATACGAAATTTGGCGTCAAGCCCTTTTTTAATAAAAAACTTGTTTCTTCCTATTATCCGATCTCGCAAAAAATTAAATTTATCTTATTTCGAGAGTTGGTTTTAACAAATTGCACTAAACGAGCGTAAATTATAATGTTTACAAATTTATATTTCCTATGAATTTTGAAGGTTTTAAAATAATTTAAAAACATTCAAGTTCTAAAATTTTCAAAAGCCTCAGTAACCTGCAGGCTGTTAGTGTCCGAAAATAAACTCAACCGATATGCAGTGGAGGATTTTTTATCTACCGGTAAAAAACTTCACCATTTACACCGATAAACTTTGCGATTTATTGGCAACTTAAATTCTTTGTTGAATAGAGAAACATACAATTTTACGTTGGGAGCCAGTTAGTATTTTTATATAAAAGAAATCCGATACTCAAACATGAGAAGAAACAAAACGTGATTCACTTCCATGGCCTCAAATAAAACGAAATATCTTACAATCAACTCAATGCTACGACGATTTCTAAATATTCGATAAAGCATCAAAAACTTATATAATTTGAAAAATATCAACAATTTCGAAATAATCTCAAAAAATGTCGAATTATCCATAAATATGTAAAGTCAAAGGGAATCCCATAATCACTGCCATTTGAAACGTAAATAACCTGGACATTTTTGAGTAATTGCAAATAACCTACAGAAATTCGAAAAAATATCGAAATTTTGGCATAATCTCGAAAAATCTACTAAATATTACACTATTCAGATTTATTTGTTTACGTAACTAAAAATGCCCATAACTCAAAGCTAACCGCAGAACATTGCCATACAAAATTCGAAAATCTCTAAAAATCCCGAATAATTCTAAAAATGTCGAGAAACTTAAGAAACCTAGAATAAACCACTCTCTCAGATAATCTCTGTATTATCTTAGAATCTTGATTGATCTCAAAAATTTCAATAATACCGAAAAATCTGGATAGTAATGAACAATTTCGGAAAGCCTTTATCAAAAATGTATATTCGAAAATTCATGGAATTAACGAAATATTTGTCAAGTAACTTAATATACTAATACTAGTAAACAAAATGCTACTAACCAAGTTATAGCTAAACTATATTTGAAACCCTCAAACAGAATCGGATAATCTCGTAAACATCGAACCATCAAATTCTTCGAATATGCTGTAAGATTCTCGAGAAACATTGAATAATCAAATAAATCCGACAATCTCAAACAAAATCGAATAATTTTGAAAATCTCGAATAACCTGACTGTTTCGAAACACCGAATAAGAAATTCGAGACAAGGGAATATGAAATCGGGAAGAAATGAGAATTTTCAAAATTAGAAGAATTCCGCCGAATACAAACAAAAAAAAAACACTCATTGCACACACTAAATGTGAAAATTAGCTTGAAATTTGCAATTTCCTTATCATTTAAAATAGTTTTTCAGAATAAACACCGGTAAATTTGATTGTGATTGACCGTTTACCGTTAATTATGTAGACGCTCAAGTATCCATTGATTCCTTTTCTAAAGATAAAGGCGCTTGTAATGAGAGAAACAAGAAATTATTTTCCCGGTTAGGTATTTTTCTAGGAAGAAAGCTTCAACAATTTCTTCTTGATTTTTATGAACATTACAATGGTATTTACAAGCTGCTTAGCAGCAAAGCAGATTAATGTTAGCTCCCTTCAACAAATCACATTTAGACTTTTTCAAAGCAAATTCATCCTTTTGCCAAAAACAAAAAAAAAATCTGTTATCAAAATCACATTCAATCTTTTGCAAATCAAACGCAATATTTTCTAATAAAACTTGAATTGCAAAAGGTTTAATTTGATTTGTAAAAGGTTGAATTTTTAGTGCAGAATGGGTTAATTTTTAGTGCAAAACGTATATTACAAATCACGCCACTCCAAAAATTTTGACTTAAATAATTTTGCCGATCTTAACCTCTTAATTTCCAATGGAATTGAATTCCAAAGGGAAACTCCCCTAATATAAAATGATTTGTTTAACGACCTACAAAAACTTTTAGCCAGAATTAGGCGGAAATTAGAGGAATGAAACCTACTAAACATTAATTTCCTGTATAGATAACAAGGTTCCTTATCTTTGAGAAGTTTAAAAATAAAAAGACAAACGCGAAATTCGTAAAAAATAGATAAACTACATTCTAAAACAAGGCTAGAGTAGGCAGAAATATGATCGAACTTCCTAATACCAAAAATAAACGTGGTACAAGCATTGAAACATCTTTGGAGAACATTCATATTTTCCTGAAGGATACCGAATAAAACTATGTCACCGTAAATAAAATGAAGAAGATAAGACAAAAACAATTGTTTCTCAAACTGATTATCATAAAATCCTACTACTTTATACAAACAACTAAGCATGCCAAAGACCCTCTTACTAATACTAACTAAATGGTCACCCCAAGTAAGAGTTTTATTAATAACTAAGCCTAAATCCCTAACAGTATTTAAATATTCAATTAGTGAATCCTGCAGACAAATACCAGGAATGGACGAGGTATCTAACGGTTTTTTATAAAGGATAATCGACTGAGATTTATTTGCGTTTAAAACGAGCCTGTTAGAGACCGACCAACTAACGATATTACTTAAATCTTCATTTATCAGAGAAATATTCCTAATAATAGAATCCTGATCTAAACAACTATTTCTATAAATTTGAACATTATCAGCGAAAATCATCATTGATGTACATAGAAAATAATAGAGGACCAAACACTGAACCCTGAGGCAGGCAGGAAATTACGGGAAGGAAATCTGACAAGGAATAGTCGAAAAAACTGCTTGAGAGCGATTAGAAAGATAGTTAAAAATCAATTTGGCTGCAGAAAGCGAAAATCTAAACTGAGATAAAAGTTTATTAAAACGAATTCTGAGATTAATAGAATCAAAGGTCTTAGAAAAATCTAACAAAGTTAAAGAAGTTAACTCCCTATTATTCATATTAAGCCTAATATCATCACATACAGTTAATAACGCAGTAGAAGTGCTATGAAATTTTCTAAAACCAAATTGGAAGAAAATGAAAATGGGATAGCTCTAAAGGATTACTGATTTTTAATATGTATGAGGATTATTTTACTTATCTTCGACTGATCTGGGTAGGAAAAGGATGTGAGAATAAAATTGAAGATATGTACGAGGGCGTATGGAAATGAAGCTACCTAGCGCTAGATGGCAGCACAAACACAAAATTTTTTTGTTTTTTAGAAATTGCGATCTGTCAAACGTCAGCTGTTAAAATTTCACCCAAATTCATCGATTAGTTTATTGGTTGTAGTCGTTTGAAGTAAGCAACTTTTGTGTTTCTTGAAAAATGGAAAAAAAAGAATTTCGTGCAGTGATTAAACACTATTATTTGAAAGGGAAAATGGCGAAAGAGACAAAAGGAAAGCTCGATAAACATTACGGTGAGTCTGCTCCGTCAGATTACATGGTAAAATATTGGATTGCTGAATTTAAACGCGGCCGAAGAAGCACTGCAACAATACCATCAACAGGAAGGCCAAAAGAGGTGGTTACTGAAGAAAATATCAAGAAAATCCTCGATATCGTTATGAATGATCGCCGAGTCATGTTGCGTGAGATTGTTGAAATGGTAAACATATCTATCATATGAACGTGTGTTCAACATTTTGCATGAACATTTGCATATGAAAAAGCTATCGGCAAGATGGGTGCCGCGTTTGCTCAGTGTCGAACAAAAACGAGTTCGACAGACCACTTCACAGCGGTGTTTGGACATGATAAAGCGTAATCCTGTTGATTTTTGGCGTCGATTAATTACTGTTGATGAAACGTGGGTCCACCACTACACACCTGAAACCAAAAATCAATCGAAACAATGGGTGGAAGCTGGTGGAAGTGCTCCGAAGAAGGCAAAGGCAGTGAAATCGGCTGGCAAGGTTATGGCCACTATATTTTGGGATGCACACGGAATATTGCTCATCGATTATCTTGAAAAAGGATCCACAATCACAGGAAAGTATTATCGTGCATTATTGGATCAATTGGTTGATGCAATCAAGGAAAAACGACCACATTTAAAGAAGAAAAAAGTGCTCTTTCTTCAAGACAACGCACCGGTTCACACAGCATTAGATACGATGCTAAAATTACGTGAAATACACTTCGAATTGGTTGATCATCCACCTTATAGTCCAGATTTAGCTCCTAGTGACTTTTTCCTGTTTCCAAACTTGAAAAAATGGCTCGCAGGACAAAGATTCATCTCAAACGAAGAAGTGATTATCGAAACTAACGCGTATTTTGAGGGGTTCCCGAAATCGTATTATTCAGATGGTATAAAAAAGTTGGAATATCGTCTTACTAAGTGTGTCGAATTAAATGGAGACTATGTTGAGAAATAAATGGTTTTTGGCAAAAAAAAATTTTGTTTTCCTACTTAGGTAGCTTCATTTTCAATCCGCCCTCGTAACAAGTATTTTGAGACGAAAGGGAAAACTCGCTTAACAAATTTTAAATTGACGTTATCCAGCCCAGAAGATTCCGATTTAACCTTCCAAATAGCAGATTGTAAATCCTCGAGAGAATTTGCTTTGCAAGTAACCTTTTTAAGTGGAACGCGAGTAATGGATGGAGGACAAAGTTTAAAAAACGGTATGGCATCCGGCTATTAACAATATCAGGCGAAAAACTTCCTTTTGGCATCATAATTGTTCCAATATTTGTTTAACAATTTCAGAAAACCATTCAAGAAAACTTCTTTTCACCAGAACGAATTTATTATATAAACGGTTCCACAAGATGACAAATGTTTCTCTTGTTGAGAAAAGTCAGCACCTGGTAGAAAAACTCTCAAAGATAAAGTCACTTTGATGTCTTGCGTGAATTCTAAGGGACTTTCAATAGGGACGCTCGAAATTTGTTAGGTTATATCAGCTATGTTGTTAAAGCAACATCTGTCAAATTTATTGTGAATTGTTCAGTAGTGTAGGCAAATCACCATGGAACGTTATGGCGTTGAACAACGTTGTGCAAATCATCAAATTTTATTTTGAAAATGATAATAAGCAACTTTTCTTGTGGCCTAAACTGGTTGATATGGATACCTACGTTATATGGTTCCAACAGGACGAACGATTTGAGGGCATGGTCATCATGCGATTTAACGCCTTTAGACAATTTCCTTTAGGGAGGTGCCTTAAACCGCAAACAATTGATCCCCTCAAAGTCAACATAACGAACGTCATCCTGCAAATTCAGCTAGATTTATGCGACAGTCATCGAAAATTGAACCTCCCGAATACGTGTCTTCAAGCAAAGTCGCGGTGGACATTTAACCGACGTTACATCCCATACTTATTGCCATAAAATATTTTTCAAATAAAAGAAAATAGAGTGGATATCTTACACACAATTATTTTATTTATATTTAAAAATCGAGCGTCCTTATTGAAAGACCCTGTACACAGGTACCGGCAAAATTGATTTAATGTTAATTGAAAAAACTAAAATTTCAAGATTCATAAAAAATTTTGAAATTCCGCTGACTTATAAATCATCTAAAAATGAATAACAAACGCCTTTTTTACAAAGAATGGTTCAAAAGAACTACCAGCAACAGCACTTTTACTTCTGGACTACTACACACGTCATGAAACAGAAAACATGGCATAGAAAACTTTTTCAATGAAGATGAAAATTTTAAAGTGTTATATTTTCCATCAAACAAGACATCACTTTTGCAACCATTAGACCCAGCATGTTGTTAAATCGCTGAAACAACGATATCGGAAACATCTGCCGACGACTTTAGCAGTTTGAAATTTAATCGTCAAGATGAATGAATAAGAGAAAAGGCTGTTTTTGAAAAATTTAAATACATTTTCGACTGATGTTATTGATAATTTAATTACCTAATTGAAAAATAAATGAGTTCGGTCCTAAAAGGACCAAAGTATTGAAATCCTGTCAAAAAAGACCAAAAATCTTCTTGGCCCAAACACGACATTTTGAAGCACGAGATCAAAAAATCAAAAAAAAAAAAATGTCCGCCCGTCTGCCTGTGCCTATTGGTTTGGCGGTTGAATTGCGGTTAGGGTTTAGTGATCAGTTCAGCTGGTTTTTAAGACCATTTTGATTTGACAGTTGATTTGGGCGTAGGTTTGGGGTTGATTTAAGGAATGCGTTGCAGATCGAGTAAAGGTTGTTTGGTTTGAGCTAGAGCCAAGTTGGGGTTGAGTTGGAGTTGGATTGAGCGGTTAAGTTAGGAATTTATTTAGGGTCGTGTTGGCGGTTGAGTTGGAAGTTAGCTTGAATTGGGAAGAGTTGAGTTCATACACGAATGTAGTTTTTTGAGTCGCGTTGATTTGAGGGTTAAGCTGAACGTTGAGTTGGTAATTGAGGGTTTAGTTGGATGTCGAGTTAGAGGTTGATTTGAGTTCTTAGACACATACAGTTTTCGGACCAAGCTACATAAGAAATGTCATATATCACTTTTTTGTGACTTTGTACTAAAATTTTAACTGCTTTAAAAAGACAATATAATTGTGAGTATTAGAAACCGACTCTGAACAACAAATTGTCATTGACTTTAATCGAATACGTTCGAATCGAATTCACAAATATCCACCAGACTTAAGCTTATTTTACACGGCATGGACATGGCATAGTGTAAACGTCAAAAAATTAGGTTTTATGAGAATTGCATTAAAATAAGTTGCTGCAATTTTGATCAAATTAGACTTCAAAACTGTAGACTCAAAAAATAGACTTAAAAACTGTCTACAGTAATTTGCGGCGAAAAATATTACATAAAATTACTATCGACAGTTTCGAGTTTTTGTTGTATTCAATTTTCCATTTTTAAACATAAAATTAACTGACATTTTTTGAACTAAAGTTTTACGAAAATCGCCAAACTAAATTTTCACCTTATTTTATTTGGAGATTGGTGAAAATTTCATTTTATTTGAACCGCTTACTGTGCTTTAATGAGCAAAAACTAAGGAAAAGCCTACGATAGATTATTCTTCAACTTAAGAAATATTGCCTTGGAACTGGGAATTAACCAACATCCCAAGAGAATAATTAGTGATTTTGAAAAAACAATTGTTTCATGTGCATCAATATTTTCCACCGAGGCTACATTTAAAGGTTGCCCATTCCATTTTGGACGCGATTTGTGACTAGATAAGGTTGCTTAAAACATTTGCTTTCCTTCCTCCAGACGAAATTGATTGACCAAGATATACATCACAATTTCTGGTGTATTACCGGTGCAAAAACTTCCAGAACTTTCCCACGTACCCAAAATAGTTTGGAAGCATGACATCGGCACATTAAAGTTGTCGTCGGTCAACGAGATGTTGGGTCTACAATATTTTCAAAAAGTTATCAAACGAATTAATTGTGACAAAAGCCCAGATTGGAAAGATTAAATTCGGAGAACGCCTTTCTAAGAGAAAATAATCAGTGAAGCTGTTTTAAGATGAACTATAATGTATTTTATTTTGTCTTTCTTCATAAAATTGGAATAAATTAATTTACACACAAAAAGTATTTATTTTACATATAAAGTAATTAAAAATTCATAAACTTTAACGAAAAAGGAGATTTTTGGTTGCAGTTACTGCAAGATTTTGTACTTCCAAGATTTTGTAATGAAACATTTCGGGGTGCTCACATTCAAATTCAACATACACGAAAAGATATAAATCTTCATTTATTTCAAGTTCGGTGAAACAAGCAATTTTGAAAACGAGCGTATATTAATTTTGACACATCTAGTTCTTAATATTACATTACATAAATTAAAATTAATTACTGTCATAACAGACACACACACACATAATATACGACATATATTCAGCGAATTGTGCGACTTATTACCACGGTATCGTCCAAATAAGACAACAAACAAACAAACCTTTCACATTTTTGGTATTGCGTTAACCCCTAAACGAATAAACAGGAAATAAAAATCTCAACCTTTCACATTAGCTCAGCTGTTACAGATGAATGTTAAAGATACGTATGCATTATGTAGACATATTATATAAGATATATAAACATAAGGAACTGAATTCATATTCTTACATAAATTTTTATCTACGAAAATATTATAATTCTTATGGAATTCTATATTCGGTGTACTTTATTGGGCTAGCGCGGCGAGTTTATCATTCGCGACAATTTTTATTTTTATATAGAAACCAAAAGACTATTGTTATAAATGGATGCCTCTTATGTAAACAAAAAACACTAAAAACCAGTATTGATTTTAATGAGATTAGAATTAAGTACATACATGTATAAATGTTGTTGCTTTCTGTTAATTAAAACAAAAAAAAAACACAAAAGAAATGTTTTGTAATTGATACACTCGTACCATATAGGTTAATAAGTAGTTCATGTTATTGTTATATTCAGTGAAAGAATATGGATTACGTTATGTCCACGGTGTGCGATCTTTTATGACGACATTGATGGTTGATTTTCAGTGCGGAATCAAAAGAATTTATTGTAAGTCAATTGGTTTATGGATGTTTATTAAGTAGCAATAGATTGGTATTTACGAGGGCGGATTGAAAATGAAGCTACCTAGCGCTAGATAGCAGCACAAACACAAAAAATTTTTGTTTTTTAGAAATTGCGATCTGTCAAACGTCAGCTGTTAAAATTTCACCCAAATTCATCGATTAGTTTATTTGTTGTAGTCGTTTGAAGTAAGCAACTTTTGTGTTTCTTGAAAAATGGAAAAAAACGAATTTCGTGCAGTGATTAAACACTATTATTTGAAAGGGAAAACGGCGAAAGAGACAAAAGGAAAGCTCGATAAACATTACGGTGAGTCTGCTCCGTCAGATTACATGGTAAAATATTGGATTGCTGAATTTAAACGCGGCCGAAGAAGCACTGCAACAATACCATCAACTGAAGAAAATATCAAGAAAATCCTCGATATCGTTATGAATGATCACCGAGTCAAGTTGCGTGAGATTGTTGAAATGGTAAACATATCATATGAACGTGTGTTCAACATTTTGCATGAACATTTGCTTATGAAAAAGCTATCGGCAAGATGGGTGCCGCGTTTGCTCAGTGTCGAACAAAAACGAGTTCGACAGACCACTTCACAGCGGTGTTTGGACATGATAAAGCGTAATCCTGTTGATTTTTGGCGTCGATTAATTACTGTTGATGAAACGTGGGTCCACCACTACACACCTGAAACCAAAAATCAATCGAAACAATGGGTGGAAGCTGGTGGAAGTGCTCCGAAGAAGGCAAAGGCAGTGAAATCGGCTGGCAAGGTTATGGCCACTATATTTTGGGATGCACACGGAATATTGCTCATCGATTATCTTGAAAAAGGATCCACAATCACAGGAAAGTATTATCGTGCATTATTGGATCAATTGGTTGATGCAATCAAGGAAAAACGACCACATTTAAAGAAGAAAAAAGTGTTCTTTCTTCAAGACAACGCACCGGTTCACACAGCATTAGATACGATGCTAAAATTACGTGAAATACACTTCGAATTGGTTGATCATCCACCTTATAGTCCAGATTTAGCTCCTAGTGACTTTTTCCTGTTTCCAAACTTGAAAAAATGGCTCGCAGGACAAAGATTCATCTCAAACGAAGAAGTGATTATCGAAACTAACGCGTATTTTGAGGGGTTCCCGAAATCGTATTATTCAGATGGTATAAACAAGTTGGAATATCGTCTTACTAAGTGTGTCGAATTAAATGGGGACTATGTTGAGAAATAAATGGTTCTTGGCAAAAAAAAATTTTGTTTTCCTACTTAGGTAGCTTCATTTTCAATCCGCCCTCGTATGTTGAAAACGACTATTTGTTGGAGACAACAATTAGGAATGCAGATTTTCAGAAACGGTTTTATTACGTAGAATCTCAGTTTGGCAAAAATATGTGAAGATTCATAATTGTTTATCTGATTTTAGTAGGAAATACTCCGAGCGATGAGCTCTGGAAACGAACATTTATAGAAACTAGAAAAGCTTCCCTATCATTTAACGGAGTCAGAGAAGAACAAGACAGTTCTAAAGCAGGAAATTATCAGTACATTCGATTTATACTATCGGAAAAAGAAAAGGCGGTGGTCTAATTTTCAGGGAAAAAAGAAAAAGTTCCTGTCGCAATTAGGTATTTTCTGCGCCTAACAATTTCTTCTCTGCTGCTGAAGATGAAAGTCTGAGTAGTCATATGTAACCTGACTCCGTAGATAAAAATCCCTTTAGGTTCTGACACATCTTTGCATAAATCACGTTGCGTCGTGTTTACACTTGAGTTTCGATATAAATTTCAAACGTCTTTTAACAACCCCAATGTAGTTTTAAAATCTATGTTAGTCGATAGGTCATTCTTAAATGTAGCTAGTTTGAACGTGCAAAGTTTAGTCCCAAATATTGACGAGATTCGCCACATTTTTAATGGTGCTTCAGTGGGCATTCTTTTGTTTTTCTGAGACCTTTTTAAATCCAATATCCCTAATTCAGCTTTGGCCATCAAAGGTTATAATACATTTAGGAAAGACAGAGCGGTGGCCTCCCCTTAATTATGGTGGTTTACCTCCTTCCATTTCAGAATTTTTAGTATCGGATTTAGAGTTTTTATTTGTCAATGTTTTCATTAATGGTCGTAAAATCTTATTCGGTACCGTCTATAACCCACCAAAAACTAGTAAGAGATCGTATGCCCAATTTGAAAAATCACTTGTAGACTTAGAAAGTTTTTTCGATGAAATGTATATACATATAAGGTGACTTTAATTTCGATACACGCCAAAATTCCGGCTTCCATCGGGATTATTTTATTTTTTTAAATAGTCTTAATTTATCCATACACAACACTGTGGCACCCACGTTTTCTTGTCCAACCGCTAGTGGGGCCTCTTATTCCCATATTGATCGTATCATCTCTTTTACTATTTGTTTTTTCAATCAGTTGCCTCTCGGTATGGGATCGCATCAGGATCTTTTAGTTTTTTCTGTAAACTCTTACTCTCCACCTAAGCCTAAGAGTTTTAGCTTTAGAGATTTTTCTAGTATAGAAAATTCCCACCTTTATTTAGTTTGTAACTCAGTTCCTTGGGAGGATATTTTTTGTCCTAGTTCTGCAACTAGCAAAATAGAATTTTTCAACTCGTATATTAGTTTGGTGTTTGATAGTGAGTAGCTGACTTTTCTCAACAAGAGAAACGTTTGTCATCTTGTGGAACCGTTTATATCCGAAAATAAGAGATATTCCTGATTTTTAGTTGTAATACCAACCACTAAAATTGCTTCATATGAAACATATCAAACAAAAATTAAATCCTAAAGTCAATCTTTGCTTGTTGCTTTGGGAAATTTTAAATCCAAACCTAAATCTAATCTATTTTTTTTTCAAAGCAATACACTTAATGTTGATCTTCGTGATAAGGCTCTAAATTCGGAAACGTGGGAAATTGGTGTATTTTTAGACCATTTCACAACCGAAATTTTCGGTCGAGAGCCTCAAATGTGAAATTTCGAGTACTAGCTGTACCAGTCAACTCTCCCGGCATTTAGGTGATCCAGTTTGAAATAGGATGCTTCCGCTTATAAGCTCTGGACAAACTACTTTTATCTCGATGTAAAGCTAATTATTCTAGCTTAGCGTTTTTGACAACGATTACGATGTGATTATTATCTCTGAAACATGGCTTACTAAAAGTTTTAATTCGGCGGAATATTTCCCATGCAACTACGTCGATCACAGGAAAGATCGACATGATTTTTATACCAGACTGAAGGGAGGAGATGTGTTGATCGCTGTTAAGAATTCGATTTCGAACGGCTCATTGCATGCATTGATCTACTTTAGATTATTATCTTGGAATTATTAATTTCATCAATTCTCTTGTTACCCCATTGGTTCGTGTTGGTGAACGACTAATGTAACTAACGGTTACTGGGTACTTTAATCTTCCTGATATTACTTGGACTGATGTTGATGGAGTTTTTACGGCCTCTTCTTCTGACCAAAAAGGATTAGCCGGTCACTTATTACTTTGCTGCACAGCATTAGCAGCATTTCTTGACGTCAGATCCTATTTCAAGGAAAGTCAAGCAATAACAACTACTCGGATCAAAATTTTGATCCAAAAACAAACATTTGTTAAATTTTTGTTGTATGAAATTGCAATGTGACTTGGATAATTTTGCAGTTGTTAAATTGTTGTTGAATGTGGGTGCTTTTACTAAACAGATGCATTTTATTATTACAAAAGCATACATTATTCTAGGTTTCATTAAGCGCAACTCTAAAGGCTTTTGCCACCCGCTCATACTGAAAAATTGTATATTCGTTCGTTCCCTTCTAGAATACGTTTCTCAGATCTAGTACCCATTTTATAACTGCCATTCAGATAGAATTGAGAGCGTTCAGAACCATTTTGTTTTGTATGCCCTTGGTGGAGTACCTACTGAGCGAGTGCATCAATATATTCTCTCACCTTATAATGATCGTTGTAATTTATTAAAACTATAACGTTTGGATCATCGAAGAAACGTTTGTATGTTACCTTCGTTCACGATGTTCTGACCTCGCCAATACAGGGTGGGCCAAATAATTTTTTTTTTTTTAAATGCAATAAAAAAAAAGTTCTCAATATTTTTTCAAATTTATTTTTTCATTGTAAAGAACAATCCTTCCGATTAATTATGGAATACTATTTCATTCATATGACTGCCTCGGCTGGCCTTGACGTACCCCATACGTTCGGTCCAATTTTCGACCACATTTTCGATGGTATGTGGCATTATGTCTTCAATGGCAATGCGAATATTGTTCTTGAGAGCGTCATTCGTTGCTGGTTTATCGGCGTAACACTTATCTTTGACGGCACCCCAAAGATAATAGTCCAACGGCGTCAAATCACAGCTCCGAGGCGGCCAAATCACATTAGCATTTCGGCTGAAACGTGTGCTGTGTGGCACGGAGCGCCGTCTTGTTGAGACCAAATGTTGCCAATGTCCTCCTCTTCAAGTGCCGGGAACAAAAAATCGTTTATCATGGCGCGGTAGCGCTCACCATTGACAGTAACGGCGGCTCCTTGCTCATTTTCCCGGCGACTCACGCACATTCTCGGCTACAGCATCAACATTTTCGGGTGTAGGCTTGGTTGGCTGCTTGGTTCGTGTTGGTTTATTAATTAGCAAGCCTGTTTCTTTAACTTTTTCCACAAAATAACGCACATATGGAGCTCCCGGCGCTTCGTTTCTTCCGAAATCCGCACGCAATTTTCGCACACATTCTGCAACATTACCATGATTTTCGAAGTAATGTTTCAATATTTCCCAGCGTTGTTCAAGCGAATACACAACCATTCTCGTTCAGCGGAAGGATAAAAATAACTTTCTGTCAAATCAAAAGTAACATAACCTCTTACCATACTCAAAATAACCGCTAGTTCAAAAAAAAAAAAGTTAGATGGCCCACCCTATATACAGGGTGTCCGGGTTTGGGATGCTGGTCCGTCTTGGGGTGATTCCTTGGTTCATTCTGAGAAACAAATCGTATATGGAGGGGGGGGTCCATTTTTGATATCCTTTGAGATACAGGGTGTTTAAAAAATTTCGTTCAGAAAAAAAGTACACCCAAATATTAAACTGTAACTTCCAAAATATTTATCGGAGAGCAACCAACTTAGTCTTATTTGGTTGGTAATCGTATAGGCTATTATTAAGGTTTACGTGGTTATCTTGTATCTGCATCCATTTGAGAGCTATGGTGATTTAAAGTAAAAAAAAAATATTTGTTTTTTATAAAATTGAGTTTTTCCGTTATAATTTTTTCTTTTGTTTATTTAATTTTAATTTGTTATGATCTCCTCTACAATCCCGCAATACATTACTTGTACCCACGTGCCATAGTTTTCTTCGTATTCCGTTTATTCTCAATCTAATTAAGAGATGTTATAGTGTTAATATTTTACCAATTTTATTTTGATCTGTAAAACAGTAGGCGATGATTATCAACTCATTTGTTTAAATGTTGAAAAAACAAAAACTAAATATTTTCAGATTCAGTCATTAGTTTCGAGATATTCACGTCGATTCAATGAAATCTTCTATTCTTCTTGAAAAATTTTCTTCAATCAAATAGAAGAAATCAAAAATAGAAGATTTTTTTATTTTGCTATTCAGTGTAGCTGTGGGATGATTCTAATCTTCTATTTTTATTAAGGAAAGTTCGAAATGGAATTTTTTTTCTTCTATTTGATGTAAAGGTCAAAAATGTTTGTTACCAAAAAGCAACAGCTGTGAATTTGTGATAAATATTTTTTAGTAATAGAGCTTATTGTGAATATATTTATTTTAATGAAATTTCAATTATTTATTACAAATTTTATAAATTACTCGCATATTGGTCTCGAATTTGATACCCTAAATTGCGCCATTGATTTCTAATAATGGAGGGTATCAATTTTCGATGTTTCATTTGAAAATTTCTCGTTTGCGAATTCTAAGCCGTCGAATTCAATTAATTCTTCAGCATCTATTGCTGTATCATTCAAAAACTTGTTGTGTAATGCAAATATAGCATATATGATTTGGGCTGCTTTCTTAGGGGAATAATGCAGAACCCGATGGCGTAACAAACACCGAAATCTACCTTTCAATACCCCAAACAAGCTTGATAGCTCCCTTGCCCATAAACATGCAAAGTAGCTAGCACCTAACAAATAAGACTCACATATGTACCTTCTATTTGCATTTTAAAATAATTCATACAAACTTGTAATTTAAATGGTATTGAGTGGAAGCGAGATTTTGCTGCTAATTCAGATATCAATGTCACAACATTTCCCTTTTGCAAACGAAAATATTTATGAAATACACTATCAGGAAGCTCAAAAGGATCTTCGTTCATTTTTATGTTCTTCAGTCTCATTTTTAGTTTTTGTCTAAAAAAATATATTTAATTAAATTTTTTTAAACAATTAATAAATTTCCTTACGTAGCAATGCGCTTTTGGCGGTTTCTTTCCCTTTGCATTAAATAAAAACCCATTTTTTAAATTAATTTTTTGATTTAATCAGAAAAGACGAAAATGAAAACAAAATCATAAAAGAACACAACCCGCTTTTGATAAAAATCGAATAAAAAATATTTCTTCTTATCATAAAAGTCGCATTTGGATGTCTTCTATTTTTAGTAAAAGTCTTCTAAGCGAAAACCCAAAAAATTTGCTTTTTTTAAATGTAGAATAGTAATTCTTCAATTTTTTCTTCTATTTTGACATTTAATAATTTTCATACAAAAGTATCGAAGAATAGAAGATATTGAGAATAGAAGATGTACATTGAATCGACGTGATTATCTAGTGTTGTATCAGTGTTGTGAATCAAAATTTTTATTAATTTAATAAAATTAATATTATAATGGCACAGTTCTCAGGTGAGGAGTACATTGATATCCATTTTGTTTACGGATTTTGCGATGGTAATGCAGCACGAGCTCGCAATGAATATCAACTCAGATTTCCAACACGTCGCATTCTTGACGCAAGAGTATTTATAAATATTCATAGGAGACTGCCAAATATCGTAACAATCGACGACGAAGGTATAATCCGTAATGTAACAGCAAATCCTTCTATTAGCATAAGGAGGCTCGCTTTACAATTAAACGTCTCTCGCTATCGAATTCATCAAGTATTGCACAAGGAGAATCTTCATCCATACCATACAACACCCGTTCAACAACTATTACCGATAGACCGCACTACAAGATTGGAGTTTTGTAATTTGTTGATGGAAAGGAATTTGGACGATGCAAGTTTTGTGAAACGTATCCTATGGACGGATGAATCTCAATTCACAATAGATGGCATAACAAACTTTCACAATCTACACACGTGGGCTGCTGAAAATCCTCATTCGAAAAAACAAATATCATTATAGCACCGATTCAGTGTAAACGTAGGGCTGGTGTAATTGGCGATAAATTAATTGGACCATTCATATTACCACCTAGATTAAATGGTGAACGTTATTTACAATTTTTACAAAACGATTTGCCACTCCTTTTTGATGATGTTCCCATTTTAAGTAGATTCTCGCATACATGCCAACATGATGGTGCACCTTGTCACTACCACAATAATGTTAGGAATTTTTTTAACGAAAATTATCCAAATAATTGGATTGGAAGAAATGGTCCAATTCATTGGCCTGCAAGATCCCCCGATCTTACGGTATTGGATTTTTATGTATGGGGAAGGATGGAGGCGCTTGTATACTCCAAAGAAATTGAAACAAAAGAAGAACTTATACAACGAATACACACAGCAGCACAACAGATAAGGGAAGAATTACCAAGAATTGAAATAACCAAAGGCATACTTAAACGAATATTAGCATGTATTCAATCACAAGGAGGACATTTTGAGCACCTTTTATAACTCCTCGACCCAAACTTTGTATTGAGGGATTGTAGAGGAGATCATGACAAATTAAAATTAAATAAACAAAAGAAAAAATTATTAACGGTTTTTTTTTTTAGAAAAACTCGATTTTATAAAAAACAAATATTTTTTTTTTTTACTTTAAATCACCATAGCTCTCAAACGGATGCAGATACAAGATAACCACTTAAACCTTAACAATAGCCTATACGATTACCAACCAAATAAGACTAAGTTGGTTGCTCTCCGATAAATATTTTGGAAGTTACAGTTTAATATTTGGGTGTACTTATTTTCTGAACGAAATTTTTTAAACACTCTGTATCTCAAAGGATATCAAAAATGAACCCCCCCTCCACATACGATTTGTTTCTCAGAATGAACCAAGGAATCACCCCATGACGGATCAGCATCCCAAACCCGGACACCCTGTATTGTGACGAATTACTTGCTCGTTTCAATATCTATGCTCCCATACACTGTTTGCACCGCCCTCGTTTGCTGCATATTGACCCTGTTTCTACAAAATTTGTACTTTCTGAACCAGTCTTGAGAGTGGCGCGACTTTTTGCTTCGGTTTACGATGTTTCCGATTTTAACATGGCAAGAAATTCGTTTAAATTTTTGTCTATTGATAATTGTAAATTTTTGTTTTTGTATGGTTACTTACCGATGTTGTATTTACTGTATTATTTTTTATTTGTGAGTTGCTTGCAAGGCAGTTGCTTCTACCGAAAGTCTATAAGTAATAAAATGCATACCAAGATCTCGCTGCATAAATTACGAGGTCGTTTATAAACTCTAACCACAGCCTCAATGGTTTATGGGCGGGTTGTTGAAAAATGTTAGACTGATTGCTGGTGTTTCCATGTCGAATTGGAGAGTTGTGACTCTTGTTGCTGATTTAGAGGTAAAAATCCACCAGTGACTTCGTCATCTTATTGTATTATACATCACGTTTATGATGTTCCCATTTTAAGTAGATTCTCGCATACATACCAACATGATGGTGCACCTTGTCACTACCACAATAATGTTAGGATTTTTTTTAACGTTTATGCGCGCTCTCTCTCTCTCACTCTCTCACTCTCTCTCTCTCACTCTCTCACTCTCTCACTCTCTCTCTCTCTCTCTCTCTCTCTCTCTCTCTCTCTCTCTCTCTCTCTCTCTCTCTCTCTCCATCTCTCTCTCGCTCCCTCTCTGTCACATAATGTCCTCCCAAATTAATAGTATGTTCTGGTTAGGGTTCCCAACTGGCCGGTTTTGAACCCGTCTTCGTGGCAGTAAGCCTGTCATCGGTCATACTGCTGACCGGTAGGGCAAATGACCGGTTTTCAATGTTGGAAAACAAATTATTTTTAAAATCTTACTTCCAACAACAAATTTGGTTTCTTATTTTTGTGGAGCGGGGCAGAATATAAAATCGATCAGCTTGTCACTTGATCAGCATAGTTTTAAAAGTGTTTTATATTAAGTAAACAAAAAGTGGTTTGGCGTCTATTGGAGGGGGAGGCCAAAGTTGAGTAGATTAATCTACCAGTTCCGTAACCTTCCAGTAGGGAGTGGATCTCGTGAGCTTTTCTGTTCGTGTACAATTACCTACCGTCTTTCTAGCAGAACTACATGCTGTAGTAAACATCTAGGAGGGAGAGCAATATGCTCAGATAGTATTTATCATGAACCGGCCGGCAATATTATCAGGTTCATTAAGAGCCTGAATATTAACTGAACGGATAATTAAGCAGGGCCCAAGCACAAAAGATCTTTTAGATCAGCAGTACGAGGTGGCTGAATGCCCTAATGGCCCTTCAATAATAATAATAAGTAAAAAAAAAACTTTGGTTTGAAGACATACCATCAACAGATTAACAAAAAAATTGCCTGCAAATAATAATGCGGACCTGTTACCTTGTTTATTTGGGTATAATTTTGAACAATTTTCAATATTATCGAAAAATCTTCAGCCATCTGGAAAATTTGCAATAACTCGAAGAATTTCAGAGCATCTTCAATAATTTGAAATAATCTGTAACATCATGCGAGTAACAGCAACGAGTACCTCAACTCGCAAATCTCAAAAAACTCGAATAATCTTCAAGCAGAGACAACGTATAGTATACAAAATATAGAAACACGAGAAATTCGAATATTCCTGAAAATGGTGGAATATTCCTGAAAACTCGATTATGTTTCGAAACTCGTAACTCGAATTACGTGAATTAGATAATCGATATCTAGAGGTAACTCTAAATGAAATTGAAATATGGACAGCAGATTGTGAATTCCTTGATGATTGTAAAGGTTTAAAAGCATTGGTGTACGATTTGTTAATTTTTTATCAGCTTCGCCTTGGCTTTCTTTAGTCTACCCCAAAATTTTTGTAGTTTGGTCAAGTGTTACATTCGACAAGTATTAAACCATAATAGTCGCG
Organism: Tipula vernalis; assembly: GCA_958295665.1. Classification (NCBI taxonomy): domain Eukaryota; kingdom Metazoa; phylum Arthropoda; class Insecta; order Diptera; family Tipulidae; genus Tipula; species Tipula vernalis. Next base: position 148,610,657 of record OY282559.1, read on the forward strand.
ACAATTGTTTTCACCATCCGGAATCAATGGTGAAAACCCTCAAATTTGAAAAGGAAATGTACTCGTGGCATTTCAATGTGCAAAACTTAAAATTCCTAGTTTATATAATTCTTATGAAAACCAAATCAATTTGAACTCAATTTGTACAAAATGTTTTTCTTGCTCATAAGACAAACGTAGACTAATCCAATAACAATCTGTCTAGCAATGTTTTGTCAATAATAAAGTTTGGTCAATTGCCAGTGTGACGTTCCTTTGGCTAAATCTAGGCTACATTGGAACATTTCAGAAAATTATTTTCTTTTCTATAATGTTTAAAATCAACCATACTAAAGATTTTATTTATTTCTGATATTGAGGTAAACTACTAACCTTATTTCTATCGCTGGTTAAGCCTCCAATTAGGTAATAATAACAGGAATAATTTTTCTTACATGTTGACCATTCAATCTAAATCAGTATACCTTATTTGAACCTCACGTCCGAATCACAATGAAAGATTAAAATTGTCTTAGATTTTTACAATAGTCTTTATCTATTTTAGAAGATCGTGCGTGTGCCCCGATTGTTGTTTCAATCGGACTTATCTTCGATCTAATAATTTTGTAAATGTGCCGAAAATGAAAAGCATACACTTTTATTTCTAAACGTTTTGTTTTTTTTTATAATCTAATGACACAATCGACTTTGTAATATTTTTAACTTTTTTTTGTTGTTAATTTTCTCATTTCAGGTTCATTACATGGTACCGCCACTGCACACAAATTGGTTGTGGCTATACGACAAAAATGTACTGCCGATGAAGTTTTAAATGTACTAAAGGATTTACCCGACGAAACAAAAACAACTGAAACTGGAGAGGAATTTAATCCCCTTAAAATTGAAGTATTCGTACAGACCTTATTAAATTTGGGTTCAAAAAGTTTTTCGCATAGTTTTGCAGCGATTTCAAAATTCCATTTTGTATTTAGAGTGCTTGCCGAGTGTGGCGAAGCACAAATACATATTTTACATAATTTATTTGAATTATGGCGTAATCATCAACAAATGGTTGTGGTACTAATTGATAAATTATTAAAAACGCAGATTGTTGATTGTTCGGCTGTAGCGTTGTGGGTATTCTCGAAAGAGATGGCACCCGAATTTACAAAAGTGTATCTCTGGGAAATTTTACATTTAACCATTAAGAAAATGAATAAGCACGTTATTAAGTTGACGAATGAGTTGCAGGAATCGAAAGATAAATTGGCTCGTGTTGAATCAGAATCATCTGATACGGATGAGGAGAATGCGGCGACTAAAAAAAAGAAACCGGATAACACGGATAAACCAACCGAAGAGATGGTGGAGAAAATGGAAGAGAAACTAGATGCGGCAAATGTAGATCAAAAAAATTTGTTTTTGATCATTTTTCAAAGATTTATTATGATATTGTCTGAGCACTTGGTCAAGTGTGATACGGACGGACGTGATTTTGATACAGATTGGTATCGTTGGACCATTGGCAGGTTGCAGCAAGTATTTATGATGCATCACGAACAGGTGCAGAAATATAGTACAACACTAGAAACTTTGCTTTTCACTTCGGATTTGGATCATCATATTTTAGACGTATTCCATCAGTTCACAGCTCTACGGGCTTAAGTGTGTGTGTGTTTTTTTTTTGTTATATACGGAATCTTTTACTAAATACTATTTACTACTGTTTTTAATTTGTATATTATGTATTTCATCCAGCCCCTCGAGACACCCTTCCTTGAATAACCCGAGAAATATATTTATGGATGTAAAAACAAAAATGAATTTGAAATAAAATTAAAACAATTTTTTATTATAGTAGCTAATCTCACGCTTTTTTTTAAGGAGTGCAGTTGTGTAATGCACAACCGCAGACACATAGCACTATTTTTTTATTGTTAAGGAAGAAGGGAAGGAGATTTATAAGGCTTGAACGCACTCATAACACACAAACATATACAACACTCAATCATGACATTTTTTCTTGTTACCACAGGGATTTGAAAACGGGACCCTCGGTCTATAAAATAAGCGTTCCACAACCGAGAGCAATAAATCACTGTGCTTAATTGATTAATTCTCATAAATCGTTTGCAAAAGGGCGAAATAGGAGAGTGATGCACTCAACACTTTCGAAAAACTTTCCAATGAAATTAGATAAAATTTAGCTGCCGAAATTCCAACCGGTCGCTGTGATCGAGCCATAATGAGCACCATACTTCTTTGGAATTTTAACGGTTTATCATACCACTGGCAACCGTATGCTGAGTTGGCAACATTTGCGCTCTCCTCCATTAGTTTTGAACCAAACCATGAAAATGTGAATAGTTGCATGTTGAGACAAAGGCAATATGTGAGTATACGAATAAATTGATATATATTCTCCAGAAATATTGATAGCTGGAATCCTACGATGCACAATAAAAACGTACTCGATAGATACTGGATAATCATGAACAGATGAGAAACTTCCTCGAGTCGACCCACAAATCTGAAAAATAAAAATTCGGTTAATTAGTAAAGATTAGGTTGGATTTTATATTAACTTACTCGATCGCCAACGAATGATGTTTAACAATATCGGACAGATCGTTCATTATATTCTGTTGCATTTCCTCCTGATTAACATACTTCTTATGTAAATTATCCAGCTTAACATTAACGAGGTGAAAAAATGTGGCCGTATAATTTATCATCGTCAAGTAAAATGCGTCGAACGACGAAAGAATAAAAATTGTCGAAAACACTGCTATATCCGAAACTAAATGTGTCGCACAGAAATTAAGCCAACTATTTTCTATATCGTACGGATAACCCAATTTAATCGGTGTCGGTAAAATAGCCGGTGTTATCGTAATATTATGCAGATAGGCATAAGCGGCCGTAAAAAATAATGGATTTAGAAAAAAATTTGTCCCAAATCCGACATAAATCACGACATAACAATATGCTAGATATTTTGACTGTTTCTCGGTAAATTTACACACTGTGAGCCATTCTTCAGTATTGAAATCCACTTTACACGATTCCCATTTCGATTTTATATCACCAACTAAACCATTTAAACGTGAACGATACAATAACACCAACCACATTTTTATGAAAGCCAAAACAATTGAAAGCATTTCAGATATGCACTGTGACATCTCGATCATATCACCAAAATGTTGATAAACGAACAATATTTCGGGTAATATGATAAACACAAAATTCAATGATAAATGTATTGCACAATGTAGACGATCATTTATCGATATAGGATTTGAACCACTTGGCCAGTATCCAGTCCATTTGAGTAATTTTTGATTAGGTAACATAACCTTTGATGCCGCTACGGTACCTTTCATGGTGAATGGAAACTTTAGAGTAAGGATTTTTTTAGAGTAAACTGAATATTTATAAATTTATATTGTTTGTACACACCCCCGTAAATTGCGGGAGGGAAAAACAAAAACCAGCAATTAATGATTCAATTAACCAAGCGGCTCGTGGGAAATTTTGTTGTATGACAAAAATTTAATTGAATGTAATTGAGGTGTTTGTTATGTGTGTTTGTATTAAATCACATCGAAGGCGGTACATTTTTAACGAATCGAAATAATTTATTAGAATTAAAAATTTATTGAGTCTAAATTATCGGTAAATAAACGAATATTTAAGGTAGGTTGAAATTGTTAAAAAAAAAAGGTTTTTATTGAAAACTATCTTTTACGTTAACCTTTATTGAAATGACTGCTTAAATTTAAATTTTCCCTCATTCCACATTCGACAATCTGCACGCCATCCGTTTTGACCTCGAGCTAGCCCCTCATATTATCAGATATAGAGTATAACAACCTAGACGGTCTTAATTGCCCCATCGCGTTTCTTATTATTATTTGGATATTATGGGATAGGATTAGTTCTCGTACAACACAACTCATCTAGATAAAAGTCCGCTTTTGCGACTCGTACTGCTGATGAAAATGTATAAGCTTCATCAGCAGCTAACTGTTGCATTACACAAATGGCTAGGTATGGCGCTGAACCTGTTCCATAAGTAACAGTTTGGAGCTCATATGTTTTCAACATACCATTAGGCGAATCACGCCAATAAATTCTTTGAAACCGATGATCACTGCTATTGATTTTTATCATCCTATACATTTTCTTAACATCAGAGCAGAAAGCTGTTTGGTGTATTTTAAATCGTAAGACTTTAGAGAAAAGGGGTCCCGGTCGATATGGCATATTTCATTACGAAATATGACAAAACCACATTTTAAAACCGTATACGGTACTCTACGGCATAATTTAAAACGACATATGATACACTACGGCTTAAGGTAAACTGTGACATATTTCAAAACGGCTTATTTCAGAACGGTGTATGGTACACTGGCACAGATGAAGTAAAATTTATTAAATAACGAATAATTCTACTAATTGAAAGAAAAATCTGTTAGGTGAATGTTTAAAGGAAAATTCTATTAAGAGAATGGATTTCGGCATAATCAGTTAAGAAAAAGCCAAGTTTCATACTAATTGATCATATTCTGGAATTTTATCTAGAAAAACATTTTAGAACCCTATTTTGGTCGAATATGTTGAATTTCACTATAATCGGTTAGGATTTTTTTTTTAAATACCTATAAACGAGTTCATACTAGTGATTCGGAAAAAATTAGCCAATTATGTTGCTAAATTTTGATGTTGGTACAAAATTGGTTCCTTTTAAAATTATTTCAATTAATAAAAATAAACCTGAAGGGCTAATATATTTTTACATTTAAAATTAGATTTGATTAAAAATTATAAATATTAAGCACACAAAATTGGCCGTTTGCCAGAACTTCATCTAAAATCAGTTTTAGAATTCCATTTCCGTCGTGTATGTTGAATTTCATCATAATCGGTTAAGAAACAGCCAAGTTCCAATAAAATTAACCATATTTCAAAACAGAGCCTAAAATCCCTTTTAGCATTCCTTTTTCATTGCAATATACTATATTGTACCGTATGCCGTATTGAAATATGCCGCCGTGTACTTTGTGGTATAGTATGTCATATGCCGTATTAAAATATGAAGTTCTGAAATATGCCATTATTGAAAACAACCTCAACTCAATGCCACAAAGGACCACCCATATGGTGTAAACCAGTAATTCAACCTTAAATCGCGAACGCGTGTTACAGCCTTATTATTATTATTGGAGGGCCATGTGGCCAATCAGCCACCTCCCACTGCGACCTAAAAGATCTATATTGCCAGCCGGTACGTGATACATACTATCTGGGCTTATTGCTCTCCCTCCTAGATAGTTCCGCTAGAAAGACGGTAGCATTGGAGCCCAAGGACTTCGAGAGGGCTGTCCAACTCCCGTATATTCCTACCCCTGCCCCGTCTTCCGTTTGATTTTACTCTTACGAGTTGTTGGGAATTGAAAATCTGCTGTAGGTCACCCAGCTTTACTACAGGAAGGCTAAATAAAACTGGAGGGTGCCTGATATCCAGAGTCCGCATATTTTTGGACTGATTAACCTATCACTCATTCATCCATCGGCATATGCTGTTCCACCTTAGATTAGGGTTTTTTGTCAAGGTTTTCTCCTTTAACGCCGTACTTTGGCATGTGCCAAATGGCCTTAGTTACCAGTGGTTGCCACGAGGAGGCAGCACGTACACTTGCGAATTGTGAACAGGTTATTCCTTACACAATTGTATCCATCACGCAGCTGCCTAATAAATGACCAGAACAGCTCACGTAATGCGCACCTTACTGGAAGGTTACGGAGCTGGTAGATTAATCTACTCTACATTGGTCCCCCCTCCAATAGACGCCAAACCACCGTGTTGCAGCCTTAATAAACTGAACTAGTTTGGGCCAAGGCAGACAGCATCAATAATAGTAAGAGTTGCGATCAAGACTCTCAACTGGTTGCTTCCGAGAAATAAAGCAAACCTAGTGGCCCTTAAGTTAGGTCCACTTATAAAAAGTTTCGCAATGCGGTAGCTATAAGTAGCAAGCCACTGCTGTTTTAATTCATTTAGAGTGCAGTTTTTGATCGCATTCTTAACATAGTTAAGTGGTAAGGACCAACTGGTTCGGGACCGACAAATTTAAACCTAGCCCCAGCTGTTGCTAGAGAATCAGCAATATCATTGTCCTCAATGGCACAATGGGCAACAATCCACATGATCATCACTATATTACTTCAACAGAGAAGATGTATAAAGTATGGTATTTACCGTCAAATAGTTAGCAAATGTCACAGTCAATGGATTATCGAACGAATTCAGCCCAGATCAGCTGTCTGGACAGAAAACAAAATTTTTATTTGTAATAGCGAGATTCAACGCCTTAATTATACAGAGCGTTAGAGCAATTGCTTCCGCTTGAAAAACTGTGCAGTACCTACCCAGGCAGCCTTATAAATTCAGATCAAACGTAGAACTATTATCTTAGCGAGAGCCATCAGAAAAGAAGGCTATCGATTCATATAAGTTCTCAAGAATGATCCCCACTGATCTCTCGAAGGGCGCGCCACCGAATATAATTTAGTGAAATTGAATTCAGACAACAGTCATTAACCATATCAATTTCCGGTACTAATGATGCGTAATCATTAAAAATTGTTCTTTCGCCCACGACTGATCCAAGTATGTTCCATATTCCTACGCTCCTTGGCCGAAACGCAGCAGAACATACTGTGGTAAGAATAGAATTGATTTCATGGGAAGAAGGGGGAGTTGATACCATAGTTCCTGTAATGGCCCTACAAGCAATAATTTGTAGACCATTGAGTATACCAAGGAAAAATACGCCATAGTGTAACTTATACCGTAATGTACCATAAATATGCCGTATTGAAATATTCCGTTTTGAAATATGGCATATTGAGCGGATTCCAGAGAAAAGGTCTTCTTGAACGATAGACCCTATCATAAGTACGTCATTTAATCATAACTGCGAAGTTGTTTTTCGCCGACGCATCGTATACGGCCCTACATTTCGTGGTACTATTATTCGAACGTGGATAAAATATTCCACTTTCCCATCAAATCCCTTATCCTTAATGGTTTGTGACCCATTTCTTCGTATTCACGAATGAAATTTATGTACCGACTTTTAAGTTCCTTATTATTCTGCAATTTCCGTTCAACACTAAAGATTCTTCCAATTGACTTGTCAAAGTCTACCATATGTTGACATGCTTCACTTGACAAAAAGAAGTTTTCATTATCACATCCGATATTCACATTCCCACCTATAACCCCAAAAAGGGTGTTGTGTAGAACGCAGGCAATCCTTTTTCTAAGTTTCATTTGTCTGGTTTGAGAATGTCCCAAAAACATTCACTTCCCAACAAAATATCTACCCGTTTGGGAATATTAAATTCTGGAACTGCTAATGAAATATTGGACGGTAAACACCACCTTGAAACGTTAATACTAAACATTTTCCTAACTCTAACAATTTTCTAAATTTATAATATTTCTTTCGGCAGATCGGACAACCAGCTTCATATTATGCCGTATTCTCTGACTACTCAGCTGCACTTTTCTCCAAAATAAAAAAATTCTAAAAAATTATTATTTGATTCATGTTTACAGAGGATTATGCATAGGTAACACAAATTTAGACTGCACAAACTATTTTGAATACAAGGAAAACATAAAAAAAATTTGGTAAAAGTTCCGCAAAATTACTTGTTACAAACGTTAACAACCAAAATATTCACCATTATGGTCCTTTGCCATCTATCGGGTAGTTGATGGGGACGCTATCGCGGTAGAAACTTGGTTGTTTGGAGGAAATCTTTCAAGGACCGCTGGTCAGCCAAATAAGACTGCATCGATCTAAACAAACAGTAGCCGTAAGGAGTCAAATGAGGAGAATTTGCCGCATGCGGGAAAACTTTCCAGTCCAAGTTAAAGATGTCGCTTTTGTTGTGTGTTGGCGGGCGTTAGCAACACTTTAGATCGCGTTCCTTGGCCCATGAATGGTCTCTTTTCCTCTAATGCATCAGCCAATTTGTTTAGTTGTGCTTGATAACGTTCAGTCGTGACAGTTGGACCTGGTTCAAGAAGTTTGTAAAAAATGATTCCTTTCCAATTCCGCCAGACAAAATAACACTTTCTTAGCATGACTATTGGGCTTTGCAACAGATGAAGATGGCTGATAATGATTTTGTGCAAAAAAATTCGTTTTTTTTTTATTGCGAGCAAACAAATTCAAACAAATCTCGACTCTGTTCTCTTCGGTTAGCTCTTGAGGAACCCATTTTCATTTCTTGTGGATCATTTTCATTGCATGCAATCGATTTAAAATTGCTACTTGAGTAACGCCTAACTGTTTTTAAAGTTCTTGTTGAGTTTGATATCGGTTTTCATCAAGTAAAGCTTGAAGTTCTTCATCTTCAAATCAGGACCTGGACGTGGATTGTCTTCAAGAATAAAATTTCTATCATGAAGCATCGTCAATCACTTTCTAACAGTTGAAGCACCAACAGAATTATCTCCCCAAATCGAATTAATCATTTCCGTAGTTTCAACAGCATTTTTTCCCATTTTAAAACAGAATAACATTGACAGTCCTAAATTTGATACACATTGAACGACAGCTTGTAAATGAATAAAACTTATGTTAGATAAACAGCAATGGCTAAGCTATGTTTTTTGTACCAACCAACTTCCGTGTTTTTATTTTGAATTTATTTGAGAATTTTGAGAAATGGCGATATGGGTAAGTGTACAAATATTGTTGTTGTCATGGATCTACATAATATCGTGTTGTCATTGTTTTTTATTTTTATTGAATTAAATAAAGAAATATATGGTATCTAACATAACATGTGATGGCAGAAGTAGTAGCATAAACTTCTATAGAATGCAAGGTACCGAGTTCGATCCTATATACTTATACGCAGTGATAAGTTAAGTTAAATTTTGATATTTTTAAAAAATTTATGAAATGCCGATATTTGCGAATCAGAAAAAAACCGGATAAAATTCTGGTAAATATCTAGCAAAAAAATAATAATTTTTGGAAATTTGAATATAATAATAATGTTAAGAAATTATTTAAAAAGACGTGCTAGTTCTAAAAATCGAACCTCAGACATATTTGAACAAAAGTGCAGCAGACGCCCTCTCTAAGATAAACCAAATATTTTAGAATGCTTAACAGAAATACTCTGTACTAAATATAGTACGTAAGCCCTAACAGAGATGTCACCAAATCCATATTAGAGACAAATTTGTTTTGCTCTGTACGATTGCATAAAACAAACAAATTTATGTTAAATAGTATATGACGTGATAGCTGAGGTGATAAGGTAATGGAGTGGAGTAACAAAGGTATAGAGTTCGATCCTGAGCAAAGCCAACCATCCAAATATTTGTTTTTAGATGAAAAATATATGAACTGGGAATAAATCCGAAATCCCGGGGATCGCGCTATAAAAAAATGGCCAAATTTGAATAAATTCTTGAAAATAAAAAAATATCAAATTTTTGCATAAAAAAATAACAACGGAAAATTGTAGAACCGAACTCTGGACCTTTTGCACACCACTTCATCATCTTACTAACCAACCATTCATCTCTATACAATTAGTACTCAATTTTTCGTTTAAATACTCGGTACAATCGCACCTGGCGAAATAATAACTTGTAAGTAAAATATTATCGAAAACAAATATCAGAAATGAGAATAATAACAACAATGATAACAATAATATTAATATCGATAAAAGAAATAATAACAATAATAATATAAACAATAATAATAATAGTAACAGAAATAATGAGAACAGTAATAATAATAGCAAAATAAGTAACAATACAAACAATAATAATAGTAAAACACAGAACAACAACAATTCAATTAAACAAACAACTGAAAAAAATAAGAATGAAGGAACAACAACAACAAATGAAAATTTGCCAGGCAGTTCAGCGACTGCTGTTAAAAACATTAAAATAACAACAACAGAGGAAAGCAGAACAACACAATATATCAGCAGGAGCAAATATTCATATTTGAACCCGAACGAGCTAAGTATCGCGATGGATGCAGATGGAGAAAGGATGGAATGAATGTAAGATCCAATGAATGCTTGAGAATTGGTCAGATAAATATCCAAAGCATGTATGCCAAAAGCGATATGCTGCGGACTTATCTGGCCAATGATTGTATGAATGTAATACTTTTAAGTGAGACATGGGAGCGTGTGAACAAGACGTTTCGAGTGAATGGGTACAATTTTCTATCCAGACCTAGGGCCGATGGCTTCGGCGGAGTAGCGATATTGACAAAAGCCAATATAATGTTGACTAATGTGGGGGTCCCCGATTTCGAGTACATCGAGGTCATCGCTGCCAAAACTATGAATCTGGATAAAAATTTGTTAATTGTTAGTGTATATGCAGCTTCAATTAAAACTGTGAGTGATAGGGATAAAGGCCTGAGGGATTTTAAAAAATTATTTGATTGGGTGCGTGGGAAAAGTGACATGATTCTGGGGGGTGATATGAATGCACATTCGCGTGTTTGGGGGTGTGAAAGGAATGATGCTTGGGGAAACTTGTTGGCGGACCTCGTTCTGGATTCCGATCTCGTGTTTCTGAACGATGGAAGGCCAACAAGGATGGCGTATGTTGGGGCCACAGCCAGTGCGATAGACATCACTTTAGTGTCTAGCGGACTGGCGGCCCAATTCACATGGAATGTAACAGATGAGAATTTGGGTAGTGATCATTTTATGATCAATGCGTGTTTAGGTGGTGTAAATGTGGATATTGAGAAAAAGACCTTGCTGAATAGTAAGAAATGGGTTGAACGTATGAATGAGATTCTCATAACAAATGAAATAAATGATGTAAACCAGCTTGAGTGTGAAATAGAGAGAGTTAATGAAATGTGCAGTTTTGAAATAAGAGCGAATGAAATGAAAGTAAACGGTTGGTGGAATATGGAGATTCAGTATTGGCGTGAAAGGAAACGGATAGCTTTGCGTGAATTTAACAGGTGTATTTGTCGTGATTGTAGACGAAATTATGAATGGGTAAATGGAAAATTGAAAAAGGCTATCCGTAGAGCAAAAAGGAGAAGTTGGCGGAACTATGTGGCAGAAATGACACACAGAACCACAACTAAAGATGTATGGAATAAATTTAATAGAGTGAGAGGTAAAATGAGGAATTAAAGAAACGTTGTAATGGATGATCCTGAAAAAGGAAATCAATTCTTACAAATGATGACGGATGTTCAGAATAATGTAGGTGATAGTAACGATTGGGTGTTACTTGAAGATGTTGGTGAACATTTGAATGAAATGTGTGTGTAATTTGAATGGAATGAGTTCCTGAGGGTTTTAGAGACAGCAAAATCTACGACCCCAGGAATAAATAGAGTGAGTTATAAAATGATTGGGCTGTTGAGCGTTGAAGCAAAGGAAATCTTGCTTCGAATTCTCAATAGGGTGTGGATGAGTGTTCAGATACCGGAAAGATGGAAGGATTGCAGAGTGGTTCCAATTCCCAAAAGGGATCGCGATACTAATCTGGCAATAAACTATAGAGGAATATGTATGTTGAATGTTTTTATTAAAATGGTGAATGGGATGATGAAAGGCAGGTTTGAAAAGTTTATGAATGAAAATAGTTTATTGCCAGAGACCACTTTTGGTTTCCGACGTAACCATTCTGCAAACGAATGTGTGGAAAAATTTGTGTGGGAAGTACGAAAGGAAAATAAGTTTGTTGTGGCGTTATTTCTGGATATTGAAAGAGCGTATGATTTTATGTGGTTCCAGGGAAACTATATCAGGTTCTTTTGAATCTGGGATTTCCTGGGAAAATTTCTAAATGGGTGTATGAGTTTATGAGTGAGCGTAAGTTTGTTTTGTTTGGAAAAGGTTATAGATTGGAGGGAGCAGTGAATATTGGGCTCCCTCAAGGGAGCAAAATTTCTCCGACCCTCTTCAATACGTATACGAGCTCAATACACAGGTATAATGCCCCCGACAAAGTTATCTTGCAATTTGCAGATGACTTTGTACTAATCGGCAAGGGCAAAACTATCGGCGAGGCCCCAAATCAAGCTCAGGAATGTATGATTCGGGTAACACAATGTTTGAATGATTTAAATCTGCGGGTGGAATGAGTGTGTATGGTGAAGGATCTAAGGTCGGGTTTGAAAAATTAATGAAAGTTGAGAATGCATTGCTAGAGTGGTATTGGAGGCGATTAATTCTACCCCAATACATAATATATGGTTCGAATTGGGTGATTCACCTCTTAATTATAAGAGGGAATGGATCACCGTGCGAGATACTGTGCGAATGTTGACCAAAGATAATATGTTAGTGAATGAGATAAAAGTAAGATTGGAAGGAGGAACGGATTACCAAAAAACGCAACGGTCGAAAATAATGGCGGAAAATATGAATATATTTTCCAAAATTAGACAAGTGGGTCCTCCCTCCAAAAAGTTCCTCCCGAAAATCTTGCTGTGTGTTTGAATTTTAGAGGCATAACAAAAGCGATGATGAATGAGTTATCGGTTAAGAGAGAATTTCGAAGAATGCAACTGAATTATTTTGCACATGTGGAAGTATATACTGATGCTAGTGTTAATGAGGATCGAGTGGGTCTAGGAATTTACATTCTGGCAATGAAAAAAGAGAAAATGTTAAGATTGAATGGTAGCATCTGTATAATGAATGCAGAATTGATTGGAATTATGGAAGGAATCAAGTTGGCAATGAATGAAGGGAGGAGGAGAATAGTTCTATTCTCCGATTCCTTGAGTGGTTTAGTGCGAAGTGGAGATAAAAGGAAAATAACGAACGGTCATTTTAGTGGGAAGAATGTAAGAAAAAATAATTTTTTTTTATTGCTCACATTTTTATTTATATCTTGATAACGGATTTATATGTCCTTTTGAAATGTATTTGCGATGTCAACAATCACTCAACTTCACTTTACGATCCCTCAATACATGAATAAGATAAGCCATTCAAATAAAGATAAGGAATTGCATCACGAATTCGAAATTTATCCATTCTCCGCAAAATGCAGAATACGTCAATTTTGTTACTCGTGAAATAGAAGCTAAATGAAAGATCGACTTGAAAATGGAAATGTCACCTAATAAAAGATTCTATTTTCGAAATTTAACTCGTTCGCTACCAGAGTCTCTTGGGAAAAACATCCACCGTAGTTCAGGATTTATTTCGGCTAAATTTAAATTTGACGCGCTGTCTGTTAGTAAATTCAACTTATAACTTTAAACTATTTTTAATTCAATTACTCAGCGGAAAATTGATATAAAAAATATTTGGCTCTACCTATTTATATGGTGCCGCTTTCGGGAGCCATTTTTATATTGCTACAATACAAAAAATCTATGTGTCAATACAGCACACTTTTCAGCCCAATGTAGTAATTCTACTTACCAGCGAAATATTGGCAAGAGTCTATTCCAATGTTTTAACAGGAACAGTATGAAGCAAACAGAAAATTTACAAATTCAGGGGGCCTATTCTCGAATTCCACATCCATTTTCCACATGTGGACATCTATCAAAATTCATAAAAATTGAGTTTTTTCGGTACTAAGGGAATATTTCCGAATGGGTATAAGCATGTGGAAAAATTCCCCATATAGGAAAATGTCAATGCCGCATGTGTTTTATATACGAATTACAATTTTCGAACCAATTTTTGACAACTTTGACAGATGTCCACATGTGGAAAATGGATGTGAAATTCGAGAATAGGCCCCCAGGAAATGATTGAAGCAGAAATGATACATAATTTCCAAAATAACAGGCAGTAGCTACGAAACGTTAAATCGCCAGGGTCCTGAAAGAAAACCAGAAAAATATTAACAAAACACATAAAAAAGGAACAACAGATCAAATCGACGACTTGGTAACCGTAAAATAACCCTATTCGCTTTCGGATTGAAACCGAGAGCTAAATATCTCGGACCTTACAAACTTACCAACGTCCAACAAAATAACCGTTATGATGTGGAGAAAGTGGGTTATCATCGGGGGCGTAACAGAACCAGCTACAGTGTCGACCATATGACACCTTGGTCGAGCTACTACGGTTATTCTTCTGAGCTTGATGTGGGTTTCAGAGGCTTTAACGCAGCAATATAAAGCGAACGATGAATTGAAAAATGATAGTGAAATAGGAAAAACGCGTAGGTACCATGTGTCGAGTTTTATTTTATTAGATAAATTTGAATGCAATATTGTCAAATTAATAAATTAAATTTGTTGAAATTGTATATGAAATGTATATTTTATTTATTATACAATAAGTTAGATAATAATGCTTACTCATTATAAACGGTATGCAACAAAGTGAAGTAGGAAAGTGAAGCGCTAAGCACTTTCAAGAAACTTTTCAACGAAACTAAATAAAATTTACCCGCAGAGATTCCAAGCGGCCGCTGTGACCGAGCCATAATAAGGACGATACTTTTCTGGAATTTTAGCGGTTTATCATGCCATTGACAACCGTACGCAGAGTTGGCAATATTTGCACTCTCCTCCATCAGCTTAGAACCAAACCATGAGAATGTGAATAGTTGCATATTGAGACAGAGACAATAGGTAAGTATGTGAAAGAATTCATACAAATTCTCTAGAAATATTGACAAATGAAATCCTACCATGCACAACAAAAATGTACTCGATAGGTACTGGATGATCATAAACAGGTGGGATACTTCTTCGAGTCGCTCGACGAATCTACAAAAAAAAAAAAAAAAATTATGAATCAGTTTGTTACAATAAGTAGTAAAGAGTAATTTACTCAATTGCCTTGGAATGATGTTTAACAATGTCTGACATATCTTTCATTAAGTTCTGCTCCATTTCTACCCGATTATTATACTTTTTATGCAAATTATCCAGCTTAACATTGACCATCGTAAAAATTGCAGCCACATAATTTATCATTGCCAAGTTGAACGCATCATATGATGCCATAAAAGTAATCGACATAAACATTGCTAAATCTCCAGTTAAATGTGCTGCACAGTAGTTAAACCAATTCGTTTCTATATCGAATGGATATCCCAATTTAAGCGTAGTTGGTAAAATGGCCGGTGTTATTGTAATATTATTCAGATAAGCTTTACCAGCGAAAAAAAAGACCGGATTTATGAAAAAATTTACCCCAAGACCAACATAGACGTATACATATCCAAATGTAAAATATTTCGATTGTTTCTCAGTAAATTGAACAACCTTGATCCATTCTGGCTCATTATATTCCACTTTACACTCATCCCACTTTGATTTTATATCGTTTATTAATTCATATAATCGAGGTCGATACCACAATACCAACAACATTTTTAGTGAAGACAAAATAATCGAAAGTGTTTCGGAGAGGCACTGTGATATCTCGAGCATATTATCAAAATTTTGGTGAATGAATAATATTTCGGGCACCTCGAGAAATGCAAAATTTAGAAATATACATAGTGCGCTACGAAGCAATTCAATTGTGCTTATAGGATTCGAACCGCCTGGCCAGTATCCAGTAAACTTTAGTTGTTTCTCATTTTCTACCATGATCTCGAAGGCAATCGATTCCGTTAGGGCACCTTTCATCTTCAATAAAAACTTTTGAAATAATTTTTTTCTTTTTACAGAATGCTTTATTTATATATTAAGGTATCCTGAGATAGTGGGAAATTTTGTGGTATAACAAAATCCTAATTGAGCATAATTATGTTTCTTGTTTGTTTCCTTATGTATAGAACAATGACGAAGGCGTAAATTTAATCTGTTCCGATTAAAAATTTATCGAGTCGAAATTGTTGGTAAATTATATTAAATGTTTTGTTTATTAATAGAACCTTTCTATTGCCAACTGTTTCATGTGTTTAGGTTGAGTTTTTCTCTGGGCGGTAACTTATATAGGAACAGAATGTCAATTAAAATGTCAACAGAAACTGAATTTTGCTTGGTGGCCTTACATTTAGTCTTCGTTTCGTTTACCTGAAGGCTAATTTGTTGGGCTGTTAATCCTAATGGGAGGAAGGACCTGTTTTAGAGAGGTGATTTTGTGGTGATTTCGCACTCCAAATGTTAACTCGAAGGCTTCCGAAGATTTGCCTTCAATGAGCAATTTACATATTGAACCATTCATTAAAAGTTTGCACATACCAATTGTACGGTACGACTATATAGGACAAGATGTTCCATAACATGCCTCTCTTAGTCCCCTCTTATAGCACTCCATTAACACCATCTGCTCAGTGTAAATGTTTCATCGATGGTTGATCTATTTGCATGAAAAGCACATTGGTAGTCATCCAAGATGTTCTCGCTATATATTTTATGAAGTGAGCAGATCGGAGAAGTCTTTAGCTAACAGAACCAGCACTAGTGTGAACTATGTGATGAAAAATGGAAGACGGCCGGAATTTCGGTTACAGAGAGTTTCCCAACCATGTTACGTCAGAGTAGCCATGAGCAATAAAAAGGGAATGGAGCTGAAAAAAGATGGTGAAATAGAAAAGACATCCATGTTTGGATTCAGTGTGTCAAGCTTTATTTTATTTGATTAAACATTTACATGGAATATTGTCAAATTAATAAATTGAGTTTGTTCTTATAAATAAGTGCATGTTCCCAAGCTACTGTTAATCCTCGCTCAATTCGAAAAAAAAGTTTATGTGAAAGTTCGATAAATTACTTATTCATTATAAACAGTCTGCAACAAAGTGAAGTAGGAAAGAGAAGCGCTAAGCACTTTCGAAAAACTTTCCAACGAAATTAAATAAAATTTACCCGCCGAAATTCCAAGCGGTCGCTGTGACCGAGCCATAATAAGGACGATAGATTTCTGGAATTTTAACGGTTTATCATACCACTGACAACCGTACGCTGAGTTGGCAATATTTGCACTCTCCTCCATCAGCTTAGAACCAAACCATGAGAATGTGAATAGTTGCATATTGAGACAGAGACAATAGCTGAGTACGTGAAAAAACTCATACAAATTTTCTAGAAATATCGACAAATGAAAACCAACCATGCACAACAAAAATGTACTCGATAGGTACTGGATGATCATAAACAGGTGGGATACTTCTTCGAGTCGCTCGACGAATCTACAACAGCAAAAAATAATGAATTAGTTTGTTATAATAAAATGGAGCTCCACTAAATAGTAATTCACATACTCAATCGCTTTGGAATGATGTTTAACAATGTCTGACATATCTTTCATTAAGTTCTGCTCCATTTCCTCTCGATTATTGTACTTTTTATGCAAATTATCCAGCTTAACATTAACCAGGGTAAAAAATGCCGCCACATAATTTATCATTGCCAAGTTGAACGCATCGTACGACGCCATAAAAGTAATCGACATAAACACCGCTAAATCTGCAGACAAATGTGCTGCACAGTAGTTAAACCAATTCGTTTCTATATCGAATGGATATCCCAATTTAATTGTAGTTGGTAAAACGGCCGGTGTTATCGTAATATTATTCAAATACGCTTTACCACCCCAAAAAAAGACCGGATTTATGATAAAGTTCATTCCAAGACCAACATAGGTGTATACATATCCATATGAAAAATATTTCGATTGTTTTTCGGTAAATTCAACAACCGTAATCCATTCTGGCTCATTATATTCCACTTTACACTCGTCCCACTTTGATTTTATATCGTTTATTAATTTATATAAACGAGGTCGATACCACAACACCAATAACATTTTCAGTGAAGACAAAATAATCGAAAGTGTTTCGGATACGCACTGTGATACCTCGAGCATATCATCAAAATTTTGGTGAATGAATATTATTTCGGGCACCTCGAGAAACGCAAAATTTAGAAATACACATAGTGCACTGTTTAGAAATTCAAATGTGGTTATAGGATTGGAACCGCCTGGCCAGTATCCAGTAATTCTTAGATATTTCTCATTTTCTACCATGATCTTGGAGGCAACCGATCCCGTTATGGCACCTTTCATCTTGAACAAAAACTTTTGGAATAAATTTTTGTTTACAGAATGCTGTATTTATATTGTATGTTATTTATCTAAATAAGGAGATGGTGGGAACTTTTGTTGTACGAGAAAATCCTAATTGAGTGTCATTATGTTTTGTTTTCTTATGTAGAACCAAAATTTAATCTGTTTCGATTAAAAATTTATCGAGTCGAAATTATTGGTAAATTATATTAAATGTTTTGTTTATTAATAGAACCTTTCTATTGTCAACTGTTTTATGTGTTTAGGTTGAATTTTTCTCTGGGCGGTGGTATGGCAAGCTATACAAACTGGTAAAAAATTTGCTTAATAATTTCTCCCTTTTATACATTTTAGTTGTCTCTTTTATTCATTTCCTCTCAATTCTCTTAATAATTTCTCTTTTTATTTTTTGTCTTATTCTCTTTTTCTAATTTACTTTTTCTAATACTCAGTCACCCAAAACTTTGGTGTTGAAGGTCAAATTGACTGGTATCTGACAGCTAGCAGTTTAGAACCCTCCCCTCGATCTACGACAAGAGAAGGCCAGACACGGTGACCGTGTGTGTTTGCCCCCCTTTCAACGTCATCCATCGAAGTCTCTCGCGAGGTCCTAATTTCGTTGGTGTCAGCTTTAATGCCGATTTGGTCAGTCATCTCAGCCTTAATGATTTTTTGAATCCGGACCAAGAGTTACAGTGGGGATGCCAACTTATTAGTGGTACATCAAATCTTGTTGAGAGATATGGAATTCAGATGACTCATTGTGTAACAATTTTTTTTTTATACAAGAAACTATTATGTTTAGAAATGTTATTGTAAATATTAGGGTATTCAAAATACAAATTTTAACTTTGTACTAAAAGTAGAAAACTCGTATTTATCTGTATCTTCAGAGTAAAGCTATTTCCTAGCAGAGTTAGCTCAAAATCTTGTATATTGTTCCATATTATTGGTTCTCCGTTATTTGGCGTTTTATACTAGCTTGGCTAGAAATAGCTCTAAGGGCGTTGTATATTTGAGATTCATATATTTAAAATTAGTACTTATTGGAAAATACATTATTTAGTACGTAGAATACTTAGTACACAAAAAAAAGTTGTTTAAAGTATAACTTTTATTTCTGTACTAAAAATAATAAGTACTAAAATTACTTATTCTAATCGAGTACTAATTTTGTTTATATCAGACCCAGAGTTCAAAGGTGATAATTGGCCTCGAACTTCGAAAAGTCGGGACCTTGTTCGGAAAATAGATTCTCAACACAGGTGACAGCTAATTTGGGTGGAACGTTTGACGCAAATTTTTTGAAGCAGGATAAATTTCGCAAAGATTGAGGTTCGGAAATTGTTGCTGCAACTTTCTAGCAAAGATCGAGGCACATTTGGTGATTGGTGATGATCCTGACTGGGCACGTTTTATTTTGAAGTTATCCACCATTTTGGGTACACTCTGTTATGAATGAGCTCTTGCTCAAAATAGAGTGTACCGAATGTTAAAAATTAATGAGTCAACAATAAATAAATAAATAAAATAAAGAGATCAAGATTTTGATTGTCTACAGAAACCGAATTTTGCTCAGTGATCCAATATTTGAACATTTTGACCTTTTCGTATGTCTCCAGAAATTAAATCTTCGCGTGTCGGGCTCCAAGGGGTACACGGAAGGTCATCACTAAATTTAGAAGCTTAGTTTGGTACACTAAAACAAGTTGTTAATGATTCTTCAAAAATTATCGAGGAAGATCAACTCAATCCTCTACAATAACAAGACCTAATCATCATCACTTGGGCGACGATGATGATAATCCGCAAAACGTTAATGATGGGTTAATGTCTCCAAGGCGCCAAAACACCAGTTTACGTGGCAGTAACTAATAGATTATCCGGGACTCACGAAGCTAGGCATCATAAGACTGGATTATATATTTTCTATTATCCAAAATGGAAACTATAATTTGATGGTAGTTCACAAGTACTTGACGTTCATGACTTCCAGTTCTGTTTAGTTAGCCTAGTGTGTGGTTCTTACGAGCATAAAATAAAATCCTTCGTCATTTTATTTCGAGTGTAGCTGGGATATGGTGTTGGATCTATACTTTGACTAGTTATTTAACGGAAGACTTACTAACAAATTTTCAGACGACGAGCTTATTCATATATTACGCGACATCGTGCTACCTTAAATTACCAATGTGATTCCATTGAATAATTGGAATTTGGCAGTGAAAAGTTTGAGAGAGTCTGGTTGAAGACAGGTTGTGATCCCAGAGTACAAAGATTGCATAATGTCAATGTGCTTTTGCACATGAGGTAATAATAGATCCTCCAATAGAGTCACGGGAAATTACGAGTTATGTTGGAATTGCAGAGACATATGACCTGATTGTTTTCAAGTATTCAAGGATGTTTTTTGTGTGTGTGACTATACGATTAGACAGAAACGTGATCCACACCCGCACGTTTCCATAAATCATCTTGGCACCGAACTAATCGAGTTGCTAGAAAGCGGATCCATAATTTGGTTGAAAAGTAAAACTTAAGTTTTCAAGAAAGTAAAATCTCATATAAAACAGCTAAAGGAACTTCGAGTATATGTATATGGGGTTTTGTTGATGCGATAGTGAGTCATGATGGAAAATCTGAAAATATCCAACTTTACATTGCTTCAAGTTCAGAAGGTTAGTTTTGCCTCGGCATAGACTTTCAACACCTTTCGCGCGTACCCTCTACCTCCGATTAATCGTTTAATGGGGGAATTATACCCTACTAAATTCATATCTTTTGTAGATGTCAAGGATACATTTTGGCAAATCCCATTGGCTAAAGGTTCATTAGATAAAACGGCCTTCACGATACGTGGTAAGTCAGCTTTTACCAGTTTACCGTGATGCTGTTTGGGCTATGTATTGCGCCGTTCACTTTATGTCGCTTAATAGACCAAAACCTCCCATTCCAATACGTGGAAGTTAGAGATTCCTCCACCAATGACCGAGGAATTTATTCATCAAGAGCACAATGTGGCAGCTAGATGACACCTGTTAAACTACTAAAGCTGTTAGCTGTTTTTTTGTTCACCCATGAGTCAACCTAACTTCATATAACAACCATTGTAAAAAATTTAATTATACCTATTAGTGCCTTATCCATGCTCCAAAAATGAAAAAAACTGTCATTTTAATCTATGTTCTTAAGTCACTCAACAAAGGAATAGTCTGCAGACTGAATTCTTTCCTGACGTAGTTTTCTTTGTGTATGCTGTGCCAGAGATACTCACAGTGATAATAGAGCTCAGGCTGTCAGCTCAGGCAGTATTAAAAATCAAAAGTATAGAAAAATAATTCATGCAAAGAAGATTTTGCAGAATAATAGTATATTATGCATCAAGAGAGTAAAATAGGTGATTACTGGTCGAGTGAAGAAATTGCATTGTAAGAGACCAACTGAATGAGAAAAAAAAGAAAATTAAAAAATGTGCGCACTGTCTGAAAGTTGTGATGGATTTTTCCTTTCTTACGAGCATCACTCCTATTCCATTCCGTGTACCGGAATAGGATCAAATGTAACCATTCATCCATCCATGGCCATACCCGACCAAGTGTCCCCCGCTTCGTTTTCTAACAACGAAGCACCCGTTTGTACTCGGAGCAACAGATTTCTTTCCGCGCTTCATTTAAACCATAAGTAGTACAACCCGGTTTGAGGCGATCCAATGAGGCTCTAGTTTGGTTACCGCCCTACTTAAAGCATCCGTTCGTACAAAACATGTGAACAGTTGAAATCTTTGTCCTTAGAGTGTGTGATGCTGGAGTGGGTTCAAATTCGTAAAGTTGCTGCCTGAGCGACATAACAAAATCTAATTATGGAATTAACTGCTTATTTGATTTTAAAAACTGCTCTGGCATCCATGGCAGCCGAACTATAACCCTGAGATAGCCCTAGTCCAGACACAAAGTAATGAGGTAGAAGAGGGAATATTTTATTAGAATTATACATGATGTAAGTCTTTTGCGTGGTAGACACCTAACTTTTCCCCTGTATTTGGAATGCAACATTGCCTATAGCTTTAGTTACTGTACATTTGATAGCTTGTGGTGCTAATTTAACGGAGAAATTCTGAACATCATTTCTCATTGGAACGGTATCTCCGGGTTTAATATTCCTATAGGTTTAGTTCGTAAGTTATAATAGTTCGCGCTACGTTCATACGATTCTTTAAATTTTGCGATACTTTCTGTCAGACTGTGCTTAACCGGTTACATGTATCCGTTATGGAAATGTAGCTATCTCCTGAAAGCCCTAAAGTTTTATGAAAGGCGTAATCGGAACCATATTTTGTGCAAACCATATATGACAAAATGCGGAGAAAATTCGGTAGCACTATGTTTTGAATTCTTTGGTCTTTCTTAATATAGGCTCGGATCGATGCTAATATGGTCTAGTTGGGTCGTTCAGAAGCGTTGCTTTGGGGCGAATACTTAGAGGAGTCAAAATATGATGTACACCATATTTATTGAGTAACCCCTTGAATAAAAGTTAAGGAAATTGAGGATCATTATCTATATCAAAATGGTTTAGGAACGGAAAATCTAATAAAGATCTTCCTGAGAAACATGATTGAAACAAGAGCGGTTGCTTCCCGAAGTGGTTAAACAAAAACAAATCTGGAAAACTTATCTAGCACCATTAACAAATAACTATTCTCATTTTTGGGTCGAGAATGGGTTCCTAAAAAATACAAATAAAGGAATTGAAAAGCGCGGAATACTTCCGACATACTTCATAATGGAGGTTTGTAGTTTATGACATCCCTAGCCATTCCCAACCTGAAGAACTGTCTCTGAAGACTATTTAAGGTTTTCGCTATGCCCAAATGTCCAGAAGTTGGCGGTTCGTGTTCCTTGGCTAACAAATCTTCAATTAATGCTGTTGAGACTATAAATTGCCAATACGGTTCGTCGCCCTCAAAATACGTTATTCCTTGATTCAAACCCATAAAAATTTACCATTTTCCTCGATTATGTTGGGATCTAGATTGGGTTGGTTTTTCAAGCATTTAATTTTATCTACATGCTCCTCAGAAAGAAAATGAGGTGAGGGCAAGTCTACGTGAAGCAGAACTTTATCATCAGGAATATTATTTGGTTTGGCTACATTTTCATTTATGTTAGCTCGCGAGAGAATCGGGTACAACGTTCTGTGATCCGCTGCGATGTTGTATGTTAAAGTTATAACACCGGAGTTTCAGGCTTCTTCTAGCCATTCTTCCCGTCAAATCCCTTTGGCTCAACAACTATTTGAGGTTGTCGTGATCAGTGATGATCGTGAACCGACAGCCCACCATGAACTGCCTCATAGCATTCAAGCTCGATAATGCTGCAGTTTCCAAGCAATGGGATGCTCAGCTCCATCATCACTCCGCTGGAAAACAACAATTCTGATTGACGCTCGTAGTGAACGTTTTGTAACACAGGTGCTTCGGCTAAAGCCGTTTTCAAACTGTAAACACTTCGTTTCCGATGTTCTTATCAATTTCTTCGATTTTTTAAGAGCTCTGTTAGAGTAAACTGTCATTCCCAAAAATCTTCGAACTTGTTTAATAGAGGTTGGAGACGTTTATTCACTTACTGCCTCCACTTTTTCTAGATTTACCCGTAGTGCACCATCTTCCACAATATATCCTAGATACTTTATTCTTTGCAGTCCAAAGCGACTCTTGTCGGTGTTGATCGTTAAACCCGCAACACGTAATCGTAGATGTTGTTGTATAGTTGTGGATGTCGCCAGAAGGCTATCAAGGTATACGAAGACTCTGCAATGAAGGTGGTAAGGGATCACCCCGTCCATTAGTCGAAACATTCATTGCGGGGCATTAAATAGCCCGAAAGGCATCACCGTATATTGGTACAATGGACGACCGGGCACTGTAATTATTCCGTTCTATCGCTCAATCAATCGTAGATATAGACCGAGTTTTGTCTAGATGGCCTAACATCCTCTCAATTATGGGCAAAAAATAAGCGTCTTTCACAGTAACCTGGTTTGCAAAAGCGTACTTATCCTTTTCGTTTTCGGACCAATGTGAAAGAGGAACTCACTCACTTTCACGGGCTTCCTCGATTACCCCAAGACTAAGCATCCTGTCGATCTCTGCATATAAATCTGCTTTCTTACCGGGAGAAAGTGGATAGTAGCGCTGTTCAACTGCCATTGCAGACCACCCTACTTGAGTAATATGACTGAATAGGGTGGTTCTCCCCAATCACAACTTTTTTGAATTTTTTATTCCATAGAGAGTTGGTGATAATCACTATCCTGTGTTTCGTTAGAGATTGATGGATTTTTAAGGTTTGGTGCGAATTTCAGGCCAAGTATTGGATGGCGTGTCCTGGGATATAGTTGTTTGGTAATTTGGAGTCACTCTTGGAGGGTAAGCCTTCCCAGGTAGTTTCCCTTCGGTTGTCAAGTTTCCCGAAAGGTTGTTGCATCGGGCACATAATTCCATCTCGACATTTGGTAAACCTCACTTCTTGCAAAACTTATGTAATTCATCGTACGGCAACTTGAAATATGTATGGTCCCGTCCCGCACAATTAAAACAAAAGACTTACTGGTTTAGCAACATAACTAGTTGGTTTTGAATCATTTGTTTGATTCGATAAGTTTGGACTAGTACGATGCCTTAACCTCGTAATCATCTTGAATGGTGATATCGTGAAATTGTGTTGGCTCTTGCACGAATTTTCTCGGGGTAGTACCTCTCTCGCAACTAAGTGGTGGTGGTAAATTCTCCAAAGCATTAGATGATTCAATAAGTGGTCTATTACGCGTTACAGATGTTTGAATAGGAGTGGCAGGATATTGTGTGATTTCGCTAAAGCTAATATCGTATGGAACTTGTGAAGTTGATTTCTGACAACCAAATTCCGGATTGTAACGTTCTTCTATCCATGTATCTGTACGCTTTTTATTTGTTCACTTGTTTGTTATCGGGATTTTACGCGACACTTGCTGTTCCCGCAGAACACAGAACAATCCTCCAGTTTATAATTAAAACACAATTATTTTTAATTAATTCTTTTTATGTTTTTTTTAATTCGTTTTAATATATATAGTTTTTATTTATTTAATTCACTTGAACAATATGTATTTATGTTTTTTATATTTTTAATACAAAACTTAAAAATATTTTATTTTATTTTGTTGTTGATGTTGCTCCGGCTGATTGTATATAATAATTGGTTTTTTTTTGGTAATCATTGTCCACTCGATCGATACACAAAATTTTCTGGTAACTTCTTTTGTATTGTATATGTTAGGCAAGTATATAATAAATATATAACAGGTATTATATAGAAGACTTTGTACGCGCGATTATTGTAGTGCAGTCGCCAAGTATTTAACAATGTTGCAACCGCTACATCACCCCCCTGCAAGTAAAACCCCCCCGAATAAATTATAATTAAGGTTGGAGGATATAGTTAGGAAGGTTAAATAAAATTGTAGGTAGTTAGGATGGACTATTCTGGAATTGAACTGACTTTTTAGGAGTTGCCTGGTTAAATACTAAGCTTGACTCAGCTAAGATACCGTAAGCCGGCTTTAGTCTGTCGATAGAAACATTTACATTCTTGCCTTTTACATCAAGAATGTAATGTTTACGAAAACGTCGAATGACCTTATAAGGTCCTTCGTACGGAGCTGTTAGGCCCGTTCGTACTCTGTCAATACGAACGAAAACGTACTCGCAATTGTTTAGGGACTTGGAAAGAAAAATAGGCGGATTATTTGACTTGCGAGTGTCAACAGGAATTATTTTACGCATTGCTGCGCGAAGCCTTTCTACATACGAGTAGTCATGTGGATCGGAACTATCCTTGGAGGTGGTCTCGAAAAATTCTCCTGGTAATCTGAGGGCTTGACCATAAACTAGTTCAGCTGGAGAGCATTTTAATTCATCCTTTATTGGTTCTCGGATTCCCAGCAAGACGATAGAAAGCTCAGTGCTCCATTTTGTTGTATTCCCTCGAGCTTTGAGCGAAGCTTTGAGTTGTCGGTGGAATCGTTCGACCATTCCATTTGCCTGTGGATGATAGGCGGTGTTACGAATCCTATGAGCGCCTAGTAAACGTGTTAGTTCGGAAAAGAGCTTAGACTCAAATGGACTGCCTTGATCTGTCGTGATTTCAAGCGGTATCCCAAATCTTGAAACGTATTGCTCGACGAATGTCTTAGCAATAGTGGCAGCGGTGCTATCTTGAATAGGGTATGCCTCAGGCCAACGAGTGAAACGATCGACAATAGTAAGCACATAGACAAAGCCTTCGGATGGTGGCAAAGGTCCCACTATATCCATGTGTATGTGCTCGAACCGTTGAGAAGGGAGATTAAACTTACCGGGTTCAGACTTTGTGTGTTGGTAAACTTTGCTCTTCTGGCAGCCGATACAGGATTTCACCCAGTGTGTAATGTCCGTGTTCGTATTCGGCCAAAAATACCTACTTGAAATTAATTTCCGTGATGCTCGAATACTTGGATGAGATAGATTGTGTAGGACATCGAAAACTATACGTCTATGAGATGCAGACACAAATGGGCGATTCGCGCCTGTTGATGTTTCACAATAAATTTTAAATTCAGGAAGGATTGTGAGTTCCAATTTGAATTTGGAATTCTCAGGGCGCGATGAATTATTCAATAATTCAAGTAATTCGTCATCAGACTGTTGTGTCTGAGCTAGATTTTTAAGATCTAGTTTAACGGAGTCTAGTGTAGAAACGTGATCGCTAGTTCGTGACAAAGTGTCAGCGACTACGTTTTGCTTACCTTCTATGTGTTGAATGTCCGTCGTGAACTGAGCGATATAGTCAAAATGTCGAGTCTGCCGTGGACTCTTTTCGCTCAGAGAGACTATCGCTTTCATCAAAGGCTTATGATCCGTAAAGACAGTAAACTGTATACCTTCCAGGAAATAGCGGAAGTGTTTGATGGCTAAGTAAATAGCGAGAAGTTCTCTGTCAAAGGCAGAGTATTTTACCTCAGTTTCAGAAAGTTTTCTTGAGAAAAATCCCAAAGGTTGCCAATAATCAATATTCCATTGCTGTAGGACTGCTCCTACAGCAGTACTAGATGCATCAGTAGAGATGCTATAGCGTGTGTCGCTATTGGGATGGGCTAACAGAGTTGAGTTAGCAAGTGCTCGTTTAATTTTGGCGAATGACTCGTTGCACTCGTCGGGCCAAGAAAAACATTTTTTGTTCTTGGGTATTTTATTTAATATTGCCAAATGAGCGTAAATTGGAGAAAGCGATTCGGCTAGCCTTGGAATGAATCGATGGTAGTAATTGACCATTCCGACGAATCGCTGAATTTGTTGAATTGATGTTGGCGGGGGAAAATTTTCAATTGCTTCAACTCGCCGTGGCGAAGGTGTTATGCCCTCTTGGGTAATTTGGTGGCTGAGGAATTCGAGAGCAGAAACACCGAAAACGCATTTTGAAATTTGGATATTTACTGCAAATTCGACGAGGCGCTCAAACAGTTGTTTGAGATGACACTTGTGCTCTTCCTCACTTTTGCTTGCCACAAGTATATCGTCAATGTAGACGAATACAAAATCTAATCCTTTGACCACTTCATTCATGAAGCGCTGAAAGGTTTGCGCAGCGTTCCGAAGACCAAAGGGCATTCTAGTAAACTCGAACAACCCAAAAGGGGTGGTTATTGCCGTTTTAGGTACGTCTTCGGGCGCAATTGGGATAAGATGATAAGCCCTGACTAAATCAATTTTCGAAAAGACGCTGCATCCATTTAGGTGCATTGTAAAGTTTTGAATATGTGGGACCGGGTAACGATCCGGCGTGGTTACGGCATTAAGTCGACGGTAGTCACCACATGGGCGCCAATCGGCACTGTCCTTCTTCTTTACCATATGGAGAGGGGATGACACCGCAGAAGATGACGGTCGGCATATGCCCAATTGGACCATATGCTCGAACTCGGTAAGCGCAGTTTTGTGTTTAACTGGATCCAGCCTGCGTGGTCTTGAACAAGGAAGTCGACCTTCAGTATAGATGTAGTGAACCACGTTGTGTTTTGCTGGATTGTTGTAATCGGGTGTTTCAACCAAAGAAGGAAACATCTTCAAAAGTGAATTATATCCATTTGTAGCAGATGGATGGATTGGCGTAGGTGTTTTGACCTTTGCTGTCATTGCATTCACAGCAAGATTCGTCGTGGGATCCAAGAGACGTCTTCCACGGAGGTCGACGAGGAGACCATATTTTGTCAAGAAGTCGGCACCGATAATTGGTCTGTCAACTGACGCTACCGTAAAAATATGTGGAAATTGTCGCCGTAAGCCAATGTTAACATTCAGTAATTTCGTCCCGTAAGTCTGAATTACTGAACCATTAGCTGCGGAGAGGACCAGGTCAGGGTCTATTTTTGACGCATTGTTTGAGAAATATTTAACGGGAAGGACCGAAATGTCAGCACCGGTATCTACGAGAAACTGGAGTTTATTCTGTGCGTCGTTTAGAAATAAGCGGCGATTAATTCGTATCCGATTACTAGCCGCACTCGCTATCGGATTTATTCTTTTTATTTGAAAGTTGTTTGAAAATTCCGGTTTATTGCTGTGGAAGGTGCAAGGTTTGTAGCATTTTCTTGCGGCACTTCCAAATTTATGGTGAAAATAGCAGAAACCGTTGTCGTTGAAACGACGTCTGCTGCCGCTTCTTGGTCTCCATGGGCTTCTGGACTGATAGCCCGAAGTTGGTGAGCGGCTGCGACCCGTACTTAACCGTGACAACATCGATTCGACATTAACAAGTCTTTCTCCGAGTTGCTTTATAGTTGCCACAGCTTCTGATAATTCTGGGCCGCGGGAAGTTGATGGTTGTAAGGGAGAAATCGTCGACACACTGGGTGAGGTTATTTCATATATTTTATCGGCTACCGTAAGTAGTTCGTCTATGGGCTTATCCCTCATGGCAGTAAGTGCGACGTATATGACTGGCGGGAGTTTACGAACCCACAAAGTCTGCACCAGTTTGTCGTCGAACGCTTCACCCGCTAGCGTCTTCATTGAGAAATATACCTCACTGGGTTTTCGATCACCCAATTCCGCCCTTTCTAATAATTTTTCGAGGCGTCGTTCCGTAGAAAGAGCGTGCCGAGCTGTTAGAGCGGATTTCAACTTAATATATTTTTCGTTTTTTGGAGGATTAATGATCAACTCCATTACCGATTCGCAAATTTCTGTTGGTAGTGCAGAAACGATGTGTGAATATTTAGTTGCATCCGCCGATATATTAAAAATACTGAACTGAGCCTCGGCTTGTGCGAACCAAACATTAGGATTATTGGGCCAGAAGGGAAGTAATTTAATTCGAGATGATTCGACTGATGGGTTTGATTGGATTTCTTTTTTCTGATTTAGCTCGTCGTCACTCATGATGAATTTTGTATATCGCAACAAGTAAAAAGACAATAAAATTAAGACCGAAAGAGCAAAAGAGCCGAAAAATGATCAAAAAAAAAAAAAAATTTTAAAAATTAAAAAAAAATCGTAGAGGAAAAAATATACAATGTTACAACAATAAATTGAAAAATATAATAGGAAATTTTAGAAAAAACAGTAATAAGGGAAAATAATAAAATAAAACAATAAAAAACTTAGCTGATGTTTTTTGTTACTGTTGATTGTTGAATGTGGTATATAACTACTGTGTATTCGTGTTGTTCGACCTTGTTGTTTTTTCTACCTCGCTTGCTGATTTTAAGCTGGATACTTAAGCTGGATATTTATATTTAACTGGAACTAATTGTGATCCGTAAGCTGGATTATAGCTGGTTATAACCATTGATTGGTACGTGGTAATAATATAGTTACTCGCGTTATGTTACACGCGTTGATAACTGCACTATGAATTAGTTGCGGATTAAACTGTATAATGCGTTTTAGATTGTTGCAAAATACTTTCGCACTGTTGTACACAACAATTTATATTATATGCGATGATATTTTGTTCTTAAGTAGTTATTTTATTTATTTGTACAATGAATTATATTTTGAGAGTGAACTTCTTGCGTACATTCAAACACTAAATTATTAATTAGCTTTGTTATTATAAATTGTTATTATATACGGACATTAATTTTAGTTTTTTTTTTTTTATATGTGTTCACGTATCTTAACTTTTATTAGTAACTTCACTATTCAGTTTTTTTCACTAAGATGTATACACTTATTTTAATTAATTATCCGAAACGTCGGGGTCACCACTTGTACGCTTTTGTATTTGTTCACTTGTTTGTTATCGGGATTTTACGCGACACTTGCTGTTCCCGCAGAACACAGAACAATCCTCCAGTTTATAATTAAAACACAATTATTTTTAATTAATTCTTTTTATGTTTTTTTTAATTCGTTTTAATATATATAGTTTTTATTTATTTAATTCACTTGAACAATATGTATTTATGTTTTTTATATTTTTAATACAAAACTTAAAAATATTTTATTTTATTTTGTTGTTGATGTTGCTCCGGCTGATTGTATATAATAATTGGTTTTTTTTTGGTAATCATTGTCCACTCGATCGATACACAAAATTTTCTGGTAACTTCTTTTGTATTGTATATGTTAGGTAAGTATATAATAAATATATAACAGGTATTATATACAAGACTTTGTACGCGCGATTATTGTAGTGCAGTCGCCAAGTATTTAACAATGTTGCAACCGCTACATATCTTCGAGTTCTTTGCATCGGTTGAGAAGTCGGTCGACTGTATTATAAGTTTCTTCTTTCGTGGCAATTTTTAAACCAAATCGCATATATTTTTAATCAAAATTCGGATAAATTCCTGGTCTAAAAGTGGTTTATGTAATCCACTCGACATCACGTATATCACTCGATAGAAAGAAATGAAAGACTTCTCCGTTTTTATATTTCTTCTTTCGGTTATTCAAATCAGATTTTATGGTGTCATCGGTTCTAGGATAACGAAAGTATTTTAGCATTTCTCATTTTAACTGGTTCCACGTTATTTCAGAGGATACATTTTTCCTTATAAATCTCTAATACCATTCAGCGGTTTCGCCAAACAATAAGAATGCTAATTCGTGAACAAGTCTTCGTTGAGATACTCTAAAGGAATTTGCCAAATATTCTATTTGAAATAAGTATGAATTTTTCAATCACACGATTGTGACGGTCGCCACCATATTTTATATTCCAAGATTTTAGAGTTTTAGGCTCATCTATTGGAAGGGAAAGAAGATTACCTATACATGTAGGTATTGTAGGTTCATTTACATATTTTAACATATTTGAATGTATTGGTGGACCAATGTAATCTATATTCTCAGTTACTGAACGGGTTGATCTAGTATTTTGAATTCGGTTTGATCCTCCCATTCTCGATTGATTTACCTGATATTCGTCTAAGTTTTGCTTCAACCGAGCCGTCTTCTCCATTAGCAGATCTTAGACTTTGAAAGGAATTTTCGTTTCATATCTGTCCTGAATAAACACTTTCGATTTCAATAGAAGAATCCAACCAAGTTTTACTGCCTCCGTCCAATTTAAAGCAAAACAAATTTTAAAAATGTATATTTTGCTTGGCTCGGAGCTCTTTGATCATGAGCTAGAGACTAGAGGTTTAGTCTTAAAAATTAAAAGGCGATTAGAAACTGAATACTTAGAGCATGTCGTCGAATGTTGACGTGCGATTTATTATTTATTTTGGAATTGCTAATTGTTGTAAATTTTTATTACAAAGCAACTTACTGAGAAAATGTGTAAATATAGAAGATACAAATGTAATGTATATGGTGAAGTGGGCCATTTGTGGAGAATGTCTAAGAAAGGCAGAGCAAATATTAAAGGTGGTACGATAGTGGGACAAAGTACATTTTCCATCATTTTGATGATAGAAGGCAAAGAAGTTTGCTTGGAGATTGATACTGGATCAGCGATATCTGCATTGTCGAGCACTTTATATGACAAGTGTTTCAATTATTTAGAATTAAAAAAATATAGCAGAAAATTAAATTCATATTATGGGAAAGAAATTGCAACAAAAGGTACAATTGAAGCTGAGGTAGTGTATAGAGATCGAAAAATTCGCCGAAATTTTACAATTATCGAGAATGGTTCATGTTCCCTGCTAAGTCGTGACATTTACAAAAAATTCAATTTTAAAATTATGGTAAATAGTGTTTCAAGAGCTGAAGGTAAAAATAATTAAGTAACAAAAACGTTCGGAGATAAGTGGCGGTGTTGGATGCTATACAGAAAAAGAGTTCAAATTGAAGTTAATATATGGAGCATCAGCTGTTTTTGTTAAACCCCTTCCAGTACCTTTTGCCTATAAAGATAAGTTAGAACGTGAATTGAAAAGATTAGAAAAAATGGAAGAGATAGTGAAAATGCCAGCGCCAAAAACAAAAAGAGAGGTTCGTGCCTTTTGCAATATGATAAACTATTATTCTATTATTTTATGGTATGATAAAATTGAATGGACAAAGCAAAGCGAGAATTCATTTCAAATGACGAAAGAACTAATTTTATCTCAACGATATTAGTGTATTATACTTCATCATATATCATCATAATTCGATTTCATCGTGAGGATGGAATTTGTTGGAAGTGTAAACTAATCTTAATGACATTTATGTACATAGTGAGAGCTGGCAGCCCTGTTATATTATTGAAATAAAGTTAAGTTCAGTTCTTTTCTATCATTAATCGAATACACATGTTTTTGTTATAACTTATTCCGTTTTGCTACTGCTGCGAATTATTCTAGAGGTTATGGGCTATCGCGTGTAAATTGGTGAGAAATAAACATTTAGTTGGGCCAATTTGAGCAATTTTTGATTGAAATTTATTTGTGTATAAGAATATCGAGGTATCTGGTAAAGAAAAATTTGCGTTCAAACAATTCGAAGGACGTGAGTTCGACAACTGGGTTTTCCGCCTGAAAATTACTTTGGAGGAAAAGGGTGTCGAAAAATGGCTGGAAGAAAATGGCCGCCACAGCGGAAATTGTAGTCGGTGCCGACTTCGAGAAAATCAAAAAGGAGGATCGCATGTGCAAGGTGCATATAACTCGACGTGTTGCGGTTTCACATTTGGAATATCTGAAGGACCAGCCGACAGCGTTTGCGATGATAAATTCATTGAAAGCAATTTTCGAACGTGCAAGTGTGGCGACCAAAATTGGTGTCAGAAAGCGGATGTTGACGATGCGATGCTCAGACTCTGACAACCTACCCTCACATTTTCTTGCATTCGACAAACTGAAACATGAATAAAAGGCGTGTGGCGCTGAGATAAATGATCGAATGCTGGTTGTGTCGCTCATAATTACGTTACCGAAGCGATATGACATGGTCGTGACAGCATTGGAGACGATCGAACCATCTAAATTGACGATGTAATTGGTGCGTTCGCGCCTGTTGCACGAGGAAAGCAAAACTTCGAATGGTCGTCCGAATGGTGATTCAGACAACGTCGCCATGTATGGCAGTGGTGCTTCGAAGCAACTTAAGTGCTATTTCTGCAAAAAGCCTGGTCATCGAAGGGACGCATGTCTGAAAGTGAATCAACGGAACTCTAATAATGGATCATCGAACAGCAATTATAATGGGACACCCAATCAGCAGCGTAATCACAAGCCAAATGCGAATTGCGCATCGAATACAGATGCGAATGGAGTGGTATTTGTGGCTAATGCTGGTGATTTTGCGCTACAGTGTGGAATGCAGACGACAATACGTTTCATTGTTGACTCGGGTGCTTCAGCGAGCTGAGGAATTAGACAGAGCCGATCGTCATTGGTGTTGCGAAGAATGGTGCGTCGATCACAGCTACAAAATGTGGTACAATTCTGGGAACTATCATCGTCAATGGCGAAGAGCGTCAGTGCACGCTCATGAATGTTTTGTTTATCTAAAATCTAAAATTCAATTTGCTATCTGTGAGTCGTTTGGAGTGCGCTGGATGGCAAGTAATTTTCGACGATGGTTTGGTCCGTATTACAAAGGATAATTTGGATATGGCGTCGAATGGAATGGAATCTACGCAAGTGAAGTCAAAACAAAGCATTCGTCTGTGGCATCGTCGGTTGGCACATTTGAACTACGCCGACGTTAAGCGTTAGTCGACTTTGGTCGATATGGAATGGGTGCCATGAACAACGATGCTGAAGCTGTTTGCGAGCCGTGTGTTTTCGGACAGCAATCTCGAGAACCATTCAACGGTTCAGGCGGAGCACGATCGAGTCGTGTATTGAGCTTGTGCAAAGTGATGTGTGTGGGTCTGTTACGCCAGTCATTTGGGATAATCAGCGTTTCTTGGTGACATTCATCGACGATTACACTCATTTCACTGTTGTATATTTGATAAAGAACAAGTCTAACGTTCTTGATATGTTTCAGAGGCACAAATCGATGGCGGAGACGCATACTGGGGAGAAAATTTCAAGAATCCGATGCGGCCATTTGTGATGAAGCCGGGATTCAGATCCAATACAGCGAACCGTACGCACCTCAACATAATGGCGTCGGCGAGCGAATGAACAGGACTTCTCACTTGAGAAGGCATGTTCTATGATCGCTGATTCCAAAATAAGCAAGGATTTTTGGGGCGAGGCCATGTATTGTGTGGCATACATAGCGAATCGCAGTCCGTCACGTGCGATTATTTTGGATGCGACACCAGTTGAGCTTTGGACAGGCAAGAAACTCAACCTGTCAAGGGTTCAAGTTTTTGGATCGTCTGCGTATGCGCATATACCAGACCAATTACGCAAGAAATTGGATATGAAATTATCGAAAATAGTAATGGTCGGCTATGCTGTGAATGGTTACCGCCTGTGGGACTCATCGAAGAACGGGATTGTTACACGACGAGATGTTGTGTTTAATGAGTCGCAACCGAATTCTTCTTCAGTTTTCTTCGAGACAGCGATACGATGAATGTCGAACGAGGTGATGCTCGATCTGCTGGTGCAGATCCAATCAACGATCAACCATTCAACGTGGCATCGCGACCGCAGCAAAAGCGTCAACAACCGAAGCGGTATGAAGATTTTGTCGATCCGACAAAGCTCAAAATGCATGACGATAACGGGGAGGAGTACTTTTCGGCGTTTGCATTGAATTCTAGCACATTGGACTTCGTGCTTGGTGCCGTGGCATACGTTGACAATGTTCCTCAATCATTTGGTGAAATAGCAAAACGAGATGATGCAGCTCAATGGATGGAAGTAGTTCATTGTGAAATTAATTCACTCAAGTGAAATAAAACTTGGACTTTCGTCTAACGTCCGCCGAATCGATCAGTTGTTACCTGCAAGTGGGTCTTTTCCCGAAAGCGAAACGATGTGGGTAAGTTGGCATCGTACAAGACGCGACTGGTAGCCCGTGGATTTACCCAGCGTGAGGGATTTGATTTTCACGAAACCTTCTCCGGTGACAAGGATTATTACAATAAGAGTTATGCTGGCTCTTGCTGTCAAGCGTGACATGGAAATACATCAAATGGATGTGAAGACGGCATTCCTCAACGAAAAACTTGAAGAGGACATTTATATGGAACAGTCGGATGGATTCGTGCAAGGTGATTTTGTTTGTAAATTGAATAAGTCACTCTACGGATTGAAGCAACTGTCGCGTGTGTGGAATGAACGATTCTATAGTTTCATGCTTGAAAACGGTTTTGTTCGCTCAGAATATGATCATTGCTTATATTCTCGTGACAATGGGGACGAAATGGTATACGATCTGATTATATTGAGCGAAAACATCGAGGAAATCATCAAGATCAAACAGCTGGTATCAAAGGAATTCGAAATGCGTGACATGAGCGAAACGAAGAGTTTTCTCGGAATCAACATCGAATGTGACCGGAGCCGTGGAATTAGAAGACGTATTGCATCGTTTTGGAATGACCGATTGTAAACCGAGTTCGACTCCAATGGAATGCTAACTGAAATTAGAAAGGTAGGCTGAAGCTGAACTGACGACTAAACCGTACCGAGAATTAATCGGATGCTTGATGATGCGGCTTGTACGACTCATCCAGACTTATCAGCGGCAGTGAATTACTTCAGTCAATTTCAATCATGTCCAACTGAAGAGCATTGGAAGGCAGCGAAGAGAATACTACGATACATTAGAGGAGCAATTGACCTGAAACTGGAATATCGGAACGATGAGAATTCGGTCGTGTTGACAGGATATGCGGAGGCTGATTGGGCCGGCGATATCAACGATAGAAAATCAGTTTCTGGCAATGTGGTGAAAGTGTTTGGTGCAACTGTGAATTGGATGACACGTAAGCAGACTTGTGTTTCTTTTTCGTCCACCGAAGCTGAATATATCTCACTGTGCTTAGCTACATGTGAAATGTTGTGGCTGCGTGGATTATTGGTGGAAATTGGAGAACCTCTCGAAGAACCAATGATATTGCACGAAGACTCATGAAAAAGAAATGCAGCGTACGAAGCACATTGATGTTAAGTTCAACTTTCTACGTGATTTAATAGCCAAAGGTATCATCGAAGTCAATGCGAAATCGACTAAACTTAATTCGGATGGAATAATTTTGTCTATCGAACTTCGATTATTATCGATAGGAATTGAGGCGGAGTGTTGGAAGTGTAAACTAGTCTTAATAACATTTATGTAGTGAGAGGTGGCAGCCCTGTTATATTATTGAAATAAAGTTAAGTTCAGTTCTGTTCTGTCATTAATCGAATAGACATGTTTTTGTTTTAACTTATTCCGTTTTGCTGCTGCTGCGAATTATTCTAGAGAATTGCTGTACAGCTGGCTCTGGCTTCAAGAACGCTATCTAAATCCAAACAGAACTATGCCATGATACAGAAAGAGGCATTGGCAATATATTTCATGATCAAAAATTTCGAGCAGTAGTTGATTGGAAGAAAATTTCTGTTGAAAACTGACCACAAACCTCTCGTTTCGATATTTGAAGAAAAAATACCGATAATGTCGGTATCAAGTAGGTTATTGAGATGGGCATTGTATTTATCGCATTTCAACTTTGAGAAGTTATATTAAAGGAGAAGAAAACATTTGTGCAGTTGTGTTATCGAGATTACACCAATGGAAGCGATCTCGGAGAAGGGAGAGAATGACAAAAATTTTACATATTTAAATTTTATTCAGAACGAATTGGGAAGACCTTTAAATTTGAGTGATGTAACAAAACCTATAAGCAAGGCTGGGCAAATTACATTACACAGAGTAATTAAAATACTTTTCCGAATTTACAGCAAACTTAGTAATTAAAATACAAATTACAATTACTTGCGAGTGGATTAATTAAAATACAAGTTACAATTGCTTTGAATTGTCATTTGTAATTAAAATACAAATTATAATTACTTTAAATTTGTAATTTGATAAATTTGATTTGACAAAATTCATTTAGTGAAAAAACGTATCATTAGAAATAAGATTATTAAGATTAGGTTTTATGCTGATGACTCTGGAACCAAATTTTAATAAGCTTGTGAAAATTTAAATAAGTAATTTCAAAAACTGGGGTAATTAAAATACAAATTACAATTACTTAGAATTTAAGTAATTAAAATACAAGATACTGTTACTTGGAGAATGAGTAATTAAAATACAAATTACAAATTGTAATTTGTATTTTAATTACGTAATTCAAATACATGTAATTCGTTACTGCCCAGCCTTGCCTATAAGGTAGGAAAAATGGGTGGTTGAATGAGTACAGAAAGGAAGAGGAAATTTATGCGTATTATTGTCGAGGAAAGGAGCTTTATATGAAAAAAAATGTGAATTTGTGGGGCCGTAGAATCGTTATACCAACGAGGTTTAGACCAGTTTTATTGAAAGAAATACATTCGGGATATCAAGGGATCGTTAAAATGAAACATATTGCAAGGTCATTTCTTTTTGGACGCCTAGCGTTGATAAAGATATCGAAAATGTGGTGAAACAGTAGCGTCAGCTAGAGTGGAAGTGATACCCTGGCCAGAAACAAATAGGAATATGGAACGTTTACATTTGGACTTTTGCGGGTCAAAATATGGTATGCACTATTTGGTATTGGTGGTTGTGAATTCTAAATGGATATATGTTCAAGTGATGAAAGAGATCAATACTAGGAAGACCATAGAGTAATTGAAGAAAGTTTTTCTAGTAATTGGTATACCGGAATATGTGGTAACGTTGCGTTTGGAGTTGCTCGAGGGCAATTGCGATAGTCGTGGTTAAGTTCTGTTTATTTGATACGGTCGGTTGGGACACGAACACGCCTGAACGAGTTAAATTACTGAGAAGTTGTTTGTTGGGCGAAAATAAAAATGCACAGTAGAGTAAGAAATAGCAAGCGATATAGACGGAAACTAAAAAAATACAAAATGTTGAATACAATTTTTTATCTTTTTTAAAAAACTATCCCTGTTGAGATAATATTTTAAATAAAGTTTACTGTTGTGTTTACATCATTTATCTCTGGATATTTTAATAATAAACCTTTGTGCTAAAATATTAAGTACTAACAGTACTGCTGACTATAATCAGTGTTAATTTATACCCGCATTGGCTGTGGGGATTGTATATAAAAAAGCAACAGCCGTATCCCCAAATATTGGTGACCGCCGACGTGATTTCGGTTATAAAGCAGCTATTATCAGCAGTACAAATTTAAGTACGGTTTTTTGGAACGTGAACATCTATAGTTACCACGTGCATAACCTCACACGTTGGTTATTCATTTATCCAATAACGAACTCGGACATCAATTTCAAGTAAAAATCGATCAACATCATCATCATCATCATCATCATCATCGAAGCTTTGGGAGCAGTAACAACATCCAGCACAGTTAATTACATAGGAAAAATTGTAAGTGCAGTTTTTATTTTTTTTCCTTTTAACAGTTTTTCAGTTTTGTGTGCG
Organism: Tipula vernalis; assembly: GCA_958295665.1. Taxonomy (NCBI): domain Eukaryota; kingdom Metazoa; phylum Arthropoda; class Insecta; order Diptera; family Tipulidae; genus Tipula; species Tipula vernalis. The sequence goes on from OY282559.1 coordinate 148,649,655, forward strand.
TTCGGACGTCTCGTGTCTCAATGTTCCCCGTAGTGTTGTTCATTTTTTCGGTATTATTTTAATTTTTTTGCTATTTTACGCGAAAATTAACCACTAGTACTTGCGTAGGAGGTTCAGACGCTGCGCACATTCTTCCAGGTAGTTCGGTTTCGAATAATATGTTCGGAAATGTAGGTGAAGACTCGATCACTGTCACTGTAACACAGTTGAATAATTTAATCGACGCTAGGGTACAGCAAATGGTCGACGCGCGATTAGCAGCGGCACGAGGCCCTGATGAGCATAGGGAGATCGAAGATGAAGGTACCTCAAGTGGTGATACTTCGGAATTGGATAGTAAGAATAGTAGGATTGGAGCGCAAGTAGCACATATCGCATTTAAAGCCCCTCAGCCGCTTTATTCACAGAATCCGTGCGTATGGTTCGAGATTTTGGAGCAACAGTTCCGTATTTCTGGTATTACGCAGGAGGCGACAAAGTATTCACATGCAGTCAGTGCATTTGATGCACATTTACACGATCAATTTGCTGGTCTCATTATGGGTAACAAGGGACATACACCTTATACCACATTTAAGCAGGAAATTATTAAGGGACTAGGTGAATCGGACAAGTCCAAGTTGCACAATTTGTTGCACGGGTTGTCTTTAGGTGATTTAAAACTCTCTCAATTGCTCACCAAATTCCGTTCTTTAGGTGATTTAAACCCCTCTCAATTGCTCGCGAAATTCCGTTTAAAGCAGATGGTAAATTCAATGACGTATCAATACGTCAGCTTTGGATGCAGCGTCTTCCACCATAAGTGCAGTTGGTTCTGTCACCTTTCGAAAAAGACTTGGCCTTAACAGTGCTCGTGGAAAGAGCAGATAACCTTATTGAGACATTATCTCACCAGCAGCTTTATGCAATTAGTTCGAGCAATAATGATAATAGTGAGTTAACTTGCGAAAAATCTAGAGACTCCGCTAATTCACCAGGCGTAGAGAAGAGATGGGAAGATTTTGAATCCCGTATTCTCAAACAGGTGTCAGATATAATGAGTATCCAGAGATCGTATCGTAGCAATTCCAGAGATCGGGGAGACAAAGGTCGTAATCGTTCTAGCTCACGCGAATCCAATCAATATAACGATGAGTGTTTTTATCATCGTCGCTTTAAGGACAAAGCAATAAAGTGTGTGTCCGGTTGCAAGCACCATCAAACGTTTGCTGTCAGTTCTGGCAAATCCACCATATCAAAAAACTAAGCGTTCAACCACATTCGACGGCGTGCGTTTGGTTGGAGCAGAGTCTAGTCGTCTTATTATTAAGGGAAATAGCACCAACTAGTCTTTTTTTATTGATACTAGAGCCGATATATCGGTGATACCATCAGCTTTAAAAAAAGACGCGGAAGTGGGAGCACCAATTAAAGCATTTGGCACGCGTACACTCAACATCAATATCGGATTGAGGCGTATTTTTACCTGGACGTTTATCGTAGCTAACGTGACGATATACCCATTTTGGGCGCAGATTTCCTTCGTAGTACTGGACTGATCGTGGATATCAAACAGCGACGAGTTATCGATCCATTGACATCCATTTTTGTGGTTGGTGCACTTACATCTACTACGATCCCAACTTTCTGTCTTGAACAAAGCCACTATCGATCCAGATATTTCAAAATTGTTGGCAAAATTCGAATCAATTACCCACGAAACTTTTGCCAATACACATATCAAGCATAATGTAACGCATTGTTTAGTTACTAAAGGCCCACCAATTTCATGCAAAGTACGTCGTTTAGCTCCCGATAAATTGCAAATCGCAAAGGCGCATTTCGAAGTCATGGTAGTTCAAGGTATTTGTAGGCCCAGCAGTAGCGCCTGGTCAAGTTCACTGCACTTAGTGCAAAAAAAGAATGGCGAATGGCGTCCCTGTGGTGATTATAGGGCTTTGAATAGTGTTACAGTACCGGATTATTACCCAATACCACACTTGCAGGATTTCTCGTTTCAGCTGGCGGGATGCTCTATTTTTTCGACTTTGGATTTGATTCGTGCTTATCACCAGATTCCAATAGAGCCGCAGGACATACCAAAGACGGCTATAGTAACCCCTTTCGGGCTATACGAATTCTGTAGAATGACTTTCGGACTACGTAACGCCGCACAGTCATTTCAGCGTCTCATCAATTCCGTATTGTTAGGACTTCCGTTTTGTTTCATCTATCTAGACGATATTCTAGTAGCATCCAGATCACGAGACGAGCATTTGGAACACTTGTCTGCGTATTTCAACGGTTAGCAAGTTATGGTTTGATCATAAAGGTGGATAAATGTGATTTTGTGAAGCACGAAGTACGATTTCTGAGTATTTTACCTTGTCCAGAGCGAGTTTTAGCCATTTCTCAGTATGAACGACCAGTAACAGTACAGCAATTGAAGCGTTTTTTGGGAATGCTAAATTTTTATCGAAGGTTCATTCCGGCCGCAGCGCAAGATCAGAGAGTATTAAACGATTATTTAAAGGGCTATCGAAAAAATAGCAAAGTACGGATTAATTTGTTCTATACCTAAGGGTCACAATTACCTTAATAAAACACTTAGGTTACAAGTATATATTTATTATTTTATTCTAGGCTTTTACATTTTACGTTTTACTTCATTTGTGCACATGGCGACGTGCTTCATGATTATGTTCTTTCTTCCCATGAACATGGATGTCCAAAAAACATCAGGGGTGTGTTTACTACCGGTAGGTAGTATGTTCACAGGGTGTGAAGTCTGTACACAACACCTCCCCCTTTTTAATTAAATTGAATTAAATGAATGTTCATTTAATTCACTTTAACAAACAAATCTTTACCTATTTCAATGTTCATTTAATTCAATTTACCAAACTAAACCTTATCTATTACTATTACAATAATACTTAATTTCTAACATTTTCCTAATTTGAAAAATTATTAAACTTTCAATTTTTTTTTTTTTTTTTTTTTTTTTTTTAACTTTCAATTCTATTGGTTCGATTATTTTATTTTATTTTTATTTTTGATAATACATATTACTATTACATAGTTTATAATATAATAATTCAACAAAACTTATGAAATGCAATCATTGAACGTAGTCATTCAAATACAATGGAGGTCTAACCAATCTCCCCGCTCGAGTGCGATTCTCACCCGACAAATTTATGTTCGAGGGTATTTCTGGGACAAATGTCGACGACCGATGCGAACCCTCTGCCCCATTACTATCAGCATCACCAAACTCTGGGCTGCTGACCTCAGCCTTTAATGTTGGTTCATTTAGTGATTTTCTCAAGTGAAATTGATTTCTTCTTAAAACTCTGTTTTTTTCATTCCTAATGTAATAAGAGCGCGGAGTATTGTGGGCAGCAATTATCTTAGCGGGATACCACACTTTTGATTTATTGTCGTGTTTGTAGGTTATGTTATCACCAGACTGAAATTTCGGTCTGGGTTTTGTTCTTTTGTCATAGTATTTTTTAGATTTTTCTTGATTTTCAAGCAACTTTTCCTTTACATTAAATTCAACTACTTTTGGTTTCAATAAGTCGTTTTTCATGGGAACTTTTGTTCTGGTGGTTCGACTCATAAGAATTTGAGCGGGTGTTTTTCCGATCTGAGCTACTTGATGATTTCTATATTCTAATAACGAATACTCATAGTCTTTGTGATCATCCCGCGATTTTCGAATTAGTTGCTTTGCTATATTTACAGCTTTCTCAGCCTGTCCATTTGACCGTGGGTAATTTGGACTGGATGTTACTATTTGAAAATCCCATTCTTTGCTAAATCGTTCGAACTCTAAAGAGGAAAACGGCATGTTATCGCAAATTAACATTTTTGGAATGCCGTGAATGGAAAAAATGTATTTTAGATGTTTTATTACATCAGCCGACTGTTTAGTTTCCAAAGGGTGAACTTCAATCCATTTTGAATAACAATCTATTAGAACCAAAAAATCCTCGACACCTATTTGCATGATATCCGCAGCTACCTTTTCAAAAGGCAAGTCAGGGACCTCGTGAGGTATAAGTGGATCCTTGGCATTTGCCGGCTGATATTTTTCACAAACTCGACATTTTGATATGTGATTTTCAATATCAGTGTCGATGCCAGGCCAATACAAAATTTGACGGGCCCGTTGTTTTGTTTTAAATATTCCTATATGAGACTCATGCAAGAGTTCAAGCATTTGTCTCCGCAAACTATTTGGTACGATGATCCGGTTATTTAAGTATACCAGGTTTTCATCACAAAAAATATCATTTTTGAATTTCCAATACGGTTTCACTAACTCTGGTAGGTTTTGTTTACTCTTAGGCCAGCCTTCATGGTATACACCTATCAAAGTTGACAGTGTTTCATCCTTTATGGTTTCTTTTTGAAATAACAATTTTTTCCCTGTTGTCATATTAATGGTATGCACTATTTCATTATATTCTTGAAATTCTGACATCGGTGCGTTAGTTAAATAGGAGCGCGATAAATGATCCGCAATGTGCATTTCTTTCCCCGGAAGGTACTCTATATCAATGTCATAAATGAGTAATTTCATTCTCATTCTTCTCAACCTTGAAGAACTTATACTGTTAATTTCTTTTTTCATAATTCCCACGAGTGGTTTGTGATCAGAATGAACTTTAACTCTACGTCCGTAAATGTACTGGTGAAATTTAGTGCATGAAAAAATTATTGCAAGAAATTCTTTTTCTATCTGCGCATATTGTTGCTCTGCAGGCGTTAAACTTCTCGATGCATATGCTATTGGCTTACGGTTTTGCAACAACACAGATCCTAAGCCCTCTTTACTGGCATCTGTTTGAATTACTACTTCTTTATCCACATCAAATGGCTGCAAAACCGGGGTGTTAACCAATGACTGCTTTAATTTTTTCACTGAATCTTTGTGACCGTCTAACCACAAAAATTCCGTGTTCTTTTTTAGAAGTTGCCGCAAGGGTTCCGTAATTTGGGACATGTTTGGAATGAAGCTACGAAGATAGCCTATCATTCCTAAAAAACGTTGTAATTCTTTCTGATTAACCGGATCCTTCATTTCTACTATAGCTTTTATTCGGTCCGGATCAGTAGATATTCCTTGCTTACTAAATTTGTGTCCCATAAATTTAACTTCTTTGACTTTATATTGGATTTTATTTATGTTAAATTTAATTCCTATCTTCTTGGCTCTTTCTATAACTAAATTTAGGTTATGGTCATGTTCGAGCTCATTTCGTCCTGTTATTAATATATCGTCAATATAAATTACCACCCCCGGAATGTCACTAAAGTTTTGCTCGTTTAGTTTTTGAAATTCTTCCGGAGCGATGTTTATTCCGAACGGTAATCGCTTAAAACAGTAGCATCCATATGGAGAGCTAAAGGAACACAATTTTTTTGAACTGGGATCTAATTGAATTTGATAGAAACCATCTTTTAAGTCTAAGACTGTGAAATATTCCCTATCAACTAATTTTAATGTAATATCCTCCAGTTTGGGGATTTCATAATAGCTCCGTTTCAGGGCCCCATTAAGAAATTTAGGGTCAAGGCAAATTCTTAGAGATTTATCTGGCTTTTCAATCACAACCAGGTTGCTTATCCATTCGGAAGGCTCAGTTAGCGGCTCAATTATGTCTAGTTTCTGTAAGTTCTTAAGAGCAAGCTTTACTCTATCACGTATAGCAATAGGTATCCTATGAGGTGGCCTTGAAACAGGAACAGCATCATCTTTCAACGTTAATTTTAATAACTGAGGAAATTTACCTAAACCTTTAAAGAGATTTTCATTACTTTTAATGAACGTATCCCGATCCATGGCAATTTCTTGAACCTCCTTAATTATGTTAAGACGCTTCAGTGATTTCAATCCTAGTATGGGAAAGACCTCTGAATCAACCAATAAAAATGAATCCAGTAATTCAATATTCTTAAATGTGATTCTAAGTTCCACCATTCCGACCGGTATGATCTTTGATCCGCCGAAAGCCCTAAGTACAATATCTGTATTTTTTATGCCCCTATTTATTAAGTTAAGTTTTTTCCATGATCTCAGCGGCAAAATATTCACATCAGACCCCGTGTCAATCTTAAAACGGACTTCGACACCATCTATCCCAACTACTTCAAACCATCCCTTTTCACCAACGCTACTTACATTCAAACTATTCTCATTTTTAATTAAATTTTTCTCTTCATTATAATCTAATTTAACTACACCTACACTATGCAAAGATTTTTTTTCTTCTAGACAATCAATATAATAATCCACGCCCGATTCATCTCTCTCTTCATCAAATAACTCCTGTACTTTCTTTGTTCTACAACATTTTGTAAAATGACCTCGAAAATTACATTTTTTACATTGAAAACCGTATGCGGGACAATTTCCGCTTTGGTGTTCAGTATCGCATCGTCTACATTTATAATTTTTATTTGCAAAATTATTATTAATTGAATCAGATCTGTTATACCACTGATTTGAATGACTATTCGAACGACTACTATTGTTTTTATTAAAATTCTTATCTCTAAACGCATTATTTAAATTATTTGTGGTACCTTTTGATTTTTGCACTAGTTCTACCGATGTTCCTGCCCGATTTTGAATATCTCCTGCTTGCTTGGAAGTTCGCTCATCATGTCTACAGATTTCGATCGTTTCATCCAGCGTTTTCTCACCTAGTTTAATCAGCTTTTCTTGTAATACTTTACTGCTTAATCCGAAGACAATTCTATCTCTTATCATTTCGTCATTAGCTGCTAAGAAGTTACAATTTTTTGCGAGCAATTTTAATTCCCTGAGAAATGGATCGAAATCCTCATCCTCTTTTTGATTTCTATTATAGAAATAATATCTTTCATATAATAGATTAGTTTTCGGCACACAATACTTTTCATAAGCATCCGTAATTTCCAACAATGTTTCAGGTGACGACTTCTCAAATTTAAATGTTTTCAGTAGCTCTTTGGCCTCATCGCCTACACAATTTTTAAATACTGCTATCTTGATTTTTTCACTTTTTACCTCATACTGTGTAGCCGTCATAAAATCATCAAAATCTTCTTTAAACTTTTCCCAGTTTACCTGTTTGTTTCCTGTCAATCTGAGTGCACAAGGCTTGTTGAAAGTACTCACCATTTTGTATTCTGTACTTCAACCCAAACCCACGAGTTTATTTGTATTTATGCCAGCAGCACTTTCCACTTTTACTGTTTAAATTTGCCTTTTTACTTTTATCTTAGCGTTTTACACGATTTTTATTTTTCCAATATCACTGGACTCATAACCTCACTTATTTTTTTATTTTATTTTTATTTTACAACCGCAACAAAATTATTGATGTATTATTTGTTGGAGCCAGGTACATAATTTCAACTGCGCCATGTTCTATACCTAAGGGTCACAATTACCTTAATAAAACACTTAGGTTACAAGTATATATTTATTATTTTATTCTAGGCTTTTACATTTTACGTTTTACTTCATTTGTGCACATGGCGACGTGCTTCATGATTATGTTCTTTCTTCCCATGAACATGGATGTCCAAAAAACATCAGGGGTGTGTTTACTACCGGTAGGTAGTATGTTCACAGGGTGTGAAGTCTGTACACAACAGGTCTGAGCAAGCGAGCGAAGCATTCGAATCATATAAAACTAAGCTGTCGGAGGCTACCAGTTTAGCGCATCCGCTTATGACAGCAAGTATTTCAATCATGGTTGACGCTTCAGATTGCGCAGTTGGGGCTGTAGTTCAACAATGGGTCGATCAAAGTTGGCAACCATTAGGTTTTTTCCGGTTCGGTTAACGACGGCACAACGCAAGTACAGCGCTTACGATCATGAACTACTGGCCGCTTATTTAGGCATTAGACATTTCAAATATTTATTGGAGGGTCGATCATTTGTTTTGTATACTGATCATAAGCCATTAATATTTGCGTTTAAATAAAATCCGGAGAAGGCAACACCGCGGCAATATAGACAATTGGATTATATAAGTCAATTCACCACTGACCTGCAACATGTTTCGGGTGTAAATAACGTAGTGGCCAACGCATTTTCACGAATCGAGCAAATCAACATTTCCGAGTCAATAGATTACTCGTTGATTGCAGATTTGCAAAGCACTGATCAAGAATTGGCCGAGTTAATGGCCGATGATAAGTCTGCATTAAAGTTTCGCAAATTCCCGGTGCAATTTAGTTCTGATAAAGCCTTATATTGCGATGTTTCCGCAAGTAAACCCAGGCCATTCATTTCTGCCAGTCTACGAAAGCAAGTTTTTGACGCGTTTCATAACTTAGCACATCCGGGAGTCAAAGCATCTGTTAAATTGCTCACGGAACATGTAGTATGGGTGGAGATTAAAAAAGACGTCAAAAATTTCGCACAATCGTGCGTTTCATGTCAGCGAGCTAAAGTCACACGACATACTAAGTCCGCACTGAGTTCTTTCGGGCATACGTCTGAACGTTTCAAGGAAGTCCGTATTGATATCATAGGACCATTGCCGATTTCGGATGGGAATCGTTACTGTATTACAATGATCGATCGATATACGCGTTGGGCAGAAGCAATTCCGGTAGCGGATATCACTGCACCCACTGTAGCGTTCGTTGTATTTTCTAGTTGGATTGCTAGGTTCGGTGTTCCCGCATTCATAGTGACAGATCAAGGCGCACAGATTGAGTCGCAGCTATTCAAAGAGTTGTCAAATTTATTAGGTATCGAACGCAGACGTACGACGGCGTACAACCCAAGGTGTAATGGAATGCTGGAACGTTGGCATAGGACGCTGAAGGCAGCAATTATGAGCTAAGGAAGAACGGATTGGTCAAATGTATTCCCATTGGTACTATTAGGATTGAGGACAACATATCGAAACGAGTTAGAAGCTACAGTATCAGAATTGGTATACGGGAGTACGGTACAAGTGCCAGGTCAGTTTTTTGAGCACTGTGAGAATTTCGTTCACTGCGTTTTCCACTGGAAGGGGAGTGTGTGGCGTTTGGATTTGCTCGAGAGCAATTGCGATAGTCGTGGTTAAGTTCTGTTTATTTGATACGGTTGGTTGGGACACGAACACGCCTGAACGAGTTAAATTACTGAGAAGTTGTTTGTTGGGCGAAAATGGATATTTTAATAATAAACCTTTGTGCTAAAATATTAAGTACTAACAATACTGCTGACTATTATCAGTGTTAATTTATACCAGCATTGGCTGTGGGGATTGTATATAAAAAGGCAACAGCCGTATCCCCAAAAATGAACCAACGTTTATTTCTAACGAGTTTAGAAGATTTATGGAAGGAAATGGGATTATTCTTTATTAACGAAATCTGTTTATCACCCGTGCTGTGAAAACTTTTAAATTAGCATTACAAAAGATTTATGAGGCGGAATCATGCTGCAATTAAGTCTGTTTATATCACGTTTTTGGTACAAACAGTTTTGTTTATGTACAGAAACACTATAAATACAGCAGCTGTATAGGTATCATCATTCTCACCACTTCTATTCGCCGTCATATCTTGCAGCTGCGCGATCGCTAAAAGCAAGAAAATCTGAAATTCAGTTATTCGACCCATTTGGAAAAGTGTATGATTTACCCATCTTATCAGTATCGGTGGCCCTAACCCCGCGAACAGATAGCAAATTAATAGAAACACGGCGACGAAAAAAAGCAATTAAAAAACAAAACATCGCGAAACTAATACTTGGAGGGCGTACATATAAAAAAAAGTAAAAAAATTCGCTACTTACGATGATTCCTCTGTGACTGGATGGTATTATATTTGCAGACTGTAGCCAGAATTCCCAGTTGCTCGCACGATTGTTTGACCGCAGGCGTCATTGGCTGAAATATGCTTATAACAGCGTTGAGTTTGTAGTAACAAAAATGTTGACAATTTGCTGCAATACATATAAAACTGATGAAAACGGCTGAATTTTGAATATAAACTTATGATGATTTTAACCGACAAAAAAGGCCATGTAGCCAACTATTAAAACAATTTTTTTAAACTTGTAACTTCTTCTGTAAAATACTCTAAATAATGTTTTATTTTATCTTAAACAACGGAAAATTGCACGGAATTTTTCACACTATTTAATTTTCACGTATAATCACGTTTCCAACACGTTTAACTGTAATCATAAATGACTAACATCGTTCGCGTAGGAGTATTAATTCGAATTTTTTGGTGGTGTCATCTATTATTGAGTGGTCAATCAAAAATATCAAAACATTGACATGTATTGGTGAATAGCTGAACTAAAGAAAATTTCTACAAGAAGTCGAAATATTCACTTACTTTTTAATTTTAAAATGAAGCGAACACAAATTAATTAATTTAAAGTTATTGATTTATTAATTTTATTAATATTAATCACTAATTTCACATTATTTTAATGTTTCTTAAATCTCACCACAATTTTTGTGTAGAGTTCTATCATGAAACAAAACAAAACACACTAAATCGGGCAGCACTAAATTTTCATTTCAAATCATATGACATATGTCACTTGATAAAATGATTCTGTAAAAAGTGGTCACGGGTTCAACAAGTAAAGAGTTTATCGTTTTTTATTTTAATTTCTCTTTATTTTAATTTAGTTTATTAGTTTTGTAATTAATTAAATATACTATAAATAATTTGAAACCTATAACAACGCTAAATACACAGAAAAACAAAAATAAATTAAAATGAAATTAGTGTCGACGTTACTGGTATTGGGAACGGTGTTCATCGCCTCGAGCAATTGTGATAAAATCCCTGTATTTTTATGGGGCACCAAAACGTAAGTTGATCACTCGTGTTTCGATTCTTATTGGTGATTTAATAAAAGCGATAAGAAGTGGTTTGTCACATCTAATCACATGATCATTTTTATGTATTTTTTCTCTTGATTTAGCACAATCCATACGCCTGCTTTGAAGACACATGATTCAGAGAATTTCGATAATTTCTTGCGTAAACAACAAACGGATGATGCCGTAACAGTTGTTTTTTATGAAAATAATGTAATATATCCAGGTTATCTTTTGTGAGTGTATGTCCTTTTACATTTTTTTTGTTATAATTCACAGCTTAGCACTCAAGACTTGACCCAATGTAAAACGGACGAACGTACAACCTGCTTTGAGTATCTTAATTCGATCCAGCCAAGCTCATATTTACCATCCGTCGAAAATCCAATCGATACATTGGAACGTTACCATGAAGGAAATCAATTGTCAACCCATTTAAATACCGATGGTACGTTCAACTTGAATTTCAATGATATCGAAAAGGGGGACATCGTCTTTGTCTCTTTGGCCGACAGTCGAGAGAATGAAGAATCAGCTGAGCTATTTTCACGTCACGGTATGTACTTACACAATATATTGTGTAAAAATTGATTGGTGCTAATTGATTTTGTTAATTTTGTAGATGGTGTGATTCGTAAATTTGTTGAACAACTCGCTTCAAAATTCGAAATCATTGGAATCTACACAGGGAATCATGCCCCAGCTGTACATTCACTAACTAAACGTGAAGTTAATCAAACTGAGACTGGCAAAAATGTAGGTGCGAAACAAGAAACCCCTGATCCCAATCCGATTGTTCCAAATCCACAAGTTTTGAGTAATAATCATGTCCTAATATACTTTACCAACATGTATTATACGACATCGGATGGTTCGATAAAAATTATGAATAATATTACGCTTGAAACAACATACAACAACACCGACAATTACATTCATGTTGAATTAACTTCAGGCGAGAATGATACTTTCTCATTTATTATTAACTTGATCGCAGGTTCCTATAATGTAGAAAAGGTTATTTTCAACAATGTACCGATGCGTTTCGAAGAGATTCACGTTAATCTACCATTCTCTTATCATTGCGGACCCGGGGTTACATTCCGTTCCAAAGTAAGTGATGTTCGCCTTGTTTGGGCAGGATTACAATTCGAGCCACAATTCAATCGTACCAAATTCAATGGTACATATTTCAGCGAATCATGGGATTGTGTTGGTTTTACATCAGGCGGTGTTTGGATGGGCCTAGTCATCATGTTCCTTTTAATTGGAATTCTTTCGTGTGGTTTCTCTTGGATGTTCGATATCAAAACAATGGATCGATTCGATGATCCAAAAGGAAAGACAATTACAATCACCGAGATGGAATAAAATTTATATCATATTTTATCGTAAGTTTTCTTTAAAACAAAAACAAATTCCATTGTGCTTTTATAGGCCTCACGTTAAATGTGTGGCCTCTAGTAAAAATCATTTTCATTAATTTTATTCCACAAAAATCTTGGCTCGTCTTCGAAACAGTATTGGTAATTTTCGTTAAGTTCCACTAGCACAACACAACAATGAACACCAAAAAGAAAAAGAAAAAACACAAAATGAAAATTACGAACGGCAAAATTAATTCTAGATACAAATATTTTAATTTATAGAAATAAATCACCAAAAGTGCGATTATATTGTAAATAATTAAATGAATAAATTAATTAAATTTTATTTCAAAACAAATGGATTCGAGTTATATTAAATTAAAATAGCGTTTTTTACAGTCCATTGTTGAGGCGCACCGTTTCAACAATCTGACCCTATCGGTTTCGATCACAAGAAAGTTACCCGAATTTGCGGACAAGGACCTCTGTGCCAACCAAAAGAAGGTTCATCTCTTCGTTCGAGATCAGCACGCAAGGTGTGATTTCGCGATTATACAAAACTCGGTATGCGCTATCATTGTTGCGTCATGGTCTCTAAACCTAGAAATCAGATATTTTTTGTTTTGGACAACGGAAGTTAAAAATTGTACGATTGTCAAGCAACACCTCCACTCCGTTGCAAGGTCTTGTCCTAAGGTGTTTCAACTTTACGAAAGGTAAATTCCAACATAAGATTAAGTAGTATCCGTGAATTTGGATACCAAGGTTTAGGCTATGATTACCATTTCTAGCAAATAATTACAGGAATTGATTGAAACGCAAGTTCACTTAATCGTAAACCGCATTTTAAAAATTCACATAGAGAAATGGCGCCCATTGAAGTAATCAATCCGCTATTAATATAAAGATGGAATCGAACAAGACTGAAAGATAAGAAACCAGCAGTTTTAGCTCCAAAAACTTCATGTCACATATAGCTGCTTTCGCTACTGGTGATAAAGGTCATATTTAAGCAAGAGGTAATTAAAGTTCTGGGCGAATCGGAAAAGATGAAGTTGCAGGAAACCCTCTCAATTGATAGCCAATTTCAAATTTGACGCTGTTACTAATTTTAATGATGATTTGATATAGCAACTGTGGATGAAACGATTCGCACATCAGGTGAAGATGGTGTTAGTACTGGCTGTGAGATCTGATAACGTAGTAGAAACCATGTCGCAGTTACAAATTAATCCATTTTACTTTTCTTCAGACAAGGCTCTTCATTCGGACGAACCCAGTTCAAATCGTGTAACAAACACAATAACAATCACAGAGGATCAGCTAGGAGGACCTAGTACAGCGTCGAACCAACTTTCCAGTTTAGAACATGATTTGGTTACAAAATTTCCGCTCTATTTAGGACAAATTCACGTTCCAGGTCAACAAAAGGAAATCCAAATTCTGCTCGATAAAATTTAAAAAGTAGACCAACTTCACCAAATGGAGAATGTTTCTACCATAGAAAATTTTGGCGGGAAGACTTTGAAATGTGTTTCAAGTTGCAAACACTATCATACATTTATTAATTCGTAAACAGAAATCCCAAAATGTGATGGTCAACTTTCTGCTCGCTTATTAATCCACGAACAAAATTTACAAGTAAAATTTTTGATTGACACGGTGACAGATGTTTCGGTTATTCCAACGAGTTTCGTCAAAATTACCAAGGTTGTCCCAGCATTCGACTTATATGCGGCTAACGGAACCTCAGTTAAAGTTTTTGGCACTCGAGTTCTAAATTTAAATATTGGCCTTCGTCGAAATTTCACCTGCGAATTTATTACTGCTGATGTGTCGATGGCTGTAATCGGAGCAGATTTCCCAAAAAGTACGGAACTCCTAGTGGATGTACAGAGACAGAGGCTCATTGATCCGTCAACCTCTCTGTTTGCAACAGGCTCTTTGTCTTCCGCGTAGGATCCCTCCATTTATAACATCGACAGCAATACACCCCAAAATTTACCAAATTATAACTGAGTTCCCGGAAGTAACTCAACGTATAAATGGCGTTGGTGATGTAAAACATAACGTCACACATCGGTTAGCAAGTACGAGGTCACCAACTGCAAGTAAAACTCGCCGTTTAGCACCCGACAAACTCTTAATTGCCAAAGACAAGTTTGACCTAATGATGTCACGCGAGAGTTGTACACCCAGCAAAACCTCTTGGTCCAGCCCCTACATAGGTATATTTAAAAAATCAAACAGCGACTGGAGACCATACGGGGATTATCATGCTTTAAATAAAGTCATATCACCAGTTCGTTATCCGATTCCTCATCTCCAAGATTTTTCTTACCAATTGGGAGGTTGTAGCATGTTCAGGTTTACCACCAAAATCCCATTGCTTTTTGAATTTTGTAGAATGACATTTAGTTTCAGAAACTGCACCATTATTTGAATTTTGTAGAATGACATTTAGTTTCAGAAACTGCACCATTATTCCAACGTTTGATGTATGCTGTGTTATTCGGTGTAAAATTCGGTTTTGTCTGATTGTACCATAATGGCGTCAAAACTATTTGAGGAACATTTGGAACACATAAAAATTACATTTGAAACATTTTCGGAACATCCGCAAAATCCGAAATTAAATGTTTAGGCCATAGGTAACTGGACAAGGTATCTTACCATTGCAAGAGCGTGTCCAAGCTATACACGAATTCGAACGACTTACAATAGGAAAACAATTAAAGCGTTTTATTCCGGGAGCTGCATCAAATCAAATTCTACTAAACGATTTTTTAAGAGTCTACAAAAGAAAAGATAAATTCTTATAGCTTAGCTTTTTTTACTTAGGTCCATCTTCTTAAGATGTTATCTTAAGGGGACATGACCTGTGAGGAAGCCAGTAAGCAGCCTCAACTCAGGTTTCCTAAGTTCAAGACACTCCTTAACCCTGACAGACGAAGGTGATATACATTTCTTCACCTGTCGCAAACCTGGAATTCTGCGCCAGTAGGAGGACTTTTGAACATCCTCCCAGCGTTTTACCTCTGCTATAAGGTGTCCCTTAGTGACGCCGCAGAAGGGTTCTGGTTCAATAAATGGAGAGGCAGAACCCTCGCGGGCGAAGCCATCAGCTGCCTCATTTCCTTCGATTCCAGTATGACCTAGCACCCAAATAGGTGTTACCTTATTTGATCCTGCCAGAGGTTTAATAACCTTCAGACAATCCCATACTAGCCTTGACTCAAGGCTCAAGAGCCTTTAAGGTCGATTGGCTGTCTGATACAATATAAATCTTTGCATCGTTTAGGCCTTTTGTTATGCCTATCCTAGCGCAAAGTTCTATAGCATGTACTTCTGCTTGAAAAACGCTAGCATTGATACCCAAGGACTTCGAGGGGGCAGTGCCACTCCCGTATAATCCTATCCCCGCCCCATCTTCCGTTTTTGACTTCACAGTGGATTTACCAGTTTGATAGTTCCGGTTTTGATCCATCTGTAAACCATACCATGGACCCTCGCTCAAAGGATGGTCTACCTGCACTCCACATACCCCGGTCAGGTAACCTAACACAAAATGGTTTGTGGAAGTCCTGTTTAGCTGGTATACAGTCGAAAGGCATTCCTATGGTAGGGTCTGTCTCAAATTTCTAAAGGATTTCCAGATGACCCACCATATTGCCTGGTTTGATATTTCCTTTCGCTTGCATTTTAAGGGCCATAATTGCAGCATTCTTTTTAACATGCAGGTGTAACGGTGTTGTTCAGTCCTAAAGTGACTCCATCGCAGCGGTTGGACATGTTTTCATTGAGCCTGTAATACCGATGCAGGCTATACGCTGAACCTTATTCAATAAAGTTTGCGTTGCCTGCTGCTCAGTTTTAGGCCACCATACAACCGATGCGTAGGTGACCACATGCCTAATGATTGTAAGAAATGACCAATATATCATTTTTGGTTGTAGTCCCCAAGTACGCCCATAAGTCTTTGACAGGCCCAAAAGGCCTTGGTGGCTCTATCTTGGACTTTCAACAAATGTGGCTTCCAGTTCAGTTTTTGATCTAGGGTAACCCTTAGATATTAAACCTCGCTTGAAGAAGGAACAGTAGTACCGTTTAACGAGTGAGCTGTAAGCGCGAGATTTTTCCTCCTCGTAAAAGGAACAATGGCAGTTTTGTTTGGATTGACACTGAGTCCTTCCTGGTAACACCACTGCCATATTATATTGAGTGCATTTTGCATGCGATCAGAAATGACCCCATCAAACTTGCCTCTGATTATGACAGCCACATCATCCGCATAGCCTTGGACATCAAACCCATGGCTACTCAGAAGGGCCAGTAGCCTGTCAATAACCAATGACCACAAAAGAGGAGATAGTACGCCTCCTTGGGGACAGCCCTTTACGGCCCTGATGGTTACTGACTCGCCACCTAGTCTGGCGATAATCTCACGATGCTCCAGCATGGAACAGATCCACCTAATTGTAGAAAGCGGAACCCTTTTTTCCATTGATCCATAGGAGGTATTATCAAACGCCCCGTCAATGTCCACAAAGGCACAAAGGGAAATTTCTTTATATGTTACCGCTTTTCCAATCCTCGTGACTAGACCGCTAAGGGCCATCACAGTGGATTTACCAGTTTGATAGGATTTTTTCCAAGGACCTCGCTTCTTATTTGATAGTCCAGGATTCTTCCCATCAATTTTAATAGAAACGATGTCAGGCTAATTGGCCGATATGCCTTGGCCTGGGTGTCTGGACGACCTCCCCCTCCCTTCTTTGGTATAAAAACCACTTTAACTTTCCTCCATAGTTTCGGAATACAGTTAAAAGCATAACTTGCCCGAAACATCACCTTTTTGAAGTAAAGCTGGAAAGATACCATTCCCTCCAGCGGATTTGAAAGGTTTGAAAGACCCAATAGCTAATCTCACCTTGCTGGGTGTGAATAGTTTATTCATTTTGATCATGCGGGTCCTCTAGGGCTCCTACCACTACTGAATCCGGAAAGTGGGTCTCTAACAGTACCTCTAAGGTTTCCTTCCGGTTTTTAGTGAACCTCCCATCTTGCTTCTGGAGAAGTCCTAAACCATTTGAATGATCCATGGAAAGGACTTTCTGGAGACGAGCTGCAGAGGGCAATTCATTGATTCCCTCACAGAAATTCCTCCAGGTAGCCCTTTTGGATCTTCTTAATTCGAGATTGTATTCCGTCAAGGCTATCTTATACTCGCCCGTTCACCGGTGCGTTTAGCCTTATTGAATAATCTTCCCGATTTTTTCCTCAGTTTACCCAGCGTCCCGTTCCACCAAGGGACCATCTTTGTGGACTCTCTTCGCTTAATCGGGCAGCTGTTCTCGTAAGCCAATTGTATAGAGTTATGCAGCTGGTTGGAACAGATCTCCAAACCCTCTAGAGACTCTATGTTCCCCACAACCGAGGGCATTTCTGATTCAAGTGAGACTCTATAGGAGTCCCAGTCGGTTAGTTTTGGAATTCTTATTTCCTGCCGCTGCATGGTCTCGGCCGCCAAATAGAATCTGATGTGCAAGTAATCCGATAATGAGGCCTCTTCAGACATATACCAGTTTTTGACCATGTCGGTGAAATGCGGACTAGCAAGCGTCAAATCTAGGACCTCTTGCCTAATCGCCGACGTATTCAAAAAGGTACTCACCCCTGTTATTGATGTCCGTGCTACCCCACAGGCCAGCCCATTGCGTTTGCAATGAGCTAAGAGCTAAGAGTCGCCTAACTTCAAGTGGAGGTATCAACTCTGAGTCCCCAGGAAAGTAGGCGGATGCCATTATAGCCTCCTGTTTGCCGCTTTCACCCAGAACCTTCACCATTACTGCAACCAGGTCCCTGGAGATGAACTCTGAAATGGGAATAAAATTAATTTGCGAGCTGGCCAAAATAGCCGCTCTTGGACTCTCAGTTCCGTTATGATAAATTAACTTACCCACTTGATTTGGTTACCTGTCACCCATGGCTCATGGATAAGGGCTATGCCAATGTTATGGCAGATAAACCTACGATAAAGGACGTCCGAAGACGCCTTTGCATGATGCAGGTTTATCTACAGGCAGGCGATGCTTGCCTTGATTTTTCCGAAGGCCTCTTCAGAAAGCCCTGCCCACCCTCCTTTTCCACACCGCCACCACCCTGATGCTTTTTTTGACCGGCTGATGGCTGACCAATTTTCTCCATCTCCGTTCTACTGGCCGCAAGGAGCCTCGACAGGTTCGTCAATGGTATTGATCTCACCTTTCGGGTCCTCCCCGACGTCCATGCTCCCCTCTGCTTTTACAGAGGAGATACCCCCACTTACGGGGACCGAGTCTTCATCTCCTGAGGTGTCCATGTCGGAGTTAAGAACTAATTTCTCAAGCACCGAACGGACCTCCACATCCGATGGACCACTCGTCGAGAGCCACACATTGAAAAGAAGGCCGCGGTCCTCGAAAGCAACTGCAGAACTATCGCTGATACGTGACGCTTTAGGAGCGTTACCATCCTTAATTTTATTACTTTGGTTAGACATTTTATTCCCACGAGTTGCTGGGAAATGAAAGTCACGTGTGGGATACCCAGCTTTACCACAGGAAGGCTAAATAAAACTGGAGGGCGCCTGGTATCCAGAGTCCGCATACTTAGGACTGATTAACCTATCAGCCATTCATCCATCGGCATATGCTGTTCCACCTTAGATTAGGGTTTTTTATCAAGGATTCCTCCTTTAGCGCCGTACTTTATCCTGTGTCAAATGGTCAAATGTACCAAACAGCCTCAGTTACCAGTGATTGCCACAAGGAGGCAGTACGAACACTTGCGAATTGTGACCAGGTTACCCTTTACACAATTGTATCCATCACGCTTGCTGCCTAAAACAGGACCAGAGCAGCTCGCGTGATGCGCACCCCACCGAAAGGTTACGGAGCTGGTAGATTACTCTCCAGTAGACGCCAATACCACCACTACAATTCGATATAAAACTGAACCAATTCCCTCAGAAGGAAAAACATCCACGAGACGGAGAATTCCGACGGATTATTGCAAATAAATTATGATATACAACCGACGCGGGATTAAAATAAAATTGGTGAAATTTAGCCAAAAGCAAACGATGCAATCGATGCAATAAAAAAGTAAGAGTGGGTATACTCTAGTGCGAAAAAAAGTGTAGTCTGGAAATGTAAGTGAGTGATAAAACGCCTATATAGCAATGTAATAAAAATTTGGGATAGAGTCCAAAGAAGAGACCAAGCATACACTCATTGTCTGTAAACCAAAGGACGTCCAGTGGCGTATTGTAAACATGCTGCTCCAGACAAACTAGTTATTGCCAGAAAACATTACGACACTTCATTTGGTTATAAAAGATTGATGCACGGATACCTACCACACCTCTGTAAATATTTTTCGACGTTGAATTTAGTAAGAGCATGCTGCAGCAGTTGAATATGGTGAAGTTCTGTTACATCTTTCGGGTTGAAAGTCATGAATGAAGTCGCTTCAAAGTTTTATGAACTCGGTTAATTTTTTTTTTCATATATTTAGACGACAGGTTAGTATAACTTTACAACATGACACACTTAAAAATTATTTTAGTCGTGTACATAGTCGCAACCTTGTCTAATAATTAATCTCGGTAAGGGTGCTTACAGATAGCTTTTTAGAAGATGCATTTAATTCGTAGGGGATTCTTCTTTTTCCAGAAGGTGTTCGGCTCTTCGAGACGTTTAAGAGACCGTAGACCGTTGCTTACTTTATGTTACCACTTATGTTTAATACTTTTCGTATTACATTACCAACGCTGTATTGTTGAAACAAAATTCGTAGCCAACACCTTCCCTTTTTTAAGAGCTACCGTAGTCTTTCTAGTAAACTGGACGACTAATAGGAATTCCAAAGCGTCCCGTATAAGTTAATAGAGTATATCAGGCTGCTCTCGCGGTGAAATAAAAACTGTCTCTTCCATTGAACTAATAACTGGACTGTAACTGATCATATTCACCATTAGTTTCCTCGGTTGGAAATAGTTGTAATTCACTAATCGAGGCTGGGACTACATCTTCCTGTAGCAGATCCGTCCCGAAGATCGTTCGACGTGCGATCTCTTTAAACTTATTAGTGTGATAACGAATTAATCTTGATTTGTTATTGCTTTCCATTAAAACTTTATAATTTACTTCGTCAATTTTTTCCATAATTTCGCCCCTGTTCCATTGAGCTTTGTTTTTCGTATAAGTTTTGCTTATACCAAATCGCCTGATTTTGCTTCTCGAGTAGGTTTTAACATATCCACAAATCTCTCAGTCTGACCGTTAGACTGAGGATGGTATGGTGCCGTTTTAAAATGTGTAATGCCTCTGGACTCTATGAACTCGTTAAATTTTGCACTGACAAACTGGGTGACGTTATCAGTCACAAGTTGTTTGCAATTATCGGAACTGGCGAAAACTGATATAAGTTTATCGATGACGTCCGATCATATGATGTGAATCATTTCAAAACACTTCTGGCCATTTGGAGAAAGCATCGAGCATATAATTCCCCCTCAACTGAACCTGCAATGACCTGCAATGTTGCATGGCTGCTGATGTTAGAGGCCAAGATTGTAATGTAGGTATCCAAAATCATTTGTAAGACGTATTCGATATCAAAATCATATAGCATAAGGGTCAAAGCCCATCTCTGTAGTCTGTTAGCCTATTCACGGAAATAGTTTTTTTTGAACCAAAATTGAATAAAAGTGGCGCTTGTGGTCAGTTAAGAGCGTAAATTTTCTCCCGCGAATGTAACGAGGGATTTTGGTCACTGCGAATATTAGACCAAGCGACTCCTTCTTATTTTGACAATAGCCCTTTTCTGCCGGTCTGAGTGACCTGGTCGCTTGATGACTTTTTCGCAGTATGAGCGATATATGCCCCAAGGCCATCTTGGGAAGTGTCTGCTGGGCTGGGTTAAGGTGTTAATCCTACCGAGCCGATAATCGACCAGACTGGGGGCCCAGTTTTAAAACTAGCTCAGTCGTTAACGGTAGATCCGGATACTTGGCGCCCTCCGGATTAAGTAGCCTTATCTGTGTACTGCGGATCTCTGCACAGATGGACACTTCTTTCTCCGCTACTCGTGGGAACAACTGTGGATCTTAATAAAACCAAACAACAACCAAAAGAATCCGGCTCTCTAAAAATCCGGAAAATGTGGATAAAGAGACTCGAGTCTGTAAGCCTGACTCTAAGTCTACAAATAAACAACAGGACATAAGCTCAAGCGAGGCTGGTCCCTCCAGTCGGGTCACCAAATCTCGGTATACAAATACAAAGTGAAACCAAAGGACGAATGTTGACGAAGTTGGTTCCTCAAAACCAACCTATAATACTAGGAGGAAGGCCTGGAGGGCCCTGGAAAAGATAAACAACATCTCGCCAGAAGACAGAACGGATAAAGACAAAGCCACGCTTGCGTGGGCAAAAAAGTCACCGAGAAAATGTCGGAAGGCCCTTCAGCTGGATTACACCTTAAAAGAAATAGATCTCAGGAGGAAAGTCCTAAGATCGCAAAGAGAACAAAACTTCCTGCTACCACTATGAGGCCTTTTAAAGTCCTCAAGGATCAGCTGGTTGTGACAGTTATTGACAAATCCCAAGAGGATGGCGGTATCACGCTCGCCAATTGGGGGAAGGTGAAAGGGGCCTTAGCAACCATCTACCTGAAAGTCCTGTCGGAAAATCCAGGACCTGCTCCGACTTGTCGGGACGCGGGCTGGCACAGGAATCAGGTGAAACTGACTGCCTGTGCAAATCAGAGGTCCCTGCTGCTTTATAGGAAGGCAGTGGGGGGGGACTTGGCGAAGTATGGCCCGGAGCCAGCTTTGCTGTGATTGATAGGGAGGAGATCCCATGCAGGCCAAAAGCTAGGGTGTACATTCCTTCGGAGCCCTTGCAGGTTGGCAACCCGGAGTTGCCAATTCAAAACTGGAAAGTTGCCAAGGTCGAGGAGACAAAGGCTGACTATAGGTCAGCTGTTATCATCTTAAACAGGGAGTGATTGACTGCACTGGAAAAAACCAACGGTTTAATCAACTATGGTTTCAGTGGAGTCACACTCAAGGTGTATAAGAAGGACGCGGAAAAGCTGGAAGCTCCGAAGTCATGTTCAGAAAATACCGCGGTGCTTGATAGCTCATCTGCGTGCGCTGAGGTAGCCAGCCAAGCGGAAACTCTCTCCACGGACACGGATATGTCAACGTCCATGGAATCTTTAAAAAGGCTCTCAGAGGACTTCTCATCAGGGGATGACTGTGATGTTACTGTGGTGGAGAAGAGTCTGTAGAGATGACACTGACATTTCTTCAAGTCAACCTTCACCACTCTAAGGCAGCATCAGCTGCTCTAATTTTCAAAATTGGGAAATAAGCAACAGATGTCGTCTTGATCCAGGAACCTTGGGTCACTGAAGACCGGGTACTTGGGCTCAAGACTCCCTATTATAAATTAATAGACGCGAAAAAAGAAGGTAAGGTTCGGTCGTGCATTCTCATTAAAAATAACATAAGTTGTTTTCTGTTATCAAATTTCAGTAACGGAGATGTAGCAGCGGTCAGCATTGAGGTCGATAAACGAAACCTCTGGCTAGTATCAGCTTACCTAGCTTGTGATGAAGTAGATACTCCACCAATCATTCTAGGTGAGCTAATCTTAGAGGCTCAGAAGCGCAAGGTTGGAGTCATCCTTGGGAGTGATGCAAATGCTCATCACACGATCTGGGGAAGTACGGATACAAATGAACGAGGTGAGTTACTCCTTGATTACATTTTAAGTACTAACCTTCATATATGTAACATAGTCAATAAGCCGACCTTTATAACTAGTAATAGACAGGAAGTATTGGATATTACTCTTGTCTCAAGCTTTCTGGCGATTAGTCTATTAAACTGGAGAGTGTCGGAGGATCACTCCTTTTCTGATCATTGTTATCTTCAATTTGAAATGGACTTGACTTCTCCAAAAAGTCCAATCTACAGAAACAGGAGGAAAACCAACTGGGATACCTTTAGAACTATCCTGGGTAATTCACTACCAGTTCCGGTGCAAAAACCTCCAAAAACTGGACAAGAGCTCGATGGCTTATCAGGCCTAGGGGTAAATCTCGGCCACTCTGGTGGTCTAAGGAGATTCAACAAACACGTCGAAAATGCAAAAGACTCTCCAAAACAGCACGGAAAACAAAAGCTGCTGTAGACTAGGGCTCCTATAAGGAAGTCCTCAAAATTTACAAATATCAATTGAGAAGTGCCCAGAATGGCTCTTGGAGACTATACTTACTGTGGCAAAATTCAGGAGTCTTCGGAGATGTCTAGGCTACGCAAAGTACTAGCAACTGGTCCTTCCATCCCAAGTTATCTTAAACGGCCGGATGGGATATGGACCACTAATAGTGCGGAATCGCAGGGCCTTCTGATGGAGACTCATTTTCCTGGTTGTTCCGAATCTGTACCTAGCATATCAGTAGGTAAAAAGGCAAGTTGCATCATAGGCCAAATTATTAGCAGAAAAAAGATCCTATGGGCGATAAACAGTTTTAAACCATATAAGTCGCCTGGACTCGATGGTATTATACCTGCGGATATTCAACAAACTACGGATTTAACAATTTCCTGGTTAGAGTAATTTTCAAAGGCAGCCTAGAATATATCACTATAGCGCTATACTCTTGCAAAAATGCCATTGGGAAAGGATGGGGGCTGGAGCCCCGCATCGTACATTGGCTTTATACCGCAGTAGTCAGACCCATACTCTTGTATGGGGTAATAGTCCGGTGGCCTGCTCTGGACAAAACTGTCAACTAAAAGCTCTTGACAAAAGTTCAGAGAACAATCTCTCTGTCGGATCACTCAGGTACTAGAGACTCTGCTATTTTTGACCCCTCTAGATATCTTGGGGAAACAGTTGGCAGCTTGTACTGCCATACGGCTGAAATCCATCTTAATGTGGACCTGCAACAATATAGGGCACTCATCTATTTTGTGTAACAAACAAATTCCCAAGACCACCGACTATACTGTCCCGTCACTATCTTTTGACACAAAGTCCCGGACTAGGATCCCACCCAGGGAGGACTGGATGATGGGTGCAGTTTTGGAACCAGGAGTTATAAACTTCTTCACTGATGGTTCAAAACGGGATGGGAAAGTCGGGGCTAGGGTGTTCTGCGAGGAACTTCTGTTAAATCTCTCCTTCCGTCTCCCCGACTACTGTAGCATTTTTCAAGCTGAAGTAACTGCCATAAAGGAAGTCGTAGACTGGTTGAGGTATAATGTACTATCAGTTTGTGATATTCGCATATATATGGACAGTCAGGCTGCCATTAAAGCTCTTCAATCACACCTCCTCACGTCGAAAGTAGTCCAGAACTGTCACTCATCTCTTAACGAGATGGCAGATCAGTTCAACATCCAAATTTTATGGGTGCCAGGGCATTTCATAAGTACAGGGAATATAAACGCCGATGAACTGGCTCGACGTGGTACAACGGCCCACTTCTCAGAAAGCAGAAAGGATATCGAAATGCCTCTTGCGGTATGCAAACTGCTGCTTAAGGAAGAAGCTAGCAAGCTGACGAATGACAGATGGTCAAGTATCACCTCTTGCGTAATAACTCGGCAGGTCTGGAAAAAATTGGACTTGGCGAGATCCAAACAGCTGATCTCACTTCAGTGAAGTCAGATCAGTGTGGTTGTTGGAGTGATTACCGGGCACTGTCTCATAGGGAGGCATGCGAGTAGACTTGGTGTCTTCTCACATGACTACTGTCGTAGTTGCGAGGACGAAGAGGAGGAAGAGACAGTACTTCATCTTCTTTGCATCTGCCCTCGTCTGGCACAAAACAGACTATAGTTTCTAGCGGCACCCCTCTTCTTGGACCTGACGGACCTCTGTAGTTTGGACATCAGGAGTATCCAGCGCTTTGTTAACAGCTCAAAATGGTTCCAATGAGTTGGAGGAAACAATTATTCTTGGTATGACAGCCGACCATTTTTGTGTCTATGCCTGGTCCTAGTGGACCGCCACCCAAACCTAACCTAAGCTAACCTAAATCGGATGAAACGATTGCCTTAAACTTATTGAACGACTGTTGACACTCTGCTGACCATCCAATGGTGCTCTCATCCTTCGCATTTTCTCGACAAAACTACCATAGTACTTAACGGATCCAAGAAACGATCCGAGCTGAGTTGGCTGACGGAACTGTTTGTTAAAAGTCGCTTTTACCCCTGGCGCTAATCGATTGAATGTGAAAAGTCCTTTATGAGTATTGACAATGAGCATGTGTTTTGATTCTTCGTTTACTGGCACCTGTAGATAAGCATCGTATAAGTGTATGTGTGAAAAGACTATGCTTTTGAACAGTGTAGCAAATATATGTAGGCTGGTACTAGTTATCACAATTGGAGCTGCCCAGTCTGAGAAATCGACTGGTGAAATGATTCCGTATCTCTCGAGCCAAACGAAAAGGCACTGGTCGCTTTAGGCTAAAAACTGGCCTCGCGTCTTCCTTTAGATTTAAATGTGCTTTGATTTTTGGGCACACTGCTGGTTCATCGGAAAATATATGTTGAAGTCTGCTAATGTCATTTTTAGCATCGAATAACACAGCTACACTAAGCAAATCATATTCAGAGGTAAGTCCCACAATCATAATGCATCACAGGTATCAATACCTAAAATATTAGGGTCATTAACATTTGTCAAATATATGTTACTTGAAAGCAGAACTAACTACTTCGCCGTTTAGCTTAACATATCACTGGAAATACATATGTGATTATCCTGATTCGATGCATCGAAGCACTTTTTGCTTGAATTTCTCCCAGGTCGATTGTGAAATGAAGATGTATCGTAAATGAAGAGGAGCGTATACGATGTCGTCTCTGTCTTTTATGTTGCCGATGAAAATTGTGGTGTAACGCCTCTTATTGGAATAATCCATTGTGTTGACACGTAAAAACGTCAAATTCTAATCCTAAGTGGAGGCTGCATACAAATATTAAACAGTTGATGAATTGATTGATCCGTGCTTAACCCCTTCAAATTAAAATCTTCGCACTGTTGATACACCCTGGCCTCATATGACAGGTAATTATCTGTTGGAGACTTTGTGATGGTCAAACACCGATATCGAATCCTAACTTGTAATTCTTGAATACCGAAAATTTAACATAACCAAGGAGACTCACTTTTTTGTATACTATACATCTTTCGTGCTACCCTATTTGTTATAATCGTTATGAAAGTGAAGTTAGCAACGCTATATTATTGAAACAAGATTCATATCTCATCACGGTTACCAACAATTTACGACTGGATCATTTGTCTAGTAAACATTATTTTTATTAATTTGGGAATTAGATATCTGCCTACCACCGAACCATACAATAGGGGTCGTATCAAGGATTAGTTAGTTTTGGTAGCAGTAATAATAATCAAAACCACATACTAATGCTTTTTGCTCGATAAAACGATAAATTTCTGCTTGTGTTACAAAAACAACACAAGTCCACAAAAAAAAAACAAAACAAATGAAATTTATTTTTAAAGTTCATCGAAGAGAAAAAAAAACTATAAAAATCTCAAACTTTCTCAATAAAAAGCTCATTTTAGAATTAAGAAAAATAAACGACACAATGGTAAAAAGTTTTTCCAATCTTTCTCCACAGTTCATTTGTTACACTGTAGAATGTATTTTAATTATTTTATGGTTTGTTGTATACGCTTGTGGTTTAGATGATAGCCAATTTACAATTTTTCGTAAATATAGTTTTGGAATGGTCGTCGAAATAATCGAATATTTTACTAAATAACAATTTGCGATTTTCTAAAGTTTCCAAATTTACTTAATGCTTTTATTTTTGTTAAAAGTTTAAAAAGTTTGAATATTTACGAAGAGTATATGGTTAAGATGTTTTGTTACTTAAAACTTTTATTGGACCAAAATAGATAAGGATTAATGAGTTTGAGAATGATGGGATTTGGAAGCGAAGGTGTAGTTAAAAGATCATCTGACAAATCGAAATACGCTTATAAATATATCCTTCGTTCGATCATTTCAGCTTAATCAAACACGCACCACGATGTAAATAAAAACGAGCGAACCCCATAAATCTTTTCAATGATTTTTAGTTCTGATTTACACACACACATACTTACTCATGGAAATACTCAAACACACATGTTTTTTATAACTCAATTTTTTTTTTTTAAATTCGTTAGCAACAACAACATCAACAATTTTGTGCGAAATTATAACAATGAAAATGTGCTTCAGTTTTCTATCCTCTTTCATTTTTGGTGTTTATCTGATTTTCATTTTTATTTTATGTTTCCTTTCGGAAACAAAGGAGGATAGAAAATTGTGGAAATAAAGTGAAAAAGATTATTAAATTTTTTTATTATCGCACATTTAAAACAACACACGCACCTTGAGTATAACGTTTTTTTTTTTGTATATTATTTCGAACCCAAGGCTGTGTATGGCAAGTGGTTTGAGTAGTCTAGGTGGTGTGTGGTTATGTGTTCAGACTTTTAGAATACATCTTCATATTATATATGTTGTTTCTAAATGTACCCTAAAGCTATTTCCATATACATATACCACACTTGAAAAACGTTGTTTTTGTTAAGGATTTTAAAGATTTTTTCAGATGGGTGTGTGTGTATGCTATGCCGAAGACAAACGATTTAACTATTTTTGAGGAGGTGACAGGAAAATATTTTTTTTTCCCATTTTGGTACGAGTACTGAGAAACAAAAATATAGAGATGGCTTGTAAGAAGGTTTGTGAAAATTTATATTAGAAAAAATGCTTTGAATTATAACTAGCTTTAAGCACTCTTGTATTTTTAAGCACTCTTAGTTTTTTTTTTATATATTTGGTGCAATCATGTCACGCTAAGCATATAATTCATTTTAGGGGGATTTTAATTTAATATTCGACAATATTTTATATTACAAAAAAGTACCTACCTTAAAGACAAAAATAAATTGTCGCACATGTTCGACACGTGCTGAGAAGTTCAACGACTTGTTGAAAAAAAAAAAAAAAAATCAATCTCTTTGATCCTTTAAATTTCTCATTACATTTTCACTTAGAATACTTGAAATTTAGGAAACACAGGTACTTATAGCTTTGCTTGGTTGAAAATTTCTTAATTTATCCAAATTCAATAATTTTGTAACTTTTTTTTACATTTTCATTGACAAAATATTATATTGTTATGTTCTCGCCTTGTCATTCAAATCACTAGATTAATTTATTTATTTGACACAAAAATTAGAATAACGCAATTTATTAACAATAATTCACGAAATCACTTATTACAATATTCGCACTATTTTACTACCACTTATAACTTTTATATCACACTAATCGCATGTAGTTGTTTATGAAAAGTTCGGAAAATATCTCATGATTGGGTAATTTTTGAAGTGACCTAATGCCGATGGTTCTCCGACCTGGAACCATTAGGACTTTTGAACTTTATAAAACAATCACTTAACTTGAATTTACAGTTATGCGTCATTCAAAGCCTGTCCTGTGTCCAAACCATTATGTATGGTGAAAAGCCACACCCTTCCCCTATTTGCCTTGTTAGAATACTACGGATCTAAAGGAGTAAACCTTAATAATTCCCAAGTGGAAATTTGAAAATATTTTGGTCAGTAATAAGGATAAGCAGGCGACCTCCGGTTTAAATTTAGCCTTCCTTTTCCCAACCAAATGTATATAGTGCACGAATAATAACATAAACATCGGCCACCTTCAGTACCAGTCTGGACTGGCATGTATGAAAGGAGGTCTCTGGAGAAATACGCAAATACAAAATGTAATAGTAATTAGATTTAAAATGTAATTAGATATATAAGAAAAAAGGTTCAATTTATTGTTTTATGATCGTTCAATTTTTTACGATCAACCCTAAATTTATATTAGTTTTAGACCTTTATTGTTATCCATCTTACCTATATTAGTTTTAGTTAGGGTATATTTTATATTATATAGAAGAAGAACTTCTATTGGTCCATTTTTTGTTTTATGTAATTGGTAGTAGGGATAAAAAAAACTCAGTGATCAAATAAAATAAATATCGTATAGTATCATAGGTAGCTTCAAAGAGAATAAGAAAATTAAAAATAAATAAATAGTTTTTCTTTATCAGAAATAAAAGAAAAAACCAAAAAGACATTTTTAATTAAATCAACATAAAGAAATTGGTCCTTCCATCGCTTTGATGCAACAACTATAATAACATTGAAAACTGTGGCGGCTCACTCAGTTACTCATTGACTCACTCGCTCACCAACTCAAATAATTCGTTTACAAAATAGACAACACGCGAACATATCAATAAACCAAAAGAACGCACCTATTTTAATACCAACTGAGCGACAAACAAAACAAAATAAAATTAAAATTAGAAACAGTCTCGTCTCGGATTATGCAGAGTATTCATTTGAAGTTGAATTTATGTACAACCGTTGCATAAATGAGAGGTTATTTCAAAAAATTGAGTAGTATTTAGAAAAGTATTTTAAAAAAATCAAGGTCTAGCTAAATTACAACAAATCAAAATATATTACAAATTATTGTTCGTTCGATATTAAAGTAATTTTAATTGATTTATTTTTTGCGTATTCATTCAAAAACGGTAGGTATATGGCGTTCTAAAGTTGAAGTGTGATTTCAAAGAGGGTACTTTTGTAGAACTTTTATTAAATGAACGATTCGTATGGATTAGGGCTTTTAATTAAGTAATAGAGGCCTATTCCATATGTTAGCCAAACCTTTGTCATCATTGTTGGCAATGGCCGATATTGGTCCTTGAGGGTTGAGTGCGATTTAAAAAAAAAAAAAAAATTAATAAAAATTTTGTAGAACTTTTATTAAATAAACGATTCGTAGGGATTAGGGTTTTTTAACTAAGTAGTTTACTTACGCCCTGGACAGTTTTAAACTTTTGAACTTTCAAACTTTTGAACTTCTAGACTTTTGGGTTTTTGAATTTTGAACTTTTAAACTTTTAGACTTTTGAACTTTTGAGCTTTTAAACTTTTAAACTTTTAAAATTTTATTAGACTTTTATTTAACTTTTGTTAAACTTTCATTAAACTTTTGTTGAACTTTTTGTTAAACTTTTATGAAACTTTTATTAAACTTTTATTAAACTTATGATAAACTTTTGTCAAACTTTTGTTAAACTTTTATTAAACTTTTGTTAAACGTTTATTAAACTTTTGTTCTTTTATTAAACTTTTGTTAAACTTTTATTACACTTTTAAACTTTTAAATTTTGAACTTTTAAACTTTTAAACTTTTAAACTTTTAAACTTTTAAACTTTTAAACTTTTAAACTTTTAAACTTTTAAACTTTTAAACTTTTAGACTTTCAAACTTTTAAACTCTTAAACTTTTAAACTTCTTAACTTTTGGATTTTGAAATTTTAGACTTTTAAACTTTTAAACTTTTAAACTTTTAAACTTTTAAACTTTTAAACTTTTAAACTTTTAAACTTTTAAACTTTTAAACTTTTAAACTTTTAAACTTTTAAACTTTTAAACTTTTAATCTTTTAATCTTTTAAACTTTTAAACTTCTAAACTTTTAAACTTTTAAACTTTTAAACTTTTAAACTTTTAAACTTTTAACTTTTTAAACTTTTAAACTTTTAAACTTTTAAACTTTTAAACTTTTAAACTTTTAAACTTTTAAACTTTTAAACTTTTAAACTTTTAAACTTTTAAACTTTTAAACTTTTAAACTTTTAAACTTTTAAACTTTTAAACTTTTAAACTTTTAAACTTTTAAACTTTTAAACTTTTAAACTTTTAAACTTTTAAACTTTTAAACTTTTAAACTTTTAAACTTTTAAACTTTTAAACTTTTAAACTTTTAAACTTTTAAACTTTTAAACTTTTAAACTTTTAAACTTTTAAACTTTTAAACTTTTAAACTTTTAAACTTTTAAACTTTTAAACTTTTAAACTTTTAAACTTTTAAACTTCTAAACTTTTAAACTTTTAAACTTTTAAACTTTTAAACTTTTAAACTTTTAAACTTTTAAACTTTTAAAATTTTAGACTTTTGGCTTTTGAACTTTTAAAGTTTTAAACTTTTGGACTTTTAAACTTTTGGACTTTTAAACTTTTGAAATTTTAAACTTTTAAACTTTTATACTTTCAAACTTTTAAACCTTTAAACATTTAAAGTGTTTAACTTTTATTCAACTTTTATTAAACTTTTGTTAAACTTTTATTAAACTTTTGTTAAACTTTTATTAAACTTTTATTCTTTTATTAAACTTTTATTAATTTTTTATTAAACTTTTCTCAAACTTTTATTAAACTTTTGTTAAACTTTTCTTAAACTTTTATTCTTTTATTAAACTTTAATTGTGTTCTTGATTATTTTTAATTCTTGTGCAGTGGGATTTAAACGGAATAGATTAATTAGTAGGCAATTAATTAATTATCTGTGGAATTAACTAATAAAGTTGTAAATACTTTTAAACTTTTAGACTTTTGGCTTTTGAACTTTTAAACTTTTAAACTTTTAGACTTTTAAACTTTTAAACTTTTGAACTTTTAAGCTTTTAAACTTTTAAACATTTAAACTTTTCAACTTTTCAACTTTTAAACCTTTAAACTTTTAATCTTTTGTTCAACTTTTATTAAACTTTTGTAAACTTTTATTAAACTTTTGTTAAACTTTTATTAATTTTCGGTTAAACTTTTGTTAAACTTTTGATAAACTTTTATCAAACACCTATTATTGTTCATTATTTTAATTATTCATTATTTGACTTTTAGAGCGAAGAAATCGGGCGCAGCTTTTTATTTAATTTTCGTATATATATTTATGTACGATAATTAACTTTAATGTAGTATGGAAAAGTTGAACTATTAGTATTTAAGCTATTTAAGCAGAATGAAGTAATAAACAATTAATTAGTTAATTAATTTCTTTAATTTCTGGTAATAGCTAGTTAAGCAGGAATTGGAAATACATTTTTTAGGGTTTCAGATTTTGGTTTTTGATTTTAGAATTTTAGTTTAAAAAAAGACATTTAGTGTTTAAAATTCATAATTTAGGATTACAATTTTTATGTATGGTTGATTTTCAGGTTATATAGTTAGTAATTAATTTGCTGTCGTTTAATTTAGATGTTGAATTGTTCTTGCTTCGACAGAACATATACTAAAATTGGAACGATACAGAGAAGATTAACATGGCCCTGCGCAAGAATGACAAGTAAAATTGTGAAGCGTTCCACATGTTTACATCATTTTATTTATTGCTGTTTTAATATTTGTCTTAGTTGTTGAAAGCTAATACTTAAATATTTGAAATTATAGAGCGGTTGGACTAAGTGAGAGTAGAAATAAATAACTAATTTGTTTTTGGTTTCAGAAGAACATCGAAATATATTTTATCATCAATTTTGTTAATCGGAAGTTTGGAGTATTATATAAATATAAATTCTAGTTTAAGATATTATTTCAGATCGATCAGGTTCCAACGTTTTATTATTAATATTTTAATTGTGTTGTCATTGTGCTGTCATAAAACACTAACTATCGGCTTTATTAGTTGTCTGTAACCGGGCCGAGTCTGTCCTCACTAACATTCCTTTCCCATTCCTCGATTTTGTTATATGTAAAAAGGTGTACGATGGCTGGGGCGGATATCACACTATTAGACTTATGTGGTTATCGAAGTGGCACTTTTCTTTACGGGGTGAATATTGCTATGTTTGGCTTCATGAAAAGCTGAGTATGATGGTACATTATTAATTTTTTGTTGAATGTTAATTAATTCATGTAATTTCTAATATGCTACCGGTGATTGGACCTTTTTAAATGTGTTTTTATTAACACTAGAAGTATATTAGTATTTACGAACAGTAATTCAACGAAACCGACTAATAGACAGAATTCTATTTATTTAATTATATGATTTTAATATGTTTCGAAGATTGTAAGAGAATTCAATCCAGTTTCGAACTGATGAGCTTATGATTATGAAAAAATCAATCTTCTCATCAGGCCGCGGCGACTGGACTGATTATACCACAATTTACATTCTATATATACAGAATGTGCTATGCTTTAAGTACTAGCGAATCATACTAATACAAATGAACTCTTACAATCAAACTCAGACGTTTTCAACGGTACAATTTGCTTAGTAGACAAGTTTCACATTCATCCGAATGTTCACAATTTTCTACTTTGGCCGAGTACCTTATGCCATTCATGTACACATTTCCCTTCGCTTGTTTTTCCACTAAAATCATTTCTGGAATTTACAGTGAGCAATATTTTTCCATTTAGACTTTTCTTGCATTCGTGATTCTCAAATACAATGTTGCAACCCCTTCTGGCGAGTTTACTTACTGACAACAAATTATACTGTAACTAAGGGACTAATAATACATCTTCTAATTGTAATTGACTTATTGCAGTTTTGAACCTGACTGTTCCATTTCCTTTAATTTGTAGTTTTCTACCATCGGCCAAAGTCACTGAACTTGTTTGAGATTCGTCGATTTCAATGAAACAATTTTCGTCATTGCACATATGTGCTAACAATATAAGATCAAAATATACATCATTCAGCGTAAATTTGGGTTGCCTAGTAATTGATAAAATTACTGGCTTAATACCAACTCATCGAATAGAATTTGCACAGTGTCATCCGTGCCAAATGTTCAATTAGCAGATCCAAATTTTAATTATCCAAGCAAAATAGTTGTTTTAATCGGAGCAGAACATTACAATAATCTAATAAAAGAACGAATCGTACAATAGTCGCTCCGTTTTCTAGCACTGCGGGATAGTGAATTAGGCTACATCATATTTGCAGCTTCTCAAATTCAACAAATATCTATAAATCAATGCCATCTATCTACAGAAGATAATATTGATCATCTTTTAGAACAATTCTAGGAAATAGAAAACTGCGAGAAAATCAACAAATCATTAACCAATATCAGATGTTAGGACACATGCGAGAAGTCGGTGAAAATGAATTCCAGAAACAAAATTTTATACCGCATCATGCCATATTGAAACCGAGCGCATAATTACTACAAAATACCGGGTCGTATTTGATGGCTTTGCTAAAACGTCAACCGGGATTTCTATTAATGACACATTAGGTCCGAAAATACAACAAGACTGAAAACACTTTCAATCAATATAGTTAACTTTATTTAGATTAATTTATTTTCGAAGATAAATTTTATGTATAAAAAACACACATCAACTTTACTGCTTTATAATTATTTATTAAATTTTACGAAGAATACAATAATTCGATATTGGTGTGGTTTTGTAGGAAATCTCGAAGTAATTAAATAAAAGACAAGTTTATTGAAATGACGGTATAAATATTTGATACATTTAATTTATTATTACTATTTTTATTTAATGTTTATCAAGCGAACTCAAAATCTTGAATCATACCAAAAACTTCAAAATCCCCCCATCTATTAATTCTATTTTTCAGGGTAAACAAAATTTATACAATGCTAAAGTGTAAGTATGTATCCAATCTACATGTTAATTTATATTGTTGTTTGTTCTATTTTAGGATATGTTGGTTAATGTTTTCAGGTATGAGATTTGAATGATTTGGTAGGTAGGTATGTTATGACCATTAGTTTATAATACATTTTAATTATTTATTTAAATGCTTAAACATATACCTATACGAAATTAATTTCCATTTTATATTAGGAACGCTGGTAAACGATTTTGGCGTTAACAAAGACCTTATCTCAATCATATTTAGATTTAGACAACATAAATTCGTATTCACAAGTGACGCTATGAAAATGTACCGACAAATTTGGATTGATAAATCGCAACAAGGCTTACAACAAATTTATTGGAGATCAAATCGTGATCAACAAATAAAACATTCGCGTTAAAAACATTACCGTACGGATTGACACCATCGGGCTTTATAGCTACAAAATGTTTGGAGCAGTTAGCAAACGAAGAGAATGTTATGTCGGGCACAGATGATACACATGATGCCATAACGCTAAAGGAAGAAATTAAACAGGTTTTGAATTACATAAATGGAATTCAAACAACGAAAAATTGATAGACAAACCTGTTGAAAATACAAAGGATATACAATCACAAGAAACATCAGCCATAAAAACTCTAGGGCTTATATGGAATACAAACGATTAGCGTATTTCCTTGACAAATTTACAACAACAATTGCATAGGATAAATCCCCGCAAGAATAACATTAACCCAAAAATAAATTGGGTTTAATTAAACATAATTCTAATTCTTGGGTATGATACCTGCCACCAGAGTCATAATACATATCAAATTTATATTTTATTTGGAAAGGTTGGCTTTTGTGAATTAAATCAAATTGGCTATTTTCTTGGAAAACAAATAAACCCAAAATAATTCGAATTCAATTTTGGTCAACAAAATACGCTTAATGATGAATTCAGCTATAAGAGTCAAACTACTTCTAACATCATTACAAAGCGGTCAATTCCAGCAACCATTGCAAAATTGTTTGACCCAATAGGATTAATCGGCCTTGTAATTCTCGTTGCAAAATGAATAATACGCGAATTATTGAAATTGAAAATTGATTGGGATTCGAATATTCCTATAAAATCCTTCCTACCTCTAGATATTACTACAATATGGCTTTCATTTCAAAATCAACTAAAGTCTATAGAGGAAATAAATATTAAATGTTTAGTTATACCAGTAATACCGTACAACAATATCGAGTTACATGGATTCAGTGATGAATCAGAGGACGATTATGGAGCTGCAATTTATGCAATTTATTGCAGGCTACTCTGTTCAAAATCAAAGGTAGCTCCAATGAAGCGACAAACAATTCCAAGAATAGAATTATGTTTTTATTCTACTTATGTCTAACCTCATACAAATAGTGAAAAGCTCAAGGATATTAATTTCCAAAAAACTTATTTATGGACTGATTCCACAATTGTTTTGTACTGGTTAAAAATGTACCCGACAAACCTGAAACAATTTATTGGGAATCGGATAGCAAAAATTCATAGTCTGACACATGATGCTGAATGGAGACACGTATAGGTTCAAAATCGAATCCTGCAGATATGGTATCACGAGGTCTACTTCCGAATGATATTAAGAACAACAGTCTTTGGTGGAATGGAGCTGAATTTTTAAGAGCAGACAAGAAACATTGGCCGGAAAATCCAACGAATGTTATCTACAGTGGAAAGGAGCTCGAAACAAAAACAATTAATTTGTCATCTACATGTATGCCACAGAAATGCGATAACATCGCCAGGGCAAGTAAAAGACACACAAGTTGCGGAAATTCGTCCATTAAGTGTAGAAGAGATCAAAAATGCCAATTTTTGTTTGATAAAGCAAGCCCAGTCTTCGTATTTTAGCAAGGAAATCCAACAATTATCGAGTAGAATAACAAGGCAACCAACAGTTGACAGAAAGAGTTCTATATTTCTACTGTGCCCATATCTAGATGAAGCAAATATACTACGTGTCGGTGGCCGTTTAGGCGAAGCTAAGTTTCATCAGTGTTAATATTCAAGTATTACCATTGTAAAAATCTACATGTGCGTCCACAAAGTCTCCTTGCAATAGTAAGGCAACAATATTGGCCCCTAAGAGGAAAAGATTTAGCAAATTCAGTATATAGACAAAAGAACATGTTTTCAACGTCAACCAAAAGCAATCACAAATTTAATGGGAAACTTACCATCTGTAAGGTTTAAGTTCGAACGAGCATTTAAGATCACAGGAATAGACTATGTCGGTCCAATTATGGTAAAAAGGATGTATGGGCATTCACAAACATTACATAAAGCTAATATCGCACTTTTCATTTATATGTCAACAAAGGCAATATACTTCTGGAATTAGTCAGCAATTTAAGTACATATGGGTTTTTAGCTGCTTTTCAAAGATTTAAAGGCCGTCGCGGAAAACCGACAGATGTTTAAAGCGACAATGGGTCTAATTTTAAAGGAGCTAATTCTCAACTAAAGGAGTTAAATTATTTACTACGAAATCATCAAAAACAAGCCTGTATAATTGACAGTAATTCTCATCAAGGTATTAAGTGGCATTTTATTCCGGCCTATTCACGAAAATTTGGGGGTTTGTGGGAATCGGCGGTAAAAATCGTCAAATTACACTTGTACCGAATTTTGGAAAAAGCATATCTGACCTTTGAGGAATTAACCACTTACACCAATTAGCAAGACCACTTACACCAATTAGTGATAGTCCAGATGATTATGAAGTAATATCACCTGGGCAATTCTTAATAGGACTCGTTAGTCCAACGCGACCAGAAGTGCTGATGTAATTGCTGAACATGGTGCCACCGTTTTAAATACGGCACCTTTTCGAGGTCGTCCGACCAGGAAATGCCCGGGAGTAATTGCCTCAAGATCGTTTGGGTCCGATGATAGTGCGGTTAATGGCCGTGAATTTAATACAGCTTCCACTTGTTTAAATA
The DNA here is from genome assembly GCA_958295665.1 of Tipula vernalis. Taxonomy (NCBI): domain Eukaryota; kingdom Metazoa; phylum Arthropoda; class Insecta; order Diptera; family Tipulidae; genus Tipula; species Tipula vernalis. Next base: position 148,687,436 of record OY282559.1, read on the forward strand.
CTGTATTCATCTCTTCATACGTTAAGGATGAGTCCTCCATTATCCGACGTAAATGGTGTTTCGCGGATTTTACGGCATCTTCGTAGATCCCACCGAAATGGTGACATATGCGCAAAATCGCGTCGTTACACTATTGAATTTTTAATATCTGGTATAACTCGTGTAAGGAAGAATTTGCTCCTTCAAAATTCGTACCATTATCACAAAATATGTTTTTGCACATACCTCTTGTTGAAATGAATCTCTTCAGAGCTCCAATAAACGCATCTGAAGACAGGTCTGACACCAGTTCCAAATGAACTGCTTTTATTGCCAGATATACGAATATGGCTAAATATCCTTTTGTTGACCCCTTGCCTCATATTTTGTGGTGTATAAAGAAAGTACCTGCGAATTTGACTCCAACATTGTAAAATGGTGGCGCACATGTAACACGTTCGGTTGGAAAATCCAACATCTTCTGCTGGCACACCCTTTTCGCTAGCCTTCGTCCGTTAATTGGCCAGTACTCTTGCCGCACAGCTGCCAATAATGCCTGTGAACCTGCGTGAAGAAGTTTTTTATGAAAATAAGACAGGATTGACAAGGTAATTGGATGTTTGGATGGCAATAAAATCGGATATTTCGTTGAATATGCGAGGGACGAATGTTTTAGTCGACCACCCACCTGAAGGATTCCGCTAATATCTAGGAAGGGAGACAAAGGAATTAATGGGTCCTTGGGACTGAGTGGTCCTTTGGTCCTTAATAATACCATCTGGCCTTTAAAAGCAGTAGACTGCATTATCTTTATTATTAAATTTAGACCATTCTGAAGATCACATGGCTGGATGTTGCCATATATCCTATCACTTTCTTGCCTTGACCGATAGTTGTGAATAAAGCGATGAACATAAGCCATAATTCTTTGCAAAGAGAGGAAATCTCGTACGCTTTTCCGACGTTCCGGAACTTCATGTAATACTGGTATGTGTGACGTAGGCCATTGGTCAGGCGAGGTTTTCAAAAATGTTGCCCCTGTAAACAAACCACGATGAATGCCGTATCAATTCTAGAGGTGAACATACTCTCTACAATAGATCCGCTGAGATGAATTTAGTGCTGATATGGTGCCAATTAGATATTGTTGTCAATCTCTGACTTTTTGCTATTCGATAAATGTTGTTAATGTGGTTGATTCCGAAGTAAGCCACGATAAAGCGACTGCTGATTCCGACCAGTAATAGGTTTCATGAATGTTGATGTTTAAGACTGGAATAACAGCAGAGCTGCACAAAGTTCAAGACGTGGTATTGCCTTTTTACTGAGAGGGGCAACCCGTGAAGCTCGTAAATCACCCTAATTGATGTTAATCTGATCCGCCGATTAACTTGAAGATCGTTTAAAAATGTGAGCTGATTTCGAAAATCTGCCAAACAGTAAATAGATCTTGTGGAAGCGACTGATCTCAATCATTCTTAAGCATCCATATTTTTTGTAAATAAATTTTGGCTCGTGTAATGACGAGCTATGTCCGACAAAACTGTTCTTTTCGTAATTCGCCCTTTATTGCCTTTAACCTTGGCATTAAAACAGAAAACGTCCGATGATGGCTGCCAATTCATCCCAAGTGTCTTGATGAAATCATCATTTTCGAGCTGAAGCAGTTTTTCGCGATGTTCCTGAGGTGTGCCCTCCAAAATGTCTTGCGAGTTGGCGCACCATTTTCGGAGTTCCATTCCCGCCGTGCTTAGAATTTTCAAGATTTGGGTTTTTATAGTCTTAGCCTCCTCCAAATTATTGCTGACGGTCAGTATATCATGGATGTATACGTCACGCTTTATGACTTGCGATGCTAAGGGACAATGTTCCTGATGAATTTCAGTTAACTTCTGAATACACGTTGTTGCTAGATACGAAGCACTGGCTGTACCGAAGGTTAAGGTGAGCAGTCTAAACATTTTTAGAGTTTCTGATGATGTTTTTCTCCAGAAATATCTGCACTCCATCCATATCTGCACTGAACACGTACTCGTAGGTTCTGAACCTAGTCAAAATATAGAACAAGTCTTGTTACAATACAGGGTCCACCATAATAATGTCGTTTAAAGCCTTTCCGGAATCAGATTTTAACGAGGTGTCAAGAACTATCCTCATTTTGTAATTAAATCGTTACGGCTAACATGGAATGGCGTAACAGTGAAGAAGCTCCGATTCCAGTTATAGCTGTGTTGAAGTTTTTACGCTTTAGCAAGTCGAGCTGCAAATTTTTCAGTCATAAGACTAAGTTGGAAGGCACTGTCGAGAAGCGCTCTGATCCAAAACAATTACAAGCGCGGTTGCTAAAAAAACATAAGCATTAGAAGAACGGATGTGTAAGAAGTTTTGTTGTTCTTCAACGGTTGAGTGGAATACTGCAATTTTAGTCAGCTCTTTGTTTGGTGCTATCAGATGTCCTCACAGAGTGATTATTGATCTCTGTATTGGCTGGCTTATTTAACTGATCTGCATGGAGATGAGGCTGAGCGATATCCGGATGCAGGAGTGAGTGATGACGAATTGAACAGCAGGACTTATTGCAATGAAATGGCGATGTACAGTTGTTTATTTGGTGATCATCAGATTTTCAAAGTATCGGATTTCGTCCTAAGCCATAAAGAACGTGATGGCTTAGGACGAAATCTGATAGTTTGAAAACCTGATGTTGTGTAGTGTTCTTCCTTCTAATGCATGAAGACACTTATTAAGGAAAGCCAGGAATTCTGCGCAAGAGCAGGTAGGGTTTTCACCGGTTCTTCATCCTCTCATTTCGTTACAATATCTGGATTAAGCTTAGATAGTATAATTTCTATCAATAAATCATCCCAATGTTGTGTAGGGCGGTCCAATGATTTTAGGGAACGCAAATTTGAATTTAGTTGATTGATTAACTCAACAATTCTGTTTTCTCGACAATTTATCAGCAGATGGGTTGATTATACGCCTCTTGGTAATTATTTTCGGTTAATTCTAAAGAGCTGATTAACTCCGCCGCTGTACCATCGACTGAATTACGCAAGTGTTGGAATTTGGATAATATATATGTTTAATTGTGAATTTTTATTAACCAAACTATCAAAGGTATTGTAGAAATCAAGCCATTTTGTAAAATCTCCACTAAACACGTTGATTTCTATTCGAGGTAATTTAGCTATAACGTTACCCTGGCTAACGGTTGGTTGAGTTTTATTTTTTACAATCGGCGTGATCACTGATATATGACCGAGTATAGCGGGTTTTAATTCATAATACGTCTCTTCAAATTTAGCCCGTGTTTGCGTATGCGTCGTTTTTCCACCAACTGTTTCAAAGCTGATTGTGTTACGTTGAATTGCTCGAATGTCGCTTCTGAAGCTTCTAAGCGCACCCTTGCGTATGTTGACGTTGAACCCGCTAATTTGTTGTCAACGAATGCCTTAATCCGCTCTAACTTATCGATCCAAAACTTTCGTGTGGTTTCATATTTTAAAATCTTGATTTTAAAAATTGCCTTGAAATTCTGTCACACAGCCGATGAAAATACCCTCAAAATGATTCGAGAATGTTGAATCACGGATAACATTATATCCTCCTTACCTCGTAATGCTATGACATGTTACTCTGTCGGGTCAAAAACAAAGATACACGTGCTTCAATGTCTCGGAAAGGAATATAGAAAAACCAAGAGTTAAGACTAAAGACTTCAGTTTTTAATTTTAAATAGACCAGAAGTTCTACTGTAACCTCATAGACTGGGCAGGAAAACTGAAGTTACCTTTTAGTGGTCTCGCGACCCCTCTACCATACAAGGGTCTTTAGGCCAGCATTGCCTGGGAGTGTAATTCAAGATTTCTTTGAAAGCCCTTACTTGAAATTTAAAAGGACACGGTCTCTTTAGTGACCATTTAGAAAGAGTGGGGAGGCCTTCAACATATCGCTGTAGATTTTGCAATCTATATGCGGAAAAGGACACAACCGAACATTTGCTATTTACGTGTGACGCCTCCGCCTTTAGAAAATTTAAACTGCTGACCCAATAAATTAATAGGTGTGTATGAGGTAGTGGCGTTTTTTAACGATTTCAACCTTTACTTCAGGCGACAATATACCTGGGGATGCACGATAGACCTTGGTCGCAATGGTCAGAATTATTATCATAAAAAATGACATCATACTCGAAAATAATTGGAATTAAACACAGAAATTCGCATTCGTGCTTTTTAGTGTCAAGGACATAAGTACCATGCACGCGCGTTGGTAATCTACTAGACGACCAATTCATCAAATTTGTGTCATAAACCAAAGATTAATGTGCTAAACAGTGCTCTCACAATGAAAACAAGAAATACTTTTTCATGTAGTTTTTACGTCTCTTTTTTCCATGAAAAATGTATACATAAACCTCAACGGATGAATAATCCAGCCATAATCTTTTAATTTCCAGATAAAATATCACGTAATTAATTGAAACCAAAATAAACGAAAAATTTATTTCCTGAAAATTTCCACACAAACACAAATATTATTTCATTTCGTTTTCATTTATTTTTGTGCGTTTTCCACTTAATTTTCTGCGAATTTCACGCCACGTATTTATGGTATAATACGCACCACAATTCTTAAGGATACACAAGTATTTTTTTCCATATACCAGATCATATTATACCCACCATACCACAAAATATAAGGTGACTGTAAATCACATAAAAAAAAAAAAATTCAGCAGATGAAAAACGAGTGAAAAAAAGTGTAAAAATTCTAAAAAATTTGCTTTAATTCTAATTTTTCAGTTTTTTTTGTGTTTTATGCTTGAAGTATACAAATTTATATTCGCTTCTAGACAGCAAGCAGTACCTCATATTATTATAATTCAAAAAGTTGAGTTTTTATTTTAACTTTGTTGAGCTTTCCCTCGCATCAACATTTGGTTTTTCGTCTGTTCTGTAAATTTATAAAAAAAAACGAAATTGGGACGCAATACATAATTTATGTATCATTTTTTTGTACATAAACAGCTACTCATACATAGCAATGTAAAGCAAAAGACAAAAATCGTTCAACGAAGAATAATAGAAAACTATGGTGTTTTTGGACGAATTGTTAGTTAATATAGTTTGAGCAACCGGCAGGTTTCTTCTGTGTGCATGGTGCTTACTCAGAACATGATGAATGCACTTACAATATGACACAACATCCAATTGTGCGTCCAAAATACAATATATAAAGAAAACTTATTCCAGAACCTAATCCAACTATTTCCACAAATGAACCATTTAATCCCTTACTCAACCTCAACTCAGATCGGGTTTTAATTTTTACCACGATTCTGAAAACTTTTCCTCTTATTTCATTGATTATTTTTTGCGGATTCCACTCTGTTAATAAATCAAAATAGGAATTATTAAAAAACTCGAACAATTTATTGTCTGTAGAAATATTATGAATCTGAAATGAATTTGGCGAAACAGCGAAACAGCTGAGCTTAACACTCAACTCAACCCCAAACTCAACGCCTAACTCAGTCATTCGAATCAATCCAAGTCAATTTAACCTCCAACTCAAATCAGAATAAATTCATAACCAAACCCCTCACTTAACCTCAGCTCAACCTATCACTATACTGTGACATTCCAGTTAACATTACTGGTATGTGCACAATAATCATTCAGTATGAGCAATCTGGGCACAGCATTTCCGGCTACTGACTCACGGCATATGGGGGGGGGGGTTTAATCCAGACTCATACCAAACTTAATTTGCTGTGCTATGATTTCATTTAAACACTGATCACCATCCAATCGTCCCACACTATCTATCGCTTTAGAACATATACATTATATTAAACTTAAATTAACTCAATTAATTATAATATGTAACTAGAGAACCAAATGTTGAGATGAAATTAATCTCCGCTCGTCAACTTACATGCCCTCCAACGGTGTACGGGTGTGTGTAGTCCGTAGTTCGCCACACCGTTAACGAACCTTGAATTCCCTCGGTGTACGGGTTTTTAATTAAATTCAGATTTTCGAGAATTCGCCACCCGCATGCGAATCCTCTTACGTAGCACTAATTTATTTTCACCTGTGAAATTATCTTCACTGCACCGGACAATTCAAATTATTTGCCTCAAATTAATTAATTACTGAGCGACAGTACACTTTGTTTATTTTTATATGGTTAATAGTTAACACTGAATTAACACATGTAAAGCACACGAAACGGCGCTGGATAGATGGAAATGGTTCCTTGACCACCCACTTGTTAATTAATTTTAATTGAAACACAAATCATAAATTTTTAAATGTATTTTTCTTTTTTATATTTAATTTATTTTTTACAAAAATTTCAGAATACAAATGATAATGAGGTAGCACTTATAGGCTTAATTTTTAAATCCTATTTCAAGCACCAATTTTTAACCGATTAATTTTTTTTTTTTTATAATATTTTGATTAACTTCCAACTAAAAAATTCCTCGACTGACTACCTAAATTCTCGTATGATCTTTTTCATCATCCAACTCATCCCGTTTTTTATTTTTATTATTTATTTCTTATTTTTTTGGTATTGTTTTCATTGATTAACCAACACGGCAATAACGTAAAAAAAATAATGTTAATTGAACTGTTGTTTATCGTATTTTGCAAGACGTATATATACCAGGGATGTAATCGAATCAAAATAGAGAGTCGTTACAATACCTGAAAGTCAACTTAATCTCCAAGATGGCATCATCCGAAAAACTACTACATGAACTCAACTCAATCTAACCTCTAACTCAGCTCTAAAATAATTTCCGAACCTTAACTCTTAACTTATTTCAAAGGACAACACCCAAATCATTCCCCAAACCGACAATGTTCCATTCAAATCCAAATCAAACTTTCAACCTTAATTTGCCCCAAATCTTAACCCTCAATTCAACGCTGAGTTCACCACCCAAATCATTCCACAAATCAGTACGGTGTGAAAACTATATTACCCCTCACTCAAACCTAAGTTAGAACTGAGACCCTAATCAAACCAAGTCGACCCCCAACTCAATATTCAACCCAATCCTAAACTTAACCCCAAATCAAATTTCAACTCAAACCTCAATTTACACTTGAAATCCTTAAATCAGCACAGTTGGCAAACTGAGTGTACTGCGTAGATGAGTTAAACTTAGCGTTCAACTAAATCTTCGATTTGTTTTAATTCAATCTTTCCCCAAACTAAAACCGCCGCTCAACCTCAATCCAAAAACCTAGTCGACGACAACCCAACCCCAAACTCAACGCCCACCTAAGCTCCTAAATCAACATGATCTTATGATCTGAAAAACTAAATGTGTACATGGAGGAGTTTTTCAAATCAACTGAAGCTAACTCTAACTCAACCTTCAAGTCAACCCTTAAATAAATCGCCGACTGGACTGCCCATTCGACCCTGAACCAAACCCAGCTCAACCCACATCCTAACTCAACCCTCACCCTAAATCAACGCTCAACTCAATCTTCTAACCAGCATAGATACGTAGAAAATGTGTTAACATGGATCGAAAACCACGTGGTAAAACCACGTGTTGAGTGACGCGTCGAAACGTAGGGGTATAAAAAATAAAAAACAAACAATGTAAGTTTATCACTTTTTTTACGTAAGTAAAATAAAGTATAGTAGCTGTAGTGTCTGTCTATCAGTCTCTCAGTCTGTCAGTCTGTCAGTCTGTCAGTCTGTCAGTCTGTCAGTCTGTCAGTCTGTCAGTCTGTCAGTCTGTCAGTCTGTCAGTCTGTCAGTCTGTCAGTCTGTCAGTCTGTCAGTCTGTCAGTCTGTCAGTCTGTCAGTCTGTCAGTCTGTCAGTCTGTCAGTCTGTCAGTCTGTCAGTCTGTCAGTCTGTCAGTCTGTCAGTCTGTCAGTCTGTCAGTCTGTCAGTCTGTCAGTCTGTCAGTCTGTCAGTCTGTCAGTCTGTCAGTCTGTCAGTCTGTCAGTCTGCCAGTCTGTCAGTCTGTCAGTCTGTCAGTCTGTCAGTCTGTCAGTCTGTCAGTCTGTCAGTCTGTCAGTCTGTCAGTCTGTCAGTCTGTCAGTCTGTCAGTCTGTCAGTCTGTCAGTCTGTCAGTCTGTCAGTCTGTCAGTCTGTCAGTCTGTCAGTCTGTCAGTCTGTCAGTCTGTCAGTCTGTCAGTCTGTCAGTCTGTCAGTCTGTCAGCCTGTCAGTCTGTCAGTCTGTCAGTCTGTCAGTCTGTCAGTCTGTCAGTCTGTCAGTCTGTCAGTCTGTCAGTCTGTCAGTCTGTCAGTCTGTCAGACTGTCAGACTGTCAGTCTGTCAGTCTGTCAGTCTGTCAGTCTGTCAGTCTGTCAGTCTGTAAGTCTAGGTCCTCTATACAGCCCAGAAGGTTTAACTAACCTATTTATTTATTTATTACCAATTTTAAACTTATATACAATCTGGTTACAATTTCAATAATACATTAATATAAACTAAGAATTTAATTAAAAAAAAAAAAAAAAAAAAAGAAGTAAAATTAAAGAGACATGAAAAATTACCAATAATTTAAAAGAACATTAGACATTAAATTCTTAAATGCATCCCTAGATAGATTAAAGTCGAAAGCCGATCGAACTTTATTAAAAGAAACAGTAGATTGATAAACAGGTTCATATTTACCGTAGTTATGCCTAATATAAGGCAGCTTGATTTGGAAATCTCTAACGCGAAGGGTTCTTGACGGAGTATATAGATCGTACAATACCAAAATCTCAGGACAGTCAATTTTAGACACCAACAAGTCTCTAACCAATGACGCGCCAATTTCGATTCGATTCTGCGGATAAAGAGCGGCTCAATATTTATTAATTTAAATCTACCTCGATACGGTGGAATTATAAAAGCGGGTAGGTTCCCATCTCTGGGCAACATTCGCAGAGAAAACCTTAAAAAGCGCTTTTGAACACTTTCTATTCGGGCTGAATAGTTACCACAAAACGGATTCCAAATTGCTGCACCATATTCCAACAACGAACGCACAAACGAGATATATAATATTTTAATAGAATAAGGATCTTGAAAATCCTTCGAAAACCTTTTAATCAACCCAAGCATGGAATTCGCTTTAGAAATGCAAATATCTTTGTGCTTATTGAACGATAAGTTCGACGTGAATGTTATACCTAGATCCATAAACGTATCAACATTATCAATAATACAGCCATCCAGGAAAAAATCAAAATTAGCGGGCATGATTGCACGGGTAAAATGGATTGTTTTACATTTGGAAATGTTTAGGGTCAAATTCTGAGCTGTGCACCACATACTGAAATTATTTAAGTCAGATTGGAAGTCTCTTGCGTCATTGGTGCATGAAATGGTTTTAAAAATTTTAATGTCGTCCGCATAGATGAGGATGTCGGAATAACTCAAACAATTCACTACGTCATTGATGAATAGTATGAAAAGCATAGGACCCAAATGACTACCTTGAGGCACTCCCAAAGTGACATTAATAACTCTGGATGTGAAACCACCAATCTTAACTGTCTGAGTTCTGGAATCAAGATAAGTTCTGATCCAGTCCAGTGGGAGAAAACTACAATGCAAGGAATCAAATTTCATCAACAGCAAGTCATGATAAATCTTATCAAAGGCCTTACAGAAACAACCTGCACAATTTTACCTCTATGTAAGGCATTAGAGACACAATTTGTAAGCAAGAGTAAGTTAGTAACAGTTGATCTGCCTGGAAAGAAACCATGCTGTTTAGGAGAGATAAAAGTTTTCACGTGAAAGAATAATTGATCTTAAACAAGTTTCTCAAACAACTTGGGTAAGACTGAAATTATACAAATACCCCTATAATTCTCAATATTACCACGAATCCCGGATTTGAAAATAGGTTTAATAAGTGATCGCTTCCAAAGAGTGGGGAAATATCCCTCTCTTAGACTTCTATTAAATAGAAAGCACACCGGAGCGGCAATTGCGTTATCGGTCAATTTTAAAAATAAAGGCGGTAACGAATCAAAGCCGGCACTATGGTTAATGTCAAGATTCGACAATTTCGATAAGATTGTAGTTAACCTTATCTAGAATGTTATCACAGAATCGGTCTTTCAAATACATTGTGGAAGGGTAACCATCAGATTTTCTTTTATAGTTAACAAAATGCCAAAAGTGATTGGGTTTCGATTTAATTTGTGATTCCACCTCCAAAACATAATTACTGTAAAGAAATCGGTTAAGAAATATATTTTTTCTACGTAAAACCTTAAATGAGTTGTAATTTACTGTATTCGGAGATAGTTTATAAAGTTTATGAGCCTTATCTTTTCTATTTTTTAAATTTATCAATTCATTGTTATACCACGCTTCCTTCTTGGCGCCTGTAACTACCAATCTAGGAATAAATGTTTCAATGCCCATTTGAACAATTTTATAAAATTCGTTCAGCATATCGTCTATATTATTACTATTATAAAATGAAGACCAATTATACCCATCAAGAAATGCACTTAAAGAAACATAATCACCCATTTTAAAGTTATAGATGACAGAGTCGGTATTATTTTCGATTAATTCACTGTATTCAAACAAGACTGAAATATTCAGCGGCAAATGATGAATACTTGAAGATCCAGCTAAATCATCACAGGTTGTGACGGTCATCTCATGATCAATTGGCACAAAGGCTAGGTGTAACACTTTGTTACTGCAATTCTTCACATTGATACATTGTTTCAGTCTCAACGAAAATATTTCAGATATGAATTTTTCCACATCATCGTTTATGTTTATGGGAATTAAATTGTTATCCATATACTCCCATACAATACCTTAAAATCACCAAAGATAAATAAGCGGTCCTCAGGTTGAAGAAGTGTAGTAATATTAAGTTTCACGGTGTCCAAAAACATATCATAAACCGCGACGCTTGAATGACACGGTATATACTCGTATGTAACACAAACCGAAAAATATAAATAATAATCGAACCGAAACTTCAGATTTAAGCTTTTTTGATAAATTGGGAGGTCCCAGTGAATTTTACTCCAAATCGGCTAACCGGAAGGGGCCACTCCCATGGTTCAGAAAATTTATTTTGAAAATATCTTAAAAGTATAGGTTAGGTTAGGTTAGGTTGGAGTGGCTGCTTACGCACACTTAGACCGGTGACGGTCCATTGTAATACCACAGGATGTATCCCCTTTTACCCAAATTAGAACCATTTCGAGCTACTTATGTAGCGTAAGACGTCCAGCACTTTAATGTTTTCGAGATCCGAGAGGCAGTCCATCCTGAACTTACCTAAGTGTTTGTGCCTTCTGAGAGCCAATGCTGGACACGAGCAATGAAGTGGACCAACATCTCTTCCTCCTCTTCGTCCAAGCAGCTTCTGCAGAAGTCATTAGCCTCCAGACCCAGCCTTCTTGCATGTTCTCCAAAAAGGCAGTGTCCCGTGAGAATTCCTACGACCGTTCTTAATTCACGTCTGCGTAAGGATATTAATGCCCTAGTGCGCCCCAAGTCCAGCTTTGGCCAAACTTGTCTTGCAACTCTACAGGTGAGAGTGTTAGACCACCTTTCCCCCGCTGAGGATAGCGCCTGTTTCCCAAGTGCTTGTCTCAGCGCTGTAATAGGCCTCCCCAGACTTGCCCTTTCCGGTTGCAGCTGGAGAGTCGTACCATGCCTAGCAAGTTCATCTGCCCTGTAGTTCCCCATGACGCCCGAGTGACCTGGGACCCAGACTACCTGGATATTGAAATGCTCACCCATCTCATTTAGAGATGAGTGACAACTCAACGTCACCCGTGACGCCAAAGACACCGATTCTAACGATCGAATCGCCGCTTGACCGTCCACATAGATTGTGATATCGTCTGAGGATAACACATTATGCTTCAACCACGTCATGACCTCCTCAATCGCTACGATTTCAGCTTAGTACACGCTGCGTAATCAGGGAGACGAATAGAAATATTTACATTTAATTTGTCACAGAATACTCCAGCTCCTACTTTGCCGTCTACCTTGGAGCCATCTGTGAAGAATTGCAACGCTTCGATTTCCGAAAACGGTCCATCCCTCCAGGATCCCCTTGAAGGGAAGGAGTTCCGAAATCGCTTCTCGAAGCGTAGAGTAGGTTTAATGTAGTCAAGATTCGCCAGCTCATCCTTCAACGATCTGACAATAGTAGAGTGTCCTATAATAAGACACCTCCACTGAGAGACGGCTGCAAGTCGTACAGCCGTATTTGCCGCCATCTGTTTGCCAAAAATGTCGACCGGAAGAAGGTGCAACATAACCTCTAAGGCACTTGTCAGTGTCGACCTCAATGCCCCGCTAACAAGCATACAGGCCGTTCTTTGCACTCTCTCAATCTTACTTTTGTAAGTTCCCTTGTCCAGAGCTGGCCACCAAACACCCACCCCATACATGAGTACAGGTCTCACTACAGCGGTGTTGAACCAGTGTACCAGCTCCGGCTTCAGACCCCATCTATGACCAATGGCGTTCCTACAGGAGTACAAAGCAATAGTAGCTTTGTTTATTCTTTCCAACATGTTGGGTTTCCAACTAAGCTTACTGTCCAAGATAATGCCCAGATATCTAGCTCTATCAGTAAAAGCAAGTCTCGTGCCATTTAAGGTAGGAGGGACAACTACCGGGATTTTGTATTTCTTAGTGAAGAGTACCAGCTCTGTCTTGGACGGGTTAATACCAAGTCCACATTTGCCAGCCCATTTCGTAACGATGGTAAGCGCATTCTGCATTACGTCTACAATCGTGCCCAGGAATTTCCCGGTAACAGCTAAAGCTACGTCATCTGCGTACGTGATAACTTCAATACCCTCTCTCTCCAATTCAAGTAGTAACCCGTTTACCACTATGTTCCAGAGAAAAGGGGACAGAACCCCCCCTGCGGAGTTCCCCTAGTTACTCGTCTCTTGATGGTGGAGTCCCCCAACTTCGAGCTAACAATCCTGCTTCCCAGCATATAATTGATTAACCCTATCAGAGGAACGTCCACCTCCAAAAATGGCAATCCCTCCTTGATTGCCTCCGGTTTCACATTATTAAAGGCGCCTTCTATATCCAGGAAGGCCACCAAAGAGAACTATTTCGAATTAATCGATTTCTCAATCGTAGACACCAAGGCGTGCAGAGCAGTGTCCACAGATCTACCCTTTGTGTACGCATGCTGAGACGATGCCCACTTCCTGGCACCTATTTTATCTCTGATGTATACATCCAGCAGCCTTTCCAAGGTTTTCAAAAGAAAGGATGATAGAGTTATTGGTCTTAGGTCCTTAGGATAGACATGTGAGCTTTTCCAGGCTTTTGGTATGAACACCACATTGTCCTCCGTCCAGTACCTAGGAATATAGCCCAGCTTCAAACACCCTTTGAATATAGCTTCCAGGTAGGGAAGAATAATTACTGAGTTGTTTTGAAGTTCCGCTGGTATAATTTGATCCGGACCAGCCGATTTAAATGGTTTAAAACCCCTCAGTGACCATAGGATCCGTTTCCTGGTTACGATATCCTCTGTGGTTACTGACAGTGATTCCTGATGATTGCTACGCACCAACAGGTCTTCAAAGATCCCTGGGAAGTGTGTCTCGAAGAGAAGCTCCAGAGATTCTCCACTAGAAGCTGTCCAAGATCCGTCCGGTTTTATCAAAAAACTGGGGCTAGCTGTACTTTTGGAAAGTATCTTCCTAAGGCGGGAGGTTTTGGTACCTCTTCTATACTATCATAGAAGATTCTCCAAGACCTCCTTTGTGCCTTTCTTAATTCTTTCATATAAATTCCGAGTTTCTCCTTATAGGAGTCCCAATCCTGAGCCTCCCTTGTATTTTTGGCTCTATTAAAGGCTGTCCTACAAAGCTTATGATAGGTTCCCAGTTCCCTGGACCACCATACCGGTTTTTGCCTACCCCTAAGCTTAGCCAGTAGGTAGGCAGCGCGAAAGGATCGGTTGCATGCGCTAGTAACGCTAGGCACCATGTCCTCCAGCTCCCCAACGGTCGTCAGGGGCTCCATAGCCCTCGTCGGTAACATTTCCTCCAATAATTCCCCATATTTGCTCCAGTTGGTCCTTCTAGGGTTCCTGAAGGCTTCCCGGGTAGCAGGGTGAATATCGAGGCTATAGGTTAAATATCGATGATCAGAAAAGGAGTGTTCCTTATCCACCCTCCAATTTTTAACCATATGAAGAATATTATTTGAGGCAAGGGTCACGTCTAGAATCTCCTGCCTGTTACTAGTAATAAATGTGGGTTCCCGCCCAATATTACACACTGAAAGGTTAGTACTCATCAAATAATCAAAAAGCGACTCACCCCTTTCATTAATGTCCGTGCTTCCCCAGATAGTGTGATGCGCATTAGCATCAACTCCCAGTACCACACCTACCTTTGATTGTTCCGCTTTACGGATCAGCTCCTCCAGGTTATCCGGAGGAACCTCCTTCTCTCGGTCCATGTAGGCTGAAACTAGCCAGAATCTACAAGTGCCTACTTCCAGGCTAACTGCAGTAGTGTCACCATTGCTGTATTGAGAGAGAAGGAAAAGATTAATATTATTTTTCCTAAGAATACAAGATCTGATCTTCCCAGACTACTAGAGGTTATAATTTTATACCCGTTGGTTCTGAGGCCACAGATCCTGTTGTTGTTAATCCAAGGTTCTTGGATTAGTATCACATCCTCACCCGAACTAGTCAGCCTGAGGAATAGAGCTGCCGAAGCAGCCTTAGAATGGTGAAGGTTAATTTGTGTTATCCTAATCATAACCATTGAACCTCTACCTATCTCTATGGTATATTCCTGCTACCGCAGGAATATTATTTCTAGGGATTTTGGGATGCGCCGGATTCGCCCTTCTCGCCACCCCTCATACCCTCTGTAGAGGACTTGTCAGTGCCCCCGCGTCTGGCCGGGCTGCCGACATCCTCCTCCATCGGTACACCAGCTCCTTCGCTTATGTTCCCCTCCTTAACCTTCAAGGGAGGCCTTGCCCTACCGAGGTCGCCGGCTTCACTCTCCCCCTTACCCTCAACTTCTCCCCCCATGCTCCTGGTACCCCCTTCGGACCTGGGCGGGTTGCCACCATCCTCCGGTTGGTCTCTCGTACGCGCTTCCGCCCCATCCTTTTAATAAACGTTGAAAGTAATTGACCCGAAACCGAAGTCAATTACTCCCTTCGTTTTGTGAAGGAGGGCAAGGGACTCCTTATTTTTTATCATAATTGATAATTTCGAGCCCCCTTCGCCTCCTCCTCCTCCTTGACGATCTTCCAACTTCCGATCGGAAGACTCGGGTTACTGGCCTGAATGATTTCCAAAGCCTCGTCAGTTCTAGCCAGTTCGGATGGCAGCCAGACACGTGCCCTCGGCCTGCTGGGAATTTCCTCCCGACTAACATGCCGCAAGCTTTGCGCCTGGCCACACCTCCCCTACTTTGGCTATAGCCTTTTTATATAGATCCACAGATCTAGAGTCCAAGCATGCAGTTATCTTCACACATGACCACCCCCATCCTGCATCTCTGCAGGATGGGGGTGGTCCCGGATTTTCACCCAGGACTTTTAAAAAGACGAGGTTGAGTGCATTATACACCAACCTCCATTTTTCGGCCGTGATGCTCCCATCTTCTTGACTTTCGTCAATGACGGCTAGCATCAACACATGCTCCCTCAGGACATCGCTGAACAGCTTTGTCCCTGAGTTGGAGCTCGGCTTTTTTTCAGTCACCAACTTGGCCCGCTTGCTGTTGACTACTTCCACCTCGTCCTGGGACCGCTGTCTTTTCGACACATGGTCCCTTTCCGAGCCTCCGCAGCCCACAGTGCTCCTTGCCCACGCTATTGATTTTCTTTGCTCTTCCGTAAGCTGCCCCTCGGGGGTCGCAGCCCACTTCTCGAGAATTCGGAATGCCGAGAGGCGATTCCTGTATCGATTTTTCGCCGGAGGAATGTCTCTCGTCCCACTCCCCTGTGTTGCGTTGGTACCGCTAACTCCCGGGACTTTTGCCTTAGAGCCAACCCCCTTTGCAACCTTAGAGGCCCCACCCGTCTGGTTCGAGGTACCTCCCTTCGCTGATACCGGCTTTTGAGGAGAGCCGGTGCCCTTTGTTTTTTCGTTGTTCGATCTTTCCATCTGATTCCCACGAGTATCGGAGAAATAAAGGTCCGCCTGCGCAAAGATCCGTATACGCAGGTGAGGCTGAATACAACTGGAGGTCGCCAGGTATCCAGAGGGCTCCGTTAGCGACTGGGCTTTGTTAAATGGGCCCCCAGCCTAGTTGATCATCAGCACGGGTCGCTTAACACCTTAATCCAGCCCATTCGGCTCGCTAGCACCGCGTCCTCCCAGCATCCCGTTTCCTCCGCCCACATTCTCTCCCCCTTTCACCTATTCACATGGAGAGCCCAATCCAATGGGATCCATTCCATTCCCCGGGTCACCCGTTTATAGGGGTACCCCCACTCATCACCCGCGGCGACTCCGGAGGTGCAGAGAGAACGCGACGCCCAGTCCGCCGTGGTTATTGGTCGATGGTTTTCTGGCGCCATCTGTGCGCCTTTCCATGCTGGGCATCATAGGCACTCAGAATTTAATGAACTGTGGTTAACCACTCCCCAGTTCCCTGAGACTCTCCCACCAGCTGGACTGCGGTTGGGGGCGGCTTACCTATCGATAGGTCGTCCACTATCCACCACCTGTGACCCCTTCCCCCCCCCCCCCAAAAGCTGCAGTACGCCACGGGTTAAAAAGTATAAGGTTTACAAAAAACTACTTAACACAAAATGTTTCCATAAAATAAAAAAAATAAAAAAAAAAAATTCGCAAAATTCTCTGTTCTAAAAGAAAGTTGTGTGTCGGCCACACCTCCTTTTTTTTCGGTGATCAAAAGTGAAATAGTGCAAATTTTTAGAAATATTAAAAAAATACTTTAGAACTGGAAAAATTAACGGTTGAAATTAAAAGGGTTTTTCCTTGAAAACTTGTTCGAGGATTTTTTTGAAAATGCTAAGCAACGGTATATTGCTCTGTTTGAAAAAATTAAAAAAACTCACATTCAAAAATTCGGAAATATTGTGCGGCACGAGCGAATTTCCAGTTCACTAGCTGTAACAAATGTGGAACATTTGGAAACGATGATTTTTAAGCGACATCTACCACCGGAGCACTGGAAAGATTTGTGGGTGCCATTTCGAAAAAGGAATGGATCATCAATTTGACGGGTCAAAAAATTCCTCTGGATCAGGCCAAAATTCTCAGTTTAGGTAATACATTTTGTTTACCTTTTAGGATGGATTCTGTTCCGTACAATAAAATTATTGCGAATATAAGGAGTTGCATCTCAAAATTAGATGAGAAAACTCACGTCACAATCGTATAAGTAACAGGATTATAAATATTTTAACAAATTTTAAGTTCAGTAACATTTTTTCAAAATGTTGTTAAATCTTTGAACGTTGACTCTTTGTTTACCAACGTAGGCTCGTAATTGGTTTTAAATTTGATCAAAACATTTTGGAATGACATAAAATTTAAAAGCAACACTAATTTAAATTTGATTAACTTTTTGGAAGGATTAAAATTTGTTCTGAATCATACAGAATTTATTCTTAACGGAAGATATTTTAAACAAGTTTTTAACTCTCCAATAGCCGCCCACCAGTCAGTCCAACAGAATAGCTAACTTGTTAATGTAATATATTGAGACTGAAGCATTGAAACCATCTTCCGTTAAACCTATTTTCTTCTTGATGTATGTGTATGATATTTTTACGGCTTGTTGGGGCACAATCTAAATTATGTGCTATAATTTAGCAAGACTGTGTTCACTTTCCCCAAGATGAACGACGTGGACTGTATCATGGATTTCTTGGGCAAAAATACTCTATTTTTTACTATTCACCGTATGACTTTTTATTTTATTCTTTTTGTTCAGCTGTGGTTAGGTTACTGATTTGACAGGACAAAAAAAGCTGTACGGAGGCGAAAATTATGTTCGAACGATTAATATGATGTATTCATCACAGATGTCGCGTCGATGTTTATAATTTTTGACACTGCACTGCAAATTAAACATTATAATTGTATTACAATACTGCTAATATAAATTAAATAGTAGAATTCGACTACTATTTTGACATTACATATGTCAAATGGAATTTTACAGATAATTATTTTGATTACAATTAATTACTGGTTTTTAAGGTTTAGTATAAAAAATTTTACAAATACAGAATATATAAAAATGAGAATATAATTCATACCTAAAAATCATCTATTTCACTATGCAATTTTTTTGTTATTTTTGTTATTAATAAGTGATAATACAACACTGTTGTATTGTCGCTGTGGGAAAAACGTTGTTATGGCAATAGCCTACTATTTATTATTTTTGGCGATTTTTATTAATAAAAATAAATTCATTAGAATCAAAGTAACACACAACAAAAACAAAATTCTTATATAACTATCTGTCAACTTATGCAATTACAAAATATTTGTGAATCAGTATTGATTACTGCTTGATACAAAGATGGATAATTGTGATAATCAAAGATGAATCTTTCATGTTGTGAATTTAAGTTTTATCTTTCACACCAATTCATTATATTCTCCACCCAAATATAACTCGTGGTCCTCTTAAGAATCGATAATTTTTTCCAAATGTCACTCATGCGTATCCCAAGCTTTAGAAAATGCAACTCGTGCTGCGCACTCGTTGCATTTTCGTCGCTGGGATACGCATTCGTGACATTTGAAAAAAATTATCGATAATAAGCGGACCACTAGTTATATTACGTCTGATAATACAATTTTATGTTGTTTCAGCGTCTATGGATTAGTGATGACAAGACAAAAGTGGTCGCTTATGAATGTATGGATTTTTATGTTTTCAGCTTTGACATTATTTTAGTACCGAACATACCGCCGCTCTTGAACCAATCGGTTCAACAGATATCTGACCGCTTGATGGACCGCTGACTATTCCGTCAGATCCCGGATGAGTTTTGATAACCCTTGCCAATAGCCATTGATTTGATGGTAAATTTGTCATTTTTTACGACGACGATGTCGTTGATGTCGATATTTGAACGATTTTTATTTTGCCATTTGTGTTTTTCTTGGAGAGACGTTAAATATTCGACGGCCGAACTTTTCCAAAAATGTTGAGCCTTTTGTTGAACCATTTGCCAACGTGATAAATACGATGGTTTTAGTTGTGTGATGTCAGGTTCAGTGTCATCATTTCTTCCATTGCTAGAATTGAGTCTCCTATCACTCGCTTCAAGTGGAATTTTGTAGACTTGTCGTTTCACGGATTTCTCCGAAATTAGGTGCCCTAGGTGGTCTAAAATGCCAGATTGCCTGGAAATAAAAAGAGATATGTCATTGGAATTCTTATGAGTAATCTTTGTTAGCATATTTTGTGTCATAATAACTGCATTTTCTAATTCTTTTAGCATAATTCTATTCCTATTAGAACCATTTAGTCCATTAGTATTCTGAAGCCTTTGATGTAGCTCCGTTACAGAATTCGCTTTCAGCATTAATTGATTTATTAAATTCGAACACTGTGATGTCAATGGAATTTCTATAGTTGATAAATCTATAGAGACGCGATTTTTTGTATTTGGCAAAGCATTGCCGATTCGTTTGTCTACTGATATATTTTTAGGCCTTGGAGGAATTATTGGTTTAGTTGGTGAAGCATATTGTGCCTCTCCTGCACTGGAATTATACTGATCCATTAAAAATAGATTTATACTACTATGTGCATTCTGTAAACCCATTTGCCGATTAATAATAGCAGCTAAATTTTTTATATTACTGTGTGACGTACTTGGAGCTACACAACTGCTATTAGATGTCTTATTTGGTAAAGAAATAGTTGATCGTAAAATTACACCTCGCGAACTACTCGGCTCCGGTTCCGAATCGCTAGCTTGAACTAACATTCCAACAGAAATGCTTCTTATTCCCATCTCACTTACGGATAATTTGGGTCCGCCAGTCATTATTTTATTTGTCGCACGATTTGGGACAGACGATCGAATATTGTTATGATTTAAAGTTTGCTTATGACTTGTTAACATGGATGATGTTTTAAAATCTTTTCCCATAATCAAATCACTAAGCGAACAAGCACGCCTAATAGATAAGTCGTCAACATCATGTGCAGACATACAGCTATTTGCTTGGTTCCCTTTTCGAACGATTCGACTACTTCCCCGATATATTAATTCCATATTTGCAGCATAACTTAGGTCGAATATACTTTGACTAGATGTAAAATTTGATCGGTAACCCATGTGTTGTAATTCTTCTTTCGCATCATTGATGATTTTCATAAATTCTTCTTTTTTAGTTCTGGTAAAAGATTTCGATATGGCTGGAAGAACTTTACTCCCACCACTATTATTATAAAAGTACTAATTCCGGTTGCTGTTGACAATGTTGACGGTGTTACAGCAAGTGATAAACCTGGTTTTAATTTTTGCTTTCTGATAGATTTACGTAGTACTGTTTCGTTCATTTCGTTTACTTTGAATTCAGTTGGAGTACCGAGAGAGACGGTAGGATAAAATAAAACACCATGTTCTGAATTAGTGCGTTCGCCGTCTGATATATCTTCAACATCAGTATCGTGTTCTGTATTTGATTCTGAATTAAGATCGTTTAAACTCATTTGCTCTCCCGCTTTAACAAACCCTCTAACTGACAGGAATAAGTTTCGACGATTCTCCTTTCCACTTTCGATTGAACTATTCTCACTCGGATATTGAATATTGCTGTAAACATCTCTAGATCTGGAACTGTTGTAGTCCAATGAAACATTATTATCGATTAGAATTTCGGTTGTATTATCCACAGTATTCCTCGGATTTAAAGTATCCAGCTCAAACTGTGTTCTTTGTGTCCATCGCTCCTTTGGCTTCTCTTTCTTTCCATGCATTTGCATTTGACTAGGGCTTGTAACCAAAATTTGTGCTGCATTATCTTGTGATAATATCTCACCGGCTAATGGTTTTCGTTTTGCCCATTGTGGTAACTGGCCTACTTCGGAAAAGTTATTTTTTTTGGGGACAAGGGATTTTCTTCTGGCACAAGATTCGGTAATATTTGACGTTCCTTACTAATGTTAATTTTGGGCAATCTTAGTGCGTGCCCACCTTCTGTGTGAGGGCCATTTAACGTTGTGTCAAAATTAATGCCTGATCCTACTCTTGCTGATTTGCATCGAATCAAAGTATTTAAGCCAGTAACAGCCTTATAATAACATTCTTCGTATTGGTTGTCGGTTTCCTCTTCTAGATTGATGCGAAAGATTTTGCCTTCGATCTCTGTGAATTCGGCCATTAGTTTCTCGACACGCATCAGACGAGTTCGAAATTCTTCTATATGAGTGCCGTCCTGCTCCTGATTTATAAAGTTGACAGTTTGTGTCAGCTTACCTTTGTTTGATGAACGCTGTTTCTTAAGGCCTGCCATTTCTTGCGACATATTTTGATGCGAGGCAGTACTATCGCTTTAGTCACAGATTGGTTTGCACTTTGTTATTAAATTGATTCACTTTGTTTTTGCAAGTGCAAGTATTTGTTACTATTGTCCACTCATGCTGTAGTTATTAATAATGAATAGAATAGCAAGTAACTAAATACTTGTCCGATTATCACTATCTATAGCACTCGACTTTTTTAATGGTTCACTATATTGTTCACTAATATGCGTTATGACTCAGCACATAAACTGTTACCGAACGTGTAGAAATATCTCGAACCTTTTTAATTGGACGATGATAACGGTGTTACAACAATAGTTTTAGTGACGGTAATGACTAACTGCATATTTGAGGCAGTCGCATCACAATGTTATCACCGATGCTTAGCTATTGAAACAGCAACCACGTTGCTGAACTTTTCTTTTTATTCGCAGAAAATAAATTACATAAAAAACCAATAACATTACAAAAGGTGGCTCGTTTCGACGGTTAACCACGCGTGATAATAACTGGATTGTTGCGTCGACGATGATTACGATGATATAGCATTAAGTGTGGTCAGTAACGACAAAGAATAACTGCACGTTCGATGGCTATTTAAACGGCAACCACGTTGTAGGTGGAATGATTTTTCCGTAAAAACTGGGTTACTCCATATAAATTATCACCAACAACCAATTATCACCAACGGCAACAAATAACCGCATATATGATACACTCCGAGTAAAATATTACCACCGTTCGTTGGCTATTGAAACGGTAACCACGTTGTAGGTGAATCATCTCAATTATTTTGTTTCATTAAAGCTCCTAAAAACTATTGAAGTTCAATAGTTCAACGTTGTGCGACATGAAAGCATCTCGTTAGTATAGCATTATATTAGCGAACTCTAGGATGTAGTCATAAATTTTCCGAAAGGTACAGATACAAAGTGTTTTACATAGTCTACTGTACAATATAAAACACAGAACCGTAATAAAGATTTGTATCCACTCGAATGTTTATTTGTCTGTATTGCAGATATATTCCATTATATGGTTATGCTTAAAGTTTTCTCATCTAAGAAAAATAACAGTGTGACATTGAAATTGTGGAAGGGGCGAGGGGACAACAAAATATCTAAAATAATAAAGTCGCAAACTTTTCTTTTTAGTTTTGATTGGAATTTTATTTTTTATTTCGATGTTGCGGCGGTGGTTTTGTATTTCGATATTTTTTCATCTTCTAATATTTTCTTATTGTTATTACAGTTGTTGTTGTTGTTGTTGTTGTTCATCTTATTATTATTATTATTATTTCATTTATTCTTTACATTATTATTACTACGATTATTATTTATTCATTGATATAGAGAAAATATAATAATTTTTGTCGCCTTTTTATTGTTATGATGTTTAGGCAAAGTGTTTTGCTTCATATCTATTTTCATATACCAATCCCCTTTCAACGATTCATCCGCTATCCTCGTCTTGTGGTTTTTTGGATTTTTCGGTTAAATATATTTATATGGAAATTATATCGTCGATTATGATTATGATAAAAATTCAAAATTGATTAAAACTTTATTATATACGCGTTCCATTCCCATTGTTATGTTAATTCATTTTACCATAATTTCAATAAAATTACAATTTGTGGGGTTGATACTAGGATTATCTATCCGCGCCGTCATTATTCTCGTTTTTTTGTTTCAATATATTACAGATATAATGTGTTTGGAATTAAAATTAATTTTTACAAGCAAACAATTCGAGTATATAGCACGAAACTAATTTTTTGCTGTTTCAGTGTGTAGTTATTGAACTTTTAACCAGGTTTCGTAGTCACTACAGAGCAAATGTGTACCAAACCTCTTCTCCACTGAAACCTCATATCGAATGTTCATTTACTTATCTTTTGTTATTCTTTTTCCTAAACCGATCGACCCACTGTTGATTTTTGATTCTCTCTTTGCCAAAGACAGCATATCGTTTTATATTCCGAAGAGCATTTTAATATTAAAATGATCTCGGAAAACAAGATAATTCGGAAAAACATGAACGCCACTTACTCTTTAAAATGAACGAAATTCGAAAAGGTACAGATAAACAAACGGCCCTGGAAAGTGTTGGGCTGGTAATAGTGTAACGGACAGTGTTCGCACTGGCCGTTCCAAGTTTCTCCAAGGCTATGCCTCGGAGAAACATTCCAACATTCTTGGTCATTGACCACCACTATGCCACACGTAAATCGTTTTTTTTATATAGACAGTTGCAATTCACAGGAAATGGTATTCTATTTCTACACGAATTGCGTATTGTTGTAGGAGAAATAATATACGGAATGTGGTATATTCAAACTGCTTGATTCCAACAACAATTACGCCAATGTAATTGGGAATCAAGTTTTATAATTTCGCTTTTTGTGCAATTAAGCATAAAAAAGCAATAATGTTTTTTTTTTCTTTTTGTTGTTTGGTTATGATAAGATATAACCCGATCCATCCGTTCTATTTTTTTTTTGTTGTGTGCTTGTTTCTTGCCGGTTCAGCATTTTTCGTATGCTCTGTGCCTGTGGGAAACAAGAAAAAGTAAAAAAAAGGAAAAATAAAATTCGGGGGAGTTGATTTTGAATTTTCGAAGAGTGCGGACGCGCCGAGACCTCTTGGTCTCGGTGTGTCCGTCACGCGAGTTTTTTTAAAATTGGGGGATGTAAAGTTTTTTTGTTCTTAAGAAATTTACATAATAAGCTGTGTGTGTTGTTTTAAGAAAAATAGAACTGGATTTGATAGTGGTTTTAGCAGTGAAAGAAATTATAAATGTGTATTGTGAATCATTCAGTTTTTTTTATTGTTGCTTTATATAAAAAAAAATGTAATTTTGATAATTCTTTATACAAAAGTTAATAAACCCAATATTGGTTAAGATAATTTTTTTTTGATTTTATTCGTTTTTCTATTCTTGGGAAGTGTATCGTGAAATTGTCCCTCAAGCGAGAACAGTTGGTGCTTGTATCCGAGCGTCAGAAGAAGCAGAAAGACGTAAACACCAGGTAGGTGGAAATCTTTTTTTTTCCTTTAATTTAATAAATTTACTAAATTCCAATTAATGGTTTACCGACGGGGTAAACCATATATAAATCAGTGTTGTGTTTTGTGCGTTGTTGCTACGTCGGGGGCGCAACTGGATGGGTAATCCGGTTCCGTCTGGGACAGGCATTCTTTTTTTTGTTTAGTGCTAGTGAGGTGTATATTCTCCGATTGTGTTTAAGAGACAAACACTATTGATAATTTGATTGTCATGCTGCGGGTACCCCTGACCTGATTCTTTGGTGGGTATGACAATTAAATTAGAAATAGAGGTAGATCGACGGGTCATTGCCGCTCTTTGCACAACCTATCATCTATTCCGCAAGGAATAGGATGGGGGTTGGCAATGGCAATGAAACGGGGTTGACCGGTTTGTTTTGAGAACCAAGGGAAGTTGCACCGAACACATTCTTTTTCTTTAATTCCAATATTTAAATGCGGTAAGCTCTATCCTGTGCGTCACCAAAACCCCACGACTAATTTATCCCTCTACCCCTGTAGCTACAGGTTAATGCCGCAGGTGAGCAAGCACGAGGATAGGAAATTCTAGTTAACGAGGTAGTAGCGACTCATTTTAAAGGGACGAAATGGCTTGCTAGGATTTCGTTACAGATGGCGCCCAAGATTTTACCATCATTATCCACTAATTCATATGCAACTTGGCCAACACGCCGGTGTACTCTTGCAGGTACGAACTTCTTGTCCAACTTCACAGAGTAGTTCTGTGCTGCCTTGCTCTGTGAGAAATTTCGCACATACACCTCCTGACCCACACCCAATACACGATCCGCCGATCGTAGGTTGTACTGATGTGTGATTTTCTCGTGAGCCTGCCGGAGGTGTGTTAGAACTAACTCCCTAGCCAATTCCAGTCGATTGTTTTTAGTATTTACCGTGAAGGTATCTAAACTTTGATCGCCTAACAGACGCAGTAATTCATACTGTGAACCGTGGTTAACCGTATGTTGACCGAATACTAAGTAGGACGGTGCGTAATCCGTGGAGGAATGTGTTGTATTTCTCAGAGCACTCGCAATCGCACTCAGATGCTCATCCCACGTACGCTGGTCTCCTTTTATATAGGCCCGGATTGCCGCTAGCACCGACCTATTTACACGTTCAGATGCATTGGCTTGTGGGGAGTACACTGGGGTGAAAATGTGTTTAACTCCCAAATTTGCTAAACAGTTCTCGAACAAATTCGACTTGAACTGTTTGCCATTGTCTGTGTGAATCACTTCAGGCACTGAAAACACTGGGAACACTTCCTTTTCCAAGTACTCCACGATGTTGCTGGCCGTTGCTTCCCGTAGTGGCTTTAGTAGAACGAATTTAGAATATTGGTCCAGTATGATGAGGATGTAAGTGTTGCCCCTCTTGGACCTGGGGTATGGTCCTAGGAAATCCAAATATAACTTCTGGAAAGGCCTAACGTATTCCACATACTCCCCCATTTTTGGTCTCAGAAGGGTATTTGTGGCTTTGGTCAGCTTACACATCTGGCACTGGCGCACGTAATTCCTTGTATCTTTTACCAGTGATGGCCAGAAATAATAACGTCGAATGAATTCAATCATTTTTCCTGTGCCCATGTGTGCTGAAATTGGTGGTTCGTGGGCTTGGGTTAAAATGCTACTGGTTAGACTACTAGGAACCCAAAGTTTCCAACTGGGAATATCGGTCTCGGTATCTGGATCTTTTGGTGGCTTATGAATAAGTATTTTCCCATCCACACTCTTGATGTTGTCTGATATGGGCTTCGTGTTGGTCAGGATTTTCGCCAGATCTTGATAGTCTGGACTAGCAAAGTCAGGAGCTTGTAGGTCTAAGTGAATATGATTCCCCACTAGGTTTAAAGTTGCTACCTCATCGGTATGTATTCGAGATAGCGCGTCAGGAACCACATTTCGTGCCCCCTTGCTCTATGCGGAACTTGTAACCTTGGAGTTTCAAACTCCAACGTGCTAAACGACCTGAGAGATCAGCTTGGTTCATTAGCCACTGAAGGCTGGCATGGTCTGTTATTAATACAAACTCATATCCTTCTACATAAGCTCTAAATTTCTTGATACTGAGAACTGCAGCTAAGCATTCAAGCTCGGTGACACTATAGTTTTTCTGTGCACCATTCAGTTTGTGTGAAAAAAAAGAAATTGGATGCTCTCCACCTTCCTCATCCTTCTGAAAAATAACACCGCCCACACCTGTTTTTGATGCGTCTACCTGGATATAGAAAGTACTCGTGTAATCAGGGTGCACTAATACCGGCGCCTCGGATAAACATGATTTTAATTGTTCAAACGATTGTTGGGCTTGCTCATTCTACTTGATACTTCCTTTAGATTTTAAAAGATCAGTGATCGGTGAAGCGATTGCCGAATAATTCGGAATGAACTTCCGATACCAACCACTCATTCTGAGAAACTGTCTGATGTGTTTGACTGTCTTCGGGATCGGGAAGTTTTGAATAGCCTCGACTTTTTCTGGATCCACCTTAATGCTTCCATCCTCGATAACATGTCCCAGATATTTAAGTCGTTTTAAAAGAAATTTGGATTTCTCCACATTGATGGTGAGACCAGCTTCACTCAACTGCCTCGCTACTAGTTCTAATAGGCTAATATGTTCTACGAATGTTGGAGAAGTGACTAGTAAATCATCTAGGTAAACAAATACGCGGTCATGTAATTCATGCGGAATTACCTTGCGCATAAGCCTACACATTGTTTGGGCTGCATTGCATAGACCGAAAGGCATTACCGTGAATTGGTATAGTGGTCTATTGGGAACAGTAAATGCAGTTTTTGCCCTAGCCGATGGATTTAGTGGGATTTGCCAAAAAGCATCTTTAAGATCGATACTCGAAATGTACTTGGTATTATCTAAACGACTGAGGAGCCCATCGATTATTGGTAATGGATATGCATCCTTCACTGTTACCGCATTTAACTTCCTAGCATCTAGGCATAGCCTTGTCTTCCCATTACTTTTACGCACTATTGCCATTGGCGGGCTCCAAGGGCTGCAAGATTCTTCTATTACTCCTAGCTTTAGCATCCGCTCTATCTCTGAATCTAAATCTTTCTGTACTGCTGGTGATATCGCATAATACCGTTGTTTTATGGGCTTGGCATCACCCGTTTCAATATCATGCTCCAGCAAATGGGTATGCCCTAAACCAAGCTGTTCCGACGAAGGGAACTTGACCTTAGCCTTGTCTAGGATGCCCTGTTGTTCCTCAGATAAGATGTGATGGCTGCTAGTCAGGTTTTTACTAGTTGATGTGGGGTCAAGTGGATTTTGAGGTAAGCTCTTCGCACTTATCTCTGATACAGATATTTGAAGATTGAATACCTGCCAGAAATCGGTTCCTAAATATAGTTGTTGTGATAACGACGGGGCAATGTATAAACATACCGTTCTGGATAGGTTGTTAAAAATGACTGGTAGATGTACGTAGCCCAGAACTTGTTCGGCTTCGCCACTAGCAGTGTGTACCTGTGACTTATATTGTCGGTATGTTAGTCCCTGTTCTTGTAAAAACTGCTCACTGCCTCTCCCCAGTATGCTAATATTGGCTCCTGAGTCAAGCAGTCCGCGAAAAGCTTGTCCATTTATTGTAATATTGGCATATGGCCGACGGTCTGGCCCAGATTGGATAACTGTCGAGATAATATTTTTACGCCTCTTACGGCGCTTGTGGAAATAGCTTATCATTCGAATCAAATATCTGTTATCCGTTTGACAAGAGATCGAATGAGAAGACTCCTTGGAGATGGTTTTTACTGTCGGGAGTGCCGTGTGTACAACTCCGGATCGGTGTTGCTTGCAGCTTCCTCCGTTGTAGTTTGAGGTCGGCGACTCGGCTGTGCTGATCCGAGATGAGGCTTCCGAGTGTATATTCCGAGTGTAATGCTAAGGTAAGCCTCTATAGTCTATAGGGCAAACCCAGTTACACTTATTTTGTTGCCTCTATCCTTTTGCAAATCCCACAGGCGGCATTAACCAGCTAGCTCTAGCGGTGAGGTTAAATTGGTCGTGGGGATGGGGACGTAAGGATAGTGGCCTAGATTACCGCCTAAGGTAAAAAAAACTACTTTGGGGATAAAGTGAGGGCATCGGACCCTTAAATAGTGAGTTGGGCAACCAGCCCATCGGGGAAGATTGGTCAAACGCTGACCATGGTTGTATGTTTTGGCTCTCTAGCCGAACATTTTTTTAATTTTTGTATTCATGCCCTACCTAACTAAATTTAATTTCCACATACCTGATACCGGTACTTACCTATGAATCCGGTTGAATACGAAATAATCCAATTGTAAATTTTGTAGAAGATCTTTATTTATTTATTTTCCGTAAAACACACTTTACATTAAAAAAAAATTTTTCTATTAAGGTTTGCACTATTTATTAATTCTTATTCATTCAGTTTCACAATATATGTATACAAAAAAAATTACTGTATAAAAATAAAATGACCACGTAATCAAAAAAATTTTCCACTTCTTATATCAAAATTTCTTAAGAAAAACATCAGTTTAAAAGACAAAAAAAACTGAATTTTTAATTAATTTATATAAATCTTAATTCTTTCTCTTTTTCTCACTCACAATTTCTTTTTGCCAACACCACATCTCACTTAGTGATGTCAATCTTTATTGAAAAGTCGGGAGGCAAATTATTTGCACTACTATTTATTTAAAAACAAACGACTTTCATACAACACAAAAACAAAACACAACGAAAACAGTTTATTATGAATTTTTTTAATTAAAAAAACAAAAAAAAAATTGAAATAAAAAAAAATTCAAAGAAAATCGGCCAACTGTTTCTCGATAAAATCAAAATAAAAATTTCCTCAATTCACTTTATAATTTGCACAAATTTTGTAATGGTCATCACAAAAATATCGTATAATTAATTCATCAAAACACTATGATTTTCAACATCAAAAATCCCCAAAAATATCAAACTTTTAAACTTTACTAACTTTAGCCACACTTGGCTAGACTCCAAAAAAAACCAACTACCCAAACCAAACTCCACGCGATAACTCCCACTAGAAAAAAATATTTGATCGGAAATCAGGGGAATTTTTTTTTTGTTTCTCAGCAAAATTGAAAATGCACTTTCCATCATATTAAAAATTTGCTTTTTCTGCTGATAAACCAAAAATCGGCATCAATTACCGCTCGTATTAAACATTTCCGTTCTT
Organism: Tipula vernalis; assembly: GCA_958295665.1. Taxonomy (NCBI): domain Eukaryota; kingdom Metazoa; phylum Arthropoda; class Insecta; order Diptera; family Tipulidae; genus Tipula; species Tipula vernalis. The sequence continues at coordinate 148,717,214 of OY282559.1, forward strand.
CGTACATATACCTCAAATACAGAGTTTACAATTCTATATAGTATCGGTCATTTACTTATACTATATAAAACAACAACACCTGCACTCAACATGTGTATGCCATTGAAAATGAAAGAAAAAGGTGTAATCAAATTACAAAACATATTTACGTTTATTCAACTGAGGCTCATATGAATTTATTATGAATTAATATGCTGACCTTCAATTAAATAAGTGTATAAGAAAAAAAATGTAAACAGAAAATTCAGCATGAACTATATATTAATGAGATTTAGGTGAAGATGTAATCTTCAATGTCATGCTAATCACTAAATTAAATTTTTGCTGGGCTAGGTTAGTAATGGAATATCTCTTTAGATAAAAATTCCGTTACAATAGCAGCGTGTTTTTATTTCCATTTATTCATTGATTTTAATGTGTTCTAACAGTGACGTTAGTATTTTGTACAACAATAGAAAATTTGCTGCATATTATTTGGGGTCGTGGGATCAATTACAAAAAGGGGGCAAATGAAGTTGCAAATTGTTTGAGGCACATTATTGAATTTAAAAATGTATCGGTTCCACAAATTCAAAACTCCAAAGCTTCAAAGCTCAAAGCTTTCTGCTTCTATTCTGGGACTGCCCACCATTGTAAAGTTACCAATAATCTTCGATTTTTAGAAAAGTTTTACCCAAAATGAAAGAATAGTGTAATTGCAACTACCATCGAAACATCCAGAGTTAAAAGAGGAAAAAACTCTTTTTGTTCCCAGGCAATGGTACACAATAATTTAAAATGCTAATATTATTGTAGTCGGAAGTCATTGTGATAATGTAGCCTCGATTTTAAGTAATTGAGTTGTTTGGTGTGTATTCACCACATTCTTTCACTTTTTTTAAGTCAGTTCTGTATCGAAAGCCAAATTGGATTTATGAAAATAAGATGTCAATAAAATCTTGAAAAAACAAAAGGAAGTGAAAGTTAATCGCTCGGCTTTACTACATTTGGGGGCAGCGGAGTGATGTATTTTTTGTTAAAAAATATGCTTCTCCATGATAACAAAAAATTGTAATTTGTATATAAAAATATAAATTTGTATATTGTAAATTCACTCTCAATCTTAGTCCTCCACATCTATCAAACCAACCACAGCTTCTTTTGTTCATCCCCATCCATATAGGAAACCTAATGCTGAACTTATTTTTGATGATAAGCCACAAACAATGTTTAAGACTAATAAACCGGGTGATACCACATTAACTTTGTTCAACATTGAAAATGTCCATATATATGTTATCGTAGTGTTATTTCGGGAACCGGGCATATTGTCAAAAATGAAATCCCAAAAAAATACAAAGTAAAGTGCCCCGTTAAAAAGGAAAACCCCACTACATTTTTATTAAGTATAATACTAAAACCTTGTGCACCGATATTGTTTGTTATATTTATAAAACTTGATTTTTTGGAATTCTTAACCCCCCCCCCCCCCCCCAAAAAAAAAGATTATCGCCACCAACATCCAAATATCTGCCATAAATAAAAACCCCTTAGAAAATACATCGTAAAGTGCCCCATCAAAAAGGAGGACCCCTTAAATTTTATTTATACTACAATATGAAAACAAAGGGATGCTACATGATTTCTTGGCTTCTTTGCGCAGATAGGATCAATGCTAAGCGCCTTTGAGGAATTCTCTATTTTATTATGTGAATAATTATCAAAAAACAGAAATTTTTGAGAAATGTTCTATTTTCTAAGAATGTTAGCATTTCAATTAATCGTCACAGCGGGATTTTGGACTGCCAAAACGTGTAAAACGAATTAAAATAATTTTTGAAAAATTTGTTATATTTAAAAAGGTTTTTTGGGTGCATTTTCACTTTTTTCGTAAATGTCGCACCATGTTTTATCAAGTTGCTCAAAATTTATAACTAACATTTTGACAGAACAAAATAAAAGTTTCCTCAGTGTGCGAGTGCCGGTATTTTTAAGTGGATGTTAGACGTAGCTACAATTACCCAATTTTTTTTTTTGACAAATATCTGAATAGATTTATCGAGACTTATAAAAATAACACAGCTACTGGGCAACTATATCCAATTATACATACACTCCCAATGAATTGTGGTAAGCCTTAAGCAGCACTTGTACATGGATTTCCTGAAGCCTTATCCTACACCTTTTAATGGAAATGCACCAGATTGTTCTTTGAAGTGTATATGCCAATGCTTAAATATTTGCAGTATCCTCATTTCCGGAAACAGTTATATTTTGAATTCTTCACTTTTATGCCTTGTGTAGTCAAAATTGTGTTTATTTAAGTTTACAGCTTAGAATTACAATAACATTATCTTAAATAACACTTTAAGTGAATCGGCTTCAAATTCTAGCCATTTGTTAATACCCATTTTACAGCAAATTTTAAACCAGTACATTATGTTGTTGTTGTCAAAATACTAAATGAGAAGTTGTTGTGGTCGAATCTACAATATTTTTTTATTTTATTTTTGACTAAATTTATATTCTGTGCCTTGTTTGGTCAAAGTCAACTGACATACATTAAATAAGTTTTCATGAATTCGAGCTTTTATGCTAGTTTAGCAAGCATTACATATTAGGCCAAGTTAACTCTTTGTCGCTTTCGGCGGTACAGTGGGTAGGGCTTTGCTTTGTATTTTAAGCCCCAGGTTCGTTTTTCGGTGGTGGTAAGAAGAAGTTTGTCACGATTGGGTGTTGTGTACCATATGTAAATTTAGTGTTACTATCTTTTCCTTCAAAGGACATTAAACCCACTGGAAGAGTAACACAATCGTTAAAAAAAAAATCTAATATTATTTTAAGTATAAAATATTGCACAGAGCTTTATAAGCATTTAAGTTTAGAACAAGCTTAAAAATTAAATAATCTTTAGTTAACATACAGTTAAAGTTAGCCGAAAGTGAAAGTCGATAATGCAGATTTTGTTAGTCTAGCCGAAAGTAAAAAAAAATAATAGTAAGGCAGATTGTCTAATTCCAGCCGAAAGTAAAAAGTCGATAATGCAGATTATGATAGTAACATTACAGCTGAAAATAAAAAATTTATTAGTTATCAGTCGAAAGTAAATAGGATACATGGATTTAAATAAAAAATTTTATAAATAGTTTTACGTGTAAAACTTTTCTTAACCTATTCGTAGAAAACATCGGAAAATCAGAAGAATCCACAAAATTGGAATAAAATCAGCCTGTATAGTGTATATCTGAAGTTGAATCGTTTTATGTGATTTGTCAATAGCTATCAAATGAAAAAATTCTGTTCAAGTTTCCCGTGGGAAATCTCGGAAAATTCGATTTTCCAAAAATCATTAGAAAATTTGTATAAAATCAGCCTCTAGAGTGTTATCTCTGGAGATGGATTGCATTGATGTAACACTTTAGAGGCTGACTTTATTCATCCATTCTTCAAAGGAAGTCGGAAACTTTTTTGATTTTTCCGAGATTTCCCACGGGAAACTTGAACTGAATTTTTCTCCTGCGATAGCTAGAGACAAGTCACATCAATGCAATCCATCTCCAGACATAATACTCTAGAGGCTAATTTTATACAAATTTTCTAATAATTTTTGGAAAATCGAATTTTCCGAGATTTCCCACTGTAAACTTGAACTGAATTTTTTCCTGCGATACCTATTGACAAGTCACACCAATGCAATCCATCTCCAGACATAACACTCTAGAGGCTGATTTTATACAAATTTTCTAATAATTTTTTGAAAATCGAATTTTCCGAGATTTCCCAATGAAAACTTGAACTGAATTTTTTCCTGCGATAGCTATTGACAAATCAGATCAATGCAATCCATCTCCAGACATAACACTCTAGAGGCTAATTTTATACATATTTTCTAATTATTTTTGGAAAATCGAATTTTCCGAGATTTCCCACGGGAAACTTGAACTGAATTTTTTTCCTGCAATAGCTATTGACAAATCAGATCAATGCAATCCATCTCCAGACATAACACTCTAGAGGCTGATTTTATACAAATTTTCTAATAATTTTTGGAAAATCGAATTTTCCGTGATTTCCCACTGGAAACTTGAACAGAATTTTTCCCTGCGATAGCTATCATATCAGACATAACACTCTAGAGGCTGATTTATTCTCGGCTGGAATGTCAATAACATAATCTGCTTTATCGGCTTTTCACTTTCGGCTGGAAACTTTCGGCTAACCTTAACAGGGTTTAGTTAACACTTTAAGTAGTTAGGTTTAAGATTCTAACATTTATTTTAAATAACCATTTTCATTATTCTTCAACTTATCATACTAATTTGTTGTTGCTAAAATCCTAAATTAGATGTTGTTGTCAAGTCTAATAAAATTGCACATATTTGTAAGTTTTGAGGTTAAGTTTGTGTTATGTTTCGTGAAAGTATAGACTTACATAAATTAGAATTAAAAATAACCCTCAATTTAAAGAAGCTTAAATGTCAACAGAAGCGACATATTTGGTTAAATTTGCGAATTTAAACATTCACTTAAAAGATGCCCAAACATAATTTTAAAAAACTCGAATTTATTTAGACAAAACACTTGATTTTGATGATTAAAAGGAATTTCGAAAACTGGGCTGTCAATAACACTTGAATTGGTTTGTTGTGCGAGTTCTTAATTTCAAAATATTCCGGGAAAATATACGAACGCGAAGGAATTCAAATCAATGTTTATTTGGTGATTCTACAACACGTTCAATTATAAAAAATTTATGAAATCATACAAGGTACTTAAAACAAATCAAACGTACCTTTATGTCGAGGGGGTTAATTTATTTCAAAAGGCAACATGCTTGAAAATTGTAAATCAGAACGCTCAAACACTAATTAATATTTTAAACTGTAACTCTAGTAAAACTTAATATTCGCTGATTTATCCTTTTGATGTGCTATTTATTCGTTTTATTTATGGTCATCTTTAGGGTAGTCCGTAGATTAGGCAGATGTGCTATATAATGCGATGTTAAACAGGATCATTTTTGAAAACAAAGTGTAAAGCTGATAATTTGTATAGATTCAAAGTCAAATATTTCTATCTAATCATGGAAAGCTAAATTCTGTATAGTACGGGCAGACGTAAAGTAAGTTCATTATCCCAATACTATCCATTATATTGAGTAAAATTACAAAACCCCCACTTTTCAATTACAAAATATTTTCTAATTATTTTCTAAAAATAGAAAACAACAACTCAACCATTTTTCAATTAAAAATATTTTTTTTTTAAAACAAATCAAAGTAAAAATTTATGATTTTCATTTATTAAACAAAACCAGCACACCAACAAAAACTCGGGTACAACATTAAGCTTTTTATCAGATTTTCTTCTTATTACTTTTCTAAATTGTTTATGTATACTTTTTGTTATGTTTTTTTGGAAAAAATTTAAATAAATTTATGTAAATAAATAAAATAAAAAAAAGTTTATATTTAATTTGTTAAAATTAAAAATAATTTAATCATTTTATTGTTTTTTAAAGTTGCGGTAGTCGAGTGAACGTAAAGTAAAAACAAAATTTGTAAACTTTAAAAGGAAATTTAATAATTATATTTAGAAATTATTTTTGATTTTTTTTTTTTTTGCTTTTTCTGTTGCTAACTTTTTAACAATATACATAAATGTAATAATTTAATTTTTAATTAATTAAACATTTTGGTTTTTTTGAGGTTGTTTGGAAACTTTTGGGGATTAGTAAGATTTCCGGAAAATTGGAGATTTTTTGTTAGTTGTGCTTTATTCTCATATTCGGAAAAATTTATAAACGACAAATTGGTCATTCATTACTTTTTACCAGATTTAGTTATGAATACAATTAAAATTGTGAGAATTGGCGAGCTCCAGACATCTCATGCGATCAGATCGGATTTTTGTCTCTATTTGAAGCATTAGACAGCTTATATTCCCTAGATCTTTGTGTATCGGTCTTTCCGATAAAAAATCATCTTAGATTATTATGTTTTTCGCGTTCCTAATTGAAAATAATGGTATACGTAATTTTTTATTTTACTGTCGGTTCTTCCGTTATTAGATATTTTAGTTTTGACAGTTTTTGTAATGTGATTTCTGGCTCCCACGTAAAGTGTTATACTTTCTGTTCTAAGTGTCTAGTATTAGTTCAGCCTAAAGTAATACGTAATTTAATTTAATAAAATACCGTTATCTTTGATGTTATAGCTAGGTAGATCTATGTTTATATTTTGGCCGATAGATGGCATTTTCCCCGTGAATATTTAATAGATAAAACAGAAGTCTTTCAGAAAAGTGTAAAACTGAAACAAACGATTAAAAATAACCTTAAAATAATGTAGCTACAATTTGACCACCAGAGGGCTGCAAATCTGGAAATAACGAATTTTCCTAACTAAAAGTTGTCAAATGATTAGATACACAATAGATAGAAATTTGATTTACAATACTTTAGCTAATAATTCACTGATCCAAATGGGGACAAGTTCTAAAATCGCTAGACAGATCAGTGTCAAGGTTGGGACACTCAAATTAGTTTCATATATTCATATCAAATCAATAAATTGAAAGAATACCCTTTTTGTAGTTGATACCGAAAAGGATCTGCCTCATTTAGGCCAAACAATTGTTTTAAACGAAAGGAGAGCTGTGAAGTTGTTCGTTTCTTTAGTCGATAAATTAAAATAAAAGAAGAAGTATTATTTTTACAATAATGTTTGCAAAACAATTTTTATTTTTCTTAAGATCACTTTTAGCAGCATGTGTTAATGCTAGCCGTAATTAACGAAAGTCAAGAAGATGGGAGCATCACGGCGGAAAAATGAAGGTTGGTGTATAATGCACTCAACCTCGTCTTTTTAAAGGTCCTGGGAGAAAATCCAGGACCATCCCCATCCTACAGAGATGCGGGATGGTATCAAGGGCATGTGAAGATGACTACATGCTCGGACTCTAGATCTGTGGATCTTTATAAAAAGGCTATAGCCAAAGTAGGGGAGGTGTGGCCAGGTGCAAAGCTTGCAGCAGTTAGATGGGAGGAAATTCCCAGCAGGCCGAGGGCACGTTTCTGGCTGGCACCGGAAATGGCTAGCCCTGACGAGGCTTTGAAAATTATTCAGGCCAGTAACCCGAATCTTCCGACCGGAAATTGGAAGATCGTCAAGCAGGAGGAGGCGAAGGGGGGCTCGAAATGTTCAATTATGGTAATAAATAAAGAGTCCCTTGCCCTCCTGCACAAAACGAAGGGAGTAATTGACTTCGGATTCGGGTCAATTACTCTAAACGTTTATAAAAAGAATGGGGCGGAAGGGCGTACCCACCATGCTGCTGGTATCCCCCGCCCAGGCCTGGCGGGGGTACCAGCAGCATGGTGGGAGAATCTGAGGGTAGGGGGGAGAGTGAATCTGGCGACCTCGGTCTGGCAAGGATTCACTTAGAAGATTAGGAGGGGCACATAACCGAAGGAGCTGGTGTACCGATGTAGAAAGATTTCGGCAGCCCGGGCACTGACAAGTCCTCTACAGAGGGTACGAGCACAACAATTACAGGTCCCGAAACCTATCTTTAGAGGTATCAAGAACCATAATCGGAGCACAATTGAAGATTTTGGATTTTTTTGGCTCAGAATTTCCTGAATTATAGTAAGGCGATTTTCAAGAAATAATCGAGAATTCTCAATTCGCGTCGGCACAACAATTACAGGTCCCGAAACCTATCTTTAGAGGTATCAAGAACCATAATCGGAGCACAATTGAAGATTTTGGATTTTTTTGGCTCAGAATTTCCTGAATTATAGTAAGGCGATTTTCAAGAAATAATCGAGAATTCTCAATTCGCGTCGGCACAACAATTACAGGTCCCGAAACCTATCTTTAGAGGTATCAAGAACCATAATCGGAGCACAATTGAAGATTTTGGATTTTTTTGGCTCAGAATTTCCTGAATTATAGTAAGGCGATTTTCAAAAAATAATCGAGAATTCTCAATTCGCGTCGGCACAACAATTACAGGTCCCGAAACCTATCTTTAGAGGTATCAAGAACATAATCGGAGCACAATTGAAGATTTTTGGCTCAGAATTTCCTGAATTATAGTAAGGCGATTTTCAAGAATTAATCGAGAATTCTCAATTCGCGTCGGCACAACAATTACAGGTCCCGAAACCTATCTTTAGAGGTATCAAGAACCATAATCGGAGCACAATTGAAGATTTTGGATTTTTTTGGCTCAGAATTTCCTGAATTATAGTAAGGCGATTTTCAAGAAATAATCGAGAATTCTCAATTCGCGTCGGCACAACAATTACAGGTCCCGAAACCTATCTTTAGAGGTATCAAGAACATAATCGGAGCACAATTGAAGATTTTTGGCTCAAAATTTCCTGAATTATAGTAAGGCGATTTTCAAGAAATAATCGAGAATTCTCAATTCGCGTTGGCACAACAATTACAGGTCCCGAAACCTATCTTTAGATTTTTTTTTTTTTTTTTTTTTTTTTTTTAATTTAATATGTTCCGAATATTGTAAGAGAATTCAATCCAGTTTCGAACTGATGAGCTTATGATTTTGAAAAAATCAATCCTCTCATCAGGCCGCGGCGACTGGACTGACTATACCACAATTTACATTCTATATATACAGAATGTCCTGTGCTTTATGTACTAGCGAATCGTACTAATACAGATAAATTCAATTACAATTTTTTCTTCTTCACGACAATCACATAAGCTGTGAACGCTAATTTTACTTTTTTTAAATTTTTTTGAATGTTAATTAATTCTTGTAATTTCTAAATATGCTACCGGTCTTACGACACTTTCTACGTGTTAATAAAAAACACATTTAAAAGTGTCGTAAGACCGGTAGCATATTTAGAAATTACAAGAATTAATTAACATTCAACAAAAATTAAAAAAAAAAAAAAAAAAAAAAAATAAAAAAAAAAAAAAAGTAAACTATCTTTAGAGGTATCAAGAACCATAATCGGAGCACAATTGAAGATTTTAGATTTTTTTGACTCAGAATTTCCTGAATTATATAGTTAGGCGATTTTCAAGAAATAATCGAGAATTCTCAATTCGCAACACATAAGAAAACAATTTTATAAATAATTAATCACAATTATTTGTACTTACAGTTGCATTAAAGAAGGAAAAACAAAAAATAAAAATGCGAAAAACCCACAAATATTTTGCACATTTCGCCGTTAAACAAAAGTAAATAACAACACTTAAAATATTAAAAATTTTTCCGACCTGTAATTGATCGGGTGTCAAAAACCAACTGATTACCAAACATATATTTGTTTAGTTAAAACATCCGTAGTCGTTTGTTGTGTGTGTGTTTATTGTGTGTGTTAGTGTGTGTACGCCGTCTTTTTCTGTTACTTGTATGGTTGAAGTCATCAACCAACGCGCAAAAAACGGGCGCAATATGATCAGTATCTTGTTTTATGTTCATTGAACCTTCACTCAAAATGTGTAAGGCCTCCATAGTTAACCTACGACCAAGAAGATCGGATTTGGCCAAAACTTCCGCAGAATCGAAAACAGGTTTATGTCCCTCTTTGAGACAATGCTCAATTAGGGCCGTTTTTGGTGATACATATTCATTGGCATTCTCCAAATCACGTTTATGATTTTTTAACCTTTTCTCGAGATACTGTTTTGTTTGTCCGATATAGCATAAGTGACAAGTGGAACCATCATTCAAAGCGCCTAGGCATGGGATTCTGTATACTACGTTTGGTAAAGACATTGCGTAGACTATTTGCGGGTTTGTAAGCCAACTTGATATCTGGACAATAGGTGGTAATGACCTTTCTACTCTTTCAGATAAACCTTTGGAATACGTTAACGCTTTGTATCGTTTGGTTACATTACTATTGTTATCATGTCCCTTACTTGTATTTTGAATACCGGTGTTGTTATGTGGTTGAAAATACTTAGCGATAAACTTATTGATCATTTTAACAGGATAATTGTTTGCGAGTAGGGTTTCTACGACCAATCTTCGGTTTTTAGAACGGAAACAGCTGGAACTTAAATTAAACACTCTACTAACAAAATTCTTTGCTGTGTTTGATTTATGAGTAAAAGGATGATGACTGTAGAAATTCAGGATCCGGTTTGATGCAACATATTTCTTGTACCAATCTGTTAAAATTGTACCATTCAAATTTATAATTAACATTTTTTTTTTTTTTTTTTTTTTTTTTTTTTTTTTTTTTATTAGGCTTGGCTCCTACATAAAAAAGAGCCATATCGCCAAAAATCATATTTATAATTTTCTGTTACATATTTTAATTCAATTTACATTTTTAATAAGATTTTCCTCACTCTTAAAAAGAACCAGATTATCCCCTCACATATTCCATCGGCTAGTAAATATGTGTTTCGTATTAAATTGTTATTCCACTCATCCTAATAAATTCATACATTTCCTTGTAAGCCAAAAAATCACCCTCATTCATTAAATCACTTAGATTTCTTGCATTCCGAAGGATGTTGAACTTTGATCTATATTGGATATATCTGGGACAAGCCAATATGAGATGTTCAACATCCTCCACACTTCCACACAACTCACAATCTTTGTCCTCACTCAAATGACGTTTCCACAAGCATTCCTTCCAGTTTCCATGGTGCAGCCTGATTCTCTCAACCGTTCGCAACATTCGCGTATCTCCTTTGAGCTCCTTAAAAAACGGAATTCTCAAAGGAGTACCACGGAGCACGCTGTACTTCATTCCTTTCGTTAGACTTTTCTCGTTAAATTCACTCTCCCATTTTCTCCACAGATTCATTTGAAACATTCGAAGTACATCTCTTGCATCATTCCTTTCGTACTCCTGAACCATGTCATTCAATGTACCCTTTTTAGCTAACATATCGGCTCTTTCATTCCCTTCGATCTGTCTATGTGATGGGATCCATTGTATGGTCACATCACGTTGACAGTCTCGAACACATTCAAAAATTAAATCAACATACACATTGCCTTCCCTTCCACCTCCACATTTTAGCAAACATAAACCACTTTGGGAATCGGAAAATATTACTATTTTCCTTTCCCCTTCATTCACAGCCAGTTTAATTCCTTCAAACATTCCAATCAGTTCAGCGTTCATTATACAGATGCTTCTGTCCACTTTAAAATACTTTTCCACATTCTTACCAGGCATAAATACACCAACACCCACTCCATTCTCAGTCACACTAGCATCTGTATAAACTATATCATCTTGCACGTACCGCTGACTGATTTTCCCAAACATAATTTTAGCGATAACTTCATTCATTCCCTTATTAAATTCCTCCATATTCAAACATACAGTAAGATTATTAGGAACGGGTTGCGGACCAGCATTGCCTATACTCAGAAACATGTTCAAGTTTTCAAGTGCAATACTAGTTCTATATGTCGGTTTGTACACCGCCCTATTTTGTAATCTTACTATCATCTCGTTCCAAAACTCATTTTTCTTAGTTATCATTCTCACCGACTCTCTCACTGTGATCCACTCTCTCTTGTAATCGAGAGGTGAATCACCCATTTCAGACCACAGAGTGTGTATTGGGGTTGAGTTAATCGCCCCCAATACCACTCTTGCACATGCATTTTCTACTTTCATTAATTGGCTAAAAGCCCCTTTCGAACCATTCCCATACACACTAATACCATATCCAATTTTGGAGGATATAAGGGCCTTCCTTAACATGTCAGTCACACTCGGATGCGCGCCCCATTTAGGTTTGCTCACCCGTTTAACCACATTTAAACGTTCCTTGCAGTTATCTGCCAAAATTTTCATGTGCTTCCCAATATAATTAACATAACGTCAAGATATGGCATCTGGTTTTCCGATTCAATCTCAACAGTGAATTTCAAACGGGGGTGAAAAGAATTTAAAGCATGTAGTGTTGTATTTATCGAACCCCTCGGTATAATGGCAAATACGTCATCGACATACTTCAAGAACATTTTTGGCTTATAATCCAATTCAACGAAAGTTACGTCTAGGAGCCTTCGCGTAATGATATCAGCTATCATCGTAGATAAAGGGTTTCCCATTGGCATACCAAAAATTTGTTGGTACGCAGTGGAACGAAACACGAAATATAGTTACCCTCCTTAAGACAAAAATTAAGCATTTGAAAAAACAAAACTTTTGGTATTGAAGTGTACACGGAAAAGAATAATGTTCTAATTTTAAGAACAATAGGTTACTGTTTTAAGAAAATCCTTCTTTAAGAACTTAGGGTTTGATTCAGTTAGAAAATTCTCAAAGTTCACTTAAATAATTCGATTTTAGTACGTAGTTATTAAATAGAGAACACCGGGTTTTATCTTTAATAAGAACTAAGTTCCCAAATCAAGATAATTATTTAAGTTTTAAATCATATCAAAAAATCCTGATTTATATTTTTATATTATATTTTTATAACACAATTTCTTAATTTGATAATTTAATTCTAGAATTAAAATTTGTTCACGCAGTCTATAAAATTATTACAATTCCGGATTGGTTCACGCTTATTATTTACATTAAATAAGCTCACGCATTCTAAAATTGTACACAAGCATCATAATTGAAGAATAACATGTTCTGGGATAAATTAAAAATAAATTAATAATAATAATAAATATCGTACTTACACAATTAATACTTGTAATTTTTGACGAAAAATCTAGTAAATATATGTTATAAAATAATTTTTTTTTATTGCATTAGCATTAGGCTGCGGCCAGCAGAAACATTTTTATTTGCTCGGCTAAATGTTAAATTCAAAACGGAAACCGTTGTCATTGACACCTAGGTATGTATGTAAAGCAAAAAGAGTATAAGTTAATATTAAAATAAGCGATCAAAACAAGACAAAAAAGAAATTTACCGTTACAAGTCACAAGATCAATTGTAACGCATTATTTTTGAATAAAAAGGGCGATGAATTAAAAATTTGATTAGGTGCACATTTTGTGTTTCAGCTATTTGTATATCAACTTTTCCAAAATGACCAAAACAAACTAAACTCAGTGCGAAAAAAAACTAAACTCGATCATTTTCTATTATGTCAAGTTTAATTTTTTTTGTACCGAGTTTATAAATTATCCCAGTTCATTATTTTTCCTGGTTGATGCAGCTCCAAAGTAGAATATGTTTTCAACTATAAATGTATTTCAAATTATTAAATACAAATATAATCACTATTGATTTGGTAGTTTACCAAAATAAAATTAAAATGATAAAAAAGATGCTTATTGAAGTTTAGCAAAAAGCCTAGTAGTTTTAAATTAAAAAGTATAATTTTTTGTTCAAAATCTATTTAATTTGATTAAATATTTAAATAGCTCCACGATTTCTAAAGCGGATAATAACCTATACCAATTAAATTAAGCAATAATTTAAAACATTAATAATCATATCAAATTAAAAACTCAATAGAATAACGGCAAAATTATTGTAAAATACCATAAAAAATTCAAATTGTAACAATTTTTTTTTTTTTTGTTTAATAACAGGCAAGAGTTCAATTTGCGAATTTGGATTCATAGCTAAACCAATTTTATCAAAAAAGTTGCAAAATAAAAATTACGAAACTGGTTATACGAGTATTTTATATAAGAAATTATTTAAAATAGTTAAATTTTAATGTTTTTTGATAAATATATTTATATAAATATAAAATTTATATAAAATTTATATTTTCTATTTACACTCATTACAGTTAATAGTTCAAAATATTTTTAAAACATTTTGTTGTTGTGGTATATGTTAAAATGTTTTATTATTTGTTCAGTGAATAAAATTCAGTTGCAGTTCAATGCAGTTTATTTTATCAAAGTTAAATTCGATCTATCTGTTTTTTCCTAAATACATGCCTCTAAAATCATACTTCAAATATATTAATTCCTGAATATATCTCTTTCTTCTCAAATCTTGAATATAAACAAGATGATACCGTTTTGTCGTTTGCAGTTTGTTTTAGCTACTTCCGCTTTGATTTTTTGAGGAAAAACATCGTGAATTGTTATTAATTAAATGGAAATTAACTACTGTGCGGTTAATTAAAAATAATCCGTACAGATAAGTTTCAATTATTTCTTAAAATTATAACCATTAAACTTATCTCATGAAGAAAATCACGTTCAAACACGTTTTTGGAATAAGCAGATTTGACATCGGAAATTAAACGAGGTTAGAGTTCTTCGTTATTTCCGTTTTGATTTTTTGAGAAGGATATTCGTGAATAGTGTTTTAATTTTACTCCGCAAAATTATTACGCATCAAGTGTATAATTTCTGTAAAATTAATTTTTAAGTTTACTGAAATTAAACGTGTGCTCGTGTAATATTTCAATACAAAGGTTTAAATGTGCAAAGTGTAAAGATTAAAAGTGAAATTAATTTAAATGGGGAGCGATAATTTAAATAAAAAACGATCCGCCGTACATTTTTTTTGGGATACAAATAAAATAAGAAAAGTGTTAAAAATTCAACTTTTATGCAGTTTTATATAAAAAGTGCAATTTAACAGGTATAGTCAATTAAAAAAAAAACGTGTTGTCCGACATTTTTTGGGGCGCCTACATCGATGTAGCATATTAAGAGGTGGTTAATTAAAAAAAACGTGTTACAATACAAACACAGAAAAAAAGATGATGTTCCATAGTGAAATTTAAGTGCCTCCCTGTTTATTAAAAAAAACTATATAACTGTTTTAATTATTTCTGAAAATTACAATTTTCACAAAAAAAATTACATTCAAAAACTTTGCTTCACGGTTTCATAAAACATTTAAAATAAGCAATTCGGTAAATGAAATGATGATCGCATTTAAGTGTGGCTTTAATATTTAAGAAATTTATAAATTTTTTAATAATTGAAAAGTGCGCTCTGCCATATTTTTTATTGCACGCATTTGCGTAAAAAATATTTCAATTCTAAAGTTGGTAATTCAAAGTGAAAAAACTTTAACTATTTACAAATTAACAAGCGCAGATATATTTGAAGTTATCAATATTTAAAGACTCGTGAAAAGCTGCTCTTCGTTAATTCTAGTGTAAACCTTATCTAAAAAATTAAAATTTGAAGAAAAACTTAACAAAATGGGCGAATCGGTTTATTCGGACAGCCAATGCCAAATGATTGATTTACTTAAAAGTTGGAATTTTAGTGATATGGCTTCGACATGTATTAGTAAGTATAAACGTTTGTTTCATTGTCTGCTACATTTTTGTTTAAGCGCAAAATTCGGTTACTGGTTTTCTTTTACTGAAAAAAGAATACTAGTTTTCTATATTACAAGTGAAATAAGAAGTCCTTAAAATGTATCCCGGCCTCGCAAATTCATCCTCTTTTGAGTAAGCTATCAGCTATATCAATCAGTATATGATTACCCTCTCTGATGTTTATCTCTTTGAGAGTTGGTAATGTTTGTAAGTTATCAAATGAGTACACTTTTTCTTTTAGGTAGAACTAAATCGGCCTCGATCACAGTTTACGTCACAAGATTTTTCTACTCGGCATTTTTACTCTGGCCTACCTAAACGAAAAAATTTGAATAGGTTACAAATTTAACAGCCATCAAAGAAAATTTGATCAGTTAGAGAAATGGCCCACCGATCGAAATGTATCGAAAAGTTTTGCAGCAGGTGCTCTAAAGGATTGATTTTTCATACCTATAATGGTAAAATATTTGTTTAAGATTTAATATTAATACTTGTAATTATTATTATTATTATTATTATTATTTGTTTAGCAAAACGAAATCAGCAATCGATTTTCCGCCACCATGTATTTGAACGATCAAAACTTAAGATTTATTTCAGTTCACTTTTTATAGTAAATCATCAATTTTTAATTGGATGGGCTTCTTATATTATAAATTTTCTGATTACGTTACAAATATTTGTTTTTTTATAGATATGTCTTTGGACATACTCGTACATACATTTAAAATTTTTACGGAAACTGACCTAGCATGTATGTTTCCCGTTCCACCGCTTTCAAACCTTGGTTACAAGGTACAGTTCAGGGAAAACTTGAAGAACTGGCGACGGTCTCAAGTTCGTATGGCACTGTATATTGTAATGTTTGTTTTATCTAATGGTTTTTACTGTATATTTCAGAATATCGAACCAGAATTACATTCTTTAGACGACCTTAGGGATTGGATGACAAAATTTGCTGACGATTTTCAAAATTCGAGACCATCATCAACGTCATCATCATCATCTATTCTGTTTGCGACAAACGAATTTTCTCCAAGTTGCTCATCATCACCGGTTCCACCTAATTTTCCGGAACCAGTGAAACAGTCGTTTGTAAGTATCATATGTTGTTATTTTTACCTTGTAGTTAATTTTTTATTCTTTCATTTCCATTGTTTATAGGACTTAAATAGCTACCTATTACAATCAAATACTCGGAAACTCATGTGGAATGCTTACATTAACAACAATAATTTTCTGCCTATGCTAATGCGCATCAAGCTTATAAGCGATATTGTTCAACACTTTGTAGATTCAAAGCAATTTATGCATCGGTCGAACTTCGAGAAGATTTCTGACGATATTTGTACAACATTTCAGAACGAACGAAAAGTAATAACAAACAAATTCATTCTTATTAGTGATTGCATCACAGAATTTTGTTAATCCGGAATTTCAAGCGATTTCACAAATTTGAAAATTGGGATTTATAAGCCTGCAAATTCGGAATTCCGATAATTTATTTATTCAAGTTCTGGTGATTGATTAAATAAAAAAACGGAATTCCGGATTTTCAGGCTTATTAATCCCGATTTTCGAATTTGTAAAATCGAAGTTTCGGATTTACAAAATTCGGTATTGCAATCTATAATTCCTATTTAAAGCTAAACTAAAATCATTTGTTTTAGGAAACCTACTTCTCTGTAAACGGGACACAATACGCCGGTCGATTGTTTAATGCATATAAAAATACAGCGTGTCGACTAAGAAAAGTAAATCTCTTTTCAAGGGAAAAGAATTCCAGCACCAAACAAAAGCACGCAAACTTTGAAGATTCACCGCAATCTCAATCTTCGGTACCCCTTAATACAGACGATCCAACACAGGTCTGGGTACAAGTGTACTCGGAAGAGTGGGAGGAAATTATTCCCCGGTGGAAAGCAACGTGCCAACTGCGTCAAGAGCAAATAGAACAGGCTGGACGTAATATCGGAACGATTCTGATTGCTTGGCCTAGATACACACATTCTAAAGGATCCCAGCTTGTAAGATTAAAATAATTTGGGTATTTATTACATTTATTTTCTAATAAAATTGCATTTTTACAGGTGGACATTGATTTCGATTTTTTACATCCAAATAAAGGCCATCTATTATTATCAAAATGGGACGATTTCAAAGCTAAAATAATTCCTGTATTTCAGAATAGGATTAAACAGGATAAGCAAAATTTGAAAATTTTTAATAACTTACTTGAGCAATACCACAATCATCCAAAAAGTAACCATTTATTCAAATAAAATTTGCTGTTCACTAATCTTATGATTTATTTCCTAGATCCTAATCAAGACATTACCATTTGGAAATTTCTACATAGTTTACTAGCCCCAACTGGTTTTACGAAAAATAAAAATACAAAGAAGGTATGGAAGTTTAGTATTTTAGATGGACAAAACGCATTCATTAAAGAGATTAAATCATTTAACTCTATTCACGAGGAATTAGCCGGTATAAATAAAGCATATTTAGAGAACAACATTACGTTGCAACCCACCATTTTTGCGGTGAATGACAACGAATCTAATTTATTATATTACGCTGTTTATGACAATATATTTTACAAGTACAATAATTTAATCAGCGCGCTAACAATAGCTTTTAAATTGCATTACCTCTTCGGTCTAAAATATCAAATTCAATGTAAATTAGTTTGGGAGTTCATACAAGAATATTTTTTTGAAATTAATGCTCCGTCTAATTCAACAACAATGTCGACACTATTGTCATCTTTACACAACAGACAACAAATTTAATTTAGATTTACTTCAATTTTATCTTTATTTTTAATTTTTTGTTGCCGTACTTGAAGAAAATATTTACCTAAACAACATAATTATATTAATAATTTTTTTATTTTAATTAATTTTTTAAATTTACCTGAAATTAATTTTATAATTTTATTACATTTTTATATACTATACATTTTACTACTAGGTAGTATTCAAATAGGAAAATCGTCATAAAATATCTAGTTCAAAGTAGAGTCAAAGAAATTAAGATTGTCGTTGTAGTATTGTTATAGTCAATTCTTAGGTAAATATTAAGTAAAATTTATATACGGATTTAAAATGTATGTTTGCTTTATATGTTCAAATATTTTCGCTACGGTCGATATCCTGATTTTACATTATAAATGTGTGCATGTTTTGAAAACTAATGATAGTTATAAATGCGGAAAACCATCTTGTCCGCAGAATTTTTCTTACCTTAAAAGTCTTAAGCGTCATTTAATTTCGCATCATAATACTTTCCATACCCAAGTCCAGCTAAAAGAAAATGTGGTTGTTTTGAAACATTTAGAAGTTAATCGCGAGACACCATTAGTATTTGATAATGAAAGAGAAGAAAATTTAGCTATTAGTGTAATTAAAGAAAATTTGTACAACGGAGCTCTTTTATACATATGTAACCCAATTAAACAGCCAAAGCAATCTTACTAACCAACAGATTGAAGTTGTAATGAAAGGGTTTTCGGATAACATTTGTTCAGTTTATAATTTGGTGAAAGAAATCATAGTTCAAGAGATTAATCCTTCGAAAAAACAAGAAATTTCTGAATTGCTAGATTGTTGTGCTAATCCTTTTGTGCAAATTAACACGGAATATAAATTTTTAAAAACACTTAAAAATCAAAACATTTATAATTCACCAACCAAATTCAACATTGAAAATAAAATAAGAGAAGTTATGAGGAAAGGTATCCCATCGCTGGATGAACAGAAATTTACGGCAACCATTTTACCCATAGAATATCAATTTAAAAAGTCCTTTAAATTACCTAACATTCTTTTTGATACATTAAATTATATTGATGAATTAGAGAACTCAGATAGTACAATTAAACAAAACTTTGTACAGGATGACATATGGAAATCTAGAAAAACTGAGTTCAAAGGGAAAAAAGTGATTCCGTATTTTTTGTATTACGATGACTTTGAAGTCAATGACGCTATAGGTGGCCACGCGGGTACACAGGCAATATCTGCTTTTTATTACAACTTTCCTACCCTTTCATCTGACAAAACTTCCAAATTAGATTACATATTTACAGCAATGTTCCGAAATTCAAAAATTTTAAAAAAATATGGTCCAAATAAATGTTTACACAAATTAATTGATATCATTATTAGTTTAGAAACAAATGGAATTGTCATACAAACCGGGAATGGTCCGGAAATAATTTATTTCATATTAGGCTTAGTGGTTGGAGATAACATAGCTATTAATGATTTATTTCTATTTGCAAGAAGTTTTAGTTATAATTTTTTCTGTCGATTTTGTACAATGTCGAAACACGAAACTTGTAACTCAACGTTAGAAAATGCCAATCTAATGAGAAATATTAATTCCTATAACGATCAATTATCTTTGAATAATTATAAACTTACTGGCATTTTAGGTGATTGTGTTTTTAATAAAATACCATCATTTCATGTCACTAAAAATTATTCAGTAGATATTATGCATGATGCTTTTGAAGGCATAATTAAATTTGGTTTGATTAACTCCCTTGATTATTTTATAAACCTTATACGAACGTTTGATTTAGAAACATTTAACTATCGAATGCGGAATTTTAGTTTTGGTGAAATCGAGTACCGCAATAGATGTGAAGCAATAAAACCAGATCACTTAAAGCACAAAAAATTACATTTTTCTGCCAGGGAAAGTTACACAATGCTTCATTTCTTCACGTGTTTTGTTGGTGATTTGGTGAAACGAGATGACAAAGTTTGGAAATATGTTTGTTTATTAGAAAGTTTAATAGACTTTATGCTTCATCCATTTTTTTCCGATACTGATGTTAAAAATCTGTCTCAATTAATTCAAAACCATCATTCAATGTATATTGATGTATTTAAAGAAAAGCTTAAACCTAAACACCATCTCATAACTCATTATCCTCAGGTTGTAGTACAGTCGGGCCCTATAAGACATCTTTTTTGTATGCGTTTTGAGTCGAAAAATAGGGATACGAAACTATATACAAACGCTACGAGTAGCAGAAGAAATTTGTCTTACTCTATTGCAAAAAAAAAAAAATGCGGTTAAATTTTCATATTTGATATTAAATTATCGATTATCTTCAGAAACTATAAGAGTACGTAATCGTAAAAACATTTCCGATCAGTTTTATTACAAAGAATTGAAAAGTATGTATTCCGAAGGGGATTTAAAAAATTTAATTATAACCGATAAAGTAAATTATAAAGGAACTGACTACAAAAACGGGTTCTACTTATTTAAGGATCTACATTTATACAAAATAACCGATATTTTAATCATTGGTAATAATAAATTAAATTTTGTCTTACAAAAAAGTAAAATTATATGGGACACCCATTTTAATTGTTTCCAGAAAGTGGTCGATTCTGAAGATTTTCCAAAGTATAAAAAGTATAAATGATTTTAACCATAAGCCTTTTCAATTATATAAATTAAACTTAAAATACTATTTTAAGATAAGGTATTTATAAAAAAAATGTGTAAACTTTGTTTTAGCTTTTAGTTTCTAAATAAATAAAAACTATGAATAAATAAATACAAAACATATTGTTTTAAATTGATTTTTCCGAGGTAAATTTCTTTGATAGACAAAATCACGAACGGTAATGTAAAAATCAAGAAAATAGGAAAGCGATTTGAGAAAAAAAAGGTTCGGAATTTGGGAATATTACCGCTTGTTTTGGGAATGGTAGTTCTAATATACGGAATTCTTTGTTGCACATTAAGCCTTTCAAGGTCTCAAATTAGAAGTTTCAATTGCTTGTTTCAAATATATAAATCATAACTTGCGAATATAAAAAGTTTAATTTTCGTAAATCGTTCCTAATTCTAGAAGAAAAAGTGATGAATGTGAGAACACAATTCTTTCATTCTGCAAATCGAAAGAGATTTGTTAGAACCAAGTTCTTAACCTCAGAATATTAAGGACTAACTTTGGGAATAATGCGTTCAGCTCAAGAAGTTCATATTCCCAATTTGTGAAAATAATTCTATA
Organism: Tipula vernalis; assembly: GCA_958295665.1. NCBI lineage: Eukaryota > Metazoa > Arthropoda > Insecta > Diptera > Tipulidae > Tipula > Tipula vernalis. Next base: position 148,738,475 of record OY282559.1, read on the forward strand.
ATTAAAAAAAACGAACGATTATTTTTAGAACTCAGATTTTATTTTGTGAATGTTAGAGCTTAATTTACAATTAAAAATATTGGCTCAGGAACAACAAGTTCTCTATGTTTGAATACGAATCTTTAATTAGGTGCAATATTTGCAAAAATCAAGAAGGATATTCTGTAAACGTGATAAGTTAAGCGAGAATGTATGTTTCAATAATCAAATGAAAAACGAGAATTCAAATCTTAAATTATCATGTAATGTTCCTAGTGCCAATTCAATGCGAAATTGGCTTGATTTATGCCCTGGGGAAGTAGTTATTTCTCTCCGTGTACTTCGAAATTTCGCTCCACTGTTCATCTCTTATCTCAATGGCTAAACTAACTGGTATATTAGTGAATAGTGATACGATATCAAAACTTACCATCGTCTGATTGATATCAACAGTTATATAGGACATCTTCTCTTTGAAAACGAACGAATTGCTCACGTTATACGGATCATTATCAAGTAACCTCTTCAGTATATTAAATAACATCTTCGACAAGCCAGACGAGGGAGTATCGATACAAGCGGAAACGGGTCTACAAGGAATGTTAGGTTTATGGATTTTAGGAAGTGCTTACAGTTTTGGATCTGTAGAATTGTACGTTGAAAGTAGAAACTTTTCTCTCTTTTCAACTAATCCTAATTTAAATAGATGATCAACAAATTTATTGTTTTTTATTTGAAGACTATTTAACGGGCTTGAACGTAAGATTTTGTATGTATTAACATCTGACAAAAGTTCAGTGATTTTTCGATCATAATCGGATCTCAGCATTACCACCGTGGCTTTGCCTTTATCACTGGGGGCAGTTATCAGGTCATTATGCTGTTTAAAGAAAGTAATGTTTTTTTTTGTAGATATCGTTAGTTATAACATTCACGATATTTTTATTTTCTTTTTGTTGCGTAAATTTAGCGTTGAAAATAATATTCGCAATTTTTGCTCGTTCATATAACAAATATAATTTATCTCGACGGTCGTAAAAACTAAATATTTTTGGAAATTAAAAAAACTTATATTACAACAAAACTATTCCTGTCTGAAATATTCTAATATCAAATCTACTATACTAAACCTTGTTCCTAACATAATCTGTTAAAAATTTGAATGTTCCACACAAAAAGTGAATTTAAGATGAAAATTAATGTACGTAAATATACGTTATAATGTTAATATAATAAGTTAATTAAATAAATGTAATGTCGTAATAAATTCACCATTGCAAAATCCGTATGATTGACTCCTGCGCTGTCGCTCATGCTCCAATTTTCATACTCGTTTTGCAATGGTGCCCTTTCCGCACTAGTGTTACAAAATACTATTTCTCTCGTTTATTATATAAAAACTTCCATTACTGTACAGTGTACAGTGTTTAAATTTAATGTATCTATTCATTTTCTATAACGATTTTTGTTTTATTTTATATTATTACATTTTCCTTTTTTCCAGGGTTTTTATTGCGTGCGGTAACTTCATCACATTATAATATTTCTATTATAACATCATAAAAAAACAACCAAATGCTTTTTCGGAGCCAAAGCTTTATTTTTTTTTTACGAATGTTTGTTTTTTGTTTAACCAAAAAAAATAAATAACAAAAGAACCAGAAAACGAATATTTTCATTTTTATGTACATATTACACACCATTAAAATATTGTGCCTATACTTAGATATGTATACGTATGTATAAGAAGAAGGTACAACAAAAAAAAAATTTTTTTTTTTTCGTTAAAAGCTCACAAATAAAAAATAAAAGTTTAACTTTGTGCTTTTAATTTACCAGCGAAATAAAATCGAACAAAAAAAAAACCCCAAAAAACAAAACAAAATAGAGACGTGGATGATATTCCACGGATTTTGTTTACGATTAATAAACAAATATAAAAAGAAAAGCTTTTTTTTTGCTATATACCTACTGTGTGTACGAGTATACAGAGAGCGCTTCCTTTTATTGTTTGGTGATGATGGAAAAATATGAAAATTTTATTATTTTTCATTATATACATAAATTTTATATATTTTGTTTTGTTTGTTGTAAATAAGTAATAAACATAATAATTGCAATAAATTGTTGGTTAAAGTCGAAATAAAAATCGAATTGAAAAGTTTTCGGTCGGATTTTTTTTTTTATTGAGTACAAAAAACAAAGTTTTACTTTCGTTTGTTTTGTAAGTTGGTTTATTGCTTTCGTATATATGTATAGATGATAATGTTGATGATGGTGCGATGATGGTATTATATGAACTTCAAATGTCAAAAGAAAGTCAATTGTGTGGTTTTTAGAAAATTTATATTTTCTTTGTATTGAAAATCGAATACAGTTGTACTGTTGCCTTTGATTTGGCTTATAATAATCGATTGTAGTTATCGTTTTGCTGTTGTAGAGAATTGAACTGAATAAATTCCAATAAATTGGATATAGATAATTTTCTAGAAATTGGAAAATTATCAAAATTGGTCATCTTTCATTCTCTTATTTATTAATGTTTTTTTTTTGTTAAAATGCGACTTGGGATATTTTTCGGAGAATCTTAGCCAATTTGGACTTGGGATTTATTAAGACATCAACCAAATATTTGGACAAAGTCAATACTGGGGTCAAGATATAAAATTAGCTGGCGTAAATGTGATACGAGTCTGCAGCACTACGTCTATCACGTTTATGAGTGAATAAACAAACCTGAAATTTCGAAACATTAAACTCGCTAATATTGGCTTTTGCCTATAAGGCACTATCAGCCTCGAACTAATAAACTTGATTAAAAGTTCTTGACATAAGACTATTCAAGAAGATTAAGATAAGATTTGGAGAAATAATAGAACCTTGGGTAGCAAAGGTATTTTGTAGCGTATTTTTTCCTCGGTGCACGCTAATCACTTATGTATAAAAAAAAATCCTATTCGGAACTATCGTAAAAATTCACGCTCCAGTTCGAGGAAGCCACCACAATGTTCTATGTCCATACAATCATTCGTCGAGTAATTGTCCTGTCGTACGTACACAGTTAAAAAAATAACTTTAATTTTTAATGCAAGCCTTCCATTATGACTCATGTAATACAAGTTAATATTAAACTGTAAAGTAATGATAGCATTAAAATGAATTTTAACGCAATTATGAAGATTTCTAAAGCAGTATTTGCATTAAAAAATATTTTTAATAAAACTATTAAACATTAGCTGACCCGGCGAACTTCGTCCCGCCTCAAATTACTTCGTTTCGAGCAAATACTTTTGTCCTTCACGAAAATTAATTTTGATGATACAAAAAATCAAACAACTCAACTCTATTCTCAATAGATGATTGAGTTGAGTGGACATTCCATTCCATTTTCATCGAATTCAACACTAATGTTTTGAAAAGTGAATGAAATGTCGATTCAAACTCAGGCGTCTTTCGAAAATTGAGTTGTGTTTTGGATTTTTTCTCTCATTGTGGAAATGAAGTGGATTCAGTTGGAATTCAAAAGAATTCAATGTATTTTATTCGAGTGGAATTAAATCGAATACAGACGCAAATCAATACAATGCATTGTGGTAAACAATATTTCTCGTTCTGTTCTCCGGCGCATAAATGAACAACGATGATGGTTTGCCAACTCTCGAACACGCGACGTACAACTGACCATGAGAAAAACACGGAAATTCTAGATTTATTCCGCACACTTCCAACGATTGACCTTGCGATTTGTTAATCGTCATAGCAAACGCCAAACGAACGGGGAGCTGAATGCGCTTGAAGTCGAACGGTGTGTCAGTTGGAATCATAGGAATTCTCGGAATTAGAACATCTTCTCCTTTGAATTTGCCCTTGATGATCGTCGCTTGAATCACGTTGTTCATCAGTTTCTTCACACTCAATCGCGTTCCGTTACACAATTTCGGATGGTTCAGATTGCGCAGCATGATTATTACAGATCCAACCTTGAGCATCAAGTTATGCGGTGGTATTCCTGGCAAATCAAGCGCATTCAAAAACTCGGTCGGATAATTGGTTGCCTCGTCTTGATTGGTCACACAGTCAACGGATTTGTAACAATGGGTTTCCCCAGCAATTTGGTTTTGAATCAAGTAATTCAGACTGTCTACATCCTTGTTCTTTGCTGCCAAAATTGCTCGTTCGCTGAGCCAATCGTGGTTCACATAATTTTGGCGGATGTCCGGAAACACTTTCGTGATAAGCTCTTCCTTCGACGTCGTAAACATGCAAAAATTGGAGGGAAAAGAAATCAATCCGGTCGAAACATCAACAGGAATTTGACCGTTGCCAAGCGCTAACAGTTGTTTAGAAAAATCAGTAGTTGATGAGTCGTTCTGTAACGCGACTCTCATGTTCGTGGTCAACTGCAACTTCTACACATAGCGCCACAAACTCGACGATTTTAGACTTGCGTTGAGTTCATCTGCAGCTGTCGATTTTGGAATGACAGGTAACATTTGACGAAAATCGCCGGCCAACAGAATCATCGCTCCCGTCTTGTGTCACTTCGTAAATCCTTCATCGTTCGAATGAACGCTTCCAATGATCGTTTGTGTGCCATTGTGCACTCGTCCCAGATGATGATTTTGCATTCTTGCAATACCTTGGCCATCGCCGAGTTCTTGGCAATTGAGCACACTGGCTTGTCATTCGTGTGGATATTCATCGGCCACTTCAATGCAGAATGTGCTGTTCGGCCGCCGTCCAGCAATGTAGCTGCAATTCCCGATGATTCAACAGCTAACGCTATTTGAAATCTCGAGCGAATTGGGGCCAAAAGCAATGAAATCAGGAATGTTTTGCCTGTTCCACCGGGAGCATCGAGGAAGAATATTCCGCCGTTTCCTTCGTCAACTGCCGTCATCAATGCGTCGTACACGTTATTTTGCTGTGCATTCAAAAGCGGGACATTCGTTCATACTATTTGGCTCATTGAATCTCGATCGTACACTTGCTCTCGTTGCAATTCATGATTAAATGCATCGTGCATCGGACGAATTGGTGCTGGCATGCCCAATTTCGACAAATGGCTGCCACACATAAGCACGCACATGTCTTCGATCATGATCAAAGCTTCGTTGCGTATCTCGTCGTTCATTTCAAGATCATAATTCGATGTTGCAGTGCGAATTTTATGCAAAATATCGTCAGCCATTTCGTCCTTGAATTTGTTCCACAATTCCAATGCGTTCGATGGATGACATGTCGCTATGATGATCGCGAACAATGTACGAATTTGATTTGCCGGCGCAGAAACAGTGGCATCGGCGAGTGATGAATCCCAGTGTGAGTCGTTTTCCAGCAAATTCAGACGTTGGCAAGCCTCTCGATAAGTGGCGCACAACACTTCATCTATAGTACGAAGCGATTCGAACGAAGTAGGACCACGAACATGGAACAAAAGCAAACGAAGATAGAAACATTCGTTTTGTCGTGGATGAACGGTATATAGACGGCCAAGCGCATCAGTCGAATACACACCGACGTATCCTGAAACAGGTTGACCTTTTTTTCGTCGTTGAAACTTCTTCATCGACTGATTCCAAGTATAATAGCGTGGCATTTCCCAGTAAAGCAATGTTCGTGCGAACGGATCGCTTTGGCAAATTTCGAAAAAATTCGTAAGTGTTGTAGCTGGTGGCTGTTCTGCTCGTTGTGCTGCATTATCTTCCGTGAAATAGACACGTTGTCCATTCTCCAAGTGCATCCACAAATGTTGAACAGTGGGATGACGTTCGTGTATTGCAAATGAGAAAATACGCCAAATCGCTTCATTGCAATTGACATAACGGCCCAATTGGAATCTTGACACTTCGCCATCTGCACCCGGAGCACCAATACCGAACACTGCCAGGTCGCTACCTTTGTTCACGTATTTGCAGATATATTTAATGGACTTAATGGAGTTACAGTACTCAACATTGCAGTGTGTTGCGAATGTTTTCGATAGAAGCTTGCAATGCGGAACGATCCAGCGATTATCGACCACGACATCTTTTCCTTTCACCATCATCGTGACTGTTCTGCCACCATTTTCGGGTGAACGATGCCGATATAATGGATAACCGTCATTTCCACTAATTGTGTATGCCAGCAACGGTCGCGGATATTGTTTTGTGCATTTCCCAGCGGCCATACACGGTGAATCTGGATTGTGACCTCCGCACGGACCGTGAATCATGTTTGTTGCGACTACCGCGAACAATTCCGGGTCGGCTTCTGGATCTGGTATTTCGGCGCTGATAATTGAATCGATTTGATCTGGTCTGATTTTCTCAATTAACCACAGCAGAATTTGTGCATGTGGTAATCCACGCTTTTGCCACTCTACTGAGTACATCCAACAACGTGGCTGTCCGAAAATCATTTGCTTAACGATGAACTCCATTAGCGTCCTCAGTTTTTGCTTGAGCACACGTGCGGTGATGTCGTGACGATCGCTGGTAGTTTGTCCTGGCAGTAGATTACAGGTAATTTCAGGCCATTTCGGATTGCAAGTGAACGTGATGAACAAATCTGGCCGCCCGTAATGCCGCACATACGTCATAGCATCCTGAGCATATTCATGCATATGCCGTGGGCTGCCAACATATGTCGCTGGGAGAATAGTCAATTGACCGACGTTATTTGCATCACCATCCGAAACGATGGCATCGCGCAGATGAATGTACTGCTCGGAACGTAGTTTAGATTGATTGAAGCGGATGAAATTTAAACGTTCCGTTTCGATCTTAACATACATATCGACGCAATACTGTTGGAACAATCGACGATATCTCAAAAGATGATTGTCCACGCCTTGTCGCATCATCAACCGATAGGTATACAAATGCATGGAACTGACCTTCTTATTCGTTTCTTCACCTGCAAAATGAATATCTTATATGTATAGCAATGCAAGTACAATCGACAGCTCAATAACTAACCGGTCAGCGGATTGATTATCTTTATCTGGAAGTGGTAGCCATCCTCTCCATTGCAAAACATCAATGGATATTGAAGTGCATCATATGATCGATGTGTTTCGTATACGCGCTGTACTTGTCCGTCATCACGCCGCTTAATCACAATATCACGCGATTCCACATTTTCGCCAACAATCACAACTGCGACTTCGTCGATAGTGGGAGCATTGTACTGACGTACATGGCCTCCGGTTGGTCTTTTGTCTGCTCTGATGATTATTTTGTGATTATCGGAAGTCATTGTCTCCAAAGCAGTTTTAAATAAACGAACCAGCGCATTGTGTTCATACAGAAGACATTGAAGTTCTCCGATTATCTCTCGTTTTGACGCATTGAAAAGCGCAAGACGATAACCGACTTCAAATTCGGAATTTCCCACGAAATAAATTTGAAGGAACTTGGGTTAACCAATTGAAAACCATTGATTAACACGGCTAACTATAGCAATATTAAACGGTAACTTGCTACTTGCGGTGAAGTTTTCCGAGGGTTAAACATTACACGAAACGGAAATGTAAAATTACTGCTTACAGTATGACGAAACATTTTGATTATATAATTTGGAACTTGTTAGGCGTGGTTGTACTGCGGTGAGATATAATCCCTTTAATGCATTTTCGTTTAGCGTCTCAAAGTGTGGAAAATACTTCCGTTCTGGTTTTTGTTGACCTAAGTTGCCGACCTCTTGCCTAACTGTATTATCCCTGTCTTGGGTTTCTAAGGAGGCCAAATTCTTTGGCAATAAATTTCAATCGTATCTTGCTAATCGACATGCTGTATAAAACTTGCATTTTTGAATAATTTGTTTTTTATAAGATTGATTTCAAATTAGACGTTGGGATTACTAAAAATTTTTTTTGCTGGGAAGGGAAGATTTATTTTCTGGAAAAAGAAGATTCAATTTTTAGAGTTAGATCTCCAGTTCCGGCGCGCACCATTTATTTAAGCAAAATTTGCCGTTTTATCAGTGTATCGTTTTGCCTGTGTCTAGTTTTATCTTTGTGTCATTTCATCATATATTGTTTTATCATGCGCCATTTTATCTTTTGCTTTTTATCGGGGAACCAAATCCCATTGATATTTGACAATAAATCTAAAAATCGGAATGGAAGGAAAGCTTTATTTTGGACAAAAAATGAATTATCATGAAGTTCTTTTAATTTATCATCAGACTTTTGCTAAATTATTCAAAACTGGGTTAAAAAATTAATTTTTTCGATCAAGGTATGGTCACATATGGTTGTGACAAAGTTCTTTGTACATTGTTCTTGCCTATACGGCTCTACAAAAACGAATCCAGGGATCCTAGAGAAATAATGTTTTGGTTATTGTTTCCATGAAGGCCATTAGTTATAGCGAAAAAGACACACTGGAAGTTGTATCAGACGTATACATAGTCATTACAAATAGACGAAATGGCCAATAAAGCGACACGTACCAGTCAACATTGGAGAGCAAATCACGATACTCCCCTACTATTCACCAGAAATGGCAACAACAAAAAAACGTTATATTGTGCGAAAGGATTCTCAATTTGGTTTTTATTTATTTCTGAAGATGTTCGTTGAATCGAATTTTAATTGGTCTACTTGTATGTCCAATGTAGTGCATTGGTGTTGCTGGGTTTTCTGCATACTTTCAAGCCTAATTTGTTGTCTATTAGATTTGTTTGTTTAATTTTTCTGTCGGATTGTTATCGTGGTTACGATTATTGAGGATTAACGAATACGGGCCATTAGTTATTGCTTCTTTTATGCGTTCATGGGAGTTTTTTTTGTCCAACATAACTAGTGTGTTGCCTATATGGTTCGTTATAATAACAATCTCTTTGTCTTTAAGTGATTTTAGGGTTAATTGTACTTTTTGTCCACAATACTTTTTTATGAGGTGTGAGTGTAAATTTGTGGGCAATATTTCCTTCAATATATCTTCCTACAATATTCTTGATCGAAACTGTAACTCTCCCACAGCACAAATACTGTGGACTAAACTGTTTTTAAATTTCTTACGCCTAATGTTATGAAACCCATTCCTGTTTGTACGAAGTCGATTTTAGATAAAGCAAAGCAGTTTCGTTTGTCCGAACATGGTAACAATGGAGTATATTTATTTGAAGCTATACGAACAGGTCATAGTTTTTGATCTCAATAAGGATTAAATAGTTGCAGAAAAAGTTATATAAATTCATCGCGCCACAATTTTAACTTTTATACTTATTTCCTCCACTGTAATCCATTAAAATCTCCAGTAGATTGCAGCAGACGTACAAAAAAGAAATTGTAAACGAAAATTTACGGTGATGAAAATGATGGTGACATAGAAAAAATAATGTAAAAAAAAGGTCACAAACTTTTATTTTTTATTAACCAAGAGGAGAATCTGTTTATAGAGATCATAAAAAGTTATGGAATAAATTAAGATAGATGATATAATTTCGTTACAAAAAAAAAAAAAAAAAAAAAAATTCATCAACACCACCCATCAGAATATATAAATTAAGCTCCCGCACACACACATAGAGCACACGGCGAGAGGGAAATTGTAATAGCTTGATATTCCTTAAATAGGGACTTAAATAAATTTTAATATATATTTTAACGAAAGAAAGGGAGAGATAAAACAATGACTTCAAGAAACGCCACTCCTAACATGTTCATGACCCGTAACGAATTAAGATACGGGGCTAGATAAAAACACGATAAAAATCATAAATTATTTGATGATCCCCAAACGTGTAATTTACATTTTATTAGGTCAATAAAATGCGATAATTTAACATTTTTCAATTTTATAGTATAATTCATCAAAATGAAAATTCAACACAATGTAAAATATTAGTGTGCCAACAATGGATCATCGTTAAATCATCTTCGATATAAAACTAAATAAATTTGACGCTTTTATCTACAAATGGTAGACATTTGATGAATAGTCGTAGGCAGAATATGTTTGACGTTTGTTTACACAAAAGTTTTGAAAGATGATTAAAGTTTTTCAAGTATTTGATAGTTCAATCATACGATTGATACGATACCAAAGCGGCCATAATGTAAAAAAACGAAGCTTTTATAAACGAATTAGAATCGAGGAGAAAGCCAAACTTTTCATATGTTTGGAAACGTTGAATGTTTGAATTTCTTGTAATTTTCATAAAGATGAACAATTCGATAAGTCTCGAGCTTAGACTTTTAAGGGTTTGAGGTGAGTATTTCGCAAATAACTCGTTTAGTTTGCGTTTTACAAAAAACCGAAAAAATATTAAAACGCAAAGTTGTTCTACGAGAAATTTGCTATCATGTGTAGTTAAACAAAAGTCGGACTTTTGAAAATAATGAATTAGATAGAAGCTTACTTAAATCGGTATATCTTAAGAAGTAAGCCTAATGAGGAGAATTGAAAAATATACTGTTCACTGTTAACGCATTTGGCAATTTAAGAATCGATCAGCACCAAGAACAAATAAAACAGCAGCAGTGCATAAGAGGGTCAGTGTGTGTGAGGCAAGTTAAAATCGTGTGGAAATCAGCAGCATCACAAAAAATAAATACTTGTTGATAAATTAAAATCAAATAAAATTCGTTGTTGAAAATTGCATATACGGTGTTTTGTGTCCGTTTGGTAATTCCCGTATTTCATGGTAGCAGAGCGTATTTATTTTACTTAAAAAAAAGGCATATAATATCAATCGACAGTTTCGATTTATTACAACTTGGATCGACCCGTTGAGTTTGAGGTACGTAAACTGTTTACTGAAGGGCAGTGTGATTTGTCGGAGAGTGCAATATACAACCTATAATAATAATAATAATTAACGTACCGCGATTGTGATATAAGTTAAGAGTAATACATACAAAAATAATTAATCGTATCGTGCAATAGAAGTCGAGTGTCATACATATGTGAAAATGGCAGACAAAAAATTAAAAGCCCGTTTAGCACAAAGAAATGCTTTCGTCGAAAAATATGCGCGAATACATGATTTCGTCGAAAATTTAACAAATGATGAACTCGTTGATGCTGTTAAGGTTCGACTAACGGATCTTTGTGAAACATCACAGCAAATGAAGTCACTTGATATGGAAATTATCAGAACAAATCCTGAGGAAAAATTATCGGATGTAGTGAAAAGCGAAACAATATATTACATCGTAGAAGCAAAATTAGGGTCATGGCTTGGAAATCATTCGGAGGTACAAACAGTTGTCAACATGAACGAAACTTTAAATGCAACACAACTATCACAATGACAAGAGCTTCGATTATCTAAGGCAGTGATAAATACCAAATTTTGACGGAAACTATATACGACCGCCCGAATTTCATGCCAAGTCAAAAATTCCAATTTCTAAGCGGGTATTTGAAAGGAGAAGCTAACAACTTGTTTAAGCATTTTAATATTACGGATGCAAATTATTTAGAAGCCTTGGAAAAATTGAGAAGTCTATATAATCGTAAAAAACAGATTATTAATTCATATGCCACAGCATTTCTTGAGCAAGAACCGATACATACGTCAAATGTAATTGGTATCCGTAAAATATTAGACACATCCTATGAAATTTTGAGAGATTTTAGGGCACTTGGAAACGAAGCAGAATCGCGAGATCCGTGGATAATCAGGATTCTTCTGAATAAATTGGATAACGATACTCGAGAGAAATGGGCTGAAGAGGCAAGGGAGGTAGATTTTCCATCAATAAAATAACTTTTTGATTTTCTACAAGGAAGAATCGATGCTCTAGATGATTTAAAATCGCTGCAAGGTCAATCTAAACAAAAGTTTCGGAAAGTGTCAGTACACGCACATGTGTCCTTGACAATTAACTGTCCCTGTTGTAACAAGGACAATCAAAAATTAGCGGAGTGTAACACAATAAACAATTAGATGTCAATTCAAGAAGGAAATTTATTCAATCTGAACAGAGATGTTTTAATTGTTTAAACATCAATCATCCTGTGTTCAGATGCTTAATGAGGAGTAGATGCATCCTGTGCGGAAAAAAGCATCATTCATTATTATATACAGACCAGAGACCACAAACACACAAACACACAGACTATAACACAAAGGTATTTATCGGTGACGGAACTTGGGCAAACTAATGTCGGCAAAACTACAGGATCAGTAAAATTAAACTTGTTGAATGAAGCTCTAGAATCTATACTCACGGCGGAAGCTTTTAAGTTGCCAAAAGTCACAGCAAAGCTCCCACAATTCAATTTCAATATGAATGATCATAAATTGTTAACACATATCCGATTAGCAGATCCATCATTTAATATACCGGGAGAGATTGATGCGTTGTTAGGCGCTGATCAGTTCTTCAACGTGCTCGAAGATGGAAAAATAAAAAATGATGAGAACGAGGCAGTGGCTCAAAACAGCAAATTCGGATGGGTGGTTGCTGGAAACTTATATGTGAACTCAAATAACTATCATGTAACTTGTCTGACATCTTTAGCGAAAATTAAATCATATATGAAGACCATGTGGGAAATTTGACACAAGAAGAAAAAGCGTGCGAATCATTGTATAAGGCAACGACGAAGAAAAATTCAGACGGTAGATTTGTAGTGCGACTACCCTTTAGGGAATCTCCAAGCGCCTTAGGAAAGACGAAAGATCCAGAATTTAAGGCGTTATATCAACAATTCATGTACCAGTGCTTAGAATTAAATCACATGCGTCTAATGGCATCTGAAGAAACTGTATATGACGGGTATTATGTTCAGCATCATGGTATCGTAAAGGAAATAAACAATCATAAGAAAATTAGAGTGGTATTTGATGCGTCAGCGAAGGATTCCAGAGGCATATCGTTAAACGAAATTCTGAGAAACGGACGTTGTATTCAATCATACTCAGATTCAGAAGGCAAAAATATGTATTTACCACCGACATTCAAATGATGTACCGCCAAATTCTGGGAGCAGAAGACGACCACAGGTGGCAAAGAATCATTTGGCAGAGAACATCAATGACCCATTAAAACATTTTTAGCTGACCACGGTTACATATGGTACGAAGCCAGCTCCATTCTTAGCAACGAAAACTATAAAGGAAATCGCGAACGAGAATCGAGTTAAGTATCCATTAGCTGCACGAGAAATCGAGCAGAATATGTATGTGGATGATTCAATGACTGGTTGAAATTCGATTAGTGAACTCAATAATTTAAAATGAGATGTTCAAACAATATTAGCAAGGTACAGAGTGATTCTGGGAAAATGCGTATCCAATAGCAAGCAGTTACTGGAGGATATACCTGACACTAATTGGGGAACAGCACTTAAAGATATAACTGAACAAACTAATATGGTTAATGTATCGGGTTTATGGTGGCATCCGGCGCTGGATACATTCACATTCTCCGCTAGTTTATTAGACCAAGTAAACCATACTAAACGAACGCTATTGAGCGAAGCTAGTTGCGTATTTGATCCGCTGGGGTTGATTTCGCCATGCATCGCACTCATTAAAATATTGTTCCAGGAATTGTGGAAAATTAAATTAGACTGGGATGATGAATTGCCCAAGAACGTGAAGGATCAGTGAACATCGTTACGGAATAGTTTGAGTAAAAGTAGAAGAGCTAGTAATTCCCAGGTGGATGAGTGTGACAAACAACCGGGTGGAAATGCGTGAGCATGCGTATGGGGTAGTTGTTTATGTTCGTGTGATTAACGCCGGGAATGTTAAGGTTTCAATGCTACAAGTAAGTCAAAGGTGGCACCCGTAAAGCCTCTTACTATCACAACATTAGAACTATGTGCAGTCGTAGTACTAACCAAATTATTGAAGATTGTGAAAGGTGAAAAATCGTGACGATTTGGAATGGCCTTTCTTGGCTGTCACAACATCACACGTTATGGCCGAAATAAGTATCTAACAACCAGCCCCACTCCAAGGTATATGCGGGACATTCACATAATATACACGATAGTAATTGGTTGATGCAACTGTCTCAGCGGGTATCACGATTTCAAACAATAGTCAAGATTGTCGTACGAATCAAATTATTGGCGAAGTCATCAAATTAGAAGAAACGATATTTATCATGCTGAGTACGAGTACGTATCAAGTGCATTCAAAATGAGTATTTTCATGAAGAGATAGGAAGATTGAAGAAAAACAAAGAAGTTAAGCGACAATCTTGTTCACGAAATGTAAATCCAATTTTGGATGGGGGGTTGGCGGAAGGTTGTCACATGCAATCATCGACCACAACGTTCAACACCCAATAATCTTACCAATGAAATCTGAGGTTGTAAGAAAACTGGTTGAAGAGTGTCACGTTCAATATCGGCATGCGGAGCCCACATTACTCAACAGCATTTTAAAGCAAACGTTTATTATCATCGGCGGCAGGATACTAATTCGGTCAATATGTCAACGTTGCATCCAATGTAGAAAGGCCAAGCCAATACCAATACAGAAGCAATTAATATCAGATTTACCCGATCATCGTGTGCAACTGACGAGGCCTTTTTTGAAAATAAGTGTTGATTATGTGGGACCATTTATGGCATACCGTAAGAGAAGAAGGGGACAACGGTCCACTAAGATTTATGTGTGTATATATTGAAGTGGCGACAAATCCCTCAACAGATGAGTTTATTGCAGCGTAGAAACGATTGACGGCGAGACGAGGATTATGTAGCGACATTTTCAGTGATTGCGGCTCAAATTTTATCGGTGCTAATAAAATACTGATTGATTGGTATAAAATGTTAAAACGCAATAATAATTTAATCTCTGAGTGTCTTTTAAGAGAAAAGGTCAACTGGCACTTTAATCCACTTAAGTAGTGCCCCACATTTTGGTGGAATTTGGGAAGCTGCGGTGAAGAGTCTCAAAACGCACCTCAGGCAAGTCGTAGGCAAAAACATTCTAACAACAAGTGAGTTCAACACGTTGGTAACGGATATCGAAGGAATTTGAGGGTATCCTATTATGAGATTACCAGAACCAACTTCAGATCGGACGAATCTGAGTTACTTGAAACGATGGCAATTAGTGAACCAAATGGTGCATCATTTTTGGACCAGATGGCACAAAGAATATTTAATTACATGTCAACATCGGTACAAATGGCAACAGAAGTGTCCAAACTTGGAGATGGATGATATTGTGATGATCTAGGATGAGAATATTGCTGCAACACTCGTGCTAACAGTTACATTAAAAACGCAAGGTGGAATAATTCAACGACCAATCCATAAATTGTCAAAACTTCCATTGAGTGAATCATGTGATTCACATTGCATTTGGCAATTTAAGGATCGATCAGCACCATGAACAAATAAAACACACAATCTTACTACACATTTATTTATTGGTACATCACTGTGAGTCGTTACTTAACACGGACATTGGTGACGTTTTTATGTTTTTGAGTTGAGCTGATGTTATTCTGATATGTGGCTGATTCGTGATGAGCACCTGAGAATAAGAAATATTAATTGTAGTTTAAATTTAATTAATTATATTTTTAATTGTATAACTTATCTTGTATTGTATAATTCAGAGTTGTCATTAATTAATTATTTGGCAAATTTGTAAACAACAACAACTTTAACCACTGAACCTTAATTAATTCACGGAGCAGGTGACAGAGAGCATCTTGGTGCGCTAGCAGGTAGCAAAAAAAGAAGAGGGTCAGTGTGTGTGAGGCAAGCTAAAATCGTACCTGTTGATAAATTAAAATCAAATAAACTTTGTTGTAGAAAATTCCATACGGTGTTTTGTGTCCGTTTGGTAATTCCCGTATTCATTCACCTCTTTTAGGGGGTTGCGTTTAGGAATAACTCGATTATTTTGTATTTTAAGATAAAATATCAAAAGGGAAAGCTGTTTCAAGAGCTAAAAGTTGAACTTCTGTATTGCACCCAAAGAAACCCACATTGAAGAGGTGGTAGTAGTAGATGTTACAGAAAATCATATGAAGCCTGAGAGAAAAGGACGTGTACTATATGAAAGCTGATAAAGGTAATTCAGTTGTAACCCTAGGCGGAGCCCAATATGACGAGAATGTACAACTGATGATTAACAGTGGTCCTTATGTTCTAATTGACACAAATCCACTCAACGACATGATCAAATTAGCTCAACAACTAAAAGTATTGCAGAAAATTTTGGTATACATTTTCAAACGACAATCGGTACAGCGAGGTGATTTGGCGTCTACTGGAGGGGGGGATCAAAGTTGAGTAGAGTAATCTACCAGCTCCGTAACCTTTCGGTAGGGTGCACATTACGCGAGCTGTTCTGGTCATGTTTTAGGCAGCTGGCGTGATGGGTACAATTGTGGAAGGGGTAACCTGGTCACAATTCGCAAGTGTACGTACTGCCTCCTCGTGGCAATCACTGGTAACTGAGGCCCTTTGGTACTTCTGACCATTTGGCACAGGCTAAAGTACGGCGCTAAAGGAGAAACCCTTGATAAAAAACCCTAATCTAAGGTGGAACAGCATATGCCGATGGATGAATGGCTGATAGGTTAATCAGTCCAAAGTATGCGGACTCTGGATACCAGGCGCCCTCCAGTTTTATTTAGCCTTCCTGTGGTAAAACTGGGTGTCCCACAGGCGACTCTCTTTTCCCAGCAACTCGTGGGAATAAAATGTCTAAACAAGTAAAAAATAATAAGGATGATGACGCTCCTAAAGCGTCATATACCAGCGATAGTTCCGCGGTGGTGTTCGAGGGCCTCGGTCCTCTTTCCGCTGTGGGACTCTCGATGAGTGGTCTATCGGTTGGGGAGCTCCGTTCGGGGATTGAGAAATTAGTTCTCAACTCCGACATGGACACCTCAGGAGATGAGAACTCGAACCCCGTAAGTGGGGGTATCGCCTCTGTGAAAGCAGGGGGGAGCAAAGTCGTCGGGGAGGACCCGAAAGGAACTGTCAGCAGCACTGACAAACCTTCCGCGGCTCCTCGCGTGAAAATGTGTGGGGCCGCGAAGAAGCGGTACAGGAGGCTTCTTGCTGAGGGCAAACCGCCCGGAAGCGAGACAAGGCTTCTGGCGATGCGGCCACAAAGGGAGTCTTGTGCTCCCGCAGAGGCCCCACCGTCAAAGAGGATCCGCTCGGATGAGGGTACTCCACCAGCACAAAAGAAGGCCAGGGGAGAGGAATCTGTCCCGACGGTCTCGGGTTCTGCGGTCCGGTCTGGACTTACCTTCAGGCAGGCTGCGGAGTCGGAGATAGTTGGGATCTTGCCCACTGGTTTTCCAGAGGTTGTCCTCACTGGAGAGCAGCTAAAGGCTGTCCAGGAGGGCATCCTAGATAAGGTGCTAGAGCAGGAGGCCAAGGAGCTTAAACCCAAGTTCCTTGGCAGTCAGCTTCGGCCTGGTTGGCTGGTACTAACCTGTGCTGACCGGGCCACTGTTCAGTGGCTCAGGGAGGCCATAGGTTTTATCAAGCCATGGGAGGGTGCGCAGCTGATCGTGGCCGAGGCGGAAAACCTGCCTCGAGCCAGGATTGTGTTCGGCACCTTCCCAAATAGTGCTGAATTGCCCACAGAAAAGCTTTTTGGGTTTATAAAAAGCCAAAATGAGGGCATGCAGGCGATCAACTGGAGAGTGATCAGGAGAGAGGCGAAAGGCTCTTCGGCCTTTTTCACGTTCTCTATGGACCACTCTTCAGTTGAGAAGCTCAAGCGGGTTGGCTTTAAGGTCAACTATAAGTTTGGGACTGTACAATTGCATCCCAAGGGTGGTCAGAGCGGAGCTAAGCCGGCTTCTGTCGGCGGGACCCAAGTGGTGAAGCCTGTAGAAGCTACGGTAGCGGCACCTGTAGCTAAGACCACCGGGGTGACCGCCCTCTCCAGGAGACAGGTGAGGAGAAGGCGGGAAAGGGAGAGGAAGGCGTCAGGGGTTCCGCGGGGGAAGGCCTCACAAGGACTTCCCCCGTGCAAGCCACTGGTTAGGCCTGGAGGCTCTCAGGCAGCGGGGGCCAGCAGAACGGCGATGGAGGACACTGGTCAGCCATCGGCCGGACAAAGAATGCATGCGGGTGGTAGCGGTGCTGAAAAGGAGGCTGAGCAGGGCCTTCAGAAGGGGCCTTCGGTAAAGTGAAGGCACACATCGCCTGCCTGCAGATAAACCTGCATCATGCAAAGGCGTCTTCGGACGTCCTTTGTCGCAGGTTTATCTGCCAAAACATTGGCATGGCTCTAATCCAGGAGCCATGGGTGATTGGTAACCAGATTAGAGGTATACCAAATCAAGTGGGTAAGTTAGTTTATCATAACGGAACTCAGAGTCCAAGAGCGGCTGTGTTGGCCAGTTCGCAAATTAATTTTATTCCCATTTCAGAGTTCATCTCCAGGGACTTGGTTGCAGTAATGGTGGAGGTTCTGGGTGAAAGAGGCAAACAGGAGGCTATAATGGCCTCCGCCTACTTTCCTGGAGACTCAGAGTTAATACCTCCACTTGAAGTTAGGCGGCTCATAGCTCATTGCAAACGCAATGGGCTGGCCTACCTGATAGGATGCGATGCAAA
The DNA here is from genome assembly GCA_958295665.1 of Tipula vernalis. NCBI lineage: Eukaryota > Metazoa > Arthropoda > Insecta > Diptera > Tipulidae > Tipula > Tipula vernalis. The sequence goes on from OY282559.1 coordinate 148,756,960, forward strand.
CGCGCACCACACGGTGTGGGGTAGCACGGACATCAATAACAGGGGTGAGTACCTTTTTGAATTTCTGATCTCAAATAATGTAGACATTGTCAATAGGGGAAGGAAACCTACTTTTATAAATGCGATTAGGCAAGAGGTCCTAGATCTGACACTTGCTAGTCCGCATTTTAGCGACTTGGTCAAAAACTGGCATGTGTCTGAAGAGGCCTCATTATCGGATCACTTGCACATCAGATTCGATTTGGCGGCTGAGACCATGCAGCGGCAGGAAATCAGAATTCCAAAACTGACCGACTGGGACTCTTATAGAGTCTCACTCGAATCAGAAATGCCCTCGGTTGTGGGGAACATAGAGTCTCCAGAGGGTTTGGAGATCTGTTCAAACCAGCTGCATAATTCTATACACTTGGCTTACGAGAACAGCTGCCCAGTTAAGCGAAGAGAGTCCACAAAGATGGTCCCTTGGTGGAACGGGACGCTGGGTAAACTGAGGAAAAAATCGAGAAGATTATTTAACAAGGCTAAACGCACCGGTGAATGGGGCGAGTATAAGATGGCCTTGACGGAATATAATCTCGAACTAAGGAGATCCAAAAGGGCTACCTGGAGGAATTTCTGTGAGGGAATCAATGAATTGCCCTCTGCAGCTCGTCTCCAGAAAGTCCTTTCCAGGGATCATTCAAATGGTTTAGGACTTCTCCAGAAGCAAGATGGGGGGTTCACTGAAAACCGGAAGGAAACCTTAGAGGTACTGTTAGAGACCCACTTTCCGGATTCAGTAGTGGTAGGAGCCCAAGAGGACTCATATTATCCTTCGAGTGAGGTGGCCTATTCGCCTCACAGTAGGATCTGGAGTCTCTCTGGGAAAATTTTCACACCCAGCAAGGTTCGATGGGCTATTGGGTCTTTCAAACCTTTCAAATCCGCTGGAGGGGATGGTATCTTTCCAGCTTTACTTCAAAAAGGTATTGAGGAAATACTCCCCAGCTTGATCCAGATGTTTCGGGCAAGTTATGCTTTTAACTATATTCCGAAACTGTGGAGGAAAGTAAATGTGGTCTTTATACCAAAGGGCGGGGGTCGTCCAGACACCCAGGCCAGGGCATATCGGCCAATTAGCCTCACATCGTTTCTTTTGAAGACGATGGAAAAAATCCTGGACTATCAAATAAGAAGTGAGGTCCTTGGAAAGAATCCGCTGCATCGGGACCAGTTTGCGTATCAAACTGGTAAATCCACGGTTATGGCCCTTAGCGGGCTAGTCACGAGGATTGAAAAAGCAGTGACATATAAAGAAATTGCCCTTTGTGCCTTTGTGGACATTGAGGGGGCGTTTGATAATACCTCCTATGGATCTATAGAGAGGGCAGCAATGGGAAAAAGGGTTCCACTTTCCACAATTAGGTGGATCCGTTCCATGCTGGAACATCGTGAGATTACTGCCAGACTAGGTGGCGAATCAGTAACCATCAAGGCCGTAAAGGGCTGTCCCCAAGGAGGGGTATTATCTCCTCTTTTGTGGTCATTGGTTATTGACAGACTACTGGTCCTTCTGAGTAGCCATGGGTTTGATGTCCAGGGCTATGCGGATGATGTGGCTATCATAATCAGAGGCAAGTTTGATGAGGTCATTTCTGATCGCATGCAAAATGCACTCAATATAATATGGCAGTGGTGTTACCAGGAAGGACTCAGTGTCAATCCAAGCAAAACTGTCATTGTTCCTTTTACGAGGAGGACAAAGCTTGCGCTTACAGCTCCCTCGTTAAACGGTACTACTATTCCTTTTTCCAGCGAGGTTAAATATCTAGGGGTTATCCTAGATCAAAGACTGAACTGGAACCAACATTTGTTGAAAGTTCAAAATAGAGCCATCAAGGCTCTCTGGGCCTGTCAAAGACTCTATGGGCGTACTTGGGGACTACAACCAAAAATGATCTACTGGTCATTTCTTACAATCATTAGGCCTATGGTCACCTACGCATCGGTTGTATGGTGGCCTAAAACTGAGCAGAAGACAACGCAAACCTTATTGAATAAGGTTCAGCGTGTAGCCTGCATCGGTGTTACGGGCTCAATGAAGTCGTGTCCAACCGCGGGGGTGGAGACACTTCTAGGACTGACACCGTTACACCTGCATATTAAAAAGGACGCCGCAAGTATGGCCCTGAAAATGCAGGCGGAAGGAAATATCAAGCCAGGCAATATGGTGGGTCATATGGAAATCCTTAAGGAATTTCAGACAGACCCTACCATAGGAATGCCTTCCGACTGTATGCCAGCTAAACTGGACTTCCACAAACCATTCTGTGTTAGGTTACCTGACCGGGATGTGTGGAGGGCAGGTGGACCATCATTTGAGCGAGGGTCCATGGTATGGTTTACAGATGGATCAAAAACGGAAGATGGGGCGGGGATAGGAATACACGGGAGTGGCACTACCCTCTCGAAGTCCTTGGGTACCAATGCCACCGTTTTTCAAGCAGAAGTACATGCTATAGAACTTTGCGCTAGGTTAGGCATAGCAAAAGGCCTAAACGATGCAAAGATTTATATTGTATCAGACAGCCAATCAGCCTTAAAAGCTCTTAGGTCTTGTACCGTTGAGTCAAGGCTGGTATGGGATTGTCTGAAGGTTATTAAACATCTGGCAGGCTCAAATAAGGTAACACTTATGTGGGTGCCAGGTCATACTGGAATCGAAGGAAACGAGGCAGCTGATGGCCTCGCCCGTGAGGGTTCTGTCTCTCCATTTTTTGGACCAGAACCCTTCTGCGGTGTCACTAAGGGACACCTTAGAGCAGCGGTAAAACGCTGGGAGGATGTTCAAAAGTCCTCCTACTGGCGCAGAATTCCAGGTTTACGGCAGGCGAAGAAATTTATATCACCTTCGTCTGTCAGGGTTAAGGAGTGTCTTGAACTTAGAAAACCTGAGTTGAGGCTGCTTACTGGCTTCCTCACAGGTCATGTCCCCTTAAGGTATCACCTTAAGAAGATGGGCCTAAGTACGACAGATGGATGCCGCTTCTGCGGTCTGGAAGCGGAATCAGCGGAACATGTTCTGTGCCATTGCCCAGCCATTTTCCAGCAAAGACTGCAACATCTAGGAGGGAGAACAATGAGCCCGGATAGTATGTATCTTGTACCGGCCAGTAGTATTGTCAGATTCATTAAGAGCCTGAATATTGACTGGACGGATAATTAAGTAGGGTCCAGCACAATAGATCTTTTAGGTCGCGGTGCGAGGTGGCTTATCGCCCACATGGCCCTCCAGTAAATAAATAAATAAATAAATAATCGGTACAGCGAATTTCCAAATGTTTGGTAGAGGAATGCACAAAACTGAATACTCTCCTGAGACCCATCATCAAAAATTCCATAGAGCTCATCAATTTCCTACAAAAAACAACAATTGGTCTGAAATCTTGGTTTCATTCGAAGTAACAGCATTGTTTTCAAGCTTTCCGTAATAGACAATGGCTAGAAAACAAAAGTGTTTTCTCGACGAAAGTACAACGTTATTGTTTTATATAACGTGTATAAAGGAAAGCTTCGTCTGCAAAAGAAAAAAAACCATTGCGCCTTTGCTAATTTATTGCAGTGATCGGCAAAAATCAAGCACGCTTAGAGTTTTGAAGAATTTAAATATGTATTCAACAGTATAGTCTGTCGTCTTAAAACATCCCTTCTAAAAATGTTGACTATAGTGGTGAACGGGAGAAGATTAAAATCATTTCGTTCGTTACTGGTTATATGACACAAATGATACACCAAATGAACGACACAATACTATCCACCATTTTCGTACCTAAAATCAGGGCAAAAAAACCATTGGCCAAGGGTATGTCTAGACAAATACTTAAACTAAGCTGATTTTTGTTACCTTAGATACCAAGTTAAATTGAGAAACGTTCTACTTTAAAGACAGGTTATAAGTCCAACAAAAGCGTTTTGGAACGACTCAGTTTCTAAATGTTTATTGTAAATGAAACCTTGCTTAAAAGCAACCAGATACAAATTTTAAAATAATGATTAAACCCTATCTTATTAAACCGTTGACGAGCTTTTGGAGAACACTGTATTTAGTCCATTCAAATAGGGATTCAATATTGTAATGAAAGATAGTAAGCTACAAACTTATATAAATCTTTGTCTTGACATTTTATATGTAATTGTCTATGATGTTAGTTATCTCAAAAGTTTCATAGAATCTTGTGTAAGCGAGTCAAGATAAGGTCACAAAAAACTGGTTTTGATCTTAGGCAATGTTTTATATACAATTAACCATTCTTGAGATAGAGCACGTAGAGTGGGGAGCGCTTAGCCGGCTGTATGATAACGCAATTTTTGCATGTTTTTTTATATCGAGAATAATGAAGATTCACAATTTACATTAAACGAGCTTAAAGATGTCACTACGGAGTATATAATCTCGGAGTATATAAATTAAGAGAGAAATATTTAACTGATGGAATAATTACGACGAAAGTTGAATCAGTCACTATTATATCTTTGAGCGATACACATGTATATAATATATTATCAAAAGGTTAGTACGATAATTAAAAAATCACTCCTGAGGAAGGATGGTTAACCGGTGTGAAGTTTTTGGACCCTTTTTTTTGGGACAAAAATTTAAGCGAGTGCACTGTGAAATTTTTGGACAAAATTCAAATTTTAGAAAAATTAAATTTTTGGACATATATTTATGCGGGTGTACATCCTTTAACAGTGTATTTAACAACAATAAAGTTATTCAAATAAAATAGGCCTCAAATAATTTCTAACATTCATTTATAATTTTTTTTTCAACAAATCAACGAACTAAGCGCCTTGCAACAAAATTTTGAAAGTTAACAAATCGACGAATTTCGTTTGGAACAAGGACGTTGTTCTCTATTATACCAAATAGCATGAATCTCAGAGATTGGCATATCAAAAAGTCACTAAGTGATTTCAATTTCGCAATGTATGCCCTTTACAACATATATAGTCACCATATGAGCCAATCTCTGAGATTCGTACTATTTGGTATAATAGAGAACAACGTCCTTGTTCCAAACGAAATTCATCGGTTTGTTAATTTTCTAAATTTTTTTGCAAGAGCCCTACAACTCATATCAAAATAACAAAGTGGTGCTAAGTTCTTTGATTTATTAAAAAGCATATTGGAAATGAATGTTAGAAATTCAAATAATTTCTGCGGCTTGTTTTATTTGAATAAATTTATTTTTGTTAAATACACTGTTAAAAGAAGTACACTTGCATAAACATTTGCCCAAAAACTAATTTTTTTTCTATAATCTCAAGTTTGTCCAACCAATTCACAATGTATTCTCGCATAAATTTTTGTCCAAAAAAGTGTCCAAAAACTTCACAGCGGTGGATGGTTACGTCTAGTAGAAGCTAGAAGCTGCTGTGGCGATTATTATAGAATATATTCGATCATCTATAGTTGAAACTAAGTCTTATCCACCTCCAAGTAAAATGCTGGACAATATATGAATGAAAAAATACCCAAAACTATCATTTAAAAACTAAATGCACATCTACCTATAAGTCATGCTATACTGGCTCCGATGCGAGAACGGTCATTTTTATCGCAGCTACTGTTGATCTTTAGACTTTCTGTATTGCTTCATAAAAGATATGGATCTAAAAGACTACTAGATATTTTGTCTAGCTTGGGATTTTCTGCTTTGTATAATGATACTATAAAGTATGAAGTTTCGGCAGTTTATCACCCGAAGCCTCGTATTTTACCATCAGAGGGAGGTGCGCTACTACAATTTGATAATAAAGATATAAATGTAAATACTCTTGACCGTAATAATACTTTTCTGGTATATGAAAAGCCAGTTTTACCTGGATTCTACAGGGTTCAAGTCCAAATGCTGCATAAGTACTAACTGAACAAAAGTTTAATACAATGCATTTGATTTTCTGTGGTTATACGGAAAGCGGAGAAGTATTCTCACTCTTACTATAGGGTGGAATGGATATCTTGAGCAGCTTACAAAAAATAATAAGAATTTTTCAACTTCTCGGGTTATGTTTCTTCCTTTTATTGATTATCCTGCCAGTAATTTGGACACAACTGTGCGCTATAAATATTGCCAAAACACATGGACAAAAAACGTGCATAATAACCTTTGATCAGCCCTTGTACTAGAAAGTATGTGAAATGATAGCTGCGTCCAATGCTAATTTAGACTTGTCCAAAACTAGGAAGCTCTCGGTAAAATATATGCTTCAAATTGTCTCGCCTATTCAAGAAATATCAGAGGTCTTACACTATTATGACTTGCATTATCGATGATGATTTTCGAAGACATGAAGATCGAAAGTATACCATTTAGGTTGAGTTAATTGAACAGATAACCACTCGCGATGTTTCCTACGAAAATGTATGAGTTGAAAGCTAAAGGTCCTACTGCACAGTTATAAGTACTATACTTCGAAATGGTATAAATTGCGCTGGATTGTAATCGCGCTGGAGGACTGGGACTTTTTAAAGTACACCTTGAAGCGCAGTGCAAAAAATGCTTCCGTATTTTTACGGAAGTGGTAGCTTTTCATACTCCAAATCGGCACATTTGAGAATTTTGAAAACGAATTCTTCACTGTTTGGGCTCCACAAAATCTGCACCTGAACCTAAAAATTGATAAACTACAAACAACTCTAATTTTATTTCTTTAAATTTTATTTCTTTAATTCAAGTACTAATTATAAAAAAGTCAAGTACTAAAATTAAAGTAAATCAGTAATTAAATAGTAAATTTGTTATAAAATGTTAACTTAGCTTAGATTTTGGCTATTATTATTATTTGTTGACGTCTCGCGCAAATCACTCTGACAGTAAATATTAATATACCGACTAATTCTAAAATAATAAATTTGTCTTCGAATTTGAGCTTGACGCGACATCTAATTTGTGGCATTTGATTCACAACGCAAAGGCTTTTGTGTTCGAGCATAAATTAAAAGGTAAAAATTAATTTCTCTCCCCTTATCTTCGAAACCACAGCGGCATCAACAACTAATACAGCAAAAATTATATTTAAAAACAAATTAAATAAAGAATAAATTTTTGTTGTATTTGAATTTAAAGAACTAATTTTTTCTGAACGATGCATCGTGAGCAACCATAACAGGACGAGAAACATATCGGTTGAAATTTCCTGCGAGATTAATGCTCACCAAGTGATACTGTCTTGTACATTAGTCCTTCGAGCCGGATGTCGAGTTCTTTCCAAGGCAAATACAATACCGTGAGTACCTTTGGAGACAGGTACAAACAGCAACACGTGTTGACGAGTGCTTGTTAAAGCTTGAAGTGACTTTCTGTAAGCGTGTGTTAGAACGTTATAGAATAAACGTAACTTGTGAGAAAAGTTTTGTTGAAATTGGTTACGATGGACTCGTTAGTGAAACAAAGAAGTGCATATGAAGGTAGTATGACAAAGATTTTGAACTTTGCAAATGCTTTAACAGACAAATCTGAGGAAACCATAGACGATATTAAAGAACGTTTGTCATATGATAAATTGTGTGTCACAAAACGTTTCGAGTAAAGTGAATATTGTAAAATCGAAATTCCGGTATTTTCTGGTGACTACACGGAATGGACTAGTTTTATAGATTTGTTTAATTCGGGGATGCACAATAATGTAACATACATACCATCGCAAAAATTTCAGTAGTTAGTGCGTTATCTGCGCGGTGAGGCACTTGATCGGAAAAAAATATAATTAATTCTTTTCAAATATTTCTAGTGAAAGCGCCAATAACATTCGGAAGACTCATGACACCGCAGATACAGTGGTGCGAGGGCAACATGCACTCGGGAATGAAAGTGAATCCAGACACCCATGGCTGATTTATCTTCTTCTGGAGGGATTGGATGATAGCACAAAGGTTTTATGGGCAAAGAAGTTCGCTGATGTTGATTTCCCAACCATCGATGAATTTCTCAAGTTTCTTGATAAACGGGCAGATACTTTCGAGTCAACGAGAACATTTTCATCGTCTGGCCCTTCAAAGAGAAATCAAGAAGTAACCGCCACAGCCAAAAGCTTTTTGTAGACGTCTGAGTTTGGTTCATGTTTGCTTTGCTAGACTGGAAGCCATCGGTTATCGGAGTGCCCTAAATTTAAAGAGATGCCCATCGAAGAGAAAATGCACTACATCAGAAAAACCAATCGCTGTTTCCACGGTTTAAACATCGAGCATTAAGTATGCGAACGAAACAAACGGAGAACAAAGACGTTACAGTGACGTCTGCACTAAGCCAATCAAGGGTCAACAGCAGCGCAGCATTATCCAATAATGCTGGTACACGAATCTTACCGACAGCCATAGTTCGAGTCACGGTTTAAAATGGGGTAGAACGGGAACTTAAAGCGATGTTGGACTCATGCTCACAGACCTCATTTATAACCAATATCCACAAATCGATAAACTCACAATAGAGGCTTTGATATTGCCAATAATTTCATCAAGTTTGCCAGATTTAACTATCAAGCATGGGGCTCGACAATGGTTAGACAATATTCCACTGGCAGATCCGCATTTTAATGACTCAAGTAACCTCGAACTACTTCTAGGAGTTGATGTGTTTTTCCATATTCTCGAGGATGGCCAAATGAGGTCTCCTGATGGTCATCTCATAGATCAGAAAACCAAATTTGGATGGGTCGTTGGAGGAGGCGCGCTAACAGGGTCGGTTGAAACGGTCTCAACATACATAACAACAATTGATATTGACGTAGCCTTGAGAAAATTTTGGGAGATAGAGGAAGTCACTGGCGTATCAGAAACTTGTATGACTCCTGAAGAGCAAACTTGTGTTCGATATTACGAACAAACTACAACTCGAACGCAGGAAGGCAGATTCGTTACTCGGCTTCCTTTCAAAGAAAGCACTGAAGACTTATCAAACACATTCAAATTGGCGTTACGATGTCTGTAGAGCATGGAAAGGAGATTTGAACGAGACCCAAACCTACGCCGCCTGTATATATTGATTTTTTATACGAATATGAGTTATTGGGCCACATGAGCAAAGTGTACGGAAAAATTGATCGGGATGCGTATTTCATGCCTCACCATGGTGTCCTGTAACAAACGAGTTCAACCACAAAGCTGCGAGTCGTTTACAATGCATCAGCTAAGTGTGGCGGGAAAAAAATCGCTCAATCAAGTTTTGATGAAGGGACCAACGGTGCAACCGAGTTTACACGAGCTAATAATTCAGAATTTTTCAATATGTTTTGACCGGATACATCGAGAAGATCAGGATCAGAAATACCAGTTGATATACTGTGGCGAAAATCATCCAAAGAAGACATTGCTGCCAACGAATTAAAAAGTGTCACGTATGGCACGAAATCCGCATCATTCGTAACTATATACATCATAAATCATTTAGCTAAGCAATTTGAGGTTACCAAGCCAGAAGCAGCAAAGGTCTTAAGACAAAACATTTACGTAGACGATCTTATGATAGGCGCCGAGTCTGCGAGCAAGCTTTTAAAACTCAAGAGAGATGTGGTGGAGGTATTAAGCAGTGGGGGATTTCACTTGCGGAAGTTCACAACAAATGATGCAGCACTGCGGAAACTACTGAACAGCGAACCAGATACATCAACTATCTCAAGAACGGTTAATTGTACACAATATTGCCTCAGATAAAATTTATAGAGAATTTTATCAAAAACGATGTAATACCGAGACGTCTAATGAACATTTATTTTAAAAAAATAAAAAAACAACAACAATAAATGGAAACTACAGTAGAACTGTAATAACCTTATCTTCTTAATCCCTTTAAATCAGACTCTCTGCTGTTAATTTCTTCTTACCTCTTACTTCTTCTTGATTTGCGTTTGACTTTGAATTGAGTATGCCCTACGAGTATAAAAATTTAAAAAACAAATCTAACAAAAATTCGCATTTCTCACTACTTTTATTTTTGTTTATTTTTTGTATTTACAATTTTTATGTGTGAGTACGTACATCAATTCATACAAAATTTGTGATAGTTTGCAACAAATAAATAAAAAACATTATGAGATACATAGAAAATAAACGATTCTAGTATAGTTTCCTAATAAGTTTATGTTATTGGTTTTGGATTTTTTAACCTTTATTTAACCTTTTCCCGGCTGAATAAAAAAAACTACATATTTCGGCTGGAGTTCATATTTTGTATATGAAAATAAAGCGAATTTATGTTACTAACATGGGTGTACATTTCGTTACGAACTAATTGTTGTGCCAAGCTGGGAATATACATTTGATTATGATACTTACTAAATGTGGCATTCTAAATTGAATTTTAGATGAAGTTCTGGAATATGGCCAAGTATAATGGAACTTGTCTATTTCTCAACCGCTTATAATGAAATTTTTTATGTGCGTTTGAAATGGGCTTTTAAAACGATTTTTGGAAGAAGTTCTGACATATGACCAAGAATGATGGCACTTGCCTATTTCGCACTTGCGTATTATGATGAAATTTGACAGGTGCATTGGAAATGGGATTCTAAAATGATTTTTGGGTGAAGTTCTGAAACATGGCCAAGTATAATGGAACTTGCCTATTTCTCAACTAATTATGATGTATTCGGTTTGTGAGTTGGAAATTGGATTCTAAAATGGTTTTTGGAAGAAGTTCTGGAATATGGCCAAGTAGGATGAAACTTGGCTATTTCTAAACCGATTATGATGAAATTCGACTTGTATAATGGAAATGGAATCTTCAAATGATTTTTAGATGAAGTTCTGGAATATAGCCAAATATGATGTCACTTGTCTATTTCTTAACCGATTTTGATGAAATTCGACACGTGCGATAGAAATGGGATTCTAAAATGATATTTAGATGAAGTTCTGGAATATGGTCAGTTAGGAAGGAACTTGGTAATTCCTCAACTGATTAAGATGAAATTTGACTTGTACGATGGAAATGAGATCTTCAAATCATTTTTAGATGAAGTTCTGGAGTAAGGCTAAATAGGATGGAACTTGGGTAGTTCTTAACCGAGTACGATGAAATTCTACTTGTATGATGGAAATGGGATCTTCAAATAATTTTTTTGATGAAGTTCTGGAATATGGCCAAGTAGGATGGAACTTGTCTATTTCTTGAACGATTTTGATGAAATTCGACAAGTGCGATAGGAATGGGTTTCTAAAATGATATTTAGAAAAAGTTCTGGAATATGGTCAATTAAGAAGGAACTCGGTTGTTTCTCAACCGATTATGATAAAATTCCACTTGTACGACGGAAATGGGATCTTCAAATGATTTTTAGATGAAGTTCTGGAATATTGCCAAGTAGGATGGAACTTGGATATTTCTTGAATGATTTTGATGAAATTCGACAAGTGCGATAAAAATGGGATTCTAAAATGATATTTAGAAAAAGTTCTGGAATATGGTCAATTAGGAAGGGACTCGGTTATTTCTCAATCGATTATGATAAATTTTTACTTGTGTGTTACAGAGGAATACCATTTTTTGAACAATTAAAATTGTTGGTTTAGAAATTCGATATGAAGTTTTGCAAGTATGTCAAAGGTGTTAAAGATTTTTTCTATTAGATTGATTGACTAGAAGATATTTTTCCGCAATTATTTAAAAAACACTTTTGATTGAAATATAATGTGACTCTAAAGAAATAAAATAAACTTTGTTTGGGGGATTTTACTAACAATTGAGCTAATAAAAAGTAAAATGAGGGGGCATAAGAATAAATATTACCTGTCGCACCGTCGCTCAATTAGCAAAGCTGGTTAGAAATACTTTCTATACAATAAGCATTGAGAAGCATAATGGAGATTGGCTGAAAAGAATCTCTATTTGAATTGCGCAAGAACCGGTCTTTCTTATTTTTAGAATATACAATTTAAAATTAGTATAGGCAAAGCGAGAAAACGCTAGTAATAAAGCAGAAAGACCTATTCATGCAGTCATGTTTTTCGACCATAACACAGCTTTTCGAAATTGTTTTTGTAACACTACACAAGCATCATGAATAACATGAGATAGTATTGGGCGCTTTCAGCTCTACCAACTGTTGGCAACATGTTGACTAAAATAACCCTGTTGTTTTCTGAATGCCCCGATTTATCGAAAACTCCATGGCAATGTTATGTATCGAATGTCATTTTGCCCCTCAGTAAATTTTGAAAGCCAACATGTTGCGGGACCTGAAAGCGCCCAATGACACCCGTTTCCAAGCAGTTGAAAGCTTACTAAAAGCGATTGTGTTGGAGTCAGTGCTTTAATTTTCCACTTTATTTTTTAAAGCCAACATATCAACAATTCCTCGATCTCATACTGTTTGAATAATAATTCAAATCGAATCATTTTTGACGTCAAGAACGACGTGATGATAATTATCTTTAGCAAAAATCATGGAACATATCTAACACCTGATAAAGAAAAGCACATAAGCAGCACGGTTATTGTACAGTTGAAATTGTAATTAAATAAGTATTTTATACAAAAACCGCTAATACTTAAGCAAATTAATTAATGAAATATGTATATGTATTATTAGGTAAAAGTAATATTAAATATAAGTGATAATTATATTAATTATTATAATAAGTGATATATGCAAAATGAAAAGTTTTTGATAGAATAGACCCCTTGTTTGATTCATAAATTTATTTTAGAATTATGTTCATTTTACACTTTACAGGGATACTAACTACAGTTTCGTTAATTAGACTACAATTTAAAATGATCAGTCGATCAAGAAGCTATAGTAATATTTTTTGACGTTTTCTCTAAATAGGGAAATCCATGAAAACTTGGGAACTTTGCTTTAAAATTAGATTTACCTATACCAGGAGGGATGTGCGTGTGATTTTTATTCCAGAAATGGTGGAAAGATCCCCTGAGGATGTTAGGCCTTTACAGATCCATTAGCCGCACATTATTTATTCTGAAAACCAAACCTTACATAAAATACCGGTTCAGTAGATTAGATTCAACGCCTTCACGCGACCTGACATCACAAATTGATGACAAACTCCGGAACAAAGAGGTACTATTATGTTCATTCATTGATATTCCACGGGCTTTTGATAATACCAAATTCAAAGTCCTTCTGGAACAAGGACAATCATGGGGTATAGACTCGGCCTGATCCTATAAGTAGTTTGCTTCTTTGTAGCATCATGAATAACATGAGATGTTATAATAATTAATAACAAAATGTTTAATAATAACTATTACTCCTATTTTGGTTCTCACCTCACCGAGAAATACTATGCAAATGTTACTAGATTTGTATGAAATTTTTCGGTGAGGTGAGAACCATAATAGGGCTAAGAGTTAAACAAAGTTTATTTTATTTCTTTAGAGTCACATTATATTTCAATCAAAAGTGTTTTTTTTAATAATTTACTTTTAATTGCGGAAAAATATCTTCTAGTAAATAATCAATCTAATAGAAAAAATCTTTAACACCTTTGACATACTTGCAAAACTTCATATCGAATTTCTAAACCAACAATTTTAGTTGTTCACAAAATGGTATTTCTCTGTAAACACACAAGTAAAATTTCATCATAATCGATTGAGAAATAACCGAGTCCCTTCCTAATTGACCATATTCCAGAACTTTTTCTAAATATCATTTTAGAATCCCATTTCTATCGCACTTGTCGAATTTCATCAAAATCATTCAAGAAATATCCAAGTTCCATCCTACTTGGCAATATTCCAGAACTTCATCTAAAAATCATTTGAAGATCCCATTTCCGTCGTACAAGTAGAATTTTATCATAATCGGTTGAGAAACAACCGAGTTCCTTCCTAATTGACCATATTCCAGAACTTTTTCTAAATTTCATTTTAGAATCCCATTCCTATCGCACTTGTCGAATTTCATCAAAATCGTTCAAGAAATAGACAAGTTCCATTCTACTTGGCCATATTCACGAACTTCATCTAAAAATCATTTGAAGGAACCATTTCCATCATAAAAGTCGAATTTCATCAAAATCGTTCAAGAAATATCCAAGTTCCATCCTACTTGGCCATATTCAAGAACTTCATCTAAAAATCATTTGAAGATCCCATTTCCATCATACGAGTATAAGTCGAATTTCGTCAAAATCTTTCAAGAAATAGGCAAGTTCCATCCTACTTGGCCATATTCCAGAACTTCATCTAAAAATCATTTGAAGGTCCCATTTCCATCACACAAGTCGAATTTCGTCAAAATCGTTCAAGAAATATCCAAGTTCCATCCTACTTGGCCATATTCCAAAACTTCATCTAAAAATCATTCGAAGGTCCCATTTCCATCGTACAAGTCGAATTTCATCATAATCGGTTGAGAAATAGACAAATTCCATACTACTTAGCCATATTCTAGAATCTTATCTAAAAATCATTTTAGAATCCCACATTTAGTCAGTATCGGTTTCAAATGTAAATTGCTGGTTGGCTACAAAAAATAACCCATAACCGAATGAAAACCCATCGTTAATTTGTTAATAAAGAAAAAAAAACAAATAAACATATATTCCCTTTATTCACCGGTCGTGATTCAGTTAATACCAGTTTAGCTCTAAATATGTAAACAAATGATCATTTTTTGTGTTATGACGACACTCAATTCTAGTATTAAAGGAGACCTTTAAATTACAACCAACAACAAGTACAAAAACGAAAAATAAAAGAAACACAAAAATGTTTCATTCGATTTTTCTCTATTTATTACAAACACGTGGCAGAATTGTGTGACGTCACGAACACGTGACTCGAAACATCGAGCTAACCTTGCTTGAATCATGCTCACCGGTGTACCAGCGCATACTAACTAGTTTAACACACGAAAATTTTTCTGAATACATATTTTTGACCTCGCTCAAAACAATCTCGCATTAGTTGAAGAGTCAATTTAGTCAAAGAGAGAATTATGTTTTTGTGGTTTCAAGTATATTGCGTAGGGGCTCACTGTATTGTTCGAAATATAATTTCTACACCCAAATAGGTATTTTCTACACCCAACTAATTTGAATGTTTATTTATTCGACATGAGGCGTCTCTATGAAATCTACTATAGTTTTTGGTCTAATGGTTTGGAGACAAGTTGTATGAAAATTAATTATTCAATTAAAATTGATGACTTTTTGGTACAAATTTGAATACCTTTCAAACACTTATTTCAATTTAATACTTTTAATCTACAGCTTTATGACGGACTTGTTTCGAAATTTTGTAGTTATGTTTGTTATTAATTTTTGAATTAAAGTTCAGTCCAAAACATTGCCATTTAATTGTTGCTATCGTTAAATAAATGAAAGCTCCTTCGACATTTTACAAAGTTATTTTCAGATTTAGTGAAATTTATTTTTATAAAGGTAGTTAAGGGGCTTATATAATTTGGTATTAAGAGTTTATATTGAAAATTATTAGGAATGTGCACAAGGTTTAGAGAAAAACTTGTAATAATCGTCAGAGGACTGTTTTCAAAAATTCATGATTTTATTGGGGTTTTGTTAATGTTACATAAAAATGGCTGAAACCTCTTGCAATGAATTCTTTTTAATGTTATAGCTTTAATGATAGCTATTTGTTAAAGTTACTTTATCGAAAACTTTGAACTCGAAAGCTTTTAAATCAGAGAACGTAAATTAGTATTATACCGCATTATACAGTAAAAGCTTCAATGAAATAAATGAATATTTAGGCTTGTAAAATAATATCTAGCTGAAAGCTTTATGGCGTAAGTTGCCTAAATTTTATGACTAAAAGCTATTCTCTGGCTTATATTGTAGATATCTAATCAAAAACACAATAATAAGTTTTACTTTGATAAGGCTTGCATTATAATGAAATTTCGTGCTTAGATATCTCAATGTCATTAAGAACTTTTCATGGCTATTTTAAAACGTTTTAAGCCTAAGTGTCTAATTCTCTGGGAATCAAGTTTAATTTGGAGTTATATTCATTGAAGTTGTTTTGTATCTGGCAATGACTCAGAAAGTAACTTAAGGTACATTCATTCGTTACCTGGCGAAAAGATTAAATTAAATCACTTGGCGTTAAAGTTGGAATAATCAATTTAAAAACTCTTGACTCTCTAGACCCAAAAAATGCTAAACCAAGCTTATTATTTACATAAAGACACAACGCAAGGATAAAAGTTTGAAATCAGATAATGTCAAGTTAGCAAATTACTTGGGATAAATGTAACGACGAAATTTCATTAAGTTTTTTTGTGATATTCTTGTTCGGTGTATTCTCCACAATGGGTGATGTCAATGCCTAGTGGAACCTTAGACAACCTAAAGAATATTTTGATTGGAATTTTTTTTTCAGAATGGAAGAAATTGAAATTGCATAAATTAGTGTTGCTCCTGTGTGGCTTAGGCTATCGGCCTACAGCCTACTTTTAGCTGAAATTTCAAATTGGAAAGGGAATGACGTTTTTCAACTTTTTTTATACAATGTAAACCGAAAAATGCTCCTTAAAATTTTGCGACATAATTAGGTTTAATTATTGCTGCGTATGTTACTTACATTATCCAACTTTTTGGCAAATGTTTGTCCAAATTATTAATAGTAAAATTCCAAAAATGTAAAAGACAATAATCATGACCGACTTTATTAAGTTTCTGGAAGCGCTGTAATAATATCAGTAATAATATCTGGAAAATAAATACAACAGAGCTTGAAGACTATAAAGCTCTAGCTAACAAATTAAATGCTGATGGTCACCAGTGGTACACTTACGAGGATAAAAATGATCGTTCAATTAAAGTAATGGCAAGAGGTCTACACCCAACTTGTTCAAAAGAGGAAATCATTGAGGACCTGGAAAACAGAGGCCTGAAAATAGTTGATGCAGTTAACATAATCAGAAAAGAGAGGCGAGAAAACAGGGAGGGAAAGGTTGAAATCACAAGAAGAGGTCTCCCACTTTTCATGCTAACCTTCGACAACCAAGAAAAAATTGAAAATATTTATAATATTAAGGCTATCTTTAACCTCAGAGTTAAAATAGAAACACCGAGAAAGGTCACTCGACAAATTCCGTAATGTAAAAACTGCCAAGATTATAATCATACACAAAAATACTGCCATCGAGAAGCAAGATGTGTTAAATGTGCAGGAAAACATGCAGGAAATGTCTGCATAATTTCCCGAAATACAACACCGAAGTGTATCAACTGTACTGGCCAGCATCCAGCCAGTTACAGAGGATGCGAAGTTGCAGTAGCACTGCAAAAAATGAGAGATAAAATACGTAAACCAGTTACATCAAGAAATGTACAAACTATCAAAAAAAACACGGAACCAAAATCGTTGACTCCTAATGTTAAAAAGAGAGCGAGTAAATGAAAACATTACTTATGCTCAAATAGTTCAGCTAACAGAGCAGAAACAGACTAAAGTGGATCTCGTTTTACCGGACATACTGAGAAATCTAGGGAACCTCAACAAAAGGCTTACTTCGCAGGAAATGAGCCTACAGAACGTACTATAGAAGGAATGAAATCACAAACTAGTTTCAATAAAAGAGTAGAAGAAAACTTTGATCGAGTGTATCAAAATATAAATTATATAAAATCGAGTTATAAACCAAAGAAATGAATAAAACATTACGAATTGTAACCTGGAATGCAAATGGGCTATTGCATCACATTCAAGAACTAGATATATTTTTAAACATGCATTATATAGATATATGTCTTATATCAGAAACTCATTTCACCAAAACTTCATTCTGTTAAATAAAAGGATATAATTGCTACCATGTATTACATCCAGAGAACAAAGCTAGAGGTGGATCAGCTATCCTCATAAAAGATTATATAAAGCATAACGAAGAACTTAAAGTTGAGGAGCTTTCCATGCAAGTCACAACAATCAAAATACAATTAAACAATACTAAAACCTGCAGTATCTCAGCGATCTATTGCCCCCCAAGATACAATCTCAAACAAGTAGATTATACTAATCTTCTCAAAATACTATGAAGTGCCTTTTTAATTGGAGGTGACTATAATGCAAAAAATACCTACTGGGGATCACGGTTAACGACCGCTAAAGGAAAAGAACTGTTCGCAGCAGGCAAACAACTAAAATGCGATTTTCACTCGGGCGGTACACCAATCTATTGGCCCTCGGATATCACTAAGACTCCAGATCTTATAGACTTCTGTATTACAAGAGGGATTTCAGATAATTATATCCATATAGAGAACAGTGAAAGTCTATCATCAGATCATTTCACCAGTAATTATGATACTTAGCCAAACAATTATTATGAAAGAGAACAACCCGAAATTAATTAGTAATCCAATACAGGGATCAGTCCAAATAGAAGACGAACCAGATAAGCTCATTCATAATATCCAAAGTGCTGCGTGGGAAAGCACTCCTGATAACAATCAGGAAATGAAGCGCGCAATGTTAGCTATCCAGAGGAAGTGAGAGAACTTCTTAAAAATAAAAGAAAAGCACGGAAGAATTGGCAAAAACATCGAAACCCGGAAAATAAGAGGGTATTTAATCATTTGTGTAACAAGTTAAACTATTTAATAAAAAACATTAAAAATCAGTCAGTTAATAAATACCTCAACACTCTAACTGGGCAAAAAGACACTGATTATTCATTATGGAGAGCAACAAAGAATCTTAAAAGACCCAAACTTCAGGTTCCTCCAATTAAAAATAAAGGAGATTGGGCTCGAAATGATCCACAAAAAGCAGATTGTTTGCAAATCACCTTGAAGAAACATTCCAACCTTACCCAAAACAAACGGAAGAGGAAAATATTACCCCGATAAATAAATAGGATGAAATAAAAATTACACCTATAACATTAAAGAACTAAAATGGGAAATCAAGAATAATCTGAATGAGTATAAGGCTCCAGGATATGATCTCATAACGGGTCAGATAATAATAGTGTTACCGGAGAAAGCGTTGAGGAAACTATTGCATATAATCAATGCAGCATTTCCACTAAGATATGTACCAAGACAATGGAAAGTTGCTGAAGTAATTATGATACTTAAGCCGAACAAACCTCCGAACGATAAAGCTTCATATAGGCCAATTTCTCTGCTACCAACATTATCGAAACTATTTGAAAAGGTTCTTCTTAAAAGAATAAAACTAACTATCGAAGAAAGGAATCTTATCCCCTCACATCAGTTTGGATTTAGGGTAAAACATTCTACGATAGAACAAGTACATTGAATTACTGATTTAATCGAGAAATCATTATGCTCAGCAAACAAATATGCTCAACTATATTCCTTGATGTAGCGCAAGCATTTGACAAAGTATGCCCAAAGTATGAATACTCTCAAATAAAAAGGATAACAGCAGGAGTTCCACAAGGAAGTGTTCTTGGGCCAATCCTTTATCTCCTGTATCTAGAGATATACCAATTACAGAAGCAACAATGGCGACTTGCAACAGCAAAAAACATCAATGACTCTACTAATAAAAAACAGAAGGCTACTAACCTGATATGTAATTGGACAAAGAAATGGCGAATTAAATTAAATGAAGCAAAATCAATCCAAGTAAACTTTACAAATCTAAAAGTTAATCATATACCAATAATGATAAACTCGATAGTAGTACCGCATGCGAACACTGCTAAATATCTTGGCATGACTTTAGATGCTAAACTTAGGAGGAACACATAAAAAAGAAGAGAGAAGAAATAAACATAAAATTTAGAAAAATACATTGGCACCTAGGGAGACAATCTGAACTGGCGATTCATAACAAACTGCTGTTATACAAACAAATTCTGAAACCTGTATGGACATATGGTATTCAACTTTGGGGTTGTGCCAAGAGGACAAATATCAAAATCATACAAACAGCTCAAAATAAAATCCTGCGATGTATTGTTAATGCACCGTGGTACATTCGAAACGACAACCTCCATCGAGATCTAAAGATCGAGCTTGTCGCGGATGAAATCAAGAATCATGCAACAAAACACCTACAACTTATGCACCAGCATGAAAATCTGGACATACGCTGTATGCTGAATACCACACCAACAAGAAGACTGCAAAGATCCAAACAGTAGACATACAGTCAGCTGAGTCAGAAATACAATTTGAAGGTTCCTCAAACTTTGATTGTTCACCACAACAAAGTGGCTTGCTCAGAAAGCTGGATCTGGCTAATACTCTTTCACTGCATCCTCAGGAAGATTATATTAGCACAAGGGATAAGTTAATGTACAGACATAATGAATACAAAATATAATTTGTAGTAATAAAATAAAAAAATTTCGAGACGATCCATCAAAATTAATAATGCTTATTCTCTAATTTGTACGCAAGCCATAAATTAAGTGTGATCTGCATCTGCAAGGTGGCGATGCAATTTTAAAATTAAATCGCCATTTTCCATAATATTTTAAAATTAATTATAATTTTTAATTTTAATTTAATTTTCATAAAAAAAATTAAGTTAAAAGTATTTTTTTGAGCTTTCCACTAAAAGCTTTTGATTTGAGATGTGGAAAAATGGAAATAAAGAAAGAAGCTAATATTATAAGAATTTCTGAATTGTTTAAAGCTGATGTATGTATACTAGCTTGTGCATATTTCGCTTTAGCCAGAATCGCCCATTAAACATCCAGGAGATTCTTTCGCCGATTCTGGCTAAATTATGATATGCACAAACGTGAATCTTGGGCAGAATATTAATTAGATTTTGATTATATATCACATGTTTTCAATTTGGGATGTAACCTTACGCAATATTTTCAGTCAAATATCTTAGCAACAATATTCATATAACGAGAAACCAATATATTGTGAATAAAAACAATATATTTTCCAAGAAGGATATGGAAATTTATGGAATAAATATTCGATTGTATATAAACAAGAAATTTTTTGAATCTGAAGTTATTTGAAGATGCGATTTAAATATGTTTTTTCTTCTGAAAACACACAAACTCAACCTTTGTTTATGTTTAGTTAACAAAGTTTTTCACTCGCTTGATTTGCTTTATTCAATTCATGCTACAAACCGCACGCAATAGCGGTTAATCTCGAAATATATAATAACTTGGCAAATCAAATTTTTCCACGAAATATTAAATGAAAATTGTTTTCCGTAAGAAAATTGCTCAAACTAAGTTATTTGGGTTGCGGTGTTTGTGAGAATAGAAATATTTAAATTAAATTTGGCAAATTATTAATTTTAATATTCTCAAATAATATTTTTCATGCTTGATTTGCCAGAACTTTCTTTTTTTTGGACCATTCGCCAGGCGAAATATTATTTTCTAAGGTTTGTTTCTAATAGGCGATAACTATAATTGAAATTTTAGTTAGATCTAAGGTCGATGAATTTACACTGCTTATAGATTCGAGATCGGTCATAAATTTTACCAAACAATAGTAAGTAGCATTCCCTCACTAAATAATTTTTTCATCATTCATTTTGTCCTCGATTATTATTTACAATGTTGTTTTATGTTTTCCTCCAGATTAAAATTTTTTCACTTTATTTTCGGCCAATAAATTTTATTTAAATTCCCCCAAAAAGGACTATAAAAATAAGCAAGAAAACAAAAATAAACTTTCGTCTTTAAAAATAAAAACCAATACCCGATTTTGTTTGTAATCATTAACTTTAAGTCGCACACAAGATAAACAATTGGACCACCGAACGCCCAATAAATCAAAGTGGAGCAAACATTAAACAATTTGTTTAAAAATTGCATCTTCTTTGATATAGAAAAGGCTGTTTTACCAAACGTAATTTTTTAGCTATAAAAATAAAGTATCATAAAAGGATCACTTTAGGAAAAAGGAAAGTAAGTAACAACAACAAAATATTCTTATAATCCGATTAGGAGCACTAAAAAAATATTTTTAGAAAAAATAAAAATGGGAAGGTATATATCTGCAAACTGTTTTTAACCTTTTTTCGCTTTCACACAATTTTTTTTTTAAAAATTAAAATTTTTTATCATTATATTATTCGAAATTGATTTTACAGTTGGGAGTCCTAAATCATTTGTTATTTACAAAATGTGCACTTTTCGTTATATCTCAAATCTTCAAACTTACTTTAAGTAACTTATCTGAAAAAGAGGGAAGCTCTATTAGATCAGAGTTTTATTTTTTTTTGTGCCTGACACAACCGAGACCCAATGCGACATGAGATAAGCTCGACAATATAAAAGTTGTTTGGTTTTAGCTTGATCTAAACAGAAAAGTTCATAAAGCTCTGTGCAATTTTCTCTATAGAAAATGATAGTAGTGTAACATCATGTAACATTACATTTTATGTTTGTAAATTAATGCACTTATCGAGAGCATAATTCTGGTTTAGAACTTTACTATTTTGACAAGAACAACAACATGTCAACACGGATAATTTGGTAGATGTTTATGTTTAGCTTGTTCTAAAATTAAAAGCTCGTGAGGTTCATCACAATTTTCTATAACTATTGTACAATAATGTTACTGTTAACACAACCTTACATGTTATGCTTTATTAAATAATTTTATAGTTAATCTCAATAACAAGGTTTTGACAACAACAACATATCAAATTTGTTTATTTAGAATTTTTTTTCAATACATATTTCAATTCAATATTACAATTCAATTATTCATCAATTTATACGTTACATATATTTATGACCACTCATACGATTTTCACAGCGCTTCTTAAATTATTCTCTGTAGACTGTGATGTTAAAATAAAATTCACTAATTAAAGACGCATTGAAAGCAACTAGAACTTTAAACAGTGATTCGGAGCAACTAAAATTATTACCACAAAACGGAACATGTAAAATTTCTGAATGTGATCTCAAAGCTCTGTGAGTGAATTCTCGAGCAAAAATATCCTGGGCAAATACTTCACATGACATCTCGCATGTTTGTGCCAAACTCTGCAAATTAAGTAACAGAAGCCGATTTTTAAATGGTTCGAGAACATTACCTCTTTGCTCCGACGATGGAAGACATTTAAGCGCATAAATCACCAACTGCTGTTGAACACTTACAATTCTATCCAAATGCATTTGATAGAACAGCATCCATGTGACCGATGCTTACTCCAAAACAGATCTAATGTAAGTAATGTTTAATCAGACCTAATATAGTATAGGCTTATATAATCAATATGCTTGTTGAAATTCAAATTAAATGCATGGAGCCTCAACACAAGATATCCTTGTTCTGGAGAATGATATTACTTTACACTTGTTAGAATTCAAAGGCACATTATTCACTTGGTAATCGTGCATATACTTTTTAAAGAGCCATCTTGGGAAAGAGTAAGAGATTCAAAAAGCTTACGAATCGCAGATACAATTGAAATGCTTCTGCAGCATGTAATATGGTTTCTTTTGCCTGATTTAAAATAGGTCGAATAAAAAATGATTACTTCCAAACTTTATGAAATAAATCACTCGATAGACTCAAATTAAGCAAATGAAATAACGATTCAATCAAAGAATCTGCACATTTACTCAAAATCAATGGCGAAACATCATCTCAGAGTTGAAATCCTGAAGTGTTACCGGCCACCTTAAAAGTACTGGAATCGATTAATGTAAAAAACCTCTTCGAGTTGACACAAATTTCTCCTTAATTTGTAAAACGTACATTTTATGTAGGCAATTATTTAGGCACATAAACTCTTTTAATAATTCGCTGTATTTTGATTTAGCATTTACATCTGCAGAACGCTTATACAGCTTGATAGCTTTTGATTAATGATTAGCTCAATTCTTTAAACGCCGGTTAAACCACGGTTCGAAATAACTAGATTTAACACAAATCTTTGGAACGCATAATTTAGCTATATAATTAGCCATAAATTCGCATAATTAGCCATAAATAAAACTTTATAAAATTTCGCGACAGCATATGAAATCTGCAAATTATAAAACAAATTTGTCCAATCAATATTATTAAGAAAACTGTTTAGAAATGGAATCTTAGCTTTCTTAAAATCAAATTTAAAATCTTGATCAACAACAGAAAAACCATTAAAATCTTCAAAATAGAAGTTGATTTAAACTGTAAAATATCATTGAATTGGCGCATTGCAGGATTAACAATACTATCCAGCATAAAGTTGGAAGATCATCCAGCGAAGATCCAAAATAAAGTAATCGTTCTTCAATGTTTCACGTATTTTTTGATAAATTAAAGTCACCCGTTGTTTAACTTTGGCATCTGGTCCTTTTTAATAAAATCGTTTAACCCTTTGTAGATAATTGGGGCACTACCAACTAGAGATATAAGTTCCAACCACAAACAACCAGAACAAACCGCATTTAACCTTGATTATAACTGATTTGATAGAATAGCAATTGATGTTGATCTCCCCGTTGAAAATAGATATCCAGTTTGTTGGCAACACGATCACATCGGAATACTGATTAGTCTGGAGCAAAGTATATGTTTCAGAATTAAGACAGACGTTTAACCAGGAGGATTCTGTTAAAATTATTATGTCGTAATCATTACTTAAAATAGATGAATATGCTTGAACGCATCCTACTATTATTTTGATAGTAAATATGCAGACTCTTGTTATGCTAGTTGGAGTATTGATGGATGCTGACATATCCGATAGTTTGTAGTTGTCTGCCTTTATAAATATAACATTGGATATGGAATGTTTCGGATGTTTTCTTTACACGTTGTCTGTTATTGATGAACGGCCTAATTAAAGTCTCACAATGCCACAAATCGGAAGCCAATCGTACACTGCCACCCTTGAACGATATAAGCAGTCATATCTCCGTTTTTCGGAATAAGCGGCCAACAAACAATTCCCGACGTAGGAATATTCAGCTTTCCACTCACATATGATTTTTAGTTATCTGTAATTATTCTCGGATGGAGACGACTGATTTATAAAAGTTTCCTATTCCTTACTGAACCAGTTTGGAGAGAAACATTTTAAAAACCATTAAACAAACCAATTTTGAATCTGAAATCGAATGCAACTTTAGATGTTTTAATATATGTTTATTTTTAGCTTGTCCTAAACTGGGCTTTTACATTTTAAATGGAATGATGAAAGAACGAATGGAAGTTTTGGTGAATGTAAATAATTGTTCTGAGAAAGTCCTGAATTGTTGCCATCGACAACATTTGGATTTCGAAAAAACCACTCTGCAATCGAGTGTGTGGGGAAAAGTTTGTTTGATGTTAAATAATGAATTTTTCCTTGTTGCTGGAAATGGTTCGCATATTAGGACCTATGGTTCAAAACTTCTCAAGGTTTATTTAGGGTTGCGTCGTAGTTTTTTATATGCATTTGATAGTCAATTTAAAAAGTAATAGAGTTTTAGACGGAAATACAACTTTATCGGCCAATAGTTTCGTTACACAGATTAATTCAATATCGCCCAGATTATTTTCGTTTTCTGATGAATTTGGGAGAATTATTAACGATTTCCCCGCAATTATGTCTCCACCAAATTTCAATTTAGAAATTAAACACAATGTCCACCATAACGTGCACACAAAAGGGCAACTACTCTATTCACGTCCTCGTCGGTTGGACAAAGTTAAGTTTTGTATTTTCAAGTCGGAATTCCAACAAATGATCAATTTAGGAATATGTCAGCCTTCAAGTTCATCGGTTTGCTCACCCCTCCATTTAGTCAAAAAGAAAGATAATAACGACTGGAGACCCGCGGTGATTATCGCCTATTAAATGCGTGTACAATTCCGGATAGGTATCCTTTGCCACATTTACACGATTTTACTATGAATTTAGAAGGCTGCACATATTTTTCGAAAATTGATTTAATTCGGGCATATCATCATATACCAATTGCAAGCGGTGATATATATATATATATATATATATATATATATATATATATATATATATATATATATATATATATATATATATGAATATATATATATATATGAATATATATATATATATATATATATATATATATATATATATATATATATATATATATATATATATATATATATATATATATATATATATATATATATATATATATATATATATATATATATATATATATATATATATATATATATATATATATATATATATATATATATATATATATATATATATATATATATATATATATATATATATATATATATATATATATATATATGTATATATATATATATGTATATATATATATATATATATATATATATATATATATATATATATATATATATATATATATATATATATATATATATATATATATATATATATATATATATGTATATATATTTATATATATATATATATATATATATATATATATATATATATATATATATATATATATATATATATATATATATAATTATATATATATATATATATATATATATATATATATATATATATATATATATATATATATATATATATATATATATATATATATATATATATATATATATATATATATATATATATATATATATATACTATATATTGATGATATTCTAATAGCTAGTAAGACGAAAGACGATCATATGTCTCATTTAAAAACCGTCCTCGAAAAAGTGAATGCGTACGATGTGAAGATTAAACCCGTACCAACATATTTAGATTTCCTTGGACATAATATATCCATAAAAGGAATTTTGCCAACAAAGGAATAGAAGCCGTAATATCTTTACCTAAACCCACATCAATTAAGCAAATCCAAAAATTCCTTGGGATGATTAATTTTTACAATCGGTTTATACCCAATTTTGCTGGTGTCCTTGCTTCAATTTATAGTTACCTCTCCATGTTGATAAAACTGGGTAAACAAAAGGCGAATTTCAGCTGGCCGATTATAATCAATGAAGCGTTTGCGGAAGCTAAGTCCAAATTAGCCTCGACTTCTTTGCTGTCATTTCCAAATGCAAATGCTAAATATTGAATAACTACGGATTGCTCTAATATTGCCATAGAATGCCATAGAAAGTATGAAGAGGCAGATTCAAAACGAAACGAGATAAAAAAATTGAATTTTGGTGTTTGTTTGTTTTACGCATTTTTGTGTCGTTTCATGAGACATAATCTGATCTGGATCAGATCAAACGTCAAGAAATGCGGAAAAAATTAATTCTGCTTCAAAATGATGATGAAGAATTAAAATTATTACTCTATCGCCCGAGAAAGTCCTCTTGGATTTTGGAATAAAAAGAAACTATAGAAGCCCATCTACATTGTGAAACGGCTACCGGAATATAACGTCCTTATATACCCTTACCTATGCGTAGACATTTTTTCGATGATATTCACAATTTATCTCACGTTGGAATGAGAGCGACTCGAAAAGCCATGGATGGAATATTTTTCTGGCCAAATATAAATATAAGGACGTGGGAACGTGGGCTAGATCTTGTTTGAATTGTCAAAAATCAAAAATTTACAGGCACATTAAATCGCCTATAGTGAGAATCCAACTTCCGAATAGCAGGGCCACTCCCACCTTCTCATGGGTTTTGCTATTTGTTAACCATTATCGACCGCTTTACCAGGTGGCCAGAAGCTATACCAATCATCGACAGTTCAGCAGCTACGGTTATAAAAGCTTTCACCGAATCATTCGTTGCGCGGTTCGGATTCCCCTCAGAAATTACGACTGATAGAGGATCTCAATTCGAATCGCAACAATTTTCCGAGTTAATAAAAGTATTGGGTAGTAATAAAATTCGTATTACAGCGTATCACCCAGAAAGCAACGGCTTAATTGAACGGGTTCATAGGCAATTGAAGCATTCGCTACGAGCAAGAGGAAATTTAAAAAATTGGTCTAAAGAACTTCCATTTGTTTTACTAGGAATGAGAACGGCAGTAAAGGAAGATCTAAAATGTAGTGCAGCAGAACTAGTTTACGGGCAGACATTAAAAGTTTCAGGTGATATATTTTTCACAAACCTTAATAAATAGGTTTCATTCGTAGATAATGCTACTGAAGCTACATCTCACACATCAACTTTTTGCAATTATTACGCGAGAAAATTAGAATTTTAAAACCAACATCATTCAGAGTTCCAAAGAATACGTACATTAGCTTACCTAATTCCCTTCGTGTAGATCGTACACGTATTGGCTTAGAACCTCCATATGATGGGTCATTTAAAATAATTCGACGGTTAAGGAAATATTACGTGGTAGACGTTAATGGTAAAGAGCAACCGTTTTAAACCTGTTTAAAATTGCTTAAATCAACGAAATCAACCAGTTTCCGAATTAAAATTGCGTGATCCAATTTGTAAAAAGTTATATAGAGAAATCAGCGTAGATACGTCCATCAGGCCACGTTTCCTGACAACGTCAAATATATAACTAGAGAAAGGCATTAAGTTGGTAATCGTGCATATATCTTTTAAAAAGCCATCTTGGGAAACACTAAGAGATTTCAAAAAGCTTGACGAAATGTCTCTGAAGCATGTAATGTGGTTTCTTTTACCTGTTTTAAAAATACTTCGAATAAATGATTGCTTCCAAACTTACCATCAGTGGTTAGGTGCTCAGAGTTGCCAGGGGCTCAGAGTTGAAGCTGCTGAAGTGTTACCGGCCACCTTTTAAAAGTAATGGAATCGATCAATGCAAAAAACCGCTTCATGTTGGCACAAATTTCATCCTCAATTTCTAAAACGTACATTTTATATAGGAAATTATTTAGGCACATAAACTCTTTACATAATTCGCTGTATTTATGCAGAATGCTATCTTTTGAATTACGATTAGCTAAATTCTTTAAACGGCATAACTAGAACTAACATAAATCTTCGGAACATATATTTTTAAGCCATATATAAAAATTTATAAAATTTGGCGACAACATAAGAAATCCGCAAATTATAAAACAAACTTGTCCAATCAACATTATTAAGAAAATTGTTTAGAAATAGAATATTGGCTTTCTCAAAATCAAATTTAAAATCTTGATCAATGCCTTGATTATAACTGAATCGATAGAATAGCAATTGATGTCGATCTCCCCCTTTAAAATACGTATCAAAGTTGTTGGCAACACGATCACGTCGCAATACTGAGTAGTCTGGAGCAAGATATGGTTCAAATTTAAGACTGGCGTTTAACCAGGAGGCTTCTGTTAAAATTATTATGTGGTAATCATTAAATAAAATAGATGATAATTATGCTTGAACGCATCTTACTACTATTTTGGTAATAAATATGCAGACGTTTGTTAAAGTTGCTGGTTAAAATATGATGCTGAAGTATCCGATAGTTTGTAGTTGTCTGCCTTTACAAATATAATGTTGGATACGGAATGTTTCGGGCGTTTTCCTTACACGCTGCCTGTTATTGATGAATGGCTGAATTAAAGTGTCACAATGCCACAAATCGGTTGCCAATCGTACACTGCACCCTTGAATGAATAAACTGTAGACTGCTTATATCTCCGTTTTTCAGAATAAGCGGCCAACAAACAATTCCCGACGCGGGAATATTCAGCTTTCCACCCATATATGATTTTTAGTTATCTGTAATTATTCTCGGATGAAGTCGACTGATTTATAAAAGTTTCCTATTCCTTACTGAAGCAGTTTGGAGAGAAACATTTTAAAAACCATTTAACAAAAAATTTTGAATCTGAAATCGAATGCAACTCTAGATGTTTTAATATATGTTTATTTTTAGCTTGTTCTAAACTTAAAATCCCATAAAGCTCAACTAAAATGATATTACTGTTAGCAAAAGCTTACATTTTAAGCTTTATTAAGTAATTTTGTAGACAATCTCGAAAATTGCAAGTATTTAAAATTTTAATATTTTTGACAACAACAACATGTTGAATAGGATTTTGACAACAACAACCAAGCTATAAATGTGTTACAAAAAAATAGTGTAAACAGACTTTTTATTTTTTTTTTATTTTTTTTTTATTAGGCTTGGCTCCTACATAAAAAAAGACCCATATCGCCAAAAATCATATTTATAATTTTCTGTTTACAGATTGTAATTCAAATTTCATTTTTAATAATTTCCTTACTCTTAAAATGAACCGGATTACTCCCTTCACATATTCTATCGGCTAGTATTTATTTCGTATTAGATTGTTATCCCACTCATCCTAATAAATTCATACATCTCCTTATAAACCAAATTGCTCTCATTCATTAAATCACTTAGGTTTCTTGCATTCCGAAGGATGTTGAACTTAGATCTATATAGGTTGTATTTAGGACAAACCAATATGAGATGTTCAACATCCTCCACACTTCCACACAACTCACAATCTTTGTCCTCACTCAAATGACGTTTCCACAAGCATTCCTTCCAGTTTCCATGGTTCAGCCTGATTCTCTCAATCGTTCGCAACATTTGCGTATCTCCTTTGAGCTCCTTAAAAAACGGAATTCTCAAAGGAGTACCATGGAGCGCTCTGTACTTCATTCCTTTCGTTAGATTTTTCTCATTAAACTCACTCTCCCATTTTCTCTACAAATTCATCTGAAGCATTCGAAGTACGTCTCTTGCATCCTTCTTTTCGTACTCCTGAACCATGTCCTTCAATGTACCCTTTTTTGTTAACATATCGGCTCTTTCATTCCCTTCGATCTGTCTATGTGATGGGATCCATTGTATGGTCACACATCACGTTGACAGTCTCGAACGCTTTCAAAAATTAAATCCACATACACTTTGCCTTCCCTTCCACCTCCACATTTCAGCAAACATAAACCACTCTGGGAATCGGAAAATATTACTATTTTCCTTTCCCCTTCATTCACAGCCAGTTTAATTCCTTCAAATATTCCAATCAGTTCAGCGTTCATTATACAGATGCTTTTGTCCACTTTAAAATACCTTTCAACATTTTAACTAGGCATAAAGACACCAACACCCACTCCATTCTCATTCACACTAGCATCTGTATAAACGATATCATCTTGCATATACCGCTGACTGATTTTCCCAAACATAATTTTGCGATAACTTCATTCATTCCCTTATTATATTCCCCCATAGTCAAACATACAGTAAGATTATTAGGAACGGGTTGCGGACCAGCATTGCCTATACTCAGAAAAATGTTCAAATTTTCAAGTGCAATGCTAGTTCTATATGTCGGTTTGTACACCGCCCTATTTTGTAATCTTACTATCATCTCGTTCCAAAACTCATTTTTCTTAGTTATCATTCGCACTGTCTCTCTCACTGTGATCCACTCTCTCTTGTAATCAAGAGGTGAATCACCCATTTCAGACCACAGAGTGTGTATTGGGGTTGAGTTAATCGCCCCCAATACCACTCTTGCACATGCATTTTCTACTTTCATTAATTGGCTAAAAGCCCCTTTCGAACCATTCCCATACACACTAATACCATATCCAATTTTGGAGGATATAAGGGCCTTCCTTAACATGTCAGTCACACTCGGATGAGCGCCCCATTTAGGTTTGCTCACCCGTTTAACCACATTTAAACGTTCCTTGCAGTTATCTGCCAAAATTTTCATGTGCTTCCCAAAATTCATACGTCTATCAATCCAAATATCCAAATACCTGTACGCATTTACTTGTTCAATACTTTGACTATCAACACTTATATTAACATTTGCAACGTTTGTTCTGAAACTCATATAAGCCCACTTATTAGGATTCACTCTCAGATTCAACATTTTAAGTTTTTGAATTAAATCATCTACCCCCTTTTGCGCTCTTTGAGCCGCCACATCAATACTTCTCAATTTTCCAATTACTACAAAATCGTCTGCAAATTGCAGAACGATTTGATTGTCTGTATTGATGTGGTGTATCTCGTTGGTATATAGGTTGAACAGAGCTGGAGATATTCTCCTTCCTTGCGGAAGTCCAATATTTGCAACTCCCTCCAACCTAAAACCACTTCCATTCAGAACCATTTTTCTATCAGTCTTGAAATCTTTTATCCACATACATACTTTCCGTGAAAATCCAAAATTCGATAGAATTTGTTGTAATTTCCACGGAACCACATAATCATAAGCTCTTTCGATGTCCAAAAATACCGCAACAGCTTTTAAATTATCCTTTCTTACTTCCCAAACAAAGTTTTCCACACACTCAATTGCAGAGTGGTTCTTTCGAAATCCAAATGTTGTCGATGGCAACAAATTATTTTCATTCACAAAATCTTCCATGCGCTCTTTCATCATTCCATTTAAGATTTTTATAAAAACATTCAACATACATATGCCTCGATAATTTGTTGCCACATCTGGATCTCTATCCCGTTTAGGGATAGGAACCACCCTGCTTTCTTTCCATTTGTCCGGTATTTTTGAACCCATCCACACTTTGTTGAGTATCTCAAGCAAATTAAGCTTTGCTGAGTCACTCAACAACCGAATCATCTTATAACTTACTCGGTTCGTCCCTGGAGTGGTAGATTTAGATCTATCTAACACTCTCAGGAACTCTCCCCATTCATACATACAATCCATTCTTTCATTTCTACTCATTCTATCAACTTCATTTATTACATTCAAATCATTGCTTACATTCAATATCATTCTTACAAATTCTTCACCTTTTTCTCTGTTCTCACATACCACATTGCTCACATTAAAGTATTTACCATTCACCCTATTAAACAAACTCCATACATCCTTAGTTGTGGTTCTGTGTCATTTGGGACACATATTCCCGCCAACTTTTCCTTTTTGCTCTGCGAATAGCCTTTTTCAATTTTCCATTCATTTTACCATACATAATCTTATTCTCACTACTCTGATTCCTATTAAATTCACGCAAGGCTATTCGCTTTCTTTCATACCAGTATTGAACTTCATTGTTCCACCAACCATTCACATTAATCTCTTTCATATCCACAATTTTTGTACACAATTTATTTACCCATTCAATTTCACTCTCTAACTGGCTTTGATTTATTTCATTTTCTCCGAGAATCTCATTCATTTGATTCACCCATTTCCTATTATTAATTAATTCACGTTTTTTCCTAAACACTCGATTTTCATTCATGATAATTTTGATCATGAAATGATCACCACCCAAATTCTCTTCTTCAACATTCCAAGTGACCCGGCAGGCCAGTTCAATAGTTGTCATAGACAAATCTATTGCGCTGGCCGTGCCTCCCACATTCGCCATTCTAGTTGGCCTTCCATCATTCAAGAGCACCATATCGGAGTCTTGAATCAGGTCGGCCAACTGTTTTCCTCTTGCGCAATTGTCTAAACAACCCCACATTCTCGCATGCGCATTCATATCTCCACATACAATCAGGTCACTTTTATTTTTCACCCACTCAAACAATTTTTTAAAGTCACTCAAGGCTTTTTTCCTTTCATCTTCATCACGCACCTGGGTTACATACACGCTCAGTAGTAACAGATTTCTTTCCAAATTCGTTGTTGAGGCGGCTATTGCTTCAATCACCTCAAAAGCGGGTAACTGAACCTCTTCTCGCGTTATATTTCTGGCGTACATTATCGCCACTCCACCATAACCATCATTTCTTGGTTTGGAAAGAAATCTGTACCCTCTCACATTTAACGTCTTGTTCATTCTTTCCCACGTTTCGCTTATAAGCATCACATTCACTTTATTCTTGGCCAGATAATTTTCCAACATACTTTTCTTTGCGTAAAAACTTTGTATGTTTATCTGGCCAACAATAATTCTTTCACTCATGTCTCACATTCACCCCAATAACAATCTATACATACCAATTAAAAATCTGTCCGGGAGTATCCGCTTCCAAAATTTAACAAAAATAAATTTTAATGAAACAATAAAATTTTGTTGCATGAAATTACTGATGTTGCATCCTTCATATAGATGTTGATGTTGCGAGTTGTTGTCCCATCTTTTGTACTGCTGCCGAGTTTCATGTGTACGTAATATTGATTTTTATTATTTATTTATGATGTGCATTATTATCTGGTTTCATCGGTGTTGGTGGTACAATAAAATTTTCATTGTTAACGTCCGTATTCAACGTTGTGCTGTTATATTGTTCCATGAACGCTATACGGTTTTTTGTACTTGTGTACCGAGTTTTTTTGTGTGGTCGACCGCGTTTATTTAAATTAACGTTTACTGACACATCTTCATTTTCTGTGTCCATACACGACGAATCTGTTTCTGTTTTTCTCTCTTTTACGTTATACTCTTTTAAATTAACCATTTTTCTGATTGTTTCGATTTTGTTTTCTGCCTCTGCATGTAAAATGTTAATTTTTGCTACATCGCTATACTTAACTCGTTCTTGAGTGGTAATTGATTGTACTGTATTTTTGTCGACCGTGCTTGTTTGTTGTACATGTTGTGATTGTCCTTGTGTGTGTAAATGTTGTTCATCTGGTTCTTGTGGTAGTGGTGTTTGTTGTTGTAGCTGTTGTTCTGCTAAATTGTTGATGTTATTCAAAAGTGGACATTCTGATTTTTTGTGTGAATCTTCTCCGCATTTGTAACATCTCTCTTTCATGCCGTCGTAAAATATTCTTGCTTTAATGTTATGAATATATATGAATTGTGGTATTTCCTTCTCGATCTCTATATATACTCCTCTTACTCCCGAAAAAACTGGCAGAAGTGAGTTAACACCAAACTTTTCGCGTCTTGTTGACAATATATTGCCAAAACGATGCATGGCCTCACTCAATGTTTTGTCTGTAATTTCTGGTGGCAAATTGAATACCCTCACGTACCGCATTATTCCACTTGCTCCTTTTACTGTTACCTCGGTTGATGTTCCATTAATATACTTGAACGACAAAACATGTGTTTCTCGTACAAATTCAATGTACCTCTGTTCATTGTTAAACTTTATATAAATACACCGCTCGTACAAATCCTGGTACAACGTATGTATATCTTTAGCCGTTAGCCCATTGTTCAAGACAAATTGCATCATTTCTTGATCTGACGGCTTAGCATCTGTCTTTTGAAACTGTACTTTTACAGTGTTTTGTCTTAAACTATCCATTTTTACTGATCCACAACCTTGTTTTAAACAGGTATTAAATTTAACCACTGCGCAGAATTGCGCTTATCAAATTTGGACAGCACTAATATCACAATCTTTTTCAATATCTTAAACTCACTAAATTTTTGTTTTTATTTTGTAATTGGTCATTGGCCCACAAAGGTTGACAATCGAATGTAAACAGACTTTGCTAGATAATTAGATGTTTATGTTTTGCTTGTTCTAAATTAAAAGCTCTTAAAGCTCTAAACAATTTTTTATAACTGCCATAGTATTATTGTTAACATAATCTTAAATTTCTAAGGTTGTATTAGTTAACCTCGAAAATTTCAAGTATTTAAAATTTTAATAGGTTTGACATGAGTATAATCACATACGTAAAAAAATGCTAAAATCTGAAATTGAATTATCTAAAAGCTTGGTCTAAACTCAAAAGCTCAAAAACTTTGTATGAATGTCTAAAATGATATTACTGTTATCACAAGTTTATATTTCAAGCTTTGTTAAGTAATTTATTAGTCGACCTTTATAACTAAAAGGATTTGAAATTTTACTCAATTTGACAATAACAACATCTCGTTTAGGATTCTGACAACAACACCACATCAAATTGGATTATATAAAAATTTGTTGCAATATGGAAAATACTAGAATCTGAAACCGAATTACCTAACATACTATTCTAGATATTATAAAAAATTAAAAACACAATCTTTGGCAAAAAACCCTATAATCTTACTGTGCATTCTTTTCAATTCATATCATAACGTTTAGGATACCATCCATATCCATTTTCAACAGATTCTAAAGAAGGAGTAGAAAACATCAAATTTACATATAAAAGTAAATTTTCGATGAAATACAAAAATATAGAAATTTTCTAACAGAATAAGCAGCTATTCTACATAATTTATTAGTGGTTTATTCTGGTTTTCAACCTCGAAAATTACAAGAATTTCACATTTTTTAGATTTGGCAACAATAACATCTCGTTTAGGATTATAACAGCCAGAAACCTAACATGGTATCCTAGATAGTTTATTTTAGTTTGGTTTAAACATAAAAGCTCATAAAGCTTTGTGCAATTTTCTATAACTGAAATAATGTAACCGTTAATACAACCTTACATTTCAAGCTTTGTTAAGTAATTTAGTAGTGAAGTAGTACTTCGTTTGGGATTTTGACAATAACAACAATCAAATTGTTTATTTAACAATTTGGTACAACAAGGAAAATGCTAAAATCTGAAATCGAATTAGCTAAAGTGCTATTCCAGATAATTAATTACATGTTTATTTGTAGCTTTTCTAAACTTACGCTCTGTAAAATTGTCTCTGTTTAACTGTCTTATAAAGCTTTCTATAATTGTCTAAAGTTAACTTGCACTCTAAACTGATTTGACAACAACAACATAAAAATTGGTTTATTTAAAATTTTTTTTAATTTGATGGTGTTGAAGGATGTTTATAAAAAATAATAAAATTTGAAACCGAATTGCCTAAAATTCTATTCTGAATAATTTATTACAAATTTATTTTTAGCTTGTTCTAAATTTTTTCAGGGGGTTATGAGCTTTTATCATAACCCTCTGAAAAAAATTTTAAAACTACAATATTGTTACTGTTAAGACAATTTAGTAGACAACGGTTAAAGACAAACATGAAATTTATAAGAATTTCAAATCCTATTAGAATTGACAACAACAACGTCCCGTTTAAAATTTTGACAACAACAACATATCAAATTGGTTCATTAAAAAAATTGTTACAATAAGGAAAATCCTATTGTTTAGCGATACCTAAAAAGCTAATTCTAGATAATTTATTGGGAGTTTATTTTAGTTT
Source organism: Tipula vernalis (assembly GCA_958295665.1). Taxonomy (NCBI): domain Eukaryota; kingdom Metazoa; phylum Arthropoda; class Insecta; order Diptera; family Tipulidae; genus Tipula; species Tipula vernalis. The sequence continues at coordinate 148,793,789 of OY282559.1, forward strand.
GGTTTAAAATGAAAAATAATTATAAAGCTCTGTACAACTTGCTATAACAAAACGATGTTACTGTTTGTTGTAAAAAAATTTGGTTTTGAAACGTTTCTTTTCATTAACCTTTAATGTTAATTCAGTTAAAATAACTCTCGGAAATAGCAGTGACTTCTGATTAAGTTTTGTGCTGGATTTAACTTCGAGAAAATCAAATTCTAAATTTAAGAAATTTTGGTTTTGTCTATGCCCAACACAAACATTTTTTATTAGGCAGGAGTGTCAATGTAATCGAAGTAATTTTGACAAAGTATAAAGTGTGCTGACCAGTGCTTTACTATGTAAAGCAATTTCTTAAGCTTAAGTTTTGCTTCTCTGATTAAATCTGACAATGATATTGCACGTGCCTCAGGATCGAATTATTTGAAGTTAATAAAGGGTAACAGGTTGAAGGGGATTAAACTGTTTTGAATTGAAACTTGTCAAAATCCTAATCAAATAAATAACATCAAGGAAATTAAAAAAAAAAACGCACGATGAAAGACTAATATAAATGTCATAAAAAAATTAAAAATAAATAAATTGAAAAAAATGGTATGATGTAGGCGCGGCAGTTCTTGTAAATATTACAAATGCCAATTATTTATTTGTTTCCTTTTAAGCTTTCAAAACGAATCTCGTAGTCGAGATGTTGAAGTCGAGATAAGCTGGGTAATAAATTAAAATTAAGAAATTAACAATTTTTTATTTTAACTGTTGATTTAGGCTAAATGATTAATGTTGTTAATTTGTTTAATGTATACAGAGAGAATCCCGTCAACCATTTTTCTTGCTTTTTTAATTGCTTTGGATAATCTTCCCTAAATCTATCTAGTTTAATATTGTGCTCTAACAGTCCTTGAGGAATAACAATCGATTGGTACAACAACCTTTACACGAATCGATTAGTTTGAATTAAATTTGAAAGCTGCCATTTTTTTTTTAAATTATCTGTTATTGTTTGTTAATACCACATTGTTTATAGATAACCCAAATTCTGAGAAGATAACTTTTTCAAAAACATTCTATAGTATTCGCCACATGTGACACCAAATTTAGTATTAAAGCGCAACAAAATTCATGAAAATTATTATGAAAAAAGCTTTACTTTAACTTTTTTTTTATGTTTGCCACAAGGAACATCTAGATTCAATACACATACTAATATTTTACGATTTACACTTGCCCGCACCTCCGCGCATCTATGTAACACTTATGCATATACTTATATAAATTGTATATAGAAAATAAACTGGGAAACGAGAAGCTCATCTTTTAAGACAACACAAAAAAAAACTTTTTCCATATCAAATCATAAATATATAAACTTCTGCGGGATAATAAAAGCTTTTAAAATTTATTTTATTTTATCACCAAAACAATAATGATAGAACATAGAAACAAATGTGTATATGTATGTATATACAAAAAAATAAAGTCAAAATAAAAACCGAAAAAAGAGGAAAAGCTCAGCTTGAGATCATATATGTATACACATAATTTTCTTTAGATTTTTTGCTTTTTTTTTTGTTGTTGGTGTAGGCTCCATAAAAAGATAAATACAATTTTAAATCTGCGTGAATTTTCTTCTATGTTTGATTTTTTATTTACCGTTTTGATATATGACGGATATTGTGTCGGAGAGGAGGCGATGTGTTTGTGGAGTGTCAAGTGACAACAATTTTTTTTAACATTGTTATCGCACACCAATATGTTTGTTTTCGTATCTTTATATCGCGATAGCTATATAGAAAAGAGTGTGGAAAATCCATTTATTTTGGATTTCTGTGGTTTTATTGGGCGTCTGTTTGTATGACGGGATGAAAGTATTTTTTATTGTGAAGATAATGGAAATTTGTTAGATTTTTGTTGCTTATAACTTGAGTTTACTATAGTGTGATAATAAAAAAAATTGCAGAATTTTGATAATTTTTTATTAAAGTAGTAGTTTTCTATGTTCTATATTTGAATTTAAAGCTCATTTAAACTTTTGAGGTCGTCCAAAAATTCTGAAATACCTAATAAAGGTAAGTTTTGATTTAAATCACCATCAAATTTAAAGGAATGTAATATATGAGTGGCGGTGTAAAAATTGTGGTCGGAAACGTAGAGCTCTTCAAAGTTCAACATTGTAAATTTTGCATTTGTCTGTAAATTGAAAGATCAGGAGGTCGCACTTATTTAAAGGATTGCTGCAGCTTAATTATCATTTTCGTTAAACATTATTGGTCGAACTAAAATAATAATGTCGTTATGTTGGAGAAATTCTGTTGACATCACAGATAATGTTTTAATTATATTAGGGTTTGTTGGAAATTTATTAGACAAATAATAACTTGTGTATATTTTAGTGCTGCAAATTGGATGCTAATCAAAACCTTTGAAGTTTATGCGAAGGGCTGAATTAAATTTTGATTTCGTGATGTACAATACGAGTGCATATTTAGATATGTGAATTACTGTTTGGGTCAGAGCTGATAACTGACTTAATCCAAGCTTAGTTTCTTTGCGCATGCTAAGCAAATTATGAATAGCCGAATTCCATAGATACAAATACGGTTTATGGAACATTTTGCTTCTTATTTTCAACGGTTCTGTACCATCTATAAAGTTCATAGTTATCACTAAATGTTACCATTAAGCTTCAACCGAAAGAAAGGTGAATACTCTTAGTGGATCACATTAATGATAAAATAGTGGAAGAAAGCACAAAATGGGGTGGTGAATTGAAACTTCCAGAGAAGGCATATTTAGAGTTCAAGGACTGAATCGCGCAGATCCTAAACTTTGGCGACACCAGCGATACCAATTAACCAACTTTTTAAATAACCGATTAATCGAGAAGCCTAAAGTAAATTAACCAATTAACCTTGATGTATTTTTCAAAAATTGTAAAGCTTACATAAATAAATTCAATTCAGAATAAATTCAAATTTAGCTAAATGTATTTTGAAAATTTATGAACAATTATTAAAAAGATTGTTGGCCAGGTATTATTTCATAGCTAATAATGTTTTTAATAATTGCTGATAAATCTGGATCTCAAGGACTGAAAAATGTAAAATAATCTGTACCATCACGCATAATTCTCGACAAATTTTGAATAAAATCTATTCAGTGAATTCTACTGAAAATACAACTCTATTAATGAGTGTCAAGTTTATGCTAAAGAAAATAACAAAAAATTACACTGTTAAATTAGCTATTTTTCCAATTGGAATTTAAATTATATGAAAATTTAAATTTTTTGTAATTTTGGATTTTTCGTACCACCAAACAAATTCTTTTCATCAGAAAACAGTTTTTTTTCATCGTTTTCAGATAGCTGGACCATCTATTTGTCTCGTTAACCAAACCCATCCAATTGTGTAGAACATTACTATATTTCAGATAATTTAAAAGTTGACTGATTTTTGAGGGTTTAAATAATTATTTAGCGTCGATCCTGGAAATGTCACAGAGGCCCCGCACATTTCTTAGAATAGCTAAGCCATACAGCGGTCAATGTCACCAAGCCGATCCAATTATGATGAACTATAATATATTTTACGGTTTTTGGAATTTTTAATAATTTTGATGGTTTTAAAAATTGTTGTATCACCGATCACAGAGATGTCCACAAGTTTTTGCCCATAGTAGACTGGCACATGGCCTATTTATCCGAAAATATTGGCAAGACTTTGTGGACATCTTTGTGATCAGAGATACAAACATTTTTAAAACCAATAAAATTATTAAAAATTGTAAATTCTGTGAAGTATAGTATAGTTCATCATAATTGGATAAGGTTGACCACATAGACTGGCACATGACCATGTTATCCGAGAATATCGGCAAGACCTTGTGGACATCTCTGTGATCGGAAATACAAAAATTTCTAAAACCGTCAAAATTATTTGAAATTCTAAATTCTATGACGTATATAATAGTTCATCACAATTACATAAGGTTGGCCATGTAGACTGGCACATGGTCAATTTATCCGAAAAGATTTGATAGTAAAATTGCCGTTCAAGCAAAACACAAATATCTTAGGAGAATCATTACCCATCGCAATTCGTCGATTACAGAGCATGACACGGAAATTTCAAAGAGATCCATGGCTACACGATGAATATAAGAACTTCTTAAATGAATATATTAAATTGGGGCATATGATAGAATTACCATCAACAGAGAGCAGAAATATTGAAGTGTACCTTCCTCACCATGCAGTATTGAAACAATCCAGTACCACCAGTAAAGTTCGAGTTGTCTTCGATTCCTCATCAAAAACCACTTCTGACGTGTGTTTAAATAATTGTCTGGCCGTGGGTCTGACAATACAACCATCATTAACAGAAATTCTGTTGCGTTTCCGAGAACGAGCCGTTGTCTTCGCAGCTGATATCGAAAAGATGTATCGACACGTCTGGGTAATTGATGATGATACTAATTTTCAAAGGATAGTATGGAGAAACCATCCAACCGAACCAATTCGACACTATAAGCTGCGTACCGTAACCTACGGAACATCGCCTGCTCCAGTTCTCGCTACGAGAGCTCTTCGAGAGATTGGCTTGCAAAACGTCACGTCCAACTCAACGGTCGAAAATGGTTTTCGCAAAATTGCTCTTACTCAGTCAATTTGGATTTAGCTACAAATTCTTCAACCTCCCAAAATCTGCGTAAAGTTTGATCGATATCAAAATCAGATAGGTTTGTTGTAAATCCACTTATAACGTTGTTCTCATTTGAATCATTGTTAACAAGATTTCCTGCTGCAACCCAACCGAAAATCGTGTTTTGAAGGACGGGCATATTTTTACTTGTTCTAATCTGACCGTCGATTAATATGTTGAAGAAGTGGTCGACGTTGATTAGAATATCGATCTCACTAGAATTACTAAATGATGGGTCTGCTAAGGGTAATGTACTCCAAGCATCTAAATTCTCGATGCATCTATTATAACTCGTGACATTTGAAGTAATTTTCTTTAGAATAAATACGTTTACTGTGAAAGAAGGACCTACTTCTGGATGAATGTGGATCGTAGCCATTCCTCTGGTGGTGCGGTGGTGCCTGCGTCCACGTTACACATCGTATAGTAATTCTTCCGTTCTTACGACGTAAGCCCAAGCGCTGAATACATGATTCAGTGATGAAGCTTGCCTGGGAGCCAGAACCCAAGAGTGTGCGACAGCACAACAGAGTTCCAGAAAAACTCACCACCTTTGCAATGGCAGTTGGTAGTATAGATTGGACAGTTGGCGCCTGGCCGTAACTTGTCAAAACTGTGTTTGGTTTTGGCAAGGCCCCAACAAGGGTTTTTTGTTCTTGCGTACTTATTTTGTTTGTGGCATCGATTTGATCTTCATGTAAAAGCGTACGATGCCTTGCTTTATAAATTGTACATCGCCGTTTTGATAAACATCTGAAGACAGAATGTCGTTCGCCCAAACAGTTGAAGCATCTTTTGCTCTGTTTAGTTCATTCACATCGATTTATTATATTCAATTCATTGAATTGCGAGCATTGGTAAATGGAGTGATCTGATGAATGACACATCGGACAATTTGGCCTATCGGTGACAACATTACCTTTGATTGGTAACTGTTTGGTTACATGTGGTTGTTTGACTGAACTGTGACTGGACGCTGAGGCATCGCTTCTTCGCAACAAGAACTCAATTAACTCTTGAGTCGTAGGTACCTGATTTTCTGCCGTGATTGTTGCCCATTGATTTCTTGACTCATTATCTAGCTTCGTCAATAAAATATAAATAAGCCACGGATCTCTAGCTTCTCCATCTGGCCCCATTGCATTTAATCCTCTAAGCACTTCATCCGATGTATCGAGTAACTGCTTTACATTGGAGTGATTTGCTCAACCAATGGCTGGTTGATCTATAAATGATTTAATGAATGCGTTAATGGTGTATTTTTTCCTATCATATCGTAGTCGCAGTTTTTGCCAAGCTTCAATGTAGTTGCATTCGGTAATGCTGAAGTGGCGTAGCAAACTAGCAGCTTCACCGCGGAGAAGCCCTTTCAGATACTGAAATTTCTGAACAGGCGTAAGAGCGTTTGAATCGTGGATTGTAGAAACATAGAGATCCTGAAACGATTGCCACTCAGTGTACTCACCACCAAATGGCGGTATATTTAATTTTGGTACTCTGACTGCGACTCCAGCGTGTGTAGCGTTAACGGTATTGTCCATGCTAGAATTCAGATTACCACTATCGATTCCAAATTTTCGAATCATTTTATTACGTTGTGTAACTGCCTTATAATAATTCGCCTCGTACTCCATATCTGGTTCATAGGTATCATCGTCAGCAAGGATGTTATTTTCTAGTTCCGTAAATTGGTTCATTAACGTCTCTACTCGAAGTAATTTCGCTTTGCATTCTTCTAATGATAGATCACTTGGTTGAATTTTAAACGAGTTGAACACAAACGTTAACTTGCCTTTGTTGGCAGCCTTTTGCCGGTTTAATGCACTTGTATCACTCATAATAGCGAACCTTTACACCGAATTCAATTTATAGTACAAGCACCGAATTTAATTTATAGTTACTGCACAAACCCTATTACCTAGTTTAAGTTGATATACATAGGTAACCACGTGGACTATCAAAATAGCGATTTTATCGTAACTAACTTAAAGGACATAGTTAGCAATTCACAGACGAGAGCTCTGAATAATTTTTAATTGATACGTTTAAACTCGTTTAATATGAGCATCAATTCATGCGACCACGGCAAGTAATTAAGCGAGTAGCGATTTGAACTAAGTAATATAAATTGACTACTTATCTGGTCAAGAAGTATGAATTGCAATCTTGAAATATTCCTGAATTTGCTGAATTCCAATCGTTGATGTGGTGAAATCAGTTGATGATGGTGCGAAATATCCGGATCGAAGGACCAAAATGTCGGGATACGAAATGATTAATCGTGTATGATTTCCCGAGTTGATGATAATTTTTATAAAGGTGAGCAATTGTAACCTTCGTTGGTTTTGTTATTTTATTTAATTTGTCACTGATATATAAAGGTGTTGTCGCTTCAATTGTTGAATGATAAGAGAGCGATACACATTGACTTTTATTATGTCAAAACTTAACCATAAAAATGTACATAAACTTATTTACTAAATATAATGTACATAATACAGTTTGGTGCGAAACACAAATTTTCCCAATATTACAATTCATTTAAATTGATAAAGCACCTTTATAATTCATTAGTTGTATATAATTTCTTGTTGCCTTCATTTAGGCTTTGATGATAAATTACAAACACTAAGCAGATCTTCAAAACTTGCGACCGGATACAACTGGTACAGGCTGCATCACCAAAAAATTACTAATACGAATGGGTAAACGATCAATTTGAAAATTTACGCTGGGAAAGAAAATAAAACGCGAAATTCGGAACATTCTATGTCAACGCAAATTTGCATAGACTTAATGGAGGAATATTTCCACACAGGTAGAACATTGACCGTGGATAATTTCTACACTTCGTTGGAGCTGGCAAATTTTTGTCTGGAAACAGAGACTCATGTTCACGGAACTCTTCGAAAAAATCGAAAAGGCATACCACAATTTCCTAAATTGAAAATAGGTAACACAATTTTGTAAATATTTTTAAATAAAATCATAAATACACATATTTGTAATGTTATAGGTGAAACTATTTGCAAAGAACGTGATGGAATTGTTGTAGGGAAATGGAGACATAAGAGGGATGTTCATTTTCTCTCAAAAAAACACGATGACACGCTAGTTGATGTTATTTCGGGAAAGAGAAAAACAACAAAAAAAAAACCAATGTAATTGAAAGTTACAACAATAGCAAACAAGGGGCTGATATATCGGATCAACTAAAGAGCTCATTTAATCCTTTGAGAAAAGCAATATGTACGCTGGTATCACAAATTAGCCCTAGAGCTATTTTTAAATATCAGAGATGCCTATGAAGTTTATACTATATTTTACTAAAATTGCTCTAGTATGATTTTAGTAAATTATTCACTTGGGCACACAGCGGGATGAATATTGTGACGGTGAGACCTAGTGTGTAATAGAATAAGTAAAACTAATAGCTCAATGTTTACTGTACTAAATGGAATTTTCCATGATAAAAATTGTTACGTAATATCTCTACACTAGAAAAATCATGAGCTTTCGAGAAGTTTGGTTTGTGTATATAAAAAAGCGAACAAGATCGAATTGGATTATTAGTATTTGAAACGCGATAGAGTAAACTTGTAAGATTATAAGTAGTATTTGGAAAGCGACAGTGTGAAGATTAAAAAGTAATTAAAAAGTGATTTAAAAAGTGTTGTAGTGCGAAATAAAAATTATAAGTGAATAGTAAAATTGTGTAAAAATTATTTAAAGTGATTTTGTGAATTTTTATTGATAAACTGTATTGTAATAATTCTTGTGTGAAATAAATAAATTCGTTGGAGATAAATTAAATTGATTTTGTATTATTCACAATCCAGTGATACGAACCTTGAGTGACAAGGCAAAAACGTAACAATATTGTTACGTTTTTGCCTTGTCAAATAAGGTTCGTATCACTGGATTGTGAATAATACAAAATCAATTTAATTTATCTCCAACGAATTTATTTATTTCACAAAATTTATTACAACACAGTTTATTAATAAAAATTCACAAAATCACTTTATATAAATTATTCTTAAATTTTACTGATCACTTTTACTTTATTTATCGCACTACAACACTTTTTAATTCCTTTTAATCTTTATACTATCGCTTACCAAATATTACTAATAATCTTACAAGTTTACTCTATCGCGTTCCAAATACGAATAATCCAATTCGATCTTGTTCGCCTTTTTATATACACAAACCAAGCTTCTCGAAAGTTCACGACTTTTCCAGTTGGAATAGCGTAGAAACAGTACGTAACAATTTTTATCATGGAAAATTCCATTTAGTACAGTAAACATTGAGCTATTAGTTTTACTTATTCTATTACACACTAGGTGTCACCTTCACACTACTCCTCACCTAAGCCTGTTCGTCCCGAACAGGACCGAAATTACCTCCTCGGTAGAGAGCCAGCCTCTCTAAATGTACCGTCATTGGTCTACCTCCTTGTCCTTTTCTTGTCCTGTAGGGTGCCGTCCATAAAGGCTGCACTTTCGCCGATAAATCCCCCTTCTTTTGTTGCGAGTTGTGAAGCCACACTAATTGCCCCTTGTGTAATCCCTGGCCATTTGCCCGTATGGCACATCGAGTTCTCATCCTGTCGCCCGACACTCGCACTCTACCTCGCACAACTCGGCCCTTCTTATCCAATGTCTGCTTAACCTGGTGTTCTTTTGTTTCCTCAATTGTTTTAGATTTCGATGGCAGCTCCTCGCAATGACTGATTGTTACTCGCCTTACTGTCACATCCGTACCGTTAAATTTAAGATTCAGCTCGATGTTATCGCTGCTCAATATTCCTCGTCCAAAATCCAACACAAAGCCATTCATCCTCATGAAGTCCGTTCCCAAAATAACCTCGTCCACAATGTCTGCGACCAGAACTTCGTGTGGGAAAAGAGTTTCGCCGATCCTTATGCTCACGATCTTTTTCCCTTTAATCATTGCACTCTCCCCATTTGCCATTCTTAATTTTAACCCATCAACTAGCTGCACTGCTCCTGCGATCAAATCTTTCCGAACAATTGTGTGGGTTGCTCCGGTATCCAGCGTAATAATACACCTCCTCCCTTCAACACCGCCCCTAACTGTGACGCTGCTTCCGCCTCGTGCTTCACTCGTAACAGGGATGAATGTTATGGGGCAGCCAGACGGCGAAGCCAGCTTCGGTTCCTTCAAACTGACTTCTAACATTTCCACTTTACCGACTGTTGCCATCCGCTCATCCGATTCCCGCTCTCCTCTTCGTGCTCTTTCCACGGAAGATGGTAATCCGTGCCGCTTTCCTCCTGCTTCCAAACAATCTCGCGAGATGTGGCCAATCCTGTTACACACCCAACATCTTCGCTCGCTGCCTCTAGACCTCTGTCCCGACCGTTCCGTGTTTGCTCGTATAAAAGGAGGCGATCTTCTCTCTCCATGTATTACTTTCCGACAGTCCATTGAGATGTGACCCAACTTGTCACATTTCCAACACCTTAGCCTGCCTCTTCCGACTGTCGGTACCATTCGCTCCATGCTGCCGTTCTTGTCTGAGTTCATTTGACACCTAAATACTGATGGTCTGGTGAAGTTCTGCACAGCCTCGATGGTTAACGCAAACGCAACGGTTTCCGCAAAGGTTGATTTAGGTGACAACATCACCGCCCTGCGTGTCTCTGGATCTCGAATGCCGTCAATGAATGCGTCAATTTTTAGTCTTTCCATATAATCAGCCGATGTACTGGTATGTGCTAGATGTACTAATCGCTCAATTGCCGATGAAAATTCCTGAAGTGATTCTCCTCCCTTTTGGTAGCGGCTTTTCAATTCCATTCGATAAATTTCTCGCTTGTGATCACTGCCGTACTTCCTATCCAGCGCCTTCATAATTTCGAGATAACTGTTGCGATCTTTTTCCGGAATTGTTTGTAAGGCCTCCGCTGCTTCACCTTTAAGGGCCACTATTAACGCTGCGACAAGATGTTCATCATTCCAACGGTTTTGATTAGCTGCCGTTTCAAATTGAAATTTGAAAATGCCGAAAGATGTTGTACCGTCGAAGTTTGGTGGTTTTAACTTAACTGATTGAATGGTTTGTACCACTTGTGTTGTTGTTCCACTTGCCTTGATATCAGTTAGCTCTTTCCCGAGACGTTGAACCTCCGCTTGTAATTCAGCTTGTAATTTATGTTCCACATCTTGAATCTCCATTTTAAATTCCGTTTTAGCGTGTTGAATTTCAGTTTGCAATTCCGTTTGCAATTTTACTACTTCTTCACGTAGCGAAGTGGATAACTCGATAAATTTCTCGTCCATTCTCTTTTGCCCATCTGCAATTTCCTGGATTGGTTGTTCAATTTTTTCTATTTGTTGTTTCATCTCTTGGTTAGACTGATTTATAGTCTCCAACTGCCTCACATTTTGTTGTTCCATTTCATTCTTAATTTCTTGGTTTGACTGCACTGCTTGTTGCGCCATTTGAATTTTAATTTCTCCTAGCTGTCGTTCGTTTTGTTGTTTCATTAGACTCATCTGTCCCGTCATCTGGTTCATAGCAGCTATTAACTGCGACAAATCGAAACTTCCAGAATGTTCTTGTGTCTTTTCGACCAACGGTTGTTTATCTTCTGCTTTCTGCTCTACGGTTGCCGCATCCGTTACTTTCTCTCCAAAATCATGATGTTCCGCGTCCAGCCCTTCTTTCTCCATGGCATCACGTAGTCGCGCTTGTAAAGCTGCTTTACCACCATCAGTAGCCAAACCCCGTTTCTCTAGTTCGCTCTTTAATTCTGGAACTTTTAATTCGCTGAGAATCATTTTCTTTATCTTTTTATTCACAATCCCACCGCTGTCACCAAATTGTTACGTTTCTGCCTTGTCAATCAAGGTTCGTATCACTGGATTGTGAATAATACAAACTCAATTCAATTTATCACCAACGAATTTTTTTATTTCACAAAATTTATTACAACACAGTTTATCAATAAAAATTCACAAAATCACTTTATATAAATTATTCTTAAATTTTACTGATCACTTTTACTTTATTTATCGCACTACAACACTTTTTAAATCACTTTTTAATTCTTTTTAATCTTTATACTATCGCGTACCAAATATTACTAATAATCTTACAAGTTTACACTATCGCGTTCCAAATACTAATTATCCAATTCGATCTTGTTCGCCTTTTTATATACACAAACCAAGCTTCTCGAAAGTTCACGACTTTTCCAGTTGGAATAGCGTAGAAACATTACATAACAATTTTTATCATGGAAAATTCCATTTAGTACAGTAAACATTGAGCTATTAGTTTTACTTATTCTATTGCACACTAGGTGTCACCGTCACAATATTTTACAAAAATAGTACTAAACTCAACAATTATGCTACTCAAATAATGACATTTAGGGGAATTAAGTTAATCAGGTTCCATTCAAAGTAATTGTGTACTAGTAAGACCAAAATATAAAATCAGTTGTTTATTTAAAAATTTTTTACTTACCCAATAACACATTTGCAAAAAATTAGGGAATTCTATTAAACTTTGTCTACTCTTAGTATTAAAAACTAAAAATCTCAATTGACTTCTAAGGCCGAAATATAAAATTAAATGTTTAATTAAAAACAAATTTCTGGCCCAAAATCACACGATAACTATCGGTTAAGTTAGTTTTTATACTAAGGGTAGCAAAGTCCAATAGAACTTCCCAATTTTTTGCATAGATATAGCTGAACCTATAGCTTAATCGATAGTTATCGTGTGATTTTGGGCCAGTAAAATTTTTTTAACTAAACATTTAATTTTATATTTCGGCCTTAGTAGTAAATTGAGGTTTTTAGTTTTAAATACTAAGGGTAGCAAAGTCCAATAGAACTTCCTAATTTTTGGAATAGATATAGCTGAACCTATTGCTTAACCGATAGTTATCGTGTGATTTTGGGCCAGTAAAATTTTTTAAATTAAACGTTTAATTTTATATTTCCGCATTTGTAGTAAATTGAGATTTTTAATTTTTAATACTAAGGGTAGCAAAGTTCTATAGAACTTTCCAATTTTTTGCATATATATAGCTGAACCTATAGCTTAATCGATAGTTATCGTGTGATTTTGGCCCACTTAAATTTTTTTAATTAAACATTTAATTTTATATTTCGGCCCTAGTAGTAAATAGAGGTTTATAATTTTAAATACTAAGTGTAGCGTCCTATAGAACTTCATAATTATTGGCATAGGTATAGCTGAACCTATTGCTTAACCGATAGTTATCGTGTGATTTTAGGCCACTAAAATTTTTTTAATTAACATTTAATTTTATATATCGGTCATAGTGGTCAATCAATACATTTCAATATCATCAATACACGAAACCAAATATACAATTAAATTGAATTGAATTGTTTATGTAAATTAGTTAAATGCATGTCGAAAAGACCAATCTATCGATTTACGGTATATCTTTTTACAAAATACGGTTATGTTAAAAATAAATTTGCGGAAGGCAAATATGGATCACTTGTAGTTTATTTTTAACATAGCGGTTTTTAGGTATTTTAATTTTATAAGCAATAGTAGTAAACTACTATTGCTTACAAAATTAAAATTAATACATTTATTTCATTCATAAATTTCTAACTTTTCGTTTTTTACGCAAAATAAAAATAAAAATTAGGTAAACGAAATTTTGATTTTAATGTATTTTTATGCAACGAATAAATTCGTTAAGCAGGGAATTGGTGCAGTTGTTTTTCTAAATTATCAAAATATAATTTGCAAGATTAATTTTAATAATTCTTTTTATTGATGAATTACCCCTGAATGTATGCACTTGAGTAGCTAATACATTTAGTAGTAAGAATTAGTAAATACTTCATTAGCGTATTCTGAGATCTTAATTGATTGGTTTAACTCACCTAAATTGTAATTCATTGAAGCGAGAGAAAAAAAGGAGGAAAAAAATCATGTTTGTAAATTATGTCACAGGCCCTTACAAAATTCGGATAACAAAGTTTTGTTTGAAAGCATACCACAAACGAAAACTAGTCACACCATATTGGATAACAAAATGTCTAAACAATTTATTCTAAGTAAACCGAAATTCTAAACAATTTATTCTAAACAAACTATGTTGGGTCTACAAAAAGTGAAAAAGGCGTCCAAAGCAGCAACAAAAACATCACACACGCACAAAAAAAGTAACTAAAAAAATCCCGAATATGTCCTTTTGTTTATTATTGTTGATATTATTATTAAGTTTCGCGAAAATGTCCTTTCAATTTTTATTTGCGCCCCTCACAACAACAACAACAAAAAACACTAAATTAACATAATTTTGTTGATGTTGAATTTAAATGTAAACGCGGGTATATAGCCAAAAAGCACTAAAACCAAACAGAACCCAACCAAAAATAAATAAAAAGGAAGTGATAAATTCAAATAAATATCCTTTTATTGTTGTTTTTGTTGTTGTTATTTAGTTATTCGTTCGACTTTGTTTAGTCCTCCTTATTTTGTTTTTATGTAAATGTATATGTATGTGTGTTTTTTTTGCCAAAAGCTCGGCGAAAGCGATACTTTATAACTTGTATTACACATTTTGGAGCTTTTTTGTGTTATTGTTATTTTTAGTTATGATGTTTGTTTTATGTTGGTCCACCATTTGATTAGCATTATTATAAATAGCCCTGGTTGTTTTTTTTTATTTTTTATTTATTTCAATTTTCCGTTGGTTAGGGCGGTATATAGGGGCACATTAAAGGAAAATACCACAAAGTGCGGAAAATTTACCCACAGAAGAGAATTTTTATTTAAATAAGGATATTTGGTATTTTTATACTCATCAAATTCTACATCCTTTTTTGCTGTTTTGTTTATATTGTGTGTTGTTGTGTTCCGAAATGAGCTGGCAAAACAGGAAAACGTTTTTTTTTTGTTTTTTTATTTTTTTTCTCATCTACATTTTTGGCGAAACGAAATGATTTTCCGTTTTATCCCCGTTTTGTTAGTGTGTCTTCTTGTGTGTGTGTGTGTGTGTGTGTGTGTGTGTGTGTGTGTGTGTGTGTGTGTGTGTGTGTGTGTGTGTATGTATGTAAAAATAATTTTGTTGTTTTTATATTTTATTTGAAAAAGGATATGTTAAATTGAATATGGTTCATGTTTAAAGGATTATGTAAATGATGGTTCATGTTCTGCTTATACTACTATTGTATATGTATATCTTTATGGCTCAATATATTTTTTTGTCGGTTGTTTGGGAAATAACAAATAACTTTTCACATTTTTTCCTGTTTTTTATGTGTTATTGTTTTTCTTTGTTTGAAATAAAGGACTTTTCACAATTTTTCTTGAATAAATAAAAATAAAATTATTGAATTTATAAATTTTTGCTTTTTAATGGTAAAATTTGATTTTTATGAATCAGTTGCCGGAAGTAGTCATATCCATCAGGGAGTGTGTTAAATTTCAATAATGTTTTTGATGTGTCGTTGTATAGCTCACAAATGTCACTGCGTTTGCTGTTATGAAGTGACACTAGGCGCCTCTCGACTTGAACATTTATGTAAAAAGCTCGTTGGATATTTTCATTGATATTATCATAGCTCTTAGAAATTCTTCGTAGAATTATTACAATCTGTTAGCTTAGTAGCTGGTGGTGGCGAAGAGTATAAACAGTGAACGGTAATCGGAAATTATTAATGTATTTTATGAAAAAAGCGTAAAAGAACAAACTTTACACGAAATTTACGCACGGAAAAACCTCATCGCAAAATTAGTGATATGAAAAAATGTCCACACATAAAACTGCTCACATGGCAAAATACGCACACGGAGAAATACCCCAATGAAAAAAAAAACCCACAAGAAAAACCCACAAGGACAAGGTTAGGTTAGGTTAGGTTAGAGTGGCTACCAAAACGCACACTTAGGCCGATGACGGTCCGTTGTGATACCAAGGAATCTTACTCCCCTTACACCTTCTTTGGAACCATTTTGAGCTACTTATGTAGCGTAAGATATTTCGCACATTGCAGTTCTTGAGATCAATAAGGCCGTCCAAACTATACTTGCCCAGATGTTTTTGCCTCCTGTAAGCTAGCGCCGGGTATGAGCAGAGGAAGTGGCTTAGAGTCTCTTCCTCCTCCTCATCCATACAGCTTCTACAGAAGTCATTTGCCATTGACACAAGCCTCCTCGCATGCTCCCCAATGAGGCAGTGTCGCCAGACTTGCCGCGCTACATATCATGTTATGGTGTTAGTCCACCTCTTCTGTGCCGAGGCAATCGCCTCATTTCTAAGCGCCCTATAAAACGCTGCTATGGGCCTCTCCAGATTTGCCCTTTCCGGTTTCAATTGGAGAGTTGTACCTTGCCTTGCCAGTTCGGGGACCCAGACTATCTGGATATTGAAATGCTCACTCATCTCGTTAAGAGATGAGCGGCACTTCAATGTCACCACGGACGTCAGAGAAACTGATTCCAGCGACTTGATTGCCGCCTGACTGTCTACATATATTGTTACATCCCTTGTGGGTATGATATTATGCTTCAACCAAGTCAGCGCTTCCTCAATCGCTACCACCTCCGCCTGGTACACACTGCAGTGATCAGGAAGACGAACGGATATATTCACATTTAACTTATCACAATAGACTCCTGCTCCGACTTTGCCGTCTAGCTTGGAGCCGTCAGTGTAGAATTGTATACTTCCAGTTTCTGTTATTGACCTGTTTTCTCAGGATTCCCTTGAGGGGAGAAGAGTTCGGAAACCTTTTTCAAAGCATTCAATCGGTTTCGTGTAGTCACAATTCTACATATCTGCCTTTAGCGACCTGCCAATCGTCGAGTGGCCTGTCTGACGACATTCCCACTCAAACACGGCAGAAAGTCGTGCAGCCGTCGATGTCGACAGGAAGAAGGTAGAACAAAGCCTCCAGGGCACGTGTAGAGGTGGTCCTCAGTGCCAGCTTATAAGCAAGCAGGCCGTTCTCTGTACCTTCTATATCTTATTCTTATAAGTTTTCTTGTTTAGTGGTGGCTACCACACACTCACCCCGTACATCAGAATCGGTCTGACTACAGCGGTGAGGAGCCAGTGTACCAGCTCTGGTCTTAGACCCCATCTCCTACCGATGGCGTTCCTACATGAGTACAGAGCCATGGGGGACTTCTTTACTCTCTCTAAAATATTGGGCATCCAATTTAGCTAACTGTCCAAGATTATGCCCAGAAATCTTGCCTTATCAGTAAAGGCCAGTGCCGTGCCATTTAAGGTAGGAGGGGCGACTACCGGAATTTTATATTTCTTGGTGAATAGTATCAACTCTGTTTTGGACGGATTTATACCCAGCCCACATTTGCTGGCCCACTTTGTAATGATTACGAGCGCGTGTTGCATGACTTCCTTAATCGTGCCTAGGTACTTCCCCGAGATCACGATCGCTATTTCATCTGCATACGCTATCACCCCTCTTCCCTTCCTCTCCAGTTCCAAAAGTAATCCATTGATAACTATGTTCCAGAGAAGAGGTGATAGGACACCACCTTGCGGAGTTCCTCTAACTACTCGCCTCCTAATGGTGGATTCCCCCATATCCGCGTTAATAATCCTACATTCTAGCATCTGATTTATCAACCTCCCCAAGGGGTAGTCCACATCTAAGAAAGACAGTCCTTACCGAACTGCCTTCGTCCTGACATTGTTAAAGACGCCCTCTATATCGAGGAAGGCTACCATACAGTACTCTTTCGAGTGGGTTGATTTCTCAATTGTTCGCACGAGGGAATACAGAGCCGTGTCCACAGATCTCCCTTTCCAGTACGCATGCTGAGAAGTCGCCCAACTACTGGGTTTTATTTTGCACGTATGTACAAATCGATCAGTTTTTCCAATGTTTTCAACAGAAAGAATGATAGAGTTATAGGTCTTAGGTCCTTTGGGTAGGCCTGTGAGTTCTCCCCGTTTTCGGGATGAAAATCCCCTAACCTCCGTCCATTTCCTAGGAATATAATTCAGTTTTAGACACCCCCTGAAGATCACCTCCAGCCATGGGAGAATGATCGACGAGTGTTTTTGCAATTCCGCTGGGATGATACCGTCTGGGCCTGCCGATTTATAGGGTTTAAGCCGTTTAGTGCCCATAGGATCCGGTTTTTGCACACGATTTCTTCCGGGCACCCCGACGATAATTTTTCCCTATTCCTACCAAGCTCCGTCGACACAACCACACTACCTGGTAAATGGGTATCCAACAGAAGCGCCAATGATTCCCCACTAGATGTCGTCCACAGTAAACAACCCACAAGGACAAACGCACAATCAAAAATATTTGAATTCGTCTTTTAAGTTTTTTTGAACAAGAATAAATCAAAAGTAGTGCTATATACATAGGTATGTCTCATTAAGCCGGGCAATACAATATCTTTATAGATGTGTAATTTGGAATAATTTCATTAGATGAAATTTGCAATTATAAATGTAAAGGGTAGAATGACCTCAAGTTTATTTGTAAGGCTTGTATGAATGAAGTCAATGTGCTTCTTATGATTTAATATCTTTTAGATGATATGTTCCCCATGAGTTCCCAATTTCATCTACACTGTTATATAGTGATAGATTGTACCAACAAAATCTGTATTTATGTATGTAATTTTATATTGCTTTTTCAAACAAGTTTATGATAGTATAAAATGTTTAAGACTTATTGTAAAGGCAGTCTAAAAACAACAGTCGGTAAAGCCGGTATTATATAATAAACAAATGATCATTAAAATATACAAAAGTGGCGACGAGGATGGGATACCCTAATTGTTAACCAATTTTTAAAACCAAAACTAAAATTAAGTTGATTGATTGATTGATTTCGATGTACGATCAAGCATTAAGCAAGTCTCCCGTATTATAAATGCGAATACCACACCACTATACCCATGTTGCAACACGACACCATAACTCTTCCTTACCAAGGAAATATGTACCATCATACTCAGATTTTCATGAAGCCAACATAGCAATATTTCACACCGTAAAGGAAGGCGCCACATCGATAACCACATAAGTCTAATAGTTGTGATATCCGCCCCTGGCCAGGCCGCCGTCTCGTACACCTTTTTACATATAACAAAATCGAGGGATGGGAAAGGAATGTTAGCAACAAAGACTCAACCCGGTTCCAGACACCTAAGTAGTTGATAATTAGTAAATTTGTCACTAATATATTTTTAGTAATTTATTTAGCACAAGACAATACAATTTAAAGTTCATCTACTGCTCCAACTGCTGTGAGGTTGTTTCAGGTTCTTCAAGACATTCCTAAATTTAAAATATGCATTAATTCTTTATAATAATTATTTTAAAATTAATTAAGTATAAATTTGATTCTCTGAAATAAATTCTAGATCAATCCCTATGTACCACAAATAAATAACCATTAATAGTTTGACAATCATTCAACCAACTACCATCTGCCCATCGTGCTGTCATCACAGCCATTGTCATCTTGGTCGAGTTTCTCAGGAGTATTCTAAACTAAAACCATTTTAACTAACCATTATGAATACTAATACCAAAACTATCATTAACAATTATAGCAATAAGTATGAACATTAACACCAGTACGAACACCAATACCAACACCCACTTCAATACCAATACCAACCTCAGCCATAATATTAAGATTGAATAATTCAACATCAACAATAAAATTCTACGGGAATGTTAAAAAATTATAAATTGCTAAGTTACGAGTATAATTCAAATTCACAGCACTTGTTTTATTAGCCACCGTTCTCCTGTAGATAGTTAATTAACGGTTTACCTACTGCAACTAGATTCAAAAATAAAAGCTGAAAATATGTATATTTTATATATTTAACCATACTATTAAAAATTCAACTAATCGGCAATTTCCTAAAAATCTTGCAAAAGGATATTAATAATGCTTAAATTACTTATTTATTTACTCAGTTAATGATGTTTAAATTAATTATTATATACTACGCAAAAGGTTTAGAATATTAATCGTTTAGTTGTACCTATACATATATGATATTTACTAATAAGACTCAAATAGAGTTTCCCAGGTTACTCTGAAAACTAAATTGCTTTACTACTTAATTAATAGAAATTAACTTATATAAATTAGTTAGTAATAAATAAAAAATAAAATAGATATCACAAGCCAATACAATTTCTACGCTACATAGAATAATGTAGTAAAAATACATTGGCACAAAACAACACAATTTATAACTCGACCCCAAAAGCGGTCCCCGATATAATAAATAAAAATTGAAATGATTCGAACCCTTTAAACTGATATTTACAATTACAGTTGTATTGATAAGCGTGTTGCCTTAAAAGCGCAGCAAATTATTTTTTTAAGATACAAGTTTTCGTGCAAAACTATTATAACTATTTATAACTATAGTAATGCAGGTGGTCGTTCTTTCGTACAACCAAACCTTCCTAATTGTCGGCCATTATTTTAACCCTAATCAACATGAGTTGAGTCTCGCAGTCTCATTTTAATTTTATTAGCTAAAAAATAACCGAAAATTTAGCTTAATATATTCTATTAATTAGTATAGCATTTGCAGATTAAATTAAACTTTTCCTAAATTGAAAGAAACTTCTCTCAAAACAAGTTAAACACAATTTTTTCAACTAAATTAAACTGTTTTGAAACTAACATGATCTTTTGAGGAGCATCTTAATGCTGCGAAACATGCAATTTGTATGAGAAATATCGTGAACTACTTGAATAACCAAAATTAGACCGACCAAACGACACAGTGGGTAAAGCTGAGTCATTTGGAAGGGAAGTACCGAAAAGGATTTTCTATTAACAATTCGCGATCGGTAAAGGCGAAGAAAACAACTGTGACATCCTTTCTAAAGATCAACCACAGTTTTTTTGAAATACGATAACAGGACGACCGCGAGGTGCTTATATGAGAAAGCTAATACTCAGTGCATCTTAAGTGAAAGAGATTTAGGGAATTCTTTTTGTTGATTCATGCCTAAGCAAGAATCTTGATTTTCTCGATGGGCCCACCAGGAAGTGTTATGTATAATTGATGTAATCATTATCATTTTCCAAGCTTTTCTGCAGCCTTTTCTAAATATTTTCCTTTCATCTCAGTACTATAGGCTGACATGAAGCAATGCAATGTCTTCAGCCGTACGTGCTCGATCCGGGTACTACTGTGTACAGTACGACTGTAAAAATGAACTGCGAAAGATTTGGGAGTGCCCCGAGCCCCAACAAAGGGTGCATAATTACAACACAAAAAAAAATGTTTTAAATTAGTTCAGGTAAGAAATATAAATTTAAAAAAATTCGTATTGTCATGAAGCTGCCATTGTAAAACCCCGTATTCATCTCCAATTTGGGTGGTGCGGGAAATCAGGGTAGTTTTCAACGTTAGATATGAAATTAGGATTCCACCAAATTCAGATGAACGAGAAGTACCAAGAAAAAAGGACATTTCCCACAGATAAGGATCATTTCGAATTCACTCGCATGCCCTTTGGGTTAAAGAATGGTCCAGCGACATTCCAACGGGCGATCAATTTGTTGAACGGCATTGTGGGGGATGTATATGTATGTAAAGTACAATTTGGACAACCATACAAAAAATCTTGGAAAAGTTCTAAAACGACTAGAATAATTTAATCTTAAAATCCAGCTAGATAAATACGAATCTTTAAAAAGAGAGGCAGAATTTCTAGGACATATAATCAGCCAACACTGAGTAAAACCAAATCCGGATAAGATAAAAAAGATCTTGAATTGGCCTTTACCTAAAAATCCGAAAGAAATTAAACAATTTGTAGGACTTTCAGGATATAAAAGACGTTTTATTAGGGATTACTCCAAACTTGGAAAACCAATATCGAAGTACTTAAGGAAAGATCAAGTAATCGATATGAAAGACCCAGCTTCGTGGATGCATTCAATACCCTAAAACGAATTCTTACAACAGATCAAATCCTGGCATACCCGGACTTTTAAAAAAATTGTATACTAACGACAGACGCATCAGATTTCACGCTAGGTGCCGTATTGTCGCAAGTGCAGGAAGGGGTAGAGAGACCCATAGCTTTTGCTTCACGAACTCTTAATGGAACAGAATCCAAATTCGCAACTACAATCATTGTAGTACAATGAAAAGGAAGCATTAGCAATTATTTGGGCAGTTAAAAAATATCAAACCTACCTATACGGTAATAAGTTTACTTTGATCACTGATCACAAACTCTTAACTTTCATTAAGACATCAGAAAACAATTAAAAAATATTACGTTGGCGATTAGAGTTGGAAAATTTCGACTACGATAGAAAAGGAAGGAAAAACTAATGTCGACAAGAAAGGAATAACTAATGTCGTAGCTGATGCCCTAAGCAGAACACCTACAATTGCGGGAACTTCAGAAATAAATTTTAACGAAGAAACCAGTAACTTCACGTAAATCTGGCAGAACGACAGATAATTCGAATAATAACGACCCTAGAAACTCACCGAAAAACCAAAGTTACACCACAGGTGATAGTGATACTATGCACTCAGCGAATACCTCCAATGAGTACTTTATTCACATATCCGAGCGCCCCGTGAATTATTACAAGAATCAGATCATGCTCAAAATAGCAAATATCGACACAAATTATCACAGAGAGAATATTCCCAAAATCTAATCACACAATAATTACAAAACCAACATTTAACATAGAAGATATCACACACGTTATAAAACATTATTATAACGGGAAAGAATCAGCTATCTTAGCCCCAGAGAACCTACACGGTATCATACAAGAATCATTTAGAGAAAACTTTTCAATGAAAGTTCATTTTGAATTTGTAACAAAAATAGCAGAGGATGTAACAAGCGAAATTCGCCAAGATTCAGTAATAATAAGCAAGCATGAAAGGGCTCACAGAGGGACAAAAGAAGTGGAAAAATAAATCAGAAGGTCTCATTTTTCCCAAATATCGTAAGGAAAATAAAAAGAAACACACATTCCTTTAATGTATATAATAAGCACAAATACGATAGAAAAACATATAATCTATAAATATCCCTAAGGCCGAATACAAATAAATCATTGGATAGAATACACGTAGATATCTTTCCTATTAATAAGAATAGCTTTTGTCGATAATCGACTCCTTTTCTAATCAGCTACAGATGGTAGAAATAAAATCGAAAAACTTAGTAGATGTGTACATCTACTTTTCTATCAACGCAATAATCAAATATTTCACTTTGTTCGGCATACCGAACACAATAATTACTGACCATGAAACAACATTCTAATCCATCCAATATGCCTCATCATCCGCATTAAACGGACAAATAGAGAAGACATAGAAATATACAATACATATAAAGATAAGCTCCCCAATGGAACAACTACAAATATCACAGAATTATCAGTAGCCCTCTATAATAATTTCATTCACTTTTCCACCGGATTCACTCCAAATGAAGTTATCTTCAATCAGGATAATAATATAACCGATCCTAAAGCAATTACAGACAAAGCCAGAATCATTTTCTCAGAAATTAGCAGGAATTTAGAAAAAGCGGAACCCCGGACGCACAAGATTTAAGAATCATCAACAGCACAATGGACCATCTAATAAATTAGAATAACCAGCAATTACAAATAGACGAAAAAATCAATCAACGAAAACAGTTAATTACAGATACTGTAAACAAAGCGCTGGAAAATACTACAATGGTTAACAAGATAATCTTGAACGAAATCGAATCAATTACAACAATAATAAACATCGATACGGTCAACAGCATCTTAGAAGACATCGAAGAAGCAATAATCAGAACAAAATCGGAATTACCAAGGAACAAAATCCTTTCTCTGAAAGAGGTCATCTTGGTAAAGACATCTCCTTACCCGATGAAGTCCTGCAATATATAAAATAACAATGAATAATGAAATCCTTCTTTATATCCTACATATCCCAAAACTAGAGGAAGAAACCTCAGCGCCAATAATGATACGACCAATTATCATAACTTTGTTCAGAAATACTCCGACATTCAGGAATTTAAGGATAGCTGTATCAATCCTTTAGTAATAGGCACAAAAAGCCATTGCAACGTAGGACTAGAAACAGAAACAGCCTTGTAATTTGTGACAGAAAACAAACTTGTAATAAGCAATGCTAAAAATAAAACACTATCATCAGATTGTGATCCCGACAACAGAACGTTGGAAGGAAATTTTTTAATATCATTTCAGAATTGTAAAATAATGTTCGGAAACAAAAAACTCCAATCCAACGTTGATGAAATCGTGCAAGAAAACATAGAAAATATGAAGCGATTACAAAAAGTACACCTTAATCAAATAAGTCACCAAACATGGATTTGGTCATTATCAGAAGGGGTATCATTCTCATCATTCTGCATAATAGCTTCAGTCTTCTACATCTGTATTCACAAGCAGGCAACTTCAGTAAATGTGGACACCCCAAATAAATCATGGTCAGAAGAATTACGTAAGTCGTATTCAGACCTACTTAAAGATGCAGGAATTAGAACAAAGGACGCGGATATCTATGCGCATATCATTTAAATAGATCAGTCCGTGCATGCCATATCAATAATCGGACATCAATGTAATGTGAGAATACATTTTTTTTAGATAGAATAAGTAACATAAGCACTTCTTCCAAATTATGAAAAGTAATAATACGTCAGACACTTTTCAGATTAAATAATTAGAATAAGCACTTTCAAAATAAATATAAATTGGTAAAATAAGAACAGTTAGCTAGTTAGTTGTAATTATGATCTAAAAACGTTTTTAACAGGAATAAAAAAAACTTAAATTATACTTATAAGACGAAGTAATAACTCTTATGCACCCGCTGATTACAAAGAAATGTGGTATTGGTTTTGCATTGGTGTATTCAAGTTAAATGGGCAATTAACAAAATTATTGACCCTAGCTCAGAATTACAAATAAAACCACCCATCAATTTTGATTTAGAGATAAAAAAACCAAACTAAAATTATTCTTTGTGGTCCTCAAAATAATATTCTAGGCTTTCAGTAATTTAAAAAGTGTGTAAGCTATTTGATAACTCCTTGAATTGAAAATTCGCTAAAAAAAATACACGAAAATCTTTCATTTGATCACTCCCTAGATTCTTTACGATTGAAATGAATCGGGCTTGAAAAACTCCAATTATACTCGTGTCATCACGTACAATTCTATCATACTCGTGTGAATGACGCTAACAAACGTTTGTTGGACTAATTCTAAAGTTAAAAAATTTTTGTTTATAATACTTACCATGTGTGTAGCCCGCCCCTTTATATTGTTTTCGGAGTTTTTCTAACAATATTTGTCGTCCTAACTGATCTTTCCGAAATACTAACCAGGGCCCTATTGCACCAACTACTTATCACTTATTACTTATCAACTTGTCATAAGTTAATTTTTTTGATAATGATAAGTGATAAGTGTTTCACCAAAAATAACAAAATCTCACTCACTTATCAATTTGAAAACTTATCAAATTTTGATAATGATAAGTGATAAGCGTTGCACATCAGATTGTCTATAACTTATCAATTGACGAATTATCAAATTTTTATGATAAGTTGTAATGATCTATACAAAAATACTATAAATGTGATAGTGTTTGCCAAATAATATGCTTTCCGCACATTTTATATGTTAAACAATGGTTTTGTACCTACGAGTATGTATATAGCAAAACAATTAAAAAATTGTTATTCTGTAGTTTAATAACAACAACAATTTTGCGTGTATATAATAATACATGAAGAGAAACTTTCTCAATTGAGAGTTCTTATTTCAGTGTTTAGAATCAATTGTAAAACTTTTCTTTTGTTGCTTTTAAAATAAATTCTCTTTTATACCTGTAAATAATTTTTCAGCAGTACTTAAACGTAAACAATTTATTTTCATAATAAATGAATTAAGAGAATTCTTATTAACAAATAAATTGAATTTAACTACATTATACAAAAATTGCAATCGTCATATACAAACCAAAATGATTTTACACTATTCGTCTCATCCACTTATGAGCACGATTAAATCTTGGCTCTATTACATCATCCGGATTTCTTCGCATTGGTGGGATAACCAATCTTTAAGGGCAAGCACTGTCACCCAAAATCACAGCACCGGGGAACGGGCGAAAACAAGACTCAAAATTACTAAATAGCCTTGTATATGGCAATACTCTGGAGTCATGGACACTACCTGGCCAATTTGAATTTACTGCAGAAAAGCTGCGGTCTGGGCCACACACCATAATTGCATTCAGTGAATGTTTTCCATGTCGAGTCACAAAGTGTTCTTCATTAACCGTAGGTGCATCTATATTAATCATTGTTTCATCGAAGCAACCAGCTACCTGGGGGTAACCACCCAACTCAAGAAACTTCTATCTTGGATATTCCTAACCAATGCAGTGTTGTTAGTAGCTCCTATAGAGGACTCAATGAGCAGTTTCGGTCGCTTCCACGGTGCAAATTTGCTCCGATTTTTAATAATACGTGCTCAATTTGTTCATGTGACAAACGAAAATATTTTATCACTCGCGAGTCCAGAGAATATTTGGTTATGGCTTTCACTACACGATTTCTTCTTTCGTTTTCAGCCTCGAATAATCTTTCGAACCGACGCATTTATTTATAAAAATTATTTTTTCGTTTAATAAATTTCAGTTTTTGTTCACTAAAGTTGAAATAACCTATATTTGATAGTTTTATATTAATTTTAAAATATCGAGAAACAACTGTCTTACCTCTATAATAAATCGAACAGAATGAAATTGTTCTTACTTTGACTTAATATTATAACTTATTAGAATACAATAAAATAGCGGTATAAATTTTGAAATTAATGTTGTTAAAGTTATTATGTATTGTCATTATCATTTGTACTCTTTTAAAATTGAACAAAAGTTCTCATCTTACCAATAAAAGCAAAAAAAAAAAAAAACGTTTTTAACAGACTTCCGTCATACCACAACAATTTGTAGCTCTTATCAATTTTTTTGAGTAGTGAAATTTTTCTTATTGATATTTTGGATAAGTTATCATTAAAGTATTCGATTATTGATAAGTTAAAACTTTTGGTGCAACAGAACTACGAAAAAATTATCAAAAACCTCAAAGTTATCGCTTATCAAACTATTACTTATCATTTATCGTTTCGCAAATTGGTGCAACTTAATTTTGATAAGTGAGTGCTTATCACTTATTATAACTCAAATAAATACTTATCAAATTTCAATTTGGTACAACAGAAAATTATCAAAAATTTTGATAAGTTGATAAGTAATAAGTGATAAGTAGTTGGTGCAATAGGGCCCAGATATGCTATTTTTGTACGACAATTAATGTATCGTAAAATACCTTTCTTAACTTAAAAAATACACTTTTTTTGATTATTGTACATTCAGCGTTTGCAATGGGAAATAAAAAAATATTCATCTAATCCCGTTATCGGTGAAATATTCTTTTTATTTTTCGTTATGGTAAATTAAAAAGAATATGCCAAATTGATTTAACGTTACTTTAATAAAATTTACCGCACTTTTACAACACACTGAAAATTAAACAAACTTAGATTATTCTACTAAACTTTTATATTTTTAAATAATTCCACTGAATACACATTAATACTTTTTTAAAGCTGGTTTAATTATTTCGTCGTAATTTATTGTTTCCTTTTTCCATAAATTAGACTAACTTGTACACTGTTTGGTAATCTAAATCTCTTACGTCTTCACTTTACTACCAAAAACTAAAACTAAAATTAAGTGTTCGAAAAACCATTAATCATTAGAATTACTGATAATCAGTTAAATAGTTAAAACGTCTTAAACAAAATTACATATTTTGTCGCAGTAACAGTGTGTACGAAAATATAATCGTGCGGAAAAATTATTCCATGCTATATAGTAAATAGTGGATACAGAAAAAAAAATTTAAAATTAAGAAAGAAAAGATTGTAGAGTGTTGTGAATGTGAAATACAAGTTTATTGGCAAATGGTCGGAAAACTTGTAGCATTTGTGGAAGGGGCAAGTTGGATAGCGTATGAAGATAGACTCAAAAATTATTTTAAGGTAAATAAAATTCCGGAGGATGAACAGTTAGCAAATTTTTTTACGGTGATAGGTGCCGGGTTGTACGAAACATTAATGAAGTTAACGGTACCTCATTTACCATCTTAAAAAAAAACTGAAGGAATGCCTTT
The DNA here is from genome assembly GCA_958295665.1 of Tipula vernalis. Lineage (NCBI taxonomy): Eukaryota > Metazoa > Arthropoda > Insecta > Diptera > Tipulidae > Tipula > Tipula vernalis. Next base: position 148,821,747 of record OY282559.1, read on the forward strand.
CGCTTCTACGCAAACATTACAAAAAAAAAAAAAACGGAATATTAGAACAGAAAGGGCACAATTTCACAAGGCCAAACAAGAAGTTGGCGAACCATTAAATGATTTCAAAATCATATTTGTATGTTCAAAATCATCCTTATATTTGTCCTTCACTAAAACCCCACCAAAATCACACGAAGACGCCAATTTACAATCATTGGCGTCTTCGTGTGATTTAGGTGGGTTTTTAGTGAAGGACAAATATAAGGCTCACGCTGCACTAACAAATGTGCTAATAGAAGAAGCTCTTTTGGACCGTTTTATTGTTGGAGTGAGAGACGAAAGAGTATTTCAAACTATATTAAATATTAAAACGGAAAAGGACAGTTTTGAGTCTGCATGTAAACTCGCTTTGAATTTATAAATGGGTTTTTCTGAATCCCAAGTAACCCAAACAATAGCTGCTGTGACACGTGATTCTGATGGCTATCAAGGCCGAAGTAGAGCAAGGTTACCTAGTGATAATCAAGGTCGAAGTAGTACAAGGTCGACCAGTAGACATCGAGAAGTTTCACTAGTAAGATATTACGGTCAACAAGGTTATCGTGTCAACTCAGGAAGTCGTGTTCGAAATTCAAAGTTTTCGAATCACTTTCTTCGATGCGGTAGTAGTGGGAGACATCAGGAAATAAATTGCCCGGCTGTAGAATGGATCTGTTATAAGTGTAATCAAAAAGGTCATACGTCCAGGGTATGCTACTACGAATCCCCACCCAAACAATTCTATTGTATAAACAACATTGCTAGTGGAAATAAACCAATCATTTTGGAGTTATCTGTTGAGGATACAAAATTAACAGCCTTCGAATTCCCATTCGAAACCCATATGGCCAATATACATAATATGTTACATATGTAACAATGCACATAACTAAAAAATGAGACGGAAGAATTAATAGGCAAATTAAACAAAACAAACATTCACTGTTGAATCCCAATCAAACAGTATTTGTACGAAAGTATAGAAGACATAAATTGGAACCTATATGAATCGCAAATATAAAATAACCAAAGATAATGGCACAAGTCTAGACACGCATAAAGATAAAATACTCAAAGCTAACATTAAACGTCTATTCCAGGTTAGTAGCATGTCAAGGACAATCAGCTAACATCGCTGATCAACAATAGAGGTTTGATACCAATCAAAACAGGATCCCTCATAATTCTAAATAACATACAACAGAATTTCAACCTTAGGCCGGTATAATGAACCAACCGGGACAACTGACCTCCACAAAAAACTATAATTCTAAATAACAAGAAATTCATTAGCATCTCTAAAGGAAACTTACAACTCACTAAAACTAAAAATGGAGGTGTGGCCAACACACGACTTTCTTTTAAGAACAGAGAATTTTGAGAATTTTTTTTTTTTTAATTTTTGGAAACATTTTGTATTAAGTAGTTTTTTGTAAACCTTATACTTTTTAAGATATTTGTAAAATAAATTTTCTGGACCAAGGGAGTGGGCACTTCCGATTAGCCGATTTGGAGTAAAATTCACTGGGACCTCCCAATTTATCGAAAAAGCTTAAATCTGAAGTTCGATTGGTTAAACCATCTGGGCTGTAGAGAGGACACAGACTGAGAGACAGATACCATTTCGAAACCCACTTTTCGGACTCAGGGGACCTCAGAACAGATAAATCTCTAAAAATCTCAAGGTCCAAAATTTTCATGATTACTATACTTTATTTTACTAAAGTAAAAGAAAGTAAAACGATTTAAATGAGGAGTAGCCAATGGTTTAGGTTCACTAGCAAAAGACGTAACTGAAAATCTCGACAATGAGGATCTTATCTAGATATTTAGAACGCCATTAATACCGTCTCTCCCAAACAAGAATCCTTGCTTTTGGTGATGAACTATTTATTAAATTGCAGCATTCTGGCTTCATTGTACAGAGCTTTGCTGATGATCTGATTATTATAGTTGCAGGTAAATTCCTAAATATCTTATCCGATTTAATGCAGCAATCCTTACTTATAGTGAAGGCATGGTGTGTTGAGATTGATAACTGTATTTACTAGGTTTTACTAGGTGTTCCCTCTCTTTTTGGGAAAACGATTTCTAGATTCGATCATATGTAAAGCATTTTGGTGTCATCTTGGATAGTAAACTTTCCTGAAATTACCATACCTTGATTGTAAAATTCAGAACGCTACTACCGTATTTTGGTAGTGTAAAAGAGCTTTTGGGAAATCCTGGGGCTTGAGTCCCAATCCTCTCAAATGCTTCAATTTCGCTTGGTATGCATTGGTGCGTGGAATGGTTTTGGTACAACAGTGCGGGATAGACAGATTATCAATAACTATACAATTCATTGATACCAGATCAACTTTATTCTCGGTGGTTTATCCATCGAGAGATTTGTGGTTTTCGCAGCAATTTCTTAAAAAATATCTGAGATACTTACCTTCTTTTCAGATGGCTCTTGCTCTGAACTTGGTGCTGGATTTAGAACTTACTGCCCTCAATTTGAATTAATATCGTGTGATAGTCTGGGTTCGCATTGCACTGTTTTTCAGGCGGAATTGATAGTATTGACACGTAATGTCATTGGGGCTACATATTTTCGTCTATACGGAGAGTATAGCTGTACTCAACTCATTGAATAATCCCTCGACAATTTCCAAGCTTGTCAAGGACTGTAAACATTTCATTAACCTTCATTGTTCCAACAATAGGGTCCCGGTCTTATCGGTGCCGGCTCATTGTGATATCGAAGGTAATGAGATCGCTGATTCCTTAGTCAAGCCTGGAACGCGATTATTACTTGTCGGTTCCAAACTAGCGGTCCCCTTATCTTTTAACAGCGGTAAGAAGGCTACAAAAAACTTCACTTTCAAAAAGTTAAGGCCAAAGTGGCTTGCTACTTGTGGCTGCCGTCAAGCGAAGCGTATTTTATTAGTGAGCCAAATCAAAGGTTTACTAGGTTTACTTTTGCTTTAGAAAAGGACCTGCTAATAATGCTGGTTCGAATCCTTAAGAGCCATAGTTGGTTTAAGGATCATCAAAGGTTCGTTCGTAGCGGCTCCTTGGCCTAAATTGATTCAATTGGCCAATGTATTATTATTATTATTATTGAAGGGCCATGTGAGCGATAAGCCACCTCGCACTGCCACATAAAAGATCTATTGTGCTGGAACCTGCTTAATTATTCGTCCGGTCAATATTCAGGTTCTTAATGAACTTGATGATACTGCCGGCCGGTACGTGATACATACTATCTGGGCTTATTGCTCTCCCTCCTAGATGTTTACTGCAGCATGTAGTTTTGCTAGAAATACGGTAGCATTGAAACCCAGTGGCTTGAGAGGGCTGTCGCACTCCCATGTATTCCTACCCCTGCCCCGTCTTTAGTTTGAGTTTACTCTTACGAGTTGCTGGGAATTTCAGATCGCCTGTAGGTTTAGCCAGCTTTACTACAGAAAGGCTAAATAAAACTGGAGGGTGCCAAGGTAGCTGTACGCGTATGTTATTTGTGATAGAATCCTGAGTTTGCACCATGGAGCCTTGTGTCATTGAGTAGGGAACTTTCATGGGTTTTAACCAATTTTGATAATAATAATACCCTGGTATCAAGCAATGCACTATGCAGGTAGTCCACTCAAAAGAAACAGTAGTTTTATACACGATAGCATCACTGTTAACCTAGACAAAAATATATGGCTAGTTGTAATTTGTAAATTGTAAAAGAAAGAACACAATAAAAGTCTTTTGATGACACTGTAAGTGTCCAGTGTTCTAGACAACCTTGTGATCTGTGACACTCCATTTATTCTGCAGTTTATTTCTTACTGCCATTGATTGTTCTTGAAGGATTCTTTTGTCAGTCCAATGTACATACATAAATCATTTCAGTATATTTTGGATGGGCTCCAAAATTCATCTCTTATATTTTATTTTTAGTGATTCTCATTTAAAATAGCAGGTACTACAGTTAGATAGATCGGACTTTGCATTTAGCTCCGACCAGTTACAGGATCGAATCCCATGTAAGGCGGTGATGCAAAACGGATTTTTCATCATTTGATTTCGATCACCCCCAAGGATGTTAAAAATAATCTGGTTGCCTAGAATTAAACAAACAAACAAAACCAATATCTATTTAATTCCCCATAAAGCAAATCGCCATACGCTGCTTTGAACCAGGCCCTAAATCTTCAAAAAATACAAGATATGACTGATCGAGCTATACTTCCTTACCGGGACATTCCGAAATGATATTTGGAAATACAGCCAGTAACTCCTAGAATATAATTGATTTTTCCCAAGCAACTATATTTTAAAATGTTTTGCGCAAACGGTAATATCTCCACCACAATAAGCAATCCTAAAATATAACTTTGCAAACGAAAATGATACACAAGAGTTTACCCGCATCGCAAGAAATAATAATTAAAACTGAAAAGCAAATTATAGCAAAAAAAATTTTTTGTGAATTATTTATTATCAACAAATTGGTTAAAATCAACAATTTGAAAGCAAAGCAAATTAAAACTTTGCAAAATATCTAGACGAAATCCCACAATTTATGATACCAAACTCATAAGCATAAAATAAAGCAAGACATCGAAATAATCGCCGCTTAACTACTCATATATTGTCCCAAATGACGGTAAAGTGGAGAAGGAAAACGAAAAATGGGGAAATTGCTCAAATTTACGACAGTCAGAAAATCCCAAAATGTTTTTTTTTACGGTTTGGATAAACAATTTAAATTTATGGATAAACAAAACCATATAATGATAATGAATCGGTTATACAAAAATTTTATCATAAACTATATAGGGACGAAATACTCATTCCAATGCACAATACCGGCTTATACATATAATATAAACACAAATTGCACCCCGTCGTAAAATTGTAATAAAATGTTCATTTCAAAAATGCATAAATAAATTCGATATTCGGTTGTTCGTATAATAATATATTTTCCTGAAAATGGATAATTTAAAAAAAAAAAAAAAAGTTTTGAAAAATTTCGGATACATTTTCCACTAACGTATATATATAAAATCAAATTTATTTATTGGAAAAATTAATTATTATTATTATTATTTTTCCTATTTTATGAATAGTAACAGCTTGTAACCGTTACTTCAATTAAATCGAAATAAAATTTTAGGATTTTTAATTTTTTTGCTTTTGTTGAATTTTCATGGAATTTCGTTTTTATTTAGTTGTTGTTATATATATTAGAAATGAAGGTCTGGGTGTATATTATTGTTTTGTATATGTTACGTAATATATATAAAGTTCTGATTATAATTTAATTAAAAAGTTGCTTAATTAAAGTAAAATAAAATAATTGTGTTCGGTATATTTTTAGATTCAATTATGTTCTGATTTTAGGGTGTGTCAATTTGTAGCTGTGGTAAAAAGATTTGGGTATCCGTTAAAACGGCGCAGTGGTTAAAACTGTGGCGGTTGGATCGGGAGGTAACGGGTTCGAATCCCTATATGGACGGAATTTGGCTACTGTGTTAAGATAGGAAGTAAAAAGCGAACTGCGAAAGAGTTGGGAGGGCCTTGAGCCCGAGGAAAAGATTGCAGAAATTTGGGTAAAGCGTTGCAGGATAAAACTAAATTATTTTGAAATTTAATTAAAAAATGATTCATATTTTGAAAAATTATGAAAAAAAAACGTTTTCCGAAATTTTGGAATTCTGGCATCAATCAAATCCGTGAAATAATCAAAGACTTCTTCTTTCAACAAAAGCTAGTAAATAATTAAACAAAGTAAGTCTTTGGTTTATTTTAATTAAATTTAATTCTGGGTCGTTGATTGTTAAAGAACTACTGCTCAAAAACAGTACTTGGTCATAGTACTTTTCGCGCTAAGCTGAAAGGAGTCTTACTGTGGTTTAATTCGCGGTAAAATTAACCCTTAGTTAAGACCCAATATCGTTCTTTGTTCAAAATGAAGACAAGTATGAGTTTTTAACAGTAGATCGCAGTTTTGGTTGGTTTCGTAATTTGACAAAGCCTATAGGATATTCATAAGGGTCCGTGAATTAATTCCCGATAAAAATGAATCAATTTGGCGACATTGTCGATGCGAAATTAATGTATTTTTAATTATGAATTAATTCCGCAACATTAATTTTTTTGAAATTGAATTAAATCTGCGCCAAATTAATTTGTTTTTTTTTCGGGGAATTAATTCATTTTTAATTATGAATTAAATTCTCAATAAAAAACAATGAAAATAAAGTATTTTGCTTAAATTCATTTCAATCTATTGTTAAAGTATAAACTTTTTAGTAATTTTTAAATAAAAACATATTTATTGGCGGTGTTAAATTCATTTAGAAAATGAATTAATCTCGCCGAAAAATTTGAAGTGATCCTGCTCCAATTTAATTCTTTTTCAATACGAATTAAATCCGCAACATTTAATTAATTGAAATTAATTCATTTAAAACGAAAATGATGTCGCGGATTTATTTCATGTTAAAAATTGAATTAATTCCGCCATATAAAAATTTTCGGCGTTATTAAATCCCGCAGAGTTAATTTGGGCCTTCTTTATTTAATTTTTAGATTCGGTTGATTTGACGATTGTTGAACTGCTACATTCCAGCTCATTGTGTCAATTGAATTCAGTTACAATCAATTCAGTTTTTGAAGTCTACATAACTTATCCTCGTAGATGATCAGCTTAGCTTTTTAAAGTGACCTCTCTAATCGCTCCGTGTGCTTATAGATGAATCTCTTCTACCGGGCCTTGTAACCATTTTGTAGGTATTACCATTTTGTTGGTATTACTGCGAATGGAAAACTGGGCTGCACTCGATCTTGGGGTAACGATCCCATTATTTGTTGCTCCATTTTCGGTTGTTGTCTTACACATTGGATGCATTGCCGAAATACTCTTTTTGCAACATCTTTACCTCTAATTATCCAATAAGTTTGACGGATCAGGCTTGTTAATAAATTGACACCAGAATGCTGATTCTCGTGATGAATGTGGCGAGTTAATAACGTCGATGAACGATTTTTACTGGACAGAATTACCGGATGTTTCGCGTTATATGGTAATTCCGAATTATCCAACCTTCCCCCGACCCGTATGACTTGTGCACCGTCAAGAAACGGATCAAATGGTCTCAATTTGCTTCTTTTTGGAATTGGCTTGCCGTTCAATAACGCATTATATTCTTCTGGGAAATCCGCAATTTGTACCTTTCGGAATAGTGATTGGTTGGCCAAATGAATCTCTGATCTTGTCAATACTCCAGATTGTCGATTGGTTTTAAATTTAGATGCTCTACAATTATTAAAAAAATTCAAAGCAATATAAGCTAATGTTTTTTTTAGTTTGAAAAAATTGGAAAATCTATTAATCAGGTAGTATACTAAATCTGATTCGCCATTCTCTTTCTGGATTGTAATACTGTGGATCAATGATGAAGACGAACGTTCTTCGGTAGTGGGTGGAATGGCCGCTTGGTTCGGCCAATTATCTGCCCCTTTGCATAACCACACTGGTCCCTTCCACCAAAAGTTGCTTGTTGAAATCTCGTGATACGTTTTACTGCGAGTTGCTTAATCCGCAGGATTATCCTTAGACGGAACGTGTCTCCAGATGCTTCTGTTGTGCTCATCTATAATCTGGGACGTTCGGTTGGCAACGAATGTCGTCCATCGTCGAGGTAGGTTGGATAGCCAATCTTGAACAATTCTTGAATCTGTCCAAAGTGTGATGGAAGATATTTCCAAATTCAGCATGCCTGCAATCTGCTTCGTAATTCGGCTTCACAATACTGCTCCCATTAATTCAAGTTTGGGCAGGCTAATTTGTTTTAATGGAGCTACCTTTGATCTGGAACAATATCTTGACTCGTATCGTAAGTGGAGATATCAGCCCTAGAGGATCAAAAATCCTGCTTGCCTCTGATAATAACGTTCTTTTTGTGTGAATTTAAAGTGGATTTATATCGGCTTTGAAAATAAACCGGTCGGTCGTAGAATCCCAAGCTATTCCCAATAATTTCATGGACTCTTCGTGGTTCGATAGTTGCTTTATGTTATCGGTCTCAAGCTGGTGGATTTCTTCTCTTATTAACCTGTGGTTTGACGACATCTTCCTCAGGTTGAATCCTCCGCTGCGTAAAATTCGAATAATACTGTCCTTTAACTTCTGTAGCTGCTGCAGTCCCGTCATTAAATCATCAACGTAGATGTCCTTTTAGATAGCACGAGATGTTTCCGCGGATTCGTTTGAATTCAGCCGAACCAGTTCTACCAAACATCTGGTGGCCATAAATGATGCAGATACTGTACCATTCGTCATCGTATTTAGGGCGTAAGGTTTGATGCGTTGCTGCTTATCTCGCCACAAGATTATTTGGTGCTTCTTATCATTGTTATGAATGCCTAGCTGGCGGTACATTTTTTCTATGTCGCCAACAAATACGAATTGGTGCTGCCGAAATCGTAATAAATTTTCAAAAGGCTCGATTGTACGGAAGGACCAACCATCAATTTTTCATTAAGAGAAGAATTACCATGGTATTTCGCAGAGGCGTCGAAAACTACACGCAGTTAGTGGTGAGGCTGCTCTCTTTCTCCACACCATGGTGTGGTAAGATATACATGTTTTGAAGATTGGTAGCTCCGATTTTCTTTCGACCATCTTCCCAAATATCAAAAATGATAACCGCGCCTAGCAAAATATCGATTTTAGCTGGTTTATGAAAATATGGATCGGCTAATTCGATCCCCTTTAAATTATTTAGCTGACTTATATTCACTGGATTTGCCGGTAGTGACGATGTTATTTTGGAAATGATGAATGATTTTATCAATGCCATTGGTTTATCGCAAAAACGTGATGTTAAAGTGGTTTCGGTCATTCCATGAGATTTGCCCGCACCCGTTTGCCCAATGCCTGTATTGAGCGTCCTTCCATTGGTACGTGGTAAGCTCAACATTTGAATAAAAGTTTCTGTCACGAATGAAGCTTGAGAAGCTGTATCTAGTAGCGCCCTGCAAGATCTGCGTATGCCGTTGCTGTCAATTTTTATAATTTTTTTTTTTTGTTCAATTTTGCTACCACCGAGTAAACATTTAAATTATTTACTTACTTGTGTGAAAAGTTGAATCAGCAGTTTAAATCTGTTTATTTTTATTTTTAAAAAAATATTGTGATGTGAAAATCAGTGAAATCGTGATGTTTTTATCTCCGCCTAAAGTAAAAAAGGCTGGTCCAAATCACCAGATAGCGATGTCTTCAAGCGATTTGCCACCGATCGTCACGAGCTCAATTTTGAATAAAAATACAAAAGTGCAGCATAGTCCAAAGCGACAACAACTTTTAAATGCAAAAAAAATTACCTTACCAGGCAATTTAAATCAAAGTGAAATTATTAATTTAAATAACATTGGTGTGTTGAACCATAACAAAACTAAAAGTGCATCGTCGCCAAATATTGACGATAAAACAAACAATGACAGTGCATCGACATCAGATGACATTAAAATAAACAGTGATGTAGGTCAGTGTTTAGTGCAAACGGGAATATAGTAGACCGGTATATTACTCAGCGGTCAGTGCAAGCGCGAATAAATTCACTAAGCTAGCTAGCGTTGAATTAACGCATGGTAATAGGTATTCTTGCTTAATTGTTGACGACCCGCCGGCCGAAAAAACTCCAAAAACTGAGAAGCCGCCACCAATCTATTTGAGGGAAGAATCAAATAGAGAACTTGCCAAAACGATCGAGTTTATTACGGAAGGTGCATTTTATATTTCCGGGATCAAAAGAGGAGGTATAAAAGAAACAAAAATTCAACCGCTCAATATTGATGCTTACAGAGCATTAATTAAACATTTTGACCAAGTTGGTAAACATTACTACACTTATCAACTAAAGAGGCAAAAAGGATTTGTCGTTATCCTAAAAGGGATAGAGAGTTTCGTGGATGCAAACGAAATACAAGCTGCTCTCGCTGAAAAAGGTTTCAAATGCAGATCTATTACCAATATTTTTAATCGGGGGAAGGTGCCTCAGCCATTGTTTCGTCTGGAATTAAAACCAGATAATAAAAAGGTTAAAGGCAACCATGCAATATTTGATCTAAAATATCTACTGTACAGAAGAGTTACCATCGAGGAACCCAGGAAAAGGAATGGTCCGGTACTGTGTGTTAAGTGCCAAGAATATGGGCACACTAGAGCATATTGCACTTTGAACGATGTTTGTGTTATATGTGGTGAACTCCATAATTCAAAGGTTTGCAATAAAGCAAAAATGAAGCATCAGTGAGAAAATGCATCAACTGCGATGGAAATCACACAGCAAATTATAGAAGGTGCCCAATTTATCTAGAATTGAAAAGGAGAATCAATCCAAAGCAGCGAGCAGAACAACGATTGCTTAATCTTCATTCTTCAGCTAGAAAAGAAGCACGACCAGAAATTCTAAACACAAACGCACAAAATGAAAAACAGTACGCAAATGTAAACGGCAGTGTGCACCAAGGGGTTTCATACGCAAGTGTTCTCAAAGGTACCGCTCCTAAAGTTCAAGAAAGTGAAGAGGAAAACATCTCAACAGCTTTAAATAAATTGACTAATATGATGAAAAGCTTCATGGCGATGATGGAGAGAACCATGGATTTAATGATGCAGAATATGAGCACGCTGATGCAGATAGTCGTAAAAAGCCAGAAATTACCATCATCAAAATAGCCATATGGAATGCAAACGACCTAGCACAACATAAAGCGGAGGTACATGCATTTCTCACTGTGCACAATATTGACATAATGTTAATATCAGAAACACGCTTCACCAAAAATAGCTATTTCAAAATTAATGGGTAGTCTATTTATGACACCAACCACCCAGATGGTAAAGTACATGGAGGCACTGCTGTATTGATTAAGCGAAGATTAAAACACTACGAACTTACGAAATATGAGAAAAAACATATACAATCAACGAGCATCTGTCTGCAGGTGTGGTCTGGAAACTGCGTCATGTCGGCAGTGTACTGCCCTCCAAAACATGCTATAAAAAAACTCCAGTTCTTGGATTATTTCAGCCAGCTGGGTAATAAAACAATCAATATTGTTCGAGTTGTTGACGGGTACACAACAATTCCAAATAAAGCTAAAAATAAAATTAAATTTTATGTAAAATAGCCAAAAATAAAAAATAAAAAAAAAATAAAATAAAAAGTTAAAATTTCAAGTAATTAAAAGTGCAATGATCGAACAAAAATACAAATATTAAATTTCAAAATACATTGGTAGATGAGTGTGAAAATATTTTTGTGAACATTTAATTTGTGTCGTGGACAAAATTTTGTGAAGTATTTATATTTAATTGTCATTAAACAAAATTGTAAAATAAAAAAGTATATATTATCATTTTCATTTCCTAACACATATAGTGCAATAATTGAACAGAAAAATAATATTAAATTTCATTGAAGTGCAATAAACTGTATTTAAAACATTATAATGTCGTGTATTAAATCAGAGCCTACTCTATAAATAAGAGCCTCCACATATTGACTGTATTTTTTACTAAGCTTAAAATAAAGTACATAAAATTTTTTCTTTACTATGAAACTATATGGGAAAACGATTGTTTTCATTTACATTATAAGTATATAAGAATTACGAGCTTTTACATTATTTTTATACGAAAATGTTCATAAAACATGTAATTTTATTTGATTGAAAAATCGAATCATGAAAATGTGTATTTCTTAGTGCAAATCCTCTTGGAATATAAACTATTGCTCAATTTTTATGGAATGTTGTTGTTGTAAAATACGTCATAACATAAAATTTATAAACAATTATAACCATCTCTTTTTAGTCTCCTTTTAAAAGCATTGCCACATGATAAAAATCTACCCGAATACAGATTCATATGATGTGGCAATGCTTTATTAACGACTTTTGTTTAAACCATAGATGTCGCCTACAATTAAAAACATATAAAAAAATAAAATAGGAGGTGTTCGAACCGGTCGGATTCTAAAATCGGTCTGATTTTTGATTCGGTTAAAAATATTTGTGGTGGCTTCCCTCTATAGTAATAACTAAATTGTAATAATAATTAATTTAATATAATTTTTTTTATAAATTTACTAAAATTAAACCATTGTTATGAAAGAAATTATGTTAATTTTACGTAAAAAGTTTTTTTCAAATCGTTTACTCAGCCCGAATATCTGTTGTTTTTATTTGTGTGTTAAGTGACATCTAGGAATGGGAATAATAAGTAAGAGCTATTTTATTTTATTCACCGCTCTCAAATGTTATGACAATTCAAATATTCTAAACAAAAACTTATTTTGAATGCAAATTGGACTTTTACATTCTTTCTCGAAACTTTATTGTGTGAGCGTCTCTTTTTAGTGAAGTGGTATAAATTTTACAATTTTCTTTTAATTTTAATTAATTTATATTTAATTTAATTATATCTTAATAGTTTATTTTGATTTGTTTGTTCTTTATCAGTCGGGTAAGTCTTATCATAGTCTTTTCTATCCACAAAATAATAAATCCACATAACACAAGCAAGGAGGGACAAAGTAAGCAGTACTTTGTACCTCCACCATTTACTTCTACTGATTTATCTGATTTCGAAGGTGAAATAAATACTAAAAAATCAAAAATTGTTTTTAATAATGAAATAATAGTAAACGGTGAATTTGATAAAAGTTCCAATATGTTAAATAAAAGGAAAATTAATAATAATAATAATAAAATTCACGTCGCAGATTCGAAAAATACAGTAATAGCTCCAACATCATCTTCAACTTTATCTGTTGATTCATCAAATAACTCAAATATGCCGTCAGTTACTGCAGAAAAAATTAATCTATATAACCGATCAGACAATGGCCCATTTACTGTATTTATTAGTAAAGAGAATTTAAATATTGTTCTCTTAGCTAAAGCCCTTAAAATAAATAATTTCAAAAATGTCAAAGATATCTCTAGCGTTAGCAAAAATGTTGCTAAGGTTATCTTTAGTAATTTTGAAGACGCAAATAATTGTGTCAAATCAGATATCTTTAAAAAATTTGATAATTATACGACATACATTCCTAAAAATTTCACATCTTCTATTGGCATTATCAGGAACATTCCCATCGGGCTTTCTAATGAATAAATACAAGAAAATATTAGATCTAAATACCCTATCTCAAAAGTAGAAAGAATGACTAAATGTAACAATGCCACTAAAACAGCTGAGGAACTTGAATTGGTTAAACTTACTTTTGAGTCTGGAACTATTCCATTCAATGTCATTTTATATGATAATCTCTTATTAAAGGTAGAGTATTTTATACCTAATCCATTATTTTGTAAAAAATGTCTAAATTACGGACATACAATTTCTAAATGTAAATCTAAAACTAATAGATGCCTAACGTGTGCTAATACTATCGAGGACGAACAAGAACACGATTGTGACATGAAAGTTTCTTGTAAATTTTGTGGAATGGGTCATGTTACTAATTTTTTCAGATGTAATGAACGTTATAGGCAGAAACAAATTAGGGAACATATGATTTTAAATAAAACTAGTTTCAGAGAATCCAAAAGCCACCTTTATGATAGCCAACAAAAAGTCCCTAAACAAATAGATTTCGCTAATGATATCTGTGTTGAAAATCAAGCCTGGAAAAATAACAACTTAATGAATTCTGATGCTAGAAAAATTCAAATCCTAAATAAATTAGTAAACGAATTAAAAAATCAATTAAATGAAAGAGATTCTATTTTTAATGATGCCAAATCACTTTTAAATAATTCCGACGACTTTAATAAAAATCCAGCTAATTTAGACTCACTTAAAATTAAATTAAATAAATTTATTAAAACATAAACTTTTCTTTTTCCAGTTTTTATTTTCATTTTATTCTTCCATTATGTTACCTTTAAAACTTTTACAAATTAACATTCGTAGTTTAAATAGTAATAAAGATCTATTATATCATTATATACAATCCAATCATATTGATATCGTTATTCTATCTGAAACCTGGACAAATCCAAATAGTAATTTGACTTTTAACAATTATAATCTTGTTACTGATGATAGACCAGATGGTTTTGGCGGTGTAGGCTTTTTAATACATAAAAAAATTTCTTGGAGAATTATTGATTTAAATTTTCATTACATCCGTTTTCAAGCTTTCAAAATTAACCTCAAATTTAAAAACATTAATTTTAATATCTTATCTTTTTATAATAATTCTGTTATTAGACCTCAGGAAATCGTTAATGAATTTGAACATCTTATAACTCAGAATCTAGATAACTGCTTAATAGCTGGAGACATAAATATTCATAATAGTCTTTGGGATAGTTCATTGCCCCCTACTTACGACAGGGTGGGTGATAAGATTGCAGATATAATCACTGCTAATAATATCTTTTTATTAAATGACGGATCTCATACAAGGCAAGATTTTTTCAGAAATAATTCTGCAGCACTAGACATTACTTTGTGTTCAATCAATCTAATTGAAAAACTATCATGGAAAGTAGATCCCATTAATTTAGAGAGTGACCATCTCCCAATACTTATTGACTTTAAACTAAATTATTATCAAAAAAAAACAAATCACAAACTGGTCAAAAGTATTGAAAGACTTTGATCTAAATTCTATTAATGATGAATGCAATATTGAAGAACACTTAGAAAAATTAATTTCTGAAAATACTTCTATTATTACAAGTAAAAATACTTTTAAACCTAAACCTTGGTGGAACGATCTTATACAAAGACTATGGAACATAAAAAAACACAAACAACTAATTTATAATTTAAACAAAAACCATTTTTACCGCTATTGAACTAAAAAAATCTATACAAAAACTTAAATTAACAACATTTTGTAGAAATGTTTAATTTCATCATCTCCCTCAAACAACAACAAAAAAAATTGTTTTAGTTAACATTGACCAGCTTTTGATAATGTAGATAAAAATATTTTATTAAACACCTTTAAAAACTTGAATTTCTCTAATAACATTACACATTGGATTTCTCAATTTCTTACAAATAGAATTATATCTATTCAAAATATCAATCAAACTTCCATTCATTACACTAATAAAGGCATTCCTCAGGGTAGCTGTTTGAGTCCTACCCTTTTTAATATCTATACCACTTCTTTACACGACATTAATAACCCCGATACAAAAATTTTCCAATTTGCCGATGATATTTGCATTGTAATTTCTGCCGATAATCATGATAACTTACAATTAATAACAGATTCTACTTTACTCTCATTAACTAATAAATTACAATCTTTAAAACTACAAATTAACACTGATAAATCTCATTTTTTAAGACTATTCACTAATAAAAATAATTCCAAATCTCTAAATTTAAAAATTAATAATATCTACATAAAAGAAAGATTAACTACTAAGATACTGGGTACAACTTTAACAAATAGACTTTCATTATCAAATCATTACACAAACTTAAAAACAAATATTTCCAACTCCATTAATTTACTTAAAACTCTCACCCATTTTAATGGAGGTGTAAATCCTGAAACAATGATCAATATTTTTAAAGCAATAGTTAAATCAAAACTTGAATACACATATGTTTTTACAGACACTAAATATAAAAAAGATATTAATATCTGTCAATCTATTAAAAATGCTTGTCTGAGAGCTTGTCTAGGCTTCTTAAGAACTACTCCAATTCCGGCTATTTTATCTGAATCCCTAGAAACATCTTCAGATCTAGATTTTATTAAAAAATCACTAATTTATATTTCAAAAAATCTATATAATAATTCCAAAATCGGTAACGACATTAAAACAATAGATCTCTTCATAAACTTAATGACTTATATTCTAATTATACTTTTCTTTCCAAAATTAAACCTTTTCTTATAAAAAAACTTCTCCCACTAATTTTAGCATCATAACAAATATTGAAGGAATCACAAACAAAAATCTAAAAACCATTCTGAACAATATGCGTTATCTATGGCTGAAATTAATAAATATAATAATTTCGCAAAAATTTACACAGATGGCTCTATAATTAACAATAAACCAGGAATTGGAATTTTTGTTGAGGATAAAAATTGG
Organism: Tipula vernalis; assembly: GCA_958295665.1. Classification (NCBI taxonomy): domain Eukaryota; kingdom Metazoa; phylum Arthropoda; class Insecta; order Diptera; family Tipulidae; genus Tipula; species Tipula vernalis. The sequence goes on from OY282559.1 coordinate 148,837,896, forward strand.
AAATTTGCCATCCAACTAAAAAACCTTACTTATATTAAAAATATTGAAACCATTGCTATTAAAATTGGAATTACTATATCTCTAATCATCATAAACAATAATATTATCATTATTACTGACTCTCAAAGTTTTTGTATTTCATTAAAAACGGCTCTATTACACTTTACAAATAGACACTATGAAAATCAAATTATTGATACTATCGGTCTTAACCAAATTAAAAATTTTGTCATTCATTGGTTCCCGGGTCATTGTGGCTTAAAAGGAAATACTATAGCAGATAGTTTAGCAAAAAAAGCAGTTTTTTCTCCTACTCACTTTCTTGATAATGAACCAACTCTCACAGACCTATTTAACGATATCTCCAGATCTATAAATAATAAGTGGAAGGAAAACTACACATTAATGTGTAATTCATCCGGCCACATTTATAAACAAATTTGCCCTTATCCAAGATCATCTTTCCTATTTAAAGACTCTAATTTTACATCCTGCCAAACCAGGTTAATTTACAGATTAATCTCTGGTCATACAGTAAACAAGAAATTTAAATTCCTTTTGGGACTTGAATCTACATCTAATTGTGAGATTTGCAACACCGTTGAAGATAACGAACATATTATTAACGATTGTGTCATATATAATAATATAAGAAATAATTTCCCACTTTTATACAGAAAATCCTTATTAGATATCTTAAAGGACCAAAAAATGGAAGAATATAAAATATTGTGTGATTTTGTGGATGGAATAAATTATAAACTATGAATTAAGACTACATTTAATTTTTATTGAATTTTCACACAATGATTTTTCTTTTGGAATCATTTCATTTTATTTTATTTTATTATAATATTAAGATTTATGAATATTATATAATTTAATTCTAAATTTAAAAAAAAAAAAAAAAAAAAAAAATTATGAGTTAATGATATGAAAAATATTTTAATTTCAAAACTTTCATTTAATCTAATTTAATTATCAAACTTTGTTTTATATAATTATGCTTTATTTTATTATTTAATTTATTAATCTAATTTGATTATGTACACTTTATTCAACCCTCCAGAACCTCCCCTGAGTGGTCTCTGGAAATTTTGGGCTGTTTCTCAACTCACTGGTCTTATGGATTGAAAGATCTGACCTGAGCAAATTTAAAAAACAAACAAACAAACTTATTTTGAATGGGTCATTAATTTTTGGGAATAAAAATCGATGCCAAATATTAATCATGTTGTATCTATTTTCAGCTGTGACTTAATTTAAATAATATTTCTATTACTTGAGAAATAAATAAGGCATTTATATTACAGTTAATGTTTGTTGATTATGACGTTTATTTGTGATGCATAACAATCTGGATTGATTAGATTTTTTTGATTTCTTCTAGCTCAATGCATATTATTATAATTTTTTCTCTTTGACTCTCTTTGATTTATTTTAATTTTGGCTGTTCAACGTATTGTCTTTTTTTTACCATTGATTTTAGTTGTGAATAAGTGATGAATTAAGTGATGTTGAAGTGATGTTGAATTTATTCTGATAGAAAAAAAATCTTGGAACTGTTTAAGCTGCTTACAGAAAGCTAAATCATCCAAAAATAGTGATGAGAGGTTAGCGTCTCCACAGGCCGTAAGCGCATCTAATGCTATTTATGATTATGAAAATGCCACGCTTATCGAGGTGTTGTAGGAGATTACGCAACTGAAACAATGCTCAGTAGATAATCATTAATCACAAGAAATTGGAGGATAGATTCCAGACTTGGGAAAAGACTTTGGAGCGAATAGAAAGTCTCGCTGCAGAAAATAGTTTCCTGAAAACTGAATGTAAAAAAATGGAAAAAAGGATAGAATTTTTAGAGCAACAATAATACGAGAATTCAATTGAAATAGTTGGAGTTCCATCATCTGTAAATGAGAATTTAAATGAAACCATTTTGAACGTTACCAACAAGGGACTGGTCTAGCGATTAGTGAACTCGAAATCGACTATGCTTATAGAAGGAAGACGTCAAATGGGAAGCCATCTAATGTTATTTGTGTCAAATTTTGCTGCCGTCAGGTGAAACATAAAATTCTTGAAGCAAAGAGAAAGAACAAACGCTTTGCGGCTGCAAGTTGTGGTTTAAATTCTAATGGCTTGATTTTTGTAAATGAAAGCTTAAGTTTTTACAGAAGACAACTGTTCCTACGTGCTAAAACGGTTAAAGAAGAAAAGGGATATAAATATCTTTGGATCCTAAACTCAAGAATATTACTAAGGAAAATGGATGGAGATGATGTGATTGTTATAAGTGACATGAATGACCTTGATAAGTTAAAATAATTTCAGTTTAATACTTAATTTTAATGATCAATGTAACTAATTTAGTACAAGGTCAAGCATGTTCATTTGTAAATCCAGCATCATCATCTAGTTCTGATAATAAAAAATCCTTTTGGATCATACATCAAAATGCGCGTAGTCTTCATAAAAACAGTGATACTATTTTTGCTCATTTTACGTCATACAAAATTTTACCTGATATTTTATTCTTCTACGAAATTTGGATAACAAGTGATGAGGTAAATTCTTATAAACTTAATAATTTTGAAATAGTTGATGGTTGTAACAACAATTATTCAGCTGGTGGTATAGTTGCTTATGTGAAAAAAGGTTTGCCTTTTAAGTCTATAGTTAAAAATTTGGTTACGGCTGATATTTTGCAATTAAACTTCAGTTTAAATTCTGAAGTAATCTGTGTGGTTTGCGTATACCGTTTTAATTTCCATTCAATCAGTGATTTTATTATGGAGTTCTCAAACTATTTAAGTGTTATTAACTCAAAAAATTTATTTATACTGGGCGACTTTAACATAAACATTTTAAAGTTTATCTCGCAATTTAATGATGTTAATCAATATTTATCAATGATGTCCAGCTTTGGTTTAAATTCTCTAATAAATGAGGCTACTCGAATAACTAAACTGACAGCTACTTGTATTGACCATATTTTTGTTATAATGAAACCTCTATCAAAATTATAAGCTGAGGTTTGCGACTTACACCTATCCGACCATAATTTAATTTCATTAAAAATTGATATGTTTTCGAATAATATCAAAAATTCCAATGGGACACGACGCGTACAATTAAAAATATTAATTATATTAAATTAAATTCCTTGTTAGTGCAGGACCAACATTTATTAATGTTGCTAGACGATCCTAATGAGATTTTAAACAAATTTATAAATAATATCACTGCTAAAATTGAACAATCATCTTATTCTGTCAAAATGCTTTTGAAAGATAGGAAAATTAAAGGCTGAATGTCTAATAGCCTTCTGAAAAGTATAAAAGTCAAAAATAGATTGCTTCTAATTGGTAATAAACATAAAAATTATATTAAACTTCAGAATTGAGTACAATTCCTTCAGAGGAAAATTAAGTTAGATATATCAACCACTAAAGAACAATACTATCAAAATAAATTATTGGGTTTATTGGATGAAATTGTTGGTAAGCAGAAATCATTTCAACCAATTTCTGAAATATTAGATACCAATAGTGTTGTACTACCCAACAGAGATGGTAACTTGCTAAAACATAATTTTGAGTCTAAGACATTTTTCTTTTCACCAATATCCTTCTCTGAAATTTTGAATTATATCAATAGTTTGGATAATTCCAAATCATCTGGCATTGATAATTTAAGTAATTCTTTAATCAAACAAATTGCACCATCTATTGCTTATATGTTGGCTCCTATCTTCAATCTCAGCCTTGATCGTAGCATTTTTCCAGATTGCTTAAAAATTGCTTCAGTGGTGCCGTTGTTCAAAAGTGGTAATAAATCAGAGTTAACCAATTATAGGCCCATATCATTACTCTCAGTTTTTTCAAAAATATAGTATTTGAAAAATGTATTAAAACAAGGCTACTACTTTTTCTAAACGAGAGATCATTTTTCTCAAATAAACAATATGAATTTAGAGAAGGACGTAGCACTGAAACTGCCTTAAATGATTTTCTGAGTACTACAATTGATTCACTAAATGATAACCTTAGTTCGGCGGCTAACTTCATTGATTTGACGAAAGCTTTCGACACGGTTGATCATGAGCTTTTATTGTATAAGTTAAATTGTGCTGGTATTCGAGGCAGAGCTAATGATTGGTTCCGGTCTTATCTTGTGAACAGAAAACAAACTGTAAAAATTTGCGGAAAATATAGCAGTTTTAGAATGATCCACTGCGGCGTTCCTCAGGGTTCTGTTCTTGGCCCCACATTATTTTTAGTGTACATTAATTCCTTATTTTTTTTAGACTTGAAAGGATATATGATTGGTTTTGCCGATGACATTGCACTTACTTATAGAGGATCATCAAACCAGTTAATTGCCCATCAAATCAATTACGACCTTTTAATTTTAAGAAAATTGTTGGATTTGCATTTTATGGTTCTAAGCACAAAATCAAAAGTAATGTTTTTTAAATTATATGGTCCTATAGAGATAAATTTTGAAATTATTTACCATTCTACTAAATGTATAAACTATAAAACTAACAAGATATTTATATGTTTTTAAGGTATTAAAAATGTTCTTTCTTCGTAGTGGTAATCGTAGAGTAAAAATTACGAGATATAACTTAAGGACTTTGAATAATTGTGAATATCCCATTCTCAAGAAAGAACATTTCAGAAAATTTTATATATCTGCAGCACCAGTAATTTTTAATAAGTTGCCTCTAAACATCAAAGAAATTACCGTTACGTCCAAATTTTTAAATGAAATGAAGAATTGGTTGTTTAATATTACTGACATTGAATCTTTGTTTACAGTTTTAGTTTGATGAATGACGATAAATTGAATATATGCTAGCTATTTTGTAAATTTATTTTTTATTTTTTCCCTTTTTTTTATTTGTTGTACCCAACAACAAACATTAACTATTATCTAAGCTTACGATAGGGGGTTTCCAATACTGATCGTTTATGATCACGGAAGCTACCTAACTCCATCCATTTTAATTTAACATTATTAGTACTTTTTAAGTTATTTTGATTAATTATTAATTTACTATTGTATAATATATTTTAGTTTTTATAAATAGTGTACTCATTTTTTGTAATTTAATGTTATGTAATTAATGGTTGGATGAATAAAAAAAAAAAATAAAATAAATTTCTTGCGGGCAGTGATTACAACGCTAAACATACTCATTGGGGTTCCAGATTAACATCGCCGAAAGGCAAACAACTTTATGATGCTTTAGAGGAACAGTCCCTGGATTATTTATCTGCCGGTAACCCAACTTACTGCCCCCACGGATAAAAAGAAAATTCCTGATCTAATTGACTTTTGTGTAACTAAGGGCATTCCACGTACATACGCTAAGGCCACCGGTTGCTATGATCTGTCTTCTGATCACTCACCGGTAATAGTTAGATTGAGTACCGATGTCCTAAGGAACGAAATACCGAACCGTCTTACAAACAAGAAAACTAATTGGGATCAATATAGGAGGCTAGTCGAACAAAAGTGTCAACTTAATATTCCTCTGATCACACCAACTAATATTGATGCGGCGGCAGAAAATCTAAAAGATGTCATGACATTATCCGCTGAAAGAGCTACACCCGGCATAAGTATTTCGGAAAAAGTTAATAAACTGTCACATAATATGCAGTAACTAATCCAGGAAAGCGAAAAATTCGTTGTCAATGGCAGCAAACAAAATCACCGTTATTGAAATGGAAATTAAATCGAGATATTAAGGGCCTAAAATTTGCTTTGAGGGAAGAAGAAAACCATCGCGTAAAGAACTATTTAAGTGATCCCTCGGCAACCGAGAGAACAGATTATTCTTTGTGGAAGGCAACCAAAAATTTAAAAAGGCCAACAAATTCGAATTTACCGATTAGAAGAAAAAGCCAATGCTTTTGCTGCTCATCTAGCAACAATATTCGTCCCACACGAAGAAGGTAATTATTTCGTGCTACCCCAGCCAACGGATGATGGTTTATCCTACAAACCTATAAAGTATAACTGGAAGAAAGTTAAGAATACAATTAACACTTGCATAAGCCCGAAAAAGGCACCAGGACAAGATCTCATAAGATATGCATCACAGGTAGCGGCGTTTATCAAGGACATATTTCACGTAGGATTCTCTAGGGATGCACAATAAGCCTCAATGGTCGCAGTGCTCTGGGCTACAAACACCCACCCTTTTGGAAAAAAGACGAATAACATGTTTACTATATATTTGTGGTTTGTTTTCTGTCTACCTACTACTAATAACTAATATTAGAATATAGTATACTTGAAGTAGTCTGAAATTTGTTGACGAAAAATTATGAAATAATCAAAAAGTGTGACAGCACAAGCTGATTAGATTCGTGAGTATGGGCGGGAATTGGCTTTGTAAACACCAAACAGTCAAGAATTTGATTATTTGGTTGAATACTGTCTATTAATTTAGCTAAATAACAAATAAAAATGTGACTCGTCTATGTTCATTCAATATAGACAATTATTGCACAAATGCAATTCGTCAACATTCGTAAATCGTGTGGCTTGATGTTATAGCGAGAGTCCTAAATACATATTCTTAAATTTCAAATATTTTATACATGGAACCCGCATCCTCACATATCGATAATCAAAACCGATACCGGAAGCGCATTCCTGAATACTTGAAACCAAGATTTTTATAACCAAAATATCAAAGTTTGGTCCTGGAAACTTAAATTGTGCGTCTTCTCGGATCTATCCATAATTTTATTAGAAATTGATTGATTGATTGCGATGTACGATCAAGCATTAAGCAAGTCTCCCGTATTATAAATGCGAATAATACCACACCACTATACCCCCATGTTACAAACACGACACCATTCTTCATGAAGCCAAACCCCGTAAAGAAAGGCGCCACATCGATAACCACATAAGTCTAATATGGTTGTGATATCCGCCCCTGGCTAGCCCGCCGTCGTACACCTTTTTACATATAACAATATCGAGGGATGGGAAAGGAATGTTAGCAATAAAGACTCAAACCCGGTCCAGACACCTAAGTAGTTGGATACTTTGTAAAATTTATTAGTAATATATTTTCTAGTAATTTATTTAACACAAGACAATAACAATTAAGGTCACATACTGCTCCAAACCTGTAAGAAACACAGACAACACAAATTTCCTGGTACCGCAAACTCTTTTTTTCTGAAAAGCTGTAAACAACTATTATTTATTATTCCCCTCCACCATTTTTTCCATCGGCGGTTGTGAGAGGGGGGCGAGATTTCTTTCCATCATCATGTTCCCATGCGGTCACCCAAATTTGTACTAACTGTAGGTAGTGTTGCTTGACGTTGTTGTTGAAGTCGTTGCGTCTCTGCTGTCCCTGCTACTCGCCCCTATCCATAATTTTATTAGAAATGATGATAAATAAAATTTTTTAAATTTGAACTTTTTCAATTCATATACATATGTACGTGTTTTGTAAAAATTTGCAAAGCGGCTAAATTGCGCGAAGTTCCTCCATTAACAATTTTATTTATTGCATTTACAAAACAAGATACCTCCCTCAACAAGAAAGTTCGGTAAAAGTTCGACAAACTTATGTACCAACGTAGATAGCCAGTGAGAGGTTTTAAACATACATAGTCAGTGACAAAGCCAGCCTAACAAATTTTCACTGTGCGTATGTAATATAAAAATGTATTATTTAGGTTTAGTTAAGGGCAATTATCGACGTTGCCTCAGAGGTAGCACGTTAATGTCGCAACACATTAAATATCACTGCAAGACCTATGGCTAAACCAGGTTTAAATCTAAAAAAAATATTATACACCATAAAACCAATTCCTACATTGTAACCAAACAAAAATTCATTTATTTGAAACAGAAATATTAACGTCTGTAAAATCAAAAGCTCTAAAACGAGAACAATTTATAACAGAATTTTGCACTTACCTTAAATCTTAGCACCAATTATAACTTAATTACACATTTTACACGTATTAAAACACTTTGATTAATTAGACATAATATTTTGTAACAAAAAACACGACAAGCGTTTAAAAAAAACACAACCGGCATCAAATATTTCGATTTGAAATTGAAAATGCCAAATATTCTATTGAAACAAGGGTTGAACAAATAAAATAAACGAATGATGTGGAGACTTATTTTTTTGTAGATTTAATATTTTGTTTTAAAATTTGGTTGATACTGATTTTCCATCGTCTTAGGACGTGTCCGATTTCTGTGCGAAATAATTTTTTTGTGATAAATTAATGTTAAACTGTACGCAACCAAATTATCACAGCACCGGTGTGTTATAATTTTGACATGTCCGTAATAATTCTTGTTTCTGTGCCGGTGAAGTATACAAAATAAGTTTTACGAGTATTTAATTTAATTTTATTTTATTTATATAATATAATAAGTTCCAGCATTTTGTAAACAATATCACAAACTGTGGATCTTGATATGTTCATTGCTGCACCTACAATTTTATAACTAGTCCCACTTGTCAGCCACAGCAAAAATATCATTAGTTCCATTTCCGGTCCCCAACCATGGTTTTTATTGGGCAAGAATTTGCTAATAGCGATAAAAGTGTTAGACGATATCCTTAAATACATTCTCGTCACAGGATCATTATAACTAGGTATTGAATTAACAATACTGTTTGTTGAGGGAATTGTGTACATTATTGGTCGCTGCAAGAAAGAATTTTGTTAATATTTATAAATACTAGAGGGCAATACCTAACATACATACCTGTAAGTTTAAATGTATCATACCTGGGAGTTTATGAGATCCATTATTAAAGGTCGCGTAAAGTTCCATGTTCTTCTCATTAAACACATGTAACCCGAACTTAATAGAAATAATACCATATTTGGATCAAATTCTGCTTCTATCATTTTATAAACTCTTTTAAATAACTCTCTATGTACAATTTGTCGTTTGTTGTATTTCCAAATGTCAATTTTATTATGTCAAAATTATTTCAGTATTCGGACAGCAAATGAACTTATTTCAAATATGGAAGAGAAAATTATTTCACTAATGTCAAATTTATCACAAAAAAATTATTTCGCACAGAAATCGGACACGTCCTTAGTATAATAGTATAATAGTATTATACTATTATACTACGACGATGGAAAACCGAAGTTGATAGTATAATAGTATAAATATAATATTTTGTTATACTAGCTATCAAAAATATAATAGGTAGCAAATTGTGTTTTTAACATTGTAAATTTATCTGACAGTGTATTATTTTGACAATTCACTAAATTACCATTCGATTTTTTTTTTGTTTTTTTTGGTGGTATCTGCATAGTCCATACATTTTATTAATTTTTTAAAAACACAACTAATGCGTATGCTTGGTTATTTTCAATTGTTTTTTTATTATGAATAGACGTTAACATTTTCAAAATAAGAATTATACCTACGTTCACATAAAAAAAACTATAATTGGTTCTAACTTCATCGCGTGCGATGGAAAACCGACAATGGATAATAGTATAATAGTATTATACTATTATGCTATTATACTATTGACGATGGAAAATCGGTATGATTTATTGAAAATTGTGGTGTGTAAATATTATTGTTATTAAAACAATTAGTAGTATTTATTTATCATAATAAATATGCGATTTTTTTTTGTTTGTTGATTTACATAAAATTTAAAATTAATTTGTGTAGAGATGATAATAATTAGCCTGGTTACGAACCTTTCACATATTATTTGCAGTGCTTGACACTCGCAGCTCTCTCCACAGTATAAATATTTTTATTTAAATAAATAACGTTTGGGTTTGATTTAAAATTCAACTTGTCTGTTGAGGTTGAATTTGTAATTGACGATTGGAATTACTTTGAAATCCCGCTATAATAAACGCAGTTTATAAGACACATCCGGTTATTACAAACCTTTTGGAATTTTTTTTTTTTTGTAATTATAATCTAGTCTCCTGGACTAATGAACAATTTGTTTCTGACTTATTTTTCTAACTTAAATTAATCTATGGCTTCTTTCCATTGGCGTTCCATAGTGTTTGGTAAATTGAAATAAACCACATCTTTGTAGTGGATTTTAGATCAGCACACTGCTGTTTAAACCGACAATCACACCAGCTCACAAGGTTTGGTTCTTTGAAGTCTGTGTACTAAATTCGTGATGCTTAGGAGCTGAGTTGCCTGAATGTTCACATGTTGGCAGAGCCTTTCTTCATGTCTCCGTGCTTTTTCCTGGATTTCGTTTAAGATGTGTGTCATTGTTCCTGACATACCAAGGTGCATCAACGATGTTCCTTAATACCATATTCTGAAATCTTTGGATGATATTTACGTTGCTCTGTTTGGTACAACCCCAAAGCTGAATACCATAAGTCCAAATCGGTTTCAATATTTGCTTATAAAGTAGAAGCTTGTTGTATGTTGATAAAGAAGAGTTCCTTCCCATCAGCCAATACATTTTTCTGTATTTAAGTCTTAATTCTTCACTTTTCTTCTTGACGTGTGGGGGTCATGCCAAGATACTTAGCTGTGTTCGCATGCGGTATTATTTCCCGATTTATGGTAATCGGAATATGTTCGAATCGTCTGTTTGTAAAGTTGATGTGAACTGATTTAGCTTCATTTAGTTTTATTCTCCATCTTTTTGTCCATTTATATATTTGAGTTATAGCTGATTGTAACTTCTGTGTAGATTCTTCGTTGCTTTTTCCAACAGCTAAGATCGCAGTATCATCTGCAAAAGTTGCCACTATGTTGTTTTCTAATGTAGGAAGATCATAAGTGTATAGTAGGTAAAAAACCAGCCCTAATACGCTGAAAAATCTATCTTTCAAGTAAGATTCGAGTATCTTAGTAAATTGCATTGGTAGAAGATTTCTTAACTTGTGGTTAAGTCCTTCATGCCACACTCTATCAAACGCTTGTGCAACGTCTAGAAATACTGTTGAACAGACTTTTTTCTTCACTAATGCTTTCTCAATTATACTGGTTATTCTGTGAACTTGATCAATTGTTGAGTGTTGGTTGCGAAAACCGAACTGATGATTTGGGATCAAGTTTTTACTCTCGATTATCGGATTGAATCTTTTTACCAGAAGCTTCTTAAAGAGTTTGGACATGACGCTGGCGATAGCTATAAGACGATATTATGTGTGATGGTTTTCCAGGTTTTGGGATCATAATTACTTCTGCAATTTTCCATAACTTGGTACACATTTGATTCTAAATGCTGCATTTATAAGATTGGTGAGTTTCACCATAGCTTCCTTGGCAGTTCTTTTAAGATTTCTGCAATAATAAGATCGTACCCAGGACCTTTTTTCGTATTCATATTAGCTTTTATCTCACACATGACTTCTTTTGGTTTTGTGGGTAGTGTTCACGAACCATAGAGCATCAATCGGATGATTCAATTCAGGATGTTTTAATGTCTGGAGCAGACACGAATATTGAAGCAAAAGAACTGAAGAACGCAATTCAAAATATACTAGAATCTTCAGGTTTTCATTTAAGGAAGTGGGTGTCAAACTCCGAAACCATTCTACAAGGCACACCAGGAGCCAATACAGAAAGAAATTCCATTGAAATTGAAGAAACAGCCTCCGTATAGGTTCTTGGTCTTCACTGGGACCCAAAAAAATATAATTTTTAATTCCGTGTAAATTTAGACCACCACGCAATTTTTACGAAGAGAAGAGTGTTGTCAGAGTCGAGCCGACTATTCGAACCACTAGGCTTGTTGGCACCGATAATAATCAAAATCAAAATATTCTTTCACAATTTGTGGATAGAGAATTTACAATGGGACGAACAACTACCACCTAATAACGCTGATGAATGGATGAAAATTCGAAGAACCCTTGTTAAAATAGAAAATATAAAGATACCGCGATATATACAAACAACCAGCATCTGTGACATGGATCTACAAGGATTCAGTGATGCAAGTAAGGACGCATATTCTACCATTGTTTATGGTCTGCTCAATAAATCTAAAACCGAGAAAGTACCAATTTTGTTGAAAGCTAAAACAAAAGTAGCCCCAGTTCAACAACTATCGATTCCAAGACTTGAGTTGTGCGGTGCTCTTTTGTTAAAAAACCTGTTGACGACCATGAAAGATGTCTTGAGAACTAAAATTGGTAAAATTTATGCGTGGACTGATTCTACAGTCATTTTAGATTGGTTATCTGCTCATCCAAGACAATAGAACACTTTTGCCGGCAACAGAACCTCTGAAATTCTAACTTATATGACTAGAGCACAGTGGAATCATGTATAAGGTCGGAACAGAATCCTGCAGATTGCGCTTCGAGAGGAATGGAATCTGAAAAATTACTAAATTACGAGCTATGGTGGAACGGTCCTGAGTGGTTAAAAAATGTCGATGAATGGCCACAGAACTGTAAAACTAGTCAAGTAATGAACGAAGAAAGAAATCCCGAACCAAGAGAAAGGACGACGCAATCACTGCACAGCCAACTTATAGAGTCTAACGTATTAGAATCTATCGTTGAAACGCTTATCGAAAGGTTCTCCAGTTTCAGTAAAATTATACGTATGTTGGCTTATATTTTTCGAATTAGTCACCGCAAATCTCAAGAGAAGCCTAAATACTTGCAGACCAAGGAATTAAATAATGCAGAAAGAAAAATTGTACAATACATTCAAGTAAAGCATTTTGCCTCGGAAATACATACTTTGTATATCATCCAAGAAGAAATCGCCTAAGGCAAGTAGGCTGGATTATCTTTTGCCATTTATAGATCAATTTGGCTTACTACGAGTAGGAGGACGATTATCAAATGCTTTAATATACGTTACCTTCATGCAGGTGAAACCCTAATGATGGCCACCTTGAGGCAAAAGTACTAGATAATAGGCTGCAGAGCATTTGGTAAGGAAGAGTATTCATTGATGTATTCAATGCACACAGTACAAAGCCAAAGAGATGATACAAATAATGGGAGATTTGCCAGAAGCGCGAGTTGATCTGATCAGGCCATTCCTTAAGGTAGGTGTCGATTATGCTGGACCATTTTCCATTCATCTGACTAGAGGAAGAGGATAAAAAACGTATAAAGCCTTCATTTGTTTGTTTGTCTGCTTAAGCATTTGGAATTGGTCACAGATCTTACGTCAGACGCATACAATGCCGCACTTCGCAGATTCGTAGCACGAAGAGGTATATGCCAAGAGATCCATAGTGATAATGGAACTAACTTTGTTGGAGCTAGGAGCCAATTAAAACAATTATACCAACTAATAATGAAACATAACAATTTTATTTCTGACTTTCTTAATAGTGATCGTATACAGTTTCATTTTATACCACCAAGGTCACCCCATTTTGGCGGCCTGTGGGAAGCTGCAGTCAAATCAGCCAACTTTCACCTAAACAAATCAATAGGTGCCCATATACAGACTTTAGATGAGATCACAACATTATTAGCCGAAATCGAAACCATATTACATTCCCGTCCACTTTGTGTATTATCCACTGAGGATGTGGATGCCTTGACTCTAGCTCATTTTCTGATTGGTCGTGAAAATCTAAAAATATCCAGATTATCTAGATGGCAGATTATCCAAAAACTACATCGTGAGATTACTGCCAGACTAGGTGGCGAATCAGTAACCATCAAGGCCGTAAAGGGCAGTCCCCAAGGAGGCGTACTATCTCCTCTTTTGTGGTCATTGGTTATTGACGGACTACTGGTCCTTCCGAGTAGCCATGGGTTTGATGTCCAAGGCTATGCGGATGATGTGGCTATCATAATCAGAGGCAAGTTTGATGAGGTCATTTCTGATCGCATGCAAAATGCACTGAATATAATATGACAATGGTGTTACCAGGAAGGGCTCAGTGTCAATCCAAGCAAAACTGTCATTGTTCCTTTTACGAGGAGGAAAAAGCTTGCGCTTACAGCTCCCTCGTTAAACGGTACTACCGTGCCTTCTTCCAGCGAGGTTAAATATCTACGGGTTATCCTAGATCAAAGACTGAACTGGAACAAACATTTGTTGAAAGTTCAAAATAGAGCCATCAAGGCTCTCTGGGCCTGTCAAAGACTCTATGGGCGTACTTGGGGAGTACAACCAAAAATGATCTAATGGTCATTTCTTACAATCATTAGGCCTATGGTCACCTACGCATCGGTTGTATGGTGGCCTAAAACTGAGCAGAAGACAACGCAAACCTTATTGAATATGGTTCAGCGTGTAGCCTGCATCGGTGTTACGGGCTCAATGAAGTCATGTCCAACCGCGGGGTGGATACACTTCTAGGACTGACACCATTACACCTGCATATTAAAAAGGATGCTGCAATTATGGCCCTGAAAATGCAGGCGGAAGGAAATATCAAACCAGGCAATATGGTGGGTCATCTGGAAATCCTTAAAGAATTTCAGACAGACCCTACCATAGGAATGCCTTTCGACTGTATGACAGCTAAACTGGACTTCCACAAACCATTCTGTGTTAGGTTACCTGACCGGGATGTGTGGAGTGCAGGTGGACCATCATTTGAGCTGGGGTCCATGGTATGGTTTACAGTTGGATCAAAAACGGAAGATGGAGCGGGGATAGGAATACACGGGAGTGGCACTACCCTCTCGAAGTCCTTGGGTACCAATGCTAGCGTTTTTCAAGCAGAAGTACATGCTATAGAACTTTGCGCTAGGATAGGCATAGCAAAATTCCTAAACGATGCAAAGATTTATATTGTATCAGACAGCTAATCGGCCTTAAAAGCTCTTAGGTCTTGTACCGTTGAGTCAAGGGTGGTATGGAATTGTCTGAAGATTATTAAACATCTGGCAGGCTCAAATAAGGTAACACTTATGTGGGTACCAGGTCATACTGGAATCGAAGGAAACGAGGCAGCTGATGGCCTCGCCCGTGAGGGTTCTGCCTCTCCATTTATTGGACCAGAACCCTTCTGCGGTGTCACTAAGGGACACCTTAGAGCAGCGGTAAAACGCTGGGAGGATGTTCAAAAGTCCTCCTACTGACGCAGAATTCCAGGTTTACGACAGGCGAAGAAATTTATATCACCTTCGTCTGTCAGGGTTAAGGAGTGTCTTGAACTTAGGAAACCTGAGTTGAGGCTGCTTACTGGCTTCCTCACAGGTTATGTCTCCTTAAGGTATCACCTTAAGAAGATGGGCCTAAGTACGACAGATGGATACCGCTTCTGCGGTCTGGAAGCGGAATCAGCGGAACATGTTCTGTGCGATTGCCCAGCCATTTTCCAGCAAAGACTGCAACATCTAGGAGGGAGAACAATGAGCCCGGATAGTATGTATCTTGTACCGGCCAGTAGTATTGTCAGATTGTTTAAGAGCCTGAATATTGACTGGACGGATAATTAAGTAGGGTCCAGCACAATAGATCTTTTAGTTCGCGGTGCGAGGTGGCTTATCGCCCACATGTCCCTCCAGTAAATAATAATAATCCAAAAACTAAATCAACAATTCTGGAAAAGATTCGAATATTTAACAACTTTACAACAAAGAAATAAGTGGACCAAAAATCAACCAAACATTAGCATTGACAACATAGTTGTGATCAAGGAATATAATTTACCACCTTCAAAATGGCTTCTTGGTAGATTCGTAAGGTTACATCCAGGTCCAGACAACAAGGTTCGAGAAGTTAACTTACGAACGATTATGAGACTTTCAAAACGACCAGTTCAAAAGTTATGCCTGCTACCAGTGAATTGAATCATCTACGTAAACATTTTTAATTATATGGTCGCCTACTTCTGGGTTTTGATCTTAGTTTCTCATTGCCAATTCCATTAGAGTTCTGGTCGCTAAAAATGGAGCACTGGAAGTTCCATAAGTAACTGTGTCAAGTTCATAATATTTGTAGGGTATATTAGGTTCGGCTCTCCATATAATTCTCTGATACTTCGTGTCTTCTGTTGCCATGCGTATTTGCCGAAACATTTTCTCGACATCGGATGTAAATGCTATCTTAAATTCTCTGAAACGACACAAGATATCATATAGGTTAGATTGTACTGTTGGGCCTATACGGCCAAGCAATCGTTTAGAGATATTCCAGATGTCGTCTTGGCAGAGCCATCGAACACCATTCTCAATTTTGTTGTAGAGCTCGATGATTTTATTACGCCATGGTGTGGTAGATAATAACCCTTAATCTCTTGTTCATCTAATGAAATTTCTTTCATATGCCCGAGGGTAATATATTCATTTATGAATTCTTCGTACATATGTGCAAAAAGACTCAACCTTACTGAATCTTCTTTCTAGTGAACGCATCCGTTGTATAGCCAATTGAGATGATTCTCCTAATTCTGACGGTGATGTTTTGAAAGGAAGTCCCACTACCATATGTCCAGATTCGTCTTGTTGTTTGTTGGTTTCAAAATGGGATTCACAAAATTTCTTCTCTTCAGTGTACATGGAATCGCCTTTACTTTCAATATTTTCGACCTCCCAAAATTTTCGCAGCAAATAGTCTAGATTATCTTCTTCTGATATGTTGGTAGTAACGAGTGAGTGTATTGTTCTATTAGTCTTCATGGTACCAGCAACTACCCAACCGAGATGGGTTTTCTGCAATGTGGGTCTGGTATGATCTCCTATTATCTTTTCAGTGTCTAATAACTCGAAGAAATGATCGGATCCAATTAAAATGTCAATTTTAGATGGACGGTAGAAATTTGGATCAGCCAGGTCAAATTTATTGAAAAATTTCATATCTAATGATGTACACGTGTTAGCTGGTTGTTAAGGTGTCAACATAGGCATAATGCTTCAACTTGAAAACAGGGTGATTCCTTGTTTCTAGGTGTAATGTTTAAGTAAACAATTCCCTTGGTAGTTCCAGATCTAGCACCTCCGATTCCCGAAACTGAAAATTTGGAATTTTTGCGCTTTAGTAATAATCTTTGCATACAATCCTCGGTAATGAAGGAACTCTGAGATCCTGAGTCTAATAATACGCGACAAAGTTATTTTTTTTTACATCCATCTAAGACATTTACTAAAGCAGTTCCTATTTTTGTTGCGGTTTGAGTTGTAGCTGTTGTAATATGTCCAGTGTTGGATTGAGATTCTGGTAAACTAGCACTTGTCCCAAATTTAGTTTAGGGAACTTCTTCGTGAAGAAGACTGTGATGTTTACGGTGGCAACATTTATATCTGAACTTTGATTGGCACTGGAAAACACTATGATTATCGTTCAGACAGTTAAAACAACGCCTGTCTTTCTTCATAAATTCTCTCCTTTATTTAATAGTCATATCCTTTAGTTTGCTGCACTGAAATAAGCGGTGACAGCAATTAGGGCAAAGTGGACACGGAGTAGATGTGGTTCCTACGTGACTTTTCACTTGGTTCATTTTTGACTGACAAGGTTGTGGGTTCGATCGTTTACTGGTGGTTCTCATTGACTTCAATGCATCGATTCAATTGCCTAAGAAGTCGATAACATTTTGTAACATTGGTAAATCATTATTACTCGAAGTCTGTGCCCAAAGACTGTTTGTTTCGTTATCTAATCGACAGGTTAGTAGATGAATTAGTCAGTGGTCTCGGGATTCTGCCTTTTCACCGAGAGCCTTTAATCCTCGAACTAATTCATCGGAAGTATCTAACATCTTGTGACAATTTTGGTTGTTCAAAATTGCTACATGGTTGAAGTTTGAAATTTCTGTTTTGCTGTATTTTACCACTGACCTAATACGCGTGAAATCGAGGTTTACGTGATTTTCTCTTATGCATATTATTTACATGTACCCTATTTATGTTGAATAAATTTGATTTAGATATGAGAATTTTGTTGAATGGTAAGAACATTCAATGTTGAACATATTATTATTTGTTTTGTTGTCACCATTAACTGGATGGCCATAAAAATGTAAATTTTTTTTTTTTTTTTTTTTCAAATGTTATGTACTTGCTGGTCATATATTTGGTTGACTATGTAATTGTTGTTTTATATTATGTACTTCCATAATATAGCGGGTAATCTTTATTACCAAATAATTGCAAGCGATCAAAATCTGCTCCGACGTTCATTCTATTTTCAAGTATCGAAGCATTTCAGTGTTCGTTGTAGTTATAAATTGGAAAAAAATAATTAATAATAAAATAAAAATAATAAAATATTTATGTAGGTATGTACATCGAAATTAAATTTCTGTGAGTGAAATATATGTAAAAACAATTAAAAATTTCGTAAGTTTAATTAATTAATTAAAATTAACATTTGGTTAATTTTTTTTTGTGTCACAGTGCGGGATTTTGTTTAATCAAGTTTTTTTTTATATATACAGTGATGCCTTAAATTTCAAGTCTTAAGAAAAGGAATAGACCGGGATCGTTTTAGCACGGTTTCTTCAACTTTTTCTAGAAAGTTAAACGGTAAAGATACTTTTATACATGTAATTCTTTAATTTCACCGTTTTGAAATTCAAAGGTAGAACCTTAGTCATAATTACATCGTTTTTTTTTGTTGTTTTTACATTCACAGTACAACTGAGCTGTTTTTATCCTACTTAATATTTCTTGGAAACAGAGAGAACCGGCTAAGGAACAATTTAGATACGGAAGACTTAAGAGTACGGTTTCTGTTTCAGAAACTGAGGATTCTGGACTCTTCCTAGGAAATTTTGATTGCGGCATTATTTGGTTCCGCCTATTGAACAAAATTTGGACCAAATGAATTAGTCATGCTTAGGAGGGCCGTTAATCCGTTATGATCTTCTGTTGGTGTTACAGCTAAGTGCAAAACAAAATGTATTACTTAATTATCTAGATTATATGGAAATAATATAAATTATTTCATATAGCGCATAATGCTTATTTATTAACTTATAAATTACTATTTATTCAAATTTATTAATTATTCATATTATTGCCATGAAGAATGTATAAACTTTTATAAATCTTGTAATTTGCTAAAAAATGTTAAAGTACATTTTTTTCAGAAAATAATTCAAATTTCTAAATTAGTATATCAATAGAGATATTAGTATTAATATATAATATTATTATTATGGCGTTGAGGTGTTAGGTGGATCGATCCGTTATTGATGTATTAGTTTTCATTATCAAATTATTATTTTTTTTATTATTATTAATTCTACGTTTATTATCAATTAATGATCTTATTTGTTGGTCTTCTTGTATATTTTATATAATTCTTCGGCTAAATTATAGACCAATTTTTTAAAAAAACTTTTTTACAAATTCAAAGTTTTTTTATTGTTATCCCAAATTTTCGATGTTTTACATCATTTTCAAGGGAACTATGTAATTGACAATTTTTAAAAAATTATTTATATACCATACTTTATAACAAATTAACCAAAATATATATACAATAATTATACATACAATAACAAATTGTTCTTATTTTTTATTTTTTTATAAGACACTAAATTTTTTCTCCTTTACAAAAACGAAAACCATTCAGAAAAATTATTCCAAATGACACTAACGAAAACGTTTTTATTTTGCAAATGTCCTTGACCTGTATACTTGATTTATTATTTTCTGTACACAGCTGATTATAGTTAACAAACCGTCATAATAGCTAAAACGTTTTTGAAAAACTACGTAGATTTTTTGATTGATGGAAATTAAATTGGAACAAAATGAATTACAAACTATGTATATACCAAATCACACGTAATTTTGAATTATATTTTTATAATTTGCTTGTAACCTATTTATATCTACTTTATAATTAACCGGATTTTTTGATTTCCATATATGGCAAGCTTCTTTGAACCATCTTTTATTTTTCTTTTGTTCATAATCCAATGTAACCGAATTATCAAAATCAAAGTCATGTTTCTTTTCAAAACCAAAGCTGTTCTGTAATGTGAATGTGTTCTGTCCGGGTATTTTTTAATATTGTCTACTTCTTTTTTATGTTGATTTACTCTTTCGATTTTGGTCTTATTGGTTTCTCCAACGTAACATGAGTCACAATTTTTACAAGGAATTTTATAAATTAGTCCGTTTTTTTGTTCACTTGGAATTTTATCTTTTAATTTAGTGTAATCGTCACTTGCTTTATTTATGATTTTGTTTGCCAAAACTAGTTGTTCCGAATTTTGTTTTAATATTTTTGTAATTTTATCCGTCAAATGAGGTATATATGTAATTGATCCGAATTTTATTTGTTCATTGGCCGGTTTTTTATTTTTGTATGTGTACAATGTTTTTATAATCAATTTATTAATCAATTCTATGGGATAATTATTCTTTATTAAAATGTTTTTTGCTTTTTTCAAATTATTATGTCTAAATTCAATGTCCGTCAGGTAAACTACTCTTTTTATAAACGAATGTGCCACATTTATTTTCATTTTATATGGATGAACCGAAATAAAATTTAATAATGAATTTGCCGCTATTTCTTTTTTGTACCATTCTGTTTTAATGCCTTGATTTTTTCTGTATAAGTTTACGTCTAAGAACGAAAGGGATTTGTTATTATCTTCATTTTCAATTGTGAATTTAAGTTTATTCTGAAATGAATTAAATAGAATTTTGATATTGTCAATATTTGATTGTGTAGTGGCCAAAATAATGTCGTCAACGTATTTGAAAATGAATGTTGGTTGTTTATTAAGTAAATGTAATTTTTGACTAAATAATTTTTCTAAAACTATATCCGCTAAAATTGGAGACAAAGGATTACCCATCGCTAAGCCAAATTTTTGTTTAAAAAAAACGTCTTGATATTTGAAATAATTGTTGTTCGAAACGCATGTGTCCAAAATATTCATAAATTCGTCCTTCGTCAACTTACAATCTGCCTCAATTTCATTCCACCTTTCACTAATTGCTAATTTTGCGACATCTTATGGTATATTAGTAAATAATGAAACCACATCCAAAGAAGCTAACACATCATTATTATCGATTTTTAAATTTTTAATTGTATCTTTAAATACAAACGAATTTTTTATATTATATGTACTAATTTTTGTTAAAGGTTTCAAAATATTACAACAAAATTTTGATAAATTGTAAGCCGGAGAATTTATGGTCGACACTATTGGTCGTAATGGAATATTATTTTTATGTATTTTTGGGAGTCCATAAATTCTGGGAGGTAATGGATTGTTAATTTTTAAATGTAATTTTTCTTGATTATTTATTAAATTTTTATTTTTTAGATTCTCTATAATTTTGAAACATTTTTTGTTAATTATTTTAGTCGGGTCATTGTCTAATATTTCATACGTGTCCACGTCATTCAAAAGTTCAGTCATTTTATTTTTGTAATCTGTTAGGTACATTAAAACTGTCTTGTTGCCTTTGTCAGATTTAGTTAAACATACATTCTGATTATCTTTTAGAAATTGTTTTGTCACATTTTGGCAGTTAATTAAAATTTTATTTGTTTTCGAAATTATCGGCTTATTCTTTAAAGTTTGTGTTATTTCATGTGTAATTTTGTTTTTTTTTTTCGTCAATACGATTTTTATCATCTAATGATAAAATATTTTCTATGTCAGCCAACATATCAATAATTGGAATTTTATTAGATCTAATCGGAAAACTGAAATTTGGCCCAAAGCTCCAAACCATATAACACTCTTCTGGTATATTATTATTCGTTAAATTTATTACATTTGTTTTATCATATACAAATTCAATTTTCTTTTGTTCTAGTTCTAATTTTTTAAATTTCTTAACCAAACCATCTCTTAAATTCTTACAAATAATTTTTGATTGTTTATTTACTACTATCTCAAATTGTGTATATACTCTAATATCATTAAGTAACTGTCTGAATATTGAAAATAAATTGCTTACCTCATGCTTCAATTTTTGTAAAGAGAAATTACAAATTTTAATCTCTAAATTTAGCATCTTCTTGAAATAACCCATTTTCATACGACATTTGCCTTTATGTATAATAAATTTTGGTACAATGTTTTCTCGTTTACATTGTCGTAAAAATTGTTGACGCTCCACCATTGCAATTAATTTATTATTTGCATATAAATATTTAGTCGTTTTGACAAAAACGAAAATTGGTCTATAATTTAGCCGAAGAATTATATAAAAAAAAAGTTTATTATCAATAATTGTGGCATGCTTGATTGATTCGTTTAATTAAATTATGATTATTATTAATTTATTTGGCAATAAATGTTCTTAAATTTTAGTAAAATTAATTCTTGAATTTTAGTACCTAATTTCTTTTCGTTGTTGATTTACTTTATTGGTTACGTTCATTAATATTAATATGCATAAGAGGAATGTTCGTATGTCTTCGTTTGTTCAGTGTTGAGAATCTTATTTATTTATTCATCTTTAATTCAATAATGTTCTTTACATTTGTTAGTATTACATCTACTTAGCAAATGCTGTAATTATGTTATTTTAATATATCCTTAAAAATAATGCCGTGATTTAGTGTTCAATGTAAGGGATGGAAGTGTCCAATCATATAACACTTCGTTCGGGAGGCGTAGACACTAAGGCCAATCCATCAACGGTCTTGTTTTATATGACAGTAAGCTAAAAGCTGGTATTATACAATAAAACCCTACATTTTGTTTTTTTTTTGGTTTGCATTGTTTTATATATCTACATAGGGTTTATCGTACTTTTTGAACCTTAACATCCCATTGCAGCATCTACTAGTCTTTCGTATACTACTACATTTTTTTTAACCCCACCCCCACGACTGTCACCTAGTCCAGGAAAAGTGCTGCAGTAGTAGTCCATGCGAAGGAACTTTTTCTTGTTGCGAATCACGCTACCCTTCATACACTATGGTGGGGAGGTGTGCTTCGTAACAATCTTTCTGATGTTTGAGCTATTGGCTGTAGATATTGTCAGCTGATTTATAAATGACTTATTAAAGGCATATACAGTATGTTTTTTACGATCATAGCGCTCTTTCAATTTAGGTAACGCCTCCATGTAATTAGCGTCAGTGATGCTGAAATGTTTTAATAATCCAGCAGCTTTATCCTTCAATGTGCCCTTTAAATATTGAAGCTTTTGAGATGGAGTCGATGTAACGTTATCGTGAATCGTCGAAGAAAATAAATCAAAATTCGATTGCCATTCGGTAAAGTCACCATAAAAACTAGGTATAGTTATTTTAGGTAATTTCACTTCAGCGTGGTTATATGCACTCGTAGTATCGTTCACTGTATCATTTAATTGAATGGTTCCTCTCACCTTGTTTCTTAGTCCACCACTTAATCCTGCGGTTACCTTGTAGTAATTTGCTTCTAACTCTGTGTCAAACTCTTCAGTGTTATCAAGTGCCACAATGCGGTCTTCTACACTTATCATTTCACTACGAATATGATCCATGTTGGTTAATTTCGCCTTAATCTCTTCGACTGTTGAATGATCATCTAGTTCGTTGCTTACATAATTTATAGGACGCGTTATCTGCCCTTTGATGTACGCGCGTCGCTTTTTAAGAGTTTTAATATCACTCATTTTTTACACACGGTTTAATGTTTGTTTGATGAATTAAAATATCCCGTATCTTTAGTATGGTTTAGTTAATTTGATGTGGTGTCGTGCATCCGGCTCGAAGTACCAAATGTTTTCAGAAATTCGGTAACACAATCCAAAGATGAATCCCAAAAAAAAAACTGTTGGTACTATCCGGTTGCAGGTTATCAAAATCCAATTGGAATATAAAAGTATTGCAAATGTTATGTATTTCACGATAATAATTTGAAATAAAACAAAACCACTTGTAATTTAGGTACTAAATTCTTTATAATTCTCGGTTAATAATAATATTTAAGTTAATATTTAATGTAGATAATTTTTGGTTCACAGAAAAAATGGTAATGGCTGATAAATTGGTAATTGATGACTATACATATATGGTATATATATTAAAAATGAACAATGGACAATAAAATTAAATATGTCATACTTTTTCTACTTAAAAATGGTTACATGCTTCTGTTAGCTGTTATACTAATTTTCTTATTTTTAATTACTGTATGCAACCAATGATGTGTACTAACATAACAATAATAGAATTAATGTCAACAAATTGTACATAATTTCAAAACGGTAAGTTGTTTACATTTATATAGGTCAAAAAAATATTTACTTTCAAATTTTAAATTACTAATACTAATTCATTTTCAGGTTATATATGATGATTTACGTAACAACAACACTACTGATTGGTGGTAAGTATACTACCTTGATCAACAAGTTCTCGTTATAACCACCGTGTCGCGCTCCCTTCGTTCCGATTTGAGTTCTGTTTTTTTTGTTAAGTTGGTACATCTGTTGTTGATATTCCCTCTAAATCTTATCGTCATAGCTTGACATTTGCAAAAGTTACGTAGTCAAGAGTACATCTATCTCTGTGTGTGTTGGCGATTATTTACAATTTTATACATGATTTGTGAGGCTGAATCCAATCCCACATTCATCAAAAGGATCATTACTGGAGACGAGACGTGGGTTTATGAGTACGACACGTAATCCAGACATCAAGCAAGTGGATGGCGTTCATCAAAAAAAAACATGTCGTTTTTAGTCAAAAAAGAAGGCAATGCTCACGGTTTTCATGGATTACAACGGTGTAGTGCATCATGAATTTTTGCCAGAAGACCAGACCGTAAACAAAGAGTATTATTTGGGCGTTATGAGACGTTTGCGTGAAGCAATTCACCGAAAGAGACCAGAATTGTGGGCAGAAAACTCGTGGATTTTGCACCATGATAACGCACCGTCGAATAGTGCTATCATTATTCGTAATTTTTTGATGGATTTTACCAACTTTGTTGTACTCGACTCATCACAAAATTGAACGCATTTAATTTGGCTTCATTAAATTCTCTTGAACATTCGAGGCTCTCAGCAATTCTCGACGATATTCTTGAATATTCTTGCAATAACGAAGAGCACCTTTGTAAATTTTGAACATCTGTCGACGAGGCTGAGAAGCCAATCGCTTCGGCTGTCAATGTTGAACAATACTACCGAATTAAGCTTTTGTTCCTTTAGCACTTCTTCTGAAGTTTATAAACTGGCCGTAACTTGATTTGGCCATTCTACCTCTAGTTCCTTTAACCAATATTGACCATTACACCATAAGTTGTGACCAACCAATTCTTCCGGAAACACTCCTCTCGAAGCACAATCAGCTGGATTAGTGGTCAATGGTACATGGCTCCATTGACTACGGTTTGTGTGTTGTAAGACATATGACACTCTGTTGGCCACAAATGTCTGTCAGTTCCTCGGTCCACAATCGATACTTTATTTTTTGACTGTTAAATATATTTAAGACTGATAACATCAACTTTGTCAGCAACACTTTAGCGCACAGCTCAAGACATGGTATACTAATTGATTTGATAGGTGCCACCTTTGTCTTAGCAGTAATGATGTTTATTCTGTAGCCGCCTTCAGTCTTCACTCTGCTATATACCATATAACTGCCGCGTATGCCAGTTCAGAAGCATCCGCAAACCCGTGTAGCTCTAATTCTTGACCTTCCGTATATAGCCATCTCGCTATTCGAATATCTTCCAATCTGTGTAAATCCCTTCTTATTAATGCATAATTCTCTCCAATTAGGGGTGGTAATGGTTTATCCCAATCAACACCTAGCAGCCACAATTTCTGAAAAATGATTTTAATAGTAATTATTGCTGGCGACAACCATCCAATCGGATCAAATATCTTTGGCGCCTCGGATAACATCTGACGTTTCGTCAGTATGTGATTTTCGAACTTCACTTTGAATTGGAATACATCGTCTTTGGGAACATATCTCACACCAAGAATTGGTATGACTTGAGAAGAACTAAAACCTTCAAAATCTTTATTCGACACATCTCTATAGACTTCTGGAATACCATGTATAAGCTCTTCATTGTTGGATGACCATTTACGAAGATTAAACACTTCCTTTCTCAGCATATAGATTAAATGTTGAACAATCTGTCGAGCATTCTCTAAATTGCTTGTTCCGGACATTAGATCGTCAACATAAAAATCATTTTTTAGCACCTCTGCTTCTTCTGGATATTCATTCTGGTAATCTGATGCGAGTTGGTTTAACGTATGAGTCGCCAAAAATAGCGCGGACGCTGTACCATAGGTAACAGTCAACAGGTTGTAGGTTTTTAGCTAGTCTTGTGGTGTTTCTCTCCATACTATTTTTTGGTAATCACTGTCTTTTAGGTTGATCCAAATTTGCCGAAATATTTTCTCAATGTCGGCAGAGAAGATGATTCTGTGAATACGAAATCGTAGAAGTATTTCTACCAAACTGGACTGAATGATCGGTCCCACTAATAGTTGATTATTTAGTGAGCTTCCATTTGTTGTCTTGGCCGATCTGTCAAAAACTAATCGCAGTTTCGTAGTGGTGCTGCTTTCTTTTATCACTCCATGATGTGGCAAATAATATTGGCCAGAACCAGCATCTTCTGAGATTTGCATGTGCCCCAGTTTAATATATTCGTCCAAGAATCCAGCATATTGTCCTTTGAATGTATCATCACGTACAAAACGTTTCTCTAAACTGTACAAGCGTTTTACAGCCATAAATTTGGAATTGCCAAGGTTCGGTACACCGTTTTTGAATGGTAGGCTAATTATATATTTTCTATCTGCTGCCCTTCGAACCGTTTCTCGATAGTGTTGTAAAAAATAATTCTCCTCTTCGTTGTAGAGCATTGACTCTGAAATCTCCTCTATGTCCCAGAAGTTTCGTAGTATTAAATCGACATCAAGATGAAGATTAACTGGAACCACATCACCTTTGCCACCTTCATTGTCAATTGGCGTTCCTGCTATCACCCATCCTAAGTTGGTATTATGAGCAACCAGTTTCGATTTGGGAATGTGTTTTTTGCCATCACATATTATATCGAAAAATAGATCACTTCCAAGTAAGATGACTATTTTGCCTTTCACGTTGAAATCTGGGTCTGCTAGCTTAATGTTTTCCAGAAACTTTAGCCCTCTAACTACTTTGACAGATGGTTGATATGCTGAAATAGATAGAACTATTAGTACCTTTGCTGATATTTCATAGGTCTCATCCTAAAATCTGGGTCTGGGGGCCTATTCTCGAATTTCACATCCATTTTCCACATGTGGACAACTGTCAAAGTTGTCAAAAAATGGTTCGAAAATTGTAATTCATATATAAAACACATGCGGCATTGACATTTTCCTATATGGGGAATTTTTCCACATGCTTATAGCCATTCGGAAATATTCCCTTAGTACCGAAAAAATTTAATTTTTATGAGTTTTGACAGATGTCCACATGTGGAAAATGGATGTGGAATTCGAGAATAGGCCCCCTGATGCGTAAATTGGCTACCCCTTTTGATACTCCAGAAGTAACATTATTGAGTCCCTTTATTATTATTCTTCCATTTCCTTTTATTAATCCTAGACGCTGGAACCTGTGGTATCACAATGGACCGTTACCGGTCTAAGTGTGCGTAAGCAGCCACTCCAACCTAACCTAGACGCTGGAAACATTCTTCTGTGACAAACGATGTTTGAGATCCAGAGTCGAGCAAAGCTCGACAACGTTGCCAGTCACCACTATAACGTTCGACTTGGATTTGGGCAGTTGGAAGTGAATTGGAGTGACCACATGTTGTTGCTTCCAGGCTGCTGGCAGAAACTTCGTGGAATTTATGTTTTGATCTGCACTGGTATACTAAATGGGTATCACTCAACCAATTGTAGCATTTATTGGGTTTTTGATGAATTCTCTACGCTGCGGAACTCGGCACAATCAACGATTTTGTGGTCGTTACCACAGAATGCACAAGTTTCTGCCGGTGCAGTGTGCATTGATTTGGAACTCTGGGGAAATTGCTTTGGTGGTAAGCGCTTTGTTGTTTCAGGTTTAATGCCTTGTAAAGCATCCATTCGCTTATTAGAACTGCCAACATTTTATCGAACGTTGGGTATTTTAATTCGGATGACTCTAACTTCCACATCTGCCTTGTTTCAGCATTCATCTTTTAAGTGGCAACTTAAATAAGCCAAGGGTCACAACCTTCCGCTTGAGGACCAAGTGCCTTTAGTCCACATACCACATCATCACACGTATCATGCAAACGTGCTACTGTTTGTGACGTTGCTGTTAAAAATACGTCTGGATGAATGAATCCACTATATACCGCTTTTTGTCATATCTCTTACATAATTTTTGATACGCTTCTATATAATTGGCATCGTTTATTGGGAAATATCGAACAAGTGCTAGTGCATCGCCCCTCAAAAGACCTTTGAGGTAATGGAATTTTTGGGCGTGAGAAAGTGTTGCATTCTCGTGCACGGTTGAAACAGAAAGATCAAAGAACGATTGTCATTCCTTGTAGTTCCCATAAAATGGGGAAATGGTAGTACGAGGTAATCGAAATTCACTTGATATTTGCATCGTGTTTAGCGTTTGATCTTAATTTACTGGTTGTAGACTCAATGCAGTCCTTTTCCTTATTTCACTTTGCAGTTTTGGCAAAATCGAATGGTATTGTATGTCCACAGCTTCTATATCAGTTTGAATCATATCAGATAGATCAATCATTTGATACTCCACTTCTACGAAATCTTTATATAGTTAATTTATTTTTTCTAAACGCACAGTTAAATCATCTAAACATGTGTCGTCTTTAATAGTTTTTATAAAATTCTCGATTCTAGTAATTTGACCTTTAATATAAGTTCTTTTCCCTTTTAGCAGATCCATTTTCGAACAACCGATGCTCAATTTTACGATGAATCACTACCAAAATGAACAACTCGCCAACATGTGGAAACAAAAAAATGGTTTATCTTAACCCCTTGCTTCCTGAATAAACTTGGATTTTTAGCAATCACATTCTTATTTTTGATGTTTTGCAGTTCAATAGCAACGCTGCATCCTCTGTAGTTAGCCGGATGGTTTTCTCCACGGTGAACGCATTTTGGTTCAATATTTTGGGCTTTTACATAAACCTTGTTGTGATGTTTACTTAAACATTTAACACACCTGGGTTCCCTGTTGCAATATTTTTGTGAATGTTTTTGTGGTATAAGCTTAGATCTTCTTAGAGGCTGAATAACCACTTTGCTCCCCAAGATGTACTTAATTTGATAAATTTTTTCGATATCTTCATCATTATCGAAGGTCAACATAAACATGTTGAGAGGTACTTTGCCTCTCCGTTTTAGCTTAATCGCTGCTTCAGTTGCCTTAAATCCTTTTGCTTTCAGGTCATCAATTATCTTTTCTGGTTTACACGTAGAGGGTAAGTTTTTAGCCATGACCCTAATTGGTCTGGTTTGTTTGTCTTCAAACGTGTGCCAAGCACGTTTTTTATTAATTTAACATTTTTGACATTTTTCTGTATGTTTCAGCATCTTCTAAGTTGATTTTGATGGTGTTTCCATTCATCACCTTTGAATTAAACTTATCAGTGGTATAGTTATTGTTTTTCTTTCTCATAGAGTACATCGCAATTTATTACTCTTGGTGGTGGTGGAGGTATTTTTTTGGTTGTTTCTGGATAATATTTGGAACATCATCCTTTAATTGAGGTGAGGAGGGCTTATTATTCCGTCTCCTTTTTTGTCCTCCTTTGGCTTTAGAGCTTTAACTTCGTTTTCAAGCGTCTTCATACGCTCCTGCATCCATGCAATTGTAACATACAGTTGCTTGTTTATTTTGTTGGCTTCATCTAATGCATTATTAGCTTTACACAATTTATTGTGAAGCTTTTTTACGTTTGTAGAACGAGTGTTGTGGCTGCTGGCCCCAATGGAGGGACTACCGCTTCCTATCGGAGAATACGACACTTTGTTACTCCTCTGGAAGGGATGTGAATTATCCTTTTCCGTTTTACTCAATTGAGCTTGTTTATTCACCAACATGTCTTGGGATTGGTTAAAATAATTGTAGTATCTGGTCTCCCCCAGAATCCATAAGACCTACCTCCGAAAATGGTGGATTTACACGTTGGCTTTGATTTTCGAGTCAATTAGACGTTAAAAAATATTTTTATTTTCAATTTTTCAAAATTTTAAATTCTAATTTTTGAATTAAGACTAGTAGAATCCGTTATTCGTCGGTGACTGCTTTCTATTCAAGTATGGTCAACCGGTCAAGATCCTTGATGAATAAACTTACCATCTTAGAATTAATCTTGGCTGAAATAATAATTTTTTTTAAAATAAAATTATGTTGTCCACCTCTCCCATTTACGCACTATTACGAATGAGCTTGCCGGGTGTTACCACGTGGAGGTATAATAGACACAATTGGTGGTTTCTACATAGATGCAGCGTTGGAATATAAACCACGAGATACATGGCGATAGACGGTCATCCCCTACCCTATTGAGACGCACCCAACACCGTTTTTGAAAATGGGTGCTTGTTATAAACGATGTCATGCTTATATGAAACTCCGTTTATAAAAAACTTGTTCGTTTTCCTTTGGGTGTTTGTTATATCAGGATTTCACTGTACAGAGAAAGCACTATCTATCGGAATAAAATAAAACTTTAACTACCCTAAAAAATAAGCATCAACGCTCACACAACGACTAAGCTATTTTACGGCGGAAATTTTTTGCAGCCGAATTTTCTTAAATATTTTGTCTAAAATCCTAAAATCACGGCTCCAATCGTGAGCTTTTAAAATACCGTATGGCTTTAAATTTATTCTGGAAAGGGGAATATTTTTTGGAAAAGGAGATATACTATATTCTGGGATATTTTTTAATAAATATTTTGGAAAATTGCGAATTTCCTTTTTTTGTTATTCAAATGTCCGCTTTATATAAGAAAAGGCGCTACGAGATTTGAGTTTTACAATGGTGCGCGAAACTATACAAAAATAATGTTGGAACTAAAATTTTATATATACAGGGTGGGCCAACTTGGACTGACTGATTTAAAATACATGGAATTTTCGTATTTACAAAATTTTTGATTTGTTTTTTTTTTTTGCAGATTATAAAGAATTTTATAAAATTTTTTAGGATCGTTTTACTTAATGCAAGAACGTGTCAAAATTGTGCAATTTTAAATTTTTCCCGAACGATCTATTGTTACAATACAAAGAAAATACAGTCGGCATTTTAATACTGCCACAGTTCCCAGTGCAAATATGATACGAAACATTATAACCCGTTTTGAGGAGCGCGGTGCAGTATTTTATGAGCTACGAATAAATCTGTGGTCACAAGGCATAACCGCTTAAGTCGACTTAAAACAAAAATAATTTCCAGTGTGTAACGTTTTCTAGCTCTTTTGTAACTTCACTAAATGATTGACTTAAGTGGTAAGGCCTTGTGGCCAAATGCTGTGATCGCAAGCCGTAGTAGCTTTAGCCGGCATAAATGAAAATGAATTTAATATTCAACTTGTTTTACGTCTCTAGACAAATTATCAAATTTGACTTAAGCGGTTACGCCTTGTGACCACAAAAATGTTAATAGACCTGTTCGCAATGAACAAGCTGTGGAGGCTGAACGCGAAAGTGTCAACGATGAACCATCTAGGGCTACTCGTCGGTGTGCTACTTTATTGGGCATCTCCAGAATATCACTACGACGTAATTTGAAACTTCATCTGTAGATGCTTCCATACAAAATTCAAGTGGCCCAAGAGTTATGGCCGAGGGATGCCAATTTTTCGATGACCGAATAATTTCAAAAAATTCAAATTTCGCTTGGCCACCTCGTTCCCCAGATTTGTCGGCTCCTGATTTGTTTTTGTTGGGTTTGTTGAAAGAACGGGATTACGTGAACAAACCACAAAACATTCGGAAACTGAAGCAGAATATTCGGAGGGAAATTGCAAATTTGATTACAAAATACCTCAGAAAGATCCACTAACTGCCAACAAGAAAATCGAGTCATTTAAGGAATATTATTTTTCAAATTTACCTTTAAAAAAAAAATTATTAAATTCTTTATAATCTGCAAAAAAAACAAATCAAAAATTTTGAAAATACGAAAGTTACATGTATTTTAAATCAGTCAGTCCAAATTGGCCCACCTTGTACAAGACTTTAGGTCTTTATTATAAGACGAATAAAATCAACTTTATTAATCAAAATTCGAATTGATATATTTGCAGCTTATCTAAGCATTCTAACCAATCATTTTTAATTATCTACCAACAAATTTGGTGGTTTAATTTAATAAGGCTAAGCAAACAGGTTAAATATTTCTTCATTCATTCATTGCCTATTGCGATATAGAATTCTAGGAATTCGTCAAAAGGTAAACACGAGTTAAGAAATTCTATCCTTTCTTAAATAATTGATAACAAAAACAACCATTATCATTATTATGACAACAACAAAAATTATTTTGGATACAAACATAATTCCCATTAACATCTCTGTGTAAAGCTTGTAATAATTAGATAAATTCCGCTAAGGTTTGAAATGTTAAAAGCTTTTTTTTTTTTTTTTTGAACTCATTAAGGGTATATCGTATATAACTGGATAGCTATGTATAGAAGGAAAATTATTTTGCTACAGGCTTTTCAAAAACAAATAAAAGTTATAATCCTATCCAAATATAATAATCACAATAATAATAATAGAATCAAGATGTAAAAAAAGCTCTTCTATATATATATATATATATATACATACAGTAGTTGTGTAAAGCTTTTTTTTATTTATTTTTGTTTGGATTATGATCATCGCTTAGAACATATTATTATGTACAATAAAATCATAAAGAGGATAATAATCGTATAAGCGATGATAATTATACGAACAGTTTAAGCAGCCGCATCACTGTGTAGTAGCAGACAAATATAAGAAAATTATTATTTGATGATAATTAGAATAGATATTAGAGAGAAATTAATTTATCTCGTTTGTCGGTTTGGAATGGATTTTATTTCCTTTTTCTATAATGTATAAAGGGAATTTATAATTTAATTAAATTTTCGGTACGGGAATCAAATTGGCTGCCAGTTGTTATCACATGTTGCTAATTAAATAATTATTTGCACGACTTTGAATCAGCATTAATTTGATGTTAAGTTAGTTATAGTTATCGCATTAAACGAAATAATCTCAATGTAAGACTAATTCAAGAGGAATAATAACAGCTTGCGATATGCGAATATTTCCAGCACAATCTTCAGTTGTTAGAGTGAAATAATCTAGTCTTACTTAACTGATTTATTAAAAACTTCGGTTTAATAAATTCGAATTAGCTTAACTCGTTCAGGTATTCCATGCAAGTAAAAAACTCGAGTTGCTAAAATTGAGATACTGTTGAATTTAGCTGAAAGTTGCTAGCCTAAAGGGAAAAATCGATAATGCAGATTGTGTTAGTCCAGCCGAAAGTAAAGAAACGGTAAAGTAGATTGTGTAATCCCAGCCGAAAGTAAAATGTCGGTAATGCAGATTATATTATTAACATTCCAGCCGAAAAACAAATATTTAGTTGTTATCAGCCGAAAGTAAGTTATTATTGGAGGGCTATGTGGGCAATCAGCCATCTCGCACTGCGACCTAAAAGATCTATTGTGCTGGCCCCTGCTTAATTATCCGTCCAGTCAATATTCAGGCTCTAAATGAACCTGATAATACTGCGAGCCGGTACGTTACACATACTATCTGGGCTTATTGCTCTCCCTCTAGATATTTACTACAACATGTAGTTCCGCCAGAAAGACGGTACCATTGGAGCCCAAGGACTTCGAAAGGGCTGTCCCACTCCCGTATATTCCTACCCCGTCTTCCGTTTGATTTTACTCTTACGAGTTACTGGGAATTGCAAATCACCTGTAGTTCACCCAGCTTTACTACAGGAAAGCTAAATAAAACTGGAAGGTATCCAGAGTCCGCATATTTTTGACTGATTAACCTATTAGCCATTCATCCATCGGCATATGCTTAGATTAGGGTTTTTGTCAAGGTTTTCTCCTTTAGCGCCGTACTTTAGCCTGTGCCAAATGGCCAAAAATGTGCCAAATGGCCTTAGTTACCAGTAGTTGCCACAAGGAGGCGGCACGTACACTTGCGAATTGTGAACAAGTTACTCCTCACACAATTGTACCCACCACGCAGCTGCCTAATACATGACTAGAACAGCTCACGTAATGGGGTGAGCTGGAAGGTTACGGAGCTGCTAGTCGTGGAAAATATCGGAAAATCAGAAGAATCCACAAAATTGGAATAAAAATCAGCCGCTAGAGTGTATATCTGAAGTTGAATCGTTCAATAGCTATCGAATGAAAAAAATCTGTTCAAGTTTCCCGTGGGAATTCTCGGAAAATTCGGTTTTCCAAAAATCATTTGGAAATTTTTGTAAAATCAGCCCCTAGAGTGTTAAGTCTGGTCATCCATTTCTTACTTTTGGCTGGAAACTTTTTAAAACTTTCCGAGATTTCCCACGGGAAAATTGAACTGAATTTTTTTCCTGCGGTAGCTATTGACAAGCCACTTCAATGCAATTCATCTCCAGACAGAACACTCTAGAAGCGGATTTTATACAAATTTTCTAGTGATTTTTGGAAAATCGAATTTTCCGAGATTTCCTACGCGAAACTTGAACTGAATTTTTTTCCTGCGATAGTTATTAACAAATCACATAAAAGCGATTTAACTTCAGATGTACACTCTAGAAACTGATTTTGTTCCAATTTTGTGATTCCTTCTGATTTTCCGATATTTTCCACGACTAGGTTAAACAAAATTTTCCACATAAGACTATTTACAAAAGTTTTTATTTCAATCCATGTATCCTATTTGCTTTTGGCTGTCAACCACCAAATTGTTTATTTTCTGCTGGAATGTTAATAACATAATCTGCATTATCGACTTCTTACTTTCGGCTAACTTTAACAGCAGGGTAAAATTGAGGTAAACATACTAAGACTGAACTCGAATAATTCAATAAATCAGTTTTATTAAATCGCAGCTTGCAAGGGTATTAGTGAACTTTTACAAAATTGTGAACGTTTTCCAATTCTTGAGAGCCAATGATATTATTATTTTAGTTAACGTTATAATTTCGCACGTCAATACATTTCGACATATATGTTTACTCCAGTTTCGACAATCGATCGATTGTTTTTTTGGAGTTCCTCGACTGGAGTTCCACAAACTAGAATACTGTCGACTTTCTTCTTGGTAATCAACCATTAACTCTCATTTATTATTGATTTTGTGTCAATCGTGCAATCATTAGTCAAGTGAGCTCGAGCCAGATTTCCTGAGGCATGTGATTCTAATTCCCAGCAAGAATTGAACAATTATGCAATTCGGCTATAGCTTCTGTTTTGATGCCTATGTCCGATGTCGCACAAAAATATAGTAAGGTCGTTGATATAAACAACAACAATGGAGATTTTTGTTTTATTGTATCCAATCCGAAATTCCTTAATTCGAAAGGAAATCTGAGCTTCTGGTTCCATATACCATAGGTGCTGTTTCAGTATAACGACTTATGCAACTGCACATATTTTGAGTCTAATTCTCAATATGTCCTCCTATAACTCGTCTTTCATGAATCCTATCATTGCTAATCTGGCCGATTTTGAAATAGAATTTGGCTGCCTCGGAAAATAATGTACCGGAAAATAAAAATAGGAATATCTAACACACGAGGAAAACATTTTCTGGTAATCTAGTCCCGTTCGAACGTTGTGCATATTCTCGATTACGAATATTTCATTTTGAACCCTCTGGCCTCCATTGTAATTTTCCATATTTTCAGTGTGGCACGGCGAGTTTTCAATATCTTTTGCCGTTCTCATCTAACGTGTTTAGACGTGTCTATGAAAGCGACCATCCAATCGGTCCAGATCGAATTTGAATTGAATAATACGCACCTTGCCTTCTTTACTGGGTGCGTATGAGGCGAGCAAGAAATCACGAGCAAGGTAATTGCCCAGCATTCAAAGAAATTTGTACGAAGTATCAAATCAAGGGACACACGAATAAGATGTGAAGAACCTCAAAACAAAAAATTGCAATAATGAAGTCCAAAACTAAAAATAACAAAGTTAATGTCATTGCCGAAACTAGTAGTGATGAGGAGGAACATCTCGTATGTTCAATATTGGACAATATTCAATCTGAGAGTGATTGGATTGAAAATATTACGATTAATAGTAAAAATACTAAAGTCAAAATCGACACTGGCGCAAGATGCAATGTAATGGCTGAAAATTAAGCAAAATCGTTAAAAATACAAATTAATTCCAGCCAAACTAAATATATTGTGTCTTTTACGGATCACAAAATGCAAGTGCTTGGTGAAATCACAACAATCTGCTCGAACGGGACAAATCAGCATCCAGTAACTTTCAAAATAGTTCATAAGCCAGTGATAACTATAATTGGATATGACAGTGCTAACAAACTAAATTTCATAAGTCAAATAAATGAAGTGAAATTACCCGACCTATATCAAGGTCTCGGATGCGTTAAAAACTTTGAGTACGACATAGATCTCATAGACAATCCATCATTCGACATTAAACCAGCACGGAAAGTTCCACTAGCAATTAAAGAGGAAGTGAAACAGGAACTGATAAAAATGGAAAAAATGGGTGTAATCAAAAAAATGACAGAACCTACTCCAGTAGTCAGCCCAATGGTCGTGGTTAAAAAGAATAAAAAAATTCGAATATGCATTGATCCGACTGATGTGAACAAATATATAAAACGACGCCACTATCCTCTAAATACGTTAGAAGAAATCGCAGCAAAAATATATGGCGCAAAATTGTTTACCAAGCTAGATTGCAACAATGGTTTTTGGCAAATAAAGGTAAGCAAAAGGACGGAGAAAAACTTAACCTTTGCAACGCCATGGGGTAGATATTGCTGTACATGATTGCCTTTTGGTCTTTCATCCGCACCTGAGGTGTTCCAAGAGATGATGTTATCGTTACTTCAAGATATCGAGAACGTCGAGTGCTCTATGGACGACCTTCTCATTTACGCTACGTCGGAAGAAAAACTAGATGAGATAACGCTAAAAGTGTTTGAAAAATTTAAAACATCTAGTATAGTATTAAATAAAGACAAATGCCAGTTTAAAAAAGAGTCCATCAAGTTTTTAGGCCATATTTTAACGGCTAATGGTATCGAAGCTGATCCGGATAAGGTCGAGGCCATAAATAGATTGAAACAACCAACAAATAAGGAAGAATTGCAAAGAATATTGGGAATGGTAACATACCTCCATAAATTTATTCCTAATTTGTCATCAATAATTGATCCATTACGAGAACTACTAAGCAAAGACGTTGTTTGGAATTGGGAAGCACATCATACAAGCGCTTTTGAAAAAATCAAAATACTATTGAAAACATCACCGGTACTCGCATATTACAATGTAAATAACGATGTCTTACTAACAGTAGATGCTAGTTCAAAAGCTGTGGGGGCTGCTCTGATTCAAGATGGACGTCCTATAGCATATGCAACAAAGGCTTTAACAAAATGTCAACAACTGTATCCACAAATTGAAAAAGAAGCGCTGGCGATTAAAATCGGGTGCAATAAATTCCATGAGTATGTGTATGGTAAACGGTTAACCATCGAAACAGGCCATAAACCTTTGGAGTCGATCTTCAAGAAATCGATCCATCGTGCACCTCCAAGACTTCAACGGATTTTGTTAGAAGTTATTCAATACAATCCTAAGGTAACATACAAAAAAGGTGTTGAATTATATTTGGCAGATACGTTAAGCAGAGACGGCATCAATGAAACTTCAACAGATAACGATGAACGCAATCTCGAAGTTCAAAAAATATTGCCTATGACACAGGAATGCTACACAGACATGGTGGAAGTAACACAACAAGATAACGAGCTACAATCTCTAACAAAAACAATTACAATTAGTTGGCCGATTTTAGAACATCGAAACACAATCGGAAAATAAGTACAGAAATATTGAAATTTCAGAGAAGAATTATCCACTTATAAAGGACTTATTTTCAAAGGTCACAAAGTAGTCGTGCCACACAGTCAAATTAACAGAATGGTAAGTTGTATCCACCAAGGTCATACAGGTATACAATCCTGTCAAAGCAGAGCCAGACAATCTCTGTACTGGTATGGCATGAACAATGACATCAAGAACTATGTTGAAAAGTGTTTAACATGTCAAAAAACACAAAAAAGAAATATTAGGGAGCCAATAATGTCAAAAGAGGTTCCACAATATCCATTTCAAATTGTTGCGAGTGATATATGTACTATACACGGAAATAATTATATTGTCTTGGCAGATAGTTATTCCGGGTTCTTCGACGTAGAAAAACTGAATAATTCCACATCAGAAGAAGTGATAACATTTTTAAAACGTATTTTCTCAGTACATGGAGCACCAGAAATTGTTGAATCGGACCATGGACCGCAATATTCGTCAAAACTATTCAAAGATTTCGCTAGAAATTGGAAGTTCGAACATCGTACATCGAGTCCAGGGTTTCCTCGAGTAAATGGATTAGCAGAACGATATATCCAGACTGCGAAAAATATGATAAAAAAGTGTATCATGGATAATACTGATATATACAGTAGTGTGCATAAATAAGTGACCACCTCGATATAAAATGGAAAAACCATTATAATTACTTTAATTATATATTTAGCAATAACCAAAATTTAGGAGAGGTAATAAGCAAAAATGGTTAGCGTATGCAAGGAGCCATTCAAATTGGTCTTTGGAAAACTGGAATCGAGTACTGTGGACGGATGAATCAAAGTTCGAAATATTCGGTATCAAAAGAAGACAGTATGTACGGAGAAGGGTTAGTGAGGACTATAATCCCGCATGTGTACAGACTAAAATAAAGCACGGTGGAGGCTCTGTACAAGTATGGGGTTGCATAACATCTGTCGGAATGGGTCCATTAATTAGAATAGATGGGCGCTTAACGGCAGAAAAATATTTAAATATTCTGAGAGAGTATGGTATACCTTCTGGAACAGAACTTATTGGCGAGAGTTTCGTATTTCAGCAAGATAACGATCCGAAGCACACAGCTAGGATCGTAAAACAATATCTTGCTGAAATGGAAGAGCAAGGTGTTTGTAATAACATGGTTTGGCCACCCCAAAGGCCGGACCTCAACATAATTGAGCATGTTTGGGATTATTTAGATAGAGCGAAGTATAGAAGGTCTCCCAAGAACACGACCGGATTATTCAATGTCTTGCGAGAAGAATGTGAAAACATTCCTCGGGAATTTATAAATAATTTGGTACAAAGTATTCCTAAACGGATCCAGGGAGTAATTAAAGCCAAAGGTGGTTACACAAAATATTAATGAATGCTTGTATTTTTTAAATGTAAATTGTGTAAATATATGTATACTGTCACATAAAAATTCTTTTCTTAAAAATTAATAGTGAAGTGGGAGCACCCCGAAATCTTGCGTTACAAAATCTTGCAAGTACAAAATCTTGCATTTTTTAAACATCATGCAAATCAAAATCTTGCCAAACCAAAATCTTGCAGTTATAAAATCTTGCAAGTACAAAATCTTGCATTTCAAAATTTTGCAGTTTTAGTATCTGTACCTGTCTTTAGTATCTAACATAATATTGCGTATTCATAAAAGTCAATTGAAAATCGAAATAAGTCAGTTTTGAGTTTATATTAAATTATAGCAATTTTATTCACAAAAAAAAACAGGAGAAAAGTTATAATTGTATAATATAATTAAAAAGAAATTAAATAAAATAAATTGTACAGCAATTAAAAAAGGATGATATTATGCCCGATTCTTTTTAAAAAATCAGTTTTACTGAGTCTTTCCCTTTTTTTAATGATACGTTTTATTTTTCTATTTTTGATTATTGGCTTTTTTTTCTTTGAAAGGCGTTCTCTGGATTTCACCTTATCAATTTGAGCTTTTGCCACAATTAATTCCTTTGATAAATTTTCAATGATTCGGTATACTCCAGCATGCCGTTGTCCAACCACAACTTTAAGGCGTTGGTGCCAAGCTTCGACACTGTTTTCGGTCCGTGGGAAGTTTTCTGATCTTATATCTGCATCGGCAATAGACCAGAATTGTAGTATATATCTTGGTGTATGATTGAGGCCCCCAATACAATTTTTGTGGAACCACCGTCCAATTAATTTCGCTCCGCTGTTCTCATTAAATTGTTCATATAAATGTTGATAATATCCAGATATTTCGTTTGGTGGAACGAAATCCAAACTTTTCAGCATCCGAATTTGGATTGAAAAATCCTCAGAACTGGCGTATCTAGCCACAAACCGTTGCTTTTGTTTCCTTCGCCAAATTATTTGCCCGAAGTGGAAAAGGCAACCTTTAATCGTTGCTTCGGGGAAAAATGTTGAAGCTGATGACACAATTGGCTTTTCGAAATCTGTTATGACTCTCCTTGGATTTAAATTAATACCCAGTTCCAAGCTGACTTTCTTTAAGTTAAAAAAAAATCTGTCATAAACCTTCAGACATTTTTTGCTCATTAAGCAAAATATTAAAGGTACAATTTGCCCCTAAACACACCCGTGAATTGAAAAGAGTTGCCGCATGATGGATGGAACTACGTCGATAATTCCATCCATGATCCAGCAACTCGATTCCGCTAGTAACGCTAACGATGATTGCAATAAAAAAAGGCAACTTTAATTTCATTTTATTATTGTTACTATATGATTGCAATTATCATTATACAGTAAAATTTTGTCAATGCGATTTGTTATATTGCATAACAATTTCCCGTACATTTATAGAATCGCGCGAAGTTTTCTGATCCTACATCTGCATCGGCAATAGACCAGAATTGTGGCATATATATTGGTGTATGATTGAGGCCCCCAATATAATTTTTGTGGAACCACCGTCCAATTTTTCAGCAATTTGTTATCTTGCATAACAATTATGGACTATCCTCATTCAGCAATTTGTTATCTTGCATAACAATTTCCCGTACATTTATAGAATCGCGCGCGCGATTCTATAAAATGTACGGGAAATTGTTATGCAAGATTTTGTAATGCAAGATTTTGTAATGCAAGATTTTGTAATGCAAGATTTTGTAATGCAAGATTTTGTAATGCAAGATTTTGTAATGCAAGATTTTGTAATGCAAGATTTTGTAATGCAAGATTTTGTAATGCAAGATTTTGTAATGCAAGATTTTGAAATGCAAGATTTTGTAATGCAAGATTAAGGGGCTAACCCTATTGAAGTATAAGTTTATGTAAAAAAATTCTAGTGGTCACTTATTTATGCACACTACTGTATATATATATATATATATATATGTATATATATATATATATATATATATATATATATATATATATATATATATATATATATATATATATATATATATATATATATACAGCTTGGCCAAAAATATAAAGCACCCCTATCTATTAGCATTATATATTAATATTAAGCGTATTTTGTTGACCAAAATTTAATTCGAATTATTTTGGGTTCATTTTTTTTTCCAAGAAAATAGCCAATTTGATTTAATTGACAAAAGCCAACCTTTCGAAATAAAATATAAATTTACTATGTATTATGGTTCTGGTGGCAGGTATCATAACCAAGAATTAGAATTATGTTTAATTAAACCCAATTTTTTTTGGGTTAATGTTATTCTTGCGGGGATTTATTATATGCAATTGTTGTTGTAAATTTGTCAAGGAAATACGCTAAATATGTCTTTCTAAACAATGGGTGTTAACGAACGAGTCATCCCACCGAATGCGGCCCTTAATAATTGAAAATCACCAATTTTTGTTTTGTTTTAGGTTCTTAACAAGAAGTTGTAGCGTCGTAAAATTTTTTTATTTTAGTTTTGTATTTGATCGTGTGCAGTCTTCACATAAAGTGTTTTAAATCAAAAAGAGTTTTCGTAAGTTTTTTGAGAAAAAAAGTGTGTTTGTGATAATTATGCCTAAAGCGTGCCAACTCAGTGAAGGAATAAGGGCACAAATTGTGTTGTTGGATTCCCAGGGTGTAAGCCAAATTAAAATATCCCAAAAATTAAAATGCTCTCGTGGAGCAGTTCAATCTACATTGAAAAGGGTTAAAGAGACCGGGGACTATGCCTATAAACTACGTTTAGGCAGAAATCGTATCACTTCGGTAAGAGACGATCGACAAATTGTGCGAAAATCTCTCAAAAACCGAAGAAAAACATCTGCTGAGATAGCTGTAGAGCATTTAACAGAACAAGAAGTTCACATTTCGGCACGGACAGTTAGAAGAAGGCTCCTGCAAGCTGGATTGAAAGGTTGTAAAGCAAGAAAAAAACCTTTGCTCTCACTTACCAACATAAAAAGTCGCTTGAGATGGGCTCGAGAACACAAACATTGGAATGACGTGGATTGGGCGAGAATTGTTTGGTCAGATGAATCTACTTTTGAGGTAAATATAAAAAATAAATATTAAAAAATAATTAGTCACAAAAAAAATTAAAAAATTGTGCCATGTATTTTAAAAGAATTAATAGAGAAATTTATGTTAAATTTGATGGAATTCTTATAGATTTTTGGAACTCCTGGCGCAACCATCGTAAGAAGAAGAGTCGGGGAAGCATACAATCCTGATTGTATAGTGCCTACCGTAAAGCATGGAGGGGGTAAACTGATGGTTTGGGGTTGTATGGCATCATCAGGGGTGGGGAAACTGTTGTTTTGTGATGGTCCGATGAACAGTACCAACTATGTTACCGTCCTCGAGGCTGCATTGAATGCCTCAAATCGGCAAATCTTTGGGGAAACGGATAGTTCTTCGATAATTTATCAACAGGATAATGCCCCCTGCCATACTTCCCGCGTTACGATGAGTTGGTTTCGAAAAAAAAACAAATTCGAGTCATGGACTGGCCCGCCCAGTCACCAGACCTAAATCCCATTGAAAATTTGTGGTCAATTTTAAAAAAAAAATCAAGGATCGCAGTATGACTTCAAAGGAAGACCTCAAACGTGCGCTGACAGAGGAATTGAAAAATATATCGAGAAATACCTGCGAAATATTAGTACGGTCGATGAATAAAAGAGTCCTGGCTGTCATCAAAGCCAAAGGAGGACCTACAAAATACTAAAATTAATATGTAAAATATAAAAAGCATTTCCTAAAAATATTGAGTTTTAATTTTTGTCTTCATTCGTTTTGTAGATACTGCAATTTGGGAGGGGTGCTTTATAATTTTGGCCAATGCTGTATATATATATATATATATATATATATATATATATATATATATATATATACATATCGCACTCTTGAATCATCGCAATTCGCCTGGTTTGGGTAATATTTCGCCAAATCAAAAATTGCAAAGTCGAATTACTAACTCTCAGTTAATATATGACAAAGAGTTACTTAAGCCAAAAGTATTTACAACTCATTAAAGAAAACAGAGCGGAACAAAAATTGTACGCAGATAAACATTCGAAAAAACGCAGTGACTTACCAACTAAGGGCGATAACGTCAGAGTTCAAGTTAATCATCGTGAGTGGGTTGGCGCAAAATTAACTGATGTATCAAGAAACCCGCGATCACTTATAATTCAAACTAATCAAGGACAAAACTTGCGACGAAATCATGCATGCATCAATAAAATAAAAGCAGACTTTCCCAGTAAAGCCTTATTAGATCTTGATGAAACAGTCACTGAAACGAATTCAAATCAAACTGCACAAGTAAATAATATAGAGTTTCCTACGTCATCACATCTGGAAGCAATTACCAATGCTGGTAACAAGGAAATACCCGAAACTATTAATATCCCATCAAGTTCAAACATTTCGAAGACAACTAGATCCGGTAAATTAGTTAAGCCAATAAATAGACTAGACTTATAATTTCCACAATAATTTAAAATTTCAATCCTTTCGTTATTATTGAATTGTATTCGTATTGGGAAATAACGATTGCTGTCTTTGTTTATTCTTGTTGATATTATAAGGGGTAGTAGAGTAAGAAATTGAAATTATTAATTAATGTTTATGCATATCAAAGTATTACTTATAAGTATGCTTTATTTTGAATTGTAAGCTGTAAGTTCATAATCTTATATAAAAAGGGAGATGTAATGTAAATGATGATTACTGATGTTATACTATATATATACATATGTATGTTAGGTTGGTACCATTGAAATAAAGCATTATTGATTCATCGATGTGCGTATCATTACACTCAAGAGGAAATTTCTAGACAGTACAGCTCATCAACTAGCTCCAGAAATTTTACTCGAGCCACAATTTTCTAACTCTCACATTAAACGCAAACCAAGGATAAATGAGTTAGAGCAGAACACCGGTTTTGCTAACGTAAGCGAATTAAATGCCTTTCAAAAACGATCTTCATCAAGCTTATTAGAATGGAAGTGTTACAATAGTGGTACCAAAGGACATCATTTCAGAGAATGCAAGTAAAAACAAGAGAATATTTTTGTTATCGTTGTGGTACTAAAGGTGTGTGTCTCTCGCATTGCCCTAAATATAAAACCATTAGGAAACGGAGATGTGAAATCAATAGAAACGGGAGCTGCGTTCGTTTCATAAAATTAATTGCTCCAAATAATTTGTTAGAACGAAACGCCGCTATCCATTTTTAATACTGCTATCCATTATACCAAAATTTGTCGTTAGATGACCAAATGTTGTCGTTAGATGTTATCGAGCCATTAAATAGTCCATGGTAGAGTCTTATTGTGGTTGTTCGATTTTGTGGAACTAAATAGATACGAT
Organism: Tipula vernalis; assembly: GCA_958295665.1. Taxonomy (NCBI): domain Eukaryota; kingdom Metazoa; phylum Arthropoda; class Insecta; order Diptera; family Tipulidae; genus Tipula; species Tipula vernalis. The sequence goes on from OY282559.1 coordinate 148,882,660, forward strand.
TGATTTATTTTATGACTTTTGGCAAATTCCTTTGGATGAAAAATCTAAGGAAGAAGCAGCATTTACTATATCTAAACGAGGATTATTCCAATTAAAACTTATGCCCTTCGGATTAACCAATGCATCTCAAACACAAGCTTAGTTAATGGATTTAGTTCTTTAAATCGATTTACAACCAATGGTCTTCACTTATTCGGTTGTTATTGCGGTGACCGCTACTACCTTCCAAGATCACATTAAAATATTAAAGGAGTTACGACTTATAATCACCAATTTAACCATTATGGACAGATCCTGATAAAGTTGAATGCATCATAAACTATCAAGCGCCGAAAAGCATCCATAAAGTTCGATAATTTTCTCGGCATGGCCAGCTGGTACCACTCATTCATCATGAACTTTTCCACTATAGCTGCATCCATTAGTGATATATCCACATAAGAAATTTGAATGGACTAAAATGCGGATAACGCAGTTTTAATTCTGAAATCTAGATTTCGATCTAATTTATCATAAAGGAAAAGATAACGTTGTTGCGGAAGCGTTATCACGAGCATTAATTAAGTTTTAGACGTTAAGGTAAAACCCCGATAAATGGTTTTCAAAACATCATGAAAACATTATGCGATTTTAAAATTGAGGACAGGAATGTTGGCATAAGGTTGAATTAGGGACTATAACATTTAAATGGAAATTGGTGGTATCTAATAATGAAAGGGATACAGTGTTAAAGAAAAGTCGTGATCAGCCTTTCGCAAGACATTCGATCATTTTCAAAAAGACTTTTATTTTCCGAAAATGGGATTTGGAATACACAAGTATATTAATAATTGTTAAGTTTACAAGGCTATTAAACCACCAAATTATACCACGACTCTCTGAAAAATAATATCGGCCGATTTTGTGGGACCATTCCCCAGATCAAAGAAAGGGAACACAATGTTTCTGGTGGTCACTGATCATTTTACAAAATATCCTATGTTACATCTAATGATAAAGGCTAACCAGAAAAATCTAATAACATTTCTTGAAGAAAATGTTTACTTTTAATTCGGTGTACCATCCATATTTATTTCGGACAATGGAAGTCAATTCATAAGTAGTATTTCTCAGGATTTTTTAAAACTATATTCATTGGCTTGGTACCATCAAGTGATACGAGTAGTTACTTCGTTGCGTACTTATATTCGTGATATGACTATATAGAGACTGCGATTTGAACCTACAAACAATTGGATGTGCGATTCGAAAGGCGGAACATATGGTAAGTCAATTTTATGTTCCTCATATTTTGCCTCTTCATATTTTTCCCACTTTTGCTGCTCATCATACACGACATACACGACATCATACAAAACGACTAGAAGAAGCACACGTAAAACAGTCTTCTGGTCAATATTATTTACGACCAAGAAATTCGCATTATTTTGCTAAGGGGGATATTGTTTGGAAAATAAATTTTGTACAGTAAAATGCTTTAAATAAATTCATGGTTTAGCTTAAGGGCTAACACAAATGGTCAAAGCAAGATAAGACATTTTTTATTGTTAATGTTATTTTTCTGTTTGTGACAAATATTATTATTATTTTGTGTTTTATTTTTGCTTATTAATTACAAAAAAAAAAAATTAATTAAATCTTAAAGGCATTGCCCCAATTGGGGTTTTTTGAATGAAATTAAATCAATTTTAATAAAATTTTCTACGAATAAGGTGGAACTTATAAATTCAAACTACATATTTTTTAATAATTTTGATATTGAAAATCAAACAATTTTGTCAATAATTGAATTTGATGGTTTGAAATGCCAGTTTGCCGTTTGTGCATGGGGTAATGCCTTTAGGAATAGCTAATTTTGTTTATTCCCATTAAATTCTTTAAATCATACGGTCATCAAGAATCGAACAAAGAATCGAACCTAAGGAAGGATGGAACGTGAAGCGTATGCCAGTTAATTTTTCAGCAAAATTATTTTTTTTTTTATATTTTTAATTTAATTTTCTTTCTATTTTTTTTTATATATGTATATGTATAATTATGATCTGTTGATGATCTATAAATTCTATTAAGTTGTGTTTTGTTTTCCTATGGCTATGATTTGTTTTACCATCATCGAATGTCGGTGAATACACTGGAATACAAAATATTTGCTAACCAATTTTTAATGCTAGTGTTCAATTCTCTTGGCTTGCTCATTTTATTTGCGGATTCCAAAACTTGTTAGCAAATTTGTTGAGCTTTTTTTTAGTAAAAGCAGACAGAGAAAAATGTAACGCAAGATTATAATTTGCTTGGTATAGATTATCGTGCAGTCACATCCATCCATTTTCGGCTTGCGGCTTTTACGGACAGCCAACCCCCATAACAATTCTGATGATACAACACACTCATTTGAATATACTTCCAGTTAAAGGATATCCGCAACAAACGGTTTATGTTTTCAATCAATAGTTCGGAACTAACGCGGCTATTAGTTTCACTACATTGCTTTTGTAACACCCCAAATTTTACATACACACACACACACATCGGATGTAATACGCACATGTTGGTAGACATAATGCGGACCGAAAATGACTCTACATCCATATATATATACAATTTTTCAAAAATTATTACCATTGTGTCACATTAATCAAATAAAATTAGGATCATTATCATAAAAATCGTATCGGAATTATTTTGATTTTCCAAACCATAGTCGAAGCGCTCTTTTGTTGTTGTGTGTCTGCCTTCTGCGCGCGTATATTGTTCCGAGCGTACAAAATGTATTATGTCATTTCCGTTAATTTATTGCTTAAACCATTTTCATGTTTATATATATGTATACGTGTGGTATATATGTGTAACTAAAAGGAAGTTTCATTTTATGTATAGTAACAAAAATTGTTTTCCCCAATTTTCCATTTTTTAAAAAAAAAATATTTTCTTTTTTAAAGCACGCACAGTCGTATATTTATGCACACGTACAGTGGTTTCGTCTGTATAATATTTCGTCTATTATTCCACCGTATTCGATTATTATTAATTTATCATCTCTTCGCTTACTCTGCATGTATGTATATATATATATGTGTGTGTATTTCTGTCTGTCTGTCTGTCTCAAAATGAGTTTTCTTCCTAATAAAATGTCACAAAAAATAAATAAACAAACAAATAAATAATAATGAGTTCCGTATGTATATAATAATGTCGTGGGGCGAAAATACGTCAACGCTAAAATATATGTAAAATTTGGTGGGAAACTCCTCCACGCAAAAAAAAAAAAAATAAAAATTTACATTAATACGGGTGGAACTTATCATTCGACTCCTCGCTTGGTTTTATAATAATAAAAATGATTGAGTAATTTTGTTTCTTTTCGACTCTGCTCGTCGAAACTCCATTCGAATTTCGAAATGAACTGGAATGTCAATATACTCGTAGTAGAATTTTCCTTTTGTTATACAACTATATGTATACATGTTGGCGAAAATTACGCGAGGGTTGGCGTTATATGGGAATGAAGTAATATACACAATAATAAACAATGAAGTGTTGAGAATTTAAATTTCAAATATATGCAAATTTGGGTGGCAAATATATGCTGTGATGGGAAAATTATCATTATGTTGTGTGCGTTTTTTTTAAATTTTTTTTTGGAGGGATACAAATTCTTATGTGTACATGCAAAAAAGGGGCACATGTGGTTATTTTGTTTCGTTGTTTGTTTTGGAAACAAGGGTGCTTATTCAATCCTATATAGTGATTATATTGGTGAATTATTATTTTTTTATTGTTTGTTTATGTTTCAAAATTAATAATAAATGATTGTAGAAATTTTAATGTCGATTTGTCATGACAATTTGTTTTCTAATATCTAAAATGTGGTTAATGAACTTAGGATGATTTGTGGTATATAAGATGGAGGAGCATGACTCAGCGGCGCAAAATTTGGACAAAATACGATTCACCTTGTACAGTTCACATCGTAGGCCTTTAATCTCCGCCTTATTTCAATGATTTATTTGAATTGAACTAGAGAAAACCATTCTCGAAAAAGAATGTGGTATACATATATAGTTGGAACATAGTGAACGAGTATTTGCTACAGCCAGAGCGAAAGGCTGACAAATGTATTGAAGATAAGATGATCACCTTAAATCATTAAGAATAAACATTTATGAGTCAGTCAAATTTAAAATTTGGAGTGTTCAAAGTGTTAGTTTAGATCTGTGTGAAAATAACCCCGATTACACGTGCGTTGACTTATTATAATCTAACATTTGGTACTTTGGAAAATTCTGAAAATACTTTTGAGTTACTCCCAAAATTCAGTGTTCCAAAAATTTCTGTTGCAGACAATATATTATTTTAGGAATTTCCAAAAGCAAAATTTAAAAAAAAATGCATTTTTGTCTACTTAACGATAGCTCTACACGGTAAATAAAAATTCACTAGATGTGAGCATACTAGACAATCTAGTTGAATCAAGTAAAATTAAAAATACTAGATTTCTGGTTATAATAAAATCTGGTAATTTTACTTGAAATACAAATATTTAGTACTGGAAATCAAGTAAACAATAATACGTGATTTTGCGACTGGACTTCTGGTAAAATTATCAGAAATACTATTTTTTAATGAGATTTCAAGTAAAATCGAATACTAGATTTTCTTGCAGAACTATTAGATTTCTTGTATTTATTCTACTAAAGTTCTAATAAAATAACCGGAAAAAACTATATTCTTTAGCAGAATTCCAGTTAATTCTACGTCATCATTTTTTACTAGATTATCCCTCGATTATACTAGATTGCCGTCTAAATGAAATTTCAAATAATAAAAAAACGTTTTTTATTTTATTTTAATTAGAAAAATTTTATTTCAACAATTACATAAATAAAAAGCTTTAAAACAGTGGTTCTGAATATTTTGCACACAATTTAGAATATAATTTCGACACACGAGGCGTCGGAATCACATCTTTAATTAAAAACAGTTTGTCGAAGGTGCATAAAAAAGTTTTGTAGCCCAATGAAATTGATTGTGCATCTATTATTACGTCGAAGATTTCTTCGTGGCTCAAACCATTCTCCGACAAACATACCAGATACGGCAGCGACAGCTTATTTTTTGGGTGAGATCTTTTAATGATTCATCTACCTGCAAAAATCAAAAGGTTTGGTTTAATAACAAGAGTAATAATATAAACATATTATATCAAAATTTCAACGTTGGCTTTCTTTTAACCCCTATACAACTAAATTAAATTAAACCATGTATATTTTATTCATCATTTTCCCCAATTTTGGACGTTGCGGCTAATCATCAGGGTAAAAATTTGATTATAAAATTACGTTATGTTAAATATGGACGTTACAATAAAAAATAATTAGTACGTAACTTTTATTACCTATCAACTAATGAACATAGAAGTACATTTGAATATTATAATTTGTACATTGTCTTACTCTGTATGTATTGATATCTATATTTTACAGAGTAGTATTATAGAGTTCGATAATGTAGAAGTTATAAAATTCAAATGTACTTCTATGTTCATTAGTTGATAGGTAATGAAAGTTACATACTAAGTATTTTTATTGTAACGTCCATATTTAACATAACGTAATTTTATATTAAAATTTTTGGCTCCGGTAATTCTAGTCAAAAACATTTCAGTCAAAAATTAAAAGGCAACTCAGTGAAAATAGTTTTAGAAGAAATGCTTTTTTAGAAGGAACTACAATCAAAAAACTAAAAAAGGCATTCAAGTCAAAATATTTTTACTGGAATTCTTTTTGAATTTAGTTAGTTTTTTTTTACTGAAATGCCTTGTTAGACCTGTACGCCGACTCCGTGGCCCGGGAAAATATGATGAATATAACGTAGATGGGTTAATTTAATTTAATTAAATATTATATAAAAAAGTCTACGTTGAAAATTTAAAATGTAACAAGACTATTAAAAAGCATATAATAATTAAAATCATATCAATAAATAACTAAGTACCTTAGCCCAAATCCACTCGCCGGATATGCAGGTTAAAACAAATTGTAGATTATATTTTGATCTTTTTCTTCATATAATCACTCCTGCACAGGATATTGAACTTTAAGGAAACGTTTTTACAAGGAACTCCCTTCAAAATTTTAAATTTCCAAACCTTCTCCCGAAAATGACGATTTTGACTTATCGTTTTTCGCATGCAATATTACTATTAATAACTGGTTGGTTAAGGTTATGCTGTCTTCAATGATTGGAAACAACTCAGCATTTAAAATAAAGCCAATGGAATTATTCTTTATTTCATTCCCGTGTTTCTACAAGATACCAAATTCAAAATTAATCTGAAATGTTAATAATTGATAGCTAATCTGAAAATAATTTAATGTATATATTTATCAAAACTTACACAATCACCGTCAAAACCCTTCACCTTGGGAAAATTTTGGATGAGTTTCATCGTGGAGGCCAAATTTAATTGTAAAATCTGCCGTCGACCAAATGTTAAAATATGTGCGGCAGTAGCTATTGCATAAAATATTAAAACCACGTACATATAAATCCGCATTTGCTTGATGCATCTCATCAATAATTATTTGTAATATTTCAATATACTTATTTTATAGTAGCACTCACTAGTTGTCTATGCACACACTTTATATACTTAAACTTTTATTTTTTCACCTGTTCTTCATTTCACTATACCACAGCAAGAAATTCAACGTATTACTGATACTGACTATTATGACGAAATTGTAAATTAATATGCGAGCGGTAGTCTAAATTTACTAGCATTCTAGTAAATTCTAATTGAAGTTAAAATTGACCAGAATATTACTAGAATCTGTTTAATTTACTAGAAATTCCTTGCACTTGCGAACAGGAATTACCTTGTATTTAATTTAATTTAACTAGAATTTTAGTAGATTTCAGGTAACTACATTAAAAGAAAAAACCGCTGCAAAATGCAACTGGAATTCAAGTAATTTTTAATTTACTGGAATTCTGGTAATAAAATTTACGAGATTTTCGTTAAATTTACTAGATATTCCATTTTATAGAGTAAAACTGACCATCTAGTATTTTTCTAGTAATTTTTTGTGCTAAATAATCACTAGAATTCCAGTATAATTAAAAATATTACTGGAAATTAACTAGAAAATAGTCAAAATCTGGTTTTGATTGCCATTTCACTGGAAATCGGTTTAATCTATTTTTAAATTTAACTAGAAAATTCATTTTTCTTGATTTTTAACTAGAAATTCACTGGATTTTCACTAGAATTTGTAAAACCAGATAATCAAGTAGGCAATTACCGGATTTTGTAATGAGCGTGTAGTTATCACAAAATCATATAACAACACCCACATCTAATCTTGTTTGTGACTGAAAACGCCCTTCATAGTTCTTAACCTTCAAAAATTCCTCCAAAATGAAATTTTTGTTGAAATATGCAACATTTAACGAATCAGTTGAATGGAGTTGAAATGAAAAATAGGTTAAGATTTTGACTAATGTGAACTGTATAGAGAAACAACTTAAATTTTGTTTTTGTTGTACATTTTATTTTATACTAAATTTCGAGCACAATGCCAATAAAACACAACCATGTGTGACAGCAACACAAACCCAACTAACTAAATTTTCATTATTAACGAGAATTGCCACATGAACAAAATTATTTACTAGTGACATCTATCTATGCATATAAAACTTAAAAATTTACATTTAATTCTTAACATCCTCACCGCCTTGGAATGTCATAAGCATTCCAATTATAATAATTCAAAATAAAAATAGTATTACAATGATTCTAGTAACAAATAAATTGAGTAATTAAACGTTAAAATTCATTGTTAAATTCATTGTTGATTATCTTTCTTGTCTAACGGCAACAAAGCCAGTTTTGAAATGCCCCTTTTTAATTCTCTGGATCTTGTCCGAATTGTAGCACACCTCACGAGTCCATCAGATCCAACGCTAACATCTGTTACTCTTCCGATCATCCAGTGTCTACTTGGTAAGTTATCATCCAATACAAGCACCATATCATCAACCTGCAAATTCTGTCTTGGCAACTTGTTTTTGTTTCTTTGCTGTAAACCCAATATGTATATCTGGTTAAATCTTTTCCAAAAATTTTGTCCACATTGTGTCATCAGTTTCCACTGCGTTAATCGATTACTTGACACTGTCGTCACATCACGTTCCACCACTGAATTTATAGCCGTTCCGATCAAGAAATGACCTGGAGTCAATTGTTGTTTGACCTGTTTCATCTGATCCTGACACCTGTTTCATCTGATCCTGACGATTTGGAACAATTGTTGTTTAATTGTTCCAAATCGTCAGGATCAGATGAAACAGGTGACAGAGGTCTAGAGTTCATTATACCCTCTATCTCAGCCACCATCGTATACATTGATTCCAAGGTTAACACCCTATTACCCGCTATGCGCTTCAAATGGGTTTTTAATGTTTTCATTCCTGACTTCCATAGTCCTCCAAAATTTGGAGTTCGAGGTGGTATAAATTGCCATATCATCTCTTTTCCAGCACAAAATCGTTCAATATCGCTACTAGATGTTTTTAAAACCTGAAACATTTCACTAAGCTTGTTATTGGCGCCAACAAAATTCGTTCCATTATCACTTCACAAATGAGCACTGTGACCTCTCCTACTAAAAATCGTTTCAGACATGTGATAAAAGAATCAGAAGTTGCATCTTCAACGATCTCTAAATGTACAACTTTTACAGTACAGCAAATAAAAATGCATACATAGACCTTATGGTCTTATTGTCCTTTCGTTGGTTTTTATATCTTATGGAAAAAAGTCCACAAAAGTCCACACCAGTATCATAAAATGGCCTGCATGATTCAATTCGATGTTGAAGTAATTCGCCCAACAATTGCCTCATTCACACTGGTTCAACTCGATACCATGGTATACCCCTACGGATCACTTGCTTTGTGAAACTCGTACCATTAATAACCCAGTAACGATTGCGCATAGTTGCAACAGTTTGTTTGGTGTACAACAAACACTGACCGTTTTCCAAATGTACATGTCTTACAATCAGAGTTGTAAAATGATGGTGTGGTAAAATATATTGATGCTTCTTGTCAAACGAGAATGATGATTTACTTAGACGACCACCAACACGCATTATTAAATCCTCGTCTAAAAATGGGTTTAATAAACTCAATAATTTGCTTTTACGATCAACTACTTCATAGCATTCAATATGGCGAATCTCGTTATATAATTCCTAAAGCTGTACCACTCTGATCAACCACTTCAAAGCATGGTTTGTTTCATCGGTAGTAATTGAGCCACCAATACGCTTCTCACTGAATGTGCGGCAATTGTGAACAAATCGCCTGCAATAAGAAACCACATTAATTAATTTTGTATATGAACTAAAAAGAGTTATTTCGAAAACATCCCTGGTCTGAAGAGCGTGCACCATCGATGTAGTCTTATGATTAATTTCAGGTACCTCAATTTTCCCGATTATATATTTTGGCCAAGGTTCTCCATTATTTCTCAGAAAATTCGGACCATTGAACCCGTTGTTGTCATCCATCAATTCTAAAGGCGTCGCATCTATACTTAAGATATCAGCAGGGTTGCGATCACTTTCTACATATCGCCACTCCATTTGTGATGTTGTATTCTGAATTTCGTATACTCGATAAGCAACATAATCCTTCAAGACGTCACACTGTTCTGATTTAATTTCAATGCTTCGATAACCTTACTGACGGTTTGGGCCAATACCAATACTGCATTCAACTCTAATCGTGCTAATTGTTTGCACTTTTAGTGGTGCAACTCTCGATTTACTGCAAATTAATTTTGTACTAATATTTCCTGACTCATCAATGCATCTCAAATAAATGCAAGCACCAAAAGCGGCCTTAGATGCATCAGCGAATCCATGGATTTCCATTTTTATAAAACAGGGTATTAGAATACATCTATCAAAGCTCAGCCTATTTAGAGTCGACAATTCATCACAAAACTGGTTTCATAATTTCTGTAATTCTTCTGGCAGCTGTTCATCCCAACTCAACTTTAAAATTAAGGTGCTATGCAAGGTGCTATGAATCCTAATAGATCGAATAATCTCGGAATCGTAGCTAATACACCCCGTTTTGTTGTTACTATGTTGTCCAGGTTGACTGTATTCAAAAAACGAAACTGATCTTTTGTAGTACCCCAATGAAGGCCCAGTGTCTTAATAGATTCACTTGTATCAGAACATTTTTCCATATCTTCCTCAGCTATATTTGCTAATAAATTATTATTGTTTGCCGCCCATTTTGTTAATTTCATTCCACAACTCGCCAATATTACAATCAACTTTTGCAACTTCAGTGCATCATTTACATTCTGTGCACCCACTAGCAAATCGCCAACATATACATTTTCATCTAAAGCCTGTCTTGACAAGGATAATGTTCACCTTCATCGTTCGCCAATTGAACCTTTGTTTGCTAAACATGGAGGCGATATAGTTCCGTAAGTCACCGTTTGCAAGGCAAATTCTTGCAAGGGATCTGTTGGATTTTCGCGCCACAAGATTTTTTGATATTTAGTGTGCTGATTACAGACATTCACCTACATATACATTTTTTGTGTATCAGTTGTCATGGCATAAACAAAAGACCTGAATCGCAACATAACCATACAAAGATTAGGCTGCACCACTGGTCCTGCACATAGCACGTCATTCAACGATATCCCCGATGAAGTTTTTGCCGAAGCATCAAACACGACACGAAGTTTGGTGCTTGACGAATCAGGTTTGAACACCGCGTGATGTGGCATGAAATATCCCTCATTTGACCTTGTTTCAGCCCTTCTTGTTGACACCTTCATGTGCCCCATTTCACGATACTCCGTCATAAAATTTATGTACTGTGATTTCAAATCGGGATTTTTTCTCAACTTGGTTTCTAGATATTGAAACCTCCGCATTGCTGTATGTAATGAATCTGCTAATTCAGTTACCTTGTCTTTAATAGGCAACTCAACGCAGTAGCGACCATTACTATCTCGTGAGTGAGATTTTCGAAAATGGTGCTCACAGTATTTTTCATCACGTGATAAACGTGAAGTTGATTCAAATGAATCAGCTTGCCAAAAACGTTGCACCAGTTGATTTAAATTTTCGTCTTCTGAATATTCGTTATTATCGGTTAAGAAAGAGGAAGCACTTTCTTGCATACCAATTCTTCCACCAATTACCCATCCAAACATCGTATTTCGTACTTCAGGCATAGTAGCCTATACACGTAATTTTTCATTGAATATTATTCGGTGAAATATTTCTGCTCCAAGTAGTAATCATACCGAATCGGGTACATTTAATTCAGGATCCGCCAATTTTCTTTTGTCCAAAAATGCCCAATTATCAACATTGAAATATTTCATTGGTAAATTGTGTGCAATTGTAGGTATAACCATACAATCAATACCATATGTCTTTGGAATCCTGTAATATGTGGTTTAACAATTGTTTTTATCCGATGTTTAATATTCGCCTTCATATTTTTCAATCCGCTTACCGCAGGGTTAGTTTGTAGCTTAACCAAATTCAATTTTTCAGCCACGTCATTGGTAATACAATGCTTCATAGATCCACTGTCCAATAGCGTACGTACACAATGAAATCCACCAAACTGATCACAAATCAACAACTTTGCTGTTGATAGTACAAGTTGACCCTCTTCGTAATAAGACATACATACATATGTGCAGTGACTGTACCACCACATGAATCAGTTGAACCTGTTTTGATATCTGCTGTCGCCAGACTATTTCCTTCACCACAATTTGAATTTGAATTCACATTACTATTTTCTGGATCGTTCCTACTGCTATGTCGAAACCCATTATTTGAATTATTTACACTCACAAAGTGTAACAATTGGTTATCTTCAAAAATATCGTGCACTTATGTAACAAATGCTTATTATTACACAACTTACATTTTGGTTTGGCATCAACCACAAAACTTTTGGAATTGCTAAACGAACTGTTTTTAAATTTGTTTTTATAACTACTTGCATGTTGCTCCTGCGATTTTTCCAGAACTCTAATTCACCTTCTTATGAATTCTCCCAAATTTGTCCAGCTTTGCCTTGTATTATGTTTGTTTTCGTATTTCTTCCCATATTTTTCGGGACTCAATGTCTAGTTTTTTCTTGACTGTGTGTACTATAACTGCATCAGTTAAACATTCACCCAATTGTTCAAGCGATTTAATAAGAATTTGGCTTTGATCTAAAAGATGTTGCAACTCCACTGCCGATTCATCTTTCACTAATTTTAATCCGAAAAATTCATTCATTTGTATGACAATTATATCCACATCATCGTTGAAACGAGTTAACAAACTATCCCAAGCCAACTGAAACCCACGTTCGGAAAATTCAACACTTGATATAATTGATTTTGTTTTATCGCCCAAGGAGCCCTCCAGATAAAAATATTTTTCTACTTCAGAAATTGACCCATTGTTGACAATCATTCGGTAAAACGAATCCCGAAACTTAGGCCAATTTTTCCTATTCCCTTCAAATCTGGGCAATGGCACCTTTGGTAAATGAAAATTTGGTTTTGCGTCCATTACTACATATTTTTTCAGCACTTGCCATACTAACACGTTCACACTGTAACTTTCGACCATCACCATTCTCACTGACAGTTTTACCTCCAAAACAACATACACGATCTGCAACTTTAACATTGTTTTTTTCTTGATCAAACACTTCCAATTTTTGATCAACATGATCACCATTATTTGAATGATTTCCATCAGCTTGCTTGGAATTCAAATGTTTTCGATATCCAAAGCGTACCACCAAATACGAATCGTAAAATTCCAAATTGTCCATTTCATTTTCTTCTGCCTCCTTCTCATCGAACATATCTATGGCGTCCTCCTTTAACCTTTCAAAAACCGAATAATAATTTGTATATAATTTGTCAAACTTCTCGAACTTTTCTATCAGTGTAAACTGATTTAATTCATCATCATTCGTAAACCCAACGATATACTTCTTATGCGATGCCAATGATACCTTAACACCACATCGCTCCATTTTTAACTTTTTCATCGCCGATTGAAGCTCTTCCATTTTGAAATTCTACAATTAATTCCAAATTACGAAAACTATCAATCACTAGATTGATTAATGTTGATTCACTCGATAATATTTTAATGTGATATCCCAAGGATAACACTCGATGACGACGATATTCCACGATTATTGTTACAAGTTTTATATTTTGTATAATTTACCATGAGGTTTGGTTGAACTATAACCACACTTTTTTATTATTTTTAATTTGTTTTTAACCAACCAACGATATCAATTTTAGCTTCTATCCGGGTCGATCGGACCAAGTGTTAAGGTTTTTACTAATGTGGACTGTATAGAGAAACAACTTAAATTTTGTTTTTTACTAACACACACATTTTACATTTTATTTTATACTAAATTTCGAGTACAATGCCAATAAAACACAACCATGTGTGACAGCAACACAAACCCAACTAACTAAATTTTCATTATTAACGAGAATTGTCACATGAACAAAATTATTTACTGGTGACATGTATCTGTGCATATAAAACTTAAAAATTTACATTTAATTCTTAACAAAAGCGTTTATGATTGTAAACGCGGTTATTCATGTTTTCTTTGACATTTTGTTCCTTTTTTTGTCTGTACTAATAAAATATACTCGTGGAGTGCACATACTGAGTGTTGTATTATTATTTTATTTCCAATTTAAGTTAGTATTGTTGAGTGATAAAAGAAAATAATGTGAAATCATCTGGTCATCTAACAGGTTATGAGTCCAGATACGATAATAATCTGAAACAGTAAAACCAGATTATTAAGTTTAAACCATTATTTTTAACCGGAATTATGGTGGACTCAAACAAAATACTTTTAATAAAGGAGTATTTATGGGATATTGTCGAGTCAGAACCACCAGATCAAGTAACAACAGCATGGTAGTGAGCCAACACATTGGTCTTCTTGTCTAATATATAACCAATTAATTCACATAAAGAAAGAGAAGTCCACAAAAACCATGTGGGATACCTTACGAAAATACCATGAAAAAACGACGTCAAATAGAGTGCGACTACTAAGACGGCTGTGTAAAATGACGATTTCAGAGGGCGACGATCTTAAAAGTTATTTGATAGCAATGTAGGAATTAATGGATGAACTAGTAACTTTAGGTGATGCATTGACTAAGCCATTAACAGTTGCGTACTATTTAAGCGGCTTGCCGGAGAGATATTCTAAGTTCGTTACAGCACTTGAATCGCGCCCCGAAAAGGATTTAACCTCAAATTTAGTGAAGGGGAAATTGCGGGAGGAATATGTTAGAAGAAAGGAAATGGAAAATTCGACTAGTAATGGCGAAAGAGCACTCAATACACACAATAAGGCGACTTTATCAAAGTTTAAGCCAAAGTCAGTGTTATGTTATTTTTGCAAAAGTGCTGGACAAATAAAGTCGAAAATGAAGGATCGGAAAATCAAGTCGCAATATGTTTGTTTGTTGGTCACCAAACCTAAACAAACTGGTACCTACTATGGAGTGGTGTGTAGATTCAGGTGCATCAGCACGTATGAGAAGTTAGCACGAATTTTTCATCCAGAAAAGGCTTTTTTTCTAAAATGTGTGTCTCAGCTAAAATTTGAGGAAATTTTCATTCCATCCAAAAAAAAATATTCAAAGCACTTAACCAAACGGTATTCATCCCGAAAAATAATTATAAAGAAATAGATTAAGGTTTAAGAGCATTATAGTAGAATAAATATAAAAATCAAATATTTGATGATTCCTTTGGACACAAAATATGTACATTTAAATAGATAAACACTAAATACGCGATCAAATTTCAATTTCTAAATTTCTTGTGCCAATCTCAGAGATGTCTCCAAGAAATGATGTATGTTTTCCGACTTCTCAATACTTAAACCACGTACCTCAATAATTTCATTCTAAGTATTATGTTTCATAATACATTTACGGTGCGGTTCATTTTCACTATTAATCCCAGTGATTTCTTAATGAGGGTAGTTTTTTCTAATTGCATAAGTGTTAAAAAGTCGGAAAACATACATCATTTCTTGGAGACATCTCTGAGATTGGCACAAGAAATTTCGAAATTGGCCGTATTTCATTCTAAGTATTATGTTTCATAATACATTTACGTTGAGGGTCATTTTCACTATTAATCCCAGTGATTTCTTAATGAGGGTAGTTTTTTCTAATTGAATAAGTGTTAAGAAGTCGGAAAACATACATCATTTCTTGGAGACATCTCTGAGATTGGCACAAGAAATTTCGAAATTGGCCGTATTTCATTCTAAGTATTATGTTTCATAATACATTTACGTTGAGGGTCATTTTCACTATTAATCCCCGTGATTTCTTAATGAGGGTAGTTTTTTCTAATTGCATAAGTGTTGAGAAGTCGGAAAACATACATCATTTCTTGGAGACATCTCTGAGATTGGCACAAGAAATTTCGAAATTGGCCGTATTTCATTCTAAGTATTATGTTTCATAATACATTTACGTTGCGGTTCATTTTCACTATTAATCCCAGTGATTTCTTAATGAGGGTATTTTTTTCTAATTGCATAAGTGTTAAGAAGTCGGAAAACATACATCATTTATGGAGACATCTCTGAGATTGGCACAAGAAATTTCGAAATTGGCCGTATTTCATACTAAGTATTATGTTTCATAATACATTTACGTTGAGGGTCATTTTCACTATTAATCCCAGTGATTTCTTAATGAGGGTAGTTTTTTCTAATTGAATAAGTGTTAAGAAGTCGGAAAACATACATCATTTCTTGGAGACATCTCTGAGATTGGCAGAAGAAATTTCGAAATTGGCCGTATTTCATTCTAAGTATTATGTTTCATAATACATTTACATTGAGGGTCATTTTCACTATTAATCCCTGTGATTTCTTAATGGGGGTAGTTTTTTCTAATTGCATAAGTGTTGAGAAGTCGAAAAACATACATCATTTCTTGGAGACATCTCTGAGATTGTCACAAGAAATTTCGAAATTGGCCGTATTTCATTCTAAGTATTATGTTTCATAATACATTTACGTTGCGGGTCATTTTCACTATTAATCTCCGTGGTTTCTTAATGGGGGTAGTTTTTTCTAATTGCATTAGTGTTGAGAAGTCGGAAAGCATAAATCATTTCTTGGAGACATTTCTGAGATTGGCACAAGAAATTTCGAAATTGGCCGTATTTCATACTAAGTATTATGTTTCATAATACATTTACGTTGAGGGTCATTTTCACTATTAATCCCCATGATTTCTTAATGGGGAAAGTTTTTTCTAATTGCATAAGTGTTGAGAAGTCGGGAAACATACATCATTTCTTGGGGACATCTTTGAGATTGCCACAAGAAATTTCGAAATTGGCCGTATTTCATTCTAAGTATTATGTTTCGTAATACATTTACGTTGCGGTTCATTTTCACTATTAATCCCCATGATTTCTTAATAAGGGTAGTTTTTTCTAATTGCATAAGTGTTAAGAAGTCGGAAAACATACATCATTTCTTGGAGACATCTCTGAGATTGGCACAAGAAATTTCGAAATTGGCCGTATTTCATTCTTAGTATTATGTTTCATAATACATTTACGTTGAGGGTCATTTTCACTATTAATCCCTGTGATTTCTTAATGTGGGTAGTTTTATCTAACTGCATAAGTGTTGAGAAGTCGGAAAACATACATCATTTCTTGGGGACATCGCTGAGATTGGCACAAGAAATTTCGAAATTGGCCGTATTTCATTCTAAGTATTATGTTTCGTAATACATTTACGTCGCGGTTCATTTTCACTATTAATCCCCATGATTTTTTAATAAGGGTAGTTTTTTCTAATTGCATAAGTGTAGAGAAGTCGGAAAACATACATCATTTCTTGGAGACATCTCTGAGATTGGCACAAGAAATTTCGAAATTAGCCGTATTTCATTCTAAGTATTATGTTTCATAATACATTTACGTTGAGGGTCATTTTCACTATTAATCCCCGTGATTTCTTAATGAGGGTAGTTTTTTCTAATTGCATAAGTGTTGAGAAGTCGGAAAACATACATCATTTCTTGGAGACATCTCTGAGATTCGCACAAGAAATTTCGAAATTGGCCGTATTTCATTCTAAGTATTATGTTTCATAATACATTTACGTTGCGGTTCATTTTCACTATTAATCCCAGTGATTTCTTAATGGGGGTAGTTTTTTCTAATTGCATAAGTGTTAATAAGTCGGAAAACATACATCATTTATGGAGACATCTCTGAGATTGGCACAAGAAATTTCGAAATTTGCCGTATTTCATACTAAGTATTATGTTTCATAATACATTTACGTTGCGGGTCATTTTCACTATTAATCCCCATGATTTCTTAATAAGGGTAGTTTTTTCTAATTGAATAAGTGTTAAGAAGTCGGAAAACATACATCATTTCTTGGAGACATCTCTGAGATTGGCAGAAGAAATTTCGAAATTGGCCGTATTTCATTCTAAGTATTATGTTTCATAATACATTTACATTGAGGGTCATTTTTACTATTAATCCCTGTGATTTCTTAATGGGGGTAGTTTTTTCTAATTGCATAAGTGTTGAGAAGTCAGAAAACATACATCATTTCTTGGAGACATCTCTAAGATTGGCACAAGAAATTTCGAAATTGGCCGTATTTCATTCTAAGTATTATGTTTCATAATACATTTACGTTGAGGGTCATTTTCACTATTAATCCCCGTGGTTTCTTAATGGGGTAGTTTTTTCTAATTGCATTAGCGTTAAGAAGTCGGAAAGCATAAATCATTTCTTGGAGACATTTCTGAGATTGGCACAAGAAATTTCGAAATTGACCGTATTTCATACTAAGTATTATGTTTCATAATACATTTACGTTGCGGTTCATTTTCACTATTAATCTCAGTGATTTCTAAATGTGGGTAGTTTTTTCTAATTGCATAAGTGTTAAGAAGTCGGAAAACATACATCATTTCTTGGAGACATCTCTGAGATTGTCACAAGAAATTTCGAAATTGGCCGTATTTCATTCTAAGTATTATGTTTCATAATACATTTACGTTGAGGGTCATTTTCACTATTAATCCCCGTGGTTTCTTAATGGGGTAGTTTTTTCTAATTGCATTAGCGTTAAGAAGTCGGAAAGCATAAATCATTTCTTGGAGACATTTCTGAGATTGGCACAAGAAATTTCGAAATTGACCGTATTTCATACTAAGTATTATGTTTCATAATACATTTACGTTGAGGGTCATTTTCACTATTAATCCCAGTGATTTTTAAATGGGGGTAGTTTTTTCTAATTGCATAAGTGTTGAGAAGTCGGGAAACATACATCATTTATAAGGGACATCTCTGAGATTGCCACAAGAAATTTCGAAATTGGCCGTATTTCATTCTAAGTATTATGTTTCGTAATACATTTACGTTGCGGTTCATTTTCACTATTAATCCCCATGATTTCTTAATGAGGGTAGTTTTTTCTAATTGCATAAGTGTTAAGAAGTCGGAAAACATACATCATTTCTTGGAGACATCTCTGAGATTGGCACAAGAAATTTCGAAATTGGCCGTATTTCATTCTTAGTATTATGTTTCATAATACATTTACGTTGAGGGTCATTTTCACTATTAATCCCAGTGATTTCTTAACGTGGGTAGTTTTTTCTAACTGCATAAGTGTTGAGAAGTCGGAAAACATACATCATTTTTTGGGGACATCGCTGAGATTGGCACAAGAAATTTCGAAATTGGCCGTATTTCATACTAAGTATTATGTTTCATAATACATTTACGTTGAGGGTCATTTTCACTATTAATCCCAGTGATTTCTTAATGAGGGTAGTTTTTTCTAATTGCATAAGTGTTGAGAAGTCGGGAAACATACATCATTTCTTGGGGACATCTTTGAGATTGCCACAAGAAATTTCGAAATTGGCCGTATTTCATTCTAAGTATTATGTTTCGTAATACATTTACGTTGCGGTTCATTTTCACTATTAATCCCCATGATTTCTTAATAAGGGTAGTTTTTTCTAATTGCATAAGTGTTAAGAAGTCGGAAAACATACATCATTTCTTGGAGACATCTCTGAGATTGGCACAAGAAATTTCGAAATTGGCCGTATTTCATTCTTAGTATTATGTTTCATAATACATTTACGTTGAGGGTCATTTTCACTATTAATCCCTGTGATTTCTTAATGTGGGTAGTTTTTTCTAACTGCATAAGTGTTGAGAAGTCGGAAAACATACATCATTTCTTGGGGACATCGCTGAGATTGGCACAAGAAATTTCGAAATTGGCCGTATTTCATTCTAAGTATTATGTTTCGTAATACATTTACGTCGCGGTTCATTTTCACTATTAATCCCCATGATTTTTTAATGGGGGTAGTTTTTTCTAATTGCATAAGTGTAGAGAAGTCGGAAAACATACATCATTTCTTGGAGACATCTCTGAGATTGGCACAAGAAATTTCGAAATTAGCCGTATTTCATTCTAAGTATTATGTTTCATAATACATTTACGTTGAGGGTCATTTTCACTATTAATCCCCGTGATTTCTTAATGAGGGTAGTTTTTTCTAATTGCATAAGTGTTGAGAAGTCGGAAAACATACATCATTTCTTGGAGACATCTCTGAGATTCGCACAAGAAATTTCGAAATTGGCCGTATTTCATTCTAAGTATTATGTTTCATAATACATTTACGTTGCGGTTCATTTTCACTATTAATCCCAGTGATTTCTTAATGGGGGTAGTTTTTTCTAATTGCATAAGTGTTAAGAAGTCGGAAAACATACATCATTTATGGAGACATCTCTGAGATTGGCACAAGAAATTTCGAAATTTGCCGTATTTCATACTAAGTATTATGTTTCATAATACATTTACGTTGCGGGTCATTTTCACTATTAATCCCCATGATTTCTTAATAAGGGTAGTTTTTTCTAATTGAATAAGTGTTAAGAAGTCGGAAAACATACATCATTTCTTGGAGACATCTCTGAGATTGGCAGAAGAAATTTCGAAATTGGCCGTATTTCATTCTAAGTATTATGTTTCATAATACATTTACATTGAGGGTCATTTTTACTATTAATCCCTGTGATTTCTTAATGGGGGTAGTTTTTTCTAATTGCATAAGTGTTGAGAAGTCAGAAAACATACATCATTTCTTGGAGACATCTCTAAGATTGGCACAAGAAATTTCGAAATTGGCCGTATTTCATTCTAAGTATTATGTTTCATAATACATTTACGTTGAGGGTCATTTTCACTATTAATCCCCGTGGTTTCTTAATGGGGTAGTTTTTTCTAATTGCATTAGCGTTAAGAAGTCGGAAAGCATAAATCATTTCTTGGAGACATTTCTGAGATTGGCACAAGAAATTTCGAAATTGACCGTATTTCATACTAAGTATTATGTTTCATAATACATTTACGTTGCGGTTCATTTTCACTATTAATCTCAGTGATTTCTAAATGTGGGTAGTTTTTTCTAATTGCATAAGTGTTAAGAAGTCGGAAAACATACATCATTTCTTGGAGACATCTCTGAGATTGTCACAAGAAATTTCGAAATTGGCCGTATTTCATTCTAAGTATTATGTTTCATAATACATTTACGTTGAGGGTCATTTTCACTATTAATCCCCGTGGTTTCTTAATGGGGTAGTTTTTTCTAATTGCATTAGCGTTAAGAAGTCGGAAAGCATAAATCATTTCTTGGAGACATTTCTGAGATTGGCACAAGAAATTTCGAAATTGACCGTATTTCATACTAAGTATTATGTTTCATAATACATTTACGTTGAGGGTCATTTTCACTATTAATCCCAGTGATTTTTAAATGGGGGTAGTTTTTTCTAATTGCATAAGTGTTGAGAAGTCGGGAAACATACATCATTTATAAGGGACATCTCTGAGATTGCCACAAGAAATTTCGAAATTGGCCGTATTTCATTCTAAGTATTATGTTTCGTAATACATTTACGTTGCGGTTCATTTTCACTATTAATCCCCATGATTTCTTAATGAGGGTAGTTTTTTCTAATTGCATAAGTGTTAAGAAGTCGGAAAACATACATCATTTCTTGGAGACATCTCTGAGATTGGCACAAGAAATTTCGAAATTGGCCGTATTTCATTCTTAGTATTATGTTTCATAATACATTTACGTTGAGGGTCATTTTCACTATTAATCCCAGTGATTTCTTAACGTGGGTAGTTTTTTCTAACTGCATAAGTGTTGAGAAGTCGGAAAACATACATCATTTTTTGGGGACATCGCTGAGATTGGCACAAGAAATTTCGAAATTGGCCGTATTTCATACTAAGTATTATGTTTCATAATACATTTACGTTGAGGGTCATTTTCACTATTAATCCCAGTGATTTCTTAATGAGGGTAGTTTTTTCTAATTGCATAAGTGTTGAGAAGTCGGAAAACATACATCATTTCTTGGAGACATCTGTGAAATTGGCACAAGAAATTTCGAAATTGGCCGTATTTCATTCTAAGTATTATGTTTCATAATACATTTACGTTGCGGTTCATTTTCACTATTAATCCCAGTGATTTCTTAATGAGGGTAGTTTTTTCTAATTGCATAAGTGTTAAGAAGTCGGAAAACATACATCATTTATGGAGACATCTCTGAGATTGGCACAAGAAATTTCGAAATTGGCCGTATTTCATACTAAGTATTATGTTTCATAATACATTTACGTTGAGGGTCATTTTCACTATTAATCCCCGTGGTTTCTTAATGGGGGTAGTTTTTTCTAACTGCATAAGTGTTGAGAAGTCGGAAAACATACATCATTTTTTGGGGACATCGCTGAGATTGGCACAAGAAATTTCGAAATTGGCCGTATTTCATACTAAGTATTATGTTTCATAATACATTTACGTTGAGGGTCATTTTCACTATTAATCCCAGTGATTTCTTAATGAGGGTAGTTTTTTCTAATTGCATAAGTGTTGAGAAGTCGGAAAACATACATCATTTCTTGGAGACATCTGTGAAATTGGCACAAGAAATTTCGAAATTGGCCGTATTTCATTCTTAGTATTATGTTTCATAATACATTTACGTTGAGGGTCATTTTCACTATTAATCCCCATGATTTTTTAATGAGGGTAGTTTTTTCTAATTGCATAAGTGTTGAGAAGTCGGAAAACATACATCATTTCTTGGAGACATCTCTGAGATTGGCACAAGAAATTTCGAAATTGGCCGTATTTCATTCTAAGTATTATGTTTCGTAATACATTTACGTTGCGGTTCATTTTCACTATTAATCCCCATGATTTTTTAATGAGGGTAGTTTTTTCTAATTGCATAAGTGTTAAGAAGTCGGAAAACATACATCATTTCTTGGAGACATTGCTGAGATTGGCAGAAGAAATTTCGAAATTGACCGTATTTCATTCTAAGTATTATGTTTCATAATACATTTACATTGAGGGTCATTTTCACTACTAATCCCTGTGATTTCTTAATGGGGGTAGTTTTTTCTAATTGCATAAGTATTGAGAAGTCGAAAAACATACATCATTTCTTGGAGACATTTCTAAGATTGGCACAAGAAATTTCGAAATTGGCCGTATTTCATTCTAAGTATAATGTTTCATAATACATTTACGTTGCGGTTCATTTTCACTATTAATCTCAGTGATTTCTTAATGAGGGTAGTTTTTTCTAATTGCATAAGTGTTAAGAAGTCGGAAAACATACATCATTTCTTGGAGACATCTCTGAGATTGTCACAAGAAATTTCGAAATTGGTCGTATTTTATTCTAAGTATTATGTTTCATAATACATTTACGTTGAGGGTCATTTTCACTATTAATCCCCGTGGTTTCTTAATGGGGGTAGTTTTTTCTAATTGCATTAGTGTTGAGAAGTCGGAAAGCATAAATCATTTCTTGGAGACATTTCTGAGATTGGCACAAGAAATTTCGAAATTGACCGTATTTCATACTAAGTATTATGTTTCATAATACATTTACGTTGAGGGTCATTTTCTCCATTAATCCCCATGATTTCTTAATGGGGGTAGTTTTTTCTAATTGCATAAGTGTTGAGAAGTCGGGAAACATACATCATTTCTTGGGGACATGTCTGAGATTGCCACAAGAAATTTCGAAATTGGCCGTATTTCATTCTAAGTATTATGTTTCGTAATACATTTACGTTGCGGTTCATTTTCACTATTAATCCCCATGATTTCTTAATGAGGGTAGTTTTTTCTAATTGCATAAGTGTTAAGAAGTCGGAAAACATACATCATTTCTTGGAGACATCTCTGAGATTGGCACAAGAAATTTCGAAATTGGCCGTATTTCATTCTTAGTATTATGTTTCATAATACATTTACGTTGAGGGTCATTTTCACTATTAATCCCAGTGATTTCTTGATGAGGGTAGTTTTTTCTAACTGCATAAGTGTTGAGAAGTCGGAAAACATACATCATTTTTTGGGGACATCGCTGAGATTGGCACAAGAAATTTCGAAATTGGCCGTATTTCATTCTAAGTATTATGTTTCGTAATATATTTACGTTGCGGTTCATTTTCACTATTAATCCCCATGATTTTTTAATGGGGGTAGTTTTTTATAATTGCTTAAGTATTAAGAAGTCGGAAAACATACATCATTTCTTGGAGACATCTCTGAGATTGGCACAAGAAATTTCGAAATTGGCCGTATTTCATACTAAGTATTATGTTTCATAATACATTTACGTTGAGGGTCATTTTCACTATTAATCCCAGTGATTTCTTAATGAGGGTAGTTTTTTTCTAATTGCATATGTGTTAAGAAGTCGGAAAACATACATCATTTCTTTGATACATCTCTGAGATTGGCACAAGAAATTTCGAAATTGGCCGTATTTCATACTAAGTATTATGTTTCATAATACATTTACGTTGAAGGTCATTTTCACTATTAATCCCAGTGATTTCTTAATGAGGGTAGTTTTTTCTAATTGCATGAGTGTTGAGAAGTCGGAAAACATACATCATTTCTTGGAGACATCTCTGAGATTGGCACAAGAAATTTCGAAATTGGCCGTATTTCATTCTAAGTATTATGTTTCGTAATACATTTACGTTGCGGTTCATTTTCACTATTAATCCCCATGATTTTTTAATGAGGGTAGTTTTTTCTAATTGCATAAGTGTTAAGAAGTCGGGAAACATACATCATTTCTTGGAGACATCTCTGAGATTGGCACAAGAAATTTCGAAATTGGCCGTATTTCATTCTAAGTATTATGTTTCATAATACATTTACGTTGCGGTCCATTTTCACTATTAATCCCCATGATTTCTTAATGGGAGTAGTTTTTTCTAATTGCATAAGTGTTGAGAAGTCGGAAAACATACATCGTTTCTTGGGGACATCTCTGAGATTGGCACAAGAAATTTAGAAATTGAAATTTGATCGCGTTTTTAGTGTTTATTTATTTAAATGTACATATTTTGTGTCCAAAGGAATCATCAAATATTTGATTTTTATATTTATTCTACTATAATGCTCTTAAACCTTAATCTATTTCTTTATAATTATTTTTCGGGATGAATACCGTTTGGTTAAGTGTTTTGAATATTTTTTTCGGGATGGAATGAAAGTTTCCTCAAGTTTTAGCTGAGACACACATTTTAGAAAAAAAGCCTTTTCGGGATGAAAATTTCATGCTAACTTCTCATACGTTGCATCAGCACATATGTGCAATGACAAAAATTGTTTCATTGAAATCGACGAATCACAAACAAGTTCAGTGACTTTGGCCGGTGGTAGAAAACTACAAATTAAAGGAAAAGGAACAGTCAGGTTCAAAACTAAACGAGTTACGGTGTAATTTGTTGTCAGTAAGTAAACTCGCCAGAAGGGGTTGCAACATTGTATTTTCATGAATTATGAAATCATAAGTCTAAATGGAAAAATATTGCTCACTGTAAATTCCAGAAATGATGTCTATAAAGCACCATCAAATCATGTTTTTAGTGTAACAACAAGTGAAGGGAAATTTGTACATGAATGGCATAAAGTACTCTGCCATCGAAATTTATCAGACATTTGAAAATTGAGTGAAGTGGCAGTAAACGTCAAAGTAGAAAATTGTCAACATTCGAATGAATGTGAAACTTGTCTACAAATCAAATCGAAGAGGGATTCATTCTCGAAAGAATCCACGTTGAAAACGTCAAAAAGATTAGAGATTTGGTATACACCAATTTATGTGGGCCTATGCAATTAGTTACTCCCAGAGGAAACCAATATATTTTGACTTTGATTGATGATTTCACAAGATATTCGTTTATTTATTTAGTTAAAAATAAATCTGATGTGACCGACAAAATCATTGAGTTCGTGGAATTGATGAAGACACAGTTTCAAAGGGTACCAAAAGCATTTCGCACAGACAGAGGAGGAGAGAATCCCCCAATCCTTATCACTACCGTACCATAACAGTGAGGTACAATCATAATTTATTTATTTATTTACTACTACTAAAATTGGACAACATTTTAAGCAAATGCTCATTCACAATAGAGTGTATGTTGCCAAATTAATTATAAGACATGATTTTTTATAATTCCTAGATTTCCCATCCACAGCACAGCCGAATTTCATCCGGTAACGTTTGAACATGATATTGGCTTGGAATTTACCATTGTTGAAACTTTGAAAAATTAACACTACAATATTGACCTGTTACTTATTATCTGGCATTGCTGAGGTTTTAAGTTTAAGTTGATTCATCGGGGTAGCTCACTTTTGGATACCGCCGTACGAACCGTCGTAACGTCATAACCTTAAACAATAATTCCATTATAATATTGTTCTATTATACCATCATATCATCACAACACTATACCATTAAACCATTACATAATCATACCACATTAACCTCGATCCATCACACCGTATACTTTGCTGCACCGTATAGATGCTACATCTTACCATTAATCCACCATACCGCCATACCATCGTACCATCATATCATCGTGACATCGTACCATCTTACCACCAAATAATCATACCATCATACTATCAAGCCATGATATCATCTTACAATACCATCCAATCGTTATACAATTATATACCATCATACCATCATACTAAAATATATACCGTCATACCATCAAACTGTACCATCATAATAACACACCATTATATACACCATCTAAACACAATACCACCAAACCATCATACGACAAAATCATCATACAATTATACAATCATGCCATCATACCATCATAGCATCATACCATCATATCATCATACCATTATATCATCATGTGCATTCTGCCGTATGAGAAATGGGGGGTCGGAGACGGTCACATCACCGATAAGGGTAATTTCCCAGCACGACAGAAGGCCACAAGGAACACTCGCCGGAAATGAAAGTTCTTCAACTAAATTTAAACCACTGCGAAACTGCGCAGGACCTTCTATGGCAGACCGTATATGAGCTGAAGCCAGACGTCGCAATGCTATGCGAACATTACAGGAATGTGGAGGATAACGCTTGGGTTAGTGATCGTAGAGGCAAGGCTGCAATTTGGGCATGCGATAGTTTTGCCATCCAAGAAACTTCGCAAAATTTCGTCGGGTTCGTTCGAGCTAAAATCAATGGCGTACATTTTTATAGCTGTTACGCCCCTCCGAGTAAGCCACCGGTGCAATTCACCCACTTTTTGGATTGTTTGGTCATGGATGCGATAGATCATTACCCCAAGGTAATTGCTGGGGACTTCACTGCGTGGTCTACTGAGTGGGGCAGCACCCAAACCAACGGAAGAGGCCAAGTACTACTGGAAGCCTTTTGAGTTCTAGACGTGGTTCTCTGTAACACAGGCAGCACGTACACATTCAACAGGGGTAATGTTGGTTCGGTGATAGACTTGACGTTTGCTAGCGAATCCCTCGCGAGAGCTGGGGTGGCCTGGGAGGTCTGCGACATTTATACGCACAGCGACCATCGGGCTATTGTGTGTGAACTTATATCGTAGGGGTGATCTTCGGAAAGCTGGATGGAGGACAAATGCTTTTGACGAGAACATATACAGATGCATGCTTCGCAACACTAACCTGGCGGATGACGCCAACACTAGGGAAACTCAGTTGATAAACAGCGTTATCAGGGCTTGTAATATAACAATGCCTAGGAGAATAATAAGCATACGTCGTCCGCCGGCCTACTGGTGGAATGAGGAGATTGCCTTGCTCCGACGAAGGTGTAATCGAGCTAGACGGAATTTGCAACGTGGGAGAAATACCAAGTTATCTCCTAGTTTACGGCAAACATAAAGGGAGGCCCAAAGTGCCCTGAAGTTGGCCATAAAGCAGAGTAAGCGGAGATGCTGGAGGTCCCTCTGTAATGAGGTCGAGGGAAATCCGTGGGGTAGGCCTTACCTGTTGGTAATGTCCAAGCTGAAACTGTCCAGAGTTGTTGTACCAATGTACCCGATACTGATGAGTAATATAGTTTCAACACTGTTCCCGCATCAATCCACAACATTTCGTCCAAATATCGAAGTTGATAATGTACCGCTATTCACAATCGAAGAGCTAATGTCTGCAACTAGGAGGATTCCTAGCAAGAAAGCGCCGGAACCAGACTTTATACCCAATGTCGCCCTAAAGGCTGCAATCCAAGAGTAAGGTGAGGAGTTTCTGGAGGTGTTCAAAATCGCTTTCTGGAATATCATACGGACGATGGGAGCAGAGTTACTGTGGGGTCCCTCAGGGCTCTGTACTTGGACCACTAATGTGGAACATTATGTACCACGAGGTCCTCAGACTTCAAGTTCCCGAGGAGGTAACGGTGGTTGGCTATGCCGATGATATTGCCATTGTAGCAGTAGCAGAGTACAAGGACGAGCTGGAGGCCATCTGCAGAGATGCTGTAGACTTAATTCGGCAATGGCTGAATTCAGTGGATCTACAATTGGCTGAGCAAAAAACCGTAGCGGTACTGATTTCCAGCCGAATGGTTGTAGAGACACTTTCGATCCAAATTGGTACAAATACGATTGTGTCAAACCCATCGATTAGGTACCTAGGTGTGCAAATTGATGCAAGGCTGTCGTTTAAGGAACACGCGAGGTATGTCAGCGAGAAATCAGCCAGTACTAGTAAGGCTTTAAGTCGGATTTTGCCAAACGTTGGCGGACCAAGCCAAGGGCGACGAAGACTACTGATCGGGATTGTAACATCTATCATTCTCTACGCAGCCCCTATATGGGCCCAAGCGCTGCAGGTACCATCATACCGACGGTAAGTTAGCTCAGTCCACCGCAACTGCGCACTTAGAGCGGTCAGTGCCTACAGAACTATTCCGGACGAAGCTGCCTGCGTTATTGCGGGTATGTGCCCAATCGATTTGCTGGCAATGGAGCGACAAAAATTCTAGAAGAGGGGTCATGGAGGAGCGGCCGAAGCATCATCGTTACACATGCATAACAGGAGGATACTCAGAGAGGCTACCATCTCTGAATGGCAACAATGGTGGACCAGCTCGGAGAAGGGTTCTTGGACCAGGAGGCTTATTCCGGAAATATCCATCTGGACAGACCGTTAACATGGTAAGGTCGATTTTTACCTAACACAGTTTTTGTCAGGCCACGGATGCTTCCGATCGTACCTCTATCGTTTTGGACACGAGAACTCGCCGAATTGCCCCCACTGTGGAGTACCCGAAGACTCTGAGCACGTGTTCTTCGTATGCGAGCGGTTCTGTAACAACAGGGAAGTACTCATAAGATCGCTCGATGTCGACAACCTAGTCTCCGAAAGCATCGTCAAAGTGATGCTTGCTACTCCAGAGGCATGGAGAGCCATAGCTGATTTTGCAGCGGCTATAATAAGGAAGTTACGTTGCTTGGAGCGCGATCGCCGCCAAGCATGATAGTTGTGTAGAACATACATAGCACATAGTACATACGTACAGACTCCTTCCATCCGAAGTAATACCTTGCGGTGGTCCCGGATGGAAAGGATTTAGGAGGTGGTTTTGGTGAGTAGGAGTCTCACACTGTGGCGGGTGTTGTGCACCTGCATCGTCCATGATGGATTTCCACCTCCTCACAAAAAAAAAAAAAACATAATACCATTATACCATCATACATACTATCTAATTTTTTCTCATCATTTATACCAAATTTCCTATGTAATTGATCAGTTCCCAAATATCACATCGGGTCGATACGGAATTAATATTGATGAAAATTTACGTCCAATTTAGGGCACTCAGTTTTTCGAAATCATAGCAGTTAGTCAAAATATGTATTTTAAATATCACCACCGGCTATTTCATTTAATCAAACATTTTATATAATTTAAATGTGATGAACTCGAATATTGAAAAGCAGCTATAAAAATTCCGCCCAAATTATTTATTACAAATTAGAACAAAGATTTATATAAATTAATATTTTATCCAAAATCCTTCATTTTCTATAAATGCGTCTACCCTTCTATATGCATTGAATTTATTAATACAATGGGCCTGTCATTCTCAAAAATTTGCTAATGGTTCATAATTTCTTACTGTATTAGTCCATACATGCTCAATGGGGTTTATATCGGGGACGTAGGGCGGCCACTTCAAGAGTTTAATTTCGGGATGATAAGCGAACAACTGGCAAATTATGCTGCATGGATTCTAATAGCCAATCGGGAGGTTATTTGAAATTATTTGCCAATAACTACTCCACTCTTTCACTCACACACCTCACAACTGATTTCACCAATTTTTTGAACTCTGAAATTTTATCTCGATCAGTCTCCGCAAACGCCAACCTCACCAACCTGTGCTCATCATTCCGTTGTAATTTTACTGCTGGTATATGATGAGATATATCATGCTAATGGTTTTATTACTAACTTCGAAATTTTGCGCAACGTCTTTCGCTGTGCTAAATGGAGGCCACTGGATTACATTTACAATGCCATTTTGTTCGGATTGAAGGGCTCTAGGTTGGGGAACCCTCTCAATAGAATTTGGGTAGTCATGCTTATTTACTCAACGGCTTTGGTTAAGATTTCATTTGACAGTTAACTTTAGTTATTCTGAGTTGAGTTCAAGAACGGATGTAGCTTTTCGTACCATGTTAATTTTGGCGTGGATTTAAATGCTGAGATAACTTTAAATTTAAATGGGTTTAAATCGTTTTAATTTAGGGATTTAGGGATTTCCAAAACAACAACCAACTCAACCCCAAAATAACTGTCAATGTTAGTGTGGGGTTGAGAGTTGAGGTTTGTTTTGGGGGGTGTAGTTGAAGGTTCAGTTGGTGTTGAGTTTATGCTTTGGTTAAGGATTGAGTTGGGGCTGAACAGGGTTTGAGTCGAAGTTGAGTTGAACTTGAGTGAGGGGTTCGGTTGAGGATTAATTTGGGGTCGAGTGGAAGTAGAGGGTTTAAATTTTGTATAAGCTGGGGTTGAGTTGAAGTTGAGTTGCATTATTTAGAATAGTTAGAAGTTTTGGGTTAAATTTAAGGTTGATTTGTAAGTTGAATTGTGGTTGAATTGGTGATTGAGTTAAAGGTTCGGTTGAGTTAGATTTAGTGATTGCGTTACGAGGTGGAATTGGAGATTGAGTTGGAAGTTGAGCTGTAGATGGAGTAAGGAAAAAGTGGTTCTGCTAAGGATTGATCTCAGAGTTGACTTGAAATAAGTTCAAGTATGCACGTAATTTTTCGGACCGAAGCTGTTTCATGCCTCCACTATAACTCGATATTAAAGTCAGGTGAAGATTTGGTGTTGACCCTTTAAGCGTCTGTTTTATTTTCAAAATGTGCACCAGTGTGCTTATTTATAACAAATTGAATAATTTTGTTGCTGATTTCTTTTTTAAAAAAAAAATTTTTTAACGTAATTAATTAAAATATTGGTAATTGAAAATGGAATTAGAATGCGGTTTTTGTTTTTTATTCCACAATAAATTTCTCCTTTTCCAGAATTTTATAGGAACGTGAAATCACTATTACTATGTTCTCGTTTCTATTAAACAAAAAAATAAACTAAACTCAATTAAAAAAATATAAAGGGCTGAAACCTCATGAGGTGATCAGAGCTTCAGTCTTGAAAATTAATTCAACTCCCAAAACAAACCATAACTAAATCTCTTAAGTGAATTTTCAGCTTAACCTCCCACTGAATTTACAATTTATCAATACAATCCTTAACTCAATCACTTAAGTAACCGCCAACCGAAGCATCAGGTCAATTACCAAATCTACCGAAAATCTAATTTCAAATCTTCCCTTAACCTAACCCCAAATCAACCCTTAAATAATTTCCCCAATCCAACAAATTACTTAACCCCAATGAAAGCTAACTAAACCATAACTCAACTTCAACTCAACTTACCTCGAACCAAAACTCAACTCCTGCTCAACTCTACACTTAAAGGCCAATCGAATCCAAAAATTAACTCAGTATGAACTCAGCTCCATCTATCATCCCACTAAAACCTAAAGTTGACACCAAATGAATCCCTAACCGAACTTCTCACTCAAATGAAACTTAATTTCAACTCAAACCCTTACAACTATCATACCAGAATAGTGAGGTAAAATCATACCGCCATACGTACCGTTGTAACTTCATAATCTTATTCAATCATTACATCATATTATTATTTGATTATACCATCATATCATCACGACACTATACCATTAAACCATCATATAATCATACCATAGTAACGTCGTTCCATCATACCGTATACGTTGGTATAGATGGTATATCTTACCAACAGTTCACCAAACCATCATACCATCGTACCATCATATCATCGTGACATCGTCCCATTTTACCACCATATAATCATACCATCATACTATCAAACCACGATATCATCTTACAATACCAATCAACCATCATACAATTATATCGTCATACCATCATTCTAAAATATACCATATACTGTCATACCATCATACGTACTATCTTATATATAAACATAAAATCTCACCATCATACCATTATACCATTCCATGATACTACTCTACCATCATAATATCACACCATTATATATACCATCTTACCATAATAGCATCATAACATCATACCATGAAAACATCATATTATCATATCTTCATAACATGATAACATATCATATTATCATACTTTCATAACATGATACCAAGTATGAAGTTACAATGAATTCAAAAGAATAAATAATTCTACAAATTTGATTTAGAGAGTAAATTTTGTGTAATACATATGTAAATTGTTTTTGTAATGTATACACAAAATTTAGTACATAAGGAAGGGAAAAAATTAAACGAAGGTAGTATTCTAGTATCAAATATCAAGTATCAATATAGTCAATAGAGTCATATAGTTAAATAGACAACTGAAACTGTAATCACACATAAACCATAATAAACAAATAAAAATCGAATATACTTAAGTAAAATTAAAGAAAATATACGTTAATAAATTATCAGGGGAACAAAATCCAAAAGTAATCCAAGTAAGTATAAATTCATGTGGTAACTGACCCAAACTGCTTGGGAAATCAGAGAGGGAAACGAATAAGAATGCTTGACGCTCACTAGTTTCATAGTCGCTGTTTGTTGTTATAACACTATGGAATAGTCAATTAATCTTAATCACTAAGACACGAGAGCGTGTATGCCATTGATGCACAATCAAAGGGTAAAATAATACCATCACCATCATACAATAAAATTATCATAAAATTACACCACCATACCATCATATCATCGTACGCGTACCTATGAATCATCGTATAATTATACAATCAGTTGCAGGGATGATACAAGAGTATTTCTGATAATACTTTTTTCATGCACCAGAGAGTACTTCTTAAGACCCGAAAGTACTTTGTACTTGAAAAAAAAAAACATTTCAGCTTGTTTAAAGAAGAGATCTTTGGATTTAAGATTTTAATGTTTTTTACCCCTCCTTCGGTCCCTTCTCCCATATTGTGAATATATTATGTTATATCCAGTGATGATATTGTGAATATATGTTTGTTTAATGGGTATGTGTATTGTGAATGTATGTTTAATAGAAGAATTGCTTAATGTGAATATTGTGTATGTTTTGTTGTAAGTATTCTGTGTTAGAAGAATTGTTAATATTGGGAACTATATTTGTGTTTACTTCGCGAATGTTTGGTAAACTGGTTTGGGATTATTACCGATGATCTAAGTTTTATTTGTCGTGTTAATTCACTTAGCGCTTACCACGGGTGGGGGCTATGTCCTAAGTGAATTTTCGTTACGTCAGGAGAATATTTAATGTTATTTGGAGAATTGCGTACACAATAACCGGCTATTTAGTAATCTACTGGGTTTGCACCCTACTTCAATTACTTTCCTACTTTACCATGTAGGAATTAGATAAACTGGGCTATTGCACGTGGTGCCTTTTGAGTTAGTATCTTTTATTTTGTTATACTTACGGGATTTTGCCTGATGACTGGAACTTCTGCTTGCGATAATATTTGAACGAGTAATACAGCGGTTATTATTTTTACTTTGTTTTATTTACGTTTTGAATATCTGGTCCGTGTACTGGTTTACAAGTGATTTCTTTAATGTTTTGATTACGAATGATCATTACATGAAAATTTTCTGTTCTTATATACTAAATTTACATACTACTTTACACTAACAATGTTCTTAAGACCTAATTAATAATTTTTCATTGATGCGGCATTTACTTGCCCGTCATAAAATTTGGGTCGTTTTTATTTTGGGTCGTTTTTTATTACGAAACAATTAATTTTACAATTGATTTTGTGTTTTACAAATATTGCTTTATGCTGATTTGATTTTTATTTAATTTCTATATGCACGTGTTCATGAAATATCAATTTGTATTTTCATGATTTTTATTTATTTTTTATTGTTAACGGATTTTACTTTATTAATTAATTTTGTCAACCCTTTTCTTATTGCTTAAATTATTATCCTAGAATTCAATTTTAAAACTATTCTTAATATGTTCTACTTTATTATCTTTAGTAATGTTCTATTTTATTATCTTTAGTAATTATGTAATGTTGTGTAATGGCACATGTATATATGGGCATTTCACAACATACCTCCCCTTTTTATGGAGATTTTTCCTTATGGGAAAAATCGTTTATATGTATAATTGATTAAGGTTATATCTATTTCTAATTACTCTCTATCTTATGTCTCTAATTTGTTGAACTGAATAAGTTTTCCTGCTGCTTTTCTCTGAAATTCTCTGTGTGTTGGTTGTTTCTGCTTTCAAATCTGCTAAATTACTCAGATTCTTAGTCTTTTAAGTTTTACTTAGTTTTATTTTCGACTTCTGCTTGATTATATCTTCGTCTTCCATCTGGGTATGGTTGTCTGCACTAGTTGTAATGGTCTTATCGTGGCTTATCCTCACCGGTTCCATTCACGTCTGTATTCTATTGGTTGTATGGTGTTTCCCCTTTTTTTTTATATCGGTTATATAACAGCGTAGTTTATTTTTTGTTGACATTGCCTTCGTCCCTATGACTTTGGTTTATCGCTGGCTGGACTGAGATGTGATCATTCTAGTTTTGTTGCCTTTGTCATGATCCAGTCTCGATTTGTTGTCCTTGTTTGTCAATTCTTCTGTTTCGTTTCGCTGTTGCATTGTTCTTCCGTGTTACGTCATACTCTTGATAGTGTTCTGGTGTTTTGTGAGTGGTTGAATTCCGTACCATTTTGTGACTGATTAGTGCGTGCGTCTTGTTATCTCGTGTTCCTTCGTGCTGAGTAAAACTTTGTAAACCTAAAATTTCGGAATCTTTTCATTTTCTGTGTTGATTGTTGTTGTTACTTCGTTTGTCTTTTCTCGTTTTTTTTTTTTTTTGAATTCTGTTGACCTTTTTCCCAGTTCAACTACCTCTTAATTTATCTAATACTATTTACTTTACATAATATAATTTGTCTTATACCTAACCTATGTCAATTCTTATAAAGTGTAACATTGCATTCAAAATTTATTCTGTAATGTGATACTTTATTGTGGAATTTTTTACAAACAACATATTTCTTGAACTTGCCCTTGCTTTTTATTATTGTTATGGTTTTCTGTATGCATGTAATTTTATTTTGTTTTTGTTTCGTGTATATAAAAAAAAATTTTTTGTGTATTATGCATTTACTACTTTTCATATTGTATTGTACTGTTATTGGATTTCACATTTTTGTGTATGTGTTTTTCCTTCCTCTTTTATATTTTTACTTTTTTATTATGTAAGGGAAGTAATGTCGCGTGCTACTTAATGTTATTGACCCATATTTATTATTTTTTTGTTTCAATTACTATATTTTGAATTCTTATTTAAAAAAAAATTTTTTATTATTATTATTTTTTTTTTTTTTTTTTTTTTTTTTTTTTTTATATGATTAGTGGTCTTCTTGTTCTCTCATGTTTATAGTTTATTTTGGCATGAGGGAAAAAGTGCCTTATATTTTAGATTATTCTCATCCCGTTCATTTCATGGATGTTTTTTGTTATTTGATCTAAGTTAATTTCTACTTCATTATTTTTTCTGATGTTATCTGTGTTAATGGTTAATTTTTCTACCGTAGTCTTCCTACATTTCTTTATTGTTATGTATATTACTATTATAATTGCTACTATCGAGATTCCTGTTATGGTGTTAATTTTTATTACATTAGTCTTTATGTTTTGATTGTTAACCTGTATTTCTTGTGTTCTCTCTTTTATATCGTTAATTTTTTGTGCTTCTCTCATCATTTCTTTGTAGAAGTCATTACTGTCTCCTATTTTAATTTTACTCTTTTTGACTTCTTTGCTGATTTCACCTGTCTCAATGTCAAAATTGATTTTATTCAATTGATCTGAAATTTCATGCGTTCTAGGTTGTTCTATTGTTATTGTATTTGGAAATCCTGCTACTTCTATCGTAAAGTCTTCTGTTATTATTCTGCAACGTGTCATGAAAGTTAATGTCCCTGTACCTACTAGTGTTACTGTTTTGGTGTAGTTTTTGCACTGTATAACTGCCCTGGTACTGTGACTGAGTGTGTACAACCATGTATTTTGGTTGTGTAGTTTCATTATTGTATTTACCGGTTCTGTTATCATAGTTTTACATGTTTGAGTGTTTAAGAAGTTACTTGTTAATAAATTTGATACACAGTGTGAGTTTGTGGTTGGGATTATAGGTTGAGTGTGTTGGTATATCTGTAATTTATCTTCAATATTTTCCCTGATTGTTTTACATTTCTCTATATCGGTTTTACTCAATTCGATGGTTTTACCGTTCCTCTTGTTCCATGCTATATATTCTGTGCTAACTTCATATAGTTCGTACTTTTTATCTTTCTTGAATGCTGTCAGATGAGGTTTGTATAGTGTATAATCCTCATTTTCCATTATAGGTATCGTTAGCTTTACGATTAGCTTTCCTTCTAATTCTGTGTGGTCTATTTCAATTGATTTCTCTAGAATTTCATGTGACATCCTGTTGGTATTTGTACTTGCTACATAAGTTTTCATGATGTTGATTATCTTGCTGCTTGGCAAAATTAATGGATGTAATCTTTTCGTTTCTATTGCTGAGACTATTTCTGTCGCTTCTTCTTGTAGACTGTTTATATGAAGACACTGTATTAACATAAGTGATGATAGTTCTGAAACTTGGTGATCTATTTTGATTTCTGTTTGTTGCGTTTCCATTTTTCCAATTAACTCATTGAGCTTGCTTTCTATTTCATCTGTTTCATTCTGTAGTTGTAATATCGGCTTAGATAGCGTGTTAAAATTTGATTGAATTACAGCTATATGTTGGTTTTGTATTGTTATTATTTTGGTTTGCCTGTCTTCTAATTCCTTAAGATTTTTGTAAATTTTTTCTGAATCCTCTGAATCCATTGTTCCTAACACAAATTTAGAAAATTTTCCGCCTACATCTACTAGTCCTCTTTTACTTCTACCGTACATCTCTTTCAACTTGATGCTCTGCTTCTGGATTTGTTGTACCTGCCATCTTAATTCTTGTCGGAATGGTTTACATAGGTCATTTGGGTTTCTTATTAAAATATTTTCGCATAATACGTCAAGGTGCGTGTTACAGTCTATTAGTGTTTCAGTGAGTTGTCGTGTTTCAGGTAGACTTATTTCTGTGATTATTCTCAACTGTTCCGAAAAAAATGTAATGTTTTCTATCTCTTCGAAAAATATACCGGTGTTGGTTTTTTGTTGAACGATGAATTGTTCTGCTGAGGTCATTGACAGTATAATGAGGGTGTTGATTTTCAAAATTGTACTCGGATAACTTTAAGTGCCATTTTAGTATTCTATTTGGAATTTTAGTTATGTTACCCGTGAGAGGCTTATGATCTGTGATTATTGTGAATTTCTTACCGTAGAGGTATGGTCTGAAGTTGTTAACCGCCCAATATATGGCTAACATTTCCTTCTCTATAGTTGAATAATTTCTTTCGGATTTACCCAAAGCTCTGCTGGCATATGCTATCGGGTATTCTCCTTGTGGATATATTTGTGATAGGACGGCGCCTAAACTATAATCACTGGCGTCTGTTGTAATAATGAATGGTCTCGTCATGTCTGGGTACTTTAGTAATGGTTGGTTTGTTAGATACGTTTTTAGTGTTTTCATTGCCGTTTGACATTCATCCGTGAATATAAAGGTTGTACCTTTTCGAGTGAGTTTCGTTAGTGGTTCTGCAATTTGTGAAAAATTAGGAATGAATCTACGATAATAGTTGGCAAGGCCCAAAAAAGATTGTGTTTCTCGTACGTTTTTTGGTTGAGGGAAGTTTTGTACTGCTTGTACGGTACTTGGGTTTGGTTTAATGCCATCTGATGTAATTAAATGCCCTAGGAATGTGATTTCTTTCTTTAAAAATTGGCATTTGGTGCTCTGTAGTTTTAGGTTACTATGTCGACATATATCGAAAACTTCTGCCAACTTGTTATTATGGTCTCTTAGATTTTTCCCGTAGATGATTACATCATCGAGATAAATGAAGCCTT
Source organism: Tipula vernalis (assembly GCA_958295665.1). NCBI lineage: Eukaryota > Metazoa > Arthropoda > Insecta > Diptera > Tipulidae > Tipula > Tipula vernalis. The sequence continues at coordinate 148,920,830 of OY282559.1, forward strand.
TGATTCCTTGGAATCCGCGTAAGATGTTGTTGATTGCTCTTTGGAAAGTTGCCTGTGAATTTTTAAGACCGAATGGCATTCGTGTAAATTCAAAATGTCCATAGTCTGTGTTGAAGGCTGTTTTGTGAGAATCACTAGGTTTCATCTCAATTTGGTGGTATCCACTAGCCATGTCGAGGGTTGAGAAATACTGAGCGTGACCAAGTTGGTCAAGAATGTCGTTTATGTTTGGTAACGGGAATGAATCACCAATTGTAATCTCATTCAATTTCCTAAAATCGACTACTACACGCCATTTGGGTGTACCGTTTTTGTCTGGTTTCTTGGGTACGGCTAGTAATGGACTGCTAAATGGACTAATGCTGGGTTTAATTGTACCGTTATCTAACATTTCCTGAACTTGTCGGTTGATTTCGTTTTTGTGGTTTTGCGGTAGTCTGTATCTTGGTATGTGTACCGGTTTTGAGTCAGTGTATAAGTTAATTTCATGTTGTACGCCTTTTATGCTTGTAAGCCTGTCCCCTTCTAGGTAGAAAATGTCTTGGTAATCTAAGCATAGCATTACTACGCTCAAATTTTCTTCTGTGTTGTTTGTTTTGTCCAGGTTTTCAGTGATAGTTTTTATTATGAGTTCTTCCCTATTTTCGTCTGTCGTTCGTAGTTGTGTTTTTGTATGATTATCTATAGGATGTGTTTCTGGTTGATATGGTTCTAAATGGGGTTGTATGTCATGTATTTGTGTATCTTGGTTTAACGTGTTCGCTACAACTATTTTTACTTTGTAGTTTACGGGTTGTACTAACATGTGGGGTACGAATATTCCTGTCTTTACTTCGAAAGCTCTGCATATGCATGTTTGGTTTGTTGCTGTCTGTATTTCGATAACTGTCTCACTCCGTGCAGGAAGAGTTATTGTGTTTGTAGTCTTGTTTGCAAATGGTATCTGTTTATTCCCTATCTGTATACTGTTTGAGCTGTATTTAATGTCAGCCTTGTGTTTTTCGAAAAAGTCACGACCTACTACTCCATCTTCTGAGATTGGGAAAGTGTTTGCTACTATGTGCATTTTATGGGTAAGTTTGAAATTGTCTTCGAACTCCATTTCCAGTTCTACTGATCCTCTTGTGCGTATTTCACCTTTTCCTATCCCTGACAACGTGAGAATATCGGTTTCATCGATTTCCATTCCTGTGACTACACTACTCTTTAATAAAGATACTTCAGCTCCTGAATCTAATAATAAATGTGGAAGGTTGTTGTTTATTTTTGGTTTGATTGTATCGCTACTTGTTTTAAATCTTGAGATCAAATTGACTTGTGCGAGTTTATTATTCGTTTCTTGTAGAAATAGGTTTTGTAGGTTGTATTCTTCGTTTAGTGCTTCTTTGTGGTTTTGTGGCTTCCGATTTCTTTTTATTTTCACTTTGCGTAGACTTCTTATTAATTTTTTCGATTTTGTGCATGTTTGCTTCATTAGTTCCTGAATTTTTGTTTTTGAATTGATAATTGTCTCTTTTGCTAATTTGTACTTGTTTTCTCTCCAACTTAAAATTACTAACTGGATGTGGATGAATAATACTTGTAAGATTAGCACAATGTTACGTATTGAAGTTGCTTTTGTCTTGCAAATCTTATTCATGACATCTTCTGTTCTAAGCGATTTTTGTTGATCTTCTTCCTTTGAGCTTGTTTGTTTGTTGGTTCGTGTGGGTGTCGGTCTGGCGACTGTTTCTGTTTGAGTATTTTGTACTTGCGCTGGTCTGGCAACGGCTTGTGTTTGATTTTGCGTTGGTCTAGCAACGGCTTGTGTTTGATTAATTTGCGTTGATCTGGCAACGGCTTGTGTTTGATTTTGCGTTGGTCTGGCAACGGCTTGTGTTTGATTTTGCGTTGGTCTGGCAACGGCTTGTGTTTGATTTGTATTAAAACTGTATCTGTCTGTCTGTTCCAAGTCGCTCCGGTCAATTTGAAAACTTTTTGTTTTCTGTCGGTCGACACGGCAATCTTGGAGGTTTGTTTCAGTATTGTCAGTGTTTCTGTTAGTTAGGTACATTGTTGGAATGTTACCCATTTGGAGAGGTTGCTCATGTCCATGTTCGTTTTGCGTTTGTCTGTTATGTGTTGTGGGATCCAACTGCGGCGGCTCTCCTATAGCTGGTTGGACCCATCGGCGTTTCCCGATGTGTTACTGAAGCTCGGACGTTGCTGCCCGTTTGATTGTGGTTTCATGTAATTTATTTTCATTTGATTGAATCTGTCTTCCAGTTCGATGTGGTTCTTGACTGCTTCGTTTCTCGGGTGGTCACTCGTGCCGTATTTTCTACTTGGAAAGAATTTGCTTCTGCATTCGTCGTATGAATGGCCTGTTGTTGTTTTGCAGTGATCGCAATATTTGGGCTGAAAATTGTTTCTACGTATTGGTTGCTCGTATCGTACATAACTTGTTTGTTGCGTTGGTTGTCTGATATTGCTTGTGAACCGTGGTTGTAAATTTTGTGCATCCGTGTAGTTCCTTGTTTGCATCGTTGGCATATTATACTGGATTTTCTGTTGTTGATCACTTGCTCGAAATCGTGTGTTGTTTTGCGTACTCAGTCTTAATCTACAAATGTCATATGTGTGCCCTGCTTTTTGGCAATAGTTGCATATGATTTGTCTACGTTGGATTCCTATTCTTTGGTTTTGAGTTGTGTTGTATGTTTGTGGTTCGCTTCGTATCGCTGCTGTTGTGGTTGCGCCAGTTGCTATTTCCAACATTCTTTCGGTGGTTTCTGTTTCGTTCATTATTTCGTCTAAATTTGTTGCTTTTATTGTTGCTATCTTCTCTCTTAGTATTGTGTTATTTAATCCACGTTTGAATGCCTGTATTGCCGTATCGTCTAGGTGTTTCGAGTATGTTATATCTATTGTTGGGATTCCGTATTTAGTTTTATATCCGCTTTTGTAGTTCTCCAGAGCCTCGATTACGCGGTGGCCAAAATCTCTAGTGGTTTCGCCATATGACTGTCTTATGTCAATAAATCTTCTTTCTAATTCTCCTAATGTCCATACCTTCGTGTACATACTATTTAGTGTCGCTTTTAATGTCAGATAGTCGTCAATTTGTCTGTTTGATATCCTACTATAGGCATTGCCTGTTAGTCTGAATTTAATTAATTGTCCGAATATTTTCTTTTCTTCGTCATTAGCGAGAAGATTATATACATTATCTGCTGCTCCTAAGAATCTTGTTAGTTCGTTTGATCCGTTGAATTCCGGTATGAAGTTTGTGATGTTTTGTTGGATTTCTTTGAGATTTACGTTGGTCATTTTTTGTGCGTTCTTTGTACCGACTGTTCTGATTATGTCTGTTGTTTTTTGAGGTGTGTGTGTTTGTGTGTCTTTATGAATTTTCTGTGTTTCAGTGCGTTCTGTATTTATCTGTGATTGTTTGTCCTCGTTGGTGATTGTTCTCGTTTGTGTTTCTTTTTCTGGTGCGTGTTGTATTTGTGTTATGTGGATTGCTTCTTGGTTTATGTTACTGGGGTGGCTTTCTGGGCTGCTTGTACTGTTGTTTCTTTGTTGTGAACGTGTACGATCTTCACGTAATAATGTTGGCTCCCTTGGGTTGGTGGATTTTGTTGTTGGTGAGCGGGGTGTTTTTCCTGACCTTTTATGAAATGGCGCTTCTTCTTCGGTGTTCATAAATGGGATGTATAATGAAATAAATTTTCCACAATCACTTAACTACTGGTTAACAAATTTTAATTGACAAGACTTCTTTATATGATATACAATAATGATAGATAACTGTTTTAACTCTTTTCTTTCTAAGAATTGGGATTCTTCGACCCTAAGTTTTAATTTTGGCTTTGATTTCCTTAACTAAGTCGCCACAGGTGCGAAATTCTACAGCGCCAATATTGTGAATATATTATGTTATATCCAGTGATGATATTGTGAATATATGTTTGTTTAATGGGTATGTGTATTGTGAATGTATGTTTAATAGAAGAATTGCTTAATGTGAATATTGTGTATGTTTTGTTGTAAGTATTCTGTGTTAGAAGAATTGTTAATATTGGGAACTATATTTGTGTTTACTTCGCGAATGTTTGGTAAACTGGTTTGGGATTATTACCGATGATCTAAGTTTTATTTGTCGTGTTAATTCACTTAGCGCTTACCACGGGTGGGGGCTATGTCCTAAGTGAATTTTCGTTACGTCAGGAGAATATTTAATGTTATTTGGAGAATTGCGTACACAATAACCGGCTATTTAGTAATCTACTGGGTTTGCACCCTACTTCAATTACTTTCCTACTTTACCATGTAGGAATTAGATAGACTGGGCTATTGCACGTGGTGCCTTTTGAGTTAGTATCTTTTATTTTGTTATACTTACGGGATTTTGCCTGATGACTGGAACTTCTGCTTGCGATAATATTTGAACGAGTAATACAGCGGTTATTATTTTTACTTTGTTTTATTTACGTTTTGAATATCTGGTCCGTGTACTGGTTTACAAGTGATTTCTTTAATGTTTTGATTACGAATGATCATTACATGAAAATTTTCTGTTCTTATATACTAAATTTACATACTACTTTACACTAACAATGTTCTTAAGACCTAATTAATAATTTTTCATTGATGCGGCATTTACTTGCCCGTCATAAAATTTGGGTCGTTTTTATTTTGGGTCGTTTTTTATTACGAAACAATTAATTTTACAATTGATTTTGTGTTTTACAAATATTGCTTTATGCTGATTTGATTTTTATTTAATTTCTATATGCACGTGTTCATGAAATATCAATTTGTATTTTCATGATTTTTATTTATTTTTTATTGTTAACGGATTTTACTTTATTAATTAATTTTGTCAACCCTTTTCTTATTGCTTAAATTATTATCCTAGAATTCAATTTTAAAACTATTCTTAATATGTTCTACTTTATTATCTTTAGTAATGTTCTATTTTATTATCTTTAGTAATTATGTAATGTTGTGTAATGGCACATGTATATATGGGCATTTCACAACACCCACACTCGTCTTATTAAAGGTTTAATGCAACAATCGTCGAGTTGCATTTGTAAGCGATAGTTAAAATATTTTAAATTGTTCGATTTTTTTCGTTGCTGGTGATGTTTTTCAATGAAAATATGTAAAAACCTAAACGGCTTAAGAAAGTAATCAACATAGATTTAATTACGAGTTAATAACAAAAGGAAACTAACCGAAGGATCCCGTTTTACCGAAAGTAATTTCAATACAAAATTCTTGTTACAATTTATTTTTTTTAAAGTTATTAATAGTTATTTACGTCACAAGGGCGGTAAATGAGTTGTTACGAGGCAACGATGGAGCTACCAATCCCGTAAAGTTCATTCGTATCTTTTAATTTAAAGAAAATATATAGAAAAGATTCGTTTTCCGGTTTGAAATCTGTCATGCAAATATAAAACGTCTGTATTGAGAACTGTTAAAGTACGTGTAAATGAATCTAGAATTGAAAATTTCGAAAATTCGCGATTTGTGTGGAGAACCTACTGCAAATTCCACAAATAATACTGCTAAATAATTATTAATTCAACAGAACTAAACTGTATATACATATAAATTGTCGTTTTTAATAAATAAACAAAAATATACTTTTCGTCCATTTGCCTCCATCAAACTTTAATTTCCTGCCGCTAGATCTACATGCAGTTCTCTAAAATATGGAATAAATAAGCAAAGCAAGCTTTGTTTTTTATTTTGAGAAAATTCAATCAAAAAATTTTAATTTAGATTTCAACTTAAGGTTTTGTTGAAATTCCAGCTAAGAATTTGTAACGACGTTTCATATTGTGCGATTTTCTAGTCATATTTGGATTTTTCTGGAATTCTATGTCTGTATGAACTAAATATTACAAATTAACAGCCGAAATATTGAAATAAACTAAAGAACATTTAACTGTTTTAAGCTATCATCTCGAATTTCGAAAATCCGCATATGTGAATATTGCTTATTATTGAAGTTGCTAGTTGATGGTTGCGGGACGGACCCAAACATCTAATTTTCTAAATTATTATGTTTTTTTCTTAAAATAACCGCAGAGCAAACAACATTTCGAACATTCTAAATATTCTTTATTTTCTTTATAACATGAGAATTAAATGGAACCAATTTTTCTGATCTGGGCAGAACAAAGTTTGAGGGAGCATGGCATATATTTACGGTCAACATGCAACTGGAATTTAAACCCAATAATTGAGCATTTGTGTCTGAATTTTTAAAATGGTGATGACGATTACAAGAGATATTACGTATATACAGAAGTTCAGACCGGGCTATTACATGAACTCGCTGTAACATTGCCGTAACATATTATGTCCGGTGGTTAGTGTATTAGTGACAACTTTTGCTCCAATCACTAGCATATTGTGAGAATAATGGTTTTACATCAATAGCTCTCGTTACCGTAGATGTACCGGATAATACTGGAGATATACCGGATACTAATGTTGATCCAACATTTGGTGATGAATTTGCTTTGGATTTCGCTGATGTGCCCTTACTTCACTATTTATATTTTGGTTGTTGTAATCTGCTAAATTCTTCCCCCTCGTTGATGTTTTCCTTGTCTCTGGAGTATTTAATGACATCTCACTTGTTTATCTCACATTCACTACTGTTGTCGGTTCCAGTACCAATATTGCCATTGCCCGTAGTTTTTATTTATTATTTTCTTTAATCTCGGGTTTAGTTCCATTTTTATTATCACTGGTTTTATTTTTATCCAAAGCTGTTTTATTTTTAATTTTAGCGTTTGTATTTTTGTTAGATTTAAATATATTTCGACCCTTTGCAATATTATCACTGGAGTTTTTCATTTTCACTGAACTGTTTTGTTTTTGTTCAACTGTTTCACTTGAAAGTACTGCTTATTTCGCTTAAGCAAATAATTAACTGATGTGCTGTAATCTCGATGCGGATCATCGTTGGAAAGTTTTGTAATTTTGGAAGAGTCGACAGTTGGTATTGTTTCTAACATCGACGATGATGACAGGGTGTGGTCGAGCCGATAAATAAACACGGATCACCGTCGAAAATATTTGCCTTTTTTGTTCGTGCAGTGTGTTTTGGTACGTTTAAGTTAAACGTTTAAGTACCGCCACATGTCTTGATCCAGGGGAAAGCTTTAAAGAATCGTTCAACTAGGATAGTTTTTCTTCGAACAAATTTATTTTCAAAGTTTTGTTACGTGACGGTTACTGTTCCCCGGAATAACGGTTACTGCGATTGAACAATTGGTTGTAATTTAGTTTTTCCCACTATTTTGGCCGTATTCTTCAGTTTAATTTGATTTTGTTTCGGGATAACATCGATTGAATTCAATAAATTAAGTTCTGATTAGTACCATTGTTCTTCAACAATCTTACTTATCCTGTTATTTATTTTAGCATTGGTTTCTGGAATCTCCTTATACGCCCAATTTCTAGGTTTTCTCTGAATTGATCGGCGTATCGATCTCATAGTTCTTGAAGAAAATTATTTTGAGTTTGTATTATATAGTTCATCGAGATATTATTTTGGGAAGCATGATTTTCTCATGTAATTTTTCCTAATTGATAAGTTGGCTTCAGATCAAATGGAATCATTAGGAATTCCACCAATCCGTCTTCTAGAAGCGCTCTGCATTATTTTATTTTCGTTGTACGAGTAGTGTCACTAAAAGTTTTCACTCGGGCTTTAATATTTTCAAAGCCACTCAACATGAGGTTAATTTCTCTACAAATTTCGAAAATTTCACAGTTATTGTTCGAAAAGTTCTCAATAACTTTTCACTTCAAGTTCCTCACTGTCTCAGTTTAAAAACCGATTTTGGGTAATTAATACTCGTATGTATTAAATTTTGTCATTTTGAATTTACTCCAAGATTATTAAAAAGGGCGCCAGTCCGTTAAAAGTAGTAAAGCACAGTTGAAGTAGAATTGTAAATATTTCGTGTCCGATTGTGAGGTGCTGGTCAATTCAATTTTTGTGAATTCTCCATATCCAAGTTAAGTAGCAGATCGAATGATCGTGGTAGTTCTCTCGTTTCCAAATCTCAGACGAAGGTCAATAAATCGAATGCGCCTTTTGTCGTACCCAATTACCATATTTTAATCTTAATTGTTCCCATATTCATTTAAATTGAAGGTCAAAATGGATTGTCTCAATCGTATCAATGTCATCCAAACGCGCTTTATAGAAATGACCGTCCACATGCTTTCCGATAGCTAGGAATTCCCTCTACTCGTTTATATTTAATGAAAGTACTTTTTTGGGTCGAAAGTACCTCGGTACTTTCTCAAATTGAAAGGAGTAAAAAAAGTCCTAATCCACCTAAAATATCATCCCTGATCAGTTGATTTTTCGGCATTTTTTATAGACAAATATATTAATTGTTCATGGCAATTCCAAGATTTTTCAGACGCCAATCGCTCATAATATATCTACTGAAAAAAAAAAAAAAATATCCTCTCCCCTCCCCGTAATTTTGGCTGAAGGCCCAAAGAGTTATACCAATGTAGCACTCTGCAAAAATGAGAACCTGCCACGAGTTCTTTCTGTTGGTAGTTTGGTTTTCGGTACTGAAAAGTATGGTCTACTCATCAGGCAGCTACGACCAAACTACAAAAATTTCCACTCTAGCGACATACATTAAGTATCTGGCCAGAACGTACTGACATAGCGAATTATTATTCATTACATCAAATATAAAAACCCACGGAGAAACCTCATTTGTATGTGTATTATGCCCACACGTATATTTATTAAGAATTTAATTTGTCTGTCTGTAATCAGTTGATTTTTTCGCATTTTTTATAGACTGTATTTTTCTGATTTACCAAATCGAAAATATTGGGATTGCCATGAACAATTAATATATTTGTCTATAAAAAATGCCGAAAAATCAACTCGGCAGACTGCGTCTACCAAGAAGCTAAGCCCTTACAAGTATAAAGAGTATAAGTACAGGTATTATTGAATCTCGAGGACGCATCGCCATGATATTGGGATCAGTATCCAATTCGAGCATCCAAATTGAGATAGATGCATTGATCTTAAGCAAACTTTCGCCTAACTTATCAAGTTACGATCTAAATATGGAGGACATTCCTTCCGTAAAGAGCATACAACTAGGTGACCCAGATTTCCACATAGCCGCCCCAATTGATGTTTTAATAGGTGCTGATAATTTCTTCGCAATTCTCGAAGAAGAATGAAGGCAAATGGGATCGATATTTCTACAAAAAACGGTATTTGGGTGGGTGGTGTCGGGCCTGATTAAATCAACAACGTTAACCAATGTGACAAACAACTATGCAGAGCGAAATGTATTTTCCATAGCAGTGAGCGAGCAACAAGAAGAAGAAGACGAGGACAAGACAAGTGTGAGCAAATTTATACTGATACATTTAAACTTAGAGAGGATGGAAGGTATGTGGTTCAACTTCCATTTCGTGACATATCAACAAAGTTGGGAAATTCTGTTAAAGTAGCCGCCCGTCGATTTTGGTCATTAGAATGTCGGCTGATGAACGACGAAGATTTGCAAAAACAGTACATAGGACAAATGAGGGAATATCTGCAAAGAGGGCATATGGTTGAGATACCCGACGAGCAAATAGATATTGGCGAGGGAGATTCATTCCATTTGCCCTATCACGCAGTCGTAAAAACAACCAGTGAGACGACCAAGTTGCGAGTGGTTTTTGACGGCTCAAGAAATCCACGACAGAGGTTTCCTTGAACGATAAGTTACTAATCGGACCAACCATTCAGCCAATACTATGGGCTACACTGTTGCGATTTCGTTGCCATCGGATTGCCATCGCAGCAGATATAGAACGGATGTACCATCAAATTTTGATAAACGATGACGATACGAATTATCAAAGACTACTATGGCGCGAGAACCCGCGAGATTGGATGCGACATTATAAGCTGACTACGGTAACATTTGGGTTTGCATTTGGCAATACGCACACTGCAGCAGTTAGCTCGTGAGAGCGAAGACAACACCCTACTACAGCACATAGTGAATGACTTCTACGTGGATGATTTTTTGTCGGGTGCAGAAAGTGAGGAAGATGCTTTACGTTTGAAAGAAAAAATAAAAACAACTCTGCAGCAAGGAGGATTCACATTGCGAAAATGGAAGTCAAATAGTCCAAGTTAAATCGACCCATCAAAAGATCTAACGACTAGGCAAGTTTGTAACCAGATGTCAGCAAGAACAACGGTCCTGGGGTTACATTGGCATGCAAACGACGACCTATTCACATTTAAAATCAGCAGCCATCCTGAAGGTCTAATCACAAAAAAGGCGAGTAATCTCCGAAACAGCCCGAGTCTTCGATCCGCTGGGTTTCCTAGCGCCATCTATAGTATTATTGAAGATGCTGTTTCAAAAACTATGGTTGACCAAATGCGGATGGAACGAGCAGTTACCGGAACCCTATCAAAACGAGTACAAAAGAGTGAGAGTAGTTCCAGTACTTCGAGGAAGTTCAAATAAAACGATTCACGAACCACTATGGAGATGTGCAAGTAAATGGTTTCGCAGACGCCAGCGAAAAGGCATATAGTGGCGTCATTTACAGCAAATATTGTAATGAACGGGGTAAAATAGTGGTAAATTTAATAACAGCAAAGACGAAAGTGGCCCCTATAAAAAAGGTGTCAATACCCAGATTAGCGCTATGCGCCGCTCACCTGCTAGCTAAATTGATGCACACGGTAAAGGAGACCTTAGCACCTATGGCACAATATTTCGCATGGACCGATTCCGCTATCGTGCTTGCCTGGCTGTCACCTTATCCTGCAAAATGGTCAACCTTTGTGTCAAATCGGACCAGCGATATTTTGGACAAATTTCCGAGGCAACAGTGGGGTCACGTCAGATCCGCTGAAAATCCAGCGGACCAGGGCTATATAGGAGTATGTCCTAAAAAGTTTGTTAATTTAAAGCAGTGGTGGTGTGGACCCGAATGGCTGAATATGAATAGTTGTGATCATCCTAATAACACCCAAGAGGATTCGGAGGACATTGAGAAAGAGACACACCGTGAATCACGTAAAGCGAAATTACCTGAGTATGCCTTACGGAGTATCATCGTCAACGACTGGTTATACCTCCTATTCGAAAGAAAATCCAGTTTGAGCAAGATAATACGTGTCATCGCATATGTTCAACGTTTTATAGAGAATTTAAAGTGCTGGAATACCAAACACCGACAAATTTATGAAATAACCGCTCAAGAGATAGAAATAGCCAGAAATTTATGCATTACATTCGTACAAAACGACAGTTTCAGTGAAGACATTTCTAATTTGAGAAGATACAAAATGGTGAACAGCAGCTCGAAGATGGTATCCTTAGCCCTTTTTGTAGATGAGGCCGGAATACTACGAGTAGGAGGTCGGCTTTTCAATGCTGATTGCGACTATAATAGTAAGCATTCGATCATATTACCCGCTAATCACATATACACCGAGAGATTAATTGTGTACATTCATCGTGAGAATTTGCATGCGGGTCCTACTTTGACCAATAATATACTAAGGCAGAAATATTGGATATTACATGGTCGAAATAAGATACGAACGCTACGAAGAGGCTGCGTAATCTGTGTTAAATCAGCAAAACTAGCAATCAATTAATGGGGAATTTTCCGGCTGAGCGAGTGACAGCTACGGTTCCGTTTACCAACTGTGGTATTGATTTTACTGGGCCAATTTATTTCGTCACAAAAAGGGGTAGAGGCTCAGCCAAGCCAATTAAGGGATACTTGTGTGTCTTCGTTTGTTTGAGCGACGTGACGAGTTAAACTTTCTTGGCCGCTCTTAAACGGCTTACAGCGAGACGGGGATATCCTAGAAATATATACACCGACAATGAGTCAAACTTTATTGGCGCTACAAGAATTTTAAGCGAAGCCTACAAGGTAATACAAAACATTAATCGAGACTGTCTAATTTCAGCACACCTTAGTAGCAAGAACATGGAGTGGCATTTCATCCCGCCCTCTTCTTCCCACATCGGCGGCTTATGGGAGTCAGCCGTGAAATCCGAGAAGACGCATTTACTAAAAGCAATAAATAACGTCAATATGAAATTTGAGGAGATGGCCACTATCTTTTGCCAGATCGAAAATATTTTGAATTCTCGACCACTTTTTGCAACATCACATGATGAACATTACGAAGTGTTGACGCCCGCTCATTTTTTGATAGGGAATACAGCCGTGGTAGTTCCTGAAATACCGATAACTTCTGAAGCAGATTATTTGCTAACTCGATGGCAACGATGACAAAAACGGATTCAAACATTCTGGCAACGGTATTCAACCGACTATTTAAATACCCTCCAGCAAAAGTATAAGTGGCAAAATCAATAAGAAGACATTAAAGTTGGCGACATCGTTCTCATTAAGGATGATAAAACTCCGTAATGCAAATGGCCGCTAGGAAGAATAGTACAGGTACATCCAGGAGCTGATAATTTAGTGCGAGTGGTTACCATAAAATCCGCAAATTCCACTTTACAGCGTCCGGTAGTCAAGTTGTGTCGAATACCCATTTGTTGACGCATTGAACGTCAACGGCGGGGAGTATGTTCGAGCTTATCCCAATAGAAAAGTCCAACCTAAAAAAAATAGAACTGGAAAGAAACACAAAGAGTCATCAAACAAAAACAAATACTTTAGAAAACACTTATCTGATGATGCACAGCTGATCCGCATTCCACACGCAACATACACTGGATTTTGTATAATTCATTGGATCTGAAAATTAAACTAAATAGGTATAACTTAATTTCATGAATATTAAAATTTTGTACTAAAAATTCAGTGACAATATTCAATCACAGATGACTCTTTGTCATCGTCGTAAAATTTATAAATTACAAAATGTATTGATAGGTGACACTTTGTTAATTCGTGAATACTTAACCTCGTCTCTTCGGACCTCAACTTAAATTACATTTTATTTTTAATGAGTGCGTTAAAGTTGGACTGGGATATTATCCCACATCCGATACAGCTCAGTTTGCTTTATTCAATACCATCATACATACTAACATAAAATCATACCATCACACCATCATACTATCAAAGATGCATTAAAACAACCACCAACTCGAAATTGCCAGTTGTTTGCCAGTTGAAGTTTTTGATTTAAATTTTAGTTTACAATTATTAGGAAATGTGGTATGCGTAAAAACATTTCATGTAAACGCACGCACGACTCCAGCTAATTTTCTAAAGTGAAATACTAAATCTTAGCTGACGAAACTTTAACCTAGATCATAATTTCACAATCTCATTTAAATAATTTCCTTATCATTGACTAATTTACGAATTTCCTAACCATAAATAAGAAAAAATTATATCGCATGACTTTCTTAGTGGATTTAAATCGTTTTGGTTACAGCCGCCAAATCATAAACAAAAATAAAATATGAAAACAACAACAAATATTTTCGAAATCCATTCATAATTTGAACATATAATATTACAGAACTTATATACAGTAAATATGATTTTCTGAAGCTTACACCCAAAATTCCACCAGAAAGCCATAAACATATTACTCTCATTTAAATTCAATTTTCTAAAAAGCACAAACAAAAAAAAACGTTCAACAACTACATATCATCGAAAAATAAAGACCTGCGTTTATATTTTCTTTTATATACACGAATCTGGCGTAAAGCGTGATCTTTTTGAAAGAGTCTAAGTACAAGCTTCTTACAGTAACTTTTGTCAACTTATAAAATCAGAGCTTCTAAACAAAACTTGCAAATATTTTGAAATCTTTGTTCATTTTCAATCACTTTAAGAGATACGTCTAACGAAAAAACGTTAAACGAGTTATATCTGTCTATATTACACAGAATATTTCTCGTGTCCTTATCAAAAAACCAAATTTTTTTTGGTCCTATTTCATATTTATGTTACCCCTATTTTGTTGTTGTCGTTGCTTTATGTGGTATACATATGTGTTGTATACATAATATGAAGGCAAAAAGCCATACACACGTATAAAGATCCACAAAATTCTGAGCCCAACACAAAACGACCAAAAATTTAATAAAACAAAACAAGCTTAGCATGTATACAAAAAAAAATACAAAACGATAAAAGCACATGAACATGTGTGCTTTTCTGTCTATTTGTAATATTTATAGTTAACATTATGCAGACGCGTATGTTAGATGTTGATAAAAATTAAAAATTTTAATATTTTTATGAATTTTTTGTCACAAAAGAGAGAACAGTATTGGTACAGCCTTATGTACAACAACGTTGTCAAGGTTGTCCCACACGCGGCGGGTGGTTTGGTGAAAGCGACTCCTTAAATCGTTGGACTGTATATATGTACATATTTAGATTGAATTGGTTTTATAACAGAAAAGGTATAATATAAACCAAATGTTCCAGGTTAAAGTTGAAGTGGCGTTTCCGTTTATCACAGGTGATAGCCGAAGAATAAGATGCACAACAAATTATGTTGCAAAGCACCCATAAAAGAAGCAGAAACTCGCCTACTAATTCTAGCCACCGAGCGGCCACTACTATAAAACACAAGAAGTCACAGATATAAGATTTGACCGTAACCCTTCCTCTCGCTTTGAAGTGAAAGTAGAATAGAATACAAAAGTCAATAACTCTCGTATTGAATTGTGACTATAGTTGAATATGCCATCCAGGTAGTTTTAATAGTTTTTGTATTTAAACCTTTGCCCAAACCTTGAAGCACAACAAACGCTTTCCGTTGATTGGGCACTGATTACGTGAAGCAGCAGGACCTTGTAAGCTATCAAAAACTATATACAAGACTTCCTATGCCATACAATAAATATACAACCAATTCAACACCAAATCAAATTTCAAATCAATCTTTAATCTAACTCAACACCAACTCAACTTAGCTAGAACCCAATCTCGAACCAAATCTCAACTCCACACTCAACGGCCAACTCAATCCAAAATCAACTCGATTCTAAAACTGCATGGGTAGATAAACTCTACTCAAATAACTCAATCTAACCTCCCATTAAACCCTTTACTCGATCCCAAATTAATCCCCAACCGAACCTCTCCTCTAAATCCAACTTAACTTCAACTCAAACTTCATTTAACCCTAACCGGCTTTCAACTCAACCCTCAACGAACCTTAAACTCAACCGTAACTGAACCCCACCTCAACCCTCAACACAACCACCTCTAAATCAACTCAATCTTATCTGGACAAACCCAAATCTACACTCAATCCCCAAATAAATCAACAATTGAACGGCTGAATGAAGCGCAGCTCAACTCCAGCCCCCTAATCAACCCCAACTCGACCAAAAATGCAGTCTCCAACTTAACCCCAAACTCAATGCCCTTCTCAATACCTGAAATAAAATAGACATAAAAATATCTAAAAAGCAAACTTCCAACTCAACCCACAACACTTCCCAAATAAATCAAATCCTGAACCCCTTACTAAACCTTAAATCAACGCGTCTCGAAAAACTATATTCATTAGTGAACGCAACTCAAAACAACTCAGCCTAACTTCCATCTCAACCCTCAACCCAACCCCACAAAAATTCCGAACTTAACCCCTCACTCAATCAGTGAACTCAATCCCAACTCAACTCCAAGTCAATGGCAACTCAGCCCTTACTCAACCCCATCTCAACTTTAACTGGAGCTGTAAACTCAACTACCAAATCAACATGGTTTTAAAAGTTACATCTCAAGGTAACTCTAATTCAACCATCAATTCAACACACATTAGTGTTACACTCGAACGATTGAACAGTAAACACTTAAATTTATTCGAATGTGCAATAAATCATAATAAATGAAAATAAAAAGTGCAGTGTTAACAAAAATTTTGTGCAAATTCACTTTAGTCTGCAGGAACTAAAATAGAAGTGCAATGTCAGCAATTGCAGATATTAATTTCAATAAAGAAAACTATTCGTTATTATAAAGTGCAGTGTAAACCAAAAGTGATTAAACGTTGTAAGGTGTTAATGACTTTTGGTTGTAGGTCATTACACATTGTAATGACCTACAACTCCGCAACTACTAGGACAATCGGGACAACCTATAAAGAGTCGAGCGATCCAACTGTGTTCACGCCGTTCATATCTACATATGGACCACGGGTAACAAAAGAGGTAGAGGTATGAGTCCAATAAACACTAACACCAAACGCAAACAAATGAAGATAAAAGATTACTGCCACCAATATTTGTGAAAGGTATAGAAGGTCGCAATTCTTTAACTGCCTTATTAACTGGTTGAAGACAACTTCGATTAAAAAATAATTGGAACTCACCAGGTTAAAATCCAGTTAAAAGATGCCGAGGTGTACACATTGGTAATTAGAGCCCTAGTGTTCCCGAAGGCTTCCCGGGTAGCAGAGTAAATATCGAGGCTATAGGTTAAATATCGATGATCAGCAAAGGAGTGTTGCTTATCCACCCTCCAATTTTTAACCATATGAAGAATATTATTTGAGGCAAGGGTCACATCTAGAACCTCCTGCACCTCCAGAACCTCCTGCTACCGCAGGAATATTATCTCTCGGTATTTTGGGATGCGTCGGATTCGCCCGTATCGCTAACTCCCATACCCTCTGTAGAGGACTTGTCAGTGCCCCATGTTGGGCCGGGCTGCCGACATCCTCTTCCATCGGTACACCAGCTCCTTCGCTTATGTGCCCCTCCTCATCTTCCAGGTGAATCCTTGCCAGACCGAGGTCGCCGAATTCACTCTTCCCCTACCCTCAGCTTCTGCCCGAATGCTGCTGGTACCCCCTTTAGGTCTGGACGGGTTGGCACCATCTTCCGGTTGGCCTCCCGTACTACTTCCGCTCCATCCTTTTTATAAACGTTGAGAGTAATTGACCCGAATTCGAAGTCAATTACTCCCTTCGTTTTATGCAGGAGGGCAAGGGACTCCTTATTTATTACCAAAATTGATAATTTCGAGCCCCCTCCACCTCCTCCTGCTTGACGATCTTCCAATTTTCGGTCGGAAGATTCAGGTTACTGGCCTGAATGATTTTCAAAGCTTCGTCAGGGCTAGCCGGTTCGGATGGCAGCCAGACACGTGCCCTCGGCCTGCTCGGAATATCCTCCCGGCTAACTGCCGCAAGCTTTGCGCCTGGCCACGCCTCCCCTGCTTTGGCTACAGCCGTTTTATACAGATCCACAGATCTAGAGTCTGAGCATGCAGGCATCTTCACACGCCCTTGATACCATCCCGCATCTCTGCAGGATATGGGTGGTCCTGGATTTTCTCCCAGGACTATTAGAAAGACGAGGTTGAGTGCATTATACACAAACCTCCATTTTTCCGCCGTGGTGCTCCCATCTTATTGACTTTCGTCAATTACGGCTAACATCAACACATGCTCTCTCAGGACTTCGCTGAACAGCTTTCTCCCTAAGTTAGAGCTCGGCTTCGTGTCAGTTAGCAACTTGGCAAGCTTGCGGTCGACTTTTTCCACCTCGTCCTGGGACCGTTGTCTTTTCGACACATGGTCCCTTTCCGAGCTTCCGCAGCTCAAAGTGCTCCTTGCCCAAGCTACTGATGTTCTCGGTTCTTCCGTGAGCGGCCCCTCGGGGGTCGAAGCCCACTTCTCGAGAATTCGAAATGCCGACCGGCGATTTCTATACTGCCTTTTCGCCGGAGGAATGGCTCTCGTCTCACTTCCCTGTGCTGGGTTGGTACCGCTAACTCCCGGGACTAGTGCTCTAGAGTAGACCACCTTTGCAACCTTAGAGGCCCCACCCGTCTGGTTCGAGGTACCTCCCTCTGCTGATACCGGCTTTTGAGGAGAGCCGGTGCCCTTGGTTTTGTTATTGTTTGATCTTTCCATTATGATTCCTACGAGTATCGGAGAAATAAAGTCCGCCTGCGCAGGCCTGCTGCGGTCGCCAAGTGTCCAGAGGGCTCCGTTCACGACTGGACTTTGTTAACTGGGCCCTCAGCCTGACAGATCGTCAGCACGGGTCGCTTAAGACCTTAATCCGGCCCATTTGCCATCATTAAGCGTGACCCGCCTTATACCTAGGTCACTTGTTAACACCCGCTCAATGAGCGTGGACCCGGAGGTTGCCCATTACCTAATAAGGAGTTTATTTTAGTGATAACCGATGTTTAAAGTCGGTTTATACTTGTGGAAATAATGAAGACTTGTTCAAGTGAAAAAACGATCGAGGTACTGAAACCCATTTTCATACGATTTGGTCTTCTCGAAATACTGATAACCGATAACGGTCCTCGAGAAGTCGAGAGACATAACCAATCAATCTTGAAGCAATTAAGAATCGCGCAACTGGAGAAGAAAAATTATAAAGATGAATTAAACAATGATTTGCTAATGTATTCGAATGCGTTACACCAATCAATCAACGTAAGTCCAGCGAAACTCATGTTTAATAGGGATTTGAAAGAAAAAATTCCATGTCTGGCAGATGCGACAGTTTCGTATTCGATGAGGATGTAAGAGAACGAGATTTGGAAATAAAATTAAAACGAAAAGAGTATATTGACGATAAAAGAAGAGCAGTCGAGGAAGACATCAAAATAGGGGACAATGTAATTAGTAAAAACGAGAGACCAGAAAATAAATTATCTTCGAACTATAATCCGGATCAGTACGTGGTAAAGGAAAAGAATCGAAAAGCAGCAGTAATACAAGGTGTGGATGGTAAATGTCATCTAAGGCGAACTGACCATCTGAAGAAGGTGATACCTATGGCGATCAATCAGACCTGAAATACAAGAGTTTACCTAAATTTTGAGAGAGGCTGTCACAATGGAAGAATCACAAGATCAACGGCTGGCATCGAATAATAAGGATTACAATATGCAACCAAGAAGGACATTGAGTATCAGGAGGGCGCCATCAATGATGAAAGATTTTGTAGAGTGATGGTGTTTTATGTGACAGTTGTATAAAAGCAAAGAGAGCATAAAGATGTGGATGATAAGCTTGTATTTTGTTCACGATTAAAACATAATTGAAAGTATAAAAACGCGTGTATTATTATAATCATTACATCATTACACTAATCGCAATGTAAGTGAGAGTTTATCAATCGATAAAAATACTCCGATCATCACAATGTTAAAAAACAAAAAATTTATTGAATGTCTTATAACGAGATAGATTGTAAAATAAAAGAAAAAAAAATTCAACACACAAGTATAATATATCCCCAGCTGAACCGCTCACTAAAACTGAACCCAACCAGAACTCAACCCACAATTTAACCGCAAACACATCGCCCAACTCAATCCTCAAACCAACATATATAAAAAATTTATCAACTGCTCTCTAAACCCTAATCCAACCCCAACTTTACTTCAACTCAACTTCAATTCAACCCGCAAATGGAGCCTAACTCAATTTTTAACTTAACCGCAAACTCAACGCCCAACTCAATCTTAAAACCAGCATATGTATACAGAAAATTGGTCAACGTGATAATATCACCACGTGGTTTTAGGGCAATTCGCCTGGCAGGTGCCCGATCCTCTTGACGAACAGATTCAGATGGGAGGATTCCCTTCCTGTTCTGTGTCATCTAGGTTGTGGATTGTGGAAGCACACGAAGAAAAGAGCCCTAGTTAAACCAGACAACGACTATATAGTACCAATTAGGACTCTTAATCTCTCGGATAAGATAAAAACGTTCAAAAAAGGGATATTCATCAGCAAATATGACGTGGTAATGACAATAGTAAAATGTGAACCGACATGCAAGTAAAGAAAAAAATGGTAGAACAACTCATGTAAAAATGGACCGAAGATCTTTCGGTGACACAGCAAAAATTCTGGACATCAACTACTCGAACAATAAGTATCCATATTTTGCACTGCATGGGATAATAATAGAACACCCAGCATGGTATTTACGAGAAGGGTCGAGAAGAAGGACGATACTATTAGATTTTTCGATGATTACTGAAAACTCAATGACACACGTTATGACGCGTTATCGCATGCTCGATTATATTCGACATTACATATTGTACATCTACAGAGCGGCTACGGGGGCAGTTCAGCATGCAGATCGCAAGAAAACAGTTTTCAGTGTGGATAACCGATTTGGCAATTTAATGTTAAGCTGTCCGGATTATGTAACGCCCTGTGACTTTTGCACGATTAACGGAGCACGCTAAAGGGATTACATTGCAAAACCATGCCAAATTTATTTGGACGCCATCATCGCCATTTTCAAGCATTTCGGCGAGCATCTACTGAACTTGACAGAGATGTTTTGAATCTGATACAGGCCGCCGGAATAAAGTTAAGCAAATAAAAGTGAAAGCTGTTCGGAACAGACAACAGAATTCTCATCGACAAAGAAAAGATCGCAGCGGAAAAGGACTGGCCAATACCTAAAAAATTACCTGAATTACGGAGTTTTCTGGGATTGAGCACCGATTATAGACGATTCGTGCCAGGATTTACCAATGTTGTAAACAGTTTATATGCGCTAACTAGAAAGAAAAAGCCATTCGAATGGGGATGACGAGCAAGTAGTGTGGCTGTGTTGATGTGAGTTTTAATGTTATGTGTTCCCTCTATTAACACTCCAATATATTCGCAAGGTAAAGTTCAAAAAACGAGCCGGCTAACGATGGCGCGGCCTCCTCTGGATTTGGTTTGATCAGTAGGTTGTTTCGCCGGTATGTGACGGTGGTGAATGTGTTGTTTTCAGCGTAGTGTTTGGTTTGGTTGGCACTTCGTTCGATGTATTTGTATGCGGCGCCTCTATGAAACAAGGTTAAAGCCGGTTTATTGAAACCGTTGATTCGATACCTTTGACCAGCAGTTTGAAATATTTTTCGTTGCGTTTGACTACCGGAAATGGTTCCTCATATGGAGGTTGTAGAGACAGACGAACTGCGTCTGTTCGTAACAGCACGAATTCGCAAGTTGATAACTCTTTAAATACGAAAATTTGTTCTTTAGTATGTCGTAATGTCGATGAGGGTTGAATGTTTTTAAACTGGTTCCTCAACTGTATGACGCAATTGGACTGATGAATGTTCCTGTTTGGTTGAATGAAATCCGCGGGTAGTCGTATATGTTCTCCGTAAACGAGTTCGGCTGACGTGTACTCTGAAAATCGTCCCGGAATGAGGTTCTCTGTTGTCCACTGTTTTTCAGCGACACACATTATTGCGCTTTTAAAACTACGGTGCCATCGTTCGATTATGCCGTTGCATGCTGGATTGTAAGCAGCTGTTCGTTTGCGGTGGAATCCAAGTGATTTGGAGAGTTCGTCGAACAGAGTTGCTTCGAACTGTGCATCTCTATCAGTCACGATGCTCGATGGCACTTCAAATCGGCTAATCCATGTTTTGATTAATGCATCAGCTATGGTTTCTGCTCTGATATTCTGAATTGGTGTAGCCTCTGGCCAATGTGTGTAGCGATCGATCATGGTCAAACAATATAAATTACTTTCGGATGGAGGTAACGGTCCGACTATATCGATGTGGATTTCGTCGAATCGTTTACTGGTCTGTTTGTAAGTTCCAAACATGCAGTGTTTGGCCGTGACGAATATCCGATATATATAATATATATATATATATATATATATATATATATATATATATATATATATATATATTTATATATATATATATATATATATATATATATATATATATATATATATATATATATATATATATATATATATATATATATATATAAATATATATATGTATATATATATATATATATATATATATATATATATATATATATATATATATATATATATATATATATATATTGTGCTATAAATGTGAGTGTCGGCGTTGTCTTGGCGATGCTTTTTCGAGACTTTGACGTAGTAAGAATGTCAGTGATTTTTGGCCAGAGTTGTGTAAGCGGCTAAGAGTTCCCTGTCACACGTACTGTAGCGGGTTTCGGTATCACTTAGCTTTCGTGAGTAGAAGAACAGTGGTTGCCAACCTGTTTGTATCTGTTGTTGCACTACTGCAACTACTGCTGTATTCGACGCGTCGACAAAAATTGCAAATTTGGCATTTGGAATCCGATATGCTTGCTGAGTACACTGCGCCAGCTTTGTTTTGCACATTTCGAATGCTTTGGTAGACCCGTCGGTCCAATTTATTGGTAACTTATCCTTCTTCTTCTTTCGTCCTTTTAAAAATTCGTATAAAATCCCCTGATCGTGTGGTCCATTCGATAAAAAGATTCGGTAATAATTTATCATCCCCAAAAATCGAAGAATGCCGTCTTTTGTTGTTGGTTGTGGGAAATTTTGAATGGCTTTCACTCTGTGTTTATCAGGCGACATACCGCTTGCGGTGATATGAAATCCGAGGAAAGATATTTCGTTCTTCATAAATGCGCACTTGTTAAGATTTATGACTAGTCCCGAGTCACTTAGACGATGGAAAACAATCCGTATGTGTTTCAGATGCTCTTCCGAGTTTTGTGAAGCGATCAGTAGGTTGTCGATATACGGAGACACGAATGCCAGATCTTGAAATATTGCGTGAATCAAACGTTGGAATGTTTTAGCCGCATTACGTAATCCGAAAGTGATCTAGGGGGCCGAGTAGCAGGGACAGCAGAGACGCAACGATTTCAACAACAACGTCAAGCAACACTACCTACAGTTAGTACAAATTTGGGTGACCGCATAGAAACATGATGATTGGGATTCGTGGTTTAGGGATGGGAACCACCCTGCTCTCTTTCCATTTATCCGGTATTTTTGAACCCATCCACACTTTGTTGAGTATCTCAAGCAAATTATGTTTTGCTGAGTCACTCAACAACCGAATCATTTTGTAACTTACTCGGTTCGTCCCTGGAGTGGTAGATTTTGATCTATCTAGCACCCTCAGGAACTCTCCCCATTGATACTTACAATCAATTCTTTCATTTCTACTCATTCTATCAACTTCATTTATTACATTCAAATCATTGCTTACATTCAATATCATTCTTACAAATTCTTCACCTTTTTCTCGGGTCTCACATACCACATTGCTTACATTAAAATATTTACCATTCACCCTATTAAACAAACTCCATACATCCTTAGTTGTGGTTCTATGTGTCATTTGGGACACATATTCCCGCCAACTTTTCCTTTTTGCTCTGCGAATAGCCTTTTTCAATTTTCCATTCATTTTACCATACATAATCTTATTCTCACTACTCCTATTCCTATTAAATTCACGCAAGGCTATTCGATTCCTTTCATACCAGAATTGAACTTCATTATTCCAACAACCATTCACATTAAGCTCTTTCATGTCCACAATTTTTATACACAATTTATTTATCCGTTCAGTTTCACTATCTAACTGGCTTTGATTTATTTCATTTTCTCCGAGAATCTCATTCATCTCATTCACCCATTTCCTGTTATTCATTAATTCACGTTTTTTCCTAAACACTCGATTATCATTCATGATCATTTTGATCATGAAATGATCCCCACCCAAATTCTCTTCTTTAACATTCCAAGTGACCCGGCAGGCCAGTTCAATAGTTGTCATAGCCAAATCTATTGCGCTGGCCGTGCCTCCCACATTCGCCATTCTAGTTGGCCTTCCATCATTCAAGAGCACCATATCGGAGTCTTGAATCAGGTCGGCCAACTGTTTTCCTCTTACGCAATTGTCTAAACAACCCCACATTCTCGCATGTGCATTCATATCTCCACATACAATCAGGTCACTTTTATCTCTCACCCACTCAAACAATTTTTTAAAATCACTCAAGGCTTTTTTTCTTTCATCTTCATCACGCACCTGGGTTACATACACGCTCACTAGTAACAGATTTCTTTCCAAATTCGTCGTTGAGGCGGCAATTGCTTCAATCACCTCAAAAGCGGGTAACTGTGTCTCTTGAAGCGTAAGATTTCTGTCGTACATTATTGCCACTCCATCGTAACCATCGCTTCTTGGTTTCTCTCACATACAACGTCTTATTCATTCTCTCCCATGTTTCGCTTATAAGCATCACATTCATTTTATTCTTGGCCAGATAATTTTCCAACATACTTTTTTTCGCGTAAAAACTTTGTATGTTTATCTGGCCAACTATAATTCTTTCACTCATGTTTCACGTTCACACACATAGCAATTTGTACTTACCAATTAAAATTATACAATTTACAACAGATACGAATAAAATCAGTATATTGAGTTGTTGTTGTCAAATTACTGAATGGAAATTGTTGTTGTCAAATCTATTAAAATTTGAATTACTCGCGATATTCAATCATAATCTCTATTCTTGTGAACTATTTGAACAGCCTGCTAGGCATGGTACGACTCTCCAGCTGCAACCGGAAAGGGCAAGTCTGGGTAGGCCTATTACAACGCTGAGACAAGCGCTTGGGAAGCAGGCGCTATCCTCAGCGGGGGAAAGGTGGTCAAACACCCTCACCTGTAGATTTGCAAGACAAGTTTGGCCAAAGCTGGACTTGGGGCGCATTAGGGCATTAATATCCCTACGCAGACGTGAATTAAGAACGGTCGTAGGAATTCTCACGGAACACTACCTTTTAGGAGAGCATGCAAGAAGGCTGGGTCTGGAGGCTAATGACTTCTGCAGAAGCTGCTTGGACGAAGAGGAGGAAGAAACGTTGGTCCACTTCCTATGCTCGTGTCCAGCATTGGCACTCAGAAAGCACAAACACTTGGGTAATTTCTGGATGGACTGCCTCTCGGATCTCGAAAACATTAAAGTGCGGGACGTCTTACACTACATAAGTAGCTCGAAATGGTTCCAATAGGGGTAAAGGTGATATATTTTGTGGTATCACAATGGACTGTCTCCGGTCTAAGTGTGCCTAAGCAGTCACTCCAACCTAACCTATCCTAATCTACTTGCATCGACGGTAGTGTTGCCGCCACAGTAGTTTATACTATTGATGGTTGGAAATAGAGAGAAAGTACTACCTGAGAATAAAATAAATCTGTAACACCGTACACAAATTAGCATCGGCGCTCGCACAACGACTGAAATATGGTGTAGTGGAAATTTTTTGAAGTTGTAAAGCCAAAAAATCGGGTAATCATGGAATTTAAGAAGCAGGAATAGCGGCCACTTGTAAAGAATGAGTGCATAAATAAAATGTGATAAAACACGGATGGCAAAAAATCCTGAAGGAGTATCACGGAGGTGAAAGTTGGGGTCACCTAAGAATTAATACAACATATGGACGTCAAGTGGCCGGATGAATGCTCCTTATGACAAACGAGCAAATAACCAAGGCTTCCTTTGTGTGAACAAATGCCTAATACATTTCTGTATTAATAATGAAATGAAATATAATTACAAAAATACAAATCAAAGTTATAGGCGAAATACAATACATAAAAACCCATAAAACCTCTTATTTTATTGTACATTGCGAGTGTCAGTTTCTTTTTTATTTAAATGATAACTCCGTTGATTCTGCCCGGCATAAAACCAAAGCGTTAATGCCAACAAAATAAACGTGGTAATACCCACTCTGTCGGTAATGTCAAATTCATAAATTTCATCAATCGTTTGATAGAAAATCCATCCAATCAAATAAATTACATAGATTGCACTAATAAACAGCTGCTTTTGATTGTCCGACCCAGCCTGGTATGCAACATCTAAACCCGCCCCAAAAATCAATCCTTTTCCAATTGCCAACAAAACGTACACCAATACATGCCACCAAATTGAAAATTTAAACGGAGGAATAATCACAAATGGTACATCGTGATATAATTCTGAATTGTTAACAATAATGAGCACATAGTAGCCGCCATAACCAAGATAATACGTTCCAATCAACAAAGTATCCTTTGTTATAGTGTAATAGTCTCCGGGAATCTCCATTATCGTATAGATCGAGATTTTATTACAAGTTACAAGTTTTGAACTTTCTACACAAATGTTGGCCTCGCATAAATCATCTTTGCTATTGATATCGCACAGAATTCGCAAAAGTGCATACCCAGCCGGTGAACGATATGTTCGCTCCTTATATGTTAAACTTCCGTTGGGAAAATTGAAAATCGAAACCAATTCTCCATAAACCGTTTTGTTATTCACATCATAAATCGATAGACTAATGTTCATCGATGATAATTTCGTTGTGTTTAGTAAAATGCGGTTAAATATAATATCGGTTTGATTTGCAGCCAATTGTTCAGTTTTTTCTTTGTTTGGCAGATTTCCTTGCAAACCCATTGGTTCAAAATCGTAACCAATATCGTTATCAGCATTGAACATTATAAATCCTATAGATGTCGAATTGATCGGTTTGAACCATTGATTTTCCAGTTCTGTGCCATAAGCCGATTGAAGAAGGCCAAAATAAAAACTGGCCACACATATTAGAAAGCAGCCAAGCGACATACTTTGGAATGAATTTGATTTTAAAAAGACGAACACTATACTCACGGGTAAACATAATATTGCTAGGAAATAATATATGGCCACTAAATGAATTTGTTCCAACTTAAAATTACCACCAATATTAAGATCTAATATGTGCGACTGAACGAACAATTCGCGTTCCAATACCAAAATGATTATGAAAATGCCCAACAATGGTGTGATGATGCCTAAAAAAATTTTAAGTCGCCTTGAATCATTATCTTGAAATGGCGCATGTGTTAAAGGCTCAATTAGAAAAACGGCCTGCATGCAATACATCAGCATCATAATTACTTAAATAAAAATTGAAAAGCTTTAATATATGTAGCTATTCGAATATTATAATAATAAAAAAATAGTAGACGTACCAACTCCCAGAAACGTTGCCCCCGAACATATTGTGTATAGAAATGAGTAGCAATTATTTATTGGACATTTCAAAGTCTTAAATTCATTAAACCTCAACGAAACGACTGTAGATATAAATATTCCAATCATAACGATTAGAACGTACATCAAAAAATAATAAACTGTGTCAGGAAAGAATTGATCTCCAACGATTGCGGCCAAATTTGGTTGTGCCATTCCAATTGATAGAGACGCAAGCACCATTGCCAACCAGTACAAATATGGCGGAGAGTCTCCCAACGAGGCGAAAACCATTGCTACACCACTTAACATGAAGAGCACCGACGAAATCAGCAACATGGCAAATGATCCAATCAAATTTTGAATCAATAAGGATGATATAAGTATTCCAAGGATTATGACCGAAACTGGCCAAATTACGCTTAAACTTCCACCATACTTGTGTAGATAGAAATTATAATGGAAGGCTAAAATTGAATAACAAGAAATTTGTACTTTTGACTAAAAAAATATTTTTATTTCAGCGCATTTTATACTTTACTTACTGAGAATCAAATAGTGTGGGGTAGATATGCAAAATGTTAGTGGGACCAGCAAAAATATTCGTAGCATTTTAGAAATTATATTGACATCTAAAGAAATTTTATTTTGGATTTGACATATTTGGCTAAGCAAGAACAGCAGTCTACTCAATTGGTATAATATTAG
The DNA here is from genome assembly GCA_958295665.1 of Tipula vernalis. Classification (NCBI taxonomy): domain Eukaryota; kingdom Metazoa; phylum Arthropoda; class Insecta; order Diptera; family Tipulidae; genus Tipula; species Tipula vernalis. The sequence goes on from OY282559.1 coordinate 148,948,377, forward strand.
TGGCTTTCCAATCGATCACCGCAAGTACTTGTAAATACTTATAGTTCTTGTCTTTGCTAGATTAACTATAGTAAATCTAGCAAAGACATGAACCATAAATGATTATAAGTAGTTGCGGTGGCCATTTGGAAAGCCTGTGGCGTTGACACGAACATATATTTTATTATGACAGCTACAAAGTGTTTCATAATATTCTGCGTCTTTTATTCACCTCAGCGGACAATAATGCCATCTATCCGCCGGATAGTTGCTACCACTATGAGGCCTTTTAACGAAGTCCTCAAGGATAAGCTGGTTGTGGCAGTTATTGACAAATCCCAAGAGGATGGCAGTATCACGCCCGCCAATTGAAGTAAGATGGAAGGGTTCTTAGCCACCACCTATCTGAAAGTCCTGTCGGAAAATCTGTTCCGACCTGTCGGGACGCGGGCTGGCACAGGAATCAGGTGAAATTGACTTCCTGTGCAGATCATAGGTCAATGTTATTTAACCGAAGGCAGTGTGGGGACTGGGCGAGGTATGGCTCGGAGCCAGCCTTGCTGTGATTGATAGGGAGGAGATCCCCAGCAGACCAACAGCTATGGTGTACATCTCTTCGGAGCCTATAGTGATCCGAAGGTGATACTCCAGTTGTTCCAGGTTGGCAACCCGGATTAGCCAACGCACAACTGGAAAGTTGCCAAGCTCGAGGAGGCAATGGCTGACTATAGGTCAGCTGTTATCATCTTAAACAGGGAGTCACTGACTGCACTGGAAAAAACCAACCGTCTAATCAACTATGGTTTCGGTGCAGTCACACTCAAGGTGTATAAGAAGGACACGGACAAGCCGGAGGCTCCGAAGTCATCTTCAGAAATTACCGTGGTGCTTGATTGCACATCTGCTTGCGCGGAGGTAGCCAGCCAAGCGGAAACTCTCTCCACGGACACGGAGATGTCATCATCCATGTAATCTTTAAAGAGGCTCTCAGAGGACTTATTGTCAGAAGATGACTCTGATGTTACTGTGGTGGAGAAGAGGCTGTAGAGATGATACTGACATTTCTTAAAGTCAACCTTCACCACTCTAAGGCAGTATCAGCTGCTCTAATTTTAAAAATTGGGAAAGAAGCGACAGATGTCGTTTTGATCCAAGAACCTTGGGTCACTGGAGACCGGGTACTTGGGCTCAAGACTCCCTATTATAGATTAATGCATGCGAAAAAGGAAGGTAATGTTCGGTCGTGCTAATTTTGAAGACTTGGGAGTGATGCAAATGCCCAACACACGATCTGGGGAAGTACGGACACAAATGAACGAGGTGAGTTACTCCTTGAATACATTTTAAGTACTAACCTTCATATATGTAATATAGGCAATAAGCCGACCTTCATAACTAGTAATAGACAGGAAGTATTGGATATTAATCTTATCTCAAGCTTTCTGACGATTAGTTTATTAAACTGGAGTGTGTCGGAGGACCACTCATTTTCTGATCATTGTTATCTTCAATTTGAAATGGACTTGACTTCTCCAAAAAGTGCAATCTACAGAAACAGGAGAAAAACAAACTGGGGGTCCCTTAGAACTATTCTGGGTAATTCACTACCAGTTCCTGTGCCAAAACCTCCAAAAACTGCGCAAGAGTCCAGCACTTTTAATGAAGCGATACTGGCCTAAGGGTAAATCTCAGCCACCCTGGTGGTTCAAGGAGATTCAACAAACACGTTGAAAATGCAAAAGACTCTTCAAAACAGCACGGAAACAAAAGCTGTTAGACTGGGACTCCTATAAGGAAGTCCTCAAAATTTACAAATATCAATTGAGAAGTGCCAAGAACAGCTCTTGGAGACCATACTGTAGCAAAATTCGGGAGTCTTCGGGGATGTCTAGGCTTCGCAAAGTACTAGCAACTGGTCCTTCCATTCCAAGTTATCTTCAACGGCCGGATGAGATATGGACCACTAATAGTGCAGAATCGCTGAAACTTCTGATATAGACTCATTTTCCTGGTTGTTCCAAAGGGCAAGTAGCCTTATAGGCCAAATTATTAGCAGAAAAGAGATCATGTGGGCGATAAACAGATTTAAACCATATAAGTAGCCTGGACTCGATGGTATTATCCCTGCGGATATTCAACAAAATACGAATCTAACAATTTCCTGGTTAGAGGTAATTTTCAAAGGCGGCCTAGAACTATGTCACATTCCTAATAAATGGACAGAAGTGAAGGTTGTTTTTATACCTAGGGGGGAAATCGCTCACACTGCAATCCCAAAGACCTTAGACCGATTAGCTTGTTTTCCTTCCTTTTTAAACCCCTAGAAAGACAAATGGAAGATCATATCAGAGGCACGATTGTGTCAGGAAAACTATCTAAATCTCATCTTGCATATTGCAATATATATTAGTAACCTTGTTGGATATTGAGGGGGCCTTGAACAATGTGCTTCCAGGGGCTATAACTCGGCCACTTTCAGATCTGAAAGTAGATGAATCACTCAAGGACTGGATAGATCAGATGCTAAAAGGCAGGATCATAAATGGAAGTTTTGGGAATCCTCCGTCAGTAGATTTGCAAGCAGAGGTCCGCCACAAGGTGGCATACTGTCTTTCCTACTTAAGAACTTGGTCATAAATGACATGTTGCTGAGACTGGAGGACGGTGGCTTCAAGGTAGTTGCCTATGCGAATAATGCTGAATTAGTTTTTTACTCCAAAAATTCATGGCCTAAAGCTTTGGTGATTTCCGGTAAAAGTCAATTTCTCATTTAATGGCTGGAAATTATAGATCGATCTGAATGTTACAATAACGAATGACCACAATAACGAATTTTAGTTATTTGCTCCAAAAATTCATGGCCTAAATCCTTGGTGATTTCCAGTAAAAGTCAATTTCTCATTAAATAGCTGGAAATTATAGATCGATCTTAACGTTGGTAAGCCTAACAATTGCGAGTAGAATACCTATCATTTGGGCTATCTATCGGACCACAATAACGAATTTTAATTTTTTGCTCCAAAAATTCATGGCCAAGCCTTGGTGATTTTAAGTAAAAATCAATTTCTCATTAAATGGCTGGAAATTATAGATCGATCTGAATGTTACAATAACGAATGACCACAATAACGAATTTTAGTTATTTACTCCAAAAATTCATGGCCGAAAGCTTTGATGATTTCCAGTAAAAGTCAATTTCCCGTTAAATGGCTGGAAATTATAGATCGATCTTAACGTTGGTAAGCCTAACAATTGCGAGTAAAACACCTATCATTTGGGCTATCTATTGGACCTCAATAGAGGTTGGTCTCTCACCATCGCGCATTACAAAAGTTATGCGTAAGGAGAATATGAATAACGATAGTGCAATATATTTTGTCGCGTTTCCAAAAACAACGACTCTAAACCAGTTGAAAAGCCATCGATTTATTGGACACATTGCTTGTACTTATGGGATATTCCCCATAGAAAACCGGAACAACTCACACAATGCTTGAAGTGCTTCAGGCTCGGTCACACTTCGGGCAACTGTAATATGAAGCCTCGTTGTGGATATTATGCCCAGGCTCATATAGATGATGAAGAATGCCCGTTTAAAAGTGTTGAAACTAAACATGTATGTGCCAACTGCGGAGGAAACCACATTGCCAACTCAATGATTTGTCCAAAACGAAATGAGTTTTTACGCATTCGGGAACAGATCAACAAACGCAACCAATCTAAGTCCACGCAACCTTTCAATTGGGGGGCATCAGCATTTCTCAGCTTGTTGAATTCTAAAGATCAGCAATTCAGTCAACCAACTAACATAGAAGCCTCAACTTCACAAGCTAATTGGTCAAATTTATTTAAAACAAATACAGCTCCTATAGTGCAACAATCCGAAATTCCAAATAGTTCTAAATTGTACTCTTCCAGTGAATTATTATTGATATTGAAAAACATCATGGATGGACTCAGGAGATGCCGTACGCCAGCGGAACAGGTCCAGGTCATACTGGCAAGAGCTATTTAATATGTCTGTAAATAACTATTTGAATGTCTGCATTTGGAATGCTCACAGCGTAAAAAATAAGAAACATGAGGTAATTCATTTCCTTGATAAATATAACGTTGACATTATGCTTATTTCAGAAACATACCTTAAACCAGACACAGTTTTCCATATCCCACTTTACCTGATCTATAGAAATGATCGCAACAACCAATCTGGCGGAGGTGTAGCTTACATCATCAAAAATTCCATTCCACATACTCTACTTTCCACTTTAATTCTTCAAAGTGTTGAAAATATCTCTATTCAATTGGAACTGCCTGATTCCCACTTAAAAATAACGTCATGTTACGTGCCCAAATCTAGCTATTGCAATTTTAGAGGGGATCTTAACCGCTTATTCAATTCAAATAGCCCATTTGTTCTTGGTGGGGATTTTAATTGCCGCCATTCATTTTGGAACCGTAGTAAATCCAACAAAGGTGGATGTACCTTATTTGACTTACTTAACAGCCGTGCGAGTGTTGTCTTGCACTTTCCAGACACGCGTACCTACCATCATACTAATAGAACTAATAGTACCCTTGATTTTTATTTAGCAAGTAACGAATTTCCTGCAAACTATATTGGATACAAAAATGAACTTAACTCAGACCACTTTCCAATTTTCAACTTTTCAATTTTAAAAAAGCCGTTCTCATTTCACAATTTTATTGATAACAAACTGAAGTCATACGCTAGCAACCAAATTATCACAGATACTAGCCAAATTGACTTGTGAGGCGTTGACAATGGATAAGGAGTCGAGATCCCTATCTTAGAAATATTGTTAATTTGCTTAATGCTGTAATTAGACAAAAAATCTATGATATTGTTAACGCTAAATGGCAGGATAAGTTAAAAGCTTTGGACAAAGGATCTAAACCATACTGTCACACGGTGAGATTACTAAAAAAAAATACACTTGCATCCCACCATTAAACCATCCCGACGGCAGTAGTAAAATCATTGATTCAAGTGAAAAATGTCAAGCACTTGCTCAAAATTTCCATCAAGCTTTCGGAACAGCAGTCACCATTCTAGAATCAGACGAAATCAAAAACAGTATGGAACTTATAAATAACTATGTGGTAACCGACGCTTCGTTGTTCCATTTATCAATAGAAGAGGTAAGAGGGATTATAAATAACAGCCGTCCCCTCAAAGCTCCTAGCCAAGATATAATCTTCAATATTTTCTTGAAACATCTTCCAGAATCTGGACTTAAAGTTCTAACAAATTTATTGTCGCATTGTATTAGACTATCGTATTTTCTCTCTTGTTGGAAAATAGTAGCTAAAGTGGTTGCAATAATGAAGCAAGGCAGTAACCCATGTGATGTAGACAGCTATCGACCGATACGCTTGCTTAACTCGGTTAGTAAAGTATTCGAGTGTATCATCAAAAATAGACTAAATGACTTTATTGAAGAAAACAATTTGTTAATACTGCAACAGTTCGGTTTCCGTTACCAACATTCTACCATCCACCAAGTCGATCGCATAACCCAGCATGTTAAAATCCAAAGGAACTTGAAAAAATCCACTGGCATGGTCCTTCTTGACCTAGAAAAGGCATTTGATTCAGTCTGGATAAATGGTTTTTTGCATAAACTTCATAGATATTGCTTCCCGATGCACATAATCAAACTATTGAAATCGTACTTCGAAAATCGAAAATATTTTGTTCAGATCCGGAACTCCAATTCCAGTATAATGAATATCAACTCGGGGGTTCCTCAAGGATCTGTAATAAGCCCTATTTTATTTTGTATTTTTCTAAATGACATACCCATTAAAGATGAATGCGAAATTGCACTATTTGCTGATGATACATCAATCTACACCTCCGACATCTACTCTCAAGTCATAGTAAACAGACTCACTGATTATATCAACATATTGGTAGCTTACTTTAAAAAATGGGGTTTAAAACTAAACTCTAACAAATCACAGGCTATATATTTTTCGCGGTGTAGGATGACAACTAAACTACCTCAAACAAATCTGCTTATAAAAGGACAACAATTAACCTGGGAAAAACAGGTCAAATATCTTGGCATTCTCCTGAATCCAAAAGTGACATACAAAAATCACTTAAATTTTATAATAAGTAAAGTTAATAAACTTTTTTATGTGCTATATCCTTTATTAAATAAAAAAAGTTAGCTATCGTTTGAAAACAAAATGTTAGCTTATAAGACAGTTGTACTGGCTGTAGTCTTGTATAGATCTCCTCTATGGCGGAATGCGGCCAACATTCACAAACAAAAAATTCAAATCTTACAAAACAAATTTTTAAAATTAATATTAAATGTCCCGAGGAGATACCGAACTACAAGATTGCATTCACGAACTAAAACCAACTTAATTAAAGATCTATCATTTCAATATTATATGAAATATAAAAATAAACTTTAACTTTAACTATAAATAATAATTTAATAAATGATCTTGGTAGAACGCGAACACCCTGATGGGCAATTGGTTGCAATTGGTTGCAATTGTTGCATTATGTGTTGTATATATTTAGTTCATTATAAGATAGAATTAAGTTAGAATTAAGGTACATTCTTTGCGAGTTTCTTGTAATTGACTCACTATATGACTTTAGTCTAAATCTATTTATGTATTATTTTTCTTCATTCCGTAGCAAAGTTTATATCTAAAACTCGGAAAATTACATTGTATCTGTATTTTATATTAACCTTATAATAAAGCAAAAAAAAAAAAAAAATAAAAAAAATATAAGAAACACTTTGTACTATTTTTGTTATTTTTTTATTTTTATTTGCACTAGCCCCAAAAATAAAAGCCATATGGCCTGATTTCAAGATTTACAATTTATACACAAAATCCTATTGTATTTATATATTTATTTTTTATATTTTTTCCTCTTATTCAACTTTCATTCATCGATCCTCTTTCCTACTATTATCCCATTCATTTTAATAAATTCATACACCTCCTTATACCCATTTGTTCCTATTCGTAATAAATCATTCAAATTCCTTGCACTCATAAGGACATCGAACATTCTTCTACTCTGAGTAAAATTAGGACAGTGCAGAATTAAATGTTCAATGTCCTTCACAATCAAACATCTTTCACATAAATCATCCTCAATCAAATGACGTTTCTTTAGACTTTCTTTCCAGTTTCCATGATTTAATCTCACTCGTTCCATCGTTCGTATCATTGCAGCGTTCCCTTTGAGTTCCTTAAAGAAAGGTTTACTCAAAGGAGCTTTGCACAATTCAAAGTACTTCTTGCCTTTCACACGACTCTTTTCAACAAATTCCCTCTCCCATTTTCTCCACAGATTCACCTGAAATACACGAAGTACATCTCTTGCATCCATAAATTCATATTCAGTTTCTTCCTCAAGCATAGAACCATTTTTCGCAAGCATATCAGCTCTTTCATTACCATCAATCTTTAGATGCGAAGGTATCCATTGAATGATCACCTCGCTCCCACAAGATTGAAGGTAGGTATTCATATATCATTTCAACATACACATTGCCTTGAGTACCCCCACCCCTGTTCATTAAATCCAATCCGCTCTGGGAGTCTGAGAATATAACTACTCTCCTCCTCCCTCTTGTCATTGCCAACTTAATTCCTTCCATAATCCCCATCAACTCTGCATTCATTATACAGATGTTACCATTAATTCTCAGCATATTCTCTTTTTTCATAGTTGGAATAAATATTCCACACTTACCCGATCCTCATTTACACTAGCATCTGTATACTCTTCCACATGTGCAAAAAAATTCAATTGCATTTTACTAAATTCTCTCTTAACCGATAACTCATTCAATCATCTCTTTTGTTGTGTCTCCAAAATTCAAACACACCGTAAGACCGTTCGGAGGAACTCTCGGACACACTTGTCGGATCTTGGAAAATAAGTCAATATTTTCCAAAATTATCTTCGCCTTTGTGTCTTCCAGAAAACCGTTCCTCTTTGCAACCTTACTTTCATCTCATTTACTAACACGTTGTCTTTGGTCAACATTCGCACAGTCTCTCGCACGGTGATCCATTCTCTCTTATAATTGAGAGGTGAATCACCCAATTCAGACCATAGAGTTTGTATTGGGGTTGAATTAATCGCCCCCAATACCACTCTAGCACATGCATTCTCAACTTTCATTAGCTTTTCAAACCCGACCTTGGACCCGTCACCATACACGCTTATCCCATATGCAATCTTGGAAGACACTAGCGCCTTTCGCAACATGTCAGTCACACTAGGATGAGCTCCCCATTTCGGTTTACTCACCCTTTTGATCACATTCAATCTAGCTGCTCTTGCAATTATCGGCTAATTTTTCCATGTGCACTTTAAAACTCAATCGATTGTCGATCCAGATTCCCAAATACCTAGTCAATCTTGAATACTCAATTATCTCATCATATATTCGCACATCAATTGTTTGATTCATTCTAAATGCCATACTATTACATTTTCTCGAATTCACCCGCAGATTTAAATCATTCAAACATTGTGTTACCTGAATCACACATTCCTGAGCTCGATTTAGGGCCTCGCCGATGGTTTTGCCCTTGCCGATTAGTACAAAGTCATCTGCAAATTGCAAGATAACTTTGTCAGGGGCATTATACCTATGTATTGAGGTCGTATACAGATTGAAGAGGGTCGAAGAAATTTTGCTCCCTTGAGGGAGCCCAATATTCACCGCTCTTCCACACAAAACAAACTTATGCTCACTCATAAACTCATACACCCATTTACAAATTTTTCCAGGAAATCCCAGGTTCAAAAGAACCTGATATAGTTTTCCTGGAACCACATAATCATACGCTCTTTCAATATCCAGAAATACCGCCACAACAAACTTCTTTTCCTTTCGTACTTCCCACAGAAATTTTTCCCCACATTCGTTTGCAGAATGGTTACGTCGGAAACCAAAAGTGGTCTCTGGCAATAAACTGTTTTCGTTCATTAACTTTTCAAACCTGCCTTTTATCATCCCATTCACCATTTTAATAAAAACATTCAACATACATATTCCTCTATAGTTTATTGCCAGATTAGTATCGCGATCCCTTTTGTGAATTGGAACCACTCTGCAATCCTTCCATCTTTTCGGTATCTAAACACTCATCCATACCCTATTGAGAATTCGAAGCAAGATTTCCTTTGCTTCAACGCTCAACAGCCCAATCATTTTATAACTCATTCTATTTATTCCTGGGGTCGTAGATTTGGCTGTTTCTAAAACCCTCCCCCAACTCATTGCATTCAAATTCCACACACATTTCATTCAAATTTTCACCAACATCTTCAAGTAACACCCAATCGTTACTATCACCTACATTATTCTGAACATCCGTCATCATTTGTAAGAATTGATTTCCTTTTTCAAGATCATCCATTACAACGTTTCTTTCATTCCTCATTTTACCTCTCACTCTATTAAATTTATTCCATACAGTTGTGGTTCTGTGTGTCATTTCTGTCACATAGTTCCGCCAACTTCTCCTTTTTGCTCTACGGATAGCCTTTTTCAATTTTCCATTTACCCATTCATAATTTCGTCTACAATCACGACAAATACACCTGTTAAATTCACGCAAAGCTATCCGTTTCCTTTCCTGCCAATACTGAATCTCCATATTCCACCAACCGTTTACTTTCATTTCATTCGCTCTTATTTCAAAACTGCACATTTCATTAACGCTCTCTATTTCACACTCAAGCTGGCTTACATCATTTATTTCATTTGTTATGAGAATCTCATTCATACGTTCAACCCATTTCTTACTATTCAGCAAGGTCTTCTTCTCAATATTTGTTCAAACTAATCGGATAATTATCCCATCAACCCAATCCAAATGTACAACTTACCATAAATTAAAGATCTCTCCCTGAAATAAAACATTCCCTATAAAATAATTATACCTATCCCATTCAGTCTGACAGCCAGCATTCCACCTGAAACAACATCAAACTCAACATTAATTCCAATAAATAACTTTAAATTGTATAATTTACTTTACTAATTTTAAGTATCGTAAAATGGTAAGTATCGTAAAGGTAAGTATCGTAAAGGTAAAATAAATTATAAATTAATTAATTAATGTAATTATAAGAAAACATTATACTTATCTTAATTTTCCTATTTGTTTACAAGATGACATCACTTTATTTTGACATGTACTGTCAGATTGTCAGAGTGATGAGTGATTTCAGCATTTAATTATATTTAGTGTTACCAAATGTACATATATGATCAATTGAATGGTCGAATTTTACGTTCAGTGTCTTGTTCTAGCATATAGTCAATTATTCTCCAACTTTATGTAAAGTATTTTGTATTTCTGTCATTACCTTTTCATCTCGCGCATTGGAAACAACAAAATATTAACCTAACCAAAATTCACAATTGTAATACCTACGAGTATAAAGCAAATAAGTGTGAATAAATTGTCAGATTAAAAATCGAGTTCTAGTGTATTTTCTTCAGTAAAATAAATCCTATTCTCACTAAGTACATACCAACTTGTACAGTGTGGTCCTTCGAATTATTGTTAAATAAGTACAAATCAATTTGTACATTGTGGTCCTTCGAGCCGGATCAATCAACTGCGGATCAAAAGCATTTATTTCAACAAGTTATACCGGATTTTACAATCCAGTTACCGAGTCGGATCAATTAACTGCGGATCAAACGCATTCATTTCAACCAGTTATACCGGATTTTACAATCCAGTTACCGAGCCGGATCAATCAACTGCGGATCAAACGCATTTATTTCAACCAGTTATTAACCAATAAAACCCAACCACGTGGTCAGCCATAGTAGTCGCCATTTTGTGGGCTTATCACAGGATTAAAACCAGGTAATCAGTTTTTAATTTAATTATTTTGGTGAAGTTTTAAGGCAATTTTTCTAAATAGTACCTATTATTTGTGTTTGTGTTCGTTGCTGCTCTAAACCTTAAACTTGTTTCACTTGTGTTCGCTTTGAGACGTTAATTATTTGATAAGTTTTTCGAACGCATTAAAATGAAAGCATTGGAGAAACGTAAAGCAGTGATCAAAGGACAGCTCACAAAAATTTCTAACTTTATAACAACCAAGGGTAAATTTTCTACTTATGAGGAATTATCGATTCGATTATCAAAAACGCATGATATTTGCAATCAATTCGTTTCGGTTGAGGATCAAATTTTTCAGTTAGATAAGGAAGGTGTTTCGGAGATGGATACAATTGACGATATGTATTTTTCAATTGTTGCCGAACTACAAGCTCTCATTAGAGGATTATCGTTAAGAACAGCCATTCCAAATCCGCGCGATGATGCCGACGAAACAGTGTTGAATATAATCCAGAGTAATTTTCGCTCAGATTTCAAGTTGCCTAGATTAAATCTCCCAGTTTTTGATGGCAATGTGAAATTGTGGCAGTCATTCTACGATATTTATACCTCAACTGTTCATGAGAATACGAACATGTCACCCGCACAGAAATTCAAATATCTATTAGGTCAATTACGTGGACTTGCATATTCATCAATTTGTCATTTTCGGGTGGATGATGCTAACTATTTCGAAGCCTTAAAACGATTAGTCAAGAAGTACAACAGAAAGAGAACTATAGTCGAAAGCTCCATTCGAGATTTTCTTTCATCTCCAAAGCCCAATAAACTAACACCAACAAATATTATGAAGCTTTATGACGCGATCGATGAAACAATTCGAGGCTAAAAGGCGCTAGGAGGGGAAGCAACCCAACGTGACCCTTGGCTTATACTATTAGCAACCGATAAATTAGATGATGACACCAAGCAGCTGTGGAAATATGAGACAGCTGAAACCGATTATCCATCAATTGAAGCATTTTTAGAATTCCTAACCAAACGAATGAACTCACTTGTTGAAGCCGTACCAAATCGAAGTGTTACCTATAATCCGCCAATGTATACCAAGTCGGTCCATGCTACCGAAGTACAATTAAATTCTTGTCCACTTTGTCAAAATGAATTTCACAAATTGTATGAATGTCCAAAATTTCGTGCAATGGATACTGAGTCCCGTCGCGGTTTTATCTCCAATTCAAATCTATGTTTTAATTGCTTTAGTAGTAAACATTTAATTACGAACTGTCAAAGTCGAAAGCATTGCCAAAAATGTACCAAACGACATAATACGTTATTGCATTTTGTACCTAATCCACAAAGTGAAATTCCCATGCATAATATCAATAAATCCATATCACACAAGGATGCTACTGTTCATCAGAATATCGTTGCATCAACTCCAGGTGCCAGTAATGAAACCGCTACGTTGAAATTAGCAGTGTCGATGTTTCAACACCCTAAAGAGGTCAAGTCAACTAATAGTCAAGTAGCGGATGACAACATAATAAAAAATAACATATGTATCTTACCTACCGCCAAATTAGATATACAGGATAAATATGGAAATTGGATACCGTGTCGTGCTCTGTTGGATTCGGGCTCTACACATAACTTCATTTCAGAAAACCTTTTAAGCCGATTGAAAATTTCTCGAACCAAATCTAATATTAATATCAATACAATAAATCAAATACAAGCGAGCAGTTCAAGACATGAATCGTTCGATAAATCGTTGTTTCAGTTTGATAGCAATCTATTGTTATCCGATCCAGATTTCCATGTTGCTGCAGAAGTCGAACTGTTATTGGGTTGTGAGGTACTCTTCCAAAGTTTATTCGACGGTAAATTTTGACTAAACCAGGTTATCCCTTAATACTTGATCACTTGAACAACTTTTTTTTTTTTTAAATTTATTTTGAAGTTTTATTTTGTCTTACACACAACTCTTCAGCTTCGTTGTCTCAAAATCAATCCCCTTTTTCCTCTTTTTTTTCTTTTTTTTCTGTCAAATCCATTATATAGCTGAACTCCCTTCTCTGATGCAGGCGCCAAACAAGACACTGGGGGGCACCCGAACTAGAAACCCAATCTTTTTATTTTTTTATTTTTAAATTGACAGAACTCATCAACTTACAACTGTGCACTGACTAACGTGAACCCTAAATATTTCTAGGCATTCAGAAATGATTATAACAAGAGATTAAACCACAAATGAACGACCCACTCGTTACATCGTGGGAAAGACTCATGATCCCTGAGCAGTCTCATCAAGCCGGGCACAATAACACAATGCCAAGTTGACAAAAGAGGGCGATTAAAACCAAACTGACATTTGGTATTGGAAGTCAAGTCCGAATATCCCTTTGATGGTATACCCCAAGATTTTTCCCAGTAGAATCACTAAGTTGAAAGGCAAAGTTTCCCACAAGACCCTTAACGATGGCAGGAACGAATTTGGGTGCAAATTTGGCTGAAAACCGCTTAGCAGCATCGGCCTGAACGTAAGTCCGCACGTACATCTGTTAACCAACCGTTATAACGCGAGGATTTCCTCTCAAGTTATAAACCCATTCGTGCCGTTCGTGAGCATTTCGAAGGTGGCCGAGTACCTTGTCCCGAATCATATTCAGCCTGCAGGCTGAAGGTTGAAAGTAGCAACAACCTCATTTTCAGTGCCGAAATTTAACAGGTTCCTTAAAGCATAATCGGATCCATGAGTGATTAGATGTTGTCCGAATACCAAGTTATGGGGCGTTTACATGTACGGTATTACGTAAGGTTAAGGCTACTCCTGACAAATGAACATCCCAATCCGTATGCTGTTCCCCTACATATGCTCGTATGGCCGCCAAAATAGTTCGGTGGACTCGTTCTGATGAGCTCGTTGCTCTGGGGCGCATGGAATGGCGTTTTAATATGGTCGACTCCGTATTTCATCAAGAGCTGATGGAAGAGCACTGGAATGGGAATTGTTTTCCATTATCAGTAACCACAGATTGAGGGACTGAAAATAAATTAAACATCTCGTGCTCCACATACGTACACAGTGTTTTAGTTTATAATTATATTTAAGATAGCTTAAACGTGGTACCCCCCTCCGGCTCGTAGTTGACGCGAGACCACAGTTCTTCTAATTGGGTGCATTCATTCGTAAGCTGCTTGATGGAATTGAGGGGCTTATTTGCTAGGACGACTTGCAGACCGGGACGCATATTGTCCTTCAGTATGGCGATAATCTCACTATCAGGAATTGGAATTAAAGACTGTAACGAAATTTTGAGGATGGCATCCTTAAATTCATGAAATGTTTCCAGTGAATATTTCTGCTTCCTCATTTCGAGTGCACGGTGTATGTCTCGATCCGATCGACATCGACTAAAACGCTCAATTAATTCTTGCTTGATCTGGTTCCAAGTGAGCTCTCGACGGGAGTGTCTTTCTAAAAACACAAAGTACCATTCCAAGGCTTCCCCAGCTAACAAACAAGGTATATCATATACGAGTATTAAATTTTCTAAGGGAAGCTTGTACCGAATTGCCATATGTTCCACTCTATACAAAAATCTCTTTACGGGTACTTCACGGTTCTAGCGAGTGGAGCGTCAGCGAATAAATTAACCAATGTCGCAGTGGTGGAGTGATTACAACTAGGCCTATTAGGTGTTTGCGAGGTCCGAACCTCTAGGGACGAATTTGGTACCGCCAATCGGTCTTTAATCGTTTCGATACCTGTTACCATTGCCCCCATATCAGCATTGTTCATTGCACCAGACGGTAAAGATTTATGTGGCGTGGACGAAGGCTGATGTGGTAATCTAATGCGCGAATTATAAGAACGAATGATTCGATGATCTTCATCCTCAGAATCAGAACAACAAGGGGAATTATGATGGTTTTCAGCTCGACTTTGGCGAACCGTAAACGTGGTGGAAGTTCCAACATTCCGCGAGCGATCTTTAAAATCGCTGATATTATTTTCTATATTGGACAAGTTGTAACGTCCTTTCCATTTCACTCGGATCGCAATGAGATTCAAGTATTGTGGTTGAACTGTATTACCTACTTATTGTTCATTGTTTGAAAGAAAAACAACAACAAAAAAAAATTATTTTTTTTTATTACCAAAATGTACATTGCACGAAATAGATATACCACAAATGTACAATTGTATGTTAGTATTACACGCACCGCCTCGATCGAGCAATTGATTTATTTTCATTAATGAATTGATATAACCTTTATACCCAGACTCTATGCAATGGATCATAAATTCATTAAGCATTTGAATTTTTTTTTGCGGAGAATAAAAACTTACGAGATGTTTCTATTGTTATTATCCCCGCTAATTGCGTTTTTTTTTGTTTTTTTTTGGACGAGGTGATTTTGGATGAGGAGGATTTGAAAAACATTAAGTATCACGATTTCAAACATGAAATAACTAAAATTAAAACTTGTTAAGTGAAATTGCGAACAATTTGTAATTTTGGTGTATTGCAATTTCAAATGAAAAATACCTATAGCCTAAAGTACATATATGGGTTATACAATGTTTTTTTTTTTTTCTTTTTGAGTGAAATCTTGTAAATTTGTGACACTAAGTATTCAAAATTAAAGCAATTTAATTGCAAAATTTAATTATATGATGTACCGATGGAGTGATATTTTTTTTTTGTACCAGTATTTACTTCATAAACCGTCTTTAGTGTTTGTTGTGAATGTATCTCAAATGAGTAGCCTAATAGTACATTAAACTTTCGAATTGGTGACTGTGTGGGTTGAGTAGTTTATGTATACTCGCCGTTGTGTAACAAGCATTATGCATATAAATAAAATATAACCACTATTAATTACTGCAAATTTTGAGCTTTCGAGAAACATAATTGCGTAGTGGCTTACAGTTAGTGGTGCTCAACTGGGTTTCAATTAGTTAATCAATTTGGACGGTGATATGGCCCATGAATATACTGGTGACGGTGCACGCCAGAAGTGGATCCTATTGGCTTCATTAAAGGCGACCACGTTAGAAGCTGTGTTACTTTTATTCTTCGGCTTGGTATCGTTGCGAAGAGCTGGCGGTACTACTTTGCTCACAGTGCATAACGGTTGACAATTGACAAGCGGTTTTTTTGGAGGGTTTGGAGGTTTTGTATAACAAGCGGTTGTCATCATGCACGCGTATAACAGATAAGTGTTATTCTAATCTTATTTTGATTTTGTCTTTATTATTTTGTTTTTTTTTGGTGTTATGAAATTGTAGTTAAATATTATAATTACTTATACTATTAATTTTCTTGATCTTGCCAGTTTGTTGCCAACGTCCTTGTCTTGCCAACGTCAATTTTTTTTTTCGTTTTTTAGCAGCTGAATAATATCATTTTGTTTCTTTCATTTGAGACGTTTCTGTTTAGGAGGAAACCGGCTGTGTCGAGATCGTGGGAAGCGCTTTCTTCGTCTTCGATTACTGACAGGTAACACTATATTGTTTTTTTTTTGTATTGATAGATTTCCGGTTGGAAAACATTTTTATTAAAACGGCAAACTTAATGATATTAATTAACTGTCACTTGCTGGTAACAGTACGTAATTTTTGAAAAAGATTGTAATTGCTAAATTATTAATTATTATTAACGTATTTTTTTGTAATTTTTTTTTTTCTTATAGTTGTAAATAAGTAATAATTTGTAATTTATTTTTTTTTCTCTCCCTCAAACTTGATAAGATCATTATTATAAATAAATGTGTAAAATCTTGTTAAATTTAAATTTATTGAAGCACAAATTATTTTTCATTATGAGTGGCTAAAATAGTTTGGATATGGAGTGACCGATTTGAGGTGAGTTGATGTGAAGTTGAGTGTCCGTTTTCGTTTCATGCCAGTTAGTGTGATGTAAGAGTGCCAGGATGCAATCTCCCACGACAATATACCTCTCCGTTCGAGCTAGCGGCAGAACAAGGGCGTATCCTGGAATCGCACAAAATCCCAAAAATTCTAAACATTTTTTTTTGTCAACGTTATCCTCTTAAAGGGAGAGTGTACCTGCTTTCGTTGGATTGGTAAGCAACTTCGGCTGCCCCTGAGGGATGTGATGAATTTTCGGTGGGCTTATGTGTATCACGTAAGTTAGATGAAGATATAAAATCTAACAGAAGATCGCTATCTAAATCATCCCTATGGATGTTCGTATTCGGGACAGGTAAAGCAAGGCTAGGCACAGTGGCGGAACCGAGTGATTCCAGTGCTAGTGCGTTAGAATTTGGATTCAATTTAGGCGCGGATGCCAACAAGCTGTCGCCATACCAATTGCGAAGTTGCTCGAACAAGTCCTGACAACATACAAGAAGTTCCTGAATCTCGTTTATCTGATTGTTTAAGGTTAGCAACCGATTTAACCGACCCGTCACATGTGCCAACCGGGACTGAAGAAGACCGAACTACTCCATCTCAATGGTACTATCAAATGCTAATGCCGATCTCATTCGTTTCTCTTTTAACTCGCATAACTTCAGCTCATGTCCCGGATTCTTAAATGCCGCTTCATGTGGGCGGGTTGGAACTAATAATAGGAATAATTTCTCCGCTGCGATTCTGGCCTGTAATATTTCGAAAGAAACAGATGAAGTTGATAGAGAGCGAATTTCGCACTCCACTTGAACCTCGTTAGAGTCCAACAATTGAACATCCATATTAAAACAATAGGGAAATGTTTAGAAACGCAGGTAAAAACAAAAAAAAAGAACTGACTCTAACGTCATGTTAAATACTTAAGAAATAAAAAAATATACAATTATAATAACACTAACAAATAAATAAATCAATTTGGGAAATAAAAGGTTCGATAATATTAGATCCCTAAGATTATAAAGTTAAATTAAATTCAAAATTTAGGAAGTAAAACTCACCGAACTAAACAACACTTTAAGTATATATTTCAACTTCCTCAAATAAATCCAAAAACTTGTGTATGTATATATCCTCAACAAGGAGAGTGACCATGAATGTGTGCGTGAGTGTGCCTGATCTAAAACAAAATTTGAAAAGAAAACTATTAATGAACGAAAGAAAATGTATATTAGAATGCGTAAGCCTAACAAGTGATTCATACACAATACGTGGAAGTATATCCGCGGCCGCAACTAAAAAACCAAGGACGCGTCCTTGTGAACGGTAATTGAACATTGTAATCGATTAACCAAAGCACGTGTGGCCTGATAACAATGTACCGTTCACAATCATTGACGACTTAACGGAGGTGGTATCAACCGTCGCACCATCACGTGTTCAATCTCCAAAAAATCTGAAACTCGCGTGGTATTGGTGAAAATATGATGATGACAAGGTTGATCCAACTGTATTTAACTAAACAAATAAAATTAATAAAAATTTGTATTGTACTTCGAAATCTAACAGGGACATCGAAAGGTTACGTAACCTTGATACCCAAGCGACAAAGCACATTGAAAACACCAGATTTTTTTTTTTTTTTTTAATTCAAACTGGAAAAAAAATTGAAAATTAACGTGAAAATTTTGAAACTTTAACGTTTTTTCAGCTTTTATAGCGATTTAATTTACCGTACTGCTGGTGGTTTGGCGTCTATTGGAGGGGGGGGGGAAAGTTGAGTAGATTAATCTACCAGCTCCGTAACCTTCCAGTAAGGTGCGCGTCACGTGAGCTGCTCTGGTCTTGACATTAGACAGCTGCGTGATGGGTACAATTGTGTAAGGGGTAACCTGTTCACAATTCACAAGTGTACGTACTGCCTCCTCGTGGCAACCACTTGTAACTAAGGCCACTTGGCACTTTTTCCGCCATTTGGCACAGGCTAAAGTACGGTGCTAAAGGAGAAAACCTTGACAAAAAACCCTATTCTAAGGTGGAACAGCATATGCCGAAAGATGAATGGCTGATAGGTTAATCAGCCCAAAATATGCGAACTCTGGATACCAGGCACCCTCCAGTTTTATTTAGCCTTCCTGTAGTAAAGCTGGGTGACCTACAGGTGATTTGCAATTCCCAACAACTCGTAAGAGTAAAATCAAACGGAATACGGGGCAGGAGTAGGAATATACGGGAGTGGGACAACCCTCTCGAGGTCCTTGAGCTCCAATGCTACCGTCTTTCTAGCGGAACTACATGCTGTAGTAAACATCTAGGAGGGAGAGTAATAAGCTCAGATAGTATGTATCACGTACCGGGAAGCATTATTATCAGGTTCATTAAGAAACTGAATATTGACTGAACGGATAATTAAGCAGGGGCCAGCACAATAGATCTTTTAGGTCGCAGTGCGAAGTGGCTGATCGCCCGCATTCCCCCCCCCCAATAATAATAATAAAATCCCCTTTTTCCTCTTTTTTTTTTTCTGTCAAATCCATTATACAGCCGAACTCCCTTCTCTGATGCAGGCGCCAAACAAGATACTGGATAGCACCCGAACTAGAAACCCAATCTTTTTATTTTTTTATTTTCAAATTGACACAACTCATCGACTTATAACTGTGCACTAACTAACGTGAACCCTAAATATTTCTAGGCATTCAGAAATGATTATAACAAGAGATTAAACCACAAATAAACGACCCACTCGTTACAAGTCTGCGACAAAAACGGGTATATAAAAACTGGAAAAATTGAAAACAAATCGTTCTGTGTTTTTGGGTCAACATGAAGATCACCAATATCTATTAATTTTTTTTGTTTTTCCTAAATTTTCATTTGACAGATATCAACGATTATTAGCATTTGTATTAGAAATTTCCCAACCTACCTATTTTACTGGTGGATGTTGTGCTAAGCATCAGTAATATTTATCAGCTATCACTTAACCAAAATGTGATTTGTTTGGTTTGTGAGCTGGGAAATAAATACCTTTAGATGAAATTAAGCTTTACACAAAATGATTTCTTACTAAAATACTTCCATCCACAAGTAGATAATTTTTTCACACAGATAACAAAACCAATAAAATTGAGGTTATGTGTTTTACTACAAACGTATATACTAAGAAGAAGAAAAGCTGGAAAATATGTATCTCTAATTTTTAGATGGATAGAAAAATTTAAAATAGAATAACACATATGAGATAAAACCCTCAAACACACAATAAAACATTTTTTTTATTTTTCACAATAGTTTTTAAAAGAGTTTTCATATACCACACCAGCCACCACCCACATTATTATACCATTGTAAAGACCACAAAATAATTTGGTACTACAAACTATTGTATATCGTCTTCTGAGTTCTGTTTGGTTATGTAATGACGTTATTGACATTAAACTGTTTTGATAAAAATTTGTAATTAAAGAAAAGCTTATTTCGGTGTTTACTGGTACCGTCATGGTTCATCCAGATGTAGGCAAGATGAAACGAAAAATTAATCTACGTTAATATTGTCGATTTAGCGACAAAAGTTGTCAAATATTTACAAATGTCAGCAGCTCACGTAAAAGTCAAAAGACCACGAAGAGGGAATGGTAAGCGTCGACGGTGCTTCTGGTCGTCTACTGTCCAAATTTACCGTTAATCGCTTTTGGCCAAAAGAATTCTGAGTGAAAAACCGTCAAACCCTCGATGAACTACTAGTGCTGTTAGAGTTTTTGTTCTTAAGAATTTAGTAAAGCGCTCATATCAATGTTGCAATTGGCCTACAGCTGATATTCTTATGTTAGAGGTTAAACTAGACAATTTTGTTTGAACGTTTATTTATGTTTTTGATTTGGAAAAACTACTGCGAACGGTTTACAAATCTAGGATGGTTATTATATGTAGGTGATACGAATATAATCCTAATAGATAACAGCGATTGCTATAATTACGAGTATATTTCTATAGTCTTATGAATAACCACACTAGACAAACTCAAACCTCAAAATAGTCTTAATTTTAGTGTTGAAACAATTCCGATACTTATATCAATGCACAAACCGAGTATTTTCCAACCATCGCAACATTCAATCCAAGGCGACTCCACTACTAATTTCTCTAAGTTCACCAAATAATTTTTACTTTGGTCCGAAGTATTGAAATCCTGTCAAAAATAACGAAAAATTTGGTTGGTCCAAAACCACTCTTCTCGACGTTTTGGAAGTCCCTGAGTCTGAAAAACAGAAAAAAAAAAATATCCGTCCATCTGTCTGGACCTCTGGATGTCAAAATGTCTGGATATTTCAATGTCTGAATGTCTGGATGTCTGTACCCACGGTATATCGAGAACGGCTTGCCCGATTTGGATTTTTTTTTTCGCCAATCTCTTTCTATGGTCAAGGCGAAGATTTGAACAGCTTTTGGAAACTGTACGCCACGAGGTTGGGTACCTGCCATACGAATTGACCTAAAACAGACGGTTATATACTACCAGTCCTATTAATAGTGCCTCCAACACCATTTGATGGTCCCTTACCGTGGCTTATGGCAAATAAGTTCAATGCACAGTCAATATTGAAATCTTGTTGATGGAAGGCATTATTGGCAAAGGTTTTCCTGTTTTAAACTGCGATATAGCTTCATCCGAAAAATAATAAATTTTCTTTGAAGCTAGGTATTCCGACTCATTATCCCTGCGAATACTGATAAATTTAGTTTGAAATTCAAATACAGCTCTCTCTCTCTCTCTTTCTCTCTGTATCTCTCTCTCTCTATCTATCTATCTATCTATCTCTCTAATTCTTAATAACAGGATCACAAAGTAAAATTGTTGTAACAACTGGATATAACAAACCGTTGTTTTGATGAAGTACACACACACATTCATTATGTGTTCCGGCCTTTCCGGCTAATATACACTCTTTTGGTCGCAGCTCTGTAAATTAAGAGAATCCACTGTTCTGAGTTCGATTTTTTTCCAAAAAATGCTAATATGCCTCAGATAAACTGTATAGAACAAGTAGTTCTGACACATCAAGCAATCATTTGTTCCAGGAAGCTGTCGGCTGATATCCTTACTTATGTAGAATTCCTTAACTAAGGTGACTATGTCTGAAGAAATTACCGACCTATTTTTCCTTGATCCAGGAAGGCTGCCGTATCCTGATTCTTTCATTTTATTACTATGTGTTTTGTTGTCTTGAACTTTTCCATAATGCTGGACACTGACCAGTGCTCAGGTAATTGAATCATAATCATTTGGGTCATCTCGTACCTACTAATAGAATTCACAGCGGTAAAGAACTGGACAAGACCTAAAAATTTACATGAATTACGAAGCTTTCTGTGATTGTGCACCTATTATAGACGCTTCGTGCCAGGATTCGCCAACATCGCCAAAAGTTTACACGAGTTGGCCAGAAAGAACAAGGCATTCAAATGGAAGAATGACCAGGAAGAAGCATTCGTGGAACTAAGGAGACGGTTGTGTGTCGCGCCAATCCTTGCATACCCTATACCCAACGTGAAATTTATTTTGGACACCGATGCAAGTAATGACGGTATAGAAGGTGTATTATCACAGGAAACCAATGGCCAAGAACGAATTATTGCGTACTTCTCCAAAACATCATCAAAAACGGAGCGTAATAACTGCGTGACACTGGAAGAATTGTTGGCTATAGTGTAATGTGTCAAGCATTTCCATAAGTACCTTTATAGCCAAAAATTCCATTAACGGACAGATCACGGTGCTTTACGGTGGTTGTTACAATTAAAGAATCCAGAGGGACAGGGAGCTCGCTGGATCGAACGTATTCAAGCTACGATTTCCAAATCGAACATCGGAAGGGAAGTGACACCGAAATGCCGACGCATTATCAAGACGGCCGTGTCCAGTAGAATGTAAACATTGTGGCCATGTTGAAGCAAAGGAAGGCATCATTGACGTTAGGCTTACGCAAGTACTGCCTGATGAGGAGTGGACCGACGAAATGATCAGGAAAGAGCAATTGGATGATACGGATTTATCAGTTATAATGGAATGGAAGGAAAAGGAACACCGGCCAACTTGGAGCGAGATCGCGGACAAAACTCCCATCGTCAAGGCTTATTGGGCTCAACGGGATAGCCTCCGTCTTAAGAATGGCTGTTTAAAACGATTGTGGGAAAGCACGGATTGCAAAGTGAAGCAATTGTTGCTGGTGATACCAAAGTGCCGGATTGCGGAAATCCTGAATGAGTATCATGGAGGAGCAAGTGGGGGCCATCTAGGAATTAATAAAACACTAGCAAAGATACGTCAACGATTCTACTGGTCAGGATGTAGGCAGTCAGTGATAGAATGGTGTCAAAAATGTGACCAAAGGGACCCGCACACAAAACTCGTGAAACCATGAAACAATATAACTTTGGAGCACCATTCGAAAGAATTGCAATGGATGTAGCGGGGCCATTTCTCACCACTGAGAGCGGCAACAAATCTGTGCTAGTAATCATGGATTATTTCAGCAAACGGCCGGAGGTGTACTCCATGCCCAATCAGCAGACGAAAACAATAGCTGATGCCGTGGTAAACAACTGGATTAGCAGATTTGGAGTGCCGATGGAGATTCATACCGATCAAGGAAGGAATTTTGAATCGGTGGTATTTCAAGAAATATGCCAGATGCTTGGTATAAATAAAACGAGAACAACGCCCTTGCATCCACAGTCTGATGGTATGGTGGAAAGATTCAATAGTACATTGGAGGAATATCTACCAAAGTTCGTTGATATAAACCAACGCAACTGGGATCGACATATACCAATGTTTCTAATGGCCTATCGATCAGCAATACATGACACAACCGGAATGACACCAGCTTAAACGTTATTTGGAGATAAGCTACGATTACCTGGAGATCTAAAATTTGGGGGCTGTACCATCAGCGGCTTTACGTGGACAGGATTACGTAGACCGAATGAAAGAGGAACTTAATGAGATTCATCAATTTAATGATGTCAAGTGACCGGATGAAAGCTCGATATGACATACGAGCAAATAACCAAGGTTTTCAGGAAGGACAATTAGTATGGCTTCACAATCCGCAACGGCAAAAGGGATTATCACCGAAGCTGCAACCAGCATGGGAAGGACCTTCCACTGTCATTATAAGGATGAACGACGTGGCTTATCGGATACGAAAGGGACAAGGAGGTAAACCAAAGGTGGTGCATTTGGGGGGCTGGCCCTATACAGAGGAGGTGATTTGGGTCCTGTTCGGGACGAACAGGCTTAGGTGGGGGTAGTGTGACGGTGACGCGGAATGTTTAATTCTGGAAAACGGAGCATAAACCATATATGGTATGTATTGCGGCTGTCGTGTTCGAATTTATTGCATCACCGGCTGTTAATTGATCAACAGCAGTAAAAGTGTTGCATTACAATTTAATAAATTCCAATGTAGTGTTGACATCCATGATTGTAACCTCAAATTAAAAAGAGGACACACAAAGAATCGTTTGATTGTATACTATATGTAATTTCCATTTATACTTATCTGAATTAATTGTACATCAGACGCTTCTTCTGTTACTATAATATGTTAGCTGAAATTGTAAATATAAATAGTTAGTTTAAATTTAATTTTATATAGAGTCATTTAACTTACCACCACCAATCTAATTTGTTTACCTATTGTTTTGACAGTTTCAATTTGGGTACAGGCCGTGGAATATTGTATTAGATATGATGTTACACGTTAAAAACTTGTACTAAAATTTTAT
The DNA here is from genome assembly GCA_958295665.1 of Tipula vernalis. Lineage (NCBI taxonomy): Eukaryota > Metazoa > Arthropoda > Insecta > Diptera > Tipulidae > Tipula > Tipula vernalis. The sequence goes on from OY282559.1 coordinate 148,972,918, forward strand.
ATTGTTCAACTAAGTTTACAATATCTGTCACCAGATGCACTTTATATAATCATTGCAAACAACGTTATTTGTTCTGTAGGCATCAGAAAACATTATCTTAACCTAAAAATAGAATACATTTATGTGAAATAAAATTAAAGTGAATAAATTATTTTGCCTATAATTCCCGATTATACTTACCGTGTATAATCTTTGAAGAATATACTTACAAGCAAACCGAGCGTAATTAGTCGTCAAACGATAATTACCATATGTTTTTTTGAAGTACAATCAAAGGTACAACAAAAGTAATTACTTTGTACCTAAAAGTAATTACACACCCCTATTCTATCTAAGGTGTCTTAGTCAGTTAAATTTATTAAATCTTTATCAATCTGGATTCCGTAAGTTTCATAGTACAACTTCTGCCTTGGTTAATGTTGTAGATGATATCTCGTGTATCCTTAATGCACCTAAATGTTTTGCGGTAATAGTCCTTTTGGATTTTTCCAAGGCGTTTGATTCTATTAATCATCAGCTTCTCCTACAAAAGTTTAAATTATTTTATAAATTTCCGGGCTATGCTATTCGTTTATTATCTTCCTATCTGTCGGATAGGACTCAGATTGTAAATTTATTATAGGGTCATTATCACAAACAGCTTCGGTTACTTGTGGAGTCCCTCAGAGGGGTCTATTATTAGGCCTATATTATTTTCCCTTTTCATTAATGGTTTAGCTGATTGCCTTTCTGGTTCAAAATTCCATTTCTACGCGGACGATGTTCATTAGAAAATATAAATGAAATTTTTGCAAAAATTAATGAAGATCTGAGAAGTATTTATTCTTGGTCAACGTCATCATCAACCTTGGTCTAATTAAAATAGAATGTTCTTGTAACCTGGGTAAAAGCAAAACCAAAAAATATCCTCTTCTTAAAATACAAAGATCAAAATGGCGTTAGCAGTTTTCGTTTTTTACCATTTCTCGTTTCGATCAATAACTGCGAAAGGACCTTCTTATGGCGTTTGAAATGGCGCTCGATATCCATCAGTGCGAACGAAACCGTGTGAACACTTACGTAGTTCTTTGAACAAGAAAATATTGTCTTTTTTATGCCGTAAGGGTGGTACTGGAGCTATTTCTTTGAATGTGTTAACTAAACGTATTGCAAAATCCGATTGAGCATGTGCTGTCTCGGCTGGTTAAAGAAAATCGCAAGGTAATCGTAAGTTTTCGCCGTAAACTAAAAATGCTGATGTGATACCAAAATCCTCGCGGAAAGCTGTACATAATCCAAGCAAGATCGATGGTAAAGATTTTGTCCACTGTTGATTTCATTTTCACGTCATCGATGTTTTTAAACTACGATACCACCTTTCGATTAAGCCGTAACACGCAGGGTACTACGCTGTTGTTCGTTTGTGTTTGTTGAATCCAAGTAGTTTTGAAAGTTCGTTAAATAGATGCGATTCAAACTGAGAACCATGATCCGTTACTATTGATGATGGAACGCCATAGCGACAGATCCAATTTTTGAACACCACTTCCGCGATTGTATCTGCCCTAATGTCGGGTAATGGAATGGCATCTGGCCAACGGGTATAACGATCGATTAGCATTACACAATATCGATTTCCTTCAGAAGTTGGTAGGGGACCTACGATGTCGAGATGGATTTCATCAAATCGGTTAGTGGTGGTCGGGTATGTTCCAACCTGGCTCTTGACGTGGCTAGAAATTTTTGATTTTTGACACCATAAACAACAATGTGCCCATTTTCGATAATCAGATTTGACTTTAGGCCAGAAATATTTTTGAGCAACCATAATTGATGTTGCTTTAATACCGAGGTGTGAAAGGTTATGTACATTGTCGAATATTGTTCGACGATATCCTTTTGGAATGTAAGGTCTAGTTCGGCCGGTTAAAATTTCGCAAAATATACTTTCTTTGGTACCGAAAACTGGAAACTTCTCTAATTCCACAGATTTGTCGGATTCCATAAGCATCTGTAACTCTTCATCGTTTGGTTGTTCCTTTGCAATTTGGCCGTAGTCAAAATTATTATTAATCGTAATTTCGTTCGTGAAAGTGTATCGGCGATGACGTTGTCCGCCCCGGATAAATGCTGAATATCACATGTGTATTGCAATATTAGGTCAAGATGTCGTAGTTGTCTGGGTGATGCCTTTTCTGGATTTTTTTGTGACGCATATATTAGCGGTTTGTGGTCAGTAAACAAAGTGAATTTGCGACCTTCTAAAAAATGCCTGAAATATTTTATTGATGAGTAAGCTGCTAAGAGTTCACGGTCATATGTACTATACCGGTTTTGAGTTTCATTAAATTTAGCTGAAAAGAAACTCAACGGCTGCCATGATTCGTTGACGTATTGTTGGAGGACACCGCCAATTGCATTATTCGAAGCATCTACCGTTACCGCAAGCTTAGCATTAGTAGATGGATGGTTTAAAAGGGTAGCGTTAACTAATCGTTCTTTAGAAATATTGAGAACGGCTTGTTCTTGGTCTGCGTGTGGAAGGAGTTTCCTAAAAAAATTTACCATTTTTTGGTACGTAATTCTGATACAGTTTTTGGTTTAGTAAATTATATGATGGTATCCACTTTAGTTTTTGATGGTTTAATGCCTAATGATGAAATGTCATGACCTAAGAATGTTATGTTTTCCACACCGAACACCGATTTAGTAGCATCCATCACAAGCCCAGCATCTTTTAAGCGTTGAAATACCTTACACGAACCAAAAATCGAAACCTTTAATAGAATCCATGAGTCTTTGGAAAGATTGCGCAGCGTTTCTTAGCCTAACACCGAAGGGTGTTCGAATAGCAATCTTTGGGATATCACACTCATCAATTGAAATGACACCTGAAAAATGCGCGAACTATATCAATTGCGATAAAATACTTGCATCCATCTAGTTGATGTATGAAATCTAACAAATACGGAATATTGTACATGTTTGGTTTGGTTTGAGCGTTTAGAGCTCTGTAGTCGCCGCATGGCCTCCACTCCCCGTTTTTTTACGCACTAAGGGCAAAGGGCTGGACCAATTGATATTGCTCGGTCGGCATATTCCGAGCTCGATCATTTTACGAAATTCTTCTTTTGCGATCCTATACTTTTCAGAATCAAGTCGGCGGGCTCGAGCGACGCATGGAGGACCTGTTGTTTGAATACAATGGGTTATACACTATGTAGTGCATCGTTAATACCATATTTCTCGACTGTTATTTCCGCGTATGTATGCAATAATTGCGCAATTCTTGGTGGTCATGTACTTAAAGAAATGGTTGTAATTCCTGTTGTATGAAGATTAGAAACATTCGCATTCCTTGATCAACATATTAAGGAATCAATTAATTTTCGATTTTTAATGTCAACCAGTAGACCGAAATGCTAAAGAAAATCCGCTCCTATTATTGATGTATTGGTATCTGCCAGAATGAAATTCCTGTGAAAATTTCTACCTAGGCCTATGGTTACGCAAACTGTTTTGGTACCGTATGTTTTTATCTCCGATTGATTAGCTGCATATAACAGAAGATCGCTCGGAGTAAAATTTGATTACAGGAACGCTGGCACCGAAATCAATTAAAAAATTTGGTTTGGCTTGGTGATCGTAAATTGATTAACGAATTAGATCTATTTCTCCTTGCATCCATTGATACACGGGTATCTTTCATGTTTTTTGATTGATATTTATTGTTCGTTGCATCCTTGGAAATCGGGTTGCTTTTACGCATTTACGAGTCCGTTCCGCGAAGAAGTGGTGATAATAACAAAATCCGTCTGGATACTGTTTTTGACGATTGTTGCTTCTATGAGGGCGATAATGTCGGTTGTGTGAACGTGATCTTTCACAATTTAGATTTTTCAGTTGGTTTTCCAAACTTTTAATTTTTGCTATTAAATAATCGTATTCCTCGGAATTAGGAGTATTGATTGGTACGCTTCTTGAATAACCCGGCTGAATTGCATTAATTTTTTTGCTAGAAGTGTTTACTATTTATACTTCCCAAAATTGGTCAGCAATTTGGCACTGTTTTTCAATTTCCTCATTCGACCATACCGCCAAAAATGTCTGCCACTCAGCCGGTAAATACTGCAACCATATAGATCTTAACAACTCTGTATTATCGGCTACCAGGGCTCCGCTTTTCGAATTAAGTCTTTTATAAAAGACTGACGGTTTATCGTCCCCCATGGTCAAACTAGACGAGATTCCGTAGACGACGTGTTCCTTTTGATCCAAGCGCTTTTTAAGGTGTCATATTTTTCTCCAGTTTTAGGTGGCGTTGCAATTAGACCAGATATGCCTTCTAATACTTCCTCCTCGATTATGGATAAGACGATATCAAATTGATCCTCATCAAGTGTAATTTTGTTTAATTTAAATTAGCCTTCCGCGATTTTCAACCACAATTCAGCGTTGTGTCTCCAAAATTGCGCTAATTTGGTTTTATCCGGCGTTGCAGAAGTCATGTTTACGTGTTCTTAGGTTATTGTAGGAATTACAAAATAGGACAAAATAGGAAATCTGTCAGTTCTAAATATAATTGGTTGTCACCATCGATATCGCACGAAAGAAGTTCGGCCAAACCTTCGACTACAAACCAACGATCGCTGTCTAAATCAATTTTATATGTATGTGATTTTTTTTTTATTATTATTGGAGGGCCATGTGGGCGATCAGCCACCTCGCACTGCGACCTAAAAGATCTATTATGCTTGACCCTTCTTAATAATCCGTCCAGTCAATATTCTGGTTCTTAATGAACCTGACAATACTGCCTCCCGGTACGTGATACATACTATCTGGGCTTATTGCTCTCCCTCCTAGATGTTTACTACAGCATGTAGTTCCGCTAGAAAGACGGTAGCATTAAAGCAGAAGGACCTCGAGAGGGTTGTCCCACTCCCGTATATTCCTACTCCTGCCCCGTATTCCGTTTGATTTTACTCTTACGAGTTGCTGGGAATTGCAAATCGCCTGTAGGTCACCCAGCTTTACTACAGGAAGGCTAAATAAATCTGGAAGGTGCCTGGTATCCAGAGTCCGCATATTTTGGACTGATTAACCTATCAGCCATTCATCCATCGGTATATGCTGACTTTATGGTTTTTTGTCAAGGTTTTCTCCTTTAGCGCCGCACTGTAGCATGTGCCAAATGGCCAAAAATGTGCCAAATGACCTTAGTTACTAGTAGTTACCACGAGGAGGCAGCACGTACACTTGCGAATTGTGAATAGGTTACCTTTACACAATTGTACCCATCACACAGCTGTCTAATGACAAGACCAGAACAACTCACTTGATGCGCACCCTACTGGAAGGTTACGGAGCTGATAGATTAATCTACTCAACTTTGGTCCCCCCTCCAAACCACCTCACAAATTACCTATTTAAGTAATTACCTATCGCCGTTGAGTAAAAGCATTACTTTAAAAGACAGGACCGTATTTGACTGTTTAATATTGACAATCTTGAGTAATATCTTCTATCTTTTAAATCTGCCCCGCTACAGGTTACTAGCTATTCTAAGGAGCTTTAACTTTATATCAAAAGTTCGACTATACCAAGAGCTGAATAGACAGAGTTTAATAATATGCTATTTACGTGAAGTATAGCTGTCAACTACGCTCGACAAAGCCATTCGCTTCATATTCAGCAATTTAGTGTTAAGATGATATGTTGATGAATAAGGTGATTAAATATCACACAGCTCACGATATATGTTTAGAGAAGGGTAATACAACATTTTATACATACATTAGTAATAGCTTCATATACACAAAAGAAACTAATTCTATTTATTCTATTTAATATACGATGTATGTGGGATCCGATTAGGTTTTTTTTTTTGGGATAACAAAATATAAACGACCGAACAAACCAAAGAGAGAAAATTGTTATACTGATTGTTTGTCCTTTTAATTTAAATAAAATAAAATCTTGTATCTATTTAATCCTTTAAGCATTTTTTCACACATAAAATTTATTATTATTTTAAATATATATGTTGTTATCTCTCAGACATACATTCATATACATATACAAAAAATTACATATTGCACAATGTCTGAAATAATAGTCCTGGCTGAGATGACAAAAGGACATTGACCCAATTTATTATGTTACCGTATTTCACACCCTCAGATTCAGATTACCTTTTGGCAAAAAAAGAAAATTATTCTTTCCTTTGTACATACATACATATACTCGTATGTTTATGTATTTATGTACGACAAAATGACAAAAACAGAAAAGCTTTCAGGTATATACAGTTCCTAAATAGATTTTGTGCTTGTGGTCAAAAGAGGTTAATTAAATTATTGTGTTTTATTATATTTACAACCAACTGAAATTTAATATTTTACTCGAATATAACCAATTTTATATCTTATGCTTAAGCAATTTACCTACTAGAAAACGAAAAACGAAAATGAATTTGATTCTTTCGCAATAATTCGCAAGTTTTTGATTTACTCGTATTTTAACTAAAATATTCAAAATATGGTATTCTGGAACTATAGGTTAGTTGTACCTTAAACTAAATTTAACTACTTTTATGAAATTGCGGTTTGTTTTATATACAAATTCAATGCAAGTTTTACGTAAATTTTACGGCGAGTAGAAATTGTTCACAGAAAGAAATGAACTTACTTAGAATAGAAAATCCCATTTTTTAATTCAAGAAATTTATAAAATTTAAAAATAAATTAGTTTTTGCTCAATATAAACTAAAAATATTTGATTTAACTATATTTATCTTAAAATAAGAATCTAAAATAATTATAGAATCAAGAATTTAATATTTAAATTAAGAAATGTAATAATTGATTATCATTAAATTAACCTTACTTAATAAAAGAAAGCGACTTAATGGACAGTACAATATTAAACAAAATAGTGGTTAAAATTAGCATGCGTTTTTTATTTCTATCCAGAAAGATTTTGCTTAAATCAGATCACTATTTTTAATATGGTTTTAAAAATATAACTTGTATTTTTTTTTAGACTTGTTTTTTTAAATAATGAAGCAAAACTTAAATTCAACATAATTATTCAGTTACATGCAAAATTTGTGCATATTCATGCATACAGAAAAAAATATATTTCGTTATCTATTCTATAAAACAAATCCCATATTTACTAGTTTATACCCTTTGATTTTCAGCCAATCAAGCCCCTTGATTAAATGGAGTGTTGGGTCGAATAGGGTATTATATTTTGGGGTTTCATTCAATAGAAAATATCAATTCTTAAATCTACAATTATTTTCCTAAATGTATCATTTGTTTTTAAATGATTATTGTTTATGCAGAGATGGCTCCTGCTTAAGCGAAGTACAACCTCGATTAAATTTAATACGTTTTCATCTAAAATCAAATTTTAATTTTACTTGAATTATGAAAAACTTTGCTTTTTATAAGAATTTTCTATTAAATTTACATCGGAATACTTGCTTTATTTGAGAAAAGGTAAGATTAATTCGATATCATTCTTGCTTGAATGTAGATTATTACTAAATTCATTATAGTCTTATACGAAATATTCTTTATTACTTATAATTATTACATGGTCTTCTCAGCTGAAACATTGCACTGTTGACTTTCAACCAGTGCAATGTGCACGACCAGAATATTCTAGAATAATGTTTGTATATCTATGTATGTTTCAACATTTTCAATTATATTGTTTTCTCCAAACACACCAAAATGTATTTTCCCAAAGATTTTGAATAATACAGGTTTCGCTGTTTTTCAATTTAGATATTTAAAAAAAAATATTTTTTCTAAATCATCGATTGTACGACACATCTTGGATTGCAAGGCACATGCGATATTAACAGAAACAAATTTAAATAATTTTTATTTTTAATTTTTAAACTACGATTCTAGGACGCAAGAAAATTATAACAAAAAACTCCGATTATAAGACGCGCTCGAATATAAGACGCATCGAGTTTTCATAAGCAATACAACAGAGACAAAATGCATCTTAGAAAAGCTATTGCAGCTTTCCATATTAAGGTACATTAATTTGTAGTATAAATCGAAATATATGGACCAAATAATATTTTTTTTTAAAAAAAATTTGAACTTGATTTTTTAAGAATCAATTTTTTGCAATTTTTAAGCACCACTTCAACTTCCCTTCCTTTCTTCGACTTAGACTACAAGCTAATTACCTCAACATTGTTAAAAATTATATATAAGTTTGAATCATAAATCTGTGTACCTAGTCGAAATTTTGTGACGTAAAATTTCTTTTTGTAAACATGATTGTAAGCGATCACTATTTTCGATGTTCGATAGTGTTCAAGTCTCACTTTTCAAGAATAAAAATGTACACCATTGTATTTTTCATGATTACTTTATTGCTTCATGGTATACAATGTTATCTTAGAAAATAGAGACCAAATTTAGCCAAATTGAATTTTTTTTTTTTTTTTTTTTCATCTGTTAGTTTGTGTATGGTACTACAACTACTGTACTGTGATTCCTCTTAATTTAAGATTTTTCTGGTTATGTGGCTCGTGGTTCAATGTTACATATACTTAATGTGAAATTACGGCATAACTATTATACGTGTTTTACGACATATCGATTATGTGCGGTAAACGGAAATAGAAATTTCAGCAATGAATAATCAAATAAAATTAGCCACTTATTTCTATTAGACGGTTATGATAATTTTTTTAACTTTAATTTCGTTTGACTTTAAAAGACAGATATTTGATATTGATGAACTCAGAAACCGCTAAAACTATTTAATTTAATCTACAGCTGTCTTAGATTTGTTAATTCGTTATAGCCAAAAATCTGTCATTCTAGTATAAACCTACTTGATTAACATGCTGGTGGTAGCACTAGCCGGTTTTAGGCAATTTAACGTATGTTGTTTATCCAAAATTTCATCCTTTGTTGCTCGCGTTTTTCCATTTCACTGTATGACTACTATAATAATTACATAAATTTAATAAATAAAAATGCAAGGTTGAGCTTATCAGTAATTGTCATAAGTTTAATCAGATATTTGATAGTTCATTAGAAAAATTTCCATTAAAAGAAAATGTTAATTTTTTAAAATGAAAATTTTTCTAGTAAAATTATAAAATTGGTTTTGTAAAAAAATCCTTATATTTATGCTCAAACTATCGTTTATATTCAAGGCACGCCGCAGCCGCTTGCTGTGATATGTATGTCCTTAAGTTGCTTCAAATAAGCATTGCTTAGTTAAATTAAAAGAAAACATAATAAAATATAAAAACATATTTTCATAAACGAGAAGGGCCTATTAAATTCTAGCAAAACTTTCTTAACTAATAACATATTTTAAATACAGTTGCTAATATTTAGCAAGCTCTATTTAAAATTATTTATTAATTTAGAAATATGTATTTCTAAATTACAGCGACCATTTTTTGCAATAAACACACACTCGCTTAATTCTATAACGTAATACTTTTAATAAGCAAGCCTTGCTAAACTTACGCATGCGCATCAATATTTTAAAACGGTTTTAAAACCGAAAATATTTATGATTTCAGACCTTCTTGTTCTGTTGAGTTGAGAACGTCCTAACTGGTTTGATTTTTGTGTTTTAATACATTTTTAAAGTTTCTTATTGTGGAAAAAGTGAGAATACATTTATGTAAGTATTAATTGTGTAATAAATTGTGTGTCTAAAATCTCTTTAAAATTCTCGGCGTTTCTGTTTTTTTATCCAACCGGATTATTTTTAATGTAAATCTGCAACATCAATTATGTTGTAGAAAAACGCCGTGTGCATCACCATCTTTGTGTCCTTCTTTTTGTTGAGTAGTGCGTAATTTTTTTGTTGTGTATAAGTAGAAATAGTGAGGGTTTCCGAAATGCGATTTTAAATGCACATTTTATAGAATACGAATTTTTGTGATAAATTACGTTTCATTAAAATCATAAAAATATTTAAATTCGGACCATTCAAACAATACGTATTTAAAATGCACGCAAGAACTACGTCTCATGCAGCTTTTCAAATGTCACCTCGCTAAATGTGCATTTTGCATTTCGGATGCATCCAATGTCTATTTAATTTATAGTTTTATTTGTTAAAATTGTAATGATTCAAATATAAATATTCAAATATTTCAATGCGTAGTTTAAAGTGTGATGTTTTATATTTGATTAATTTGGAACAGCTTCGTCAAATTTGTACTTAAAATTGCAAAAATTTGGTAATAAACTAGTGACACTAAAAACATAACTATTTTTAATATATTAACATTTAGCCTGTATTAAAATACTGAAAAACACTGCAAAAGGGCGCCTCAAAGAATTCAAAGATTCATCAAATCCGTTAAAGGCAAACGAGATAATTAATAGGTGACCTCTTTTGAAATCAGCGAATGGCAGTAGATTAGTATGTCATTTAAAACTAAAACGAAATTTATTTATTACAATAATTACAATTATTATATATTTTCAGATCGATATTGACTTCTTAATTTTGTATCCGGGCTCAATTTTTTTGCTATTTAACAAATGGGAAAATTTTAGCCAAAAAGCTCCCCTTACTCTACCTAAGAAAATTAAAAATAAGGAAGTGTTTGAAGAGCTGAAGTCTCTCTCTTTCAGTCTCCGTGGGACACCGTTGAAATCAAATGGAACAACACTGCAAAAGGGCGCCTTAAATAATTTAAAGATTCATCAAAAAATACATTAAAAGCAAACGACATGATTAACAGCTGACATCTTTTGAAATTTATTTATTACTTAAACACAATTATTATAGATTTTTAGATCGATATTGGTTCAAATTTTGTAACCGGACTCAAAATTTTTGCTATTACCAAAATGGGAAAATTTAAGTGAAACATTTTCCTAATCTTATTTAAAAAACTAAAATAAGGGAATGTTTGAAGTAGTTTACTTAAATAACTTAATATTTTATATTATATTTCTCTATACTTCCTAAGTCAAACTATATTTTGAGCTCCTAATTAATTAACATTAATTCTCTCGCTATTTCCAGACTTCAAAAATATCAAACTTCTTACTACAGTTATCCACTACATTTGAAAGCCTGGTAGAAGAATAACCAGCAAGAAAACATCATTTTTTAAATTTTTAACTTAATGCGCCACCTTACAGCTTTTATTCGGGATTATTGCTAACGGTAATCAAATTTCTGTATTAGTTTTAATAAGTTCATTTAGTATTTTGAATTTGTTGAATGTTAACTAACAAATTCAATATTTGAAAACCGCAATACACCATTCAGCAACATTGTAATCATGTTGAATTGTTTCATGTTTTGAATCATTTCAAACAACTAATATTTATGTATCACATTTAAAATATACGCATTTTTTTAAGACTTCTGATGAATATAAATGTCAATCTAGTTGTCCATCAGTGTTTGAAAATATATCATCATTCAAGCGACATTTAATCAAGAACCACGAGAATGAAAATAATACCTTTCCGACAAATTCGACAATACCATTGATGTCTGAATCCAAAAATAATTGTGAGCTTACTGAGTTGCACAACCATAATAATTCCAAAAGGGTTTTACAAGAAAATAATATTAACATAGAGCAATTTAAAAAAAAGTAAAAGACTCAATGTTGGCTTTTGTTACAAAAATGTCTAGTAATAGTAATTTTACAAATACGCTACTTGAAACTATGCTAAACCATCTGACAAAAGACGTCGTTAAAGTGATATTTACTGGTATAAAACCAGCGCTCATTTTAAAAAAAACTTTAATTATAATTGAGGTTTTATTACTATAATATAATATTACTATAACTATTATTATAATTAGATTAATTTTATATTTATATTATTATAACATTATATTACCAAATATTTTATTATTATTAATATTATAGTTATGTCTTTTGATTTTAAATTAATTATTATTTTATATAAATTGAATTTGAATTAAAAACGAAATATACTGTTTTAAAAATTATATTATGTATTTTTATTACTACATAATTCTCATACTACAAAATACCCATTTCGTAAAAATAAATATTTTCTTAGTACATATTTCACATATCAAGCTGCAGTTAAAATTAATTTTGGTAAAATTTAAAGCGTCTTAGTTCACATCCCAATTTCTATGCAATAATTGGAAATTTTTATCAAAAGCTAATTATGATATTTCTTAATTCAATTATAATTAAATTAAGAAAAAGTTTGCTTTTGATAATAATTTGCTATTAAATTTAAATCGGAATATTTGCTTTATTTGAGAAAGTGTAAGATTAATTTAATACACCTTCATCTAAAATCTAATTTTAATTTTACTCGAATTAAGAAATAATTTGCTTTTGATAAGGATTCCTATTAAATTTAAATCAGAATACTCGTTTTATTTGAGAAAGGGCAAGATTAATTTAATATCATTTTTGCTTGAATATAGATAACCCATTTTTTATATTCAAGCAAGAATGATATCGAATTAATATTACTCTTTCTCAACTAAAGCAAGTATTCCGATGTAAATTTAATAGAAAATTCTTATAAAAAGCAAATTATTTCTTAATTCAAGTAAAATTAAAATTTTATTTTAGATGAGGACGTATTAAATTTAATCGAAATTGTACTTCGCTTAAGCAAGAGCCACATTCTTGGCATAAACAATATTCATTTAAAAATAAATGATAAATTTAGCAAAATAATTCTAGATTTAAGAAATGATATCTTCCATTGAATTTAAAATGAGTTTCTTAAAAGAAGAAAAACGAAAATGTATTATATTATTCGACCCATTTTTCCATTTAATCAAGGGGCTTGATTAGCTGAAAATCAAGGGGTAAAAATTATTAAATATAGCAAGTTTTGTTTAATAATTGCAATCTTTTTTTTCTGTGTTAAGAGAGTTCTTCAATTCTGTTTCGATATGCGACAATTGTGAAAAATAAATCATTTTTCAATCATCTCATCAGGCTGTTGTAGTTTATTTTGGTTTAATAAAACAATTTTTATAGGCGGTTTTAATTTTAAGTATTATAATATACTAATTATTTATTTATTAAATTTTAATTTACAAATTTTAAATCGTAAGTTGAATATTGTTATTTGATGTTTTCAACTTGTATTCCACTCTTTTCTGCTTTAGTAATTTAGTTTTGGTTTTAATTACACCTCGGTTTACGGGTGTATTTTATGTACAATATATTATAAGACTCATACAAGTTGAATAGATAATAGATACATTTATATAATAATAAGTATATAATGATTTATTATTCTAGATCAGGGGTATACAACACCTCACCCCCAAGAAAAAAAAAAATTTATTTAGCTTTCAACTTAACTAAGGTTTAACATTTCTTTTTTGAATAATATTCTTGAATATAATTAGTAAATAGTTAATAATAATATAATTAAAGATATAATTAATTAAATAATTATTGAATGATGATAATATGATAATAATAATTGTTTATGTATTAATTTAATTATCAAAATAATATGACAACGATTTATTTATATAATACATAATTTTTACATTTTAAATTCATTAAGTTTTTTTTTCTTCTTGTTTTTTTTGGTTATCTTTATATATTTTTTTTTTTTCAAATTTAATCAACAAATAGTTTTAATCGGTTATTATAAACAACTTTAGTTTGTCGATCTACACGAATAGAGGAATTAACATTGTTATTGATTTTAACTATTTCAAACGGCCCCGCCCAGATTGGCTCAAATTTGCCCCTGGATTTTTCATGTCTCAGTAGTACTCTGTCCCCAATATGAAATTCAACAATGTTAGTAGTTTTGTCATAATAGATTTTTGATTTTTCTTTTTGTTTAATTAAGTTTTGCCTGGCTATTTCATAAGAATTTGCCAGTTTCACTCGAAGGTTTTGCAAGTAGTCGTCTGGATTATATAGTATTCGATTATTATGTTTTAATGAAGATGGTAAATTAGGTTTAAATCCGTGAACAATCTCAAATGGCATTAAATTAGTAGAAGAATGTGGAGTTGAATTATATGTGAACATTGCGTAGGGTAGCCAAGGGTCCCAATTGTTAGGATAGTTATCGGTATACGTCCGTAAGTATTCAGCAAGTGTTCGATGAGACCTTTCTAGCGCCCCGTTTGTTTGCGGATGATAAGCAGTAGATCGTAATTTATTTATTTTTAACAATTTGCACATATTTTTAAATAACTCGCTAACAAAATTAGTTCCTTGATCGGTAAGGATGCACAATGGAGCCCCAAATCTACATATAAAGTTTTCGACTACAGCTTTAGCAATGGTTTCCGACAATTGGTTTTCGATAGGTATAGCCAATGAGAACTTTGATAAGTCATCTTGTATTGTAAGTATGTAACGATTGTAGTTGTAGGATACGTTTAAGGGTCCAACAATGTCTAAAAATATTTTCTCAAAAGGAATCTTTGAAGTGGTTGTCAATACCATAGGAAGTTTTGTTAATTTTGAAATTTTATTTTTCTGACATGATTCACATTTTTTTATAAATTTTCGAATTTGGGTTAACATTTTCGGGAAGTAATAATATGATTTGATTCTTTTGAAGGTCCTTTCTATTCCTTGGTGTCCTCCTAACGGACAATTATGAAATTCTTTGATCACGTTAAGGATATCAACATCATTTTCTAAGACAGTGATCGGAATTTCCTGAATTTCGTGTGAAGTTTGATTTGATGTTTTTCCGTTATTTGGTTTAGTATCGTTTAAGGTTTGGTCAATATTTAGTTCCGATTCCTTGACTTTAGTTTGCGAACGAGTGACAATGTTAATTTTAGTAGCTTGATCGGCAGATTCTAATTCAATTCTACTCAAACTCTCCGCGTTAAGATTGTCCTTTCCTGGTTTAAAAATTATGTCAAAGTCGTATTCATTCAACTCAATTCTCCATCGCATTAAACGTGATGATAAATTTTTTGCCTTATTTAAACAAAGCAGTGGTTTATGGTCAGTAATAATAGTAAATTTGACGCCGTACAAGTAAGGACGAAAACGTTTTACAGCAAAAACCATTGCAAGCAATTCCTTCTCCACAGTAGAATAGTTTCGCTCAGCTATATTTAGTACCCTGCTTGCATAAGCCACAGGTAAATCATCATCGCCTATTCTCTGCGAAAAAACCGTGCCAAGTGCTACATCACTAGCATCCGTTGTAACATAAAAGTGTTTGTCGAATTTGAGATATTGCAATATAGGAGGTTAAATTAATTTATCTTTTAATTTTTTAAAACTTTCGAAGCAGAACGCCCCAATTGAATCGTGCATCTTTTTTAAGTAATGCATTCAATGGTTGTGCTATTTCCGAAAACTTATCTATAAATCGTCGATAGTATCCTATCAAACCTAGAAATGATTTAACCTCTTTTTGGGTTTTTGGAATGGGGTAATTTTGGATCGCATCAATTTTCGATGGATCTGGTTTGATTCCGTGATTTGTTATAATGTGACCCAGATAACAAATCTCTTTTCTAAGAAAATGACGTTTTTTTGGTTGTAACTTCAAATTGAATTTTCGAAAAGATTGAAATACTTGAGTTATTTTTTTGTTGTGATCGTTAAGGTTGTAGCCGTAAATAACTACATCGTCTAGATATACGAAACATTTCAAACCGTTCAACCCGGATAACACGTTGTTCATTATTCGTTGAAATGTTGCCGGTGCTCCTTTGAGACCAAAAGGCATTCTGGTGAAGTGATAGTGACCCATCTGAGTGCTGAAAGCGGTTTTATGTTTGTCTTCGTAGTTCATTGGGATCATTCGATTGTCAACCTTTGTGGCGTATAGAGCGAATTACAAAATAAAAATAAAAATTTAGTGAGTTTAAAATATTGAAAAAGATTGTGATATTAGTGCTGTCCAAATTTGATAAGCGCAATTCTGCGCAGTGGTTAAATTTAATACCTGTTTAAAACAAGGATGTGGATCAGTAAAAATGGATAGTTTAAGACAAAACACTTTAAAAGTACAGTTCCAGAAGACAGATGCTAAGCCGTCAGATCAAGAAATGATGCAATTTGTCTTGAACAATGGGCTAACGGCTAAAGATATACATTCGTTGTACCAGGATTTGTACGAGCGGTGTATTTACATAAAGTTTAACAATGAACAGAGGTACATTGAATTTGTACGAGAAACACATGTTTTGTCGTTCAAGTATATTAATGGAACATCAACCGAGGTAACAGTAAAAGGAGCAAGTGGAATAATGCAGTACGTGAGGGTATTCAATTTGCCACCAGAAATTACAGACAAACATTGAGTGAGGCCATGCATCGTTTTGGCAATATATTGTCAACAAGATGCGAAAAGTTTGGTGTTAACTCACTTCTGCCAGTTTTTTCGGGAGTAAGAGGAGTATATATAGAGATCGAGAAGGAAATACCACAATTCATATAATATATATTCATAACATTAAAGCAAGAATATTTTACGACGGCATGAAAGAGAGATGTTACAAATGCGGAGAAGATTCACACAAAAAATCAGAATGTCCACTTTTGAATAACATCAACAATTTAGCAGAACAACAGCTACAACAACAAACACCACAACCACAAGAACCAGATGAACAACATTTACACACACAAGGACAATCACAACATGTACAACAAACAAGCATGGTCGACAAAAATACTGTACAATCAATTACCACTCAAAAACGAGTTAAGTATAACGATGTAGCAAAAATTAACATGTTACATGCAGGCAGAAAACAAAATCGAAACAATCAGAAAAATGGTTAATTTAAAAGAATATAACGTAAAAGAGAGAAAAACAGAAACAGATTCGTCGTGTATGGACAACGCGGTCGACCGCACAAAAAAACTCGGTACACAAGTACAAAAAACCGTATAGCGTTCATGGACCAATATAACAGCATAACGTTGAATACGGACGTTAACAATGAAAATTTTATTGTACCACCAACACCGATGAAACCAGATAATAATGCACATCATAAATAAATAATAAAAATCAATATTACGTACACATGAAACTCGGCAGCAGTACAAAAGATGGGACAACAACTCGCAACATCAACATCTATATGAAGGATGCAACATCAGTAATTTCATGCAACAAAATTTTATTGTTTCATTAAAATTTATTTTTGTTAAATTTTGGAAGCGGATACTACCGGACAGATTTTTAATTGGTATGTATAGATTGTTATTGGGATGAATGTGAGACATGAGTGAAAGAATTATTGTTGGCTAGATAAACATACAAAGTTTTTACGCAAAGAAAAGTATGTTGGAAAATTATCTGGCCAAGAATAAAGTGAATGTGATGCTTATAAGCGAAACGTGGGAAAGAATGAACAAGACGTTAAATGTGAGAGGGTACAGATTTCTTTCCAAACCAAGAAATGATGGTTATGGTGGAGTGGCGATAATGTACGCCAGAAATATAACGCTTCAAGAGGTTCAGTTACCCGCTTTTGAGGTGATTGAAGCAATAGCCGCCTCAACAACGAATTTCGAAAGAAATCTGTTACTAGTGAGTGTGTATGTAACCCAGGTTCGTGATGAAGATGAAAGGAAAAAAGCCTTGAGTGATTTTAAAAAATTATTTGAGTGGGTGAAAGATAAAAGTGACCTGATTGTATGTGGAGATATGAATGCGCATGCGAGAATGTGGGGTTGTTTAGACAATTGCGCAAGAGGAAAACAGTTGGCCGACCTGATTCAAGACTCCGATATGGTGCTCTTGAATGATGGAAGGCCAACTAGAATGGCGAATGTGGGAGGCACGGCCAGCGCAATAAATTTGTCTATGACAACTATTGAACTGGCCTGCCGGGTCACTTGGAATGTTGAAGAAGAGAATTTGGGTGGTGATCATTACATGATCAAAATGATCATGAATGATAATCGAGTGTTTAGGAAAAAACGTGAATTAATGAATAATAGGAAATGGGTGAATCAAATGAATGAGATTCTCGGAGAAAATGAAATAAATCAAAGCCAGTTAGAGAGTGAAATTGAACGGGTAAATAAATTGTGTACAAAAATTGTGGATATGAAAGAGATTAAGGTGAATGGTTGGTGGAACAATGAAGTTCAATACTGGTATGAAAGAAAGCGAATAGCCTTGCGTGAGTTTAATAGGAATAAGAGTAGTGAGAGTAAGATTATGTATGGTAAAATGAATGGAAAATTGAAAAAGGCTATTCGCAGAGCAAAAAGGAAAAGTTGGCGGGAATATGTGTCCCAAATGACACATAGAACCACAACTAAGGATGTGTGGAGTTTTTTTAATAGGGTGAATGGTAAATACTTTAATGTGAGCAATGTGGTATGTGAAAACAGAGAAAAAGTTGAAGAATTTATGAGAATGATATTGAATGTAAGCAATGATTTGAATGTAATAAATGAAGTTGTTAGAATGAGTACAAATGAAAGAATGGATTGTATGTATGAATGGGGAGAGTTCCTGAGAGTGTTAGATAGATCAAAATCTACCACTCCAGGGACGAACCGAGTAAGTTATAAGATGATTCGGTTGTTGAGTGACTCAGCAAAGCATAATTTGCTTGAGATACTCAACAAAGTGTGGATGGGTTCAAAAATACCGGACAAATGGAAAGAGAGCAGGGTGGTTCCTATCCCTAAACGGGATAGAGATCCAGATGTGGCAACAAATTATCGAGGCATATGTATGTTGAATGTTTTTATAAAAATCTTAAATGGAATGATGAAAGAGCGCATGGAAGATTTTGTGAATGAAAATAATTTGTTGCCATCGACAACATTTGGATTTCGAAAGAACCACTCTGCAATTGAGTGTGTGGAAAAGTTTGTTTGGGAAGTAAGAAAGGATAATTTGAAAGCTGTTGCGGTATTTTTGGACATCGAAAGAGCTTATGATTATGTGGTTCCGTGGAAATTACAACAAATTCTATCGAATTTTGGATTTTCACGGAAAGTATGTATGTGGATAAAAGATTTCATGACTGATAGAAAAATGGTTCTGAATGAAAGTGGTTTTAGGTTGGAGGGAGTTGTAAATATTGGACTTCCGCAAGGAAGTAGAATATCTCCAGCTCTGTTCAACCTATATACCAGCGAGATACACCACATCAATACAGACAATCAAATCGTTCTGCAATTTGCAGACGATTTTGTAGTAATTGGAAAAGGGAGAAGTATTGATGTGGCGGCTCAAAGAGCGCAAAAGGGGGTAGATGATTTAATTCAGAAACTTAAAATGTTGAATCTGAGAGTGAATCCTAATAAGTGTGCTTATATGAGTTTCAGAACAAACGTTGCAAATGTTAATATAAGTGTTGATAGTCAAAGTATTGAACAAGTAAATGCGTACAGGTATTTGGGTATTTGGATTGATAGACGTATGAATTTTGGGAAGCATATGAAAATTTTGGCAGATAACTGCAAGGAACGTTTAAATGTGGTTAAACGGGTGAGCAAACCTAAATGGGGCTCTCATCCGAGTGTGACTGACATGTTAAGGAAGGCCCTTATATCCTCCAAAATTGGATATGGTATTAGTGTGTATGCAAACGGTTCGAAAGGGGCTTTTAGCCAATTAATGAAAGTAGAAAATGCATGTGCAAGAGTGGTATTGGGGGCGATTAACTCAACCCCAATACACACTTTGTGGTCTGAAATGGGTGATTCACCTCTTGATTACAAGAGAGAGTGGATCACAGTGAGAGAGTCGGTGAGAATGATAACTAAGAAAAATGAGTTTTGGAATGAGATGATAGTAAGATTACAAAATAGGGCGGTGTACAAACCGACATATAGAACTAGCATTGCACTTGAAAATTTGAACATTTTTCTGAGTATAGGCAATGCTGGTCCGCAACCCGTTCCTAATAATCTTACTGTATGTTTGAATATGGAGGAATATAATAAGGGAATGAATGAAGTTATCGCCAAAATTATGTTTGGGAAAATCAGTCAGCGGTATATGCAAGATGATATCGTTTATACATATGCTAGTGTGAATGAGAATGGAGTGGGTGTTGGTATCTTTATGCCTAGTAAGAACGTTGAAAGTTATTTTAAAGTGGATAAAAGCATCTGTATAATGAACGCTGAACTGATTGGAATATTTGAAGGAATTAAACTGGCTGTGAATGAAGGGGAAAGGAAAATAGTAATATTTTCCGATTCTCAGAGTGGTTTATGTTTGCTGAAATGTGGAGGTGGAAGGGAAGGCAATGTGTATGTTGATCTAATTTTTGAAAGCGTTCGAGACTGTCAACGTGATGTGACCATACAATGGATCCCATCACATAGACAGATCGAAGGAAATGAAAGAGCCGATATGTTAGCAAAATAGGGTACATTGAATGACATGGTTCAGGAGTACGAAAGGAAGGATGCAAGAGACTTATTTCGAATGCTTCAGATGAATCTGTGGAGAAAATGGGAGAGTGAATTTAATGAGAAAAGTCTTACGAAAGGAATGAAGTACAGAGCGCTCCATGGTACTCCTTTGAGAATTCCGTTTTTTAAGAAGCTCAAAGGAGATACGCGAATGTTGCGAACGGTTGAGAGAATCAGGCTGAACCATGGAAACTGGAAGGAATGCTTGTGGAAACGTCATTTGAGTGAGGACAAAGAATGTGAGTTGTGTGGAAGTGTGGAGGATGTTGAACATCTCATATTGGTTTGTCCTAAATACAACCTATATAGATCTAAGTTCAACATCCTTCGGAATGCAAGAAACCTAAGTGATTTAATGAATGAGAGCAATTTGGTTTATAAGGAGATGTATGAATTTATTAGGATGAGTGGGATAACAATCTAATACGAAATAAATACTAGCCGATAGAATATGTGAAGGGAGTAATCCGGTTCATTTTAAGAGTAAGGAAATTATTAAAAATGAAATTTAAATTAAAATATGTAAACAGAAAATTATAAATATGATTTTTGGCGATATGGCTCTTTTTTATGTAGGAGCCAAGCCTAATAAAAATATAAAAAAAAAAAAATGAAGTTCATTGGGATTTGATGATAGCCATCTGCTAAGTCTAATGTGGTGAAATAAATTGCGTCTCCTAATTGCTCTAAAATTTCTACTATATTTGGCAATGGGAATATGTCGTTAATTGTCAAATCATTCAAACGGCGAAAATCTATCACGACGCGCCAACGTTTCGAGTCATCACTAGCCTTTTATGGTACTACCAGTAAAGGAGAGTTAAATGGGCTGCTACTATCTTCAATGATGCCATCGTTAAGCATTTTCTCCACTTGAGAATTAATTTCCAACTTTGCTGAATGAGGAAGACGATATGGTTTCACATTGACAGGCTGTGAATCAGGTTTTAATGGAATATGGTGACATCCAGCATTTATAATGGACAGTCTATCGCCTGGTAAGTAGAATATATTATTAAACTCACGACATATTTTTATGATAGATGATTCTTCTTCCGCTGTCTCAATTTGATGTTCTAAATTTTCCAATCTGTCTTTTAATGAGTTTGACCAATGATTTAAGGTAAAAATTTGATAATGTTCTGGACTTTACGGTTCTAAGTATATTTCATCTAATTTCACGGGATAATCGTTTGTGTTGATAACGCTTACTGTTGCAAATGAGTTTATAATTTTAATGATTGCGTTTGCTATGTATACACCTGGTTTTATCATTTTTGATGGACATAAATATTCATGGTCTTCTGTTGTTTTGAATCTTGTTTTAACTATCCTTTCTGCGCGACAAGGAATAACTATTGGAGGATTATTGGCAGAGAGGTGTAAACTTGAATATTCATTGTCATAGTGATTCAGTATTTGTAGTATGTTACGAGAATAATTTATATTGCATTGATTTTTTTTTTTGGAAAATCGTTTCCAATGATACCCGCACAGTTCAGAGGAAAGTCGGATGGTACGATGTGAAAGTCATGTGGAATTATATTGTTTTCCGAAATTTTAATTTTAGAAGAACAAATAGCTAACGTATCTATGGATTCGGCAGTAATTCCTTTTAAAGTTAATTTTAAATTAGGATAACACAAAGTATCGGGCTTAGTCAATTCTTTTTTTACGACACTAATGTCGGCCCCAGTATCAATTAGAAAGTATTGAGGTTCGTTTAAGATATCTAATTCAAGGTTTACAAATTTTAGATTGTCGGTATGAAAATTAATAGAAAAACAAAGAATTCTGTTTGTTGCGAAATTTATTGGTGTTGTCGTTGAGTAATTTTTTATATCATCATGAACAGGGTTATATGAATGTAGATTTATATATTTTGAACTCGCACCCCTACATTCTTGTGCTCCCGGTGGAGTTCGTTTAAGTTTTCCTGCTGTTCTGTTTGTGGAGTTGATGATTGTTCAATGTTATTAATTGGTTGGTTCCTCCTTAGATTGGATCTTTCACGATGTCTGCAGCTGCTAATATGATGTCCAAACTTTTTGCAGTATGCACACGGATACGAAATTTGATTAACACGTGCGCTAGTATTGGCTTGATTTAAAGTCTGCGAGAACGATCTTGTTGGAGTTTGTCTATTGGAATTATAAGTTGAGGAAGGATTTGAGTTACTACGGAAATGAATAAATGGTTGTTGATTTGAATTAAGTTTATAACAGTTGGATGCTACATGCCCTGGTTTAAAGCAAATCTGACATTTAATGGATTGATTAGAAGTAGACGCAGGTGGAAATTTACTAGGTTTAGGTTTATTTGCTTTATTTAAATTGTCTTCTTCTATCCCTTTGGAAATTGCATCTTTCAAATTCTCAAATCGGCATGCTTTAATTAAAATTTTGAGTGGGTCTCTTAAACCATCTTCGAAAGCACGCAAAGCTGTTTTGGAATTTATAATTTTGATATTTTTATCGAGCACTCCTACATCTGATGTTACAAAAACACAAGATTTATTTAAATTGGCTAAAAGATTTTCGATGCGAATACCAAAATCCTTTACGCTTTCATCAAAACGCTGACGAGCTTGCACAAGGTCAACCTGGATATTTTCTAAAGCTCGAACGTTTGAAAATTTCTGTTTCAGTTCCTTTTGTAAGTCCTCCCAAGTTTTATACGAACCAGTCAGCACAATTTTATTATAAGCACTGTCCACCAACCTGATTTGCACTAATTCTAAAAACATGGCGCGATCTTCGTTAGTTTTCACATCTTTAAACACGAGATTGCAACATTGTAAAAATCTATGGAGCTTTTCATGAGTTCCGTCGAACTAGGGAATTAATTTTATAGCTCTATCAAAATTGAAATTCATAGTTGGAATACAAAATTCTACCGTTTTTTCGTATTGTTGGGTAAGTAATTTTGTGTCGATTATTAATGGTAATTTAAACTCGTGATATGGTAATAGAGCAGTTATTGAATCGCAAGTAAGCGGTAAGACTTTTTTATTCAAAGCCGGTTTAACCAAATTTTTTCGCGGTTTAGGTTTTTCGATCTTAGGAGCAATGTCAACTTTTCTATTTCGTAAAAGTATGTGATCAACAGACTGGTTACTCATTGGTTTAAAACAGGATTGATTAAATTTAAAAAATTTTGACTTAAAGTAATTGATTGACAAAATTGTATACTTGATTGATAAAATTTCAATTCAATTTCATGAATTCATCATACAAAGAAATATTTAAACGTTATAATACTATAATATAATGAATTGTGATAAAGTAACTAATTAATTTATTAATATGATGCAGGATGTAAAAAAAAATAAATTTTAATTTGAACTAAAAAAATTAATTTAAAGTTTGCAAAAATGAAAGAATAAAAATGGCTTACAATTTTATTAGTTGTTTGTTTCGAGTTGACTTCAATTGTTGATAATAATCAGCTGGTTATTCCCAATATGTATTAAAATGTCTCATCTTCTTGAAATTTATTACCGGTGAATTATGATTGCTGATGTTGTAAATTCATAACTCGTATTGATGTAACTGATGTTGTAAAGTTGTACTGGATATTTGTATTGGTTTAAATTTATGATGATTCCGTGATGATCATTGTTGCATATTCAATGAATTATAATAATAAGTAACTTTTTGGTATTTGTATTTTATTGATAAATGATTTTTATTTTTTTTTTTTTTTTTTTTTTCGATTCATAAAATCAATCAACGATGGATTCATAAAAATTAACCACAATTTTTCTACTTTAAACAGATATTTTTTGTGTTTTTTTTTTCCTGGATAATTCTGGAATATTTTTGCTATGGTGCAATTTTTTTCTTCACTATTGTTTTATGAATTACTGTTTTATAATCGCTTAGATTTTTAACACTTAGACTAACTTTTTTTTTTTTTGTATTTTTTTTTTGTTTAATGAATTTGTTAATTAGTACTCATTTTATTCACTTTAGACTTGCTTTGTATTAACTAATAATGTATTTGAGTCACAATAATACTTTGTTAATATTTTTTTTTTTTTTTTTTTTAATTATTAGTTGGA
The DNA here is from genome assembly GCA_958295665.1 of Tipula vernalis. NCBI lineage: Eukaryota > Metazoa > Arthropoda > Insecta > Diptera > Tipulidae > Tipula > Tipula vernalis. The sequence continues at coordinate 148,997,349 of OY282559.1, forward strand.
TAAGTAACAACATGAAAATATTAATTCTATACACATGTACATAAGGTAATTCAGATATTTCCACGAAAAGTTCTCACAAGGACACGTAACTATTGCACGTTGTACGTTAACGTATTTTTTTTTTTTTTGTTTTTGCTTTTTATTTTCTTTCAAACGGTCATAAATTGTTATTGATTTTTACGATTACATGAATTTCACTCTTATTATTATGAATCTAATGTTTAATATGAGCTAATAACACTCGATATATTTTAATTAGCGTTTAGATTAAAATTTGAATTATAGTACGGTTATTTTATTAAACGTTAGTAAACCACAACGGGTACTTTTATAATACGATAGTAAATCTTTATTGGATACCGTTGCATCCCATACTATCATCCCACCGCTGTCACCAAATTTATGTTGTAGTTTATTTTGGTTTAATAAAACAATTTTTATAGACGGTTTTAATTTTAAGTATTATAATATACTAATTATTTATTTATTAAATTTTAGTTTACAAATTTTAAATCGTAAGTTGAATATTGTTATTTGATGTTTTCAACTTGTATTCCACTCTTTTCTGCTTTAGTAATTTATTTTTGGTTTTAATTACACCTCGGTTTACGGGTGTATTTTATGTACAATATATTATAAGACTCATACAAGTTGAATAGATAATAGATACATTTATATAATAATAAGTATATAATGATTTATTATTCTAGATCAGGGGTATACATCAAGGCTATAGCGACTGAACTACCATATATAAGAATCAAACATGTGTATGTAGCGGTCCACCCAATGCACCACTACAATCCATCCTGCGCCAACACGAGCTCGCCGCACATTGGGTGCCACCTGTACCAGCACATTGGGCACTATGTCACATGACATAGAACGACCAACCGCTGACCGGCTTGTCCAAAAACAACGAAACGAACACGAAAGATACACAACATAAAACAAAATAAAAATTAGTCTGCTCTCGATTTTGAATAAGGCGACATGCCGCCCAACTCGCACGGTGGTGATAGTTAATTATAAAAATGGTGCTAAATAAATAAAATTTATGTTCACATTAATTTATTAAATTAAAATAAAATTTATTAATCAAATAAAATTAAAATTTATTAAAATAAGTTCAGTTCCAAATTTGTTTTTATTTATTTGTGAACGTGCAAAATGTACTTATACTATTAGCTAATTTTATAATACACCCCAAAAACTTTTAACTATTTCAATTTTATTGTAACTAACGCATACATGGCTTCTACATGGTCATCTCACTTACCAATTTTATATATAATATACTCAAAATCTGAAATTTTATTAAAGAATTTTGAATTCGTTTGAAATATCTAACGCTAACGAAACAAAATTTTAAAGCCAACTGAAAGTGACATTCCGATATTACAAAATTAATAAATTTTGTAAATGTTTTTATTCTGAAATTCTTTATTTTCACTTTAAATTTAGCTTGAACATTTTTTTCCGGCTTTATATGAGATATCGACACCCTTAAAAATGTTTTGTTAGTATACATTGCATAAATCCAGCGCACTTTAACATTTTGACCTTGTTGAATTCAACACATTACAAACAATCTCTCAAAAGCTGAATATGAAGGGCCATACTCAAATTTACAAGGGCAGGAAGTATAAACTCCCATTATTCGTATAGCAATAATTATGCTGGCACGAACTTTATCAACAATTTGCCTAAATCGATTTCGATGACGAACCGCAGCTTTTCTTATTATTTCAAATTCCTAATTATGTGATTTTACTGAAATCGTTTATGCCATCCTATTGCAAAATATTATACTCATGGCTGTTCTATCTAAAAGCTTTAGCTACATAATCATCAATCAGCGTCCACCTACCACCTCTAAATATGACAATGCACCTTTTTAATACTTTGTACAAATTTTCGTTTGATGGTTCCAAAAAAATCACATTTTCCTGCATGCATTTACTACCAATAGATCATACATATTCTGGTGGATTAAACACTCTATTTTCCCCACTCCAGGATGTATTTCTATGACGTTTCCCATTAACCAATAACTGATGGGAAAACCTTTATCTTGGATAAGAACAATATCATTAACCTGAATGTCCCTTTGACTTTCTTTCCATTTATTTCTTCCTTGAAGCTGAATGAGATACTCGCTGTACCATCTAGACCAAAAGTGCTGCGACATATCACATACCATTCTCCATCTATTGCTGAAATTTGGATTATCGTAGACTGTATCGAGCGATGGAATTGTTTTAGGTGGATATCCATGTAAAAAATGAGCAGGTGTCAAAAAATCCAATTCTTCTGATGACCGACACAGTGGACGATGGTTTAGAATTGATTCAATCTCTGTCAATAAAGTATTCATTTCTTCCATTGTTAAGATAGCGCGCCCAGCGACTCTCTTAGAATGAAATTTGAAAGATTTGACTCCAGTTTGCCACAGTCCACCGAAATGGGGTGAGTTTGGAGGGTTAAACTGCCAATCAATGTTATTTCTGCAGAGAAAATTTGAAATATCATTAGATGGTGTTTCTAAGTTTATTAAATGATTTGATAAGTTTGGCATTAGCACCAACAAAATTTGTGCCATTATCACTGTAGATTTTTCTGCAACCACCTCTTCGGGACACAAACCGCTTTAATGCCCCCAAAAATGAATCGCTCGTCAGGTCATTTACAAGCTCCAAGTGTTTGGCCTTAATAGCTATGCATATAAAAATGCACACGCATGCTTTAAAGATCTTCTGGCCACGACCTTTGACTAAGTGAATTGAAAACGGGCCGGCAAAGTCGACCCCAGTGTGTAGAAACGGTCGTTCCAGATCCACCCTTGCCGGTGGTAGATTTTCCATTAGCTGCTGACTTAACTCAGCTTTATACCTCGTGCAAGTTGTGCATTGATCAACTACCTTTTTAGCTGTGATGATTTTCCCTTTTGGTATCCAGAAGCGTTGTTTGATTAAGCTCATTAGTAATGTTGGACCTGCGTGCTTGCTGAATTGATGCTCATCTCGGAGAAGTAACCAACTTAATCTAGATTTTGGGTGAAGTATGATTGGATGCTTCATTGAATATGGCGCCAAACTATGATGTAATCACGACCGCCGACTCGCAATAAATCAAATCGATCCAGGAATGGATTTAGACTGACTAAAGAACTTTTATTATTTGGCTCGGTATTAATTTTGATGTCAGCTATTTCCGTGGAATAAAACTTTTGTTGTTCGTGGCGGCAAAGAATAGTATTTGCTTGGGCTAAATCAATCGATATCAGCAATTTACTGTCTCTTTGGAATAATTTTGGATTTCGTACTGCTTCAACGAAACGCAAAATATAACTTCAAGTTTTTTGTGCCTTTTGGTAACAGGGAAAACATTGAGATGAATTCGTCTAACCACAGGTGCGATTTCCCACGAATACGCTCCACCTTCTTGGGTGACTTTCCAGCCAATCCAATACGATTTTTGAATCCGTCCAGTAATTGCAGTTGGATATTTTGATATTAGTTTCCAGCTTTATTGTCTCCACCAATTCCACGAGCAACACTGCACCACACAGCTCTAGCCTGGGAAGGGAAAGTGTCTTGTCTGGAGCTACTCTTGTTTTTGCTGAGATTAGCTGCACGGATACATGCCCATCCCCGTCTGTGACTCGGTAGTATGCAACGACAGCATACGCCTGTAAGCTGGCATCACAGAAAGCATGAATCTTTATCTCGGCATTTTGAAACGTGCCTATAAATCGAGGCAGTGTAATGCTCTCAACCTCATTGAAGGTATTGCAAATGTTAGACCATTGCTCCATTAATTCTTTTGGTAGAGTGTCATCCCACTCCAAATGCTTACACCATAGCAGTTGCATAAACATTTTTACCATGACGATTGTTGGCGCTAGCCAACCCATTGGATCAAATAGTTTTCCTGCTGAGGACAGGACCATCCTTTTGGTGAGCTTATCTAATCCGCTTTGTAAGTTCGAATTAAATACGAAGATATCATCTGCGGGATTCCAACCCAATCCGAGTACTTTAACTCCATCTCGGCAATCTGAGTTTTCGTTGAGTTTTGCCGTTTTGTCTGAGGGCAAATTCTTTATTCCATCAAGTACTCCATTGTTATTCGCCTTCCATTTTCGAAGAGTAAATCCATGCCTGCCCAGCAATGTAATCAGACCTTTTATGATTGTGTTAGCCTCTACTTGAGCCCCAGGCATGAGATCATCTACGTAAAAACAATTTTTTATTATTTTGCTTACCACAGGCTCTGCGTCTGCGTAATCATCTCCAATTTTACTCAGCACCCTAGTAGCGAGATAGGAAGCGGAAGTCAGTCCCTAAGTTACGGTTAATAACCTATAGTGCTTTATTGGTTCGCTTACATCGGCCCTCCACACGATTCTTTGATAGTCTGAGTCAGACCTTGATATTTTTACCTGACGGTACATTTTTTCTGCATCAGCCGAAAACACAATTGGAAATTCACGGAATCGAAGAATTGTAGAGCAAAGACTCTGCTGTACCACTGGCCCAGCCGCCAAACACTCGTTCAGTGAAATTGCCATACTGGATTTTGCTGAACCGTCGAATACAACCCTTAGCTTAGTTGTACTACTGCCTAGCCGCAAAACCCCATGATGTGGCAAATAGCAGCTCGTATTAGATATTTGATCTTTCGGGATCTCTTCCATATGTCCCAATATTTCGTACTCCCTCATGAAGTCGCAATATAGCCGTTTGTACTCGGCGTCTCGGTGGAATCGCCGTTCTATACCCTGTAGTCGTTTGATTGCCGCATGAAACGTTTGACCAATTCTTTCGGGAGATTGCTTAAATGGTAGTTCGACTATGAATCGACCATTAACTCCCACTTGAGTTGTGGTTAGAAATTTTGACTCGCATAAATTTTCCTCTTCTGTGAGACTTAAATTTGCTTTTCCTATTGACTCAACTTCCCAAAATTTTCTGAGAGTTTGGTCAATGTCAATTAGATGCGTTTGTTGGGTAACCAGCATAGTCATGCTCTGTTACTAAAGCCTTCATTGGCTTTTCCTGAAACTACCCAGCCAAAGATGGTGTCTTGTAGTATGATCCTTGAATTGTGTATGTGGATTTGTCCCGATTTTATGCAACTGAAGAAATAATCCGCACCTATTAAAATATCTATCGTATCGCTCCGCCAAAACTCAGGATCCGCCAATTTGATGTCATCTGGTAGATTAATTGGTTCTGATTGTAAATCAAACGTTGGTAGTGCACTAGTAATTCTTGATAATACCAACGCCTCTACTTGATATTAAATGTGATCCTTCGTTTTTAATGATAATCTAACTTTTCCCTTCGTTGGACCCAGATTCATCTCCCCCACACCGCTAACAATAACACGAGAGTTGAATTTCCTTAAGCCCAATATTTGTACGCATTCCTCGGTCACGAAACTAACTTAAGATCCGCAATCTAATAGAGCTCGGCAGCTTACTGATTCTCCGTATCGACTCAACACTTTAATTCGCGCAGTTGGTAATATGGTAACTAATGATGATCGGCTTTCAGCACTGGCGTAGGCTACGACGAACTTCTGAGTAGATGCTCCTGGGTCATTGTGTCCGCTGGATTTTATGGTATCACCTTCATTCGATTCTGTAAAATGCAGTAGATTGTGATGTTTTCTCCCACATTTTTGACATATGCGATTTGATGGACACTTAGCGATGGGATGATTCGTGCTTAAGCAATTAAAGCACCGATGGGCATTTTGAATAAATTCTTTCCGTTTTGTTGCAGGCATTGCTTGAAATTCACTACATTGCATAAACGAGTGAGATAGGCCTGAACAAAAACCACATTTGAATGTTACACCGTTGCTACCTTTTCTGTCGTGACTGCTTGATGAACTGGATTTATTTACTGCTACATGCCCGCGAACCCTGTGTCCTGTATTCTGCTTTGTTGCAGCCACCAATGATTCAAACGTGCCGATTCGTTTATCCCAAAAATTGGGAAAATTCCTTTATGGTTGGTTGATCAATATTTGCCGAACAATCAGCCCATGCCAGCTTCGATGATTCATCCAATTTTTGATTGATGATGTAGAGTATCCAAGGATCGAGTGACTCGGCTTGAGCGCCAAGGGCGCGTAAACCCCGCAGCACCTCATCGGATACGTCTCTAAACCTTCTCAGGTTGGCAACATTTTGATGTTGAATTGGCGGTTGTTCCACAATCGATTTTATAAATGAATTTACTATAAACTTTTTCTTGTCATACCGTTCCTTTAGCTTATTGAAAGCACCAATATAATTTCCCTCAGTAACTTGTATATGCCGCACCAATGAGGCTGCTTCACCTCTCAGCAATCCTTTAAGATACTGCAATTTTTCTACCCCAGTTAATGCTGACTCATGGATCGTCGTGTTAAACATATCAAAAATTGACGGCCATTCTGCATAATCTCCAGAAAATGGCGGTATATATAACTTTGGTAGTTTCAATTCCGCATGGCGAGAATTTAGTTGAGTCGCATTGATTAATGTTGAGGTCACATTGATTAATGTCGACTTCTTCGGTTTCACTCAACTCCACTAAACGGTTTTCAGTATCTCTAATTGAATCATGCAGCTTTACAATTTGCTCAAGACGAACAGATAATTGATCTAATGTATCATTTTCATTGATTGCTCTAGCAAATGTCAGTAATTGCGCTAATTTATTTTTCGCAGTAGTTCTTTGTCGTTTTAGAACCGTAATTTCACTCATACTGATCGATGCACATACACTTAATGTTCACAAAATAAAATTTCTAGATCAACCAAGAAAATCACGCGTTAAAATGTTCGAGAAGTATAACGGTACTTTAATAAATTTTTTCTACAATATTAGACAATATACTGTCTTTTGCCACCCGAAACCACCTGTTCTACGTGATAATATGCAATTGCACGAAAAATGTATATTATTTTAGTATTCTTCTATCGAATGTTAAATAATGCCGTAAAATTAGTGAGAGTTTTGATGTGAACTCACAAATCCGGCTCGAAGGACCAATATGGTGGATTGAACACTCTATTTTCCACGAGATTAATTTTGATTTTTGGATTTAATTTCCAAAACGCCGAACTAATTAGGGAGGATATAAATGCCTCGATTTCCAAAGTTCGCAAATAGAGTTGACATTAATCCGATTAAACACGATTCACTACTAGTTCTATTCTTAACAACTTTATAGTTTTTATTAATCGATTTATTTAACGACGATTTATTTTTGCTTTTTAATGCACGAATACTAAAAGCAGACTGATGCATTCCAATATGAAAATTATCGTTTTAAACAAAAAAGACGCACCAATACATATGCGTTATTATGAGCGTAAAGCCAAATGTGAAAATAGCAGTAATTCATAATTTTCATCTTGCAATTCGTTCTTTCAAATGGTATAAAATATTTTTCACAATGAAATCTACTATGATTATTTTGACAGTAAGAAGTACTGTCAATTTTCTAGCAATGTTTAAAAAAATTTTAATAGTGATAAATAATAATTTGAATTTAGATAAGTAAATTATTCTATATATAAAAATTACATTTATCTCATAATTCGTTTTCTTTTGTTTTAGAATTATTATAGATTATGTAGCAACTTGAAGTTACATTCTTACAACGAGAATTAAATTAAGATAAGTGAATTGAAATTATTTTAACTACAATCTAACTACTAAATAAAATTGTTTTTTAGGTATTTTACGTTTATGTTATGGATACGCCAGCCTTCAATTGTGCCAATTAGATAAGTATTTTTAATATATTAGAGCTGATCCATGATTCTTTGTTGATAAATTGTTTTCTTTTTCTTTTAGGTTGATCATCATAATATTTTGTGTATTTAATGGCAATATAATTTTATACGTCAGCTGACCATATTTCATCCCGGTCTTCGATAGCAGTTGGGTTGGGGGATATCTATAGATGTTTACAGAAAAGTACGGAAAAAAGTTTTTTGCGAAATTTTTCCCACAAAGCGTCCGTTATAGATCACAAAACCAACCATTTATATTTACAAGCATTTTCCGTTATTTTAGGCAGGCAAGGTCCTTAAAAGATGGTACGGCTTTCCTTAAACTTGGAGACCTCTTTCCACGTCAAGACAATATAAGCCTTCTAAAAATAAACTAAGCCTTAATATAATTTTCGTAGTAGTACATTTTATTTAGCTTTATGAGCTCTTAAGTATTGAAAAACCCAGAACCAAACAACGACTTTGGTCATACGATTTCAGATTCCAGTATTATATTCAAAATTTAACAATGATAGTGGTTTATGATCGGTACAAATCACAAATTTTCTCCCATACCAATATGACCTGAAGTGCACCCCCTAATTTGTGTAATTTTTCAGATTTCACGACGTTGTAACAGCTTTGTTTTTGATGCCTAGGACAATTTACCTATCAAATTATTACTTGGGCATACTATGGCCAACAACTCTTTCTCAATAGTTGCATAATTTAAGTATGCTTTGTTTAAAGCCTTTGATGCGAAAGCGATTGGAAGATCATCCGATTCAAATGTTTGAGATAATAGCATATACAGCAATATTATTTGTATCACATGTTAACGAAAATTCCACTGAGAAATCTTTCAGTTTTGATAAGGACTCATCTAGAAATGGTGTCCAATTGGAAGGCAACATTTTTCTGAAGGATATGGGAATATGCCCCATCAATAAGAACACGTGAGTGCTGATTCCGGCATTTTAAAAGTGACGATTTTAACACCATTGATAAAGATAGGTTTGACTTGGAGGCGTAATTGGACCAATATTCATGCCAAACTCAAGATAATCTCGCTGAAATTTTGGGAGTGACTCAACAAGCCATTCAAAACTGTCTGAAGGTAGTCGGTATGATGCGAAAACAAAGAAATTGGGTTCCAAATGAACTCAAGCAATGGGACGTCGAACGCTTTTTTTTACGTGGGAACAACTGCTCCAAAGACAAAATCGGAACGCGAATGAAGTTTATACTAATTTTTACTAAAAAATGGCGTCAGTAGCTACTCACATGCATACATTCAGGGGTATTTCATCAAGAAATAGAATTATCAAACTTAATTTTGCAAATTTAAACTTTAATATTGATAATTTTTTAAAACTTCTATTTTACTTTTTACTAAATAATCTCATCATAGAATAAATATTCAATTTATTTGTCTAAATCAAATTAGATGGACTATTTAGTATAAACTGAAATATATATTGATTTATTAAAGTACATCCTAACTATAAAACTAGTAGTTTAGATTCAGTTATGTATATCTCTGCAAAAACTTCATTCTAGTGGACTTTGGAAATCTTAGTATTAAAATTGGAAATCTTAATTTACTGGTAGGCTCGAAATATAAAATTATATGTTATGCATAAATCTTATTATGATTTACCGATGGCCAATGGGCTCAACATTATTTGTGGACATTTTTAAAAAATTCTCTTGGATTTTACAACCCCTGGGATACTTGAAGTGAAAATTACTAACTTTAGTTGAAAATCATATAACTTCAAGAAAACATTCAATTAAATTTTGCCAGTTAGGCATCAATCTCATTATGATTTACCGTTAGTCAATGGGTTCAACATTACCACTATATTTACTATGAACTAAAGTAAATCATAATGAGATTGATATTTTGGTAACAAGCATGTCTGCGGCGACAAACCTAATCCAATGAAAAAACGAGATTATCAAGAGTTTTTGAATTATAGTATTGTTAAATTAAAGCTTACAAAATTAATTTGCAAACAAAATATCAATCGTTATTTCCAGGTCCTTACGAAAATCGTGAAATGCAAAAAAATGAAAAAAATGATTTTACTTTCGCTTATTGCAACTAAGTTGTAGTAACCGATAGAAAACCTAAAATGAAATGTATGCTTAATTAATTATAATAATAATAAATCTGTACGCCTTATTATAAATGTGCGATATTATTGTGTCCCTCTTCAATACGTCAATGAGGTATTTAAAAGAAAGTATGTAATGTACAACTTTAGTGTCACTTAAGATTATAAAAAGAATTAGGCTACATCGATTACGATGAAATTCATTACTTATACTAGTCAGAACCTGAAATTGAAGCCAGAACCCTCGGATGATAAAGCAAGCGTTCTACATACACTACCATCGAGAGCGATAAATACAAATAATTACTTAAGAAATAGCCTACTTTCAATCCAGTTTTCTATATTCCATAACTTTATCTAAAAATCGTTTTAGAATTGCTTTTCTACACCCTGTTAGCCCCAAGAGATGTTCTTTAAAAAAATTACGTATCACCTATTGGTCCCACTACATTGTAAGACAATAGTACCAATGACGATAAATGCTTAGAAGGTAGTTAAGACATCTTAGGAACAGATCAAAGGCCGATTTTCATTTTATTACATGATATTTCGTCATAGAACACCCTGTTAGCCCCAAGAGATGTTCTTGAAAAAAATTACAAATCACCTATTGGTCCCACTTCATTGCAAGACAAAAAATCTACAGAAAATCATAATGAGATCGATAGCTAACTGCCTACATATTGAACATTATTAAGTTGAACGGTAGAAGAGAATTTTCAGCTCTTATATTGGAAAGGGGTAGCAAAATCCATGATGATGTTCTAAAAATTTGCACAAATAATGATGAACCCATGGGCTAACAGAAAATCATCATGAGATCGATGGCCAACCGGCAAAATTTAATTTAAATTTTAATTGAACATTATTAAGTTGAACGGTAGAAGAAAATTTTCAGCTCTTATATTGGAAAGGGGTAGCAAAATCCATGACGATGTTCTAAAAATTTGCATAAATAATGATGAACCTATAGGCTAACAGAAAATCATAATGAGATCGATGGCCAACTGGCAAAATTTAATTTAAATTTTACTTGAACATTATTAAGTTGAACGGTAGAAGCAAATTTTCAGCTCTTATATTGGAAAGAAGAAGCAAAATCCATGACGATGTTCTAAAAATTTGCATAAATAATGATGAACCTATAGGCTAACATATAATCATAATGAGATCGATGGCCAACCGGCAAAATTTAATTTAAATTTTACTTGAACATTATTATGTTGAACGGTAGAAGAAAATTTTCAGCTCTTATATTGGAAAGGGGTAGCAAAATTCATGACGATGTTCTAAACATTTGCATAAATAATGATGAACCTATAGGCTAACAGAAAATCATAATGAGATCGATGGCCAACTGGCAAAATTTAATTTAAATTTTACTTGAACATTATTAAGTTGAACGGTAGAAGAAAATTTTCAGCTCTTATATTGGAAAGGGGTAGCAAAATCCATGACGATGTTCTAAAAATTTGCATAAATAATGATGAACCTATAGGCTAACAGAAAATCATAATGAGATCGATGGCCAACTGGCAAAATTTAATTTAAATTTTACTTGAACATTATTAAGTTGAACGGTAGAAGCAAATTTTCAGCTCTTATATTGGAAAGGGGTAGCAAAATCCATGACGATGTTCTAAACATTTGCATAAATAATGATGAACCTATAGGCTAACAGAAAATCATAATGAGATCGATGGCCAACTGTCAAAATTTAATTTAAATTTTACTTGAACATTATTAAGTTGAACGGTAGAAGCAAATTTTCAGCTCTTATATTGGAAAGGGGTAGCAAAATTCATGACAATGTTCTAAACATTTGCATAAATAATGATGAACCTATAGGCTAACAGAAAATCATAATGAGATCGATGGCCAACCGGCAAAATTTAATTTAAATTTTACTTGAACATTATTATGTTGAACGGTAGAAGAAAATTTTCAGCTCTTATATTGGAAAGGGGTAGCAAAATCCATGACGATGTTCTAAAAATTTGCATAAATAATGATGAACCTATAGGCTAACAGAAAATCATAATGAGATCGATGGCCAACTGGCAAAATTTAATTTAAATTTTACTTGAACATTATTAAGTTGAACGGTAGAAGCAAATTTTTAGCTCTTATATTGGAAAGGGGTAGCAAAATCCATGACGATGTTCTAAAAATTTGCACAAATAATGATGAACCTATAGGCTAACAGAAAATCATAATGAGATCGATGGCCAACTGGCAAAATTTAATTTAAATTTTACTTGAACATTATTAAGTTGAACGGTAGAAGCAAATTTTCAGCTGTTATATTGGAAAGGGGTAGCAAAATCCATGACGATGTTCTAAAAATTTGCATAAATAATAATGAACCTATAGGCTAACAGAAAATCATAATGAGATCGATGGCCAACTGGCAAAATTTAATTTAAATTTTACTTGAACATTATTAAGTTGAACGGTAGAAGAAAATTTTCAGCTCTTATATTGGAAAGGGGTAGCAAAATCCATGACGATGTTCTAAAAATTTGCATAAATAATGATGAACCTATAGGCTAACAGAAAATCATAATGAGATCGATGGCCAACTGGCAAAATTTAATTTAAATTTTACTTGAACATTATTAAGTTGAACGGTAGAAGCAAATTTTCAGCTCTTATATTGGAAAGGGGTAGCAAAATCCATGACGATGTTCTAAACATTTGCATAAATAATGATGAACCTATAGGCTAACAGAAAATCATAATGAGATCGATGGCCAACTGGCAAAATTTAATTTAAATTTTACTTGAACATTATTAAGTTGAACGGTAGAAGCAAATTTTCAGCTCTTATATTGGAAAGGGGTAGCAAAATTCATGACGATGTTCTAAACATTTGCATAAATAATGATGAACCTATAGGCTAACAGAAAATCATAATGAGATCGATGGCCAACCGGCAAAATTTAATTTAAATTTTACTTGAACATTATTATGTTGAACGGTAGAAGAAAATTTTCAGCTCTTATATTGGAAAGGGGTAGCAAAATCCATGACGATGTTCTAAAAATTTGCATAAATAATGATGAACCTATAGGCTAACAGAAAATCATAATGAGATCGATGGCCAACTGGCAAAATTTAATTTAAATTTTACTTGAACATTATTAAGTTGAACGGTAGAAGCAAATTTTTAGCTCTTATATTGGAAAGGGGTAGCAAAATCCATGACGATGTTCTAAAAATTTGCATAAATAATGATGAACCTATAGGCTAACAGAAAATCATAATGAGATCGATGGCCAACTGGCAAAATTTAATTTAAATTTTACTTGAACATTATTAAGTTGAACGGTAGAAGCAAATTTTCAGCTGTTATATTGGAAAGGGGTAGCAAAATCCATGACGATGTTCTAAAAATTTGCATAAATAATAATGAACCTATAGGCTAACAGAAAATCATAATGAGATCGATGGCCAACTGGCAAAATTTAATTTAAATTTTACTTGAACATTATTAAGTTGAACGGTAGAAGAAAATTTTCAGCTCTTATATTGGAAAGGGGTAGCAAAATTCATGACGATGTTCTAAACATTTGCATAAATAATGATGAACCTATAGGCTAACAGAAAATCATAATGAGATCGATGGCCAACCGGCAAAATTTAATTTAAATTTTAATTGAACATTATTATGTTGAACGGTAGAAGAAAATTTTCAGCTCTTATATTGGAAAGGGGTAGCAAAATCCATGACGATGTTCTAAAAATTTGCATAAATAATGATGAACCTATAGGCTAACAGAAAATCATAATGAGATCGATGGCCAACTGGCAAAATTTAATTTAAATTTTACTTGAACATTATTAAGTTGAACGGTAGAAGCAAATTTTCAGCTCTTATATTGGAAAGGGGTAGCAAAATCCATGACGATGTTCTAAAAATTTGCATAAATAATGATGAACCTATAGGCTAACAGAAAATCATAATGAGATCGATGGCCAACCGGCAAAATTTAATTTAAATTTTACTTGAACATTATTAAGTTGAACGGTAGAAGAAAATTTTCAGCTCTTTTGACAAAGAAAGTTCTCTTTGAAATTTTTCATTTATTTATTGAATTGTAGATACATCTTTAGATTATGAAAAATCTCGTTCAATTTATTTAGTTAGTAAATTAAAAGATATAGATAAATTTTCGTTATTCCGCAATAACGAAATAACTAAGGAATTCAATTTTATTTTTACTTTTTAGTTTCGCAGTTTTCAAGATCATAATATTTTTTTAAAAAAATGTCAATCAAATTTAGAGTCGTTAGGGGTTAGGCTAGCTGAATATCAACCTTCGATTCAGATTCATGAATAACTTAAAAATTCTTGATTCCCCTAAATGTCATTATTTAAATAGCATGTGTTTCAGTTTAGTATTAATTTAGAATAAATTTCACATTGCTATATACCCCAGTGAAGTTTTTACTAAATCAGAACTAAAAAATGATTAGTAAAATTTAGTAAAAACTTCACAGGCATAAATCGGAAGGGATTTTTTCCGTCGAATCGTGACGGGGACGAAATGTGGATCCACTATTACAACCCAAAGAGCAGAAAATCGTGGGGTAAGCCCCAGTAAAGGTCTCAAGTTCGATTCTACCAGTTCGATTTCCAAACTATTTATTAGAAACACCAAAGACTGATTGCTATGTTACGAATAATTAATGAATGTCGATTCTGTGAAGCGCTGAAATGGAATGTAGAGACACCAGGAATATGCTGCTGTGAGGTAGTATTTAAATTTCCTTGAATCAAAGTAAATTGAGGGAAGACAATTATACAAATTTACAAGACGCAGATTGAATATACACATGATCCATTTACTTACGTACGGATCCCGAATGGAAAGAGATCATCACTGAATTATTACCCGGTCAAAGAGCGACCGACAGGGAAGACCTCATTGCTCACGTTTTCAAAATTAAGGTCCCAAAATTGGTGGCTATAATCAACAAAGCAAAATTTTTGATGAAGCCCGATGTTTTCGGTATTCGATCGAAAGATAGAAGCTCGGGCTGCCTCATGTGCACCTTTTCCTATTGCTCACGGATAACTTGTGCTCCGATTAGTTCGACGATGTCATGAGAGCTGAGATTTCGAGTGTTTATATAGACAAAGAGTGACTCGACACTATCGTTAGAAACATGATCCACGGCTCCTGCGGTCCCTAACCTAAAATACATCATCCCCATGTATGAAAGATGGAAAGTTCACAAAAAGTTTCCACGAGTAATGCTTAACAAAACACAACACAATGACAATGGTTATCCGCGGAATCGGTGGGCGAACCACTACTATAAATGTAAGAGGAGAACGACAACAAATGGCCTTAAATAACAGGAGGGTTGTGCCTTATTCACTAATATTGGGCAAAAAGTGTATTTCAGTACAGGGTGATTTTTTTAAAAAATTCCAGCCTTTTATCTCGAGAATGGTGAAAGATCGGAGAAAATTACTTATGATGAAATTTATTAAGGGTCAATTCGACCTTGACTTCGACCTTCAAGGTCATTTGAAGGTAATATGAATTTTTTAAGTCGAAATTCCTATTTTTGACTCCGGATTCGGAAAAGGCGCAACATTTTACGTCCAGATAGAAACTTTAGGCTCTTCTTTTGAATGACCTTCAGATGTTAGTTCAAGGACAAATTACTAAATAATATGAAATAATTAGCAAATAATGAATTTTAATGAGAGAATATACTAACACACTACTAACTTAGTACCATAAGTTACCATGCCAACAACTTTAAATTAGGTTATTTCCCAATAAAATTCATTGTCTGAACGTCAAAAATAAGGATTTCTTTAAAAAAAAATTCAATTTGACCTTCAAATCACCTTGAAGGTCGAATTGAAGGTCACCATCCGGTGTCCCTTACTAAAGTTCAAATAATTTTCTCCTATCTAGCACCATTCTCGAGATAAACGCCTGGCATTAAAAGAAAAAAACTCACTCGTGTCCAGGCAATATTTAACGTAAAACAAGAAAATGTAAAGATCGAACTCCGAGTTGAAGTGTAGTCATTTATAGCTTGAAATTTTTATATTCTGAAGTTCCACATTGCTACACATGGAAAGTGACTCGAAAAGAGTGGAAACGACGTGAAAACCAGTCGAAAATTGACCAAATGTCAGACCAAGCGGGAAAAGCACTTGGACGTGCTTCACACCGTATACATAAGCAATTTTGAGCGTTTTTGTTTGCGATTACCGCTTAACCAAGTGCGTGGACCGACAACTTTTTGTAGCCTCAAAACGGTAAATTGGTAGGAACGAGTAACCTACAGAGATGCGGGAATTGTAGGTCATAAATAGGGATGGCAAACCGGTTTCCGATTAACCGGTTAACCGGTTAATGCAGGACATACATGGCAATGCTATGTAATACACGGTATGGTCGTCCTGTTATCAGGCGAGTTCCGGCAAATATTAATAGTCATTCCAATCACATAGCACCAGTCAGGACGAGATGAACTCTTTCTTGAAGGCATCTCCACTTTGGCACATAGTGCCATAGTTAAACTATACATGCGAGTGCAACTCTTCAATGAGTCAGTGAATATGCCGATAATAAAATCGTGCAATCCTATTGTCGAACGACCTATGCAATGCTGTTAATTCAGAGGAGGAACTCAATGCAAAAGTTTTGGAAAATTTTGAAGGAAACATGCACTCTGAGAATTGGTTATGAGAAAAAGTAATGTTGGCACCAAAAAATGGAAAGGTTGTTGAAATAAACCAAAATATGTTGAATCTAATATCAGAAGAAGGGGAAAAATATGCTTCCTTGGATACGATAATGAACGACGACGGTAGCACTTCATATCCAGTAGGGTTTCTTAATTCATAGGAAATATCTGACGTATCCTCACACACAATTCATTTAAAGGTGGGTGTGCCGTGTTTGTTGATGTGCAATATCGATGCACCAACGCTGTGTGTAAGACTACTTATCTCTCAACTTGGCAGGAATGTCGTAAGAGACACTATTATAACCGGACAGGTAAGGGAGAAAGGATTCTCATTCACCATATACCTATTATAACCAACAACCTACCATTTAAGTTCAAACATTTACAGTTTCGTTTGAAAATGGCGTATACGTTAACAGCATACGAATCACAGCACAAACCATGTAGTTGACTGGTTTGTACCTATGATTCTCTTAAGTTGTACATATGTGCATAATGCCATTGCAGGCAAAAGCGCATGATTAAAATGCATGATCAAACACTTTATTTCACAATAATCTGTTAGTAATTTAAAACTGGTAAAAAGCTGTATAGTTTGCAAATTAATTTAGCATTTCAGATTAATTTGCCAAATTTCGCGGACTGAACAATTATTTTGGCGTTGATATTTTAATTAGAGAAAACTAAGTGAATACCCATAGATTAGTTTCCAGAGCTATGTGTCAATGTATCTAGTTTGAGGATAAGTTCTAGTAATAGAAAACATTACAATTAAGATTCGTTCGGTTAAATCGGGACAAAAAAACTAAAGCTTTCCAAATATGTATATTACAAGCGTCATTCTATGTTAACCTTAATAGTAAATTGTTTTAATTCAAAACCCAATCATATGCTACGTTTAGTTGTAATTGGATTTACAACAAGTAATTTAACAAAAATTGTATTGCTATTTAGATTGTATCAGCATAATAAAGTAACCAACAAGAATATGTTTAGCAAAAACATCTTGTTACTCATCCAATCCTTTCGAAAACAAATTCCCAAAAATAACATCTCTCCGGTACATGAGTAGAATAAATTAAATGGGAATGATTTAATTGGTCTGGTGATGCTGGTATTGTGATAATTTTGATAGATTAAAGTAAATTAATTAAATTTTCTTTTCGAATTTATTTTATCCAATTTTTTGGATATTTATGTCATTCATTTGGTATTTCATACTCATTCTATACCCAAGTAATAGCAGGGGATAATAGTTTTGTTTTAGTGTTAATTAAAAGAATTTGTATTCAAGATTATATTGAACCTAAAGCATAATAAAAGCTTTTATCATATATAGTATGCTCTTGCAAACAAATTTTATCAAAGTGGCTCTGAAGATCAATATAAAGATTCCTTCTAGAGCTTTTAAATAAAAAAATATTCAGAAACCAAGTTTGATTGGCCATAACCTGCACACAAACATAATTAATCGTCAACAACTTATCATCAGAATACATACAAACAAACGTGGTGACATTTTAAATCCAGTCAAGACAAACCATCAGCAGACCTTCTTCATTGTTCTTAGACTTATACATGGTATTTCCTTACCTAATTTCCTTCTAAATAAAAGACAAAAAAAAATTTGTTGGGGTTTTTCCATAACCAAAAAAAGCATAAATTAAACTTTATATACGACATAAAATATGTTAAAGCAGCATAAAAATAATTTATAATAATGTAACCACATCTTTATGTAGAGCACACAAACCGACACTTTTACACAAACACACCCAAATACACACACACATAAAAAGGAAAGAAGGAAAATTTTGTGGAGACCGGAAACCCATTGTATTGTATACAGTAAAAGAAAATTTCTAGTGGTATACTCGTATGTGTTACCTCTTGTGAGGAGCACAATAATGAAAATCGTTCTTGTGGGCAGTCCAGCTGTTTTTCTGTATTCCGTCAGTATGCGGCTTTGTGTAAAAATATTAAAACATTTTAAATTTTACACAAAGAGAATTTTTTTTTATTTATATACCTTTAAGATTATTAAAACTAAGCTCCTTTCCTAGATTTATCTTACACACAATGTAAACATTTATTATCTTCTTAACGTACATAATATTTTGTACGAGGTGCTACAATATTTAAAGGGAAGAGAATTAGAAATGAAACACAATCCGGTTTCCTTTTTACATTCAAAAATTAATGGGATTTGATTGAAAGACGAAACACAAAATCTTAACATCTTCCCAGAATACATTAAAAATCAAACTTTCCAATTTCAGCGGTACTAAATATAGTATTAATTGAATTGGATGGCAAGGGATATGTCATAGAATAGACTAACATTTTTCGCAAGAACGACTTACTAAAATCAACTGAAAATTAGAACAACATCTTTAGAAGAAATCGTTAAGCAAACATTTCGAAATGTTTTTAGCAAGCTGTCTCTATAAATAAAAGGTTGAACGCGTGGAAGGATTGAGTTTCGGTCATTGTATATGGTACACAATCTCGACTGAAATAATATCGTGCTACCTGAATCGATAGACGGAGCTTAAAATAATCGTAGAAATGTCAAATTATTTCGACGCATTCGCTAATGATATTACCTTGAGCCTATCACGCTTAAGTATAATTTTCTATGAGAGGCAATTATGCGTCATGCTAGTCAAAAATAGTTTTTTCTGTTATATTTGCTGTAGATATAGGTGTCTCCTGACACACCGTGTGATTTGATTTTTCGATTTAGGTTAGGTATACAATTAATATGATTTGAAAGTTATCCATTTTAATGAGTAAATGCCTCGATAGTTGTGTTGTTATTGTACCATCTTAGAGACCTGTAACATCCACATCCAATTTCCTGCTGTCTGCAACACCTTTCATGATATCTAAATATTTATATCGTTAATTTTGGTGGTAAAACAACACTTTTGGTTCATCCAAAATTCTCAACGGGCTAGTTCTGCTCTAACGATTTTATTCAAAGAAATATAAAACTAAAACATTAAGAGGAGACCTGATAGTCGGTACGAAAAATTACATGCATCAATGAACGTATCTCAACTCAAAAAAATCTAACCTGCAAAACTACTCCCAAATCAATTCTTATCTGAACCTCTTAACACGTTACTCAACCACAACACTTTTTACTAAAAAATCACTAAGTGATATTCGTTATTGCGGTCCGATAGATAGCCCAAATGAAAGATGTGTTACTGGCAAAAGTTGGGCTTACCAACGTCAATATCGATCTTTAATTTCCAGCCATTTAATGAGAAATTGATTTTTACTGGAAATCACAAAGGCTTTAGGCCATGAATCTTAGGAGCAAAAAATTAAAATTCGTTATTGTGGTCCGATAGATAGCCCAAATTATATGTGTTTTACTCGCAATTGTTAGGCTTACCAATGTTAATAACGATCTATAATTTCTAGCCATTTAATGGGAAATTGACTTTTACTGGAAATCACCAAGGCTTGGACATGCATTTTTGGAGCAAAAAATTAAAATTCGTTATTTTGGTCCGATATATAGCCCAAATGATAGGTGTTTTACTCGCAATTGTTATGCTTACCAACGATAAGATCGACCTATAATTTCAAGCCATTTAATGGGAAATTGACTTTTACTAGAAATCACCAAGGCTTTAGGCCATACATTTTTGAAGTAAATAACTAAAATTCGTTATTGTGGTCATTCGTTATTGTAACGTTCAGGTCGACCTATAATTTTCAGCCATTTAATGAGAAATTGATTTTTACTGAAAATCACCAAGGCTTTAGGCCATGAATTTTTGGAGCAAATAATTAAAATTCGTTATTGTGGTTATTCGTTATTGTAACGTTCAGATCGATCTTTAATTTCCAGCCATTTAATGAGAAATTGATTTTTACAGGAAATCACCAAGGCTTTAGGCCATGAATTTTTGGAGCAAAAAATTAAAACTCGTTATTTTGGTCCGATAGATAGCCCAAATGATAGGTGATTTACTCGAAATTGTTAGGCTTACCAACGTTAAGATCGACCTATAATTTCCAGCCATTTAATGGGAAATTGACTTTTACTGGAAATCACCAAGGCTTTAGGCCATACATTTTTGGAGTAAATAACTAAAATTCGTTATTGTGGTCATTCGTTATTGTAACGTTCAGATCGACCTATAATTTCTAGCCATTTAATGAGAAATTGATTTTTACTGAAAATCACCAAGGCTTTAGGCCATACATTTTTGGAGCAAAAAATTAAAACTCGTTATTTTGGTCCGATAGATAGCCCAAATTATATGTGTTTTACTCGCAATTGTTAGGCTTACCAACGTTAAGATCGACCTTTAATTTCCAGACATTTAATGGGAAATTGACTTTTACTGGAAATCACCAAGGCTTTAGGCCATACATTTTTGGAGTAAATATCTAAAGTTCGTTATTGTGGTTATTCGTTATTGTAACGTTCAGATCGATCTTTAATTTCCAGCCATTTAATGAGAAATTGATTTTTGCAGGAAATCACCAAGGCTTTAGACAGTGGATAATTAAAGAGAGTTCACAAAAAAATTAACTGAATGTCAGGAAACTAAAACAAAGGGCATTCGTGTCAAGCCAATGGATGGTTCAAACTCAGAATTTCTTTTAACATCAAGCAATTGGCATCTAAACCTTTGGTTTGTTAAAAAAACGAACTACTGCTCGACTACTGCAAGTCGAAAAATGTCTCGCCAAAAATACAGAACAGACGTTACAATACCAACAGTTTATGGATGAATATGAACTCTTAGGTCACATGAAGGAAACGGATACAATAAGTGTGGAAGCTGAGCATTATTATTTACCACAACATGCTGTTTTCAAAGAAGTAAGTTCTTCAGCCAAGATATCCACAGGTACTTCCCTAAATAATGTCCTGTTGAATGGTCCCGCGCTCTAACAAGTCGTTCTTAATATAATACTTCGATGGCGAAAACATAAACTCGAGTATACAGAAGACTTAGAAAAAATGTTTCGTCAAATCACAGTGGATGCAGATGGCTAGGAATATCAACGTATCTTGTGGAGAAAATCACCCGAACAACAAATAAAGGAGTACAAACTTACCACCGTGACACACGACACAGCATCGCCAACAGGCGCATTAGAAACTGCACTGAATGATTTCTATGTAGATGACCACATTGCTCTACAAAATACACTAGAGGAAGCCATAGTTGTTCTAGAACAGCAGCATTTCTTAAAAAAGGCGGATTCAACCTACGTAAATGTGCTGTCAACCATCATGCCCTGATACAAGCCTTATCAAAAGAACTGAGAAATAACGGGATTTTTTAGTTCAAACTTGATGACACAGTCAAAACTCTTGGTCTACATTGGAATCCAGTGACAACAGGCAGCTTCGGATTTCAAAAAACAAGAAGTCTACTAAACGGAGCCTACTTTCAGAGAGTAGAAAACTTTTCGATCCCCTAGGAAGGCCAGCACCAGTTACTATAGTAGCTAAACTAATGGGATCAATCACTTCCTCCGGCTCTATCAATTCAATGGAATAATTTCAAAAAATTCTCTATCTTAGGTGGAAAAATTCAGGTGACACTACTTACAAAACTAAGGTAGCACCAATTAAAACTTGTCTTATCAATACCACGACTTGAACTGTGTGAAGTTGACATGATTACTCGGAATGGGTACGAAGGGCCGAATTTCAAAGGGCCGAATGTCGAAGGGCCGAATGTCGAAGGGCCGAATGTCGAAGGGCCGAATGGGTCGAAGGGCCGAATGTGTCGAAGGGCCGAATGTCGAAGGGCCGAATGTCGAAGGGCCGAATGTGTCGAAGGGCCGAAAGTGTCAAAGGGCCGAATATCGAAGGGCCGAATAGGTCGAAGGGCCGAATGGGTCGAAGGGCCGAATGGGTCGAAGGGCCGAATTTTTTTTTTTGTTTCGTTTTTAGAAATATAATTTTTAAAATTTGTTGTTTTAAGGAATATTTGGTAATGTTTTTTTTGTCAAATATAAATTAATTTCTTATGAATTTATGTATTTTATTATATTTGATCTTTGGATATTCTATCGACAAAAATATTGCATTAATTGAGGTTGTTTATATTTTGCGTTCCTTTGGAATTATCAAGTGAAAAAATATTTGTACATAATAGGTATTTTACCAAAACCAAGTCTTATTATATCAATATAAATGGAATATACATATATAACCCGCTCGTATATAATAATAAAAGGCGAAAGTTATTTTTTTCTAATATGCGTACCAAATGTAAATAAATGTAAATAAGAAAACGGAATTTTGTCATAAAATGTCATAAAAATTCAGTTTACTTCTGTTCTTTAAACTGATGGTAATATTCATTTTTTTCGAACGATGTTATTTTCTAGACCATTATATAGTTTATTGCTTATTGTTTTAGAAAAAAAAGTAAGTGGTGGAATTTGTCTTTTGGAACAAAGAATCCTAATTATCGGTCGGCTTTCTTTCAACTCACTATACGAAAATGCATTATTTTGCTCTACACGATAAATACATAAAAAAAAGGGATGTAAAGATTTTTCAAGTGTGGATCTACAAAAAAGAGTTTTATTGATGTGTCCATGAACATAATCATAAATAAATAATGTTGTATTATGTGTTTTGGTTATTCTATATACCTATTTGCATCATGGACAAATATATCTAGAAAAAGAAAAGACAAGAGAAAGATAACAAAAATATCTAGAAAAAGAAGAAAAGCTCAAGAAGAGAAACTAACTTCCGGAATTATAATTTTAAATCAAATTTGTGTAATTATTACAATTTGTTTTTTATTAATTGAATATGAACCATCTTGATGTATGTAGATAAATGCCTGCTCATATAAAAAATCAACTTAAAATAAGGGACATCAAAAGTTGCAATTATAAAATATTGCAATATAAAATCTTGCATAACAATTTCCCGTACTATTTTTTCTTTATTCTGAGGAAAATAAATTGAAGAAAAATGACATCGACTAATTTAACTTGGAATTGTAGAGGCTAACGGCTTCGGTAACTCTCACGGGCACGCGGGAGGTCGCTGCGCTCCCCCCCGCTTAGCCCTCCGAGAGGCTTTAGATTTGAGCTTCGGGGGACGTAGGAGCCGGGATCAGCAAACATGTCGCACTGCGTGCCGCACGTAGGAGCGGATTATATAGAATAAAAGGATTACCCAAATACATAATGTTGTAATTTATGATTGGATGAATGGAAAACATCAATAAAACTCTTTTTTGTAGATCCACCCCTTAAAATCTTTCCATCCCTTTGTTTGTTATGTGTTCGTCGTGCAGAGAAAAAAAAAATCGTATAGTGAGATTGAAAGAAAGCCGACCGATAATTAGGATTCATTATTTACTTTTTTTTTCTAAAACAATAGTAATAAACTATATAATGTTCTCGAAAATAACATCGTTGGTAAATGAAAGAATTTTTATGACATTTTATGACAAAATTCCTTTTTCTTATTTAAAATCTATTTACATTTGGTACGCATATTAGAAAAAAATAACCTTCGCCTTTTGTTATTATATACGAACAGGTTATACTACAAAAGTAATACATATGTATATACCTACATATATATTCCATTTATATTGATATAATAAGACTTGGTTTTGGTAAATTACCTATTATGTACAAATATTTTTACACTTGATAATACCAAAAGGAACGCAAAATATAAACAATCTCAATTAATGCAATATTTTTGTCGATAGAATATCCAAAGATTAAATATAATAAAATACCTAAACTCATAAAAAATTAATTTATATTTGACAAGAAAAAATTACCAAATATTTCTTAAAACAACAAATTTTAAAAATTATATTTCTAAAAACAAAACAAACAAAAAAAAAATTCGGCCCTTCGACCCATTCGGCCCTTCGACCCATTCGGCCCTTCGACCCATTCGGCCCTTCGACCCATTCGGCCCTTCGACATTCGGCCCTTCGACATTCGGCCCTTCGACACATTCGGCCCTTCGACAAATTCGGCCCTTCGACATTCGGCCCTTCGACATTCGGCCCTTCGACAAATTCGGCCCTTTGAAATTCGGCCCTTCGACATTCGGCCCTTTGACATTCGGCCCTTTGATATCATTCCGATTACTCTATCATGGATTCGAGGGAATCCTCACAAGTACAAAACCTTCGTTGCAAAATAAAATAAAATTATTTTTACCTTTGATTTGTATCAGTAAATAAAACTGAGGTATGTACTGAGCAAAAAAGTGTTACAACGAATTCATTGCTCAAATTTTGTTAATTATAAAATAAAATAAATTTTACTCTTCTGTGTAAACAAAACCATATTGCATGATTCAGGCCAATTTAGCTAATTCTGCGTCATTTAAAAGAATTTTCATTTCAAACGAATTTTTGGTTTAATTTTTGTTTTATTTTGCCCCGACCATTTTTATTACTGGTTTATATGTTGTTCCATTTTCTTCTGAGATTATATGGAATTTTTTTCATGCGTGTGATGGATGCCTATTAAAACTGAAGAATTTAATTTTTTTTTTTCGTTTTTAGATTTTTGTATATTGTAAATAGGTTTTGACATGCATGGCACATATAAAAAAAAAAAAAAAAAAATGTTGTGTGTTATTGTACGGGTTTTGATTTAACTGTGATGATGTAGTTTGAAAAGAATTTGATGAAATCTTTTTTTTTTTTGAACAATTCATTCATCTTAAGTATTAAATGGATGTACATATATGTATGTTTGTATATATAAAAGCCTTAGACGGAATATCGTTAATTTTAATATACAAAAATATTAGATGTTGTACATAAATTCTTGAAAATTTTATGCCTTTTAAACACGAAATGATGTGGAAATGAAAAACTGAAATGAAAAAGAGTTAATTCTTGATTTTGTACGGTTGGATCGTTCCAGTTTATTTATTTTTTTTGTGGGTAGTTTATGTATGTCTAAATATGTATATACCAAATTTGATATTGAATGTAATTCAATTCTGTTTATTTATATCCATTGAACAAATAATAAAAAAAATACAGTGAATTTGTTGTAATAGTTGTGTGTCTGTGTGTGTGTATTTTATTGAAATTTGATCGGGAAAATTGAACACAAGCATAGTGGAAAATAAACGGGAAAATTATTACCAGTTCAATGAAGCTGCTTACTTATTTGATGTATTAATATGTATAAACATTTTGTATTCAAATCAATAAAACATTTAATTTCAATAAACAATTTTTTTTTATTGACTTGATGTTTGAATCATAAACATTTTTTTTACGTGTTTTGTTTGATTGAATTGTTGACACTTTAAGAGTTTAAAGAGTAGTTTTGGTTTATGCACCAGTCTATGTATAAATATTGTCGTACAATTTACTGTGATGTAAAAAAACCTAAACATAATTTACGGTTTGGTATAATGTAAATGGAAATGTGAATGTTTTTTAATATGTCACGCTACATTAAATGTTAGCACTCTAATTAGGTAAATTGTTTGATACACACGAGCTTTCATGTTGTTTCGAAATAATGATTTATTTGAATTTGCCGACATTAGTTTGAAGTTAACTATGTATGGAAGCTTGTTTTGAAATAAGATTTATAAATTACAAAACATTTTCAACTTCTTAACAATATAAATAAATTATAAGAACTTTAAGTTTTTTTTTTTTTTTTTAACTAAACTAACTAACATAGTTTTTGATTTATCGTTCCAGAATGTTTTCAACATGTCATTTTACAATTCTAATTATTTTATTTTTTTTTATTTAAGTTGAGATCATTAATTGAATTTACAGAACTGTCCGTTAACGCAAGAGTTTTTTTTAGTTTCTTGCTTAATTTGTAGCCGGACAATATTAATGCATTTATCACATCTTTCTAACAATGTACTTACGAGTATACCGTAAAAATATAATATTTTTTGGTACAAAAAATACTCGTCTGTAGCATTCATCTCTTCGGAATTACTGGCAAATTTTCGGCCCCTTAAATATTTTTCAAAATTTGGAAATAATAATTAATCATACTTGGTGCCAAATCTGAACTATAATTTAGCGATGTGTCTTCGTTCTGACAGTGCTCTTAAATTTAAAAAAAACTCTGCATCATAATAAAATTAACTCAGCATTGAGAGAAACTATTGGCATAACCTTTAATGATGATGCGACTAAACATTATTCTAAAATAAAACTAATGGGTGGTTAAATTTTAAGGGCCGACGTTAAATGTGAACCACACCTACACGTCAAGTTTTTTTATGCATTTCATTTGACATTTCTCAATTTCAGACTAACTCAATTTGAACCATGGAAAGATACACAATCGAGCAACGCGTTAAAGTTATTCAGGCATATTATAAATATCGTCGTTCAAATCAAAATGTATATCGTGCACTTCGTGATTTTTTCGGTCAATTTAACCGTCCAAATTTGCGTACAATCGGAAAAATCGTGCAAAAATTTGAGCAAACCGGGTCTGTAGGAGATTTTAAAACACCAGTGCATGCTCGTACAGCTCGTACTGCAGAAAATATTGCTGCTGTTCGCGATAGTGTGGCTGAAGAGCCGTCCACCTCAACTCGTCGTCGTGCCCAACAATTGCACCTCTCACGCTCGTCGTTGATGAACATTATGCATAAAGACTTGCATTTACACGCTTATAAGGTGCAATTGACTCAAGAACTAAAGCCTCTTGACCATTCCAAACGTCGTCAATGGTCAGAATGGTGGCAAGAAATGGCAAAACAGTGGATGATCAATTTTCAAAGAAAATCATCTTCAGTGATGAGGCACATTTTCACCTCAGTGGATTCGTCAATAAGCAGAATTGCCGCATTTGGGCAAATCATAATCCAAGAGTGATTGTCGAAAAACCAATACACCCACAAAGAGTGACTGTTTGGTGCAGTTTATGGGCTGGCGGCATCATCGGGCCGTATTTTTTCCAAATGAGGCCGGTCAGGCAGTTACTGTGAATGGTGTTTGCTATCGTGAGATGATAACGAACTTTTTATGGCCCGAATTGGAAGATATGGATGTAAACGATATGTGGTTTCAACAGGACGGTGCCACTTGCCACACAGCTAACGATACAATGGCTCTTTTGCGCGACAAATTCAATGGCCGTGTTATCTCACGTGGTGGCGATGTCAATTGGCCGCCAAGATCATGTGATTTGACACCGTTAGACTTCTTTCTTTGGGGTTATTTGAAAGAAAAGGTGTACGTCGATAAGCCAGCAACAATTCAAGAGCTAAAGGATGAGATAATTCGGCACATTAACGGCATAGAACCTCAATTATGCCTAAGCGTCATCGAAAATTTGGACCATCGGGTGGAGGTGTGCCGCCGAGGACGCGGCGGCCATTTGGCCGATATTTTGTTCCACACATAATTGAACCATACCATATTATCATAATAAAAAGAATTGACAATAATTTCCTAAATAATTTGTGTTTTATTCAAAATCAACATCGGCCCTTAAAATTTAACCACCCTTTAGATTAAACAACAACAAAAAATTGCTCTTGTATCTATTTAGAAAAATATACGAAAATGGATACTATGTTTCGAAATTTTCATATACTTGCCACCTTTGGAAACTAGGAAAACGGGGCACCACTTGGATGTAATATCAAAGATTTTGTTGTTTTTGCTCTTTTTTAGTTCTTTACTGGTTTGTTCGCGTGAAGTATTTGCTAGATTATTCCTAAAAAAAGTTAGGAACGTTTTAGGAGAAACTTCACGAATTTGTGCAGAAACGTGAAATTTTTGCTATTCCTAAATATTTGCGAGTGTATTTGTGTAAATAATATACAAAAATTCATTTTAATTGGGCATTTTATTAGTTGTTTTATTTTTATCGGTTAATACGATTATTATTTATTTATTTGTAGTATTTTATTAATATTTTAGTATTAAAAGGAAAAGCACACTTGAAAACAAAGTAAACGGAACAAAAAATAATGAAGTTGCTTCCATTAATTAGGCACAAAAACCTCTTGAATTTTTTCAAACAATTTCCACCTTATGCCTACACATTCAATTTTGAGCAGTAGTTCATTTACAATAAAATGTACAGCAAGAGGTGAAATAATTAAAAGTTAACAATAACGGAAACGTTATTAAAAATAATTTAAAAAACTACGTATTGCCCCTCATTCATCACACTAGAAAAATGTTGACTTACATAATCCTGCTGATTATAACCTTTTAATTTGCAATGGAATTGAATTCCAAAGATAACCTCCCCTAACATAAAAGGATTTGCTTAATGACCTACAAACATTTTTGGCCGGAATTAGGAGGAAGTTAGAGGAATAAACCTTACTAACCAGCAATTTCCTATAAAGATAACAAGGCTCCTTAGCTTCGAGAAGTTTAAAAATCAAAAGACAAACACAAAAATTCTTATACAATATTGTGGCATTTCAATTTTATAGTTTCCTGTTTTCCCTAAAAGAGCTCAATTTACAACAAAACTATTTTGAGTTATAGTATAGGATTGAACATTTCTGAATTCACTTCCACTATTTACTTCATTTCCAACTGCAGTTCCCGAAAAGCGCGCATTCTAACGGAAACCAATTATGTGTTACTGTGGACCTATTCTAACGGAAAACTACACAGATTTTCCAAAATCTAGGGGAACATGCAGTTAGGATTGAACATTTCTGAATTCACGTGTAGATTGATTGAATACCGATGTTTCCAAAATTTTCCTGCTGTTCCTGAAAAGCGCGCACTCTAACGGAGACCAATTATAAGTAACTGTAGACCTACACTAAAGGGAAATCATACAGATTTTCCAAGATCTAGGGGAACAGGTAGTTAGGATTGAACATTTCTGAATTGACGTGTAGTATGATTGAATACTGATTTTCCAAAATTTTCCCGCTGTTCCTGAAAAGCGCGCACTCTAACGAGAACCAATTATGAGTTACTGTAGACCTACTCTAAAGGAAAATGATACAGATTTTCCGAAATCTAAGGGAATAGGTAGTTAGGATTGAACATTTATGAATTCACGTGTATTATGATTAAATACCGATTTTCCAAAATTTATGGTTGTATGTATAAATATATGGTTAATAATGTATGGTAAAATTTGTATGGTTTTCCATTAGAATAGGTCCACAGCAACTTATAATTGGTCTCCGTTAGAATGCGCGCTTTTCGGGAATAGCAGGCAAATTTTTCAAAATGGATATACAACCATAGTGGAAGCGAATTCTGAAATGTTCAATCCTAACTACCTATTCCCCTAGATTTCGGAAAATATGTATGGTTTTTTATTAGAATAGGTCCACTGGAACTTATAATTGGTCTCCGTTAGAATGCGCGCTTTTCGGGAACAGCAGGAACATTTTGGAAAATCGATATACGACCACAGTGGAAGCGAGTTCAGAAATGTTCAATCCTAACTACCTACTTCCCTAGATTTCGGAACATCTGTATGGTTTTCCTTTAGAATAGGTCCACAGTAACACATAATTGGTCTCCGTTAGAATGCGCGCTTTTCGGGAACAGCAGGAAAATTTTAGAAATTCCATATAGAACCTTAGTGGAAGCGAAATCAGAAATGTTCAATCCTAACTACCTATTCCCCTAGATTTCGGAAAATCTGTAGGGTTTTCCTTTAGAATAGATCCACAGTAACTCATAATTGGTCTCCGTTAGAATGCGCGCTTTTCGGGAACAGCAGGAAAATTTTGGAAATTCGATATACAACCATAGTCGAAACGAATTCAGAAATGTTCAATCCTAACTACCTATTTCCCTAGATTTCGGAAAATCTGTATGGTTTTCCTTTAGAATAGGTCCACAATAACTCATAATTGTCTCCGTTAGAATGCGCGCTTTTCGGGAACAGCAGGAAAATTTTGGATATTCGATATACAACCATAGTGGAACGAATTCAGAAATGTTCAATCCTAACTACCTATTCCCCTAGATTTCGAAAAATCTGTATGGTTTTCCGTTAGAATAGATCCACAGTAACTCTTAATTGGTCTCCGTTAGAATGCGCGCTTTTCGGGAACAGCCGGAAAATTTTGGAAATTCGATATACAACCATAGTGGAAGCGAATTCAGAAATGTTCAATCCTAACTACTTATTCCCCTAGATTTCGGAAAATCTGTACGGTTTTCCGTTAGAATAGGCCCACAGGAACTTATAATTGGTCTCCGTTAGAATGCGCGCTTTTCGGGAACAGCAGGAAAATTTTGGAAATTCCATATAGAACCTTAGTGGAAGCGAATTCAGAAATGTTCAATCCTAACTACCTATTCCCCTAGATTTCGGAAAATCTGTATGGTTTTTCTTTAGAATAGATCCACAGTTACTCATAATTGGTCTCCGTTAGAATGCGCGCTTTTCGGGAACGGCAAGAAAATTTTGGAAATTCGATATACAACCATAGTGGAACGAATTCAGAAATGTTCAATCCTAACTACCTATTCCCCTAGATTTCGGAAAATCTGTATGGTTTTCCTTTAGAATAGATCCACAGTAACTCATAATTGGTCTCCGTTAGAATGCGCGCTTTTCGGGAACAGCCGGAAAATTTTGGAAATTCGATATACAACCATAGTCGAAGCGAATTCAGAAATGTTCAATCCTAACTACCTATTTCCCTAGATTTCGGCAAATCTGTATGGTTTTCCTTTAGAATAGGTCCACAGTAACACATAATTGTCTCCGTTAGAATGCGCGCTTTTCGGGAACAGCAGGAAAATTTTGGAAATTCGATACCCAAGTAGCACCAAATAACTTTATAGTTTTATAACCCATTTCCGACGTCGGTACAACGTCACAAATTTCTATAAATTCACTTGTTTGACATCGAACTAACAATTTTTATTTTTTCGTCGGCACGACCACAAAGCGACGTTATAGGTTAGCAGCCGCCAGAGCGTTATTTTATATCTACTTGACAACTTTTTTTGACTATTTTCAACTATTGACCGACTAATATGTATTTTAAAACCGTGTACCGATTATTTAGATATGTTGTCGTAATATGTGGTATTTAATGACTACCTAGCAACTTTTTTGTCGTATAAAAACCAATATCCAACCTAAATATTTTATTGTTACCTGCACGACCACAAGATAACATTTTTTACATATGCATACAATTTAGTGAAATAATTGACAAAAAAAATATTTTGTGACCGACATTATTACATCATCGACAAACAACCTTGTGTCATGTCAATGTCAATTTTTATATAAATAATTTAATATAAAAAAGTTTTTCTGACTTCAACTTCTTTTATCTTCCAAAATAGGTCAATCATAATTTTTGTTATATTAAGGATTTAATTATAAAATAACTATCAACATAAACAATACAAATGTTTTACGTTTTTGAAGTTTTAATCATGTTTTTTATAATTCGCGAATGTATCATAAAAAACCAAATACATTTGTATCCATACAGTTTCCTTTGTCTTTTACATGGAATTTTAAATTAAGTATCTCATTCGTTAAGTTTTTCTTTTTTGTTGTTAAGGAATTTTTGATGAATGCACAACGCTTTTCGATATAACTTATTTGGTGTGCAAATATCTTTACAGTTGAATTCTTGAAAATTTGGTAATAAAATTAAATAAATCGTCGGGAGAATGACTAGACCGTCGTGACAGTAACTTTTTTGGAAATAAAATAACAAATTTGTAATTTTTGAGTCGAATTTGTTATAAATTGGTTATTAATCTAACTTTTTAGTGGTTTAAATTTATTTTAATACATAATATGAAGTTCGCCATTTTTAATTACACATGCATATAAAAATTTGTATTTTTTGAAAATAAAATTCTGATTTTCGTACTTCTCATGACTAAATATTATTATAATATCATTATTTTAATGTTGGGGATTATTTCAATATGGTTTAAATTGATTTTAGAAAATTTTAGTCAACCTAAAATAAAAATATTTTTGAAATAACAGAAATATATTTTTAAAAAAGACGAATTTATAAGGCGCATGAGTTTTCAGTTCACTGATAGGTGCACATTTACGATAAAACTTGCTTTGTTTATAAAAATATGTCGTATCTTGCCAGATTTTTGGGTTATAATTATTACACGAAATGTGAATATTATATTTACAATTATTATGAAGTAAATTTTCATAAAGTCGTAAATAATGAAATAGATGATAAAGGAAATAGACAAATAATTATTATATTTATAAGATAAAAGAAGACAACATGATTATTTATATATTTTATAAAAAATAGTTGTCCTATCTGCTAAAATATAAACCAAATAGTGGTCAATATATCTATTTCCTGACTTGTATTCTATGGTCAATTGACAAGTCGGATAATAGTTATTACGACTTTGTTACAACCCAAAATTTATTCCCCAATAACGTTGTATCTCAGTTTTCATACCATTGTCACAACGTTGGCTAGCCGACCAGAAGTCATTTAGCCAACCACAGTACAACGTTATACCAACCCACTCGTGCTACTTGGGTATACAACCATAGTCGAAGCGAATTCAGAAATGTTCAATCCTAACTACCTATTTCCCTAGATTTCGGAAAATCTGTATGGTTTTACTTTAGAATAGGACCATAGGAACTTATAATTGGTCTCCGTTAGAATGCGCGGTTTTCGGGAACAGCCGGAAAATTTTGGAAATTCGATATACAACCTTAGTGGAAACGAGTTCAGAAATGTTCAATCCTTATTACCTATTCCCCTAGATTTCGGAAAATCTGTATGGTTTTATTTTAGAATATATCCACAGTAACACATAATTGTCTCCGTTAGAATGCGCGCTTTTCGGGAACAGCAGGAAAATTTTGGAAATTCGATATACAACCTTAGTGGAAGCGAATTCAGAAATGTTTAATCCTAACTACCTATTCCCCTAGATTTCAGAAAATCTGTATGGTTTTCCTTTAGAATAGGTCCACAGTAATACATAATTGGTCTCCGTTAGAATGCGCGCTTTTCGGGAACAGCAGGAAAATTTTGGAAATTCGATATACAACCTTAGTGGAAACGAATTCAGAAATGTTCAATCCTAACTACCTATTTTCCTAGATTTCGAAAAGTCTGTATGGTTTTCCGTTAGAATAGGTCCACAGTATTTTATAATTGGTCTCTGTTAGAATGCGCGCTTTTCGGGAACAGCAGGAAAATTTTGGAAATTCGATATACAACCTTAGTGGAAGCGAGTTCAGAAATGTTCAATCCTAACTACCTATTCCCCTAGATTTCGGAAAATCTGTATGGTTTTCCTTTAGAATAGGTCCACAGTAACACATAATTAGTCTCCGTTAGAATGCGCGCTTTTCGGGAACAGCAGGAAAATTTTGGAAAATCGATATACAACTTTAGTGGAAACGAATTCAGAAATGTTCAATCCTAACTACCTATTCCCCTAGATTTCGGAAAAATCTGTATGGTTTTCCTTTAGAATAGGTCCACAGTAACTCATAATTGGTCTTAGTTAGAATGCGCGCTTCTTGGGAACAGCAGGAAAACTTAGGAAAATCGATATACAACCTTAGTGGAAACGAAATCTGAAATGTTCAATCCTAACTACCTATTCTCCTAGATTTCGAAAAATCTGTATGGTTTTCCGTTAGAATAGGTCCACAGTATTTCATAATTGGTCTCTGTTGGAATGGGCGCTTTTCGGGAACAGCAGGAAAATTTTGGAAATTCGATATACAACCATAGTGGAACGAATTCAGAAATGTTCAATCCTAACTACCTATTTCCCTAGATTTCGGAAAATCTGTATGGTTTTCCTTTAGAATAGGTCCACAATAACACATAATTGGTCTCCGTTAGAATGCGCGCTTTTCGGGAACAGCAGGAAAATTTTGGAAAATCGATATACAACTTTAGTGGAAACGAATTCAGAAATGTTCAATCCTAATTACCTATTCCCCTAGATTTCGGAAAAATCTGTATGGTTTTCCTTAAGAATAGGTCCACAGTAACTCATAATTGGTCTTAGTTAGCATGCGCGCTTCTTGGGAAAAGCAGCAAAACTTAGGAAAATCGATATACAACCTTAGTGGAAACGAAATCAGAAATGTTCAATCCTAACTACCTATTCTCCTAGATTTCGAAAAATCTGTATGGTTTTCCGTTAGAATAGGTCCACAGTATTTCATAATTGGTCTCTGTTAGAATAGGCGCTTTTCGGGAACAGCAGGAAAATTTTGGAAATTCGATATACAACCATAGTGGAAGCGAATTCAGAAATGTTCAATCCTAACTACCTATTCCCCTAGATTTCGGAAAATCTGTATGGTTTTCCTTTACAATCGGACCATAGGAACTAATATTTGGTCTCCGTTAAAATGCGCGCTTTTCGGGAACAGCAAGACAAGTTTGGAAATTCGATATACAACCTTAGTGGAAGCGAGTTCAGAAATGTTCAATCCTAACTACCTATTCCCCTAGATTTCGGAAAATCTGTATGGTTTTCTTTTAACATTGGTCCACAGTAACACATAATTGGTCTCCGTTAGAATGCGCGCTTTTCGGGAACAGCAGGAAAATTTTGGAAATTCGATATACAACCTTAGTGGAAACGAATTCAGAAATGTTCAATCCTAACTACCTATTTCCCTAGATTTCGGAAAATCTGTATGGTTTTCCTTTAGAATAGGTCCACAGTAACTCATAATTGGGCTATGTTAGAATGCGCGCTTTTCGGGAACAGCAGGAAAATTTTGGAAATTCGATATACAACCTTAGTGGAAGCGAGTTCAGAAATGTTCAATCCTAACTACCTATTCCCCTAGATTTCGGAAAATCTGTATGGTTTTCCTTTAGAATAGGTCCACAGTAACACATAATTGGTCTCCGTTAGAATGCGCGCTTTTCGGGAACAGCAGGAAAATTTTGGAAAATCGATATACAACCTTAGTGGAAACGAATTCAGAAATGTTCAATCCTAACTACCTATTCCCCTAGATTTCGGGAAATCTGTATGGTTTTCCTTTAGAATAGGTCCACAGTAACTCATAATTGGGCTATGTTAGAATGCGCGCTTTTCGGGAACAGCAGGAAAATTTTGGAAATTCGATATACAACCTTAGTGGAAGCGAGTTCAGAAATGTTCAATCCTAACTACCTATTCAACTAGATTTCGGAAAATCTGTATCGTTTTCTTTTAACATAGGTCCACAGTAACTCATAATTGGTCTCCGTTAGAATGCGCGCTTTTCGGGAACAGCAGGAAAATTTTGGAAATTCTATATACAACCTTAGTGGAAGCGAATTCAGAAATGTTCAATCCTAACTACCTATTCCCCTAGATTTCGGAAAATCTTTATGGTTTTCCTTTAGAGTGGTTCTGTAGTAAGTAATTAAATATAAATTTTCGTTATAGTTGCTGTAATTTAGGTCAAGTTGGAAACAGTTTTAATTTTAAAATAATTAATTTAACCTAATAATTTTTTTGAATTATATTTAATTAATTATATTAGTTTTAAATAAAATTGTATTGCTGTATCTTAGGGAGATAAACCTTTTGTTTAATTTTTGTTTGGTTAAAAGAAATCATTTTAAATAATTCGTAATATGAATTTTTCGTTTATAAGTAGTTTTTTATTGCGAAGTTTTTACAAATACATTCAAATGATTTGTTAATTTTAGGAAACTTAGGAAAAACTTCACAATCGTACTGGTTTAAGGTCTAAACAATTTTAGAAAACATACCCACCGTAATCGAACGAACGAAAGCTAAGGATATTCGTGTAGCAACTTTAGTTTTATTATCTGACGGAACGAGAAAACGCCTCCAGTTGCTTTATTACTATCAGGAATCCTTCTATACTTTGTGCTTGAAGATAGTGAATGCCCGAGTAATTACATGTAATATGCAAAATTTTCCGACTTCAAAAGGTAACGATTTTAGCGTTAGATTTGTAACCTAAACTTTCGGTAACAATTCCGAGTTTGAATAATACAAATGAAACCATGACTCAAGGAATGAAACCAACTTCAGCAAATCTCTTAAATTTTCAGAATCGCAGTTTACTAGGGCCTACGTTAGCCAAAGAACGAATAACGGAGCTCAAAACCCTCGTATCATGGGGTACTAGGGATTTATTTAAATTTTAGAAGTTCTATAATTTTATGAAAGTTAATTGTATACAAATAAGGAGGCTGCTAATTTAAATTTTCACGCATCCAAATTTTTTTTTTTGTTGCAATTTTAAATTATACCCAAATCGATTTGGTTACTTTCGAAAAACAAATTCTTCCGTTTTAGTTATAAATTCTAATGTTCTTTAGGGATTTTATATTTTTCAAAAGTTTTAAACATATTCGAGATTTTGTAGCTTGTAATTTCTTGGAAAACAAACAAAATCTGGGAAAAATTACGAATTAAAATTAATGTCGTGCTCTATTAACAGTAAAAAACTAAACTGAGCTCAATTCCTATGAAGAGTTCAGCATTTTTTAATT
Source organism: Tipula vernalis (assembly GCA_958295665.1). Lineage (NCBI taxonomy): Eukaryota > Metazoa > Arthropoda > Insecta > Diptera > Tipulidae > Tipula > Tipula vernalis. The sequence continues at coordinate 149,034,430 of OY282559.1, forward strand.
CAATAGAACGTAACATAAAATACTCTCTGAGTAGCCATATTTTTCGGCTTCCGAATTGCGATTTGCTAGATTGTCGAGTTTTTATTGCCTATGTACCTACATACTATATATAAATATTTAGCGAGATTTTTCGAGAATTTTTCAATATTATTTGCGTTCATTGAATTATAAGTAGCATTGAATTAGATGAGGTCTCCCAGTTATTTTTCGAAACAGTTATTCGGGAAGATTAGAAATTTTATTCTAGAATTCCTAAATAATTAGAGATTATTCGAGTCTAGCGAGTTTCTCGACATTAGTGTAACTACCGGATATTACAGAATTTGTGATATATCGATATATTTGATGTTTCATCTGTTCAACTCTAGTTTAAGCTATTCGAAATTTGATTTCGTGATTTTTAAAGGTCATTTCAACCATACATTCTAGATATTAGATTTTACAAAAACAAAATTAATATAAGCAAGTTAAGTTGTTGTTGTATCAAAAATTTAAAATAAATTTAAAAAATCATGGTTTATGATCACTTGATAAGTCTAAAACTAAATGATTGGTTTAAATATTGATTTTTATTTTTTTACTAGCGGAAATTTTGATCTGTACACATAACTAATTTCAATTAACATAAATATTAAATTTCATCTTAATTGGTTAAGAACACATTGGTTAAAAAATCACGTTTTAATCCCATTTCAATTCCACAAATAGATAAATAGATAAATGAATTTAAAAAAATTAAGTAATGTGTTTATCGCAACGCTTAGTGATGAACAATATTTTTTGTCTTTCCGTTCGGTAAGAAAACGAATAGCGCCGATGGTTAACCTACTCTCGAGCACGCTCATTGCAAATGCAAGGCGAACAGGAAACTGGACAAGCTTAAATTGAAACTGCAAATTGGTTGTAATCAGTGGTATTCTTGGAATCAGAACATCCTCGCCTTTGAAATTTCCTGTTATTATCATTGCTTTAATCACGTTGTTCATCAGCATCTTAACAGCGAGTCTTGTTCCATTAGAAAATTTCGGATGGTTGAGATTGCGTACCATGATTATCACCGAGCCGATCTTGATCTGCAAATTATGCGGCGGCATTCCTTTCAAATCCAATGAATTCAGAAATTCAATTGGATAATTGACGACTTCATCTGGATTGGTAATTGAATCGATCGACCCAAATGAATGTAATTGGCCAGCGATTTGACTTTGAATTTTTATGTTCAAATCGTCTACGTCCTTATTTCTCGCTACCAAAATAGCTCATTCGCTCAACCAAACATGCTTTTTGTAATGTGCACCAATATTCGGGAACACTTTCATGATCAACATTGTGAATTGACAAAAATTAGGTGGAAACGAAATGAGGCCAGTGGAAGCGTCAACCGGAATTTTTCCATTGCCAATGCCTAATAATTGTGTAGAAAACACTTCCGCCGATTCGTCATTTTGTAGCGCGACTTCTATATTCGTTGTTATCTTTAGAGTTTTCACGTATCTCCACAAATTCAATGACTTTAAGCAAGCGTTTATTTCATCAGCAGCTGTTGATCTTGGAATGACTGGCAGCGTTTGCCGAAAATCGCCGGCCATTAGAATCATTATACCTCCAAAGAGGCCCTGATTATTGCGCAAATTTTGCAACGTTCTATTAATCTGCTGATTCAAAAGTGGAAGCTTTGTTCGTACTGATTGACTCAAAGCATCTCGATCGTATTACCGTTCTCGTTCAAATTCTCGATTGAATGCGGGCGATTCGGTGCTGCCATTCCTAATTTGTGCAACATCTTGCTGGACATTATCAGGCACAAATTCTCTGTAGAAATCAATGCCTCGTTTTGGATCTCCGTGTTAAAGTCGAGTTCAGCACTCGCTGTTGTTGAACGCACGCAAAATATCTTAAGCCATATTGCTTTGTATTTGTTCCATAAATAAAGTGGGTTAGATGGAAAACACGTTGAAATGATGATGGCAAAAAGTGATCTAATTTAATGAGCAGTAGACGAAATAACATTATCAGCAAATGTATGATCCCAATGAATGTCATTCTCGAGCAAATGTAAACGCTGGCACGCTTCTTGATATTGCACGCACACAACTCACCGTTGACAGTTTGTAGAAATTTAAATGAAGTCGGTCCACGTACAGTAACCAATAACAAACGCAAGAAAATACATTCGTCTTTGCTCGGATGAATTGTGTAAATGCGCCCCTTTGCATCGGTTAAATATATACATTCACGTATCCAGGAACAGGCTTTTCCTGTTTCCGGCGTTGGAATTTTTTTGATGATGCGTTCCATGTAAAATATCTCGGCATTTCCGAGTACAGCAGTGCTCTTGCAAATGGATCACTTGCGCATGTCGCGAAGAAACTTGTTAGCGTTGTCGACAGTGGCCGCTCAGCTCTCTGCGCTATGTTTGCTACTGTAAAATAAGCTCGTTGTCCAGTCTCCAGGTGCACAGCTAAACGGACCACAGTGGGATAACGTTTGTGAATGGCGAATGAAATGATTCTCCAAATCGCCTCATTGCTGCTAACATATCTTCCTATTTGATATAGCGAAGCTTCATCGTTGGCATCAGGAGATGCAATACCAAATACAGCCATGTCGCTTCCTTTTGTGACGTACTTGCAAACCTATTTGATTGACATGATAGAATTGCAGTATTCAATATTGCAATGCGCTTTGAAAGTTTTGGAAAGCAGCGGCGAATACGGAACAATCCAGCTGTTAGCGACTACAACGCCCTCATTCTTGACTTTTACCGTTATAGTTCTGCCATTTTCTTCTGCAGAGCGACGACGATACAGGGGGTAACCATCGCTGCCTGTGATTGTGTCAGCCAACAATGCACGCGGATAACGTTTGGAGCATTTGTTTTCTATCATACATGGCGATTCCCGGTTGTGATTTCCACATGGACCATAAATCATATTCGTCGTCACAACTTCATACAACCCTGGATCTGTTTCCTGATATGGAATTTCTGTGCAAATGATGGCGTCAGTGCGAAAGCGAATATAGAGCCTTATGGCGAGGTTATTCATCATTGGGAAAATAGTACATCATTCAGGCTACAAGAGCTTAAAAACCGCCAGGATTTAAATGTCTCTCAGTATTTTCTACAATTTCCGGCATTAAAATGCGCTACATTACTACAAGATCTAATCGAAATTGATTTTAAGTTCGTGTATAATGATAAAATCAATAATTTGAGCGTCAACTGGCCGATTATAAATAAAATATTGATCGAGATCGCACAATCACGGGATAAATCCAATTCTTTTAAATTAATTGAGCAGCAAATTTTATCAACACCATATGACCTTACTGGGTTTTTTCTTCTTCCGTATTTAATTACCAGTAATTTTGGAAGAAAGCGATCAGCAAAAGGATCGTTAAAATTAACTAAAAATGAAATATCGGATCAATTCATTATAAAAGCCACTGTAAGTAAAATTAATTAAGCATTTTGTTTAAATGTTTATTATTTGTTTAGGATACGGATTAATTATAGACCCAAACCAACGAATGCATTATGTAAAATAACTTTATTTACATAAATTTGACCAAATTTTCTATCGTTCAGATTATTTATATCCTTAGATCCTTCACATCTTTATACCCTTATAGACAACATAAAAACACTCTTAAAACTCAGAAATGCTTCTTCGAGTTATTGAACAATTATGTACACAACAATTATTTACATTTTGTAACTGCATAATTTTTGAATAATCACAGATTCCTAATTTTTACAAATATTTTTATTTCCGTAAAGCCTTGTCAACCAAGGATAAAATAACTATATAGTCTGATGACCCACTTTTTGAGGTCAGTGCAAGTTCACAAATCTCAAAAAATTTACTTTCTAGATATTGACCGAACATTTTTGTTTTTTCGTTGGCACGACTAAATGTTGCCGCTTTAGCTTACGTCGCCAGAGGGTTATTTTATATCTACTAGGCATAGATCTTACATGTTCTCGTCATTTAAGTCATATCCTAAGCAAAAATTTATATCCATTTTTTAATTTATATATATACAATATGTATGTCAATGTGTATTAAACAGCTCCTTTTAGATAAACTTAAGATTATTGAAATTTATTATTCCACTGCAACCAGTGAAACCATTTTCAGTGGATTAAAACCTATTAACCAATTACAAAATGTATGTAGGAAACATACTAAAATAATTGAAAATAATCCTTTTACATTTTAAAACCTTTATATTAATCGAATCAAACTAATTAAAATTTACGGCTTTTAATTAGTTTGCTTCAGTGGCCCTATTCTGGTAGTTACAGGAGAATTGAGAAAACGAATTGTTTTATTGTTAATTATTGAATAGTCTGGTATTATTTTCGCTTATTTTACTGTGACGATTAATGTCAGAGCCTTCTAGAGTATAGAGCCATAATACAAATGACGTATTTTTTAGAAGCTTTTTTAGTGGTATAACTTTTCACTGATTTCCATAGGAATCCATAGTAAAAATGGTGTTTGTTAGCTTCAAGTTTTTCAATGAAAAAAGCAAAAATATTATAAATTGTTTATATAAAAGTTTTCTACATATCTTTAACAACAATTTACAAGAAGGCTATATTGGTATTAAGTAAATATTAATTGCAGAAATGTTAAAATTAAATTATTTCTAAAATATATTTTTCGAACTTTCATTTTGAAAAATACATCAAAGTTGGCTCTGACGAATTAAAATAATACTTGCTAAATTCATCTTTAGTTTTACTAGTGTACGTAAGATGTCTAAAATATTTACAGAAAAATACGAAAATAAATTATTTAATCACAAAACTATCACACTTATTAACAATTCGTGACTTTCTTTTGCTTTTCCTACCATTTTTGAACTTGAGCCCAAGGTGGTAATTTTTGGTACAATTTTACCAAATTTTTACGGCCATCACTGCCATCTATGTAATGTATATTGACTGAATGGCCAAACGAATTGTAGTAAGCTTTTATTTCAATATGACCAGAATGTTGTTGTTATGAAATTTTTATTAAATTTTGGTTTAAATAAATCAATATTACAAGAAAATGAAAACGATTTACTTAAACGATCTTCATATGGGTTGAAATTCAAACATTTATGAAAATATTTCAAAAATCATAATTAAGAATTTGTAACGTTTTCATTTAAAAATTTGCCTTAGGAAAAAAAGTGATTTCCCATATGTTTTGTGTGTTTTACTATGAAAAGTTTGGTTTTTTCCTCGTTTCTAATTCCTTTATAAAAGCTTCGTTTTTTAGACTATGGCTTTGTATAATCAAGGTTGCTTTGTTAATGTTCTGTACATGGAAATTCAAAGCTCACTACGATAATTTTCTCAAATGGGTAAATAAAAATTTAAATTTTATAGAAATGTTGGCGGTTGTTTTTTCCTTATAAAAGTATTAAGGGCCACTGAAGCAAACTAATTAAAAGCCGTAAATTTTAATTAGTTTGATTCGATTAATATAAAGGTTTTAAAATGTAAAATGATTATTTTCAATTATTTTAGTATGTTTCTTACATATATTTTGTAATTGGTTAATAGGTTTTAAACCACTGAAAATGGTTTCACTGGTTGCAGTGGAATAATAAATTTCAATAATCTTAAGTTTATCTAAAAGGAGCTGTTTAATACACATTGACATACATATTGTATATATATAAATTAAAAAATGGATGGGAACTACCAGAATAGGGCCGCAGGAATATATTATTCATAAAATTGCACTACTAACATTTCTACTACAAAATGATTTTTCGCTACAAAGAGCGTATCTTTATGTAAAGTTACTAAAAACCCTTTTTTTAAATGTTAGAATAATATTTTATGAAATAAAATTTATTTTACGCTTTAGTCGATTTGCTTGGCTTAATATAAAAGTTTTTGATTTAAAAATGCGTATTTTTATTTATTATTTATTTTATGTATTATTTTAGTGTATATTTTATAATTTTTCACTGAAAATGGTTAATTAAACACAAACCAGTCTCTCTCATGTATAAACTGTAAACTATATAAACTATATGTTTATTTTTCAGGATATAACACATATGCATCGGAAAATTCAGGAGATAAAGGATAAAATTGAAAGCTTAAAAGAGACTCTTCAGCCATTGCCTATAATACTCGGGGACAGCAATCCAGTGGGATATATTTATATCGATGGCCAACTATATCTAATTGGTACCCCTATCAAAGCCGTCGATTTATGTTTCAAACTTTTTCAAATTACGAACTCGAAGTATCCTACGGCGGCGGAAGCAATTTGGATGTTTATACAACAATGTGTGTATCAAATTAAAACCAGTTGGGATAAACATTTTATATCGGTAAATAACTTAATTAGTTCGGTGGAAACTAAAAAAAACCAAACATAAAATTTTTAAAAGCCGGTTACGTTTACGTGTACTTCAAATAACTTTATTTTTTAAATTTTTTTATAATGAATTGTTTTAATTGTAATTTAGTTATAAGTTCCTATAAAGAATACATCTGTCATATCAAAACGTTGCACAAATCTTCGTGCGTTTTTATATGTAATGATTGCATTCCATATAGGCAATTTGATTTGTTTGACTCATTTCGGAAGCATATAGTTAAGCATTTTAAAAATATTGAAATTAATCATTATAATGCTCCAATAGCTCCATTAAAAGTTTGTAGTGAAATAGCAAAACAACAGCCAAATGAAAATATTTTACTATCCAATAAAAACATTACACCATTTTCAATATGTGAAAAAACGATTTCAAATAATATTAAACAGTCTAATTTAAGATTAATAAGTAATTTGTATGCAAGCAATTTGAATAAAGCACAAATACAAATAGTAACGCAACAAATAACCAGTTATGTTTCAAATGTTTCCTTAGAACTACATGAACATATTTTAAACAGATCTAAGGAATTAGGAGAGTCAGATACAAATATTTCTATTCTTAGAAACGTTTTAAATTCAATTAGTTGTCCGTTACAGAAATTGAATAGTGATTATATGCGTCTGAAATTTCTTGAAGAAAATCACATTCTATTGAAACCGACATCCATTAAAATCGGTGAATATTTAAATGCACATCGTATACAAAATAATCATATTTTGAAACCAATCCATGCAAAACTTAGTTATGTATCAATTGAACACATACTGAAAAATTTTTTAGAACAAGGAAATATATTGAAATATATCATTAAATATACAAAAGATCTTGAAAATACGAGATTAATTATCAGTAATATAATACAGACACCATTTTTCAAGCAAAAAAGAGATAGTTTTCCGATTGAATCGGTTCTAGTTCCATTAATTGTTTATTATGATGATTTTGAAACTAATAATCCACTTGGTAGTTCTGCTGGATTTCAAAAATTAGGTTGTATATACATCTCTTTAGCAAATTTACCACCGGAATTCCGATCGAAGTTAGAAAATATATTTTCAGTAATGCTATTTAATTCAATAGATAGGCGATGTTATGGTAATAAAGTAATACTGGCCCCTTTAATATCAGAACTAAAGAAGTTGGAAGAATTTGGATTTTCTGTATCAGTTGATAACCAAAATTATCAAATATTTGTTACTGTTGTTATGGTTGTTGGGGACAATTTAGGAATGAATTCGATTCTTGGTTTTTCTGAAAGCTTTAGCTCAAATTCATTTTGTAGAATTTGTCTGTCTACTAAATTGGAAACGAGAACTTTGAGCAAAGAAGATCCAAATAAATTACGAAACGTACAAAATTATACAGACCAACTACAAAGTGTCAATCATTATTTGTATGGAATCAAAGAGCAATGTGTTTTTAATGACCTTGCAAACTTTCATTGTGTCGTAAATGTCAGTGTAGATGTCATGCATGACATTTTTGAAGGCGTTGTAAAATTAGAAATTGCTTTGATCCTGTATAATTTTATTGTGATAAAAAAATATTTAGATATTGAAAGTCTTAATTTTAGGATAAATAATTTTAATTATGGGCTTAATAATAGAGTTAACAAACCAAAAGAAATGAACTTGGATGCCTTAAAACACAAAAAAATTAAGGGTAGTGCTTCGGAAATGATATGTTTATTAAAAAATTTGGGAGTAATGATTGGAGACGTTATTCCAGAATCCGAAGAATTGTGGCATTTGTTTATTTTATTACATAAACTAGGGAGCATTGTTGTGTGTTCGCAAATCGATGAATATACTATTCAAATATTAGAAAATTTGATTCATGAACATCATAGTGTTTATATTAAACATTTTGGTTGTACATTAATACCGAAGCATCACTTTATAACGCATTACCCCAGGATAATGCAAACATTTGGTCCACTTGTTCATATGTGGTCAATGAGATTTGAATTAAATCATCAAGTTTTAAAAAAAATAGCTTCTAATACCAGATCTCGAAGAAATATTTGCTCAACAATTTTGAAAAGAAACCTATTGCAGCTAAGTAAACGAAAATTCAGTAACAAATGTCTCAGTTTACCGACAATTTTAGGGAAATCGGTTGAGGGATACATTCCTGAGAAGTTGACCAGTGAAATGAAAGTTTTATTAAAAAATACTCAATGCTTGAATCAAATTAGAGCAGTAAATTTTATTCAATACAAAAATGTAATTTATAGAAGGGATATGATCGTTATACTAAGAATTGACACCGATAGCTCACCAATATATGGTCAAATAAAGTCAATTTTTTCGCACAGTATTTTAAATTTCTTTGTATGTCTAGTCTTAGATACTTTATATTATAGTGATCATTTCTGTGCAACTGTTGTTGAAGCTACAAATAATTTCGAAATTTTAAATGTCGAAAATTTACTTGACAACCAAATAAAGAATTTAGTAAAATCAAATTCTATTTTATACGTTATAGAATAATTATAAATACTTAGAATTTAATTTTATCTGAAATTCGACCTTGTTTTTATTTACATATATGTAATTTTTTATTAAATTGAACTTATATTTATAATAATAAAATGAATTGAATCAATATTAAAAATGGTTATTTTACTGTTCCAACGAACTATAACATATAGCAAGAAGAATTATGAGTATTTCTACTTGAGATATATTTTATGATAAACGCGGTTGAATTTTATATTTGTGAATGATAATTTTAAATACAAATAAGTTATTCAAAGAACTAATCTATGTAAAGATTATAATGAAGTGGATAAAACTAATTTCAGATCAAGACTAATATATATCTCTACTTAATATATATAAATCTTTTCTAGTTTTGAAACTGTGAAATACACAATTTAGCCATTGGCAATGTCGATATAATTAATTACAAAATTGGTATTTTTTGTACCCATAATAAATATAAGCTGTACTTAGTTTGATATGTGTGTGTGTCAAAGAGATACTAAAGGCCTAGATATTTTTTTCGTTTTTAGAGTTATAAAATATTGTTATCCCTAAATGAGTTATAATTTATACATAAAAATCATTGAAAATATAGCTCTAAGTGATATAATTTCTCTCAGTGCCACAGGAGAATATGCGTATGAGGCAGCCCTCTTTTCTGCCCCTCCCCAGAGTACATCCAACATCGCACATCTGCGAAGACCTGATATTTCACAATGAAGTCCTTTAGCGTATTTAGTTTCAGCTTGAATACTCGTGCTGTAATGTCGTGACTTCCAACAAACGTCGCTGGCAAAATGGTAAGTCGGCCGACATTGTTTGCATTTCCATCTACATTCATTGCATCATGCACGTGGATGTATTCTTCCTAACGCAATTTTTGTTGATTTACTTGTATAAATGTCAGACGTTCCGTCTCGACTTTGACATACATATCAACGACGAACTGATGAAACAGTCTGTGGCATTTCAATATGTGATTGTCTTCGTTTCGACGAATCATCAAAGGGTAGGCATAAAAATTCATCGAGCTTTTACCTTTTTGTTTGTTTCTTGACCTGTTGTGAATAATGAATAATGGACATCAATGCATTTTCCCACCCTTAGGGGGAAATGGTTTTATCAAATTTAAATGGGACAATCTTTGAGTTGCAGGCTTTCCAAGAAAAAATAAATTTAAGGTCGGTTCACAAACGGCAGAGATATTGATTAATAATAATACATAAAAAAAAATATACTCGTATTGAAAATCTCCTCCTTTCTTGAAGTTGTTTAAAAACGATTAACAACATTGATACGTACCGATTAAAGAGTTAATCATCTTGATGAAAAAATGATATTCATCCTCTCCTCGGCAAAATATCAGCGGCTATTGTAATGAATCATACGAACGATATTTTTCACTGATACGCTGAAGGTTATTACCATCACGCGAGACTCCAAATTCTCGCCAAGAACCACAATGGCAACTTCATTCATCATCGGTGCATTGAAGCGTCTTTCATGTTCGCCTATTGGTCTTTTGTCTGCTTTGATCACTATTTTGTGATCATCCGAAAGCATCATTTCTAGTTCAGTCTTGAACAATGTAACCAATTCATTGTATTTATGTAGGAGTTGTTGCAGTTGTGCAATAATCTCTCGCTTTACCGCACGACTGATGGCACAACGCTGATTGATTTCATCATCAGAATTTCCAAGGAAATAAACCTAAAGGAATTTGTGATCATCATTCACTGCCGGCAACAATGCTCCTATACGATGGTGGATTTGACCTTGAATCTGTAAAATTGAAAACAAATTCTTGATTGAAACGTTGTGAATCAGTTTGTTTGTTATTTGATGTGAAAATGAATTTACCTTAAAACTTGGGCTAAAACCTCGTTCTTCAGTTATATTCGCTCCAAATGATGTCATTTGAAAAGTACTGTTATATTTTTGGATATTCTGCAAAAAATGCTTCGATGGCCCTGGTGGCAGTGCCAATTGTGGTAATTTGACCTTGCCCCTTGCACGTCATAATCCTGGCGGTTCATGTTCAAACCTCAAAGTATTGCAATGTTGACAAACAGTGCTCATTATTCTGAAGTCGACCGATACATCCGCGGCGTAATCGATTGTTGGATCGTATCTGAACGTGGCCGTCGGTTTTCTCTACGTTCCAAATTATATTGTAAGTCATCTCCAACTTAGCGACTCGAACTCAACTGTATCCGTTGTTCCAAGGTTATAATTGATCGCGCTTGAGAAATTCTTATTCGATTCTCTCCTAAACACTGCCTAGGCTCTTCATTGGCCTCATTGATTAACCGATCACGTGTTTCTCTTGCGTTCCAACAAACAATAATTATTTATTCAACAAAAACCCGATAGTGGTTGTCTAGTAGTTGGCAAGTAATAAAGGCATTCGCATAGTATATACTTTTTTCAAAACACAAAGCATGCTCTATCAAAAAAAAAAAAAAAAAAAATATAAAATTTCAACTTGTTAGAAATTACATGGAAGTCTAAATCTAAATTCCATAGTTGGAACCATCCAAATTTCTGAGAAAGTCCTACAAACCTTGTCCTGACAATTACGAACACAGCAAAAAACAAAATCAGGCAAAATCGGTTGAGCCTTTCTCAACTGATGCTCCGTCATACATGTGGCAGTTGATTTTTATATACTCGTATAAAGATTTATGCCTGAGTCACAAAACAAAAGAGAGCTTATATATATATATATATATATATATATATATATATATATATATATATATATATATATATATATATCAGGGGCGTAGCGTCTTTGGAAGCAAAGGAAGCACTGATTCCCTTTAATTCTACAATTCAAAATGAGGGCGATCTTATAATAGGATTTTCAAATAAAATAATTTACAACAACTCACGAAATCTCTTTCTAATACAAAATATATCTCCTCGCTCTAAGCTTTAAAAAAAGTAAAAAATACAAATGTACATACATTATTCTTTTTAAAATAAAGCCTAAAATAAAATAAAATTTCTCAAAGGAACTAAAATAAAATTTGATTATTTTTCTATGAAATATTACAGTGAATGAAATCACCTTCATCTGCATTATCTTCTATTTTCCAATTTTTGTTGATCACCTTACGATCAACAAAAAGTTGATGGTTCCCTAACCCAAATATATATATTAGAAAAAACGAAATGAATGATTATTTACATAAATAGTATACAAAATAGAATGAGATGGGATGTATCTGTTCTATTTTATGTGATGGGATGTGGAAGAAAAAACAAAAATTGTGGAATGTGTGTGTAAAATACATTCATGCAGGAAGCATTATTAGTTTTGTGTTTCATCAAAACCAACAAAAATTAAAATGAAAAAACATGTGTGCATATAAAAGCAGGGCTAATCGTTTATGACAAATATATTACATTAAAAAAAAGATATACTGACTTGCGTGAATGTGTTAGTGATTTTATTTTATGTATTTTGAATATGAAATATGAAGATTTGTTTTATGTAGTTTTTTATACGGCGACGGGGATTCACCGGTGCATTTGCTTTGGTTTTAACTTTTTGAGCGATGTAAATATAATAATATTTTCTTTCAATCTATAACTACCAATACTCTGTCGCTTTTTGGTGTAAGTCGTACGTCATATATTTAGAATAGTCATTAAGTAATTCATTTAAATCGTGTGGAAGTGGTTGTGTTTTTTTTAATTTGGATTTTGGCTTTTGAAATAAAATCATAATTAACCAATATATCTGTTTCGATTATTTTGTGTGATAAATGTAAAGTTTATCAAAATTTTTGCAAGCCATTTGTTCGCAATTTAGAATTGCAAGATATATTTGTCATAATATTGTATTCAAAAGTTTATGAATTGAGGTTCTTGGTTAAAGAAATATAAATTTTTGTAAATTCGTGTAATTTTTGCCATTTATTGGATATCTGCCGTGTTTTACCATAATGCAACAGGGAAACCAACAATTAGAAGTTGTATGTTCGTGCGTAATTGAGAGTTTATTTGAAAGATCGTTTTTTTCGAGGCCATTTGAAGAAAAGCTCAAACTTATACATAATGGAAAACCAACACCGAAATTAAATATAGTAACTCAAATTAAAAATTGTAAACGATATTTTTCACCAGAGTTTTATAAAACAACAGAATGGTTAACTGGTTGCGTTGCAACGTCCAAACTTTATTGCTGGCCGTGTTTGTTATTCAACAAAGAATATACTGTATGGAATAGGCAAGGCTTTTCCGATTTAAATAATTTAAGCAAGGCCATTAAGCGACACGGAACACAATCAAATTCCCATCTTTGTTCTATTCTAGAATTTAAAAAGTTTGGAAGTCAAAGTCGAATAGAAAATTCTCTAGATGCATCACGAAAACTTTCAATTCAACAACACAATGCGAAAGTTAAACATAACAGAGAACTTTTAAAAAATTTAATAGATGTGGTTTGTTTTTTAGGCATGCAGGAACTGGCTTTCCGAGGGCACAATGAGACAGAAACCTCTTTGAATAGGGGAAACTACATCGAATTAGTCAATTTATTAAGCGAGCACAACGCTTCTCTAAAATCACATTTAGACAGTGCTACTATATTTAAAGGGATATCACCCGACATACAAAATGCTTTGATATCGTCAGTGTCAGTAGTTATAAAGAAATATATTTTTATGGAAGTAGAAAAAACCAGTTACGTATCGCTAATCTTGGATGAATCTACCGATATTGCGACCAAGTCACAACTTTGTACGGTTTTAAGGTTTATCGATAAAAATGGCAATATTTTTGAGCGATTCATTTCATTTGTTGACGTTTCTGATGCAAGAACAGCTTCCGATTTAGCTGAATATGTTTTAAATTTTATAAATATCAACAAAATAAATTCGAAAATAGTCAGCCAAAGCTATGACGGGGCGCCTGTAATGGCAAGTGAAATCAATGGTTTGCAAGCAAAAGTGAGACAATCAATTCCGAACGCTATTTTTATTTATTGTTTTGCGCATAAACTGAATATTATTCTCACACATTCATGTAAAAAAATTAAAGCCTGCCAATCTTTCTTCGGAGACTTATCGGCTATCGTTAGTTTTTTTAGTCATTCTTCAAAACGAATGGCAGCTCTTGATAAACTCGTTGCAAAACGATTGCCGAAAGTCGCACCTACCAGATGGAAGTATAACGGGACACTTGTTTCCGTTATTTTAGAACATAAAAACCAATTAATTGAGTTATTTTCATTAATTTTAAATGACGAATATAATATGTGGGACGGAAATACAAAAAATTCTGCTCGTGGCTTTTTATCCTTATTTTCCAATGGAAAATTTTTAATTTTACTCCATTTATTTAATAAAATTTTTCCGGAAACTGATATTCTGTATAATATATATCAAACTAAAGCCCATGATATTACATATTGCATTTCAATAACAAATAGTTTTGTTGAGCATTTAGAAACATGTAAAAACCAATTTACTGAATTTTGGAAATTTATTTTAGAAAATATTGAAATAGATAACATAACCGGCCGGCGCGGTAACAATTTAAGTATAGAAGATCAATATAAAAGTCTTTATTGCGAAATATTCACCAATGTTATATCAGAAATTAAAGCACGATTTGAAGGTTTAAATAAATTTAAATTTTTTGGTTTGATGCAGTGCGATCGCTTCAAAGAATTTTCAAAGATATTTCCGATGGAATATTTTGAAAATTTAAAAGACACCTACTCCGAATTATTCGATTTTCCAACATTAAAGTCTGAGCTAACGGTAATGTATCGTGATTCCGACATACAAAATTGTTCTAATTTAAGAGAAATTTTACAATTTTTAATCGATAAAGATTTAGAAAATACATTTGTGGGATTTTCAAATTTATGTAAGCTGATTTACACCATAGCTCCAACAAGTACATCGGCCGAACGGAGCTTTTCAGCTCTAAAACGGATTAAAACTTATTTAAGGAATAGTACCGGTGCTAATCGTCTAAGTGGTTTAGCAACGATTTCTATTGAGAAAGACATAATAAAAAAACTAAAGGATTCCAACCGTTTTTACGATGAGGTTATAGATGACTTTGCAGCTTCTGAACGACGCTTAGAATTAGAATATAAAACATAATCTAATTTTCTGTTGTTTTTTTTTAATTTTCATTTTATTATTTTTTACTGAAAGTTATATTGAATAATATTATAAAAGTTAATAAAATGTATGAATGAAACTACGCAAAAGAGTTTTATTCCGGTCTTCACGCGTTCTGGTGTTGCAGAATGTCAAGTGCTTCCCTACCTCTAAAACCCAGACTACGCCACTGAATATATATATATATATATATATATATATACATATATATATATATATATATATATATATATATATATATATATATATATATATATATATATATATATATATATATATATATATATATATATATATATATATATATATATATATGTATATATATATATTCTAAAAGGTTAACTTTGCTAAAACAAGATTTTGTTCGAAGACGGACAAAACACATTATTTTTTCCTAGTGCATTATTTCCGCTTGCATGCACAACTCAAATTGCTTTTTTCCTCCATTTAAACAGTGATTATAGATTTTGAATGGAAAATGTACTGTTGATTGCCGATTTGTTATGTTTTGCTCAATTAGTAGAGGGGAAAATACTCCTTAAAACACATTTTTGCCTTGCGTGTTTAGCGCATCTTAAATATCTTTTGTGGAAGTGTACTCTTTCTTTTATATGCGCCCTATTGACTCTTTTTTGAACTCCGGATCCCGTTACAAAAATGTTATTTATAAAATAATTCGGATTGGTTTGTGTAGTAAGCAATCGTATGCTATTAACAATCCGATCTACAATTCCAATCAATTTAAACACACTAGTGAAACACTTAAGTAAAATCCAAAATGAAATGTAATAAAAGCAATCCACGGAAATCATAATGTACTGTTGAAACAAGATGAAAAACTTTTATCAACAACGGTAATCAAACATAAAATATTAAAAAGCAGATGCAAATTCGGTTTACACAAAACCTACAGGTTATATACAAAGACGATGTGACTGACCAAATTAAAGAATTGCTAGATAGTTGAATTATACGGAATGCAAAGAGGAAATTCTTGACACTTTCCGGAAATCTGTATAATTACAAACCTTGATCTGAAATCTGAATTTCATCAAATACCCATGGGCAAAAAATACCAATCATAAAAACTGCATTTTCCACAGGCAAGGGACACTTCGAATTTACACATATGCCCTTTGGGTTAAAAAATATTTCAGCAACTTTTCAAAGTGCAAAGAATCACGTATTAAAAAGCTTAGTGGAAGGAGTTTGCTATGTGTATCTAGACGATATTATAACTGAGGGTTAAACGAGAGAAAGAATGAAGAAGAGAAATGGAATTCTTTGGACACCTTATCACTCAGAATGGGGTGAAACCAAATCCGGACCAAATCTAAAAAATCATTGAATGACCATTACCGACGACACAGAAGCAAGTCAAACAGTTCCTTGGACGTTCAGGTTATTAAAGATGTTTCAATAAAGATTATTCGAAAATTACAAAACGGATGAAATTTTTGAAAAATATGAAGATGACGATGTTCGAGACCCCGACATACATAAAAGCGTTTGAAACATCAAAACAAATATTGTATACACACCAAAATTGGTCTATCCAGACTTTTCGAAACAGTTTAAACTAATAACCTTTGCATCAGACTATGCTCTTGATGTTCTGTTGCCTCAAATATGAGATAACATAGAAAATCACATTGACTAATTAAAAGCATCCATTAGTTATTATATGGGCTGCAAAGAAATACAATCCATGCCTCACGGTAATCTATAAGCTTGTATACTGATCAGAAATCGTTAAACTCTTTCAAAACTTCGGAGAAAAACTCCAAAATTATAATATGGCGGTTAGATTTTGAAAACTTTGACTACGATAACATATACAAAGAACGAAAAACTACAGTTGTCGCGAGTGCATCAAGCAGAATAACCAACGTCGATAAAATTACGGATATAAACTTCAATGGGAATAACGACGCTTCAAATAGACATAATTTAAACTCCAGAGAAGATTCTTTGCAGAATCATACTGAAATCCTATGCGGAAAAATAGAACAACCGCATTTAGGGTCAATTTTTCACAAAATGATCACTTCGTACACGTTAGTAAAATAGTAGAAGAACTAATGAGTTGCATTAAAAGTTGTAATACTTACAATATTCATAAATACGATAGGAAACCTTAGAATATCAAATTGTCCCCAATACCAAGTACGAATGAACGTGTAGAACCTCCTCATCAGTCTTGCCTTTGTGATTTTATTTTTGGAACACCTAACCGGAGATTACATATTGAGGGATACATGGCTTAGTGATGAAGCACACTTCTACGTCACTCACGGGTCACGTGAACAAACAACATCAAAGATATCGGATTACAGAAAACCAAGGAAATTACATGAATCGCCATTACATCCTCAAAATGTGACAGTTTGATGTGGTTTATCGGCTAAAGGTATTGTAATGGTTGTTGTACGAGGAAATGTTAATTCAGCAAACTATTTTGAGCTGCTTGATGAACACTTTAGTCAAACACTAACAAGCAAGATGGTGCTCGTTCACATACTAAAGATATGGTTTTGGATTACTTGAACGATTTTTTTGATAAGAGAGCCATCTCCAATAGCTGTCTCGACTGTTTTAATGGACATTTTCAATGGCCACCGAATTCACCGGATTTGAGCCCCTCTGCCTTTTTTCTATGCAGGTATTTAAAAGATCGGGTATATCTTGATATTCCACGAGATGTGAGTGGCTTGAAAACCGCGTTTCGAACGAATTTAAGTGAAATTACGACTGATCTTAAAGGCTAGAAAAAATCATTGTTTTCATCATGTAACTGGGTAACATATCGTATTGAATAGAGTCACGTTTTGAATAGGACACCCTGTATAATATTCGTATTCGAACTGAATCCGAATTGAAGCAGACTCAATTTTAATCAAATATGAATTTTATATATTTGTACATATTAATATCATATTCAGGAGTAGCTCACCCTTTTAGGTTTAACGTTGAATATTTAAAGTTTACGTACTTTGCTGACAATTAAGTTAATAATTAATTCGCAATTCAGATGAGAAATTACCAGACTCGATGCTCAGTGGTCAGAAATTACTCGTAATAGTGAGATTTGGAAAGGTTGATAGGATTTGGCACCTTGGTTCAGAATCTTTGAGAACAAGACAAGTTAGAATTGGGTAATCTGCAATACTGGTGTGCAAATTAAGCCAATTAAAGACCAAATTATACGATATGACGAATTTTTATAGAACACATATGTAGTTAGAAAATTCGAGATACTGTAAAAACCTCAAGAAATCTCTAAAACGATGTAGCTATCTGAAAGCCACGGAAATCTGAATATTTTTAATCTCAATAATTTTGTTGTCTTTTCGTTTATATTGAAGTTTTAAAGTACCTTGAAAATTGTAGAAAAGTATCAAAAATATTTAAATATCTATAAGTGTATAACATTATGGTACAGTTACTTCAAAAGAACATAATCATTCATGCTAATTACCGCCATGACAAAGTTGGGTTAACCTGGATAATTTCGAATACATAATTTAGAAAATAACATAGAAAATAAATTGCTCGAAATATCGCAAATTTCGATTTGAAAATCTATTGTACTACACAAACTCTTATTTGTTTAAGTTCATAAGATCAAGCAACTTCGAATATATTCGAAAATAATTTCAAGGATGTCTATTTCCAAGTAGATCCAAGTTAGTTGAATTCCTCCAATGACTTGGATGAGAGTAGCAATTATACGTATGAATATGGCTATAAGGTCAATCTAGGTCTTGGCTGCCATACAATAATTAAGATTTAGCTGTAACAAAATCATAATTTACGTATTCTTTGTAACTCCTTCTGGTATTTTGGACAGTTAGAACTCCCCGTCTTTCTTGAGAGTTTTACAAAGTACTGCCATTCGCCGCAAATAGGGCAGACTTCTGAGCGGTTATATATTGTAGGGACTATCTTCTCCCCTATGGTATATAATTATAATTGGGATTTTGTCTTCGGAAGTAACTTTTCGCATCAGACAGCTGGAAAGACTAGCAACAGCAGGGCTCCACGCCTATTACTTTCTGAACGATAAACCTGCTTTTTGAGCCGTCAAGCTCTAGTGGCTGCAGCATTTCTTCCGTCGTTGTTATTTCATCGATATCCTTGATTTCGGTTAGTATTTAATGAGTGAGAGAATTTAACCAATAATGCCCTCAACCTTGACTTTTTACACCAAGCTGATTTTTTTGCCAATGGTGTTTTGCACTCTAATAAAATACCTCCCTAATTTGTTTTGCGAATATGTTTAACCTTATTGCCAAGATCACAATGACCTGGCTCTAGGTTCACTTTACGCATTTTTTTGCCTTAATCCAAGGATGGGAGTATCTCACATGTTTCTGATACAGCCTCTTGAATTCAATTCTCTTCCATTCTTGTGTTTGGCTGTTTTACTCCTTTCCAACCTTTTACTTCTAGAACTATCTTGGGAATGACAATGGATATCACTGTGTTGATTGCGTCTAATATAGAACGCATCTTCGTATTTCATCTTTAAGCGGTTTCCATATCCTTTTGTATTCCCATTGTTCTAATTAGCTCAGACATCTCTTTGGTAGCTTTCTCTGGTCGAGACATATCATAAACTAGCATCATCGGTTTGTCCAGGCTTTTGACTATCTCCTCAAACGGGTGTCTGAGAAATGTATGAGAACTATAGCAGATACACTTTGTATAACGGCACAAAATTATATGTTGTAATACATTCAAGTAAAGGTTGGCCGTTACATTCCATTGTTCAAGAAATTTAAACCGATTTCCGCCATTTTGTTCCGTTGATAAATGTCCTCAAACTAACACACTTAAAAAGTAGATTGCATACACTATTTTTAAGTTATTAAATTAAATGAAACATTGCACAATATGTAAAATGCAAAACCTTTATAAATGTTAAAGCTTTTATTATCTTTATACAAAATAAAAAGCTTTCCTACAAATCAAAGAAATTTACGCCAACAAAAACTTGAATTAATAACGACTTACGAAAGTGGCTTTGAGAATTGTTGAAATATTGTAATCAGACATCGCTCCATTTTCCTAAAAGCCCATAAATTTGTTACTAACATATTTTATTAAACCATACCAATCCACGAATAAGAACATTGTAAACTTTTTTTATCCGCAAACATAATATACAAAAGTTTTTAAAGCTTTCCGTTTTTTATAAGTCACACACATGCTATGCTTATTTGTTGTTTATATAGTCCTCATCGTGTGCATATGTGTAAATAAAACTTAAACATTTTATGTCTCTATATAATATCGAGTCTCACACAAAAAAAAACGTAGGTTTTTTATATATAAAGCTCTCAATACAAAGAAAGCAAACACACAACACAAACACACACAAACATTTGAAACACGAAATACCCTATAAATGGTGAATAAACGTTAAATAACCGTTATTTTCATTTATTAACAGAAACAACAACAAAAAGCACAAAGCACAAAAAACAAAAAAAAAAAGTAAAAACAAAACACGCAGCAAAAAAGCTGTTAAGATATTTCCTTTTTTTTTGTGTATGCTTTGTTTTTGCTTTCTTCTCATTATTCTTAATTCGTTTCTTTATGTATAGCCTCTTGTACATTTTTCTGGGTTTTTCCAGTTTTCCACAGCAAAAGAAGGCGTAAATGAGGCGCAAAACAATCTTCCATTTATGTTGTATACATGTTTTTGTTATGCTTGCCATAGTATAGTTTTACTATATATACTGTAAGAGCTTTTGAGCTTTTTTTGTTTAATTTTTATTTCGTTTCGTTACTTGTTTCGCTTAGATTGCGGTGTTGATTTATTCTTAAGTACAACAAAAAGTGGTATACAAATTATAGTTTGGGGGAACAGTTTTTTGGTCGTTTTGCGGGTGATTTCGTTTTTTTTTTTTTAGTTTGGGAAATTATTTTTTGTTTACGTTCGATGTAAGTAAAAAACGGAAGATAAACAAATGGCTGAAGTAGTTTTTTATTTATATAAAGAATTAAATTTATTTAGATAACTAACTAAAATATAAAATTGGGGGGGTAGTTTGATTGAAAAACTAGTGAATATTTAAATGAAAATTTACATTCTGTACATTGAGTATACATATGTATAGAATTTCAAACAAAATTATTTACCAAATAAAAGTAACTTACATTGTAACCATAATCGGTTAATGAATAGCCAAGTTCCATCCTACATGGCCATATTCCAGAACTTTATCCACAAATCATTTTAAAATCCCATTTCCATCGAATATGTCAAATTCCTGTAAAACCCTTTATACATGCCGGCCATAATAATAAATCCAATCCACTTATTAATCCACATTTCAAATGAGTGCACACAACTGAGAATCAGGTTAAAAAAATGACTCAGTGTATCGAGCCGCGCGATGAATCGAAAATCCAGTAACTTGATGTATCTAATTAATTAAAAGCCTCTGCTCTGTATGGGCTCCAAATTTGCCACAAATTTGCATATACCCTACAAATTGACAAACATACGTTCACGTGCTTTAAAAAAACAGAGGACTGCTGTCGTTTCAATATCTCATATTGGCGATGAAGAACAACTGCATACTGCTGCTCATCACAAAAGGGATAGTCGCCACAAAAACTCCTCGAAGTTAAATCGTGTCGTACTATCTGGACTGAATTCGTTAATTACGACAAAACCGATCTGCTGAAAGATCTCAAGCGAGAAATGGAACTACTGTATCACCCTGTATCATCATAAACTACTGTATCACCCTTGCGTTACTGCCCAATAAAGGCTACATCGAAACAACTCGCGACAGCAAAACCTCGTCATACAAAAGATGTAAATAGTGAATATCACTAGTGAAACAAATCAAGTTGAAACTCAGACTGAGTAGGAAATTGATTTATCGGAACCTGAGAATAAATCATTTCTGAAATCTTTAAAATCAAAGTTATTGGCAAAAAGGGTGCAAAACTGTTTTGAATATGATTTGCTAGCGGATTTATTCTCAACCATTTGATTATGCTGAGCCTCAAATTTCTTCTTGGATAAATTGGAATTATTTACCAACTTCATCTTTCGTGAATCGCATTGCTATGCAAACCAAACAAGACAGTCTCTCTTGTTACTAATTTATATGTAGGTAAGCTGAATATAACAACGCGTTTCGAAAGAGCTTTATCGTCTCGATGGATTACTGGTGAGCCCTCCATTTTGTTGATGTCTACCATTATGAACAATTTTACAGTTACAACCCCGTTATTTTATGCTGATACATTTGCTGATTCCTACTACAAGAACTCATTGTTGGAAATAACGCCCTTTGCAGTTTCTTCTTTACTATCGGCACACATCTTCATATATGACAACCAGAACAATAAATAGCTTGAGGAGCATACTAATAATCATCATTTTGCATTTAATTGTGAAAACCTCGACAAATTTTGTTAATCGCCAAATTCTTTTCTGGCATCACAAAGAAACGTTTTCTGCTCGGCAGGCATTGCATTTATGCTGAATCTACAAACGTACAACCATTTAAATACAGTTTTTACTAAGGATAACATTTCGGTGTTTATTGATAAATATATGATGATACATTCCGGTTATATTAGAGAATAGAAATCAAATTCCATATATTGACTGATTATATCATGTTAATATGCAATTTGATGCTATTGATGCTAATCAATGTATAACGAATTCGGAGCAATTAAATGTTACCTACATAAATCATATTGATGTTATACGTTAGCACTAACAGAATTTTATACAGACATCAGCACTAAAAACGCAATAGACGTATCAATGGAATTCATCCAATTACCACCAAATATCGCAATACTATTCCAACTATTATCTAAGTTTCGTCAAAGAGGAGAAGCGTTTATTAATCGCTCAGCTTACCTTACTACTGACAAGTAGAGACTTAACGATTCACGGGGCGCACGGACGAATGTCTCTAAAAGTTGTATGTGTAGGTCCAAAGAACATCCGAATGAAATATTTATTAGTTTACCACATGCAATCGTTACGATATCGAGACATATGGGCTCATTTAAATATTTCGCGCTAGTTGAATATGATTTGCTACACTTACTTGATGAAAGGGCGCTATTGAACCTGTACTAATGTTGCACCTTTATTGCCTACAACTAAAAACGAGACCTTCGGAAAATTCAGCAAGTAAACGAATTAGAGGGTAGTGTTCCATCTACATATTAACAGAACGTTAATAAAATGGCTTCAAAAGTATGCACATTTTAATCAGCGAAAGTGGTCTGCGCTTAGATAAAAAATTCGACAGTTTAGAATTAAACATCGCAATCATTAAAATTTAAAACTGTAGTTAAATTATCTTTATGCAAGAGAGAAACTACGAAATTACAGTCCACTTGCGTACACTAAATGGTCTTTCAAGCCAGATGTAAAATTCGGTACAAAATTGATTAAGTTATTTGTGGAAATTATCGACTTGATTTTCTTATGGTAGTGAAAGGAAATTGTGCAAACGGGACAGTGAAATTTATTGCGCATTGTGATTTGTGACCGTCTGAGTAAATCAAAGTTGGAAAAATTTTTCAAGAAAAGTCGGTGTAACGGTGAACTGTTCATAAGTGCCGGTAGTGTAAACCTATTTATTGTAAATAATGGAACGAAAGCTAAAATCTTTAAAAGCACAGCGTACATCGTTTGTAAGTAAAATTGATTTGCTACTGGAATTCGCGAATAATTTATCTGACGAGGCAATTTTGGAAGGTGTTCAACCTAGGTTAAAATCAATGCGTCAAACTTTACTTGAATTTAAAGAAGTCGAACGGGATTTAATTACAACGAATCCAGATGAACCGTTAGAAATCAACAGGATCGAAGAGAAATGTTTTGTTATAGAGGCGAAGCTGGGTTTATGGTTGAGAATGAAGTCAACTGAATCGATCATGAATTTCACGATGTCTTAAGTATAAGTCTTCAGTACCAATTTTTTCCGGTGATTATTCGGAATGGCACATTTTTTACGATTTACACTGTCCTAATATTCATGACCAACCAGGATTAACGCCATTACAGAAATTTCAGAGGTGAAGCAAGCAACTTGATAAAGCATCTTAGGATAACTGATGCGAATTACAAGGAGGCAATTCAAAAATTGCGTGAACTTTACAGTGTCAAAAAGCAAATTGTGAATTCATTTGTCGGAACATTTCTGGACCAACCGACAATTGGCGTTCCATCACCTGCTAGTATCCGTAAGTTGTTGGACACATCTGACGAAATTTTGAGAGGAATCAGGGCGATTTGTACAGAAGCCGAAAAAAGAGATCCGTGGATCATTCGGATCATTTTTAAATAAGCTAGATAATGATACGAAATCCAAATGGATGGAACAAACAAAAGAAGAGGATTTTCCCACGAAAGACGAAAAAAGATCCAATCGGAAAGATTATACTATAATTGTTTCAAATCAAATCATGGAGTAGTTAGAAGTACTTCAAAAATCCGATGTTCATCCTGCGGGCGAAAACATAACACGATACTCCATGAAGAATTTTCAAATGGGCCAAAGTCAATCCAATCTAATGTGGCAAACGAAGAAGTGACCAAAGATAAAATTGTTATGGTTGCCGAAGTATCACAAGGCTATAATCAAGTTGTACTACCAACTGCTATAATTTATATTTCGGGCAATGCTGGTTATGTAATAGGTTCTTGCCGTGATCTACTCGATTGTGGATCTCAAGCGTCCTTTGTGTGTGAAAGTTTGGTGCAACGATGTAAGCTGATAGTGAAACAAAAAGCAATTCCTGTTGCTGGTTTAAGTGATGCTGCCGTGGGTAAAATGAGGGGTTCTGTATTGATAAATTTGCTTTATTCTAATTATGATTCCGTAACATCGGTAGAAGCATATGTTCTGGTAAAGGTGACAGTGCCATTGCCGCAACAGGCATTTACTACTGACCAAATGAGACAATTTATAAATTTAAATCTTACTGATCCCAGTTTCAATGTTCCTGGTACTATTGAAATGCTACTAGGGGAGCCGAGCAGTTTTTTAACATTATACTTGCTGGGCAAATCCGAAACGATGAAAACCTAATGTTTGCTAAACGTACCAAATTTGGTTGGGTCATGTCAGGGTAGTTGCCACAATCGGAATCGTTGCCTGCATTCGTTTGAATTAGTATAATGAAGTCAATAGATCGTTCATTGAGAAGGTTCTGGGAACAAAAGAGAGTGTGCCAACAAAGGCACATTTAAAATTGGAGGATGAAATCTGTGACGAACACTACAAGACGAACGTTACACGAAATAATGAGGGCAGATTTATAATCAGAATTCTCTTTAAAAGTACTCCAATGAATCTTGGTAACAATACATATGAAGCCATCAGAATGTTACGATCTGTTGAAAGCAGGTTTGCTAAGGATCATGAATTTCAATGGCAATATAAGCAGTTCATGGCTCACTACGTAAAACTAAACTACGTAAATTGTTCTTGTATTCGACAAATCATCCAAGAGTAGCACAGGTTATTCACTAAATGATGTAATGAGAAAGGATCCAGTAGTGCAGTCTACGTTGTACTCAATATTATTGCGGTTTCGTGTACATCAATTTGTCATAACTACAGATGTAGAAAAAATGTACCACCAGATTCAAGTCGCTGATGAAGACGCAAAATGGCAAAACATAGTATGGCGTGATGATTGTACTAATCAAGTAGGTTATTACCAGTTATTAACTGTGACTTACGGTACAACGTCTGCGCCTTTCACAATTGTTGTGGAAGGCTAAGGTTGAGTGGGACGAAGAACTACCAATAACGTTCAAACATCAATGGTTAAACATGCGTGATCAGTTACAACAAATCGCGGCAAATGAAATTCCAAGGTGGATTCAAACTACAACACAGGCTGAAATTCACGGTTTCTGTGACGCCAGTTCGCATGCTTATGGTGCGTGCATCTATGTGAAGGTGACTAATTCCGAAGGGAGAGAAAAGGTATCGTTATATACGACGAGCAAGTCGAAAGTGGCTCCTACGAACCCACTAACAATTCCGAGACTAGAATAGAATAGAATTCCGGTGCTATTATCCAGGTTGATGATGGAAGTGCAAGATGAAATTGGTGTTAAAATTAAATCAATATATGCGTGGACTGATTCCACCGTAGTACTCAGTTGGTTATCAAACTATCCTGCAAAAGGTGACATCTTCGTCAATAACCGTTTGTCAGTGATATTGGAGCTGTATAGTCGAAATCATTGGAATCATGTTGCTGGAAACGAGAACCCCGCTGATTTGGTATCTCGAGGAGCAACTTTAACGCAACTGAAACAGCCCAATTTATGGTGGCATGGCCCTCAGTGATTACATAATGCAAGTAATGATTGGCCGATACAATCGTTAATTCATTCCGAAAATGTTAAAAGTGAGGAAGCTGTAAAATGTCTGGTTACCATTTCGGATCGTAACGATGTTATTATACAACTAGAAGAGCGTGTTTCTAGTTTCTTCAAAATAGTGAAAGTTATAGCTGCAGTTTTGAAGTTTTCTGAAGTTATACAAACACCAATGCATTGAGAAATCCAACAATAACTTCAACCGATGTAATACGAGCTGAAATCGAATCTGCAAGAAGGTCAAAGATTTGATTAAGGAACGAGAAATTGGTAAATCACCAAGTTTACTTTGTTTAAATCCATTTATCGACGTACATGGGGTATTAAGAGTTGGTGGAAGACTCTCACATGCAGCAATTCATTGCAACATCAAACATCCAATTATGTTACCATCGAAGTCTTTACTTGTCAGCAAAATGATTGAAGAAAGCCACGTTAAATATCATCATGCTGGAGCCACATTATTGCTGAGCACATTAACAGATGGCTGATTTACCACACGCTCGTGTCCAATTTGTGGGACCATTTTTGAAAGTAGGTGTAGATTATGCCGGTCCATTTAATATAACGCCAATTCGTCGCAGGGGTCAACGTACAATGAAAAATTATGTATGAATTTTAATTTGTCTAGCTACACGTGCTTTTCATATCGAGCTAGTTTTTAATTTAACTACGGAAGTCTTTTTGGCGGCACTGAAACGGATGACGTCTAGACGGGGGCTGTTTTCTGATATTTATTCAGATTGTGGGTCCAATTTCGTCGGTGCAAACAAAAAATTGTGTCATTTGTATAAATTTCTATGTTCGCAAAATAATGATTTACTTCAATCCGGAAATTAACAGCCCTGAGTAATTTGAGCATGATTATGTTGTTTATAGATGTGATCGCAAACTAGAAACAAGCTCAAAGAAATTGGGCGGTGGTGTAATCATTGTCGTGCATTTTTTACTAGTGATTGCTCCAGTAACATTAAGTCCCATCAAGACACAGCGGACATTTCGCCTCATTCAAAAAATGATTATTATGCAGCATGCGTCGATTCGATTGAAGAAGTCATTATTACGTGAAATTAATCCAATTTAGTTCTTGTACTTGGTGACTGTAATCTTCCAAATATCATCTGGAATTTTGTGAATTTAATTGCATTCGTCCAAACAATGTAATCCGAAAATGGAAACAGATAAGCTATCCATTTTACAACAGAGCGGGGAATTTGATGTTTATTTCAAATTTAAGTACAAGTCTTATTTGGCTGGCATCCAAGAAAAAATTAGAACAAATACAAAACAGTTGTGGAAATACCTTAACAATATCAGCAACTCAAACGCCAAAGAGAGGGCGGACACATGTTTTCTGAATTTTTTCAATCTGTCTACCGATCAAACGTCAGTACTATGATTACATCAATAAAACAAGGAATAGCAAAATATCAATCAGCCCTCCAATCATATCTAATGAAGACCCTCTATCAGGTTTGAGCGGTTTTGGAGATGGATGTGGGCCGGATGATATACCCTCAACTATATTAAAAACGAGTTGTACGTCTACATCAACTAACCTGGTTCCATTCACCAGAATTCATTTACGATATTGCACAATAAAATTAACTGGCAAAACTTAAATTAATTTCAATATAATTTCAGCGTTCAAGATTTTTTCATAAAATTATTGGCTTAGGTATAATGTTCTCTGGATTTCCAATCGTCAACTGAAATATAAATCACAGTAAGGAAAGTGTACGGGTGTAGCCTTTGGCATGAGTATGGGTGTGAGTATGGGCGAGGGTGTCGATGTGGATATGGGTGGATGAGTGCATATTGGTTTAGATGGGAGTACATATATAGTGGGGCTCTGGCTTTGGGCGTGGGATAGGGTTTGTGCCTTTAGGCGAGAAGGTGATGCGATTTACTGGTGCGAGTGAGAAGGTGCGAGATTTTTTTTTTACTGGTGCGAGTGTAGAAGTTGGTACAGTGCCTCAATGTGGATACCGTCAATGCTTGTAAATATTTCAAGTGTATCTCGTCTACAATTAGCTCGATAATTAGGTGCTTTGCGGGTAATATCATTGGACACTTTTGATCATATTCGACATTTGCGTATTTGATTCTACTTCCAATTCGCAATATGCCATGAATGTCCAAAATAGGGTGGGTTAGTGCAAACAATTTACTGTGTTTCGGAAGTGGTTTTTGCTTTTCGATGCACGCAATTGCCTTAGTAAAACAATCAGTCTGAACCCACTTGAAAATTATATTGGTAGATTGGTTATAAAGGTCGGGTGACAATGGATTTTGGTTCTTTATTCATAGTCCTTTTTAGATTGTTATGAAACTGCAATAATAAAGCAATTATTCTCCCTAACTTTGAAAATATCGAGTACTTTTGTGATAATTCTTCCAGGAATAAATTTGACATGGTCGCCTGCATGAGTTTTATCTTCTCCGGTTTCTCCTCGTTGGAAAATGGTTTGGTGCGAAACAGTTGAGTTAGATTTGGCCAGAATTTTACTTCTTTTTGTAGCCATGTTGGTCCATTCCACCACAGGTCAAAATTCCGCAACTTGGATGGTAATAGCTCACGAGAAGCGCAATCGCCCGGGTTTTCTTTCTTTAATGGGTACATACCCCCAATCTTTTCTAGATGTAGATTCCAAAATCTTTGCAGTGCGATTAGCGAAAAAACTTTTCCAAGATCGTGTATGCGATGACAGCCACCACAATACATTCATTGAATCAGTCAAAGTATAAACATCAATAGTCTCTTCAGACTTAAGTGACTCTACCACGGTTTTGAGTAATCGGGTTAGCAGAAGCGCACCACATAGTTTCCACCACAATTTTGCGCAAACTATTTTGGTACGGAAAGTGCCATCTTTGTTTTCAGTTCTGGTGTATACGACGGCAGAATAAGCATATTCTGATGAATTCGAGAATCATTGCAGCTAAAATTTTGTGTTTTCTGTAAAAAGCCAACGGGGAATAGTTATTGATCAATTTCAAACAATTCGCATCTGTCCTCTGAGTTCTTGGAGGTTCTGACAACCATTTTCGTTTGGTGTTGGTAATTTTTAGGTTAATCGAAACCTTAAAATGGAAGTAATCATTTCTTGGATGCACCATTCCAGACCGAGTAATTTTACTGAGCGTGTTCCTTCAGTTATTTCAATCGGGGACTGTTCTTGCTTGGTTGCAGGTATATTTTTGAGCAACGAAACGCAATTGGAAGTCCACTTCCTCAAGTTGAAGCCGGCTATTCTAACATCTCCATAATTTGAGCCTGTAATTCGAGAGCCTCTTTTTCGGTATTCGCCCGCGTCATCAGGTCGTCGATATATAGGTCATTTTTAATGATTTTTGACGCTGCTAGAAATTTGGTGGTATTTTCATCGGCAATCATTGCCAGTGTCTTTGTGGCTAAATAGGGTGCCGAGGCTGTCCCGTAGGTAACAGTCAGCAGCCTAAAGTCTTATATTGGTAGCTCTGGATCCTCCTTCCAAACCATTCTTTGAAACTCGGTGTCTTTCGGTGCAATTAATATTTGGCGGTACATTTTCTCTATATCACTGGTAAACACTATTCTATGTTTGCGGAATCGAAGCAATATGGCAAATGAAGTGTCCTGAACGGTAGGCCCTACCATTAAGTTATCGTTGAGCGATATTTTGTTTGAAGTCTTAGCCGATGCATCAAATACCACTCTGAGTTTAGTGATTGTGCTCGATTGTTTGATTACTACATGATGTGGCATATAAAATGAAGACTTTTTGTTGACGTTCAAGTTGGTGGGAGATATTCGTTTCATGTGGCCCAGGGTGAAGTATTCTCGTATAAACTCACATAGCGTACAATCGCCGGATTGCCATATCCCTTGAATTTCCCAGTTCTTTCTTGGGTTGCTTAATTGGTGGGGGAACTAGAAATCTGCCGTTGTTGGTTCGTTGATCAGTGGTTTCAAAATGAGTTTCGCACAATTTTTCTTCCTCGGTTAAGTATTTACTTGGCGGAATTTCTTCCATCTCCCAGAACTAGCGGAGTAATCGATCTATTTGTAATTCAGTGCTAAAACTGGCACTAAATGAACTCTGATTTTCAATAGATTGAGCAGTGCCGGCAATTATCCAACCGAAAATACTATTTTGTGCGATAGGTGTATTCTGACCTTGATAGACTTTTCCTTCTGTCAAAATATTAAAAAAGTGATCTACTCCTAGTAGAATATCTAGAATATTTAACTCATCAAATACTGGATCGGCTAACTAAAGCGTTTTTAACTGGTCCATGAACTTTGGGTTGAGGTTTACTAGCGGCAATACTGCGGTAATTTTGGGCAGTATTAGCGCTTGGATTCGGTTATTTGGTTGAAATCTCGAGAACAGCTGATGAATGTGCGGTGCCAGCTTTAGTATCTCCCACAGTAATAATAGAAATGTTTGTTTCTTGCCGAGGTAAGGATAGTTGTTGGACACAGGCTACGGTAACAAATGATGCCTGTGATCCTGAGTCTAATAAAGCTCGGCACAGATGCAGCTTTCCACAGAAATCGCGAACATAGAGTAGAGCCGTTGGAAGTAGCGATTGAAATTTAGGTCTGCTCGATTCAAGTTCGTTAGTAATTAATAAACGAGCTTTATGAATAGCAGCGGTAATGTGAGACTGGGTACCAGACTCAGGTTCGTTGGGTGGTGATACATTCGTTGTTGATTTGGTGGTTGATGGTGCGTTGGTTGCCATTGGTGAGGATGGCTATAAATTAATTGGTGTTTTTGTAGGAGTTTGGACAGTACTAGCCGCTTGCGAGATAGATGATGGTTGTGAAACTGTTTGGTTTGGCTTTGAGGTCTCTGGTACATAAAGAAGACTGTTATGTCGCTTTCTGCAAATTTGACACGAACGCTTAGATCTACAGGCTGACACCGTGTGGTTATCACTTAGGCAATTATAGCAGCGTGAGCTATACCTGACGAATGTTCATTTCCTTAAATATCGGACATAAATACAACATGTACTCTACGTGACACAGTGGGCAATTTGGATTTTTACCGGTATTTATGGAGGTACTATGAGAGTCTCTTAGGGCCAGAGTCGTTCGAGATGATGGCCTGGATACGGTTTCCTTAACCCCTTCAATGGTATCAGCCCTGGTATGGAGACAATCAATTAAATTTTGAAGAATAGGGTGCTCAATTTTTGACGACTCGTGTTGCCAGAACTGCCTGCTATCATCAACTAACTTTTCAGCGATTATGTAGATTAAATCAAGGGTCTCTCTTTTCCCCTTGCGGTCCAACAGCTTTGATCCCTCTAATAATTTTCTCGGATATATCAGCCAATTTTCGAATTTTAGAGGAATTTTCACGTGTAATAATCGGTCGCCTTCTTTTTGTCATATCGCTTACACAGGATTTTGTACGCCTCAATGTAATTAGCGTCGGTAATTGACAAATGTTTAATTTAACCGAGCGGTTCACCCTTCAATAAGCAAGTGATACTTTTTCATGTACGGTGCTATTGAAAAGGTCAATAAAACTTTGCCACTTACTAACAACCATTTTTATTCCATTTTAGTTGTTTAATGAAGTTTAAAGCAAAAGTGCAGTCCAAAAATATCCCTCTTGGAGGTTTCCTTCTTTAGCTTGGTGGAGTTTTTATTGAAGGGATTTAGAAACTAAATATTATAACCTGAGTTATTAACCCATGATTCTATTAAGCATGGACGATTGATGAGAGAGTAATGTAGAACACAACACTAAAACAACAACGTCAAGCAACATTTGTTGTGGTAAATACAAATTCGGGTGACTCCATGGGAGCATGATGATGATGGAATAAAATTTTTCCCCTCGAACCGCCGTGCGAAAAGATAGTGGAAAGAAATACTAACAAATTTACTAACTATCGACAACATAGGTGGCTGAAACCGGACCAAGTCGCTAATACTAACATTTCGTTCCTAGCCTTCGGTCTTGTTGTATGTTGAAGGGTGCACCTGGCGTATTCCGGACATCTTGATTAGGCTTGGCCATACATCTCAATCAATCTCCATCACTTGAGATGTCTGATTTTTATGGCTAAAATAAAACACGACTCGAATTTTTCGTATCGCTTTTGTACCTTCAAAATCTAATTTCGAAAAAACATTATTGTGTTAAAGCTTTTAAAAATCAGCACCAACTAAATAAAATTAGATGAGCCACGTACAAAGATCACAACGCACAAAAAAATTACCATAACAAGTTATGTATACAAATAATGAACTGTACTTAATTAATAATATACATTTTTGTGCTTTCATAAAAGCTTTTGTTTTATATTCCGTTATAATTATTTTTATAATTTTCTTATTTTATATTTTTTTTGCCGTGCAGATAAGAATGTTTAAATTTTTCCTATATTTTTTATGACTTAACAGAGTGTGACACTTTTTTATTTTTTTATTTCCATGGAATTATAGAAAGAAAAAAAACTCAATAAACCTATAGGGACGGGCGGGGGATTACCCAATGAAGTCAAACTGTATTTAATTTTTATATACACTGTAGACGGAATTGTTGATTAGTTTTATGTATATTATTAAAAAAAAAAAAAAATATAAAGTGAAAGGGTTCATATCGTGGAAAATTCAAGTGATGGATGTCGAGAGGAGATGGGAGGGAGTGTATTGATAAAGAAAATGATTGTGAATATTATAAAAGCGACGCTCACCCTAAAAAGTAATAAAAAACGTCACCACCCCCAATTTCTTTTTTATTAATGTTTTTTGTATTCTAATTATTTTTTATGTTGCTAATTATATGTATTGTGATTTAGAAAATCGATAAAATTGAAGCTAATTTAGAAACGCCTTAACTGTAAACGAGTTTATTGTTGTTACTATGACGTATAGTGTGGAATCTTAATTAAGTTCTTTACTTCTAGTTTTTTCCGCATACAGCTAAACACTATCGCATTATAATAATAGACCAAAAATAAAATTAGATTTGGCAGCAATTAATGTATATCTAATAAATTATAATTAATTGAGGTAATTACATTTCTTTTTGTGGTTAATACATTGTTTTTTTTAGTTTACAATGATTAAGTATACGATAAAAATATTACTAATGAAAATATGTACGGCTCCGTGAGGTTTGCGAAAACGTTTATAAGCAGCAAACAGTACAAAATCTTCTGACATTTTCGTTAACTGTATCTTTGTGTTGGGGTCAATTGTACCAAAACTAAAATCTAAAAGCTACAGAACACCGATTAAAGCGCTGTTAATTCTGGACAATATTTTGAGTTCGACACAATTCCGCTCTGCAGTTACCCCACAAGATGGTGTATAAGATAATTTAAAGAAATTTAATTCAAATGGGGCGATATTCTTGGCTGACGAGGTTTCGACAAATGAAGATCTTCTCTAACGATAAAAAAACGAAGAAGCAAATCCTTCCTAAAAAACACTATCTGGAGCAGTTATCGCATTCCGGAAGTCAGAAATTACTAATTTTCTCTACCCCACAGTTGTAATTTTTTGTGGGATAAGATGGTTTTAGCACCGCATATTGAACCAACATAAGTCTACATCTCACTTCTTAGTACTGCAGGATTAGAGTTCATAAGGGAAATAAATAAGGGCCGAAAAAACAGGGGTTCATCACCATTTTTATAGGGTTTCGTCACGTTTTCTCAAATAAATCGGCTATTTTGCATTTTAGGAAAAAATATCAGGATGGGAAAATTGTTTTAAGGGAAATTTCCTATCGATCTAAGTACAGCTGATTATTTAATTTTTTTTTTAACACTAAACTAAGTCAAACGTTCCTTACCAAATAACGCTACTTTGAATTTTAAAATTCTGAAAAAAAAAAAAATAAAAATTAAATCTGGAAATATTATTCCAACTTCTGTGGTAGAAAGTGAAAAGTCGATAAAGCAGAACCCTATTAAGATTGTGTTATCCAAGCCGAAAATAAATAATTAATTCGTAATTGGTGGCTAGTGCTTAGACGAAAATTACTATAGATTCATGAAAAGCATTGAAAACTATTGTTAATATTTTTAACTGGAAAAACTTTGCTCCAGTTCCTCGTGGAAATCTTGTGGAAAATTCGCGAAACCTTCAAAAACATTTAATATTGGTACAAAATCAGCCTGTAGATTATTATATTTGGTAAAGAGTTACATTGGTGTGACTTGTCAATAGTTATTGCAAGATAATATTATCGGTACGAAACATTGAAATCGGAGCACAAATGTAGATTTTAAATTGGAACAGCCGGTTTTGTGTCAAAACCTTGATGATTTGCTCTACAATTGAATTTTCTGTTGAATCACCTGCTACAGGTTCCGTATCATATTATTAAAGTTATGAATCATTGAAATTGGAGCAGAAAGCTAGATTTTAGATTTGGTCTGGTTTTATGTCAAAACCTTGGTAATTTGCTCAACAATTGAATTTTCTGTTGAATCAACTATTACAGGTCAAAATTTTTTTATTATAGGAGTTAAAACTTTCAAAAAGCCAACGCCATGTGATGATGGACCTCACTTGACAGTGTGAGGTTCTTACTCACCAAAAAGTCTCCTACATGCCACGGAGAGCCCAGATTGGAACCGCTTTTGCATTACTTCGGTCTTGTCTGCGCTGCTACCCATTGGGGGGCCCTCATTTACATTCTACACCTTACTTTGTTAGGTTTCCGCCAGACAACCATCGCTTCGCTTCTACCGCAGTACTGACCCAACGTAATCTGCGAAAGCTCGCCACGCTGCATCAGACTGAAGAATCGCTTCAACAATGGTGTCAGGTGTGACTCCGTCCAATACTAAAGCGAGCCGTCTTCTTTCTTCAATGAATCTACCGCACCGAAAGAATGTATGACAAACGTCATCACACTCTTCTGGGCAGTATCGACATTGAGGTGACATCAGTTTTAACATCTTATGCAAATAGGACCCAAAATAGCCAGGCTCAGTAAAAAACTGGCATGTGTATAAATCGAGCTCTCCGTGGGTACGATTATCCCAGGAACGAAGGTCCTGATCGATCCTGCCATGCCACAAGCGTAATGCTGCGTGCTCTCACCGTAGAATCTTTTCTTCCAAATTCAGTGCTCAACCGATAGATCTCCCGACGTTCCAGCGCCAGCAAACCTATCGGGATGACTCCGGCGACAACTAAGGCTGCAGCTTCGGATACTGTGCGACAAGCGCATGCGATTCTTAGTGCCCGGCTTCTTTAAATCGATATCATTCTCGTGCGGTATTTTTCGACCTCCATCGCGCCCGCCCAAGTTCAGCTCCATACAACAGGATAGACTGTACCGTTGACAGTATAAGTCTTGGTTTGCTAGGGCGGGGCTTCCTATGTTTGTTGCCATCAATCTGCTAAGTGATACAGTCACTTTTGATGCTCGGTCACAAGTTCTCCGGATATGCTTCCAGTAAGTTAGACGATTATCTAAAGTAATCTTCAGATATTTCGTCATCCCTTTCGAACTTACCTCGTCTGTCTAAACCTTCATAGGGATAATGGTTGGAATTCTCCGCCTGGTCAGCATGACGATCTCCGTTTTTGAGATGGCCAACTGTAGCCCGTGCTTATCCATCCAATCGTTTACCCTCCTCATCACTTGATTTAACCTGTACTGAGCCAAAACTGCGCTCGCTTCTAGATGTTATCACAATAGCTACATCGTCTGCATGCCCAACCAGGAATACTTCGTCAATTATCCTTTTTTTGCCGTCAGACGTCTTATATACAAATCTTTGATTCTTCAAGTACTCCCGAATCATTAGCAGAAGATAATTCGGAATAGCGAAAGATCGTTGTAGAGCCTCGATCATATCTTCCCATCTCGCCCCATTCTAATGCACGGGCATTGAAATCTCCGGCTAGCACCAATTCTTTTGATACATCCTCCAGTTCATTCAATTTGGATTGAAACTCCGAGATTGTATCGTTTGGTGAAAGATACACACTAAAAACGTAACATTTCGACACCTTATCCAGACGTAGCCATTTCTAGAGCCATGGGCATCGATGCGTACTTTATGGTTATCGACCACCCATTTTGCAGCAGTTTCCGATGGATCTCGCAAACGACTGCTCCATGGACTTCTGCCTCACATACAAGCTGCGTCAATAGGTCTTGCGCAGCTCTACATCCGTTCAAGTTTCCTTGAAGGATATTTATGTGCGATTATGACCTCCCTTTGCTCGCCGCAGGAACCCTTGGAAGGTCTTACAGCTGCCTAATTCTTGTACATGGTTGTTACCACCAGGTTTTCCAGTGCATGTATAGCATTTTGGTTGGGTTTTGCACACCGCGGCCTTATGCCCAATTTCGCCACACTTCCAACACTTATTGCCGCGGTCAGGACCTGCGCAGTTGTTCCTGATATGTCCATATCCTTGGCACTTGTAGCATTTCTGTACCTCGGCTCTCATCTTAATGCGTCCAAAGACCCAGCCAATCTTAATACGCCCTCGGGCAATCAGTTTTTTAGCGGCTGGATCATCTAGTTCAATGACCGCTTTCCTATGCTCCCGCTTATCAGCTAGCCACATCAATAGAATCGCGCTTAACTGACGTCATCATCTTTTGTTCGGTGGTAAGGCTATCCAAGTCAAGGACTTCAATTTTCAGCCGAGGTATCAGGCCGTGTACACCAACCACTCCATTGTTTCCTACCGCCGCTCCTACAGTGTCCTTCAGCTTATCGAGATTTAAGCCGCGGTCTAGCTAGAAGAGCACTCCTCCATCGTTGGTCTTTCTTATGGCCCTAATAACGAGTTCAGGGTCATCCGGACAAACGTTTCGTCGGATGGCACCAAGGACCTCAGCGTACGTATTCTCGCCGACCGGTTTGAAGACCACCGCGTTATTTTGCGTTCTCTTTCTTGGCCGCCTCATTATTCTCGGTCTCCGTCTTCCACTCTTTCCTTTGGTCACTCTTCGGGATCTGGTACCTAGATCAAGCTCCTCCGAGCTAAGGCCATGTCTTTCCCTCTCTTCAGGTTGATCGACTGTACCTCCAACTTCTCTTGGTTAAGGTTGGGTCTCGCTCCCCGATCGGATTCTTGGAGCTGCGCCTCTCCCTTCTTTCAGTTGGTGCGACATGAGACTATCGCATCCAACAACTCCTCCATTTCTACTAGGCCATTCGTCACAGCCCTTTTTATAGTTGGCTGCGTCTTTGCCTCCAGTTGAATTCTTTTCAGGAGTGCCAGTCCTTTGTGCAGTGTCTTCTCCTCCTCCTCTTTCATCAGACCAATATGGTTTCTGGTGCCTCTCTCTTTCCGTAGTCTATCTTCCTCTTCATTTCTATACTTCCGGATGAGGTCATCTCAACGTTCTCAACACTTGTGACTTTATCTGAATCAGAGGCCAAGTGGACCACCTCTAAGTCGTTGCGGTCGTTGGATGACGACGACGTGGGGCACGCTTGCTCGCCCCTAAGCGCCGCCGGTACTGCGGATCCTACTCCCTGTACCGTAATATTTTCTCTTTTCGTGTCTCCCATGACGGTTATTAGAGTTGGGGAACCACCCCTGGCTAGTTTTGGTCCGCTAATGCTATTTTATTTCCAACCTACCCGCCGACGAGTCGGTTAGGGCGTACCCCTATCTGCCACCTGGGGACGGGCCCGATGGAAGGCTAGCAACTCCACACGGGTCCAAAACCTATTATTGGAGGTACGAATCGATGAAATTAGAGCACAAATGCAGATTTTAGATTTGGTCCGGTTTTGTGTCAAAACCTTGGTAGTTTGCTAAACCATTGAAATTTCTGTTAAATCAACTGCTACAGGTTCCATATCCTATTATTAAAGGTACGAATCATTGAAATCGGAGCACAAATGCAGATTTTAGGTTTGTAATTTCGGTTTTATGTTGTTTTTCAATTGATGAAAAAATTACCAAAACCAAGGTTCTGGTAAATTTTTCATCAATTGAATTTTCTGTTGGATCAAGAACTATAGATTCCAAAAGCTATTATTACGAATCATTGAAATCGGAGCACAAATAAAGATTTTAGATTTAAACTTCCAGTTTTGTGTCAAATCCTTGGTAATTTTCTCAACTATTGGATTTTTGTTGGATTAACTACTACATGTTCCATAACCTATTATTAGAGGAACGAATCATTGAAATCGGAGCACAAATGCAGATGTTAGATTTGAACATCTGATTTTGTATCAAAACCTTGGTAATTTTCTCAACAATTGAATTTTCTATTGGATCAGTTATTACAGGCTCCAAAGGCTATTACATATTTGAGTTACGAATCATTGAAATTGGAGCACAAATGTAGATTTAAGTTTTGTTTGTCCGGTTTTGTGTCAACATTTGTGGGCATTTTCTTCTGGATCAATTATTACAAGTTTTAAAACCTTTTATTAGAAGGAAGATATGTCCCTTTTTTTGGGAAGAATGCAGATATTTGCAACGTAAATTCCATCAGTCCAGGTAAATTTTGGGAGAGATGACATTTTCGATATCCATAACTAGTCAACACAAGTAAGCAACAAGTGAAGCTATTTACTAGTACGGTCAGGGGTTAGCCATTCAAATTGACAAGAACACTGCACAAAACTGGCTAAAGTGGGCAGATTTGCTCAATCACACGCGATCAGCATCATTAACAAAATCATTAAAAATGTTTCTTAAGACATTTGGTTTTTAAACAAGCAAGATATTTTTTGAAGAAAAATTATTCAATAATGTTTTCTTCAATAGCGAACTTTTTGTTCTGTTTCTATAGTTTCGGACGAACGGTAAACCTAATTAGTATTAAACAGTGTTGATGTTCCGCTATTAATGCTTACAGGGATAAAATTGTCTTTCAAATTCTTCCGATGAAACTTTATTTGTAATGACTGTCGTATCTGTCTTAACCTCGCTGCACAAGAACATCTGCTTGAAGGAGTTTGCAAGTCGTTCCTTATTTTCTTCCGTCACGTTTGATAGGACCAGATTGATAGACATGCGTAGATGCCAGCTGGGTCCACAAATATTACACTTAATATTTGGAAAATTGGAGGGCAGCCTCGTCTCTAGCGCCAGAATTACCACAAACTTTCTCTAATGTAAAAGCCTACTCAGCTAAAAACTGTTGATACTCCTCCGGCAATATTCGGAGTTCGGCGATACGGTCTTCGACCTTTCCCATTATTCTGGTTTACGACATTGACACCCAATGAAAAATCGTACCGTTTTTCTTATTACTGTTTTTAAAATAAGCGCGAATTTTATTCAAACAACATAATTATATTTTTCGCACTTTTGTGCGAGATTGAAAATACAAATTAAACATAAAAGTTTTATTCCTACTTAATTCACTTGGTATGAATACTATATATACACTGTGTACAGTAAATTTTATTGATTTGATTTGGTATAGTGCTCCAATATACCACAACCCCGTAGTAGTTGAAGTTTCTATATATTTCACAATAAGAATGCCTCATTTTGAATTTTGACAACAACAACATATAACTGCAACAAAAATTTGATGAAAGCTTTGTAAACTATTCATTTACTAAAATATTATTTTTATTAAAGCGGTATTGTATTTTATGCTTGTAAAATAATGTACAGGTATGAAAGCTCTATTTAAGTTTCACATTTTCTGGGCCGAAACTAAAAATATTATAAATAGGCTAAACTTTGACCAAACATAGCAAAAGAATCAAGCTAAACGAATTTGAAATTTTAATAGACACAGGCAATGTTTTCTTTGCGATCTGACAATAACAACTAATCATACTGACTTAATTAAGAGTTTCATTTGAGACATGCAAGGATCTGAAAATTAATCAAAATAATCTAGTCACCGTTTGTGTTATACCAGTTCTTAGCTTAAAACCTCATAGTAAAGCTATGGACAATTTTCTGAACAAACATCACAATATTTTCAAGATAGCCTTACATTTTATCCTTCTTAATCAACGTGAGGTTTAAGGTTTAATAGTTTCATAGCACTAAGCAACGTAAAACAGATTTAGTGTGAAAAATAAAAAAACGTTTTGAAAAATTGGTTTGAGAAGAACGATGATCGGGGCCCGAATTTAATTATATCTCTTTGTTAATTGAGATCATATTGAAAGCTCTATAGACAACAGGTCACCTACTATAACGTTGTTTTCACATCAATAAACATAATGACCAGCAAACGTCATTTTGAACCGCACGTGAACATAATTCAAAATAAATGAATTTCGTAAATCGGGTTAAATGCGACCCGATACTTATTGTAAGCTTATTTTTAAATGTAAACAATTTTCGACACAACACAAAATCAATTAGATTTTATTGATAACGAATACCATTTTATTTATTTTTTTGATAGAAATGGTTAGGGTAAAGTGCAATAACATGCTCGCATACCTTTGTACCAAACGAACCAAAAATTTAATAAAATCTTAAATCAATCAAACCGTATTCGAAGAAAGTAGAAAAGTGAAATTCTAATACGTAGGTAATCAATCATTTTATTTATAGAATCAATTCAAACATCTTAAATTAATTGAAAATCGAATCAGTGTATACATAATTTATTGAGAGCTGTATGTATCATATACCTAAATTTGTATTCAAAGGGAAATACCATTATCACCTTCCACAAGCGCACTACACCTCCCTTGTGGAAAATAACATATTGAAAGCTTTTATTTATTTATTTTTTTTTTAGCACCAGTATCTTAGGGGAAAATCCTTTATTTTGTTGTGTCGCTTAATTCGTATCCGAAACCTCCCTTCCTTGTCGTATCGTATTCATTATTATTCATTTTTTTTGTGCCCTGAATACACATTTTGTATGTGAGATTATGAGAATGATGATGTGAGCGGAAAGTAAGTGGTATAATACAGTGGAAAAAGTTCACCTCTAACCCGATACCAATATAAGGGTGGATGAATAATTCATATATAGATATGTATATCCGCCCAAAATATGTTAATATTGTACAGTGATTCGAAAATCATGTAACACGGAACTAATAATTTTAATAAAATGTCAAGATTTTCGATATTTAAATAAAGTTAGGTTATAATTCCAATCTCAGAAAAGCCAGTTAGTTGATTTTTAATATTTTGTTTAGTAAAAGTTTCATGTCTTGTCCGGCAATAGTTAAATCTATTTTAGTAAAAGTCAAAGCCTTTAGCTTTTAAGTATTAATTAGCTCTAGCGGAAAATATTTTTTATAATGTAGGAATTTTTAATAAAGGAACTAGTGAAAACGTGGGATAAGGGCTTTAAAGCTCTTTCAGCTCAATAAGATCTATAGTCTAACAAATTATCTTAACATTAAGCATATTTAAAAAAGCGTGTTGTTCTGCAGCTTGTGAAAACTAAAATTGTTTTGTAAATATTTTTTATGGTTTCATACTAAAAAAAAATGTAAATTGCGGAATTTTGGGCCAACAGCTTTTAGGGGCTGCACTAACGGTTTCCGATGAATATTTCGAAATGCAATGAAGTAGATTTAAAAAAGGTAAGGTGTTTAGTAAAATTAAATAAATTGCCTGGTTCCAGATAATATTTAAACGAGTTTTTACCATTGGTTGTCAAGGTAATCTTATAAATTAACGAAAAACGCCTTTATGATTACAGAGATTATACCAAAACAAGCTTTTACCATTGGTGCCTTTCAATGTAAGAAGGGTGTTTCATTAAAATAATAAGTCTGCTTCAGTCAGTATTTTTATTTATGACGGTAAATGTGGAATTCAACGAAATAACTTTTTTGAAAAGATTCAACTTGAAGAAAATGGTAAAGCTTTCAACATTTTGTCGTTTTCAAGGAAAACGATTTGTTCTACATTCTAGACTTGTTTGAAAAGTTTACAACATAATATTTTGAAAGAGTTTACCCTTTTATGCTTTAGCGGATCATTTAAGATAATACTAGTTGGAAAAGTGATGTCAATTAATGAAAAAGTATTCGTTTCATGACAGAAATGGTTATTTATTAAAATAAGGACATTTACGTTTCCAAATAAAAATGTTAACCTCTTTTAGTATGTAGCATATATTTTGTCAGTTTAAAAATAACCGTTCTAAAAAATCTTTCGAGAAAATTAAGAATTTATTTTTTGGTACTCTTAAAAATATAACAAATCTTAATGTGCGACGAAGTGGTTGCACTCGAGCTTTTAATATTGGTCTGTTCCTTTATCCTATTAAAAAATCTTACATCCGGCGAATTCAATTTTAGAAAGCTCTAAATGGTGCAGTCTGTAAAAAATATTAGCATTCTCTAGTAATTAAGGTTTCCACCTAAAATTATCGAAATTAAATTGTAACATTGCTATCTTTTAATAATGAACGTTTGTTTCCTGGGCAAGACAACATCTTAGTGAAAACGTTTATCTTTTAGATTGTGCAAATTGTAAAAATTAAAATTACTTCTTATTATACCTAACCGTAAAATAAAAAATCCTTATGGCGACAGCTTCCTTTTACTAAAGGATATAAGACACCTAGGCTTTCTGCTGTTATTATTGTTATTCATTGATATTTTGGCTCAATGATACACTGTTGCGCACAATAATGTGCTTTTAAGGTTAGTGTCTTACAAGGTAGATGATTCGTTTTTATGATAGACTGAATATCATTTTACATAAATTTTTGTGACTTTTCTGGTTTTGTTCTAATTTAAAAAAAAAATCATTCAATAAAATAATTTAAGGAAAGCTTCAACCTGCTCAATAAGATATAACATCTTACTATATCAGTAAACTTGTTTATAATGAAATATATTTTTAACATGGGAAAAGAGCTCAGGCAATGAATATTTTTTATCTGTTCTTTGCAGTACGTTAAGTGGTGCTTCAAATTCTTCTAGACTGTCGCAAAAAAATCTGCTACATAGAATGTTTTAAGAATTATTCACTGGTTTTCCCTAAACACATCAATATTTAAATATGAGAGCTCGAGCCATGGATCTTGCATAATCCATCTTTTAACTTTTAGGTTTAAACTTTAACTATGTCTGTATACAGTTGCTTGTTTGAGTGGAAGTTATTTACATGGGATAAGCCCCAAACTTTAGATCTTCAGGTAATCGTAGGTTGTCCCCAAATAACGTTTTAGCTGGTGTCATTCCGGTTTTGTCATGTATTGCTGATAGATAGGCCATCAGAAACATCGGAATATGCCGATCTGAGTTGCTTTGGTTTTTCTCAACGATCATTGCTAGATATTCCTCCAATGTACCATTGAAACTTTCCACCATACAATCAG
The DNA here is from genome assembly GCA_958295665.1 of Tipula vernalis. NCBI lineage: Eukaryota > Metazoa > Arthropoda > Insecta > Diptera > Tipulidae > Tipula > Tipula vernalis. The sequence continues at coordinate 149,078,087 of OY282559.1, forward strand.
ACTGTGGATACAAAGGCGTTGTTCTCGTTTTATTTATACCGAGCATCTGGCATATTTCTTGAAATACCACCGATTCAAAATTCCTTCCTTGATCGGTATGAATCTCCATCGGCACTCCAAATCTGCTAATCCAGTTGTTTATCACGGCATCAACTACTGTTGTCGTCTCCTGATTGGGAATGGGGTAAACCTCCGGCCATTTGCTGAAATAATCCATTAGTACTAGCACATATTTGTTGCCGCTCTCGGTGGTGGGAAATGGCCCCGCTACATCCATTGCAATGCTTTCGAATGGTGCTCCAACTTATATTGTTTCATGGTTCCTGATTCATTCTATCACTGACTGCCTACATCCTGCCCAGTAGAATCGTTGACGTATCTTTGCTAGTGTTTTATTAATTCCTAGGTGGCTCCCCACTTGCTCCTCCATGATACTCGTTGAGGATTTCCACAATCCGGCACTTTGGTATCACCAGCAACAATTGCTTCACTTGGCCATCAGTGCTTTCCGACAATCGTTTTAAACACCCATAATCAAGATGGGGGCTATTTCATTGAGCCCAATAAGCCCCAAAAAATGGAAGTTTTGTCCGCGGTCTCGCTCCAAGTTGGCCGGTGTTGCTTTTCCGCCCATTCCATTAAAACTGATAAATCCGTATCATTCAATTGCTCTTTCCTGATCATTTCGATGGTCCACTCCTCATCAGGCAGCACTTGCGCAAGCCTAGCGTCGATGATGTCTTCAATGGTGCACTTCCCTTGTAATGTTCCATTTGGAAAGCTTAGAAGACGTGCTACCTGTCCCTCTGGATTCTTGAATTGCAACAGCCACATTTAGTTCCAAATGGAATTTTTGCCCATAAAGATACTTATGGAAATGCTTGACACACTCCACTATAGCCAACAATTCTTTCCATATCACGCAGTAATTATGCTACGGTTTTGATCATGTTTTGGAGAAGTACGCAATAACTCGTTCTTGGCCATATTGGTTTCCTGTGATAACACACCTCCTATACCATCATTACTTGCATCGGTGTCCAAAATAAACTTTACGTTGGGTATAGGGTATTCGAGAATTGGCGCGACACATAACCGTCTCCTAAGTTCCACGAATGCTTCATCCTAGTCATTCTTCCATTCGAATGCCTTGCTCTTCCTGGTCAATTCTCGTAAATTTTTGCCGATGTTGGCGAATTCTGCACAAGGTGCATAATTTCAGAAATCTTCATAATTCGTGTAGATTTTTAGGTCTGAGCCAGTTTTTTACCGCTGTGATCTTTTCTTCATCGGTGTGAATTCCATTAGTCGTTACCAGATGGCCCAAATAATTGACTTCAGTTCTAAACAGTTTACACTTCTTTGGGATTACCTTTAATCCGGAGGCCTGTATCTGATCTAAAACTTCTGCCAAGTTCCTTAGATGCTCGTCAAAATCCTTACCCATCATGTAATCCATGGCATTACATAACCCGAACGGCATAACATTAAATTGTCAAAGCCCGTTACCCACACTGAACGCTGTTTTCTCGCGATCTTCCTCATGGACTTCCACCTGCCAATAGCCGATTTGTAGATCTAATGTCGAAAATATTAGAGCACCCGATAACGTGTCTAACGTGTCATCGATCCTTGGCAGTGGGTCGCTATCTTTTTTCGTCACAGCATTGAGTTTCCAGTAATCAACGCAGAATCTCAAGCTGCCGTCCTTCTTCTCGACCAATACTACCGGTGAGCTCCTTGGGCTGTTAGATGGTCCAATTACTCCTGCAGTTTGCATTTCTGTTACCATCCGGTCGACTTCTTGTTGTTCTCCCAATGGTAATCTCCTGGGTGATTGACGAATTGGCATCTATGCTCCCGTATCAATTCCGTGCTTTACCATTGAAACACTTCCGTTATTATCGGATGTACTGCAGAATATGGACGTGTACTATTTGAGTGGTTGATATGCAGAATCTTTCTGTGCCTCGGTAAGATCTTCGGTCCATTTCTGCATAAGTTGTTCCACCATTTCTTTCTGGCCTTGCATGTCGGCTTTTTCAATCGGACTTTTCTGTTCGCACTTTACTATAGTCGATATACCTCGTTACATTTGCCGATGACTGTCTCTTTCTTGATGGTTTTCGTCTTATCCGGGAGATTTAGGGTCCTAATTGGTACTCTATGCTCGTTGTCGGGTTTAACTAGGACTTTTCCAATTATAATTTTCGTGGCTTCGTTCTCCTCTTTGTTAGCTTCCATAACCCACAACCTAGGTAACCCAGAACCTCCATTGAATCTTCCCCACACGATCGGCTCCTAGTTCGGTGGCAGCTTCTCCCGATGATCAATAATAATTCGCCTGGTAGTTGCTGCTGCACTGCTAGATTGAAGGTGCAACTCGATATTATCGTAAATTAAAACTCCACGTCCACCACGAAGCCATTTGCCCTCATGAAGTCCATCCCCCAAGTCCATTCGCCATAATGACTTTATCCACAATATCGACAATCAGCACTTCGTGTTGGAACAGAGTTCTTTATTTTCACAATATTTTTGCCTTTTATTATTGAACTATCTCCAGGTGCTGTTTGTAACTTCAATCCATTAGCTGGTTGTTTACCGACAATCGCGCGATTTGCTCCCGTATCCAGGGTGATGATGCATTCCGTGCCATCAATGTTGCCTTTGAATGTTAAGCTGTCACCGCCTCTTGCTACTTTTGAAACGCGGATGGAGGTTATGGGGAAATCGGTTGTGGGGGTTGCATCTGCTCCTTTAAGCTGACTCTTTCAAGTTTAACGACTCCGTCGTAATTTGGCCCTCTTGCTTAGCCACTGTCTGTACTCTGGTTGATCGTCGCTGCATAGGAGATTGTGATCTTCTCTGTTTTCTTGTCAATTCCGCTCGGTGTTTATACTGGTGTCGATTTCCACTTGGCGTATTTTCATTGACGGTTTGGTGATGGCTTGTGCAGTTTTATTGTCAACGTACAAGCGATGGTTTCCGCGAAGGTGGCTTTAGGTGACGACGTCACCGCCTTGCGGGTCTTTGGATCTCGAATGCCGTCAATGAATGCGTCAATTTTTAGCCTTTCCATTTAATCGACTGATGTACTGGTGTGCGCTAGATGTACCAATCGCTCGATTGTCGATGCAAATTCCTGAAGTGATTCTCCCCCTTTTGGTAGCGGCTTTTCAATTCCATTTGATAGATTTCACGCTTGTGGTCACTGCTGCACTTCCGCTTCATAATTTCAAGATAATCGTTGCGATCCTTTGCTGGAATGGTTTGTAAGGCCTCCGCTGCTTCACCTTTTAGGGCCTTTCGTCATTCCAGTGATTTTGACTGGCAGCCGTTTCAAATTGGAATTTAAAAATGACGAAGGTTGTTGTTCCATCGAATGTTGGTGGCTTTAATTTGATTGTGTGAACGATCTGAACTACTTGTATCGTTGTTTCACTTGCCTTGATGTCAGTCAGCTCTTTCTCGAGACGTTTAACTTTCGTTTGAAATTCAGCTTGTAATTTATGTTCTACATCTTGAATCTCCATTTTAAATTCCGTTTTAGCATGTTGAATTTCAGTATGCAATTTATCTACTTCGTCACGTAGCAAGGTGGATAATTCGATAAGTTTCTCGTCTATTCTCTTTTGCCCATCTGCAAGTTCCTGGAGTAATTGTTCAATTTTCTCTATTTGTTGTTTCATTTCGTGTTTGACAGTTGTTTATCTACTGTCTTCTCTACAGTTGCCGCATCTATTACTTTTCTCCAATATCATATTGATCCGCATCTTACCCTTTTTTCTCCATGGCCACACTTAGTCGTGCTTGTAAAGCTGCTTTACTACCATCAGTGGCCAAACCCCGTTTCTAAAGTTCCTCTTTAATTCTGGAACTTTTAATTCGTTGAGAATCATTTTCTATATATTATTATTCACAATTCCACCGCTGTCACCAATTGTTACGTTTTTGCCTTGTCAATCAAGGTTCGTATCACTGAATTGTGAATAAAACAAAATTAATTAAATTTATCACCAACTAATTTATTTATTTCAGACAAGAATTATTACAACACAATTTATAAATGATAATTCACAAAACAACTTTATGTATATAAATTAATCTCACTTTATTGATCACTTCAAATTTTTATTTCGTACTTCAACACTTTCTAAATCACTTTATAATTTCTTTTTAATCTTCACACTATCGCTTGCTAAATACTAATAATTCCAATTCGACTTCGTTTGCCTTTTTATATACACAAACCAAACTTCTAAAAAGCTCATGACTTTTCCAGTAAGAATAGTGTAGAAATACTTAGAACAATTCTATCATGGAAAATTACATTTTAGTACAGTTGTTTTACTACAATCTAGGTGTCACCATCACAATATCAATTGTTAAGCTGATAAATCAGAGATGGCACTAGGAAATGTTGGTTGAACTTGTGTGCAGACAGTTTCTTTTTTGGAAAATAATAAGAGGCGCAAACTTGGACTTTATTTTATCATTAAGGAAACTTATTTTGAGATTATTTTGAAATTTTTTTTGAGAAGATTTATTTTGTGTAAATCTTAAACCGGTTTTTTTTTCGATTTTGTTCCACCTATAGCACGCACTTAAATTAATATAGCTTCCAATAGCGATTTCCCGGGGGATTCACAACCATTTCTCTAGTGACGCTTGTAAAAATAGAATAAACAGAAATGAGAATAAACAGATTTGAAATAAACCGATATGATAGAGGGAAATTTGTGTTGAAGTGAAGATTGAATAATGAGAGAATATAGTGTGAGTAATGAGTGAATATAATATAGATAATGAACAAGCAGTGAATAATCAGATGATAATAAATGAGTGTTTAGTTACTAAATAATGAGTGAATCATTATTCATGTTTTATAAGCGAATAATGAGTGAGTAATTTGTGGATAATATGTGAAGAATCAGTGAATAATGGGTGAATACTGAGTGAATAATGTATCATTTACGACTGAATGACGATACTATTTGGGTAAAGGTCGTATTTATTATACATTTTACTTGATTTTTAACTACAGAGTCTTGTCCTTGGACTGAAATTGTGTATCTTTCGCTTCGTTACTAAGCCGACTTTTATAGTTCTGTTCAGGTAGCAATCTATCTATAACTGAATGATCAATATTTAATGAGAATCCGGTATCGTTTTTACCGGAAGACATAAAAAGTACGTTGTTTTTTTTCGATATTATTATTCGTCGCAGCTCAACAGTTTTTCGTGATAGCCCACAGCTTCTTCAATCTTTATTACGTTCGTAATCGCTTTAGTTGTCTTTCCGATGACCTGGGCCAGGTTGAAATTGTTTGATAGAAATAAAGTTTGCAACACTGGTCTGTGCTTCCTTGTAATTTAATCAACTGAACTTTTATATAAAGTCAAATATCTGAAATAAATAACACGTTCTCTTTGGTCCATACGAAAAATTGGCTCTGTCGATTAAGCAAGTTGATAAACTAAATGCATATTCTTTCGTACTTTTTCTCTTTCGTATTTAAGTTTTCTAATTAAAATCTCCAGTTTATTCTGTTTCTTTAAACGTATGAGAAAACTATTGTTTTTGTGCGAGGATCCGCTTTACCCAAAAGGTTAACGAACACTGATATGCTACGTAATCTAAATAATGTACATTATTCTTGCCATTTTCGTCAACATCCATTTTTGGTTGGGTATGGGTATCTACAATATACACGATGGTTTTGATTGAAAATCGCACCAAACAATTTTCGTCGTATGTGACGACGTATTTGTACATAAATATGCTTTTATTATGTTCTCAGATCACATTATAATAATATATCGCTTGATATGATTATGATGTGATTGTATTTTGAATAATAATAACAGTAATAATGATGTTAATAATAACAACAATAGTAACCATATATTTTCTTCAGCTTTGATACATATACGGTACCATAAGGTAGGTGTTGTGATGAACAATCACGATTAATGATAAGATATAAACACTTTCCACCCAAACAAAATGAATATTGATGATATAGTAATACGGGAAAATGCGGAAAAATATATTTGTAAGATCGGTAATGCCAAAAAAAAAACCAAAAACATGGAAGCCTGAAGACAAACGTAACATTTAACAACTTTTTTTTTTCGTCGTCGTCGTTGTTATTATTATGTAACCAGCAAAAATCTCATTGACCCAAATATTCAATCGAATTGATTTACTTGTGTCGCATGAACAAGACTGTATGTCTGTTATTTATGTTTGATTGAATTTCGCAACACACAAAAGATTTTTGTTCGCAATTGATAAAATTCCATCGTAATGTGTCACCGCACACCACCAAAAGTGGTATTTTTTTGATCGATATCTGGTAAAACGATTTTTTTTTTGTAAATAATTCAGACATAAAATAAAATTGTTTAAATGGAAGGGGGTGGGTGTCGTCAAACATGGTTTCCTAGAATATCTGTATCTGAATCAACGATTCAATCTGAGAAGCATCATAAAAAACACAAAAAAATAAATAGAAAGGGCTGGGGGGCCAAAAAATACGAAAAAAAAGTTAAGAATAGGAAATTAATTTAAATTGATTTTTAAATAATTGAAGGAATAAATAAGACGCGATGATTAGAGAAGTCGACCCCGATTGTCGAGAAGGCATAACCAACAGACGAACGCTAAATTAAAATAAATATTTAATTTAAAATTTAAGAAGAACTTATTTTTAAACTTTTTTATTTTATTTTAAAGGTATAGCCGACCCCCATTTATACAGATATTAGCAAAGCGGGGGTGTTATAACGACAAAATAAATGTTAATGGTGAAAAATAATTTTTAATTTTTTTTTTTTTTTTTCAAAGGTAAACAAACGATGGTATTGATTTTTGAAATGTTCACGGCTAAGTTAAAGATTTAATGGTTGAGTATTTTTGAAGTGTGAAACCATTGCTGTAATTTTGTGTGTAGTTTCTCGAATCTATCCTACCGTATTCACATAATCAAGCAAAATCGAAAAAAAAACAACATTTATAATGAGTGAAAGTTGATTCAACTTTGTACGTAAAATTGACTAAAGCTTATATATTTATTTTTAAAATGGAAATATAAAAACAAACTTAACCTTTCTATTGTATGAACGGATTTCATTTGTGTACAAGCCTTTTTTGTAGTACCTTTCATTTTTATGTACCTACAAATCTTTTTTGTTTATATAAAAACTTGTTGTTCGTGTAATATAACGTATAAAAATACGTAAATGAGACGAGAAACAAGGCTTCAAAGCTTTTTAATAGATTAAAATAATCGTTTTAAAGGTGAAAATTTTGCACCTACATTTACGAATTTTTGTTTTCTTAAAGTATCGCCACAATTGATATTTCGACCTTATAATATTTATCGCATGAGGGTAAATTTAAATAAATTGCCACATTCCTTTTCAGTATGTGTAATGTGTGTAAACACATTTATGTACATAAAGTTGTTTGCATAAAACACTTAAAAAAGCTTATTGTGGTGTAATTGTCATACATATTGTATATTATATGATTTATGTATTTTTGGATAATGCTGAACAATTATGTATACTACGATTAATACATAAATATTATGATGTTTTTTTTTTTGAAAACATAAATGAATTATGTATTATGTATAATCAAATAATAATCGAACGTACCAAATATTATTCAATTTGGATCGATCGCCTAATAAATTCACAAATAAATCGAATTCAAATTTTGTTGATGAATAATGCATTTAGAATAAATATTTGTAAAAGTAAAAATTGAATACTAAATGAAGTCAGCACCTTTAGGATAATATAAAAAGACCTTTTTATACATATTTTGATTAACAATATACATAATGCTTTACTCCCATTAAGATAATATACACAGTACGTATATACAGTAAATATATTTGCATAAGTAAAATAATACGATAATCAAACCTGTTGATTTCGAAAAAATAATCGTTTTCCTCCTAGTTGCTCATTTCTTCAAATTTGTTTACTTCATTATACAAGTATATTCATTTTCATGAATAATAAAGTATATTGTGTATATATCAATTACAGCAAAATTGGAATAATCTATATACAAATATCGAAAATTGTTCATTAATTCACTTTTTTATATAGATTTTCCAACCAATTTAGAAACAGTTATTCAAAGTTATTTTTATTATTTATTTAATATCCAAATTACAATTTGTTGAACCATTCAACATGCCACAAGAAACGTGAAACTTTCAAAATTCAACAAACTACAATCAACATGAATCTCTATTTATTTACATTAAACATTGAAATAACAATTAAAAATTAATTTAATCAGTAATTAATAATTATTTATATAACGATTTTCTAAGTTCTCCTGATCATTTCTCAGCGCACTTACTTAAGCACATGCTACAATTTTTATTTGTGTTGGAGCGATACTCAACAGAAATGAGAAAAACAAATTATGATTTATAGTTCGCTCGTGTCCAAAAATTTTGGAGGAGCCTATTTCTAACGAAAAATGAAGTACATGGCAAATTAAATTTAGATTAGATTTTATTAGATGAAATAAGTTTATTTTAACATTTTGAATCCAAGCTTGACGCTGTATTCTATAGAAACATAGGTTTTTTAAAAACTTGTCAAGGAAGGTCACTTCCATTTTGGAATATTTGCTTGAGTAATGTTGGATATTGTCTTGCAAACAATGAAAGCATAGTAAAGAAAAAAATCGACTCAAAAATATGAAAAAAGATGTCAGACACAGAAATTAATATGAGCAATGAGCAAAAAGCAAGAATTTGACCAATGGAACAATTTGAAAACAACAAAATATCACACTGGTTTTCAATGACTATTTATCATAAATGCGAGAATGTGAAAATTAATTATTTAAAGTGTAAGTACCTATAGATAATTTAATAGTTGTTTGGTTCAACTTTCTCTAAACTTAAAAGCTCATAAAGCTTTGTTTTATATTCTATAATTAAAATAACACAAATATAGCACCACATTATGACGTAAAAACGAAGCTTAATCTCAAAAATCGCTTGGTATTAACAATTTTAATAAATTTTGAGATTTTGACAACAACAAAATATCAAAATGGGTTCATCATAAATTTGATGTAAAACGACTAATTATCACAAATGCAAGAATATGAAACCGAATTATTTAAAGTGTTACTATAGATAATTTAATCGTTGTTTAGTTCAACTTTCTCTAAACTTAAAATCTCATAAAGCTTTGTTTTTTTTTTTTTTTTTTTTATTTTTTTTTATTTAAAATAAATTTTATTTATTTATTTTATGTAATTACAATCTAGTCTCCTGGACTAATGAGCAATTTGTTTCTGACTTAATTTACAAACTTAAATTAATCTATGGCTTCTTCCCATTGGCATTCCATAGTGTTTGGTAAATTGAAGTAAACCACATCTTTGTTGTGGATTTTAGATCAGCATAATGCTGCTTAAACTGACAATCACACCAGCTCAAAAGGTTTGGTTCTTTTAAGTCTGCGAACTAAATTCGTGATGCTTAGGAGCTGAGTTGCCTCAATGTTCACATGTTGGCGGAGCCTTTCTTCATGTCTCCGTGCTTTTTCCTGGATTTCATTTAAGATGAGGTTCATTTTAAGGTCCCTATGAAGGTCATTGTTCCTAACATACCAAGGTGCATCAACGATGTTCCTTAATACCATATTCTGAAATCTTTGGATGATATTTACGTTGCTTTGTTTGGTACAACCCCAAAGCTGAATACCATAAGTCCAAATCGGTTTTAATATTTGCTTATAAAGTAGAAGCTTGTTGTATGTTGATAAAGAAGAGTTCCTTCCCATCAGCCAATACATTTTTCTGTATTTAAGTATTAATTCTTCACTTTTCTTCTTGACGTGTGCTTTCCATCGTAGTTTAGCATCCAGGGTCATGCCGAGATACTTAGCTGTGTTCGCATGCGGTATTATTTCCCGATTTATGGTAATCGGAATATGTTCGATTCGTCTATTTGTAAAGTTGATGTGAACTGATTTAGCTTCATTTAGTTTTATTCTCCATCTTTTTGTCCATTTATATATTTGAGTTATAGCTGATTGTAACTTCTGTGTTGATTCTTCGTTGCTTTTTCCAACATCTAAGATCGCCGTATCATCTGCAAAAGTTGCCACTGTGTTGTTTTCTAATGTAGGAAGATCATAAGTATATAGTAGGTATAAAACCGGCCCTAATACACTGCCCTGTGGAACTCCTGCATTGATTTCTTTCAATTCAGAAAATGTATCATCTAACTTAATCCTGAAGAACCTATCTTTCAAGTATGATTCTAGTATCTTAGCAAATTGCATTGGTAGAAGATTCCTTAACTTGTGGTTAAGTTCTTCATGCCACACTCTATCAAACGCTTGTGCAACGTCTAGAAATACTGTTGAACAGACTTTTTTCTCCTCTAATGCTTTCTCAATTATACTGGTTATTCTGTGTACTTGATCAATTGTTGAGTGTTGGTTGCGAAAACCGAACTGATGATTTGGGATCAAGTTTTTACTCTCGATTATCGGATTTAATCTTTTTACAAGAAGCTTCTCAAAGAGTTTGGACAGGACTGGCAATAGCGAAATTGGCCTATAAGACGATGTTATGTGTGGTGGTTTCCCAGGTTTTGGGATCATAATTACTTCTGCAATTTTCCATAAGCTTGGTACACATTTGATTCTAAATGCTGCATTTATAAGATTGGTGAGTTTCACCAGAGCTTTCCTTGGCAGTTCTTTTAAGATTTCTGCAGTAATAAGATCGTACCCAGGAGCTTTTTTCGTATTCATATTAGCTGTTATCTCACGCATGACTTCTTTTGGTGTTGTGGGTAGGATTTCTTTACTTTCTTGCACAGCTTGTTCAGTTATTATCTCGGCTTCCAACGTTTGGTCTTCATGTGGCTGGAATATTTTTTCGAGGTGTTCGGCAAATTCTCGAGCTTTGTCTTCATTATTTCTAGCCCATTTCTCACCTGCTATTTTTATTGGGGGAATCTGCATTATTGGTCTTTTGATTCTTTTGGTTGCTTTCCAAAGAGAATAATCTCTGAGAATAAAATAACTGTTATCATTAGTTAATTTTCTTAAATAGTTGCTGATTGATTCATCTTTCAATTCTTTGATCTCTCTTCTTAATTATTGAGTGAGATTGTTCAAATGAGTTTTATCTTGGGGGGCCCTTGTTTGTTGCCATACTCTTCTCGCTCTTCTTTTTTCTGCGAGGAGTTCCCTAATTTCTATAGGGTAGTTGTTTTCCTTGATTTTCGGTTTAATTTCAGGAGTATTTTCCCAAGCTGATTGCTGTATATCTTTTACAAATTTGTGAACTTCTTTGTTGTTCTTCAGTCTTTAATGGAACCATTAAGTTAATTTTTTCTTCTAGCGATAGTCTAAAGCATGCCCAATTAGTGTGATTATTTACTAGGAAAGGGTTTCTTTCTTTCTGAATGATTTTTTCACTTAACGTTAGAAGTATTGGTGAATGATCAGAGTTTAAGTCGTGGCTTTCATCTACTTGTACATAATTTACAGATATGTTCTTTATTATAAAGAAATCAATCAGATCTGGCACTTTGTTTGGATCAGTTGGCCAGTAGGTTGGTTTTCCAGTTGAGAGGGCTTCACAACTGCATTTTCTGATAGCTTTTAGGAGTTCTTTACCCTTAGTTGTTGTTAATCTGGATCCCCAGTGGACATTTTTTGCATTAAAGTCTTCTCCAAGTACAAATCGTTTTCCTAATTTACTGAGGAACTCGAGATAATCTTTTTCTTTCATTGAGTGCTTCGGTGGGCAGTAAATACTAGCAATACAAATATAACTACTTTTGGATTTGACAATAACAGCAGTTGCTTGTATTTCCTCCGTTTCATATTTTAACTCCTCATAGTGATGAATACTATTTCTAATTATAACAGCACTACCTCCTTTAGCAGTGTTTCCAGGGTGAATAGTGTGATATATTTGATAATTTTTGAATTTAATGTTTGACTGTCTAGTGAAGTGTGTTTCCGTGATGAGACATACATCGATTCTTTCTGTGTCCAGGACCACTTGCAGTTCTTGTTAATGTTGCATCAGTCCATTGGCATTCCAACATAAGATTCTAAGATCTTGGGCCATTTTTCTGTTTAGGGATGGCTCCCTTAGTGCTGTACTCTATAGTCTCTATAATCGCTCATCAAATGTATTTAGTCTGCTTAAAATTAATTTAAGTGTTTGACTTATATCGTCATTTTGAGCAGTTTTTCCTGGATTTCCGTTGCTCATCATTACTTGAGCATAAGTCATTTTACCAAATGGTCCTTGAGTAGTTCCCGACACTCTACGATTTACTTCGGGTCGGTTCATCTTAACCGCTTGTTTCCTGAATGAACTTGGATTTTTAGCAATCACGTTCTTATTTCTGATATTTTGCAGTTCAATAGCAACGCTGCATCCTCTGTAGTTAGCCGGATGGTTTTCTCCACAGTGAACGCATTTAGGTTGAACATTTTGGGCTTTTACACAATCTTTGGTATGATGTTTACCTAAACATTTGACACACCTAGATTCCCTGTTGCAATATTTTTGTGTATGTCCATAGGCTTGACATTGTTTACATTGTGGTATAAGCTTAGACCTTCTTAGAGGCTGAATAACCACTTTGCACCCCAAGATGTACTTAATTTGATAAATTTTTTCGATATCTTCATCAGTATCGAAGGTCAACATAAACATGTTGAGAGGTACTTTGCCTCTACGTTTTAGCTTAATCGATGCTTCAGTTGCCTTAAATCCTTTTGCTTTCAGGTCATCAATTATTTTATCTGGTTTACACGTAGAGTGTAAGTTTTTAGCCATGACCCTAATTGGTCTGGTTTGTTTATCTTCAAACGTGTGCCAAGCACGTTTTTCTTCATTTAACATTTTTGTCATTTTTCTGTATGTTTCAGCATCTTCTAAGTTTATTTTGATGGTGTTTCCATTCATCACCTTTGCATTAAACTTATCTGTAGCAGTTATGGTTTTTATTTTTTCATTGAGTACATCGTAGTCTTTGACTTCATCTATTACTATTGGTGGTGGTGGAGGTATTTTTTTTGGTTGTTTCTGGATAATATTTGGAACATTACCCTTTAATTGAGGTGAGGAGGGCGTATTATTCCGTCTCCTTTTTTTTCTCCCACCTTTAACTCTAATCCACTCAGTTTTTTGAGCTAGTTCTTCTTCATCCGTATGATACTCTTGTGGAGTTGTATTCTGGTTAGGAGTAGAACCGATGTCCTCCTTTGGCTTAAGAGCTTTAACTTCGTTTTCAAGCGTCTTCATACGCTCCTGCATCCATGAAATTGTAACATTCAGTTGCTTATTTATATTGTTGGCTTCAACTAATGCATTATTAGCTTTACACAATTCATTGTGAAGCTTTTCTTCGTTTGTAAAACGAGTGTTGTGGCTGCTGGCCTCAATGGAGGGACTACCGCCTCTTTTCGGAGAATACGCGACTTTGTTACTCCTCTGGAAGGGATGTGAATTATCCTTTTCTATTTCACTAAAATGAGCTTGTTTATTCACCAACATGTCTTGGGATTGGTTAAAATAATTGTAGTATAGCAATGGCTGGTCTCCCCCAGAATCCATGAGACCGACCTCCGAAGAGGGTGGATTTACCTGAGCAACAGGTGTACCACCTGGGGTATTTGTTTCCTTATTTGTTCTGCTCATTGCTCATTTATAGTGAATTGCACTCGCCTCTAGTATTTCGCCGATGCTTCACATCGTTGCCCGGGTGTTACCACGTGGAGGTATACTAGACACATTTGGTGGTTTCTACATAGTTGCAGCGTTGGAATATAGACCACGAGATACATGGCTATAGACGGTCAACCCCTACCCTATTGAGACGCACCCAACACCCATAAAGCTTTGTTTAATATTCTATAACTAAAATAACACAAATATAGCACCACATTATGACGTAAAAGTGAAGCTTAACCTCCAAAATCGCATGGTATTTACAATTTTAATAGATTTTGAGATTTTGACAACAACAGAGTACAGAGTGCTCCGTGGTACTCCTCTGAGAATTCCGTTCTTTAAGGAGCTCAAAGGAGATACGCGAATGTTGCGAACTGTTGAGAGAATCAGGCTAAACCATGGAAACTGGAAGGAATGCTTGTGGAAACGTCATTTGAGTGAGGACAAAGATTGTGAGTTGTGTGGAAGTGTGGAGGATGTTGAACATCTCATATTGGCTTGTCCCAGATATAGCCAATATAGATCTAAGTTCAACATCCTTCGGAATGCAAGAAATCTAATTAATTTAATGAATGAGGGTGGTTCTTTGGCTTATAAGGAAATGTATGAATTTATTAGGATGAGTGGAATAGCAATAGAATAAAATTTTAAAGATTAAACATTTTTGGTTAAAATTGAATTATGAAATAAAAATTGGTTTTTATAAAAATCTTAAATGGAATGGTGAAAGAGCGCATGGAAGATTTTGTGAATGAAAATAATTTGTTGCCATCGACAACATTTGGATTTCGAAAGAACCACTCTGCAATTGAGTGTGTGGAAAAGTTTGTTTGGGAAGTAAGAAAGGATAATTTGAAAGCTGTTGCGGTATTTTTGGACATCGAAAGAGCTTATGATTATGTGGTTCCGTGGAAATTACAACAAATTCTATCGAATTTTGGATTTTGACATTTCGATTATTTTGAATAACAAAATTTTCAATTAAGGTAAGTGAATTAAATAAACTTATTATTTTAGATAAACTACAATTTAAAACAAATAAAATTTTCTTTTAGGTGATTTACTCTATGATCAGGATACACCAGCTTTCAATATATCAATTAGATAAGTGTTTTTTATCGTATTTTTATTGACCAATGATTCTTTGTTGATTAATTTGTTTTTTTTTTTGTTTATAGGTTGATCTTCGGAATAATCGATATTTTAGATGGCCATATGATTTGATACGTTGGATGACCATACTCCGCCGCTTGAACCGATATGTTCAACTGCATGGCAATAAACAAAGACGATGTATCGGGCGCTTCATTTGACCATGTTCTGTTTTTAATGTAACAACCCGTACTTTGTTGTCGGTTCCCGGATGTATTTCGATGACTATGCCCATTGGCCAATGACTGACCGGAAGCCCTTTATCTTGTATAATAACAAGATCATTAATTTTAATATCGCGTTTACTTTCCTTCCATTTGTTCCGTCTTTGAAGCTGAGTTAGGTATTCGCTGTACCATCTGGACCAAAAATGATATGACATATCACGTACCATTCTCCATCTACTGCTGCAAGTTGGATTATCAGAGACTGCATCAAGCGCTGGAAGTATTTTTGGTGGATAGCCGTGCAAAAAATGAGCAGGAGTCAAAAAATCCACTTCATCATCAGATGATCGACATAATGGACGATGATTTAAAACTGATTCAATTTCTGCCAATAGAGTACTCATTTCTTCCAAAGTTAAAATTGCACATCCAGTAACTCGCTTGAAATGAAATTTAAATGATTTCACTCCAGTTTCCCACAGCCCACCAAAATGAGGTGAATTTGGAGGGTTGAACTTCCATTCGATGTTATTGCTACAAAGAAAATTTGAAATGCCATTAGATTTTTGCACGACTTTGTTAAATGATTGGATTAGTTTGGTATTTGCACCAACAAAATTGGTGCCATTGTCACTGTAAATTCGTCTGCAACCACCTCGTCTGGACACAAACCGCTTTAATGCCCCCAAGAATGCGTCGCTCGTCAGGTCATTCACAAGCTCCAAATGTATGGCCTTAACAGCCATGCATACAAAAATGCACACGTATGCCTTATAAGTCTTCTGACCACGTCCTTTGATTAAATGAATGGAAAAAGGACCGGCAAAATCGACCCCAGTTTGAAAAAATGGTCGTTCCAAATTCACCCTTGCTGACGGCAGATTACCCATTAGTTGCTGTCTTAATTCGGCTTTATATCTCGTGCATATTGTGCATTGATCAACTACCTGTTTAGCTGTGATGACTTTTCCTTTAGGTATCCAAAATCGCTGTTTGATTAAGCTCATCAATAATATTGGACCCGCATGTTTGCTAAATTGATGCTCATCCCAAAGTAGTAACCAACTCAATCTAGATTTGGGATGAAGTATAATTGGGTGCTTCATCGAATAAGGCGCCAAACTGTGATGTAAACGGCCACCGACCCGCAGCAACCCAAACCGATCCAGAAATGGATTTAAACTTGTTAAAGAGCTTTTCTTGTCTACCTCACCAATGTTTTTGATAGCGGATATTTCTGCGGAATAAAACTTTTGTTGCTCGTAGCGGCAAAGAATAGCATTTGCTTGTTCCAATTCAATCGATGTCAGCAATTTACTCTCTCGTTGGAATAACTTTCGTTCTCGGGTCGCTTGAAAGAAACGGAAAACGTAACTCAAGGTTTTTTGTGCCTTTTGATACGACGAAAATCTTGATATGAATTCGTCGAGCCATTTGTTTTGGAAGCACCCGTGAAACGTAAATATTTTATTTGATTCTTCCTCCGTTGTACCATATGATTTTTTCTGTGCCGGCCACTGCTCCTTATTCCTCAATATCCACTCAGGTCCATGCCACCATAAACGATGCGATTTTAAATGTGTAGGTGTTGCTCCGCGTGATGCGCAATCGGCAGGATTGTCTTCGGATGATATGTGCTGCCATTGCTTCCGTTTACTGTGAGTTAAAATTTCGGACGTGCGATTGCCGACGAATACGCTCCATCTTCGTGGGTGACTTTCGAGCCAATCCAAGACGATTGTTGAATCTGTCCAATATGTAACGTCGGAAATTTCTACGCTAGTTTCTCCTTTGATTGTCTCCACCAGTTCAGCGAGTAGCACTGCACCACACAGTTCTAATCTGGGAAGTGAAAGCGCTTTCATTGGGGCAACCTTGGTTTTTGCCGAGACTAATTGAACCGAAACTTGATTGTTTTCATCTATGATCCTGTAATATACGACGGCAGCGTACGCTTTTAAGCTGGCGTCACAAAAACCATGAATGTCCACCTTTGCATTTTTAAATGTGCCTATAAATCGAGGGAGTGTAATGGCCTCAACTTCATTAAATGTTTTGCAAATATTAGACCATTGTTTTGTTAAATCCTTTGGTAAAGTGTCATCCCAATCTTTTGCACCATAGTTGCTGCATAAAAATTTTTATTATGACGATTATTGGTGCTAACCAACCCATCGGGTCAAATAATTTACCCGCAGCAGAGAGAATCATCCTTTTGGTAATATTGTTTAATTTGATTTGTAAATTCGAATTAAACACGAAGACATCATCTGCAGGATTCCAGCCCAATCCGAGTACTTTAATTCCATAATCCTGGCATTCTGGTTTTTCGATAGTTTTCGCCGTTTTTTCCAAGAGAACATCTTCAATCCCGTTAAGCACCACCTTGTTATTTGACTTCCATTTTCTAAGTGTGAATCCATGTTTACCAAGCACCGTGTTTAGGCCCTTAATGATTGTATGAGCCTCTTCCACTGTTTGAGCTCCGGCCATGAGATCATCTATGTAAAAACAATTTTTAATTATTTTGCTTACCATAGGATTTACTTCAGCGCAGTCATCTCCAATTTTGCTCAGCACCCTAGTGGCAAGATACGAGGCCGAAGTCAGTCCATATGTAACCGTTAGTAGCCTAAAATGCTTAATTGGCTCACTTACGTCCGCCCTCCATACAATTCGCTGATAATCTGAGTCACATTTGGATATTTTTACCTGACGGTACATTTTTTCCGCGTCGGCTGAAAACACGACTGGAAATTCACGAAAGCGACAAATCGTTGAATAAAGACTCGGTTGTACCACCGGACCCGCCGCCAAACATTCATTTAAAGATATCCCTGTATTTGATTTCGACGATCCGTTAAATACAACCCTTAGTTTGGTTGTACTACTGCCTGAACGAAAAACTCCATGGTGTGGTAAGTAGCAGCTTTGTTTTGCTATTTCGTCTGGCGGGATCTCTTCCATATGACCCATAGCTTCATACTCCGTCATAAAATCGTAATAGAGTCTTTTGTATTCGGCATCTCGGTAGAATCGACGTTCTATCCCTTGTAGTCGTTTAATTGCAGCTGGAAGAGTTTGACCAATTCTTTCGGGAGGTTGTTTAAAAGGTAATTCGACTATGAATCGACCATCGCTATCGACTCGAGTTGTTGTGAGAAATTTTGATTTGCATAATTGCTCTTCTTCAGTAAAACTTACATTTGATTTTTCTATAGACTCAACCTCCCAGAATTTCCTCAGAGTTTGATCAATGTCGATTAAAGGTGATTTCTGAGTAACCAACATGGCCATTGGGTGATTACTAAAACCTTCATTTGCTTTTCCCGATGCTACCCAACCAAAGATGGTTTCTTGTAGTATAACCTTTGAATTATGTAGTTGCTTCTGTCCCGTTTTTAAGCAACTGAAGAAATAATCCGCTCCTATGAGAACGTCTATTGTACCGCTCCGCCAGAACTCAGGATCCGCCAATTCGATATCATCTGGTAATTTGATTGGTTCTAGTTGTAAATCGAATGACGGCAATGCACTTGTAATTTTCGGTAACACCAACGCCTCTAACTGATACTGAACTTGATTTTTTATGTTTAATGATAATTTTACTTTTCCCTTTGTTGGACCCAAATTCATTCCCCCACACCGCTTACAATCACACGCGAGTTAACTTTTCTCAAACCCAATTTTTTAACGCATTCCTCAGTGACGAAACTCACTTGAGAGCCGCATTCCAATAAAGCTCGGCATTGTAATGGTTTTCCATATCGACTTGCAACCTCAACTCTAGCGGTTGGTAGGAGAGCAACCAATGACCCATATTGAGTACTTGCATAAGCTACGGCAGACGTCTGACTAGATATTTTTGAGTCATTGTTTTCACTGGACTTGGTTGTATTCCCTTCACTCGATTCCGTAAAATGAAGCAGAGTGTGATGTTTCCTGGCACATTTCTGACATCTACGATTTGATGGACACTTGGCTACTGGATGATTTGAACTTAAGCAATTGAAACACCTATTTGAGTTTTGTATGAATTCCTTACGTTTGGTTGCAGGCATGGTTTGAAATTCACTACATTGCATGAATGAATGAGATTGACCTGAACATACAGCACATTTGAATTTGAAATTGCTTCCCTTGCTATCATGACCTCCGGATGGGATAGCTTCGTTCACTGCTAAGTGCCCGCGGACGTTGTGTCTCGAGTTTGGTTTTGTTGATGCTGCTAATGATTCAAATGTCCCGATTCTTTTGTCCAAAAAGAGGAAAAAATCTTTGATGGTTGGATTGTCATTGTTTGACGAACAATCAGCCCATGCTAGCTTTGAAGATTCGTCTAGTTTTTGAGTTATGAGGTAAATGATCCATGGATCACGAGACTCGGCTTGATTTCCGAGGGCGCGTAAACCACGTAAAACTTCGTCTGATACGTCTCTCAGCTTTCTCTAATTTGAAACGTTTTGACTTTGAACCGCAGGTTGTTCCATGAACGATTTAATGAACGAGTTAACTATGAATCTTTTTTTGTCGTACCGCTCTTTTAATTTATTTAAAGCTCCAATATAATTTCCCTCAGTTACCTGGATATGCCGCACTAAAGAGGATGCTTCACCCCTTAACAGACTTTTAAGATACTGCAACTTTTCAACACCCGTTAATGTGGATTCGTGAATGGTCGTGTTAAACATATCCACAAATGACGGCCATTCGCCGTAGTCTCCGGAAAATGGTGGTATATATAATTTTGGTAGCTTGACTTCGACATGGTGAGGATTTAGTTGAGACGCGTTGTGCGATGTTACGTTTAACGAATGTTGTAGGCTTGGCTCCCGTAATTCCAATTTTCGAATTTGAGTTTTTAATGCTGCTGCAGTTTCATAGTAAATGTCATCAATTGAAAAATCGACTTCTTCAGTTTCGCTCAACTCCTGTAACCGCTTTTCAATATCTCCGATTGATTCATAAAGCTTCCCAACTTGTTCAAGGCGAACAGATAACTGCGCTATAGTCAAGTTTTCGCCAATGTCTCTAGCAAATGTGTTTAATTGAATTAATTTATTTTTAGCGGTGGTTCTTTGGCGTTTTAGCACTGTGGTTTCACTCATATTGATTTAATAGATATTCACTTAATGTTCACGCACTTTACACAACAACAAAAAAAAAAAAAAAAAAAAAAACGTGTTGGAATATTCGAGAAGGTCGTTTCGTTAACGGTACAGCTCGACGGATTTTCACAAACTAAATTTTGTTTGCTAACTAAAATCGCCTTTTCTACGTAGTAATTAATTATTTAATTTCACGAATAAATTTTCCCGTATTCTCAAGTAAAATTGATAATATTTCCGCAAGTAACGATGCCAGTTTTTAACGTAAACTGACCAATCCGGCTCGAAGGACCAATATGGCGGATTAGACACTTTATTTTCCGCGATGTATGATTTTTTGGGTTTATAATTCCCAAAATGCCGCACTAAAGTAGGGAAGATAAATCTTC
This sequence comes from Tipula vernalis, assembly GCA_958295665.1. Lineage (NCBI taxonomy): Eukaryota > Metazoa > Arthropoda > Insecta > Diptera > Tipulidae > Tipula > Tipula vernalis. The sequence continues at coordinate 149,098,668 of OY282559.1, forward strand.
GATAGCCGCAATTTTTCCAAAAAGAAGGAAAACAAATTGTTCATACCAACAAAACACTGAACGCCACCATAGATTTTGTTTGAACAATATATAATTATTTTATTTAATTTTAATTCTAAAAATTAATACATCATTTTAATGTGTTCGGTGTTTAAGGTACAAAGTTTACAGAAAAAGTGATGTCAAAACGAATAGTACATGAATTTAATTCTTACAAAGAGTACTAGATTAATAACTCTACACAATGAAAATATACAAAAAGAGTACTTGATGAAAAAATTGCTACCAACTTAAAAATAATTATTCTATAATTTGACATTTCGATTATTTTGAATAACAAAATTTTCAATTAAGGTAAGTGAATTAAATAAACTTATTATTTTAGATAAACTACAATTTAAAACAAATAAAATTTTCTTTTAGGTGATTTACTCTATGATCAGGATACACCAGCTTTCAATATATCAATTAGATAAGTGTTTTTTATCGTATTTTTATTGACCAATGATTCTTTGTTGATTAATTTGTTTTTTTTTTTTGTTTTTAGGTTGATCTTCGGAATAATCGATATTTTAGATGGCCATATGATTTGATACGTTGGATGACCAGAGGGAGTTGCAAATGTTGGACTTCCGCAAGGAAGTAAAATATCTCCAGCTCTGTTTAACCTATATACCAGCGAGATACACCACATCAATACAGACAATCAAATCGTTCTGCAATTTACAGACGATTTTGTAGTAATTGGAAAAGGGAGAAGTATTGATGTGGCGGCTCAAAGAGCGCAAAACGGGGTAGATGATTTAATTCAAAAACTTAAAATGTTGAATCTGAGAGTGAATCCTAATAAGTGTGCTTATATGAGTTTCAGAACAAACGTTGCAAATGTTAATATAAGTGTTGATAGTCAAAGTATTGAACAAGTAAATGCGTACAGGTATTTGGGTATTTGGATTGATAGACGTATGAATTTTGGGAAGCACATGAAGATTTTGGCAGATAACTGCAAGGAACGTTTAAATGTGGTTAAACGGGTGAGCAAACCTAAATGGGGCGCTCATCCGAGTGTGAGTGACATGTTATGGAAGGCCCTTATATCCTCCAAAATTGGATATGGTATTAGTGTGTATGGGAATGGTTCGAAAGGGGCTTTTAGCCAATTAATGAAAGTAGAAAATGCATGTGCAAGAGTGGTATTGGGGGCGATTAACTCAACCCCAATACACACTCTGTTGTCTGAAATGGGTGATTCACCTCTTGATTACAAGAGAGAGTGGATCACAGTGAGAGAGACAGTGCGAATGATAACTAAGAAAAATGAGTTTTGGAACGAGATGATAGTAAGATTACAAAATAGGGCGGTGTTCAAACCGACATATAGAACTAGTATTGCACTTGAAAACTTGAACATGTTTCTGAGTATAGGCAATGCTGGTCCGCAACCCGTTCCTAAAAATCTTACTGTATGTTTGAATATGGAGGAATTTAATAAGGGAATGAATGAAGTTATCGCTAAAATTATGTTTGGGAAAATCAGTCAGCGGTATGTGCAAGATGATATAGTTTATACAGATGCTAGTGTGAATGAGAATGGAGTGGGTGTTGGTGTATTTATGCCTGGTAAGAATGTGGAAAAGTATTTTAAAGTGGACAAAAGCATCTGTATAATGAACGCTGAACTGATTGGAATGTTTGAAGGAATTAAACTGGCTGTGAATGAAGGGCAAAGGAATATAGTAATATTTTCTGATTCCCAGAGTGGTTTATGTTTGCTAAAATGTGGAGGTGGAAAGGAAGGCAATGTGTATGTTGATTTAATTTTTGAATGTGTTCGAGACTGTCAACGTGATGTGACCATACAATGGATCCCATCACATAGACAGATCAAAGGGAATGAAAGAGCCGATAAGTTAGCTAAAAAGGGTACATTGAATGACATGGTTCAGGAGTACGAAAGGAAGAATGCAAGAGATGTACTTCGAATGTTTCAAATGAATCTGTGGAGAAAATGGGAGAGTGAATTTAACGAGAAAAGTCTTACGAAAGGAATGAAGTACAGCGTGCTCCGTGGTACTCCTTTGAGAATTCCGTTCTTTAAGGAGCTCAAAGGAGATACGCGAATGTTGCGAACGATTGAGAGAATTAGGCTGAACCATGGAAACTGGAAGGAATGCTTGTGGAAACGTCATTTGAGTGAGGACAAAGATTGTGAGTTGTGTGGAAGTGTGGGTGAGATTGTGAGTTGTGTGGAGGATGTTGAACATCTCATATTGGCTTGCCCCAAATATAGCCAATATAGATCTAAGTTCAACATCCTTCGGAATGCAAGAAATCTAAGTGATTTAATGAATGAGGGTGATTTTTTGGCTTACAAGTAAATGTATGAATTTATCAGGATGAGTGGAATAGCAATATGAAACAAATAAGCAGAGCCGACAGAATATGTGTAGGGAGTAATCCGGATCCATTTTAAAGATTAAACATTTTTTGGTTAAAATATGGATTATGAATTAAAACAATGTAAATAAAAATAGTAATACAAATTTGAATTTATGGCAATATGGCTCTAATTTTGTAGGAGCCAAGGCCTAATAAAAAAAAAAAAAATAAAAATAAAAAGATTTTGATATTTTGACAACAACAAAATGTCAAAATGGGTTCATGAAAAATTTGATGTAAAACGACTAATTATCTATCACAAATGTAAGAATATGAAACCGAATTATTTAAAGTGTTACTATAAATAAATTATTGACTGCCAGTTGGCATAATAGTTATACCGGCTGAGATCGGTTTTTTTTGTATCAGTCATCGTAACAGGAGCACAATTACAATTTTTTTGTTTGTTGATCCCGTGGGCAGTTCAATTTTTAAAAAGATAGTTTGTTATTGCAAAATGTAAAATGCAATATTTTAAACTTTTGCGGTGATTGCGATTTATTAACGGTAGAATAAATGTATTGAAAATTTAAAAAAAAGTTAATATTTTTTAATTTGAGTTTGAAGCACTCAAAACTTTAAAGTTTTGTAAACAAGAATCGTTTCAATGCGCATTATCTTATCTTATCATCTTGTTTAAAGCTACATCGCATATAAATCAAATTAAATTTTCAATAAAATCAAAAGTATTAGAAAAAGCTTCCCACATTAAATGAAAATAAAGAAAAAGTTCGATAAACCATTACGTACAGACTACTCATACAACAATATAAAATTGAAAATTCATTTTACAATAACAGTTTGCGGGAACAAACAATAACAAAAATAAAAGCAAAAATTGCAATTTACACAATAAAAAAATAAAGAAAATGAAAATTTATTATTTTACAAGGAGAAGACGAAGTGAAAAAGCTCAAGAATGAAAAATTATTGAGTTCAACATACAGAAAAGGAGAGAGAGAGAGAGAGAGGGCGAATCTTGCACTGTTCACAGAAGCTACTGTAGTTTTATCACATCTTATCCTACATTATACATTATACAAACGAGTAGAACTATTAAAAAATACAAAAACAACAAAATTGTTCAACACTTTATATTTGTAGTGTGTCTGACGGTCAAAATTTATTGCATTTTCATGATGTTATTTACTTTTGTGTTATTGTTGTTGTTGTTATCATATTGTTGTGCTTTCGATATTTTATTAAATTTTATTTATTTATATATTTATCTATTTACTATTAAATTTAATATAATAAATAAATAAGTATATAGTGGTATTTGGAAAAATAATCCATTGGATTTTGTATAGTTGTTATTGTTGTAACTGAAATACAAGCATTTTATTCTATTTTTAGATCACAATTGAATGAAATTCTTCGTTATTTTGTTCCGCCCTCATCTCTCGCAATCCTATTATATTGTTTGCTGTGTGAAAATTGGATTATAAATGTGGAATATACACGGAATGTGTTTACTAAAGATAAAGAAACTTTATTCTATTCTTAAATATTTTTCAATGTTTCGATTTATAAATGAAGCTTTTCAAGAATGACGTATTACGTATTAATCAATTAAATTTTCTTATGTACAAAATTATATTAAAATCAAACCAACCGGATTAATGAAAATTAATAAAAATGTAAAACGATCGGATATGAAATCAATTATAGTTCTTATCCTGCCATCGACTTTTAATGGAAAATATAGAAAGGAAATTATTTATTATGTAAATGGAATTATGTATATTAAAATACAGAAATTAAGATAAACAGATAAGTTAATTTGTTTAGGGTGGAGTCTAAGTGTTCAGGGTAAAGGTGTGTACACTCGCCCCAACATCATGGCTTACAATTCAAATTAAAATAAATAATTTTTGCTTCAAAGGAAGTACTCAACAAAGTAAATATTAACAAAAATACTTTCCACGAGTAGTTTCTACGAACAAGGTTTTTTCATGTATTACCTTTGTAAAAAATTTCCAATGCAATTCATTCATTATTAGCATTTTACTTTCGGCTAACTTTAATAGAGATCAGTAATTGTTGTGACAACTTTTAGTTTGATCAATCTATTATTTCTACACTTTCAGTAAAAAACCGAATTGAAAATTAAATAAGCTTCAGCCCATAAAAGTTGGAGACGAAATATTAATTTATCTGAGTCGCCTGTTAGTTGATATAATGTTTTTGGAAAAGAAAACCTTTTCGTCTCAATGTTTTGTACAGAATGTTGTTTACAATGGAATTTTTTTTTACAATATTGTTTTTGGTACATGAATTTTGCAACAGATGTCCTATGTAGTCAATATGAAACACTACCGAATGCAACCACATTACACTACTAAATGCGACCACATTATATTCGACATTATGATCGAAATGTCAGTGGATACTAACAAAAACAAGTAAGAATTATTTAATACATAATCAGTTTTACAAAATACAAAAATTAATTGAAATTTTTCTATTCTAGGTTACAATAATGTGGCGATAATTTATTTGCAACAAATGCTAAGTTGAAATCTAGCCTTGATACTTTATGTTTGTGTTTATTTAACCCTTTTCTTTTGTTTGTTTTCAGATCAGCTGGTTGACATCACGTATTCTGAACATACACCCGGACTATTAAAACTTGAGTTTTAATACGTGTTGATATGCGACTAAAGATGTGGTTTATTCGTTTGATAACAGCGGGCATATTTTAGCAATTGGCCGCTTTAGTGTTTCCACTGTTGTTTTTATGGATGCTACTCGGACTAAACCATCAGTGTCAGGATGCAGTGCTATGACGCGACCCATTATCCATTTTGATTGTTATAGATTGTCATCTTTTACTAGAATTAAGTCTCCAATGCTGATGTTTGGTTGTTTTGTGTTCCATTTTCGCCGCTGTTGCAAGGTGTGCAGATAATTCACTGTCCATTGTTTCCAGAAACCTTGCACTCTTGCCTGGATATTTTGCCATCTCTTGCCTGGATATTTTGCCATGGTCGAATGTAGCATTTCAATCGTCTTGGAACGTCTGATAACCAAGCTAAGACGACCTTCGAATCAGTCCAGGAATAGCACTCTATATTTTTGAATTCTAAGGCTCGTACCGTGTATTTGATTAATCTGCTAAGTAGTACCGCTCCGCAAACCTCCAGTTTTGGTAAGGATACTTGCTTTAAAAGTGCTACTTTAGTTGTATATTTCACAATTCTAGTTGTTACAGTTCTGTTGCTATCTTTGGTACAGAAATAAATTACTGCTGCGTAAGCCAGTTCCGATGCGTCACAAAAACCGTGCATTTATATGTTAGTTGTTGACTTAGACGTAATTAGAAATCGTGGAACCTCGAGTTCACGTAGTTCTTGCAATGCTGATTTGCCTGCCATCCATTTTCGTTCTATGTCCGCGGTTATCTTAAATTTAACAGATAAAAAACTCGTGATATTTGAGATAACATCTCGCGCTTGGAGGCAACGCTGCCGTCTCTGAGATTGATTCTGTACGAGAATGTATCCTTGATGGGATTCCATTGAAGTACTAAAGTTTTGACTGTTGCAGTATTGTCATCGATCTGAAGATTGGTTCTTTCTCTGAGCTCTGGTGGGATTGTGCTCAATAACTCTGATGAGTTGGATTTCCACTTTCAGAGAATAAAGCCACCTTTGCTAAGCATTTGTGAAATTTCTCGCATTGCTAACTTCGCTTGATTGGTTGAATCATCATCTGATAAGCAGTCGTCCACGTAAAAATCCCTTTTAGCGATCTGGGAAATTAAAGGATGAGTGGCCTCAAGATCATGCACAAGATGTGCCATATGTGACTGTATTCAGTCGGAAAGTGTTTATTGGTTCGGATGCAGATTTTCTCCATAGAATTTTTGGATAATTTCGGTACATCTGGTTGACTTCAATCTGTCGATACATCTTTTCCACATCTGATGAGAATGCAATGGTATGTTTCCTAAACAGCATTAGTATTGACACTAAATCTTTCTGTATTGTAGGACCGACCAATAATATATCGTTTAGTGATAGTCCGGATGTTGACTTGCAGGAACCGTTGAACACGACGCGCAATTCCGTTGTACTGCTGTCGCTCTTGAGGACAGCATAATGCGGTAAATAAAAGAAATCTCTTTCTTGGTTAGTTGGATCACTGAGTTTTCGTAGGTGAGTTTCCGTGAAGTGACGCTCACATACTAATTCTGCTTCTGATAAAAGTGACGTGGTTGGAACATCTTTCAAAGTCCAGAATCTTTCCAACAATTTGTTTGTATCGTCTTCCTGTATCGTTGTTGTGAATCATGTTGAAGTAATTGGTTCTCCAGGTACTGCTCCAGAGATAACCCATCCGAACTTAGTTGATTGAGCAATTAGTGGATTATTGAATTTTAATTTATCAGCTCTAAGTACTTCAAAGAACATGTTTGCCCCAAGGAGGATGTTTATCTTTTTTGGGACGTGGTATACGGGATCTGCTTACTGAAGATTTTGTTCAGTGATCTCCTCTATCTATATTGAGCTTCAATTTTAAATTGAGGAATACTGGATGTTAATTTACTTAAAATTAGAACTTCGATTTTAAATCACTTACTGATTTCACACCTTGATTGAATAGTTAGTTGGACGCTACCCCTTGATGTCTCAGCCTTTGTCTCTGATATACCTGACACTTTACCATTTGAGAAGAATCGTGTAATCTTCAAGTTTTGAACGAGAGTTTCGCTGATGAATGTGGACTGGGAACCTGAATCCAATAATGCTCGAGCTAGATGATAATTTCCAGCGGCGTCATATACGTATATTAAGGCAGTCGGTAAAATAGTGAGATGTGAAATGCGGACATTAAGGACGGTAGTGGTTATATTTAACTGAACGATGGATGACTTTCTGCTTCTAATTATTGCGATTTTGATGTTGATGTGCCAGTTTTGATAATAGTACTGACTAATAATGACTTCTTTGGTATAACGGATCCAACTGCCTGATGAAGCAAAGTACTGTGTTTTTCGTTGCAAATGCGGCACGAAACATCTACTGGACATTTGCTGACATCGTGACCTGCTCTTAGGCAATTATAGCACACACCGAAACAATTAACGATGCGTTGTCCATTCTCAATTGTCATTCGTTAGAATTGCAGACATCTCCACAAGGGATGCTCACGGTTACAACACCGACCCTTTTCTGCCTTTGACGCACTATGCATCGACATTACTGCTACAGCAGATATTTTTGCTCCTCTTTTCTTGGTGTCACCTATGGCACTCTCCTTGGCATAGCATCGATTGTTCAAGAATTCTAGGAACTCTTCAATTCTTGGAAATTCCTGATTTAGAGTTTGGTGCCCTAAGCGATCCGAGTTTCTTCGTCCACTTTGTTCAATAGAATGCAGAGGTTCCATGGATCTCTGCTTTCGGCTTCTTGACCTAATGCTTTAATGCCCCTAATTATATCTCATCTGATGTATCGCTGAGTTGGCGAAGCGCATGGAAGGACCCGTTACTAACGGATGGCTAATCAAAAAATCGGCTGATGTGCGCGTTTAATAACGGCTTGACTAACTTATCCCAAGCTTCTATGTAGTTAGCATCGGTTACTAAAAAGTTCCAAATTATGTTAAGTGGTGGACCTCTAAGCAACCCTTTTAATATCTGGAATTTATGAACCTGGGGGATGGTATCTATATTGTGCACCGAAGTAGTGTAAAGCTCATAAAATGACGGCCAGGCTTCGAACTCCCCACTGAATTTCTCAATTGACACATGAGGTAATTTGAACTTCTCTGATGATTAAATCATTGATCGCTCATTTATTGCTTGAGAACGAGCAGCAAGATTTTCTAAGAAGATTCGTTGTTGCTCTAATAATTGATCAAACGAATGTTCCTTGACTACTTGCGGATTTTGTGGTTGCTTCTGGGGATAAAATTCTAATAATTTAGATTTTGCGTTGAAAAATTTGGTCTCAAAATCTTCTTGTTTGAGTTCAACATTTGTTTGGGTTATCTGCAAGTAAAGCGGCTATTTGTGTCTCGTGTTCTTGAAACTCTTGTAACGGCCTGTCTTTTGCGTTACAAGTTTGCACAGCGCTGACTTACATCTACTCGTATGACGCAATTTTGTGTAATGTATCAAACTGGTTCAAATTATTTCTGATTTTTGATGATTTTTTTTAGATAATTTTGAAGAAAAAAATGTTTTTTCGGGGGAGTTGAGTTTAATAAGCTGATCAGAAAGGTCGATTTTTTTTTTATTGATTATAAATTAATTACCTAAATTCGGTTTTTTTTAAGTTAAGTTCTTATAAATGAGAAACATTTTTGTGATTTAGCTAAAATATATGAATTTGAAATTAATGGCTATAAAAATCATAATATAAATGTTCATGTTAAGAATTATATTAATTAAGTTAATTCTATTAATTAAGAAAACAAACTTTAAATTTATACGTGAATTTAATCAAAATAATGAATCAAAAACCAAACTTAATAAATAATAGTGTAAAAAGTGATTAAAGTTTATAAAAGAAACAAGTGTTAAAAAAATAAATAAAAACTGTAAATAATATATGAATTAATTTAAATGTCTAGTGGTTAATTGTTATTTGCTAAAAAAAAATTAATAAATTATAACATAAATGGTAAAAAAAATGACCATGTGATGTGATCAGGCGATATTCAAGTACATTCATGAGTGTTTAATTTACTGTAATATTTACTGGTGATTAAAAACATTACAAAGTTACGGTACTCTACATATATCGACTATTAAAATCTTAATCTAGTGCCAAAAATATTACAGCCCAATAATCAACCTAACTATTATTATTTCTATAAAGATAAAACTACCAATAATAATAATAAATCAATAATAAATAAACTAACAGTGTAGTGACTAGGAATGATTAGAAAAAAAAAACAATTCATTAACATCTTTTCATTCTATAATGGTGCATACAGTTTGTCGATATGTCACAAAAGTGTTCGGTTGTCACTAATTTCTACCGATCAATTTCATTTCATTACTTTGTATGCAATTGAATACAATTATATTCTCCAGTATGGACAAACCGTAAAATTAAAGCAACCATATGCAAACATATATGCACAAAATTTCCGTTGAAATAAAAAAAAAAAAAAAAATAAAATTAACGCAACATACAATAACGAAGGATGCAACAACACATCATGCAACATACAACACAAACACAGCTAAGTTTAACGTTTCAATCATTTTTTTTTCTTAATTAAATATATATAATAAATAAATAAATATCCACTACAATTATTAAAATTAAATAATTAAAAATTGAATGATGACGTCATATAAAAATAATAATTAATTATTTTCTAAGTATTTAATTTGTAATCTATTGGTAATTAAGGATAGGGTTAGCTTAGGGTGTAGTTTTATAAGTATTATAAATATTTTTCTTTCTTTTTCTTAAATTTTGGTTATGTTACGGAATGAATTCCGTTAAATTTAAAAAAAATTAAAAATTTCTAAATAAATTACATATTTATGTTTTTGTAATGCTAAATTACATTTATGAATTTGCTAATGAACGAAAAAGAATGAGATAGAAGAGAAACGCAAGGCAGACATGTAGGGGCTCAGGCAGGTACATCTTTGCATCATAGTTCATTGTAAGGTAATACGTATACCCTATAGTTGATGGCTCCTTTCAAATCCATATCATATTAGTTCCAGTACGTCCAGGCTCAATTTAATCATATCTTAAAAACTCTTCCATTTAACTCCGTTTTATGTAACATCACTGCGGTCTAGCAAGATTGATGTCACGCCTTGAAATCCCTACGCCCATCACTCCTGAGCTTCAGTCGCGCGAGAATATGACCGCTCAAGGCGGGACTCAGTAAACAAAATTTTTTCTGAAAACAAAAAGACGTTTACAAGTGCCATCATGGTCTGATTAAAAATTAATCAAATCATGATGGAATAACCTACGTCCACACAATTTTTGTTACACTCTTTCCACAGATCATAGAGTTTTTTAGTCTAACCTCAATGTCACAACATGTGGTTTCTGATGTTACCGTTAACAAGAATTGATTAACAACGTTAAACGAGCCCATAACACCACCACGAGACTGTACTGCTGTCGCCATGTTTACTAATGTAATTGTTCACGAAACTCGATATACACCCAATAGAAAACAAACAAAAAGTTGGCAAAAAACAAACAAATATGTATACAATTTAAGTAGAATTTGATACTTATGTTTCTCGCTCCTGATGCATCTCTCAGTGATGGTCAACGTTCCAATAAATTGTAGCGTGCTTTATGCGAACTGATACCTGCTGTTGAGCAGCAATTATTTGAGGTTATAATTTACAGCGTACTTTGTTTTAGTCGCCAAATAAAATTTGATGATTTGCACACGTTGTTCAACGCTATAATCTTCCATGGTGATTTACTATTCACCACTAAACAATTCATAATAAATTTGACAGGTATATTGCCTTACACTGAAAAAAAAAATTGAGCAACTACAAAGACGTAAATACTACAATGGAATGACGTTGCGGTAGTTAATTTAGACGACAGTAAGGTAAAATAGGCACCTACATATGTGCATTGGTTAATTTGAACCATGCAGGTTTCGAAATACAAAACTAGCTAGCTTAATTTATTTGTTTGGCATTTACTAAATTATAAATCAAATTAACTTAGGTGAGAGGTTAATACTACTATGGAATGACGTTGCGGTAGTTAATTTAGACGACAGTAAGGTAAAATAGGCACCTATGCGCATTGGTTAATTTGAACCATGCAGGTTTCAAAAATCAGTTTCTAACGTTTTTTCAGTACGAAGAACAGAAGTAATACTTGCACCTGAAAATCAATTACACTTATTTTAATTGAAAAAAACATTTTGTAATTGTAATAAGGAACTAGCTTATTTAGAATAACCACGTAGGTTGTTGTTAGACTATAGAAAAAACAAAAATCTACATATGTGAAGATTTAAAAACTACCTTAATATTTGTTCAAGTTTGAACAGATTTTCGACCCAAGAGAACTTGACGGAACATCTACTGAAATATTTCCGTGAAATGCTTTTTCAAGTATTCAGGAAATTAGTTTTGGACCGAAAAACTTCTAAAAATTGGCGTAAATGTGGGCGTAAAACGTGCACATATGCAGTTTGTACAATACTTTTACAGGTACACCTAAATCAGTTCTTTCACAGTATTTTGCACCTTTTATTTACACGATTGCAAATAATGCAAAAACTAGTTCAAGTATATACTTATGTGCATAATACTAATATGCAATCTCATAGGAACGATAAAAGATATATACATAGTTTTGACTTGAGAATCTCTCAATTGTAATAAACTCTCTTTAATCCTAAAAATACGTTAAAAATTGACTTGCCTACGTGCAGGTTTTCATGTAATCAGTGAATATAACCTTTGGACCGTAAAAACGTTAACAATTGACTTTGCATCAGAGTGGAAGTAACATATCCGCATACGCAGATTATACTTTTACACTGTTTAGATTAAACAATGATAGGTTACTTACTAATATGCATTAAAGGAAATTTAAAATGCATACATAGGTTTTACTATTACACAGTTTAGATTAACCACTAGTTTTAGGTACAACTAAACTTGTTTTCCGCGTTAAAAAATTGACTTGTAATCAAAAGTGGGAGTAACACATATATGCAGTTTTTAGTTTTACATTGTTTAGAATTTTAGATTACCCAATGGTTTTGGTTATATAATAATATGTGCCTAAACTGACTTAACACTGAATTAAATCTTAAGACTGAATTCATACTTAAGACTGACGTAAGACTGACTTAATACTGACTTAAGACTGACTTAAGAACGACCTAAGGCTTAATTTTTAAGACTTAGACGAAACACTTTAGACTTAAGACTTAAGACCTACGAATTTAGACGACGAAGCAGCTTCGGTAAATATTATTAATAATATTCATATTTTTGAAACAAATCATGACGTTTTCCTGCCATCGTTCTGCGAAGTCTCCAATGGTAAGCGGCTTAAGGGAGTTCTCTATTCTGGTAAATGAATAATTATTAAAAAAAACACAAACTGTTGAAAAATCTTGCAATTTCTACAATTCTTCTCTTCTATTGGCCAATTACTCAACCGAAAAAATACCCAACTACAATAATGATTTGAGGCTGTATCACCATAAAAGGTCTCTGATCTATGACCTTTCTCGATGGAACGGTGAATGCTAAGAAATATATTCAGCTCCTGGATACACTGCTGGTGCCAGAAATGGGTATTGTGCGAGTATTTCACCAGACTGAGCTGTATTGAAAAAAATCATCACAACGAAAGTCAATGTTGATTGAGAAAACTAAAAGTACTTGGTATAACAACCCCTTAATCAAGGACACTATCAATGAATACTTCATTTTTAAAAAGTTCAAATTAATTTGGCCACGTACTGTATATAGCTTAAACGATAGCTTTCATGTGGTTTTGGGACATGCAATTTTATATTTCGGTAATAAATCGAAATTTTTAGTTTTTAATATGCTAAGGGTAGCAAAGATCTTGGGGACAGTAAATACATTTTCATTAAACATTTAATTTTATATTTCGGTCTTACGAGTACACAATAACTTTGAATGAAACCTCACCAATTAAATTCGCCTAAATGTCCATATTTGAGTAGCTATTCCTTTAATTTTAGTAACTGATTTAGTAAAATATTCATCCCATTGTGTGTCGAAGTAAAAAATTTACAAAAATCGGACTAAAACAAAGTAAAATATCATTTAACACTTTAACTACGACGGTCGTGAGACACGGCTGTTGTCAATAAGCGATTTTTTTAAATTTTTGACATTTAGAGAAGGCAGCAAAGTGTTAGTATTAAATAGCTTCATGAGGACATACCTAAAATATTAAAAATATTCTCGTACGGTTCTTCTTTTTGAGCGTCATCACAATGAACAAAAAAATTATTTATTAAAAATTTAAATTAAAATGTATTTCTCCTATAATCGTAGATAGAATTAATAAAAAAACTCATTTCGAACAAAACCCATTTTATATCAAGTACTCGTTTTAACCACACGTAATGATCTCATATGCTTACCTATTATAGTATAGCCGATAATCTAGGTTTTATATATCGTAATAATTTTATCCCTGGTACATGCACATCCAGTGTATAGGTACAATTTTCATTATTATGCATACTTTTGTGCATTATTTGAACTCATATGTTTATGGTTATTACTTATTGTATAATATTTACAAAGCATATATTGCAGCGCATATATGGATGTTTAGGTACAAGAAGGTTAGGCACTCTGTACTGTCTGTATAATAACAAAACCAAAACTTTGTGGTTTTCTATATATATTTTCATGATTTTCAAGTAAATTTTTGTGTATACCATATAGAATCATACACCATATTGTGTGGTCGACAAGTATTTAGCCTCTTTGAATATTATAAATGCTATATTGAAGAAAATAAATTCTATTTACCAAACGACTTTTCCCCGACTAATTACAGTTATTGTGCTTGTACCTATGATACGCTGCTTTATAATTATTGCAGGTAAGTAAAATAATTCCTAAAATTCTAAGAACAAAATATTTCATTTTTGATTTATTTTCAAATTAAAATTATTATTTTTTTGTTATTTATGTGGTTTTATTAATTACTGTACCTACAGTATTATATTATGTTGGTTCTCGTCTTTGTGGCTGAATTATTTTCAAAAATTAAAATCGTAACTATGTTGATATCTTATACCATGACCAATGAACTATTACATCATTATTGAATTTAATAATAATAAAAATGGAGACAGAATATCAAACAATCCGCAATAATCATATAAACAACAACAACCTATTGTGTTTCAAAAAAAAAAAAAATCCAAATAGTTGTTATTTTCAACCGGTTGTACATTGTTATACAAACTTAAGATAAAATATTCAATTGGTTTTTGTTTATAACTCAATTTCTTTTATATTTATGATATTGCCAACTTTGTACAACACCAGAATAAAAAAAAGCCGCTAAAATTCTGCTACACTATACAACATAATATTCTACTTAACGTGCCCCAAAAAAATATTTATGAATTTCCAACAAAAAAAAAAAAAACTCTGTAATTTATGTCCCATGGAGAAACACACACACATACTCACACATATATACACAACGTATAAAATAATGATTAATTTCAATAAAATTCAATAGATTTTCCATAAAGTTTTTCTTTTTAGTGAATACATGGGGCGAGCGGGTTGGGTTTGGTTGTTCTCATTTATTATACGATTATTATTTTGATTATATCGATATGATAACACAAATAATTTTTTTTATTTTTTTGTCTTTTCTATAGTATATTTCGATATCTATAGTATGTATGTGTATAAATCTAATAAATTTTATGTATAACAATAAAATATAAATAAAAGAAAATTTTAAGCAATACAAATTGTTATTTTATTCCGGCCAAAAATCAAAATTAATGAATATTAATCATCATAATATCATTGGTCTCATTTCTCATCGCTTAATCAACATGCTGAAATAATATGATAAATTTGTGTTTAGTTTGGCCGTCGAATGCTGTTTCAATTTATTAATATAAAAGAAAACCTAACCTTAAATAATTATACCATTAGGTCTAACTAGCCCACATAACAATAATTCCTACAGTAAATCATAATTAATATATCAAGCTGCCGCTTCAAATTTGCCGCTTCAATCAAGGTGACTTGGCTAAAATTAGCCTGGATTATAGTACCGCACCTCCGCTGTATGGGCTTGTATTACTTAAACTAATAAAAGTGACTTTGTTCGTTAGCCAAGTTGCGATTTGAATACTACAAATATTCCATTAGGCACTTATAAATATGAGGTGTGACGTGTCTGTATTTACTTATAATTATCACATTCCGTTAAGAGAGTTTAAGTTACGAATGACGTCGTTTGGTATTCGGAAAATGTACCAGCATATTTCGCGAATGCTAAAACATTTCGGTTCTGAAGAAATAGTCGTAGTCTACGGCTATGAAATTTTCGACAAACTCAGAAAAATAACAAAACATGGCGGTAAAAAATTGGTCGAAATAACAAAAAATTGTGCAGGCATTAGTAAAACAGTAGGTAAAAGCAATGTCAAACATATTTAAATGTTTCGCTAAGAAAATAATAAAAATTAAAATTTTTTTTTTATTGTTTAAGGCACGTACATGAGGGATTTCAAATAAAATTACCCTCCTTTGAATGCGATGACCAAGACTTATTTGTTATTTAGAACGAATCGTATGTTTCGCAAATTGGAAATTTTGAGGTTCACTTTGCCTAAGGACTGTGACCGGGTAGTCAGCTTATGATAATTGCCTTCTATTAAAATTATCCTCATTTGAATGCGATGACCGAAACCCGTTTGTTATTGATGATGAAACGCACGTCTTGCAAATTTGAAATCTATTGAGGTTCACTTTATTAAGGATTACAGAGACGTCTTAGAAATGTGAACATGTATTAAAACAAAATTTTAAAATATTGGTTTAGGGCTCTGGCGGGTGACGATGCTCGAAGATGGAATAATTTTATCACCGCCAATTACTTATTTCTTTATTTTATTAATAAAATAAAAGTTTTTAAAAACACAATATTTTTATGTTTCAAATTAATTTATGTAATTTTATTTTTATAGTTTTATCAAGTTTTATTTATGTAATTTATTTTTATATGGTTTTATCAATTTTTATTGTTGTTTGGTTTTGTCAATGCAAAAAATCCAATTTTTTATTTAGGCAAAATGACTGACCAATTTATTACAATGTTCGAAGTACAACAACATAAAAGAGAAAAAAAAGTTTTTTTATATGCAAAAAATTAGTACTAAACTTAATCTAAAACGATTGACGCGACGTACAACGCAAGAAGAATAAACTTCTTCGAACTTATGGATGCAACCAAGAATTTTCGAATTCGAAGACGTCCATTTTTCATAATGGCGTTGTGTTTACATTTTGAAACGTCAAACTAAAAATTAACAATAATAATAGCAACGTAATAATAATTATTCTTTCTCGAAACTTTATTGTGTGAGCGTCCTTTTTTAGTGAAGTGTTTATAAATTAAAATTTTTCATTTAATTTAATGAATTGTTTTTGAATTTAAATAATATCTTAATAATTTTATTCTGTTTTGTTTGTTTATTCTCGGGTAAGTCTTTTCATAGTTGTTTTTCCATCCACAAAATAGTAAATCCATCCAATACAAGCAAGGAGGGGCAAAGTACGCAGTACTTTGCACCTCTGCCAATTTCCGGTGATTTCTCCGACTCTGATTCTGAAAATGCAATAAATAAAAATAAAAAATCCAAAATCGTCATTAATAATAACATAATAGAAAACAGTGAATATAATAATATGCGTAATAAGGACTTGAAAAGAAAACAAATTAATAAGCAGGTCGCAAATGCGTCATATAATGAAATAACTCCCACTTTGCCTCCTTCAGATATTTCTATGGATCAATCTAATATTTCAAACATGACGCTTAACACTGAAACCAAAATCAATTTATATAACAAATTAGACATCGGCCCATTTGCCGTTTTCGTGAGTAAAGAGAATTTAAATTTAGTTTTATTAGGTAAAGCAATCAAATTTAACAAGTTCAATGACGTCAAAAATATCTCAATGGTTAGTAAAAATGTGGCCAAAGTTATTTTCAACAAATTTGAAGACGCAAATAACTGTGTCAAATCTGAAGCTTTCCATAAATTTGATAATTATACAACATATATACCAAAAAATTTCACTTCTTCAATCGGTATTGTTAGGAATATTCCTATTGTACTCTCTATTGACGAAATTAAAGAAAATATTAAATCTAAATATAATATCTCAAAAATAGAAAGGATGACTAAATGGAATAATACCACCAAAACAGCCGAAGATATCGAATCAGTGAAAATCACTTTCGATTCAGGAATTATTCCACACAATGTCTCCCTTTATGACAACATTTTATTAAAAGTTGATTATTTTATTCCTACCCCGTTATTCTGCAAAAAATGCTTGAATTACGGACACACAGCCACTAGATGCAGATCAAAAATTAATAGATATATTACATGTGCTAAAACTATAGAGGCCGACCATGATTGTGACAAGATAGTGTCTTGTAAATATTGTGGAACGGGCCATGCTACTAATTTTTTCCAATGTAACGAAAGATTCAGACAGAAACAAATTAGAGAGCACATGATAATAAACAAGTCAAGTTATAGAGAATCTAAAAGCCACCTTTATGGTAGACAAAAAAATATTCCAAAACCGATAGATTTCAAAAACGACATAAGTAATAATAATCAAACTTGGCCCAATAATAATTTAATGAATTTTGAAGCTAGAAAAATTAATATCTTAAATGAATTAGTAAAAGAGTTAAGAAGTCAACTAAGTGAAAGAGATTCAATCTTTAATGACGTCAAATTACTCTTAGATAATTCCGATGACTTTAAGAAAAATCCGGCTAACATAGACTCTCTAAAAATTAAACTAAATACACTTATTAAAAAATAAATTTTTCTTGCCATTTTCGTTTTCTTTTCATTTATCCATTCATTATGCAGTCTTTAAAAATTTTACAAATTAATATTCGTAGTTTAAATAGTAACAAAGATTTACTATACCATTATATTCAATCCAATCACATTAATATCGTTATTTTATCCGAAACATGGACAAGTCCAAATAGTAATTTAATTTTTAATAATTACAATCTCATTACTGATGACAGACCAGATGGTTTTGGCGGAGTAGGTTTTTTAATACATAAAAAACTTTCTTGGAAGTCTATTAATTTAAATTTCCATTACACCCGTTTTCAAGCTTTCAAAATTAACATCAAATTTAAAAATATTGATTTTAATATCTTATCTTTTTATAATAACTCGGAAATCATTAATGAATTTGAACACCTCATCACTCAAAATCTAGATAACTGTTTAATAGCGGGAGACATAAATATTCATAATAGTCTTTGGGATAGTTCATTAACCCCTACTCACGACAGAGTCGGCGATAAAATTGCAGATATAATCACTGCTAATAACGTCTTTTTATTGAATGATGGATCTCACACTAGACTAGATCTTTACAGAAATAATTCTTCAGCATTAGACATCACTTTGTGCTCAACCAGTTTAATCAGAAAACTCTCATGGAAAATTGATCCCATCAATTTAGGAAGTGACCATCTCCCAATACTTATTGACTATAAACTAAACTATTATCAAAAAAAACAAATCACAAACTGGTCAAAAGTATTGAGAGATTTTGATCTAAATAATATTGATGATAAATACAATGTTGAAGAATATCTAGAAAAATTAATTTCTGAAAACACTTCTATCATCACAAGTAAAAATACATTCAAACCTAAACCCTGGTGGAACGACCTTATCCAGAGACTATGGACCATCAAAAAACACAAACAAATAATTTACAATCAAAACAAAAATATTTTTACCGCTATCGAACTAAAAAAATCGGTACAAAAACTTAAATTAACAATCAGAAGAGAAAAGAAAAAATCTTGGAACATTTTTTTGATGAGTATAAATCATAAAACTAACAATTCCGATCTCTGGAACAATATCAATAAAATTAAAAATAAAAAGCAATCCAATTCGGAATTCTAGAAGACCCTATACTAGCAAATAAATTTTTAAATTATAATTTTCCTGTCTACTTTGAATCTCATTTTAATCTCTCTAATAATTTCAATCCTATTAATCCTGCGGAATTTAATAACTCTGAAATTCTTGACATTATTAAAAACTCCAATAATACTGCTCCAGGATATGATAAAATCTTATATAAAATCATTAAACAGTTAATTTCCACTAATCCTGACTTAATCAACATTATTACAAACCATTTTAATAACATCTGGCATAATCAAACTTACCCAACTAAATGGAAAACTTCTAATATTATTGCCATTTTGAAAAAGGGGAAAGATGATCGAAACATTATTAATTACCGTCCTATTTGCCAGTTACCAATTTTCTCAAAAATCTTCAATAAACTCATTTTAAAACGAATTAATGACCATTTAATCTCCCATAATACTCTCAACTATTTTAATTTTGGTTTTAGAAAAAATAAAAGTATCACTGATTATTTTGTAGAAATGTTTAATTTCATCAACTCCCTTAAACAAAAACAAAAAAAAATTGTTTTAATTAACATTGATATTTCCAAAGCTTTTGATAATGTAGATAAAAATATTTTATTAAACACCTTTAAAAACTTCAATTTCCCTAATAACATTACACATCGGATTTCTCAATTTCTCACAAATAGAATTATTTCTATTCAAAATATCAATCAAGCTTCCATTCATTACACTAATAAAGGAATTCCTCAGGGTAGCTGTTTGAGTCCTACCCTTTTAATTATATATACCACTTCTTTACACGACATCAATAACCCCCATTCACAAATTTTTCAATATGCCGATGATATTTGCATAGTAATTTCTGCTAATAACCATGATAACTTACAATTAATAGCAAATTCTACTTTACCCTCATTAACTGATAAATTACAATCTTTAAAACTACAAATTAACACTGATAAATCTCATTTTTTAAGACTATTCACTAACAAAAATAATTCCAAATCTCTAAATTTAAAAATTAATAATATCAATATAGAAGAAAGATTAACTACTAAGATACTGGGTACAACTTTAACAAATAGACTTTCATTATCAAATCATTACACAAACTTAAAAGCAAATATTTCCAATTCCATTAATTTACTTAAAACTCTCACCCATTTTAATGGAGGTGTAAATCCCGAAACAATGATCAATATTTTTAAAGCAATAGTTAAATCAAAACTTGAATACACTTATGTTTTCACAGACACTAAATATAAAAAAGATATTAATATCTGTCAATCTATTAAAAATGCTTGTCTGAGAGCTTGTTTAGGCTTCTTAAGAACCACTCCGATTCCGGCTATTTTATCCGAATCCCTAGAAACAACCTCAGATCTAGATTTTACTAAAAAATCACTAATTTATATTACAAAAAATCTGTATAATAATTCCAAAATCGGTAACGACATTAAAAACAATAGTTCTCTTCCTAAACTTAATGACTTATATTCTAACTATTCTTTTTTTTCCAAAATTAAACCTTTTCATATTAAAAAAACTTCTCCTTCTAATTTTAGCATTATAACAAATATTGATGGAATTACAAACAAAAATTTCATAAACCATTCGGAACAATATGCCTTATCCATGGCTGAAATTAATAAATATTATAATTTCGCAAAAATTTACACAGATGGCTCCATAATTAACAATAAACCAGGAATTGGAATTTTTGTTGAGGACAAAAATTGGAATTTTGCCATCCAACTAAATAACCCTACTTATATTAAAAATATCGAAACCATTGCTATTAAAATTGGAATTACCATATCTCTAATCATCAAAAACAAAAATATCATCATTATTACTGACTCTCAAAGTTCTTGTATCTCATTAAAAACAGCTCTATTACACTATACAAATAGACACTATGAAAACCAAATTATTGATACTATCGGCCTTAACCAAATTAAAAATTTTGCCATTCATTGGTTCCCGGGTCACTGTGGCTTAAAAGGAAATACTATAGCAGATAGTTTAGCAAAAAAAGCAGTTTTTTCACCTACTCACTTTCTTAATAATGAACCTACCCTCACAGATCTATTTAACGATATCTCCAGGTCCATAAATAATAAGTGGAAGGAAAACTACACATTAATGTGTAATTCATCCGGCCACTTTTATAAACAAATTTGTCCTTCTCCAAGATCATATTTCCTATTCAAAGACTCCAACTTTACATCTCGTCAAACCAGGCTAATTTACAGATTAATCTCTGGTCATACAGTTAACAAGAAATTTAAATTCCTTTTGGGACTTGAATCTACATCTAATTGTGAGATTTGCAACACCGTAGAAGATAACGAACATATTATTAACGATTGTGTTATATATAACAATATAAGAAATAATTACCCTCTTTTATACAGAAAATCCTTATTAGACATCTTAAAGGATCAAAGAATGGAAGAGTATAAAATATTGTGTGATTTTGTGGATGGAATAAATTATAAACTATGAATTAAGACTACACTTATTTTTATTGACTTTTTTCACACAATGATCTTTCTTTTAGAATCATTTCATTTTATTTCATTTTATTATAATATTAAGATTTATGAACTTTGTTTAATTAAATATAAACACTTTTTCTTAAAAAAAAAAAAAAATTAAAATCAAAATCAAAAAAAAAAAAAAATTAATTAAAAAATTAAATTAAAATTAAAAAAAAAAAAAAATTATGAATTATAAACTTATTTTTAATTTCAATTCTTTTATTTTATGTATCCTTTATCTTCTCTCTAATATTTTTATTTAATAACTTTAACTTAATCTAATTTAATTATTAAACTTTGTTTTATATAATTATGCTTTATCTTATTTAATTTATAAATCTAATTAATTTATGTACACTTCATTCAACCCTCCAGAACCTCCCCTGAGTGGTCTCTGGAAATTTTGGACTGTTCTCAACTCACTGGTCTTATGGATTGAAAGATCTGACCTGAGCAAATTTAAAAGACAAACAAACAAACAAACAAACAAACGTAATAATAATGTAATCATAATGTAATCCGAATATAATATAATATATGTAATATACATACTATATAATACTAATATAATAATAATATAATAATAATCTAATAATAATACAATAATAATATAATATAATACCAAATAAAATTTGTAAATGTTTATGTATTTAGGTAATCTCAAAATTGGCGTTAACATACCCGCGGCCTTAAAGTCCGAGTACTTTAAAACAAAGATTACGTTTGAATTAAAGACGCCAGTATGTTACCCTTTCATTGATTACTAAATTAATTTAAAATAAAATATTCAAATTATTCCTAATCGGAAACCAGCGTGTTTGAATTGAAGTGTCGATTGGATGAATTTACAGTGTTAGGCATCGTCAGGTATTGGCAAAACACTGACTCGATTTGCTGCCCGTTTGAAAACTGATTGCGCAGTTTTGACCGTCACGACTCGCACGATACCGTCCTTTCCTGGATGGATTTCTGTGATGCGCCCGAGGTGCCATTTCAGTGGCGGCGCATAATCATCATGCAGAAGCACTAACTTTCCGACTTGGAGCTGTTGATGACCAGTTTGCCACTTAGTACGACGTTGAAGATCAGTCAAATATTCACCTTTCCATCGATTCCAGAAAACTTGTAATTGTCGTTGGATCAGTTGATATCTCGACAATTTGTGTACACGTAAATCAACTAATGATGGTTCCGTCAGTGCAGTTAATGGTGATCCGATAAGAAAATGACCAGGCGACAAGGCATTTAGGTCGGATGGATCACTGGACATGTATGTTAGCGGACGAGAATTTAAGATCGCTTCGATCTGCGCCGTTAATGTATATAATTCTTCCATTGTGTATGACGATGCTCCCGCTACTCGTTTCATATGGTGTTGAGCGCTTTTAATAGCCGATTCCCATAATCCTCCAAAGTGTGGTGATCGTGGTGGTATAGTGAGCCATTCCATTCGATGTGAGGCGCAATATTGATGTGTCTTGTCCTGAAATGATTGTGATAAAAAAAGATCGGCAAGTTCTTTAAGTTCGGAACGAGCCCCAACCAAATTGGTAGCGTTGTCTGTGTAAATTTTGTCGCACATTCCACGATGTGCGACCAAACGACGAAGACAGGCGCTGAATGATTCTGTTGTTAGAGCCATTACTATCTCGAGGTGAATGGCCTTCGTTGCAAAACATACGAATAAACATATGTAGGTTTTCATATTTATTTTTGATCTGACAGCTGGTTTAATCATGAATGGCCCGCAAAAATCAATTCCTACAATTATAAAGGGTCGCATTGATGCCGTTACTCGATCAGTTGGTAAGTCACCCATGATTTGGTTTTTTGTGTGAGGACGAGTATGGAAACATCTGATGCACTGGTTAACGACCATCCTGCATAGGTTGCGTCCCCCGATTATCCAAAACCTTGCACGAAGATTAAATAAAAGGGTTTGTGGTCCAACATGTAGTAACCGAATATGTTCATATCGCACAATCAGCTTGGTTAGTATATGGTTTCCCGGAAGTAGCATCGGGTGTTTTTGGCTATACGACATCGGGGCATTACTGAGGCGGCCACCGACTCTTAGTATACCAGCATTATCTAAAAATGGAGATAGAGAGCGTAATGAACTTTTATGTGATAATTGTTGATTGGCTTTGAGATATTTTATGTCGTCCGGAAAATCACGTAGTTGAACTAAGCTTACCAATATGTTCAATACGTCATCAATCTCACTGGGTTGCAAAAATATCGACGACTGTACTTCACGGTGAGATTTGTTTTTCGCATTGTTAAAAAACCGACGTATATAAGCTACAACACGTAGCAATGTATCAAGTGATTGAAACCTGTTGAAAATGTCTTGCTCACAGGGATTCGTTTTGTTGAGCACAGCTATCGAAGACATGCGTGTTTCTAGATCTGTTAGAGCTGGACTGCGTAGATAATTCGAAGACTTCGGCCATTCTTGTTCTGACTGATATAAAAATTCTGGGCCATTCCACCAAAATGTTGCTTCGCCAAACTCCGATGGCATTAAACCTCGGGAGATGCAGTCGGCAGGGTTTACTGACGACTTCACATAATACCAGTCCGTAGCAGACGTGTATTCCTGGATTCGGGTGAGTCGATTGGCCACAAACGTAGTAAATTGCTGGGGGTGTGCTCGGATTCGATGTAACATGATTTCAGAATCTGACCATAAATAAATTGCGTCGAATGATATGTCAAGTATCTTTAGCAATTTGTGCGTCATCTCGGCTAACAGAAGCGCTGCACACAGCTCTAATCGAGGAATCGTTTGTTTCTTCAATGGTGCCACCCTTGATTTAGCACACAGTAATTTTACCTGATGACAATCTGAGCTATTGGTCACTCGAATGTAAAATACGCACCCGAATGCTCGTTCTGAGGCATCACCGAAACCATGTAGCTCTACTCGTTTGACATCCTGTGTGAGTATAAATCTTGCCACTGTTATTTTTTGTAGTTGAATGAGCTCACCTTTGTAGTTGATCCATTGATTTACAATTTTATCTGGAATCGGGTCATCCCACCCAATATGCTGAAGAGACCATAACGCTTGCATGAATAGCTTTGCAGTGACGATGATAGGCGCACATAACCCCAATGGATCGAACAGCTGACAAATTTCGGACAAAATGTTCCTTTTCGAGCAATATGTAGATACGGATAGTTTGTCCAATTTTGTTTCGAAGTTGTCAGTTGCAGTATTCCATGATAAACCCAATATCAACGTAACTGGCGAAGTTGTTGGACTTTCTGAAGATAGTGATGATTCATTCGAGTAGAATTTGCGAAGGTCGAATCCTCCTAACTTCAGTAACTCAATCAATTCGGTTTTCAGTTTTAAGGCCTCACTGATAGTTAGTGCTCCCGTTAGAATATCATCGACGTAGAAATCACTGGCTGCTACCTTTGGGGCTGCTGGAAATTGGTCGTACTCGTCTATAGTTAATTGGTTGAGCGTTCGTGTCGCTAAAAAAGGTACACTTGCTGTACCATACGTAACGGTTCGTAATTTGAACATCTACAATGGGTCCGACTGTTGATCCCGCCACCAAATTCGCTGTAGATCTTGTTGATCGTCTTGTACATAAATTTGGCGATACATTTTCGCAATGTCGCCACAAAATGCATAATTATGTTTCCGAAACCGAAGAACTATAGCGAATAGAGTGTCTTGAATTGTCGGTCCGACCATTAAACAGTCGTTCAATGATAATCCCGATGATGTTTTTGAAGATGCGTTGAAGACGACTCTCAGCTTGGTTGTGGTGCTCGTATCTTTGAGCACGTAATGATGTGGCAAATAATAATTTTGTGACTCGTTGACATCCGTTACTGGGACCATATGACCTAAGTCGATGTATTCGGCCATAAAGTTTCGATACTGTTGATAGAGTTCTTCCTTGATGCGAAGACGTTTCTCGAGTGATAGGAATTGACGACGAGCTGACAAGTATGATGACCCTAAATCAACTAGATTAGGTTTGACAGGTAATGCCACTGCGTATCATCCATCTGGTGCTCTCTTCACAGTATTACGATAATGTTCCTCGCATTTTTTCTCTTCCGATGAATAGGTATTTTTAACGATAATGGTCTCCAACTCCCAGAACTACTTCAGTTGTGTCTCGAGAGTTTCAATGCTACACAACGTAGTGTGATGATTGATTGGGTTGATCTTGCTAGACTTGTTCATAGCCTTACCGCAAACGACGTAACGTAATGTGAACTCATGAAATGGCGGTAGCTCCTTGAATATTACAGTAGACTGACCTGAAAATAGTTGATTATATATCTCAACTCCCAATAATAAGTTGATGCGGTCGGGTATATAGAAATATGGATCAGCCAATTGTATCTCCGACGGTAATGTAATGGGTTCGAAGTTTAGGCATACTGCCGGTAGATCGTGCGTAATCTTGGGAAGGATATAAAATTTTAATTCTACACTATAATCTGAAACTCGCGACGAAATAGTGAGATAAATTTTGTGCTTGATGACTGATTCCCTTCCGCCAATGCCCGTAATTGATTTCATGGTTGGATGTCTTTTAGCCCTTAAAGCATTGCATGCATCCGTAGTAATGAAATTTAGATGAGATCCACTATCAAGTAACGCTCGAAGTTTTACTTGGGTACCATTGGCAGTCGCAGCGTTGACGAGTGCTATGCCGATAATTATGACTCCCTGGCTTGATGATGCTTTGGATGGATTTGGTGAAGTTGGATTCAACATGCTGGTCATAGACGTCGATGTAATTTGATCTGCCTTGTTAACGGGGTTTGTTGTTGAAGCACTCGTTTTCCTTGTTGAATCATTAGGTGATGAGCAGACTCTGTCTGAATTGGCGACTTCTGCTTCTTTGGATGAATAACGATTTGGAAAATGGAGCAACACATGATGCTTCAATGAACACAATGTACAAGATTCCTTTATGCAGTCTCGTACACGATGGTTCTCCATGAGACAGTTGACGCACAGCCTATTGTCTTTGATGAATTGGAAACGAATTCTTGCCGTCAAATTTTCACCTTTAAAAGCCGGACCGTGTGTTATGGCATGTGATCCTGTGCAATAAGCACACTTGGTGTTACTTGACACTAATGCATGTGGTTTAAAATTTCTCGACGGTGCTTTCCTTGGCTCTGTAGTTGACCTTGATGCAGATGATGGATTGCTGAAATTTAAAGCTTGAAGTAACTGGACACGGGTCCTAAGTATAGTTATAAATTCAGCGAACGCAATGATCTTGGTTAAGCTTGAACCTTTGGTAACCGCGATGCGCGATGAATTATCCAATTTCTGGATTAAATGATGGATCAACATAAGATCCCATTCGTCCACTTTCACCTTTAATGATTTCAGCGCATTGTAGTGCTTCACTATTGTATCGATGAATGTTTGCAATGGTTTGTATGAATTCTCAGTCGGACCTCTCACCTCGTAGAGTTCTCGCATATGAAATCTTTGAATAGAGAGTTCATTGTTGTATTTATCGCAAATTGCTTTCCAGGCGATCTCATAGTTTTCCGCCGTAACCGGGATATGTTCAATTACACTATATGCTGACCCTGCACGAATTTGAGTAATTAGATAGACAAACTTGATAGTAGATTCGATATTTTTAGTGTGGATCAAATCAGTAAATATATCCCGGAACGCTAACCACTCTGATTCCTTGCCATTAAACAAAGGCAGGCTCATTTCAGGCAACCGAATTCCCATGGATACTGAACTATTAGACGAAGCCTCATGGGTCGATGAATTTTTAAATGTGGCTGAAATGTCTTCGGACTTTTTTAACTCGTATATTTTATTTATCAAAGTGGATTAAAAAACGCCGTAGTCATCTTCAACTGTGTCACGATCAACTGCAGTGGACTCATCGATGGCCTCTATTTTAATTGAACCGAATTGTACTTATCATAAACCAACTGAATTCTACGCAACAATGATTCGAAAGATCCTAACGTGGAGGCTGAACTGGATTGGTTTTTAAAATAGGTAAATTGACCTTTAAACGCGGCGCGTTGTTTTTGAATAAATCGAGCTTATTTACCTCGTCGGCCATAGTAAACGAAAATTGACCGAGGTTTAGTAACACAAATGTTACGATAGACGATTAAATTATTTTTGTTTTTCACCAATCAACACTTCAATCACACGACTATAATTCACCAATGATATCAATTAATTTTCCCCAGAGTGATATTGACAATAGTGTTTATAAATGGATTATTACAAATACTTAATAACTAAATAAATTTAATTTTTATAGCTAATTGTATTACCTGATGATCCAAGTTGATGATGATATTGATGAATCACAACTCGATGTTGTGCAATATCAGTATTCGATAACCTCTGCTCCTTTAATCTACCAAATGAATCTTCATGTGGGCAAATTTATGACGCTGGGTTTTAACGAAGATGGCCGATGGAATAACGTTGATGAGGTTAAATTGATATTGATGAATAACACTCTCACATGATGATGAATAACTACGCTCTGCTACCACAAAATGGCGTACTGCTTAGTATTTTCTCCAAAATTTATATATATTTTTTTTTTATTATTGTTAATGGATGTTGAACCACGCGGCTACCGTCAGCGTACACAACTTTAACCTCTCAAAGTTTAACAGTATATGTGTTAACACGCTACGAATCAATGGCACTTGTTAAACACGCGGTTCCAGATCCGGCTCGAAGGACCAAAATGGCGGGTGACGATGCTCGAAGATGGAATAATTTTATCACCGCCAATTACTTATTTCTTTATTTTATTAAAAACACAATATTTTTATGTTTCAAATTAATTTATGTAATTTTATTTTTCTAGTTTTATCAAGTTTTATTTATGTAATTTATTTTTATATGGTTTTATCAATTTTTATTGTTGTTTGGTTTTGTCAATGCAAAAAATCCAATTTTTTATTTAGGCAAAATGACTGACCAATTTATTACAATGTTCGAAGTACAACAACATAAAAGAGAAAAAAAAGTTCTTTTATATGCAAAAAATTAGTACTAAACTTAATCTAAAACGATTGACGCGACGTCCAACGCAAGAAGAATGAACTTCTTCGAACTCATGGATGCAACCAAGAATTTTCGAGTTCGAAGACGTCCATTTTTCATAATGGCGTTGTGTTTACATTTTGAAACGTCAAACTAAAAATTAACAATAATAATAGCAACGTAATAATAATGTAATCATAATGTAATCCGAATATAATATAATATATGTACTATACATACTATATAATACTAATATAATAATAATATAATAATAATCTAATAATAATACAATAATAATATAATATAATACCAAATAAAATTTGTAAATGTTTATGTATTTAGGTAATCTCAAAATTGGCGTTAACAGGCTCTTTTATTTTTATCTTTTGATTCCTATTCGGAATTATTCTCAAAGGCGGTATCTCGAAAGTTATAGCTGTTATTAAGTTTTTTAAAATAAAAAAACCCTAATTTTAAATCATTGGCTCAATAAAATAAAATTAAGTACATATGTATGTAGGTCACATTTCTGAGATGTCTCTGTAATCCGGCAAATCCTCAATAAAGTGAACCTTAGAATTTCAAATTTGCAAACATACGTTTCATTTAAGAAATGTTTCGCGGTCATTACATTCAAATCAGATTAACTTTTTTTGAAAGCCCATAAGCTATTTCTGAGACGTCTTTTTTTATTCTGGCCAATCCTTGATAAAATGAACGTGAAGAGACAATGAATTTAGTCTCTGATTAACTCTTCAGTTCTAAATTATTTCATTAAATATGTGACTTAATCAATTAAATAAGAAGTTTTATTTAATTTTTATTATTTTCTTAAAGCATTATTCCATCACTGTAGGACTTTTGGGATTTTTGGGTGAAGAAACTGAGCTAAGTGATTTTTCATATAGGGCTCTTTTGAAGTGAGCATTACGCCATTAAGAGAGTTTTGCAGAGAGCGAAACAAACAGTAATTGAACGGGCAAGATCCGAGCTATACGGTGGATACAGTAAAACTTCCCAGCCAAGCTCTCAAATTTTGACGAGTCATTAAAGATTTGTGTTATCTGGCATTGTTGTATTGGAAGACTACACCTGTCCTATTGATCAATTCCGGCTGCTTTACCTCAATTGCGCGCTTTAATCGCATTTGTTGTTGACCGTAGAGAGTAGAAACAATCGTCTGGGCAGGATGGAGCATCTCATTGTCACCGTTTGAGCAGCCTCATCTATCTTGGACCACGATTTTTTTTCACAAATTATTGTCGTAATTTTCATCGCCTGTTATCAATCTCCTCACAACATTGCTCGATTTCATTTCATTTCAATATCGATTCGCAGATGGAAGTTCACTTTATTAAATTTTTCACTGTTAATTCATTTGTGAAATCGAAATTTTCAGATCAGGAAACGGGCAAAGCACTTGTGTGTTCCTGATTTTGATAAAGCATCATCAGCATGATTTTCTGCGAAGCGTTTGATTGTCTTGGTAGACGTGATATTGTAAAATGAAGCGAATTTTTTCACAGTTTTGGGTCATTTCAAAACGGAATTACTTTCGACAGAATTGACAGGCATAGTTCATTAAGGGTAGTATGCGATCCTCTCTATATAACAGACAGATGTGTTGTATCCCTATATGCAAGTTCGTATAAATTTTGATATTAAAAAAATTCTCAATCTATACCCAAGTAGACATACTTCATTAAGGGTAGTTTTGGACGTTATTATATTTTTTGGTTAGAGAAGTTCCTTGACT
Source organism: Tipula vernalis (assembly GCA_958295665.1). Classification (NCBI taxonomy): domain Eukaryota; kingdom Metazoa; phylum Arthropoda; class Insecta; order Diptera; family Tipulidae; genus Tipula; species Tipula vernalis. The sequence goes on from OY282559.1 coordinate 149,129,130, forward strand.
ACGCGTAAAAATATGTGGCCACTTGGGTACGATATTTTGGCATGATTGCACATTTTTTAATATTAAATTTCATGTAAACTTACACCTAAGGACCGAATATGCATGTCTTAGTGTTCTTATATTTTTTGGTTAGAGTGAATCTCCGACAACTCATCAAAGTCTGTGTCCAGTTGGGTACGATATTTAGGGCAAATTGACAAATTTTTTAATGACAAATTTCGTATGCACTATTGTACGGAACACATATTTCCTAAGTCACTTGTCGCCTAGATTTTTGGAAGTTGTTATAGTTTTTGATTAGAGAGGATCTCCGACTACCCAGGAAATTATGTGTCCACTGGGGATCTTTGTGCGAGATTGATAAAATTTTTAAAATGAAATTACGTATGAAATTATCACTTGTCACCTAGATTTCTGGAAGTTGTTATATTTTTTACTACCCATAAAAAAATGTGATCGCCAATCACATTTTTTGTGGTATTTGGGGTACGGTATTTGGGCCAGATTAGCGAATTTGTTAAAATCAAATTTCATATAATTTAATATATAGGGACGGAACACGCTTGTCCTAAGTCAATTATCGTCTAGATTTTTGGAAGTTGTTACATTTTTTGATTAAGGGTAAAGGGGTTCAATACTTGGGCCAGAGGTTTTTTAAACAGTAAATTAAATTACCTTGGCCAGAGAGTTTTAAACAGTAAATTATATTAAATTAAATTAAATTAAATTAAATTAAATTAAATTAAATTAAATTAAATTAAATTAAATTAAATTAAATTAAATTAAATTAAATTAAATTAAATTAAATTAAATTAAATTAAATTAAATTAAATTAAATTAAATTAAATTAAATTAAATTAAATTAAAATAAATTACATTAAATTAAATTAAATTAAATTAAATTAAATTAAATTAAATTAAATTAAATTAAATTAAATTAAATTAAATTTAATTAAATTAAATTAAAATAAATTAAATAAATTAAATTAAATTAAATTAAATTAAATTAAATTAAATTAAATTAAATTAAATTAAATTAAATTAAATTAAATTAAATTAAATTAAATTAAATTAAATTAAATTAAATTAAATTAAATTAAATTAAATTAAATTAAACTATATTAAATTACTTAAATTAATCAAATTAATTAAATTTATTAAATTAATTAAACTAATTAAATTAAATTAAATTAAATTAAATTAAATTAAATTATTATTATTTTTTTTTTTTTTATTGTAGGAGTTAAAACTTTCAAAAAGCCAACGCCAAGTGATGATGGACCTCACTTGACAGTGTGAGGTTTTTACTCACCAAAAAGTCCCCTACATGCCACGGAGAGCCCAGACTGCAACCGCTATTGCATTATTTCGGTCTGGTCCGCGCTGCTACCCATTTTGGGGCCCTCATTTATATTCTACACCTTACTTTGTTAGGCGTCCGCCAGACAACCATCGATTTGCTTCGGCCGCAGTACTGACCCAACGTAGTCTGCGAAAGCTCGCCATGCCACATCAGACCGCAAAATCGCTTCACCAAACTTCAATAAACCTACCGCACCGAAAGAATGTATGACAAACGTCATCACACTGTGTAACATGTAAAATGTTCCAGGCGGATGAATTTTCATTACTTTTTTTTTTTTTTTTTTTTTTTTTTCGTCCCTGCCCAAAAGCGGCTAGCACTACGACCTAAAAGATCTTTTGTGCTGTTGGGTACTGTTACTCCAGGAGCTTCTTCACCTCTCTAATAAAGGCGAGAATGCTGTTTATAGAGGCCAATTTACATTTCTCCGGGGTCAGATACCTCTCTTCAAAATGAATCCACCTCCGTGTGCACAGAGCAACACACTCACATAGTATGTGTTCTGCGGTTTCTGTCTCTTCCAAACAGAGTCGGCACTCCGTCTCTGTGGACAGGTTCATTTTGTTCAAATGATATCTCAGGTTACAGTGACCTGAGAGAAAACTCACAAGTTTCCTAATATTTCCTTTGCTGAAATTGATCGCCAAATTTTTCATTACTTTAAATCAACATAATTAAGCGAATATGATGAGATCGGTTCAAATTCTGTTTTATCTAATCAGATTTGTAACAATCTACCGTGTAACCATGGTCATTATTGTTTTATTTGTATAATTGGTTAATGTGCATAAATTGTGATAGATAGTGATGATTTTGTCTGTTTGTTGATTTCTTCTTTTGGATTCCCCACCCAAACCAATCGATCAAATACTGTTTGAACAATGCAGTGAAACAATAATTGATCATTTGGTGGTTGTACTTGTACAGAAACAGTGATCATAATTAAAATACATAATAAAAAATATTCAGTGCAAAATCAAAAACAAAATTTTACTGCACATATAAAGTGACCATATTGATGAGGCTGTATTTTGTTTCGCAATAGTCTGAAAATTTTTGTTGGAAATTTTTAAATCTGTAATAGTCGCGGGAAAAGGTATTTATTAATGTTTTACTTATCTTATCTGATAGTTCAAGAATTCAGATAATTTAAGAGATTGGTGTGAAATTATTAGAGTCTTATTCATGGCTACAAAATTTGTTTTCCTTAATTTTTTTTTAGTGATACAGTGCCTCCGCGAATTACAAAGTCTGTGTAAAGTGTTTATTCATTATCTCGTGCGTTGTAATTTGTTAAAATTACATTTAAGAAAAACAAAACAGGAATACAGTGGACAGACTTTGTTACCGGGTAAGGCATCCCGCGACAATTTTTTTTTATTGTTGCCCAATGATGTTTGTCGGATATATTGCAAAATTTGTACACGCAAACGGCACTGAGATATTTTTAATGAAGACGCCATCATCACTATCACCAATCCGATAAGTTTTTTTTGTTTATTCATTACCTTATTTTATTTTTATTTACTAAATATTTATTAATGCCTATTTAATTGCTTAATTAAATTATATATTATATTATATTAAATTATTATATATGTCGATATTTACAATTCATTCTTCTTTGTAAACTTGGATAATATAAATTATATTATTAAGTAATAACTGTTGTGTCACAAGACAGTTATTATATAGATATTTAAAGCTTAACTTAAATTATGAATACGGACCGCGGATCCACACATTAGAATAAGTCTTACGTGATTTTATAATAATTATCATTTTTTCGTATTATGCTAAACTTCATAAATTAATTGTAATCTAATTGTATCAACCATTATTTATCAATAATTAAGTAGTGACCATAAAAGTTAATTTCTTTCATTCGAATTCTTATATTTTATTTTGACTTGTTTGATCATATTCGTTCCTTTCTTTCTTTTTTTTTTTTTTACCTACAATTATCGTAAATTTTTTGCAGTCGTAACGAAAATCAGTATGTCAAGATAAATATGAATAGCGTGGACTAATACATTATCATGGGGCAAATCAAATTTGTATGCATGATATTGCCTATGGGGAGGGTGGAGTGCATGTGGTCCAACACCTTAACCACACAAGGAAATGGCTGTGATACTTAAGATTTTTTTTTGTTTTGTTCCGCTTCTTTAGAACTAATTATAAACTTTTAATCCGGTATAAAGTGTTAATTTATTGTTAGTGTTACATCGTTCCATGTCTATTTATTACCAGATCGTCAGTGTGGGTTAGTTATAGCAGCACATCTAGATCTCTGTGGCTAGTGACAATTACTCCGCCCAACCGACCTCACCTAGCCGGCGAACGTGCTGCGGTCACTGATGCGAGAGCCTCAGAGATGTTCTGTTGATGGAATGAAAATTCAACCGAATTATAACCATTCCGTTACAACTGTTCTGGGCAGTATTGACATTGAGGTGACATAAGTTTTCCCATCTTATGCAAATTGGCCCCAAAATAGCCATGTCCAGTAAAAAACTGGCATGTGAAGAAATCGAGCTCTCCGTGGCCACGATTAATCCAGGAACCAAGGTCCCGAATCAATCGGGCCGTCCATCGACCACTATTGAACCTATCCCATCGATCCTGCCATGCCACAAGCGTAATGCTGCGGGCTCTCACCGTAGAATCCTTTCTTCCAAATTCAGCGCTCAACCGATAGATCTCCCAACGCTCCAGCGCCTGCAAGATTCCAAATCCCAGCTCCACACAACAGGATGACTGTACCGTTGACATTATAAGTCTTCGCTTGCTAGGGCGGGGCCCCCTTATGTTTATATCGCTAAGCGATACAGTCACTTTTGATGCTCGGTCACAAGTTCTCCGGATATGCTCCCAGTAAGTAAGACGATTATCTAAAGTAATCCCCAGATATTTCGTCATCCCTTTCGACATTACTTCTTCTGTCCCAACCTTCATAGGGATAATGATTGGAATTCTCCGTCTAGTGATCATGACGATCTCAGTTTTTGAGATGGCCAACTGTAGCCCGTGCTTATCCATCCAATCGTTTACCATCCTCATCACTTGATTTAACCTGTACTGATCTAAAACTGTGCTTCTAGATGTTATCGCAATAGCCACATCGTCTGCATACCCAACCAGGAATACTTCATCAAGCATCTCTAGTCGCAACAGGCTGTCGTACATAGCGTTCCATAGATCAGGACCTGGGCTACTCCAGCAGTAATTTCCTTATTGAGACGTCTCATATACCAATCTTCGATTCCTTAAATAGTCCCGAATCATAAGATAATTCGGGATAGTGAAAGATCGTTGTAGCGCCTCGATCATATCTTCCTATCTCGCCGAGTTGTAAGCATTTCGCACATCTAATGTCGCTAGGAGCACCGAAGGCCTCGCTGCGTGACAATCACTTTCGGTTCTTTTAAGTGCGTTAATTACTTCCTTTATTGCGTTTATAGTTAATGGTCCCTTCCGAAAACCATATTTCCTCGGAGACAAGTCACCGGCAACCGAATACAGCATCTTCTAGCCGCCGCTATCGTCTTCTACTCTCAGCGAGTGTGTTGGGAAGAGGGCATCATCAATATTTGACATTGTTCTGCATCCAACGCGACGTACGTACTCAATAGACCCAGCTTTCGAGTAGCAAGCTTATATCTTCTGCCCAATGGATCGCTATCCACCTCGTTGCACATATTTCTCCAGCATTGCGATTTGCTCTCACGGATAGCCATGCCGAGCTCTTTCTTTACCGCTTTGTGCTGAGCTGACTTGGCAATGAAGTGAAAATGAAGTCGGAGAAATTCCCACATTTACCGAGGGGAGTTGACATATGCGGTGACCAGCCTGAAAAATAATAAGGCACCTGGGCATGACTGAATTCCAACGGAGGTGTTGAAAGTCGTTGCTGGTAGATATCCGTAATTACTACTCAAATTGTACAATAGATGTTTAACAGCAGGAGTATTTCCTTTACGGTGAAAGAAGGCCCGTCTGATGCTGATAAACAAAGGAAAAGGTGGTGATCCCGACTCCCCGTCATCATATAAGCCTCTCTGTATGCTGGCCACAAATCGGAAGTTGTTGGAAAAGCTATTAAAGCCTAGGCTAGAAGATGCCACATCGTTTGCCGGTGACTTGTCTCCGAGGCAATATGGTTTTTGCAACGAACGATCAACTATAAACGCAATAGAGGAAGTAATTAACGCAGTTAAAAGAACCAAAAGTGCTAGGTTATGTCGAAAGGAATGACGAAATATCTGGGAATTACCTTAGATAATCGTATAACTTACTGCCAGCATATCAGGAAAATTTGTGACCGAGCATCAAAAAAGACTGTATCGCTTAGCAGATTGATGGCAAACATAGAGGGGCCCCGCCCTAGCAAGCGAAGACTTATAACGTCAACGGTACAGTAAATCCTGTTTTATGGAGCTGAGACTTTGGGCCGGTGCGATGGAGGTCAAAAATACCGCACGAGGATGACATCGATTCAAAGACGCGGGGCACTAAGAATCGCATGCGCTTATCGCAAAGTATCCGAAGCTGCAGCCTTAGTTGTCGCCGAAGTCATCCCGATAGATTTGTAGGCGCTGGAGCGTCGGGAGATCTATCGGTTGAATGCTGAATTTGGAAGAAAGGATTCTACGGTAAGAGCCCGCAACATTACGCTTGTGGCATGGCAGGATCGATGGGATGGGTTGAATAGTGTTCAATGGACATCCTGATTGATTCGGGACCTTGGTTCCTGGATTAATCGTGGCCACGAAGAGCTCGATTTCTTCAAATGCCAGTTTTTTACTGGACATGGCTATTTTGGGGCTTATTTGCATAAGATGGGTAAACTGATGTCGACTGAGACTCAATGTCGATACTGCCTAGACGAGTGTGATGACGTTTGTCATACATTCTTTCAGTGCGATAGGTTCATTGAAGAAAGAAGACGGATCCTCGCTTTAGTATTGGACGGGGTCACACCTGACACCATTGTTGAAGCGATTCTGCGGTCTGATGTAGCATGGCAAGTTTTCGCAGACTACGTTGGGTCAATACTGCGGCAGAAGCGAAGCGATGGTTGTCTGGCGGACCCCTAACATGTACTGTGTAGAATGTAAATGAGGGCCCAAAAATGTGTATCAGCGCGGACCAGACCGAAGTAATGCAAAAGCGGTTCCAATCTGGGCTCTCCGTGGCATGCAGGGGACTTTTTGGTGAGTAAAAACTTTTCACTGTCAAGTGAGGTCCATCATCACTTGGCGTTGGCTTTTTGAAAGTTTTAACTCGTACAATAAAAAAAAAAAAAAAAAAATTTTTAATTAATATAATTTAATTAAATTAATTTAATTATTTTAATTAGTTTAATTAATTTAATTTAATTTAATTAATTAATTTATTTTAATTAGTTTAATTAATTTAATTTAATTAATTTATTTAATTAATTTAAATTATTTAGTTAATTTAATTAATAAAATTAATTGAATTAATTTATTTAATTTAATTAATTAAATTAATTTGATTAATTTGATTAATTTAATTAATTTAATTAATTTAATTAATTTAATTAATTTAATTAATTTAATTAATTTAATTAATTTAATTAATTTAATTAATTTAATTAATTTAATTAATTTAATTAATTTAATTAATTTAATTAATTTAATTAATTTAATTAATTTAATTAATTTAATTAATTTAATTAATTTAATTAATTTAATTAATTTAATTAATTTAATTAATTTAATTAATTTAATTAATTTAATTAATTTAATTAATTTAATTAATTTAATTAATTTAATTAATTTAATTAATTTAATTAATTTAATTAATTTAATTAATTTAATTAATTTAATTAATTTAATTAATTTAATTAATTTAATTAATTTAATTAATTTAATTAATTTAATTAGTTTTAATTATTTAATTAATTTAATTAATTTAATTAATCTAATAAATCTAATTAATTTATTTAATTTAATTAATTTAATTAATTTAATTAATTTAATTAATTTAATTAATTTAATTAATTTAATTAATTTAATTAATTTAATTAATTTAATTAATTTAATTAATTTAATTAATTAAATTATTTTAATTAATTTAATTAATTTAATTAATTTAATTAATTTAATTAATTTAATTAATTTAATTAATTTAATTAATTTAATTAATTTAATTAATTTAATTAATTTAATTAATTTAATTAATTTAATTAATTTAATTAAATTAATTAATTTAATTAATTTAATTAATTTAATTAATTTAATTAATTTAATTAATTTAATTAATTTAATTAATTTAATTAATTTAATTAATTTAATTAATTTAATTAATTTAATTATTCTAATTAATTTAATTAATTTAATTAATTTAATTAATTTAATTAATTTAATTAATTTAATTAATTTAATTAATTTAATTAATTTAATTAATTTAATTAATTTAATTAATTTAATTAATTTAATTAATTTAATTAATTTAATTAATTTAATTAATTTAATTAATTTAATTAATTTAATTAATTTAATTAATTTAATTAATTTAATTAATTTAATTAATTTAATTAATTTAATTAATTTAATTAATTTAATTAATTTAATTAATTTAAATAATTTAATTAATTTAATTAATTTAATTAATTTAATTAATTTAATTAATTTAATTAATTTAATTAATTTAATTAATTTAATTAATTTAATTAATTTAATTAATTTAATTAATTTAATTAATTTAATTAATTTAATTAATTTAATTAATTTAATTAATTTAATTATTCTAATTAATTTAATTAATTTAATTAATTTAATTAATTTAATTAATTTAATTAATTTAATTAATTTAATTAATTTAATTAATTTAATTAATTTAATTAATTTAATTAATTTAATTAATTTAATTAATTTAATTAATTTAATTAATTTAATTAATTTAATTAATTTAATTAATTTAATTAATTTAATTAATTTAATTAATTTAATTAATTTAATTAATTTAATTAATTTAATTAATTTAATTAATTTAATTAATTTAATTAATTTAATTAATTTAATTAATTTAATTAATTTAATTAATTTAATTAATTTAATTAATTTAATTAATTTAATTAATTTAATTAATTTAATTAATTTAATTAATTTAATTAATTTAATTAATTTAAATTATTTAATTAATTTAATTAATTTAATTAATTTAATTAATTTAATTAATTTAATTAATTTAATTAATTTAATTAATTTAATTAATTTAATTAATTTAATTAATTTAATTAATTTAATTAATTTAATTAATTTAATTAATTTAATTAATTTAATTAATTTAATTAATTTAATTAATTTAATTAATTTAATTAATTTAATTAATTTAATTAATTTAATTAATTTAATTAATTTAATTAATTTAATTAATTTAATTAATTTAATTAATTTAATTAATTTAATTAATTTAATTAATTTGAAACAGGGTCACTTTACCCAAATTTAGTTGCAAATCTGCGTCACCTCACTGGTAGATTCACAAAAATCATTTTTTTTGTTGTTTGTTTTATTTCATAACTAAGCCAAATTCTGTTTAGTACTGAATGTTACAATTTACGCAATAGAACGGTATTAAATGGGAATAACCCAAAGCGGGGGAAACTTTATAGACAACTTTAACCATAAAAAAAAACAAACACCATATTTCTGATCTAATATAGATTGGGTGATTAAACCACTTCCATCGTTTTTTACAATGACGTGACGTGACGTGACAGAATCCCGAATTTTTGAATAACAGACAAACGATAAGTCAAATGATCTCATAAAGTTTGGTTCTTTCCGATATTAAAATTCACTTGAACAAAATTTAAATCTCTTCTCTAAAATCTTAAAATGTTTTCGAAATCTAATGTGAGCTCTAAATGATATATCCGACCTTTGGTTTATGTATATAGAAGCAGCTTTTAGAGGATATCAGAGCTTTAAGGAAAGTTTAATCGTATATTCGTTAAAGTCTTTCAGTTTACCGAATTGAAGTAGGTCATCGCTAAGGTCCCTGATGCTTCGCATAATTCTCGTTTAGAAATATAAAATATTTAATTAGAAAGGTCGATAAATGTAAGTTATGTAGAAGTCAGGACTCAGACGAGAAAAGTGTTACACAGCTCTGGGCTTGTTGCGAAAAGCCACGAACTCTGATCATTACATGTTTTAAAAAGAAATGTACGCTTATACAATAAGATGCAATATATCGATATCTCATAAAAAAGAGAACAATCCGGTAAACCATTAATGTAACTATTTGACTCATGACTGAAAATTATAACTATTTTCCATCACACTATCGTCATCATAATCAATCTTTATATTCTCTGGTCAATGTTAATTAGTAGAAAACGGAACTGATGTGCATGTTTCTGAGTACCTCAATCATTCAAAGATTTTCTTACTAAGTAAGTACTTGGTACACATTACGGCTATATTACCAATTGGCCAGAATGCCAGTTAGTCTATATTTCATAGGAAGTATTTAGCCCAATAAGATGACTGGAAATACGATTTTCGTAATCTTCATCGGATCGAAACTGAAATGGCGAACTCTTAATAATTTCACCATTTCATTCCTATCTGGGTTCAAAAAACCGATACTACAGAGCAAGTGTTTAACAAAAATTTCGGTTCCTACAATCCGTACTTTCAAAACAAGGTGGAAACTTTAAGGTGAAAAGTTTACTAAAACTTTTAAATGTACATATCTAACAGAATAAATTGATCCTTATTACGGAATGGAATTCCAACGGCATCTGTAGATATTTTGCCAAACATTTAAATGGAAGCTCGGTGAGCATTTCCATCTTACATATTTAATTACTGAATTAAGCTACTCAAAGCACTATACATACATAACGCATATACAGGGAAAAATGGAGACGAAACACTACTATGTTGAAACCTTTTATGTTTATAACCATAGTTTTATAACTGTTGCGAAATATAAATCAATTAGACCATAATCAGTTATACCATATCAGAAAGAACATTAGAACCACTATAATAAAAAGTATCACACAAATTAACCACTTAATGATGATGACACTACACATTATAGAGTGACAAATAATTTTTTATATAGCCTCGGTTTCCATGTATCGACCATAAAAAGCTTTTGACATCTCTAAATAGGTCAACTACAGCTTTTTGTTGGACCATTAAAAAAAATGACATCGAGTTTATAAAACAAAATATCGCAAAAAAAAAATTATAACGATAAATTAAATTCTTTGTGGCAACGAAAAAAAAATCATTTGAGCTTTTACTGTGCTTTTTAATGTATGAGTATGCATTCTCATTTTTTTTTAGTTTTAAATTATGCGGAAATAATGTACAATACGAGTACATGCAGAGTACACAGACAATGCAATTTGGAATGGATAACACCACTCAAACACTTAGGTCAAATATTCTAGAAAAATTTAGAAAATCAAATTACTACACAAAAAAAAAATCTTCATATGTACCGACGTATTTAGTAATTAATCTGAAATAGAAAAACAAAACAATTTAAAAAAAAATTGTGAAATTGGTGCAAAACAAAATGAAACCAAAAATTTATGAAACCGTGTCTTAACAAGCAATCTGGATAGAATACAAAATATTACGTTAGTCCATTCAAAATACGAGTACAGAGGTCATTCAGATAACGAATGCAACGTATATATTACGTATATAAATTACATACATTTAATAGGAATGAATTTGTGCCACAATTCTTGTACGAACAAAAAAATAAAAAACTCGTCGTATACGAACGAAAGAGATCAAGTGAAAGGTTATCCGTTTTGAATAATTAAAATTTACATTTCACCATCATCATGGGTTATGTATATCCTCTGGTGCTTCGGTAACAATAAAATAAATCAAATAATGTATGTACAATTTTTTGGGAACCTTTTGATTATAAGCAAACAGTCAGTGTGATTTATAATCTAAATGAAGAAACCGCTTTACGTTCATTTCAGGATGGACAACATCGTTCCATTTCAATTATTGTGAAAGCTTGTCGGTTCAAAATTCTGAAGGAATCGGCAGATAAAGCCAAAGAAGAGGAAATGTCATTTTTGAAAAAATCTAGGTTTCAGTCTATGTCGATAGAATGCCAATCCTGTTTTAAACCAGGTGATATCGCTAAAGAGTGTTTTCAATCTCGTATAATAATCAGCGAAAAGAAAACCACAATCCACCTACAACCCAGAACATACATGTCGCACAAAACTCTCACGAATTTGTTCAGAAGAATCAGAGGAAACAGTTCTTCGAGTTCAAGATCTGTAAATCTGTATCACTCAATCTTTGCTCATTCTGAAGTCAAACTAAAATTATTACATTTGTTTGGAAATGATAACTTTGAAACTCATTTCGAACATGATCCTAATTCTGATTTTTCGGTAATCAGTTTGATCAATGAACATAGCAATTTCGAAAATTCCACTAATTCTACTAACTCTGAACTTAAACCTGTTAGGTAAAATATCGAAAAACTGAAGCCAAACAACCAGCGTTTAATAGATACCCAAAAATACTGTAACAGTCATCCAATAATAACTCCGTCAACGCTGAAAATGTAACCCTTAATCTGGACATTTCCGATAATTGCAACCTATATACTTCTTTATTGAAACTGGAGCGGATGTCAGTGTGCTAAAAAAATGTTCATCAGTTCTTGAACTAGTAGTTGAGTCGAAAGAATTATACATATACCAAATTCATGTCAAACTAACAAAGATTATGTCTGTCTTTCCCATGAAATTACGAATAGTATCTATATTGCCAGTTCAGTAATTAATTTCTCTCTTGATAAAATCCCCATAAGTTTAGTTAACACAAACGATCATGCAGCCAACGTCGGGCAAATAAAAATAAGTTTGAGTTGAATCAAAGCGTAGAAGGCAGATCGAACAAACTCATGTAATTTTCACACATCTAAATGAAAAGAAAAAATCGTCTAAACTGTAAATTTATCGCGACTTCAATGATGTGTTATATTTAGAGGGCGATATGCTGTCAACTACTAATGCTTGTTGTCACAAGATTCCCGCTGTTCAATCACAACCGATTCAAATTAAATCATATCGTTTACCTAAAGCAGCGATGAAAGAAAGAAATAAACAAGTTGATGAAATATTAAGGGAAAAAATTATTGAACCCAGTACGAGTCCCTGGAATTCTCCTCTGTTAATTTTTCCAAAAAGACGATTATTCCATAAAAGTTTTGGGGACACAAATAAGTTTTGAGTTTTTTTTTTAAAAATTGGAAGCTTTATTCAATGCTCGGCTTAATTGCATCAATTGTTGTTGATAATGTTCTCCAGTGATGGTTTGATTAGGCTGGAGTAGATCATAGTAGACCATTCCAAACTGATCCCATCAGATGCGTAGCATTAGCTTCTTGCCACGAATGTTCGGTTTGGTCGTTGAAGTGGATACATGACTAGGCTTACCCTGGGGTTCACCGTTGGCGATTAGAGCTGGATGAATATAACTACGACATATAGAATACAAACCTGGTAAGAAGAATCAAAATGTAGACTCCGAAGATTTCCGAAAATTTCGAGACACCCAGATCAGACAAAATTATCAGAACACAATCAAAACAAGTAGCACAAGATACAACTTCCAATATGTCCAGTGATTCAATAGTGCATTCTTCCGATAGTTACAATAGTGATACACAAAACACAAAACACGAAAAACACTATCATATTCCACCCCATGGTGGTCATCAAGGATTTTCTAGAACCATAAGACGAATCAAACAGTATACCATGATTTTCCTTGAAAGAATAAGCGAATTCAATCATTTATTCAAAAATGCTTGTCATGTCAAAAACAAACAAAGTCTCCCATATAAATAAATGTGTAATGCAAATCACCTCAATATCAAAAAGTCCCTTCAATGAGTTTTTTATGGACAAAGTACACCAAATGATTATTTCACATAATGGTGACAAGTTTATGGTAACAATACAAGATGATCTCACTAAGTACTCTTTTGCAATTCCAATAGCCTCACAAGATGCTGACACTGTGTCTAGAGCATTTTTGGTGGAACTACGTGCGATGGGCTAACGTCCACTATCAGTAGTTGAATGGTTCTCAACAAGATATACATATTTGGATCAGTTTCGGGAGACCTTCCTGGAATGAATTCATGGTTTGACTCTCTGGAATGAATTCATGGTGAACTACGATTTTCGAGCACAATTTTCATCACTTTTTCGATGTTATCGTCGTTAACAGAGGTGGATGGACGACTCGCATGTGGCAAGTTTTCTATGACCTCACGAGCCTCACTGAATGCGTTTTGCCACTTAAATACTTGGGTTCTCTTGTGGCTCTCCAAAACACTTCTGCAACATTTTCAATGGTTCCGTAGCCGTATTTCAATAGTAAAAATCGCCAGACAAACTTTTCGCGTCGTAAGCAAATGGCTGCCACACTCACACTAATGGACGTATTTTGCTCAAACGTCACACAATGTCAAAGAAGGTTGTACTAACCTAGAAAAAAAAAATCCCCGATTCGGTTTACGCACGCGGTTTAACTGGACCAGTCCGGGTCAAATTTATCAGATCGTAATTCTTTTACATATAAATCCTTTAACAAATTCTACCAGTAGATTAAGAAAACTTAGCAACATCAGGATTCCTAGCTGCTAAAGTGCTCTCATCAATGAGAGAAGCAATTAAATTGATGTTTTTGCAATATTGGGCAAACCTTCAAAATTGAATTAAATCTTTTATGGTTCCTGAATAAGACATACATATCTACGAGTATTGTGATACATATTAAAGTTAACCCTTAAAAAACTTTTTAAGTCTTAGCTGATATGATATAAAAAGTAAAACGGGTTGTGAAAAATACCTGTTTTTAAAATCTCGCTTTTTAAAATCCTTTTCAAAATCAGAGAATTAATAAAAATATTAAGCTTAAACGAAGAGCGAAAATTATCAAGAACTTTGCAAGTTCAGTTTCGGTCTGAATGAGAATTACGAAAAATTTAATTATTTTCTAGTCAATCTCATCAGGCTAATAATGACTGAATCGCTAATTACTCTTTTGATTATTTTCTTTATATAGAAAGCAACCATTTATAACATTGGCATGGCTCTAATACGGGAGCCATGGGTGACTGGTAACCAAATTAGAGGTATACCAAATCAAGTGGATAAGTTAATAATCAAGTGGATAAGTTAATTTATCATAACGGAACTAAGAGTCCAAGAGCGGTTATTTTGGCCAGTTCGCAAATTAATTTTATTCCCATGTCAGAGTTCATATCCAGGGAGTAATGGTGGAGGTTCTGAGTGAAAAAGGCAAACAGGAGGCTAAAATGGCATCCGCCTAATTCCCTGGAGACTCAGAGTTGATACTCCCACTTGAAGTTAGGCGGCTTATAGCTCATTGCAAACGCAATGGGCTGACCTACCTGATAGGATGCGACGCAAACGAGAACCACACGGTGTGGGGTAGCATCATCACTCACATCAATAACAGGGGTGAGTAGCTTTTTGAATTTCTGATTTTAAATAATGTAGACATTGTTAATAGGAGAAGGAAACCTACTTTTATAAAAGCGTTTAGTCAAGAGGCCCTAGATTTGACACTTGCTAGTCCGCATTTCACAGACTTGGTCAAAAACTGGCATGTGTCTGAAGAGGCCTCATTATCGGATCACTTGCACATCAAATTCGATTTGGCGGCCGAGACCATGCAGCGGCAGGAAATCAGAATTCCAAAACTGACCGACTGGGACTCTTATAGAGTCTCACTCAAATTAGAAATGCCCTCGGTCGTGGGGAATATAGAGTCTCCAGAGGGTTTGGAAATCTGTTCAAACCAGCTGCATAATTCTATACACTTGGCTTACGAGAACAGATTCCCGGTTAAGTGAAGAGAGTCCACAAAGATGGTCCCTTGGTGGAACGGGACGCTGGGTAAACTGAGGAAAAAATCAAGAAGATTATTCAGCAAGGCTAAACGCACCGGTGAATGGGGTGAGAATAAGATGGCCTTGACGGAATATAATCACGAATTAAGATAATTCAAAAGGCTACCTGGTGGAATTTTTGTGAGGGAGTCAATGAATTGCCTCTGCAGCTCGTCTCCAGGTCCTTTCCAGGGATTATTCAAATGCTTTTTTTTTCTCCAGAAGCAAGATGGGGGGTTCACTGAAAACCGGAAGGAAACCTTAGAGGTACTGCTAGAGACCCACTTTCCGGATACTGTAGTGGTAAGAGCCCAAGAGGATACGCATGATCCCTTAAGTAAGGTGGCCTATGCACCTCACAGTAGGATCTGGAGTCTCTTTGAGAAAATATTTACACCCAGCAAGTGCGATGGGCTATTGGGTCTTTCCAATCTTTAAAATCCGCTAGAGGGATGGTATCTTTTCAGCTTTACTTTAAAAAGGTATTGAGGAACTACTCCTCAGCTTGATCCAGATGTTTCGGGCAAGTTATGCTTTTAACTATATTCCGAAAATGTGGAGGAAGGTGAATGTGGTCTCCATACCAAAGAGGAGGGGGGGGGGGAAGTCCTCCAGATACCCAGGCCAAGGCATATCGGCCAACTAGCCTCACATCGTTTTTATTAAAGACGATGGAAAAAAAATCCTAAACTTTCTGCATCTTTCCAGCTTTACTTCAAAAAGTTATTTAGGAAATACTCCCCAGCTTGATCCAGATGTTTCGGGCAAGTTATGCTTTTAACTATATTCCGAAAATATGGAGGAAGGTGAATGTAGGCTTTATACCAAAGAGGGGGGGGGGTCCTACAGAAACCCAGGGCAAGGCATATCGGCCAATTACCCTCACATCGTTTCTATTGAAGACGATGGAAAAAATCCAAAACTATCAAATAATAAGTGAGGTCCTTGGAAAGAGTCCGCTGCATCGGGACCAGTTTGCGTATGAAACTAGTAAATCCACTGTAATGGCCCTTAGCGGTCTAGTCACGATGATTAAAAAAGCGGTGACATACAAAGAAATTGCCCTTTGTGCCTTTGTGGACATTGAGAGGCGTCTGATAATATCCCCCATAGATCTATAGAGAGGGCAGTAATGGAACAAAGGGTTCCGCTTTCTACAATTAGGTGGATCTGTTCCATGCTGGAACATCGAGAGATTATTGCCAGACTAGGTGGCGAGTCAGTAACCATCAGGGCCGTAAAGGGCTGTCCTCAAGAAGGCGTACTATCTCCTTTTTTGTGGTCATTGGTTATTGACAGATTACTGGTCCTTCTGAGAAGTCATGGGTTTGATGCCCATGGCTATGCGGATGATGTCACTATCATAATCAGAGGCAAGTTTGGTGAGGTTATTTCTGATCGCATGCAAAATGCACTCAATATAATAAGTCAGTAGTATTACCAGGAAGGACTCAGTGTCAATCCAAACCAAACTGTCATTGTTCCTTTTACGAGGAGGAAAAAGCTTGCGCTTACAGCTCCCTCGTTAAACGGTACTACTGTTCCTTTTTCCAGCAAAGTTAAATATCTAGGGGTTAACCTAGATTAAAAACTGAACTGGAACCAACATTTGTTGAAAGTTCAAGATAGAGCCACCAAGGCTTTCTGGGCCTGTCAAAAACTCTATGGGCGTACTTGGGGACTACAACTAAAAATGAATGATCTACTGGTCATTTCTTACAATCATTAGGCCTATGGTCACCTACGCATCGATCGTATGGTGGTTTAAACCTGAGCAGAAGGCAACGCAAACTTCATTGAATAAAGTTCAGCGTATAGCCTGCATCGATGTTACGGGCTCAATGAAATCATGTCCAATTGCTGTGATGGAGTCACTTCTAGGAATGACACCGTTACACCAGCATGTTAAAAAGGATGCTGCAATTATGGCCCTGAAAATGCAGGCGGAACGAAATATCAAACCAGACAATATGGTGGGTCATCTGGAAACCCTTAAGGAATTTCAGACAGACTCTACCATAGGAATGCCTTCCGACTGTATACCAGCTAAAGTTTCTGGATGTTGAGCGAGAATTCACCAACGTTTCTGTTCATCTTTCATGTGCGTAGCAAAGGTTATGAGTAAGCCTTATAATACATATAAACCTACTTAAACTATGTACCAAGATAATACAGTAATGTGACAGGAATTAAATAATTCGAACAAAAAATTTGAGTTATATAACTCGAGCTCGAACAAATAAAACACGTAACTGCTTGAATGAAAAACAGAAAAAATACCAACATAGAATATAAAAATTAATTGGAAAAAATATTTCGCGGATTATTCTGTTAAGAAAAAAATAACTCCAAAATAATTCGAATTAATTTTTTCTCAACAAAATGCAGCTATTGTGACAACTGTATCAACAGCAACGAAAAAATTCTCTTTTTGCTGTTGTTTGTAAAGAGCGAAGGAGACAGATGTACAACCAAATTGTTGATCCTGCCATATATAAATCAAGTTGTATGCATGCATTAGTGTTCATTTTACACAATAGTAAAATACTTGTGACAGCTGTATGAATGTTTAACCATATACAAAAGAGAATTTTACAATAAAAACATTTGAATGTTTTAAGTGACATCTCTTCTTGAGCATTAGAAACAAAATTTTTGTAATTTTTATTTTAATTTATGAGATGAGATTTCTCGAGCAGAAACTCTACCCACTACTGGCGCAGAATAAAAGCATAGATCATAGATCTAGCTTTTTGTTATATGCCTTTAAATATACGCACGATCCGGTAAACAGCTGTTGTTACCATGAGAAATCTGCATTCTTCCAGATGTGCTCCAAAATAGAAATAATTAAACAAGCCAAAGCATACGTGGTCCGTCTTTTTTCTACAATCATTGAGGATGATCAAATAAATAGTTTCCGATTCTGATGATGATGTCGTGTTTATAAAAATAGCGACGAAGAGAAGATATGGCGAAACAATTTGAAAAATATTTCCAGAAATGCTCAAAACCAAACGCAAACATTACAAAACATGTGGCAAACGAACTTTCTTCGTCGTTTAAAGCGAACTAAATGTATATGAAAAAGTGGACAGAATACAGAGCATCGGAGCATTTAACACAATTAAGCCAATCTCGACTCAAAATGCGTGCAATTTTTCAGCATCTTATAATTTTATGTCGCAAAAGCATACGCAATTATTAGACGCAAAACTTAAATAAAAATAAAAAAATCTTATTCTTTGTTTTTACATTGATTTTAATATTTTAGGATTTTTTAAATTTTCTCGGTATCGAGAATTCTTTTCGGGAAATCCCGAATCTCGAGATTGAGATTTTCTTGGGATATATCCCGCTCTAATGCCTTTTCACCAAATGGTAAATTCGTACGTTTGTTGAATTAATTGTGGATGTAAGAGAATTAACAGTAAACCAATGTACTTTTTGAATAATGCATCACCGCTCTTAGATTTGATTATCACAAATACTGATAAAATTGAATTTCGTAGTCAAATCTCGGTTGGATTCTCTGATCATGATCTAATGGTAATTAGGTCTAATTTATTTCTCTTATAAATTCCGTTTTTGCAAATCAATCCTTATTATATGTTTCCGCAATTTCTAGGATATTGATATTCCTAAATTGACTAAGTCCTGTTGCATTCTCGATTGGAATAGAGTATTCCCAATTATTCAACCTGATGAAAAAATTCAATATCTCTGCTCTAATATTACACATTTATTTGAAGAATATGTTCCACTGAAAACTTTGAGTGTTAATCTTCCAAGCCTCCAACGCTTATTGTTCAAATTTTAAATGTGACGAAACTTAAGAATTTCATTTTTCAACGTTGTAAACTTACTTGAGACAAAAATCAAATATTTCGTTTGACCTAAAAGGTTACTAAATAAGCGTAACGCCTAATAGGTTACTAATTAATAGGCGGTAATTGATCAGTACGTCCTAGTAATTGGTCAGCATTAGAAATGTTTGAGAATAATTTCAAGTTGAAGTTTGAGAATATGTCAATATCATACAAAAAAGTTAGCACGATAAATAACGATGAAAAATGGTGCAATAGATCAAGCGAAATGCTGGTAATTGGTCAGCTAAAATGAGCAATTGATCAGAATTAGATAAACAGATAAAAAAGTTGATTTATAATGTTGCCTATAATACCACACAATAGACTTTTTCAATGTAGCACATGCAACAAAAATTAGTTTGTCTATTTATTCTAATTTTTTGTATTAAATTAGATTTTTTTTTATAATAAAGTACAAAATGTTTCCGGACATAAATGTTGATAATTGATCAGCTAAAATTAATAAACTTGGTCAGATAAAAATTAAATTATTTGGTTATGGTAAAATGGGTTAATTGGGGTATTCTATTGTTGTCATATTAGGTGTTATCTCTTTGAAATTCGTGTAAGTAAAAATAATAATTTTTTACGCTTTGCTGGTTATTAATTTCGATGTTATAGTTTAAAAACGGGTGCCATAATACACATTTTGTCATATGACGTGCTATATGGCGTATACGAATCGCATATATAATTTATGTGTAGACTTAATGGAGACACAAATTTTTCGTTGTGTCAGCGAATACCGAGGTAATAAAAAAGAGATAACACGATAAATAACGATGAAAAAAGGGTGCAATCGATCAAGGTTGATTTACATATGCGACGTGCGACGTGTGACGGGAGCTTATAGCCAATTAGAAACGAATATTTTGATATTCGTCACACGGCACACGCTACACGCCGAGCCATGCACCAATTTTATCTTTTTCCTGACGTTTTAAACAACATTTCGGGAGATTCATTTTTGATGAAAGCCCAATATTAGTAAAAATTTTATTTTTTTTTTCTTAATTTTTGATTGTTTTTCAACATTTTCTTTTAGTGGAGCATAATACCATAAAAAATAATAAAAAATATTCAATTAGTGTGCGTGGCGCAACCCGTCACAAATGTGGGTTGGGTTTGTTTGGCCAAAAAAAAAAATCACCAAAAACGTTTGCCCAAAAAAAATTTCCCTAATTACTGTTTTCCCAAACATCGTTTCGTCAAAAACAGTTTGCCCAAAAATTGTTTACTCAAATTTTTTTTGACAAAAAGATCACCAAAAATCCCAAAATTTTGAATTGGATGTTTCGCGCGAAACATCCAATTCAAAATTTTGGGATTTTTGGCGATCTTTTTGGCAAAAACCATTAAAGTGTTGTGATACCATTAAAGTGTTGTGTTTAATATTGTTATAATAATAATATACAAAATGATAATTTTTTTATTATTATTATTGGGGGGGCCATGCGGGCGATCAGCCACTTCGCACTGCGACCTAAAAGATCTATTGTGCTGGCCCCTGCTTAATTATCCGTCCAGTCAATATTCAGGTTCTTAATTAACCTGACAATACTGCCTCCCGGTACGTGATACATACTATCTGGGCTTATTGCTCTCCCTCCTAGATGTTTACTACAGCATGTAGTTCCGCTAGAAAGACGGTAGCATTGGAGCTCAAGGACCTCGAGAGGGTTGTCCCACTCCCGTATATTCCTACTCCTGCCCCGTATTCCGTTTGATTTTACTCTTATGAGTTGCTGGGAATTGCAAATCACCTGTAGGTCACCCAGCATTACTACAGGAAGGCTAAATAAAATTGGAGGGTGCCTGGTATCCAGAGTCCGCATATTTTGGGCTGATTAACCTATCAGCCATTCATCTTTCGGCATATGCTGTTCCACCTTAGATTAGGGTTTTTTGTCAAGGTTTTCTCCTTTAGCGCCGTACTTTAGCCTGTGCCAAATGGCCGAAAATGTGCCAAGTGGCCTTAGTTACCAGTGGTTGCCACGAGGAGGCAGTACGTACACTTGCGAATTGTGAACAGGTTACCCTTTACACAATTGTACCCATCACGCAGCTGCCTAATGACAAGACTAGAACAGCTCACGTGATGCGCACCCTACTGGAAGGTTACGGAGCTGGTAGATTAATCTACTCAACTATGATCCCCCCCCTCCAATAGACGCCAAACCACCTACAAAATGATAATAGAATGCGTTGATTCCTGAATGTGTGACAATTAATAAATTTTCCATTTACATAATACAAAAAATTAAAATAAAATAGCTTTAACTATTATGAAGTCTAATAAAGGTAAAGATTTGCTGTGCCATTTAGGATACAGTTACTACATTGATGGGGTTGTGTGGATCGTCGCAAACAACAATGTAAAGCACGGATAACAACAAAAATTGAAAATGAACATTTTATAGTTAAGGCCCCTTCAACACATGTGCATGGTACAACCGCGAGCGACTTGCCAGTACGCTACGCCAATAATCAAATAAAAGAGACCGCCAGCACTACAAACAAACATCCAGCTGCGATAATAAGGGACAGTATTGTAAACTGTCCAACAATGTCTAGGATGTATTTACCTAACAAAGAAGCACAGAAATCCAAGATAAAGCGAGCTCGACAATCTTTAGTTAAAGAGCCAACTGCAGTCCGTAATATAAATATTCCAGAAAATCTAAGAACAGTAGACGGTGAAGTATTTATTTTATCTGAAAAACGGTTTGGCAGTGAGTATAACTTGCTTATGGGCACAATTAAAACATTGCGAATGCTCGAAAAAGCAGACTGTTGGTTGATGGATGGAACATTTGACGTTGTTCCATGAATATTTCGTCAACTATTTACGATTTTTGCAAAAATTGATGGCGTTACCGTACCGGCGCTTTTTTGTTTGATGACGTCAAAGTCGCGGAAATGTTATAACGAAATGATTTACGAAGTAATAAAAGTTGCCTGTGATCATTTCATAGATTTGAAGCCAAATTTTGTATTGGCTGATTTTGAGAAAGCTTCCACCTCTGCTTGCAAGGCTATGTTTCCAACTACGCGGTTTCATGGTTGTTATTTTCATCTTGGTCAAATCATCTGGCGCCGCGTACAGAAAGAAGGACTCGCAACTATATGCGGTACAAATGAGGCTGTCGCTCTTGATATCCGAATGATCCAGGCCTTGGCGTTCATACATCCTGATGAAATTCAAGATTTTTTTAAAGAATTATTGAAGCACGTCGATCCACGGTCATGAAATATTGCTGTTTGGTTTGGCAGAAATTACGTTGTAAACGACAAACGGACCAACAAACCTCCACGCTATGCACCACATATTTGGTCTGTTTGTGAGCAAAATTGCGAAAGTTTACCGCGAACCACAAACAACGCCGAAGCCTGGCATAGACGGCTTCAAATAATAACGGGAAAAGCGCACGTCGGAACGTACTGCCTAATTGAGCATCTGCGTAAGGAGTATATATACGCTGCATATCAGGTGGACAAGCATGCAGCTGGTCATACTTGGCCAACAAACAATATTCTAGTTAAACGAGAGAAGAACATAAAGTCAATCATATCAAAAAACAGAATTATACAAAGATTGAATACTTGCGTTCAATCGCGTATAATTTGACCGTTTAATTTTGTTATGTATTTTATTTTAAATTTGTTAATTTATATTAAATTATATTATGTTTGTTATGTTATTTTATGTTATACACACCTATACTTTATGTATGTATAAATAAATTATAATTTTGGGTATTCAACTTTTGGGGTAATTAGTTTGAGCAATTTGTTTTTTGGGAAAATTCGTTTTGGGGAAACGATTTTTGGGAGTGTTTTTTGGGAAAGATTATTTTTATGTTTTGGGTAAAAAAATTTTGGGCAAACGGATCAATTCCCACAAATGTAAATTCTTGTCAAGAAACCGTCTCGTTTATTGCCACATGTCACACGTCGCATGTCGCATATGTAAATCAAGCTACAAACTCGAAACGCTAATAATTGGCCTGCGAAAAAGAGCAGTTGATCAGGATTAAATAAATAGATAAAAAAGGTTAATTTATAATGTTGCCTATAATGCTACACAATAGACATTTTTCAATGTAGCGCATGCAACAAAAATTGTTTGTAATAAATACAGATAGTTGACCATGGGAAAGAAAAACGGAAATGGGAAATGGTATGAATAGGAATGAATAAACTCGGGATGCTTGCGCAACATTGAATAAAATCTGTTGTGTGGCGTTATAACCAAAAAGTCCCTTGCGAGACATTATAAATCAATTTTCTTTGTCTGTTTATTTAGCTGATCGATTATCAGCATTTACAGTTTGCTCGATTGCACCCTTTTTATTGCTGTTTTGGAAGCTAACTTTCTTGTATTATCTTTAAAGTTTTCAACAATTTATATCGTTGACACTACTAGGACTTAGTGGAGCTTCTTAGTTTACTAGGACTTAATGAGCAATTACGACTAATTAGTGATAATTTTTGTTTTTCTAAATATTGGACCGAAATCTCGGATATAAATTTTTTGATTTGATGTTATTATAGTTTTGGCGTATTCATTCCTTGAATTTTCTAAGCATCAAACGGAAACATTTTTTGCTGCATCTGAATTTGGTCATGTCACATATGCCGATCGTGATTTGGAGTATCACCTCAAATGGGACGTATGTTAAGTTAACCCAGGATTTCATCACAATAAATAAAAAACTTCAATCAGGCAACACTGGAAAATT
This sequence comes from Tipula vernalis, assembly GCA_958295665.1. Lineage (NCBI taxonomy): Eukaryota > Metazoa > Arthropoda > Insecta > Diptera > Tipulidae > Tipula > Tipula vernalis. The sequence goes on from OY282559.1 coordinate 149,153,069, forward strand.
ATGTAAAAATAAAATCCCAAATAAAAAATTAATAAAATATAAAGTAATGTTAAGATTAAAACTACACTGAAAAAATAAGAGTATTTGGAGATTATTTACGAGAACCGTTCTTGTATTTGTAATAAACAATTTTAATTTATTTCAAACTATCAATTTTTAATGCAACTATTAAGAAATTCGCTGAAATATTTGTCATAAATAAGCATTTATAATAAATAATTCAAAATTTTAGTATTTACAAGAAACGTTTAATTATTTTAGTTACATACTATAAATGTTAGTGAGAAACATTTATTGTTTCTCATTTAAGTATTTTATCTAAACACGAAAATTCTTTCTCTCAAACAATTTGTGTTTGTGGAAAAGAATGAATGTTTGGTGAAAAGAATTAATGCTTGTGAAATAAAAATTCCGTTAGAACACATTTCTAGCATCATTTATATTAAAGCGGTATTTTGTGTTGTAGTGAAAATTTCAAATAAAATTACTTTTTGTTAAGAAAACATTAATTTTAAAGTGTTTAAAGTGTTTTACATAAAATATAGTTTTGGTAAGTTATTAATATTTTAAAACGGTTATATTTGTGTTATGAATTCATACAAAATCTCGACGATTGTACATATAAGAGATTAAAGTTATTGTTGATACGTACGTAACATGGGATTTTTCTAATGCTTCCAGTGAATAAAGTTTTAAGTGAAGTTTGAATTATTTAAGTACAATTTGTTACAGTCATACTATTAGCAAAATGAATAAGTATTTTAAAGCCCTACCTGTTAAATATATGAATTTAACCGAAATTGTTCCAGTGATGGGTGAGGGAATTTTCACATATGAAATATTTCATCAAGCTGGTACAGTATTTATTTTATTAATTTGTTAAATTTCAATATATTTTCTACAATCTTCTCCTAAATAGTTTTTCTTAGTGGCATCACATTTTTCTATAAAAAATAATTTTAGGTTTCTTCATGAGCAAAGTGGAGCTGAAATTAAAAAGGATTTTTTTTTACCGTTTGTAGAAACATACGGCCACAATTTGATTTTAGTTGTCGAAGAGTTGTTTGAAGCACTCAATTATATAAATATTGTTTCTGAAACTCTTAATCAAGAGGCCGATTTTAATGAATCTGTGAAATCAGTAACACCAACGCATAATAAAAATATGATCTGCACTAATGGAGCTGGGAATGAGAATGTTATGTCATGTAATATCGACAATACAGATATCCCACAAAATATTACTCCTAACATTTTTCAGTTCGAAATAATTGATCACCAAAATCAAACTGATGGAAATATCATCGATCTGAATAATCAAACAGCTCAAAATAATAGTAGTAATGGTTTAGACGACGAATCTCATCCTCGTTCGAGTAAACTGAGACGAACAATATCGTGCTTAGGTGAAGAAGAATTTCAACATTTTGATCAGCGAAACGAAAACCATCATTCCATTTTTCAAATCAATATTAATGTACGAGTATTCAACTAAATTTTATCCTTTTTAAAATAGTGTATTTTCAAACGTTATAGGCCAGCAATGGCATGTAAGACCGTTTAATATTATTATTATTATTATTTAAATTATCAATGGTCGTAAATTTTGATTTTATATGAATGGCCTTTCACATATCTATCTTACTGTATCAGTGAACATCTTTAAATGTTTATTATAATTAATTATTTTTTTGTATTATTTATAGAACATTCGAAAACTTCTTTGTAAGTCTACCAAAGAAATTCTATCAAAATATCAAACGAATCCGGCGTCTTTAACAAATACAGATAGAATCAATATTTCGAAAACCATAATTAATGGAATCTTGGATAGATGTCCTGAATTGGTGTAAGTATTTGTTATATTAAAACCAAATCGCAAGTTTGTTTATGTTCCCTTTGTATTTTCTTATTGCAGATTGAAAAGAGCTGATTTCATAAAATTATCTGAAATAATCAAAACAATTTTCAATAAAGATACCGAATCTGCCAATGTCTACTACTCTCCGGTAGAGCTCGGCCACCCAGCGAAAGGCAAACTATTTAACGCGTACTTCAATAAAAAAAACTAGTTTATCACAGGCTGGTGTTATCACACGACGAAAACTGTCGAGTAACATTACAAAAATCCACGTAGCTAACAAGCAATTGCCGGATGAACATGATTTAGATATTCAGTCACATATAGATTTTTTAACCAAAAATATAGTACCTTGGGCAAAAGTCGTCGAAAGCTGGGAAAAAACCTTCCATAAGCGAAAGCAGATCTTGGAAACAGATATCAGCACGAAAGATTATTTGGAAAAATTTGCTTGTTTAACTGAGCCCAACAGTTTTGAACTTGTAAGTATACATATTATGTACAATTTCATACAAGGAATCATATTATATAAGGAATCTGTTAGCTAAGTAAAATTTACATTTGAATTTAGGTCGCTATAGACACAAAATATCGATAACCATCCATACAAAATATATCGCCAGAGGAAGTAGTTACAGTGTGCAATACGCTTATCCAGAGGGCCAAACAATTTAAAAGCTCAACAGTACTTAAATTTCTTAAGATTGCGTCGGACAATGGTTAGGTTTATCAACAGCACAAACCTACAGCAACTTGTGTAAATTTAAAACAATCAACTCTTTTTTATATGATTTAGATTCATGTCAGGAAACAAAAAATATCGTAGGTTTATTGCTGTTGCCGCATATTCTACCAACCACTTTCATTACGGGAAAGGTATAGCCGAGTAAACTTGAAGTCTAGGAGAGCTTTCTGGATCATTTTCAGGTAGATATAAATAAATAATGGTTTCTATAGAGTTTATCACCGCCTCTCCTTTTTTCAGACTGAAGCAGAAGCTGATATAAGCGGACATTACACGGTCAGTAATAATGTCATTATTTGAAATATTGACAAAATTACTGAACGTGTAATGGTGATACTGAAGTACTGAAAGGCGGTATTGAAGAATGACCGATAATTCCATAATTCCGTCAGTACGGTATACGATACTGACAGTATTAATGATCGTGCAATTTAAACGGTAAATCAGTTCTCAGTATTTTTAGTTTTTTTTTGTGTGTTGTTGAAGAGCAAAAAGAGAATACATATTAATAGTATCAATTTAATAATTTATTTTGAAAACGGATATAAATAAATACAAAATGGATGAGGAAAGCGTCGAAAATAATGTTGAAGAAAAAGTTAGTGATAATAAAGACTTATTAGTCCATTTTATTGAAAAATTAGAAGAGTTGTCGGAATTGTGGAATTCGAGAAATCCGTTGTATATGCGAAAAGATAAACGAGTTTCAGCTTTAAAACAGTTGCTGGAAATTTTTATAAAAATTAAATCTGATGCCACAATTGACGACGTCAGGAAAAAAATAAACACGTTGCGTTCAAATTACAGAAAAGAGAAGAAAAAAATTGAAGAATCAAAAAGATCTGGCATTGGAGTGCACGAGATATACAAGCCTTCGTCTTGGGTCTTTTATGCTTTACAGTTTTTAGACACTGCTGAAAAGCCAATAAAAGTCAATCATCTATAGTAGAAAATGAAACAAGACTGGAAGTGAGTATTAAATTTGTTTATTTAACAAAAAGAAAAATATTTATTAATTATAATTTATTTTCAAAATTTGTTTTTTTAAGACATTATACAAAAAATATAATCCAAATTCCAATCATATTTAATAGAGTTTTTAAATTTTGCCTTTATTGTTGAAATAATTGCAATACTGATCTCTAACTTCTTTTGCACTGAATTCTGAATTACGATGTGAATTTGCTTGTATGTGTTCTCCCAAATTGTTTGATTCCATGTTAATCGTGGATGTGTAAAATTGCGGTGATTCTTTCATTAAAAAGTTCTGTAAATAACAACAAGCCAAAGTAATTATTGTCGTCTTTTCTGGTGCAAGACAAATAGGCTTTTGGAATACTCCAAATCTAGCAGCTAATATCCCAAAAGCATTTTCAACTACACAACGTGTAGCAGAAAAATGTTTATTAAATTTTTCTTGCTCCGCTGTGCAATTTTTCTGAGAATTCGGCTTCAGTAAATTTACATTAAGTGCAAATGCTTCATCCGCAACAAAAACGTAAGGAAAACATTTTGTTGAATTTGGAAGCTGGGTGGGATCTGGAATTTTTAATTCATTTTGTTGAAATAGTTCCCAAAATTTTGTATAAAATAACACACCGCCATCGGAAACTCTGCCATTTGCACCTACATCCACCATTATAAACTGCCGATCCGCATTAACTAATGCCATTAATACGATGCTGTAATACCCTTTATAATTATAGTACAACGATGCCGTATTGTTAGGTCTCCGTATGGCGATGTGCTTCCCATCAAGTGCTCCTAGACATGTGCTAAAGTTACACTTCTCTCCAAATTGTCTTGCGATTATTTTCCACTCTTCACAGGTTGTTGGAAACTGAAATTGAAATGTTTTTTTTATGTTACAGGTAGAAAATACATCTGAATCATCGTGTTCTAATAAAAATATAAATAAAAATTCAGGTCCAGGCCAGTCTTCAATTGACTCGTCACATCATCGTTTCCGATCAGAAACCAAACGCAAAAATGAAGATCATATGACAAAACAAAATAAGTTAATGAATTTAGCTTGCGATTATTTATCTCAAAACGATTCGGATCTAGACACTGCAAAGGTCTGGAGTAAGAAACTCAAGTCATTGCCTTCCGAGCAAAAACTATTCGCAGAGAAAGCCATAAACGATGTTCTATTTGAAGCACAATTGGGAACTTTAAATAAATATTCTGTGCGAATAAATGAAGATCATACATCTCGTGACACCCCATATACAACGCCAACACCAACTCATGATACTAGATTTTCAGAATCTAGTCCTATTGAAGTTTTGTTGTACTCAGATTCGGATTACACAAATGAAACAATTTTATCCAATGTACCATCGAGTGATACATTTCAATTTTCTGTTGACCATCAAAGCGAAAATCAGTCAGTTTCAACATTTTTAAGTAATTTTAAGTAATACATTTAAATTGAAAATTTTTATTTTATAACGACCTTCTTTAAACGAACAATTTTTGAAATCAATTTTCATTTTCATGCCTATTGAATTTACTAGCTTTTGTTTTATTGTTTTTTGTCAATAAAGAATTACAAAAATACTTTGAAGTTTTATTTATCTTACCTTTATATAATCTTGTAAACATGAACAAGCGCACTACATGTTTCAATAACAATTTGGCTTATGCACGCTGGCGATATAAGAACAGAAAACTTTAGATCCTCAAAGCTTCTTCCAGTAGCCAAGAACCGTAATGTTAGTGCTAGCCTCTGTTTCACTGAAATCGATTGCCTCATGTTTGTATCTTCTCGTTTTATATAGGGAGCAACCATTACCAATAGCTTATTAAATAAATCTTCGCTCATACGAAAATAGTTCCGATAATCACCTTGGTCAGTAATCTGTATTTTATCCAAAAGATTTATATGGGAGTATACATCTCTACTTCTAAACCATTCTTTCACCCAAACTCTACTCTTTCGTTGACTACGGTTTGTTTTTTTATTCACTGCTAAAGCTAACACAATTGCTACGCACGCTTTGTCCATATTTTTAAGTTAACAGTTAACACACTTGTGTCTTTCCATGTACTGATATAATAACTGACGAAATGTATTGACCGTCTAAGGAAATAAACATAACTGAAGTATTGATTCAGTACCTTAACCAGTAATTAATGACATTATTACTGACCGTGTAATGTCCGCTATAACCATTCCAAATTTTAAGCAGCCGAGAATCATATTAGTCGGAGATATATGCCGTGCAAAAGTTTTTATTACCGTTGCTGATAAAAAAATTTATTTTGACGACCCAATTAAAGCATTGGAATATTGCTTTCATTATTTTTGTGGGCTTAATATTAAGTATCCCGAAAAATGTAAACACGTATACCATCGAATTATTATTTTTTAAATTGAATATCACTCAAAACAAGTTTCCTTCAGTAGATTTATTGATTAAATCTTTAGCTTAATTTTTTTTTAAATAAATTTGGATTGATTTTTCATATAAATTTTTAAATCATGATTTCGTGCCGGATATGTCAAGAAGAATTTCAAAGTATTTCTCCTTACATAAATCATTTGAATAAGCATAATCTAGATAGTTACTTGTGTAATGTGTTAGATTGTGCAAGAAAGTTCAGTTACCTGGAATCTTATAAAAGCCATTTACTCAGACATCACTCGGAGATGTCGGTTGTTTCAAGTTCACAAACTTTAGACTTTGTTACAACCAATTTTTCAGTCACGGATTTATCAATATCAAACAGTTGCAATACTAATATTGAACATTCAGTAGAAAATACCGATGATTTTGAAAAAATTGTTAAAAACGACATTCTTAAACTTATAGTTAACGTGTATAACGAAAATTCTATATCAAGGAAAAAGATTTTAGAAATATTAAATCTCAATTTCTCTACTTTCAAATCTCATATAAACTATATTTTTCTTAAAACAAATAGTTCTAACTATGAAATTTCACAATATTTACAAATATTACATGACAGTTGTACAATTGGTTCAGAATATGTTCTATTCAAAGAATTACATGACGCTGGTTACCTAACGTATCCCGTAACGCATGTAATAAAATCTAATATTCAATTATCGAACAAAAATTGTGAAATAATCACCAAACATAAGAAAATCACCATAGAAATAATAGATCTAATCGATTTATTTAGCAAGCTTTTTAATAGCACAAACATGCTCAATGATATTATTAATAACATCGAAGAACTCAAAAGCACGACAGATAAATTTATTATTAATTACATACAAAGTAAGAGTTGGAATACGAAATTAAAACAAATTAGTCCCGATGACAAAACTTTAGTTTTACCCCTTTTCCTCTATTTTGACGAATTTGAACCCAACAATCCTTTAGAATCAAGCAGTAATAAAAAAAAAATTGGTGCTGTTTATGTTATGTTACCTTGTATGCCAGATTATTTGCAATCACAGCTTTGTCAAATTTATTTGGCAATGTTATTTTTACTGCAGATAAAAAAAAGTTATACCCAAATTGTAACTGCAGAATTTTTACACCATTAATAAAACAATTAAATAATTTACAAGACGTAGGAATATTAATAAGTCATCCACAGTATAATAAAGTTTTAATAGTAACCGCTTTGATCCTTGGCGATAACTTAGGCCTCAATCAAATTTTAGGATTTGCAGAGAGTTTTAATTCTGATATTTACTGTAGATTTTGCAGATGCAATAAAAACACTACACGTGATATGCGTTTACAAAACGATGAATTTATCCGAAATAAAATAAATTATAATCAAGATGTTAATCTTTGTAATGTAAAAATGACAGGAATAAAAGAAGCATGTATATTCAATGATATAAAAAACTTTCATGTTACCGATAATTTTAGTGTAGATATTATGCATGACATTTTGGAAGGGGTGGCCCACTATGATCTTATGAGAATTTTAAAACAATTTATTTACATTGATAAATTTTTCGATATAATTTGTTTGAATAGCAGAATTAATTCTTTGGACCTTACAACTTCATCCAACAAACCACCCGCAATTAAAGAAGAAACATTGCTTTCTGGAACAAAATTAAGATACTCGGCTAATGAAATGAGCGTTTTGGTATTTCATCTCAATTGTTTGATTGGAGATATGATACCACGAGCAAATAAACACTGGAATTTATATTTGATCCTAAGAGAAATTCTGTTAATCCTGGTTACAAGAAAAACAGATGAAAGTACAACTAAACTTTTAGAAAATATGATTTCAGATCACCATGATCAATTTATAAAGTTGTTTGCCGAAGATTTAAGACCGAAGTTCCATTTCACAGTATACATTTTCACCATACATTATGAATAAAATTGGTCCTTTGCAAAATATTAGTTCAATGAGGTTTGAAGCCAAACATCAGCAATTCAAAGAAATTGGTAGATCGACAAAATCTAGAAAAAAATTGCTATACACACTTTGTCTCAAAAACCAACTCAAATTTAGTTACTTACTTTTCAATTACAATGAAATTAGTGATAAATACAGTAAGCCAATCGCAAAACCAACGAACTTTGCAAATACTGATTCCAATTTTAAGGATAAATATAAACTGCCAGATAATTCTTTTAAAATTATTAGTAGTATGGAATTTAAAGGTGTAGCTTACAAATGTGGATTAGTTATATATAACTTAAGTTATATATAAGTTAAAGTTATAACTAATCAGTATTATGAAGATGAGATTCCCTTTTTTTTGCTCATTGAATATATTGTCCAAATTGAAACAGAGTTTATTTTCTGTTGTCAAGCCCTTGATACCGTTACATATGACCCACATTTACAAATGTTTTTGGTGAGGAAAAGCAATGAATTTGAATCTTTGTTTTTCAAAGAACTTATAAATAAAAAAGTTTATAATTTAATTAATTTTAATAATAATTTATCTGTAAACAATATATAAAATAAAAATTGAGTTACGAAAATGAAAATTTTATTTTTATTCGAAAAATATTCAAAGCTTTCTGTTAAATTTCATTATTGGCGCGCCTATCCGGAAAATTGTGTTGATTAGTATAAGAATTAATAGAAAGACCAGTAGGAATATGGATAATCCTTACAGTCAGAAAAAAAAATTGTAAGAGCAAGCTTTCTCGAAAGTGTTAGAATATTTTTTCTGATTGTAAAAGTATTGATTTTCCCACAGGTTTCCCAATTAATTCCACAAATAAATATCATTTTCCGAAACACGCACAGTTATTTGATATAAACATATGTTTTGTTTGTAAATAACACGTCTGTAAAAAATGATGAATCGCAGATATTTGTGTAGAAATTTTAAACTCTGAATAAATTTAATGCGGGTTTTATTTTTGTTTAATTCACAAATATATTGTATGTATTTCACAATTCTTTAAGGTTTTTATAAGTTTACAAATTTAGTTTTATAAGATAATCACCTTAATCGCCTTTGTTCGTTTTTTTTGGTCGCTTAGCAGATCGCTTGTAGTCGCTTGTAGATTCGCTGGGAAAGTGAACGATTTTATCTTTTTTAATTGTTTAATTTGCCGAGTTTGCTCAAAAAAATAAATAAAATACAGCAAATTTGAACCGCAAAATCGGTTCAAAGTCCGGCTTAAAGCTTTGCTGATTCGAGCGCATTCTATTATTAAACCCGTTAAGTTGATTCTATTATATTTTGTAATAATGAATCGATTTTGACAAACAAATTTTGCTGTCACAAAAAAAAAAAATTATTCGATTTTACAAAAATATTAAGAAATCAACTGTTTACATCAAAATTCGCGATATCAATAAACCAAAGCAAAATAATTGGCGTTATTAAAGTGATTTACAAGACAAGTAAGTTATAAGTTACAATGTAAATTTGTTTTCTAATTCAATTTTAATTTAATCATTCTAGCCGTGAATTCATTGCATCTCCAACATAGACCGCCCCGTTGACAACTCCAGTTGTTAACTACATATTTGGTAGCTTGCACACTTTGACGATTGGTCGTTTTATTATTGTTAATGGTGTTTTGATGGTAACAACACGAATTAATCCATTTCCGTCTGGGTGAACATCTATGATTCTCCCTAATGCCCATTTGCATGATGGTAAATTGTCTTCTTTAATTAACACCAAATCATTTATTTTAATGTTGTTCTTTGTTTCAGTCCACTTATTTCTTTGCTGAAGAGAGTTCAAATATTCGACATTAAATCGCTTCCAGAAACCCTTAACTCTTTGTTGTATCTGCTGCCATCGAGATAATCGCGATATTGGTATGTTTTCAAACTCAATCTCTGGAATCGTTCCTATTGTTGATCCTATTAAAAAATGCGCTGGGGTCAGAGCTTCAATCGTGGTGTCATCTTCTGATAAAGTGCACAGCGGCCTCGAATTAAGGATTGCTTCTATTTGACTCAGTAGTGTCGACATTTCCTCGAATGTCATATTACCATTGTTGGTGGCCTTGTTTAAATGCGACTTCACTGATTTCACCGCCGCTTCCCAAAGCCCGCCAAAATGAGGTGCTGATGGTGGTATGGTATGCCATTGTATCGCATTTTGTGCCAAATATTCTGCAATTAAATAACTAAATGATTCAGATTTTAACATTTTGTATACCTCGTTTAGCTGTCTCCTTGCTCCAATAAAATTGGTGCCATTGTCACTGAATATTTCATTTGGCACTCCTCTTCTGGATGAAAATCGTTTAACTGCTGCAATAAATGCATCGCTGGTGAGGTTAATTACAGCTTCCAAATGAATGGCCTTTGTAACCATGCATACAAAAACAGCAATATAACCTTTTGAAATTTTAGCCCCCCGCCCTCTTTTGTTAGCTATGTATATTGGCCCAGCATAATCTACCCCACATTTACTGAACGGCCTCGCTGGCGTTGTTCTGACTGCCGGTAAATTTCCCATTAGTTGTTTCGTAGTTGCAGCTCTTTGTCGGAAACATTTTACGCATTTCTTTAGTTCCTCTCTCACAAGCCCTCTACCTCTGACTATCCAGTATTTCTGACGGACAAGATGGGATGTTAAAGAAGGGCCCGGATGTATATACTTAATGTGGACATAGGAAATTATCATTCTACTAAGGACATGAGATTTGGGTAGAATGATCGGGTATTTCGAGTCATATTCGCTCATTGATTTTTCTAACCTTCCTCCTACTCTAAGAATCCCATTCTCGTCTATGAATGGTGTGAGTGGCGAGAGATTACTTTTTATGTTTAATTCATTCTTCGCCTTTAATATTCTTATTTCATCATGAAATTCAGCGTTTTGTACGTGTTTTATTATTTGATTGGTTGCGTTTGCTAGTTCCTTGACGGTAAGCGGTGTACATTTCCTCTCGACTGCCTTAGCTCTGACATTTGCTATAAATCTGTTGACGAAACTTAAAATTCTTATCAATTTATTAAAAGAAAATGTCTTTTGGATAAGTTTATCAATGATGTCTTCTGGATTTTGGCAGTGAAGTACATGAGTCGCGGCTGATACCTTTTTTCTTCTTTCCAAATTTGTACGGCTGCATTCGTCATCGCAAATTGGCCAACAGTCACTCTTTAACTCTAACCAAACAGGACCTTTCCACCACTGTTGCAAATTTAAAAGTTTCGATGGAAACACTCCCCTGGAAGCATGATCAGCTGGATTTTCGTCGGATTTAATATGGCTCCAATGTTGTCTAGGCACTAAATTTAATATTTCCGAAGTTCGGTTGCCGATGAAAGTTTTCCATTTTACTGGGTGATCCGACAACCATGCCAGGACTATCGCTGAATCGGTCCATGCATATATCTTAGTCGTTGATGACATCGTACCTTTAACCGCAACCAACAATTTCGCTAATAGGTAAGCTCCACATAACTCCAATCTGGGAAGACTGACTTGCTTTATTGGAGCCACTTTAGTTTTTGAAGTTACTAAAGAAACTTGAATTGACCCCCTTTCGTCTATCGATCGACAATATACTACTGCTGAATAAGCTCGTTCGCTTGCGTCTGAAAAACCGTGTAGCTCTGCTTCGCTGCTGGCTACATGTCTTTGGATATTTAGCCTTTGAAATTCGCCGAATTCTTCTCTTAATTGGTTCCATATCCTTGCGATATCTTCTGGCAATTCATCATCCCAATCTAGTTTTCGCAACCACAGCGTTTGGAACAACATTTTTGCGATTATCGTAGAAGGTGATACCCAACCTAATGGATCAAATACTTTGGATGCACTGGAAATTAATGTTCTTTTAGTTAATACTGAAGGTTCAGGTAGTTTAACGTTGAATGAGAATGTATCCTTGGTGGAATTCCATTGAATCCCTAGAATGCTTGTATTTGCTTCAGCTTCTTCAATTTTCAGAACAGTTTCGTGTGTGTTCGTTGTTACATCTGCTAAATCCTTTGCATTTGACATCCACTTTGTTAAGCTGAATTGTGATTCTTCTAAAACGTTTTGAATATCCCGTTTTAGCTCTTTGGCCTTTTCAATGGAATCTGCTCCAGTAAGTAGATCATCAACATAAAAATCGTTTCTAATTACCTCAGCTACATCTGGGAATTGGCTTTCCATATCAAACGCAGATTGGTGAAGCGCTCTTATGGCAAGGAAGGCTGAGCTGGCTAATCCAAATGTTACTGTGGTAATCACAAAATGTTTCAATTCTTCACTGTCCTGTTCGCGCCATACGATTCTTTGATAATTTTGATCCTCTTCTGCAACCATCACCTGTCTATACATTTTCTCGATATCCGCAGCTAGAGCGATTTTGTGGTATCGAAATCTTATCAACGTTGACCAAATTGATGGTTGTATTGTAGGCCCAACAAGCATGTTATCGTTTATAGACAAACCATTACTGGACTTACAAGACCCATCGAATACCACACGAATCTTTGTTGTTTTGCTGGATTCCTTTACGACGCAATGATGTGGTAGATAAAAACAGGTTCTGCTGTCGCTATATTTTTCTTCATCTGATATTTCGCGCATATGCCCCATCTCTTTGTATTCTCGCATTACTTTAACGTATTCGCATTTTAGTATCTGATTGGAGTTCAATTTCCGTTCCAAGTTGTAGAAACGCCTTTCCGCAATGCGAAAGGAGTTTCCTAATTTGGGTGTCGTTTCTTTGAATGGGATTTTAACGATGCATCTACCCTCATTATCGCGCCTGAAATTAGATTTAAAATGAGCTTCGCATTTTCTTTCCGTTTCTGTGAATGGCTCGCAGTTTGGAATTTCTTCCAATTCCCAAAATGATCGCAGCACTTCATCATTGTTCACGTTCACATGAAAATTGTAGCTCAGGAAATTTGCTTGTGCGAAATTTGTAGCATCACGTTGTAAATCGCCGCCTAATACCCATCCAAACATAGTGTTTTGTGCCACTAGTGATGTATCACAGTTTTCAATGCGACCTTCTCGTAATACATTGAAAAATTTGTCAGCTCCAATCATGACGTCTATGTAGTTGGGTTTGTTATAATCGGGATCTGCAAGTTTCAAATTATTTATTTTGCCATAGCCATTTATGTCGAAGTATTGGCTTGGCAATCGAGTAGGTAATTTATTTAAAATCAAAACTTCGATTTCCATTTGTTGACGATCGTAGCATGATGATAAATTGATTGAAGTTTTACCCTTTGTTAGTGTTACATCAGATGTCAAGCCTTTTATGGAAATATTCGCATTCTTCCTTGGAAGCTGCAACCGTTGCATACATCTTTCTGAAATGAAAGACGCTTGTGCCCCTGAGTCCAACAATATTCTGCATTTCTGGTAATTTCCTGAATGGTCTCGAATTTTAACAGCGGCTGTGGGAAGTAATGCCTGAAAATGTTTTGATACTGAAGTATTCGCGTTTATTTTACTGTCTTCGTTTGTTATATGGTCGTCGAAGTTTGATAATTTTCAGAGGGCTGCATGGTTGAATTAGATCCCGCTTCATTGCCAGTTGTAGTATTTTCCAACACGTTTTTATGTAATGTTGTGTGGTGCTTTGCTCTACATTTGGCACATCTAAAGCGAGACTTACATACCGCGGCTTGATGATTGGGCCTCAAACAATTGAAACATAATTTGTGTTCTGCAATAAATCCTCGTCTATCTGTTACATCCAATTCCAGAAACCTCTCGCAGATGTGTAAATCATGATCGGAATTACATTTACGGCAGATCGCAGCCTTAGGTGTAACATGCATTAGTCTTACCTTTTGTGCTTGCAGTTTTGTTGCTTGATTAGCCGCTTCACTTCGCAATCACCTAAGGCATTGCCGCGTCTCTTAAGAAAACGTTTGAATAGCTCTAGCGTTGGAAAATCTTCATCACATATTTCAAGGGCCCAAGCTTGTTTAGATGCTGCATCTAGTTTGTTAATCAAAATTGAAATTAACCACGGATCCCTGGTTTCAGCTTGTGGCCCCACTACTTTCAGACCTCTCAACACTTCTTCCATTATATCGGACATGTGGTGCAGTGCAATAGCTGATGGTTGTAATATACTGGGCTGTTCCGTAAATCGTTTCAACAAATTAGTTACTACATATCGCTTATTATCATAACGTTCCTTTATTATGGCCCAAGCTTCTTCGTAATTCGCATCTGTGATTTCAATGTGTCTCACTAAAGCAGCCGCATTACCACTTAACAAACCTTTCAAATATTGGAGCTTTTGAGCTCCGCTTACGTTTACTTTTCTTCCTACCGAAGCCTGAAATAAGTCCCTGAATGAAGGAAACTGAGAATAAACTCCCGAAAATATGGGAATATTCATACGTGGTAATCGAATTTCGTCTTCACCATTCCGTTTATTGCACTTTGCTTCTTCTAAGAAGTTTTTTTGGCTAACGAGTAGATCTTGCATCGTGTAATCTCCGTTTTGCTCACTTACCTCACTCTGAAGTTTAAGCAGTTTGGTTTTCAGCAAGAAGTAATTGTCTTCTATTCCGTCCATGGTCTTGCTGTTTTCAACATCGAATTTAATTCTGCCTTCCAATGACTTGAATTCAGACCATTCTTCTTCCAATAATTGAATATTAATGCGAACATTATCAATATTATCCCCGGTACTAAAATTGGCAACGAATGTTCCAATATGTCCAATTCGCTTTGCAATACGGTTGAGGCATCGAGCGTCCGCCATTGTTGCAAAATTCAATTGTAATTATAAAATGTATGTATCTACTTATAAGTGTAGCTTTATAGATAAAACGCTCCAAACTTTATAGTTTATAACACTTAAATAGATTTTCCTTATGTAACTTAATTGTTTTATATCAAATCGTTTTACACCGTATTTATCGTAAAAATTGTTAAGACACCACTAAAATTGTCTAAATTTATTCGCCTAAAATGCCCGCGCGATTTTTCTTTTAGGACGCCTGTTGGTTTTTATTTCACTCTAATCGTTTTTTCCAAAATTTTTTTTTTTTATCACTTAGGTACAACAACAAAAAAAATAAATTAGCGTTTTACTTAAATCCTTTACTCGCTGTTGGATTAAATTTTACATGAAATCGCCAAATCTACTCGATGAACATTACCATTAGCCACTGATATCCGGCTCGAAGGACCATGTAAAAAATGATGAATCGCAGATATTTGTGTAGAAATTTTAAACTCTAAATAAATTTAATGCGGGTTTTATTTTTGTTTAATTCACAAATATATTGTATGTATTTCACAATTCTTTAAGGTTTTTATAAGTTTACAAATTTAGTTTTATAAGATAATCACCTTAATCGCCTTTGTTCGTTTTTTTTGGTCGCTTAGCAGATCGCTTGTAGTCGCTTGTAGATTCGCTGGGAAAGTGAACGATTTTATCTTTTTTAATTGTTTAATTTGCCGAGTTTGCTCAAAAAAATAAATAAAATACAGCAAATTTGAACCGCAAAATCGGTTCAAAGTCCGGCTTAAAGCTTTGCTGATTCGAGCGCATTCTATTATTAAACCCGTTAAGTTGATTCTATTATATTTTGTAATAATGAATCGATTTTGACAAACAAATTTTGCTGTCACAAAAAAAAAAAAATTATTCGATTTTACAAAAATATTAAGAAATCAACTGTTTACATCAAAATTCGCGATATCAATAAACCAAAGCAAAATAATTGGCGTTATTAAAGTGATTTACAAGACAAGTAAGTTATAAGTTACAATGTAAATTTGTTTTCTAATTCAATTTTAATTTAATCATTCTAGCCGTGAATTCATTGCATCTCCAACAACGTCAGTTGTTTGTAGTAAATAATTGAAAAATTTGAGTTAAACGATTCTTGTTTGGTCATACCATTATTATTATTTGGTTTAAACTGAAAATGCTTGATGCAAACAGATTTCGTGATTCGATCAAATAATCTCTTGTTTGTCAAAAACACATGCGGTTTGGTACAAACATAAAAGTATTTGTTGCCAGTAAACAAATTGTTTATTCCAAATATATTTTAGAATTTCACCCAAACCCGATATGGAAGATTTAAGTGTTAGCTGTAAAAATTGTTTGTGGTAACGAATAAATTTTTTTGAGTGTAGTACTTAAAAGTTTGTGGATGATTATAACTGTTGATTTATTTGGCTGAAAATGGAAATGTCTAGGGTTAGTGCTTTGTGTTTTTTATCATTATCTTAATAATGAAAATATTTCTTGTAAATCATATTTTTCCAAGTGGGCTAAGACGTTTCATTCATCTTTATATTTCAATACAAATATTCGTCTGGTTCGCCAAAAACTAAAAATGTCTCGGATTAGTACTTAGTGTTTTTGAGGTGGAGTTAAAATTAGCTTGATTTAGAAAATGTTTCATGAAAATCATATTGTTCTAAGTGACCGAAATATAGCTATGGGCTGAGAAGTTTCAATCATTTCACGATTTAAATACAAACTGTGACATTCTAGGTCGGAAGAATAACACATTTTTGGAGTCTATTCACGGATCGAACTTGAGTCATCGATCGCAATAAGGTTGCTATTGAAGATGATTGTGGTAAAAGAACACCTTTCAAATATCCTGTAAACCATTTTAAGATCAATAAATTCTACGACGTCGTCGAAAACCCGTTGCACTTTGCTATAAACAGCCATTTCTCACTAAATACAACTTAAGGAAAATCCTGACCTTTCAGATTGCAACTATACACATTGTAAAAGCTAACGAAACACTAACATATGTCTGAATGAATGACAATTTTTAATCAAAGCTAATAGTAGCCTCATCTCAAAAATACTAAACACTACCCCGAGACATTTTTAGTTTTGGCAAACCAGACGATTATTTGTGTTGAAATATAAAAATGATTAAAACTTCTCAGCCCTTAGTTATATTTCGGACACTTGGAACAATACAATTTTCATGAAATATTTTCTTAGTTAAGCTAATGATCAAAAACACAAAGCATTATCAAGGTACTTTTTCATTTTCGGCCAAAGAAACTTTTTTTAAAATATAAAAGATTAAATATCACACGTAAAACATCAAATATCAAATGTAAATATTAAATATCAAGTCCTGGATCTGTAGAAAAGTCAAACACCATAAATTTACTAAACGAGCTTTCACCATCATTCTGGAAAATTGTTTGCCATGTACTCGTAGTTAGATAAGTTGTTATTGTCGATGTCTCTTAAAAAAATGTTGATTGAATCTTTCACAAAAATTAAAGATTTTTTTAAAAACAATTTTCATGTCTGTTCATTTGATTGACACATTAATAATATTACTAAATTAAATAATTATTTGCGAGCCTCCAAAAAATATGTTTGTTCTGAAGTAAAAATTTATAATATAATTTCTATTGACAGCTTAAAATACAAGGAATTATTTTCTGCACATAAAGTTCTTAGGAGATTGATACTAACGAATTTAAAATATTGCTAATTTTATACGGTTCCGTTCATACTATAGGTTCATTATCAGAGTTGCTCCTTACTATTGCCTACTCAAAACATAAAGAATTATTTCGGGCCACCGGATTCATCCAAAATACTTTTGAAATATTGTATTGTTCTGTGAAATTGACCGATGCTAAATAAATCAGTGCCACTCGTAAAAGAAACACGTTTGTTAATCACACCTGTATAATCCTTAAGCGTTTTTAAGGATAAATTAGCCTTTAATCGTGAGGTTTTAAAATTAAAAGCCACTTGAATTAATTTTTATTTATTTTTGAACAATTTAATTTTGTACAATTTTATTGTTTTATAAAGTTTGTCTTCATTGACCAAAGAGCGAAAATTAATTAATTTATTAACAAAAAAGCAAAAAAAAGAAAATTTTATTTTATTACACAATTGACATTTGAAAAGGTTTTTTAGTTTTTTATGGTTTACGAAATTATAGCAATTATTATATACATGCTATATTAACCGGTAATGATAATTAATAGGGTGTGTTTATTTTTTCATCTAATCGGAGTATAATAATTACATAATTTAATGACTAAATTGAAAACTTGATAATTTTGAAGCTGACTATTCATCATTCTCGCCGCCTTGAAACCAACTAGGTTTCAAAAAGTGGTTCAGGAAGTGGACACACCTTAACAACAGCTCGCTTGCATTCCCCAGTGCTTGTTTTGACGGTTACTACTCGCACATATCCATCATTGCCAGCATGGGTTGTGACTATTCTTCCTAATTTCCATTTAAGTGGTGGTAAATCATCTTCTTTTAAGAGAACCAATTGACCGATCTCTAAATTTTTTGATTTTTTTCCCAACATCGACGCTGTTGTAACTCTGTCAAGTATTCGACAGACCAACGTTTCCAGAAATGCTGAAATAATTGTTGCACAATTTGCCATCTCTTGGTGGTTGGAATATTTTCGTTGATGTTAATTTCTGGGAGATTCATCATTTGTCGTCCAATCAGAAAATGACCAGGTGTAATAGCATTTAGATCATCTGGATTTGTTGATAACGCTGTAAGCGGTCTCGAATTGACGACAGCTTCAATTTGTTTGATGGCGGTTAAGAATTCCTCATGTGTGAGTGCGGCATTACCGAATATCCGCCTAATATGATGTTTTGTGGTTTTGACAGCTGCTTCGTATAAACCTCCAAAATGAGGCGACCTAGGCGGTACGAATTTCCACGTGATACCTTCATCTACACAATATCGATTTATTTGCAATTTGTTGACTTGATCGAAAATCTTGCGCAATTCTTGGTTTGCGCCAACAAAATTCGTTGCATTGTCGGTAAATATAGTGGTGCATCTTCCTCTTGTAGCGATGAATCGTTTTAATGCGCCAATGAAAGAATTTGTACTCACGTCGGATACCAATTCTAAGTGTATTGCCTTTATTACGAAACACACAAATACCACGATGTACGTTCTGACTGGTGCTTTAAATCGGCCTTTGAAGTGCACATAAAATGGCCCACATAGATCGATCCCCACAATAGAAAATGGAGGTGCTGGGGAAACTCTTTGTTCTGGTAGATTTCTCATAAATTATGTCAAGTTGGATGGTCTCGAGTGGAAGCATCGTATGCAGCGATTAACAACCTTTCTTGCAATTTTTCTTCCCCCTATTGCCCAATATTTCTCCTTGATCATTGCTAAGAGTGCTTGTGGACCTGGATGTAAATAGGAGTAATGATAATGATTAAAAATTATTAGTGTAGCCTTATGATTTAACGGCAATATTAGTGGAAACTTTGATGTGTATGGCAGCTCTGAGTTTTTCAGACGACCTCCAACTCGCAATAAACCATCTTTGTCAATGAACGGATTTAATGTTTTTAAATGACTGTTCTTTGAAATGTTTTGCTGGTTTGATGTTGATATTGGATGCTCTTTATGATTAGATTGTGGCCTTCGGCAAGCTCTTCAACTACAAGTTCCCCAAATCTTCTTTCTTCTATTGGTTTTCGGCAATTGCTCGCGAATCGACAAACATAAGCCATACTTCGTTGAAAAGATTTAAATTGTTGAATATATTTGTGGTTTAGTAGAACGTCTTCCTTTTCAGTTGTGAGAAGGCAAACAACCTTTAGTTGTTCTGGTAAAACTGCACATGGATCGGGTAGCGACTTTGGCCATTTGCATACAGGCTGACGAAGATAATCAGGTCCATTTAACCATAAACTGCAATTTATAAGCTGTGCAGGCATCAGTCCTCGCGATATAACATCGGCTGCATTGTTTTCACTGGCAACGTGATTCCATTCCTCGATATTAGATAACCGATGAATTTCTGCTATTCGATTGGCCACAAACGCCTTTGAATGTGAGCTTGAAGATTTTATCCAATGCCAAACGATCGAAGAATCGGTCCAATAAAACATTTTATTGACTTTAACGTTCAGCTGCGACTGCACCTTCGACATCAATTGAGCAGTAAGCAGCGCAGCACAGAGCTCTAGCCTTGGCAGTGTAACTTTACTCAGCGGAGCAACACGTGATTTTGCACAAAGCAAGGTAGTTGTGATATTATTGTGGTTGTTACATCGTATATATATCGCAGCTCCAAACGCCACTTCACTGGAGTCTCCGAAACCGTGAAGTTGTACATCAGTGGTGAGTTCGTAAGTTTCAATGAATCTTTTAACGCGGAAATTATTTAAATATGTAAGTTGGTTTCTAAAGTCACTCCATTTTGTATGCATTGATTGAGGTAATGACTCATCCCAATCTTGTTTTAATTTCCAGATTTGCTGAATAAAAATTTTTGCAACTAAAATTACGGGACCAGCCAATCCAAGAGGATCGAAAATACTAGCCGTTTCGGAGAGAACTAGACGCTTGGTTATTCTTTTTGGATTTGTAATACCTTGACCATGTAGCAAAAATAATCTTTTTCGGGTTGCCAAAACATGCCTAGAGTTTTGATAACATTTTCGTTGTTAAGAACATGAAAACTTTCTTTATCAGCATCTGGAATATGTGATAAAAGTTCTACTGAGTTTGAACACCACTTTTTTAAATTCATCTCAGCTGTAGCAAGAAGCGAGACTACTTCTCTTTGAAGATACATTGCTTCATTGATAGAATTGCTACCGGTTAGCAGATCATCAACATACATATCGCTTTGCACGACTTTGCTTGCGAGTGGATGCGACTTTGCTTCTTCGTTACAAAGTTGCAACAAACAACGCGTGGCTAAATATGGAGCTGACGCGGTGCCGTAAGTGACCGTAGTCAAACGGTAAGTTTGTAGTTCATCTTCGGGATTATCTCTCCAGAAGATGTATTGATAATGAGAATCGTTCTCACAAATATTTATTTGTCTATACATTTTACTGATGTCAGCGCTGAATGCAATTTTCCAGCGCCTAAATCTTAATAAGATGGAAACCAAATCGGACTGAACGACTGGTCCAACCATAAGTAATTCATTTAATGATTTATTGGAATCGGTTTTTGCTGAAGCGTCAAAAACGACGCGCAACTTGGTAGTTGAGCTTGATGGCTTCAGAACACAATGATGTGGGAGAAAATAATGAGAGTCTGGGATATTTGATTCAGATTCCAGTCTCATGTGGTTCAAATTTCGATAATCTTCAATGAACTGACTATATTGTGACTTTAATTCGGGATTTCCAGACAGTCGTTTTTCTAAATTGAGAAATCGAATTAACGCACCTTGTCTGGAGTTACCTAAGAGTTTCGGCGAATGAAGGAAGGGCAACGCCACGGTAAACCGACCTGAGTCGGCTCTGGAAACATTTTCAAGAAAATGAGTTTCACAAATCTGCTCTTCATTTGTGAAACATGCAGCCTTGTTGTTTATTTGTTCCAGATTCCAAAACTGCTGCACAATATTATTTAACTTCGTCATTTCGTCTTGATTTGTGGTAACAATATTACAAAATCCCTTAGTATTTGATTTTGAACTTGTACTGCCAGAAACAACCCATCCCAAGACCGTGTTTTGAAGATCTGGTAACGATTCACCTAACTGTATCTGACCTACTGACAATAATTTACAATACAGTTCAGCTCCAATCAGCATATCTATTTCTTGTGACTGATTAAAGTTTGGATCTGCTAATAAAACATTATGAGGAATCTTCCAATTACTGATGTTAACATTTAGTACTGGTTGTGGAGCAGTAATTTTATTTAAAACATATGCCTTTAATTGGTGAGAAAATGGTTTTATGCAAGATTCAACAGTTACTAGCATAGTCAACGTACTTGCAGTTACGGAGTTAGATATACCGTAAATTTGAGTTGGTGAATGTTGAGATGGAAGCCCAAGCCTGTTCGCTAGTTTTTCTATTATGAAACTGAAGTGTGAACATGAATCTAACAGTGCTCGTACAATAATGGGTTCATTTTTGCAGTCTAGAACCTTTACGCAAGCCGTCATTAAAAATACATAAGAAGATATGCCTTTAACTAAAAGAGTACTACCCGTAAATTGTGGTTCTTTTAAATGTTTGGATGACGAAGGCAACATATTTTTAATTGATTGCGAGGTTGATTTCTGAACATTTGAACTAGTTGTAGATTCTTCAGTATGTAATAATGTGTGATGAATTTTGAAACAAATTCGACATTTGAATTTGGATTGACATTGGGAATTATTATGGTTAGAGGTTAAGCAGTTCGCACATAAATTCTATTTAGAGACAAGCAATAATCGCTCGGTAACAGGTTTTGAAAGAAAGACATCACATCTATATACTCCATGTCCAGGCTTATCACAGATAATGCATTTTTCCGAATGTACAGCCACTAGTGAAGTATATTTCTGCTTATTCAGAGTAATATTTTTACTGAAAGGTTTTGAACCCGATTGATACTGATGGTTTTGTTTATTGATCTGATCATTATTTTCTAGGGCACGACATCGACGTTCTAGAAAGATTAGTAATTGATCTAAGGTCGGCATTTTATCCATTGAACATTCATCTTCCCATTTCATGCGAGTATCGTGATCCAGTTTAGACAGGATAAAAAATATAGTCAGGTCATCCCACTGTAACGTGGGTCGGCCAAGTGATTTTAAGGATCTTAAATGAGTATTAACGATGTCTATAACATTTCGAATTTTTACAGCATTGCCACGTTCTATATTTTTTATTGAAAATATTTCAAAAATGTGGGCATTACAAATTAATTTTACATTCTGATACCTATCTCGCAGTAATTTTAATGCTGTGTCATAATTTTCATTGCTAAGCTCTAATGCGGCAATAACACGCGCCGCATCCCCGCTTAATGCATTTCTTAAATATTGAAATTTAGTTACATTATTTAGAGATGGATTATTATGAATAAGACTAATAAAGGATTCATAAAATTCTAACCATTTAGTGTAATCGCCAGCAAATGAGTTTATCTCTATTTTAGGTAATTTGATATTTGATTTGAATTCCGGTTGCACCTGCGCGCCGCGTGTATCAGCTTCGATCGCATTAATCCTAACTTGCAACATTGGTCGAATTTTAAAATAAGTCTCTTCATAATTTGCTCTATCAGGGTTAGATGTTTCATCTTCAACTAAAGACTCGAGTTCTGATTGAACTGTAGCAAACGATTCAAACATCTTTATTAAACTATTCAGTCGAAGTGATAGCTCTGGCATTGTAGCATTTTTAGCTTTCACATCAACAAATTCCGCAACACGATTTTGCTGTTCCACCAATACTGTGCGTTTAGTTCTCAGTTTATTGACTTTTGCATCAGTCATTTTAGATTAACTGGTATTTTAATTTCAAATTTCTTGAATTATGTATATTGTATATTTTTTAATTAATAAGACCGTTTTAATTGAACGCTTTATCATAAAAAATGAATTCACTTCACTGAACCGTTCAGATTGTCCGCATTAAAGACTATTATAATATAACGGGAAATATCAAATTCGAAATTGTGGCGTGACACACAGAGCACTCTTCACGACCTTTTTAACGGTATTTCAATGTAAGGTTTGAAAACACGTGTCACAAATTGCACAGCTCGATCTTTCGAATTTGAAATTCACAGAAATATAAATTTGAATTAAATAAAAATGAAATTAATGCTTGGTATATTTGAAATGATTCACCAAAACCCACTTATCACCAAAAATTATGTATATAAATTGTAATATATTGTAATAAATACTTCTCTAGCCTTGATGAAATGTTTTGTTGATTATGATACTGCGACTGTTTACGGGTTGTGATATGTTGTTCGGGACGTAGGATCCCACTTCTGACACCAATGTATAATCCTTAAGCGTTTTTAAGGATAAATTAGCCTTTAATCGTGAGGTTTTAAAATTAAAAGCCACTTGAATTAATTTTTATTTATTTTTGAACAATTTAATTTTGTACAATTTTATTGTTTTATAGAGTTTGTCTTCATTGACCAAAGAGCGAAAATTAATTAATTTATTAACAAAAAAGCAAAAAAAAGAAAATTTTATTTTATTACACAATTGACATTTGAAAAGGTTTTTTAGTTTTTTATGGTTTACGAAATTATAGCAATTATTATATACATGCTATATTAACCGGAAATGATAATTAATAGGGTGTGTTTATTTTTTCATCTAATCCGAGTATAATAATTACATAAGTTAATGACTAAATTAAAAACTTGATAATTTTGAAGCTGACTATTCATCAACACCAAAACGTTTACTTCGCAGTATCGAAATATAATAAAATTTGTTTTGCTTGTAGTTCTTTCATCACGAGTCAACAAAAAATCATCATAAATGTATTATTATTTATTCTAGTTTTACACCAATTTTAAAACACCGTATCCACCTATATTTACAAAATTGAACATATTCATTTACTAATGGGATTAAAGCTTCAAAAACCCTAAATCCTATGTTAGGTTGTTGTTATTATTGTGAACTGATTTCTAAACAGCAATAAAATACAATGTTTTATGTAAATTTTATATTTTATAGGTTCCAACAAAATATCCGATCTTTTATCATTTTTATGCTAATCAGTAAATTCCATACATGAGTACGTACATATTTGCTAATACATAATATATAGAAAATTAATGAAAATTTGGGTTGATCTCATTAATTCCAAACATACGAGCATATCGATTCGAGAAGATATGTATACGAAACACATAAAATCGTTTTTGGATTATTATAAAACAAAAACAAAAAATTCTAATTTCCTTTTTTTTATGCGATACATAACTCAAGGTATATTATGTATCCTTTTTATGTTGACCTGTACAATATTATGTATAACCGTATACATAATATTCTATGCCCAGACGTAAATGAAATATACCAAAAATCGTCTTTGAAGTTGTAGCAAGGTGTTATAAAATATTTTTTTTGATCCCTCGCAATGTTACCTAATTACGTATTCTCTTAATTATACATTCTAAATCCTATAAGTGTATCACATTGTGTCTTAAGTGTATTATAAATCTTGTAACCAACGCCGCATACATATTTATAAATATAAAAATCTTGATAAAGTTTTCACCATTCAATGAGAAAAAAAAAAAAAAATAAAAATCCTGCGCTTCAAAAACACGTAACTCGAAATGATCATAATAAAATAACATGAAATAAATATGTTGTTATATTCATTATATTCAAAACATGTATCATGTACATATGTACATTGTACAAATTATAAGACACAGGGTGACTATATTCCCAAAAAATATATAAAGTGGTTAAATTACAACCGCACTACGCGCTCAAGCCTTCACATATATCGCACACATATCGTAACCAACCATTAAACAATTATTTTTATGAAGTAATTTGATTAAAAGCGTATACAAAATTTATCACAAAATACCGTAAATGCACAGCATCATCATCGTTACAATGCGCGAAAACGACGTAACCCCAAAAATAAAAACGCGAAAAATCTAACGGAATTTTTTTTTAGTTTTTCCACACAATCTTTTTCCGTTTATAGGAATGAGTATATTTACTACACCTTTCATTATTATTTATGGAAAAACAATTTGCGGGAAATAAATGAACTAAACGAAAATGATACCAACTCAAGGAATCATATTTGTATCGTTAAAATTTAAAAAAAAAAAAAAAAAAAAACATTAAAACCATAAAAGCGTTATACATAAAAGATCAGAACATAATTACATCATACATATTATAGAATGTAAGACATAATTAACACATTACTTTCGTTCGTCTATAATTTAAAATTACAAACAAAAAAAAATCGTTTTCGGTTTGGTTTTAAATTAAGACGTACAACCCCCCTTGTACTGTACTCGTGTATCGCTGTGTGTTTATATTTCACAGGAAATGATGAAAATGAAGGAAAACTTTTTGTTTGTTTATTATTCATTTGCTCTGTGTAAAAAGCTTCAATTAAAAATGAAAATTTATAAAAATTAATTTATATTAAATATTTGATTAAATTTAATTAATACAATTAATTGTGTTTCTAATATGAATTCAAAGGAAACAAAAAAGTGTTATGTTTAATTACAGACGCGGGAATTAAATAATCTTTTTCTTGAAGCTTTCGCAGTTTGCCATTATAATACCAATTTCGGATGAGTTAATCACGAGCTTAAATTATTTTGGGTGTTTTCGCAACTTTTCTGCTTTCTAGATTATTTAAATGTAATTTTGAAAAAAAAATTAGAACAAGCGTATTAAAAGCAACTGGCTGACATGCTTAACTAATTTAGTAAAATAATTCTCTGTAATTGTGCAGGAATATGTAAAAGTTTTCGAAAGTTACTTGGCCCAAAAACAATATTGAAGCTCCATCACCTTTATCCCATCATAAACCTTTATTAAAGAAAAATGAAAATTTAGCAGATACTTCCCAATCTTGTATGAAAAATTTTACTAAACCTAAAGACATTAAAGTGCGTATATTTAGAGAAACCATTTAAATTCATTGCAAGTTATTATTGGTTGGTTGGGATAGATTGGGGGGACCAGTAACTTTGTATTGACAAAATCTCACTCACATACATTTCAATTAGTATAAATTGGTAGAATACATTCAAGTATTATTTTTACGGCCTTATTGCAATTTGAAAGTGATAAAGCAAATTATTATCCTTAATAACTTATTTCATTTTATTTCCAAAACAAGATCGCCCTTTTATAGAAAAATTTAGCCAAATTCAATGTACAAAAAGGCCTTATTGTACTAAATAATATAAAAGTCCAGAAAAGTCACAGTTATTGTTATTGCTTTATTGCATTTTCAAAATGAAATAATGTCAAATAAATAATTATGGGCCTAGTTCCTATATGACCTTATTTCGCGGACCCAAATTTTCACTAGGGGTGCTTTACTAAATCGTATCTGGTCTAAGAGAACAGAGGTTGCTAATTCTAACGCTTCGCAAATTATATATATTGGCTAATCTACAATAATGTCGCCATCCGAAAAGTTCCCTAAAGCATTTTGCACGCTTCAAATATAAATGATAAAACAATTTTGCTAGCTACGTTAAAACCGGAATAAACAACATTGACAACAACAACACACATGATAACAACAACTAATTCGGTATTATATTAGACAACATTTAGGGGAAATCAAATTTCAATTTTGAACGTGTAATAGCCTGAGTGTTACCTCGACCTATTATAGAAAATTGTCCATAAATCTTGTCCCATCGCGGCATTTCCCTGCAGCTCAGGCCGGCCAAGGTACAATTTTTAGTCGTAGGTTTAATGGGAGGTTTCATGGACCTTGTTATTCCGCAGGGGATTAGAAAAGAGGGTAATTATGAAAAGATCACAAAAAAAGAACATAATCAGAATAACAGAAACTTGGAACCTGCCTATATTGACTAGCTGAAACAAGATCAGCATTCCAACATGAATGGACAATTTTTTATTGGCCTTAGCCAAGCATGATTCGAAAATCAACAAGAAAAACAAATATATAATTCCCTGTAGGAGGGATCGGTTAGTAAGAATTAGATCAGTAACGGGTAATTAACAGAAGAGTGGCAGAGCATTAAATCCCACTTCCACTAGCCTCTATTGAGGCCGTAAATTATCCCACTACCGATCGGGCCCCTTCAAGTAAGTTAACATAATATAATACTCACCACTATTTATCAGTTGAGCTGCTTATCCCTCTCTTTTTTTTTTATATGAAAAATGATAAACTATTTATCTTATATTTATTTGTAGTTTTATTTCAAAAATTCAGAATTAGCTATAATTTAATGAAGTTCACAATCACAATCTCCAAAATTGATTTCCCCAATTTGTGATTTTTGGCCACTTTTTATACAAAATTTAGCAAGTCAAAAATCACAAATCAACAAAAAAACAAACACAAAGAAAAGAAATTCATTACTAAATTTGTATAATTCAGCATAAGTAAAATGAAAAGAAAGGTAAGGTATTAACGCGCCTTTGTGTCTGGCCACCCTGTGTAGTTCTTGGATTTCTTCGTGACCATGACAATTTCCCTATCCGGCGTTTTCGCCACCAAGTGAAGATTATTACACTGACTACTAACAACGTCACAGCCGTGGTAGAATAATGATTGATGTCATGCAGATTTAACGAGGTCCAAGATCTTTGTTCGTGCAGCCCTTTTACCGCAGTTGCTAACTCGTCCATTTCAACATCCAAGGTATCCAACACTACGGCTTTATACTCTTGGCCCAAGTGTTGAGTGAGGTTAAATGATGGTAATAACGGACTAACATCGGTCGAGATGTATGTGGTGTTATCCCTTATCCTAAACTTCTGAGTCTTAGCGAGACAACCGGCTGCCAGGTTGAGGATTTCGCTTCCCTGAATAGTGATGAGTTCTTCTTTTGATTGGCATCACGCTTAAGGTCTCCTTCTGTTCTACTGATATGATCCATTGATTCGGGGTTTGTAGTGGAATAATGAATGTTTTTCCCATAGCCGCCTGCACCTAACAATTTTTTTGTGGTTGCGTTTCGTGTTACAACATTCCTAACTCACAGAGTTTAGAAGTTTCTTGCACAGTATAAAGTGCATTTTGCTGCTCACATATCAATTTATCCTGAACCCACCTGTGGCAATTTTACAGTTGCTCTGTTGACATCTGGTAATACCATAACCGGTGTGTATCCACTAACTTAACCGGCGAAGATGGCTGGATGTACACCATTTGACTATTATGTACTGTTGGTACCGGATGGATCCTGTATACATAGAAGTTCTGCCGACCCAGTTGAGGTATCATCAATTCAAATATGACTTCTTGTTTAATTATTCTGGTTCTAACTCGAAGTAATTGGAAGATTTGACTCCAGTGCTGCTGGTATGATGGAACTCGAATGCCTTCAGGAATCCACAATTTTAATTTTTGTATCTGCACTTGCGGTTGTGCTGGTGAAATTAGGTCGGTATTGATGTGACCCTGATGTAGGTCAACCAATACATCTATAAGTGCTTCTTAAATTTCCCGAAACATGTTGAGATTAACCATTAGCTGGAGGGCTGCATCCACGAAATCTGCATGTTTTAGTAACATATGCATGTTGGACTGCATTGCTTCGTACTGTTTTGATATCTGCTCCTATTGTTTATGAAGTAGATTGGTTGTCACATCTAGTAAATGAGTTTGTTGCTGGATCATATCTTCCATCTGTATCAGCCCTCCGTTTAGTGCTTGTATCTGCTGCTCATACTACTCCGCCGATCTTTGGTCTAGTACTTCAAACACGTCATTCATCAACGTACCCATGAACTCAAAAGGTGCTCTCTTAACTCGTCCCGCTGTTAGCTACAACATCTTTTTTTTGCCTGCTGTGCCCTATACTAGCTGCTGTATGGACTGTGTTAAAGGCGTGTATTTCATCTTGCTGTTTCAACACCATTCTACCAGCTGTGGTGTTATGTTAGCTAAGTGGTCCCACTCTTGCCAGTAATCTGTGAGATTATAGTGGAGGATCAACTTCCATTTGTCGCTGGTTAGTTTAGCGCTCCCTAGGTTTTCCGGGTACATCCCTGGTTGGCTGGCAAATTCTATGTAGCTGTTGTTACCGGCTGTGACTGATGTCGATAACCAAACGCAGATCAACAATAGTTCTTTAAACATGGTTCTTGGATCTGTAAGTTTAAATTTTATCCTGAGTTTACTGCCTAACTTAATTTATTATACTATATTTAACCCTAGTCACGCCTAGCTAATTCCTAATCAATATCCCTAATTTAACTTAACTAATTCCTAGTCCTAGATACTGTTGTTTACTGGCTTCCTCTGAGGGGTCAAAAACACTCAGTCTTTACTTTCCCGTTACATTACCTAGGTACTAATGAGTAGGTATTATAAATGGAAAATGGTAGCCACGGAATTAATAAAATAAGTTCTTGTTATGTTGTTTGTCCTATGGCAAGCTTTTAATTTTTTTTTTATTTCTCTTCTTCTCCCTTCTCTTATCTCTTTGTAGTCGGGCCCTTTGCTGCCGGAGGTCATCCAATTTGACTTGAATCTTTTTACTGTCCCCCGGTCTGACACATATTTCCAATATGCGGCGGAGCTCAGTAATTTCCCGCCGCAATTTAGCTTTTAGACCCGGTTTTGGTTTTTCTTCTCATCTGTTGGTTCATATCGGGTCAAGTAGGTCAGTGGCCTCCTTGACCAATATTCTGGCATCGAGATAGATGTCTTGGTTGGTTTCCCTAAAGCTGGACATTCGCTGATGCTGTCGTTGATTCTGGAGTTTCGGCCATTTTCTGAAATACACGTAGCATTTATCAGTTATTTGTTTATCTATTGGCGGATATCCTTACCGTGGAAAATTCCCAGTATCCTTCCCTCCTTATTCTTCACCTTATAAGCCACTTTGCCAACACGGCAATGTATGGTGGCTGGTAGGAATTTGTTTGCTAGCTTAGCTGAGTAATTTAATGATGCATTGCTTTGCGTGAAGTTTCACACATATACTGCCTTTCCAGGCACAGACTCCCGCTCTGCTGACCGGAGGTTATATCTCTGGGCATTGGCTAGGTAAGCTTGTTGAAGATGGAATTACACAAGTTTCTGTGCCAAAGCCAGTCGGTCCTGTTTTCTAGATATGTGATGATTACTTAAAGAATCCTGTCCTAACACACGGAGTAGTTAGTTCGTATTGGGACCCATGCTGAATCATATGCTGGCCGAACACCAGGTATGCCGGAGAAAAGGTAGTACCTGCATGTACGGTGTTCCGCAAAGATCCGGCAATCTGTCGTAATATTGGTCCCAATATCCCCCCCCCCCTCAAATCCGTTTGATTCATCAGATATTGTAGGTTCGCATGATCCGTTATGATTATAAATTTATAGCCTTCCGCATATGAACGGAACTTTTTAGCGCTTAGTACTGCAGCTAAACATTTCAGTTCCGTTACACTGTAGTTGCGTTGGGCTCCATTCAATTTATGGGAATAAAAAGCGATTGGATGTTCAATCCCATTGGCGTCCTTCTGGAATGGCACACTTAACACTCCAGTCTTTGAAGCATCAACTTGAATGAAGAATGTGGGTTTATAATCTGGATGTGGTAGACCAGGTGCACTCGTTAATAGCGCTTTTAATGCATCCAGTGCTTCCTGTGCAGATTCATTCCAGACTATTTTTCCTTTTGATTTGAGCAGATCTGTCAGTGGAGCGGAAACAGTCGAGAAATTTGGAATGAATTTCCGGTACCAACCACTCATCCCTCAGAACTGTCTGATGTGCTTGGCGGTTTTTGGTTCTGAAAATTCTTGGATTGCTTTAATCTTTTCCGTGTCTACCTGGATACACCCATTGCCGATTACATGACCTAGATACTTTAGTTGCCTGAGGACAAACTTCGATTTCTCCACATTAATTGTCAAGTTGGCGGCTCTCAAACGGGCTGCCACTATGTCAAGCAACTTCATGTGTTCCTTAAAGGTAGGTGAAGTTACTAGTAGGTCATCCAGATAAACAAAAACTCGGTCATGTAACTCGTGAGGTATGACTTTGTGCATGAGCTGGCACATACATGGTTTGTGCAGCATTACAAAACCCGAACGGTTTAACCGTGAA
Source organism: Tipula vernalis (assembly GCA_958295665.1). Lineage (NCBI taxonomy): Eukaryota > Metazoa > Arthropoda > Insecta > Diptera > Tipulidae > Tipula > Tipula vernalis. The sequence continues at coordinate 149,184,568 of OY282559.1, forward strand.
CTGGTATAACGGTCTTCCTGGCACCGTGAAGGCGGTTTTACTCCGAGAGCTCGGCTCAAGTGGGATTTGCCAGAAATCATCTTTTAGGTCTAGACTAGTGATGTATCTCGTGTTTTCCAATCAGTTCAACAAACCGTCAATAATAGGAAGCGGGTATGCTTCTTTTACTGTTACAGCGTTTAATTTACGAGCATCCAGACACATTCGTACCTTACCGTTACTCTTTGCCACGACTGTCACCGTTGAATCCCAAGGACTGAATGATTTCTCAATCACGCCCAAGGCTAACATTCTATCCAGTTCTTCGTCCATTTCCTTTTGCTTAGCTGGTGATATCGCATAGTAATGCTGTTTAACCGGCTTAACATTTCCTGGGTCTATCACGTGCTCCAACAGGGTTGTTTTACCCAATCCTAGCTGTTGTAAGCGCAGATATTTGCAGTCCAAAAGATTTCAAAAAATCTGTGCCTAAATACAAAACTTGCGACAGTGATGGGACGACATGCAACCGGAAGTTTTTGATTATACCATTTAATTGAACTGGTATAGTCACGAAGCATAATATCTTTTCTGCTGTGCCACTCGCAGTATTAACTTGAGTTTGGGATGGATGGTAAGAAATGCCGCATTTTTCCAGGAATTGCTCACTCCCGTGACCTAATACACTAATATTGGCTCTGGAGTCTAACAAACCTTCTAGCTGCTGACAACAAATTTAAACATGTGTATATGGTCGGTTGTCTTGTTTTGAATAAATAACCGTCGATAATATGTACCTACGCAACTTTCGTCGCATGGCGAAATACTTCTTCATTCTAGCCAACTGCCGGTTATCCGTTTGGCAGACGATTGAATGAAGAGATTTAGAACAAGGTTTGATCAGCGTCGCCAACTCCGGTATAATTCCGGGTCGGTGTTGCTGGCCGCTTCTTCTGTCATCAGAGAAGTTCCGGGTCTCGAGTTCGGGTGTGGAGAGTGCGGTTCCCGGTGATTCCGCAACTCTGTTCGAACGTTTTTTGTGGGATTGCAAACTATGCAGTCGGGGAATAATACTCCGTTTTCCCCACATCCATAACAAAACACACCTCTAACCACTTTCCGGTAATCCAGGTATTGATGTGATGATTCATCACAGTTAAAACAATGTGGTTAGTGGCAAAATTTGCTCTTTGGAGAACATAGTGGGCAGATAGATGGGGCGAATGTCTTGGATTCTGAAACCTGGATGTCTGAGATTTACTCTTTAAATTTTCATTAATGGCACATACTTGGTTTTAGTAGCTCTTTGGCTCTGCATCGCCTTCTGATAATCTTGTCTCTTCCTCAAAACGTAATGTTTCAGGCCTAGATGAACATTGGTTTGTGAAGGGAAAATCTAGCTCATGGACTCTATTCTCTCTCGATGGGCGCTGGGCAAAACGAACTTGAGGCCGATCCCAGGACTTGTATTCGTTAGAGTGATATACTGGTCCGTTTGGAGCTTGGAGGTCTGCTTCTGGATTTTCCGAAACGCCGCCACAAATCTTCCAGGGAACTATATTTTCGGATAAATTCGGCCAAGCTACCGAAATTCAATTGTTCATGCAGGTCTATCTGTAGCCCTGGGCGCAGGTTGCGACGAATAATTGTATATATGGTATCATCTGATAAGGTACGACTGGACTGTAGGGCTATCTTTTGGATTGCTTGACAGAATTCCTGGATTGATTCCTTTGGATATCTCTGCTAGCTGTTATTTAGCATACTACGTACGTCGTCATCGGTACGGCTGGCTGCAAACCGTAAACGCATCTCTGCCTTGAGACCTTTATATGAGATCTCCGGATTACGGTCAACCGCCATCCAGAAAAAAGGGAATGGTACTTTCTGATTGATAGAATTGTTGATGACATTCCTAATAAAGCAATGGCATTCCAACTCTAAACGAGTGAGTCCTATTGCTATGGCAAAAGCAAGAATTTCAACTCTCACCAAACACAAACTTACACTTCCTTGCAATCTGCATCCGTTCCCTTCAGGAAGAGCTAGACCGCGTGTGTAGAGATATCCTGACCATATTTTACATGCCTCTGGCAGAAATATTTTGGTCAGTTTCACACGGGACAACAGCTTGCCCGCTGCTGTGTTCCGTTTCATGTCATTGTAACGAATCATCGTTACAATAAAATGAGAAAATATATGTATGCATATGTAACGCGCGAAACCAGAAAGTAAATACAAGATTGATCACCCCTGATTCATAACATTAAATTTTAAAAATATGTAACGGCCCATTTAGGGTATAAAAAGACAAGTTTTAGCTTGCGCGAGAGAGTCGTTCAGAAAATATTGTGAATAATAGATACGGATATTGGCTAAAATTTTTGATAAAAATGTGTTTTTTTTTTGCTAACATTTTAAAACAAAAAAAAATTAAGTATTTTCTTTTTGTAAGATAATCAAAAATTATAAACATTATTAAAGCTGATGGTATCAAATACCTTAAGTTAATATGTAATTTGAATTAGTTTAATGAAAATTAAGTTTACGATTAAGAAAATTTTTTAAATATATAAAAAAAAAAAATACTTTGATAAACGGTTAATATAACCGAATATAGTGAATTACTTATATGTACAATAAGAATGCCATTTGGACGATATAAAAATGTGCTTTATTTTGATACCTATAAATAAGTTAACTACATATAGGTACGTTAATATTAATCCAACAAACAAGTGTTTTGTGTTACTTATAAAGAATACGTATAATATAAATACTTCCTAAATATAACAATTACAAAAAAACGATATTCAGGCATTCGTTACAAACGTTTTTTTTAAATACATACATGATTTTAATTTAATATGCAATGCAATGCAGAGCTATATAATGATTTTTACGAAAAAGTTTAATTCAAATGTTTTTTGACATTTATAGTCTCCCATTTCTTGCTCTTCTTGCTCAATATTTCTTCATTTTCTCCTAACATGGCAGACAAAGAAAATTAAAGTCATACAACTTTTCATATAAATTAACAAGCAAACTTAATACATTTCTCACTTTTTTATAAAATACAAACAAACACAATTTAAAAAAACGAAAAATCTGTATCTATGTTTTCTGCATTTTACTGTTGTTTGTTAGTCTACGGCTGCTTTGGAAGCAGTATAAATAAAACTAATAATATACTAAACGGAAATTTCATTAAAATTTACCAAACAAAGTGGATTCTCACACCCGTGCTTGAATTTAACGCTATGTTGTTTGTTTTTTTAGTTAGTTTGTCACATGGGAAATTGCAATATAATATTTACAAGAAGAGAAGCAAAAACAAAACCAAATAAACATTGTACTCTTCGTACTATTTTGAATACTACATCATTTTTTGCAATTTCCACTTGTTTTCCTGTTTCTCATTTGTATTATATGTTCGCGTTTAAAGTATTTGCATAAAATTTAATGTACGTTGCTATAGTGTATATGTATAGAAAATGAAATTAACACACCACAGTGGATTTTCTCGTTTTGTCCAGAGGAAATTGTAGATTAAAAGGTATACAATTAATGTTTTCCCGCGTGTTTAACCTCTTTGGTCTTCTTATTGGACATGTATGCATAGCTATTCCTGATTCTGGAAAAATTTATGGAGTACACTAAAAATACCCAACATGCCGTGGATGATGTTATCCACTCAAATAACGTCAAAAACAAAAATTTTGGAAATAATGAGACATATGTATGTATAATTCCCTGATCGTATTTTTCTTTTAAATCGGCGCACAACGCGCGCGCGCTCATATTTCGTTTATTGCTTTGTTCCCAATTAAGTAGAAATATTATGAACTCAATATAATGAACTGAAGAAAATGGTACATCGGTCTTAAGTTGAAAATAAAATAAAACGAAACAAAGTAATAACCAAACTAACTTACTTAAGAATACAATTTAAAGAAGTTACATTTTTTTGTTGTTGTATATGTGTGTGCCAGATTCATCTTTTGCTATTTTCATACGCCGTTTTGCTTACCCTTATTTCCCTTGGGACAACACAAAAAAAAAAAATTCTAATTTAATTCATTTTTTGTTGTTGTATATTTAGCTTCGTACTTCTTGTCTTCACTGGTTTTACAGTGTTCTTCTTTAAAATTATTTTTAATAATAATCATAAAATAAAATGTTTTCAAAATAAGCGCTGCGTACACCAAAATAACAATAAAAATGAAAATGAAAAAATCGTTGCCCAATATAAATATTCGTTTTTGTTGTACTTGTCAGAATGTTAAATTTTCTGGAGTAGATCTTTAGAGGCAGATTATAATACACAAAAATTTTGTACAGAAACGCAACTTTAGATGTTAAGCTCTATATTAATTAAAGGCATTAACCATAAAAATTATTAGATCAGTAAAAAAATAAAATTTTGAACTGTTTATTTAACTATGGCTTAGGCGCGTTGTGTTATTTTAAAATACCGAAAGGATAAAGTGTTAAGTTAACTTATGTTATCACACAAAACTTGGTACCAAACAGGCAAAATAATTGACTGATTTTTGTGATCTGCTGCATATTTTTTAGTTTCCAAATTTTTTAATTTTACAATGTTGCTTACAAATTCATCAAAAATATATTATCACATTGTTATAACGATTATTACGAATATGAATAATAAAACGTTCATAACAGAAATAAAGTTAAGCGCTCCCTATAGAATAGGA